>OY720630.1:21301503-22735503 GCA_963170105.1 Cantharis lateralis | reverse complement strand
ACGCAGCTATTTAAGTTACGGAACCCTACCATTGTATGGGAGAATTTGACTAATTTTATTTTAAATATTTATGGTTAAGTGTCAAAATAACATAACATCTATTCCTACAAAAAAGACTAATCCTGAGAGAAAGAATGCTTGTTAATAGGAAAATATGAATAAAAAAGTAATGTGTTTCATTCTTGCCTTTAAAGGCAAATGTGAAGGGAAAACTTGTAAAGAATGAATAGTCCTGTTTTTAAATAAAATCTACCCTATAATCCCTATAATATAAAAAGGTAAGGCTTTTTATTATTATCCTCTATTAGAGAATATAATTTTACCCTATTTCCTTTTAATGCAACACTATTTCATAATAACAGTTAATCGGACACCAACTAACGGGCGAAACCCTAAATCCTGCAAATTGGATCCCCGCTAATAAATTATAATCTTTGGAGAAATTCTTACTGATTTTCAATTTTTTTTAGTATTCATAACAAATCAAATGATACTGTGGGCGAGTAGGAGCATTCTGCTACTTTTTAAGGTAAATTGATGAGGACTTACTATGTATGTCACTCGAATATCTTTTGATTAATTTACTTAATAAAATACAGACGCTTCCAGTCGTATCGAATCACAGACAAACCGGTCAGTCTGCTGCAGTACAACATTGATCGTTGGGTTGTTGATTTGACCGTGTATTGTGGTTTGGAAATGCTTTGTATGATTTCGATACTGCAAAAGTAATTAATTTTCCAGCAAAGTTTGAAAATGGCTTACAAGGAAACATTCTTAAGAGAGGTTTTCGCCCTATATAAAGAAGAGGGTCTTTGGAAAATAAAATTGCCATTACAGCTAGAAGGAATGGAATGTATATTTTGGTTGCCAAGTTTCAAGAGTTTTGTTTTTCTTTCATTTATATTCTGTTATGCTAAGCCCAATAGTCCTTAACAGTATATATTTATCGTTTGGAAGTAAAACTCATACTGCACAATCGTAACATGGGTAGTCCCATCTAATTTCCAACAAAATTGTACTGCAATCGCATTCGACAAAATCGTACTGCGGCGATGGAATGTGAGTGGCCACTTTTATTCTTTTTTGATAAAATAAGCACTAATATTGCAGGATACTTATCACTATCAGTTTTGTACTTTATTTATTTGGACGTCAGAAAGTTATTTATTAATAATTGTTTTGTTTTTAATTTATGCATAAGAAAGCAGTAGTTACTTGAATTAAATTAGGGCTTCATTTTCACTTTGTTTACTTCGTGTAGTGTTAGAATTTCAAGTTTGATTCTTGAATGAATTTTGGAACTTAATTGAATGTATTATGGTATTATAATCTGTTTCACTGTTAAACTAAAATTTGTTTTAAACAAATTTCTGTTTCAAAAAACAAAGGGAAAAAGAACAAACCCGATTTTACTTGCAGCGGGATGCTAAATATGTAGCCACGCAAATATGTAGCCACGCAATATGCTAAAAGAATCGTAAAGTGAATTATTTCATTACTTATTCACGATAGGTCACAGGATTCTTAGAAGTCAATTTGGTTAAATGCTGCCTTCTCTCTAAAGTCATCATATTTTAAAAAAATTCGATGGACAGATTTTTATAATCTTATTTTTCAGGGTTTAGAAAACAAACCATACGGACGGGGAAAGAATGATCTTGCTTATGCAGAAAAAGAAATTGGTAATGCAAAATTTTGGTTCACGGAACTATTGAAGGTTAGGAAATAAAATGGTTTGTAACATTTAATATTTAGCTTCTACAGATTAATTCAAATTTTCAAAATAGCTATAATTTGTGTTTAATGTTGACATTTTTTAACAAGATTTGAACATTCATTATAATTTCGGTACGTGCTGTCACCTAACGTTCCGATATTCATCGTTAGGTGTCGTCACATTATTTATATTAGAAATTTTTAAAATGACATTTTATGATTTGTGTTTTCGCGTGTTTTAATTAAATACATTATGAACTTTCGAATATTCTTACTAATTTTTGGATTTTTAATTTATCCTAGTGCTAATACCTAATCAAATGATGCAGTGTAGTGAATGTGGACCGTGAAAATCGATTGGAATGGGTTGCCGAATCAAAAGTTATTGGAATTGCATTACATATTAGGAAACGAAAGGTTAGTTATATTGCTATAATATTTTGTTGTTCATGCAAATGTCAATAAGTTCAAAATTGTAGGATTTTTAGTGTACGAAACGTAACGATTTTGCTTTAAAATTATGTGGTACTTTTCAATATTCACTTTACTTTGTTATATTTAAATGTAATCTACAGAACAGCTAGTTTTAAACCAAATCTATTGTAGAAAATGTGAAAACGCCTTAAATTTAAATTGATGACTTTTACGAAAACAAAAATTTGTGTGTTTGCCCTTGTTAGTTTACTTGCTATTATAGTTTCCAGCCAATGTAGAAACAAATTTGCGAAACATTTAAATAAACTAGAAATTAATATTAAGACCGCCACTCACGATCCAACGCCGCAGTACGATTTTGTCGAATCAATGTTGGACTGCAGCAGACTGACTGGCTTGTCTGCGATCCGATTCAACCAAGTTGGTCAGCCTGCTAACATACGCTATCAAATTCCGTCCAATTTCATCGCATCCAACAGAATCGTACTGTGGCGTTGGATCGTGAGTGTCGGTCTGTAAGATTTCTTTTGTTGAAATCATACTGACTAGGTAATTTTTGGAAGGATACTTGTTTGTTTCTGCTTGTTATCGAATATGTATACAATTGTGATTTTTTTATTTATCTACTTTCAAAAGTAAAAAGTACATCGAGTAGCTATAGTTAAGCAGATGTTAAAAGGCCACACGCTGAGGACTTCATGCAGCTATGTTTTAAAGAAATTCTTCAAGAAAGGTGAAGGAGATGCAGGTGAACTTACTTCAAGTTATCTTTTGCTTCATTTTTAACAATAAAATTGTTGATAATCGCTTTGTTTTATTTTGTACCTATTGGAGCTGCAAAACATGTGTCGAAATTAAGTTTTTTTGCAGTTAGAAATCGATATTGGCTGGATTCTTAGGTGTTTATGACGAATTAGTAATAGTTTTGCATTTTGTGATCCCCATTTAAGAATAGCACTTGGGGCGGTTTTTCCTTAACGTTTGGTCGACTTTGGTATTCAAATATCTATTTTTGAATTATAAAAATTAGCACATTTGACGTATTATCTAAATATTAAACTTATATTTATCCTTCGTTGCAAATTTGAATCTAACATGATTCACAGGAAACGTGAAATATTAAAATACCATCAAATATTTCTGAATAATCGTTTTTTTTTTGTTTTTTGTTCATGGTGCTACGAAATTACTATAAGCTTATAATATTTTATTAAAATGTGTGTCTGTTTCATTTTTAGAATTTAAGTATAAAAATTTAATTTTGCTACCCGATAGCAAACCTGTTCCCGAAGAAGTCCCTAAATGAAATATACAGAGAAAATGGTTTAGCATTATTTGAGGTAGTTCCATCGATCGGTGAAAACATAAAATATGTCTCTTATAGTTTTTATGATTTACACGAAGAAATAGAAATTAAACTGAACTTATTAAAGTTTTTAATAGAATAATGAAAATTTTAACCGTTTTTTGCTCATTGCGTAAAAGCTGGATGAAAACTAATACACTTATCGATCCTTCTATTTTGCTTTGTTCTAAAAATATTTCCAAACAATTTTTGGTTTTAATTTTTACCCTAAAACCATTAGGGCAAAAATCTGGACGTTGTTACCTGTGGGCATAATACGATTTTATTTTCGATAATACGATAAAATCAATTTTGAAGCTATTGCAAAATTATAAAAATTTGTTTTAAATTCAAATTATTTTGTGTTTAATAGTTATCTTTTAAATTACCGACACATGTACATCCGCTTATTCAAAGGTTTCAAACAAAGTGTTTTTATATGACGTAAATTAGATTAAAACCGTTTACGATTTTATTTTGTTTTTAAAATGGAATAAAAGATAAAACTTGCAAGTTTATACATGTAATTTTCAAATATATTTTAAAATTTTCTTTATGAATTCTTCTTCAATTGAAGAAAAATGCCATTGCGTCATTTATGTAGCTTTCGAGTTGATTATTTTTTCTAGTACGCGGACCAACTAAGTGGATTTTTAACGGCCTAAAAATCTAAAGAATTTCGAAGGATGACAAGGAAACTGCAAGTTTTTTGAAAAAGTTAAAAATCCGTTTTCTCGAAAAACTTGCAGTTTGTTTTTTCTAAAAATTTTACACCATATGGGCGGATGCCTAGCCTATGTGACCCCCAAGTTTCAATAACGGTTTGTTATTAGTTTCGGAGATATAAATTTTTAAAGTTATTGTTTGAAATGCGGTGTCTAACGGGAGAAAAATCACTGCCATTGCGTCATTTATGTAGCTTTCTGGTTGATTATTTTTTCTAGTACGCGGACCAACGAAGTGGATTTTTAATGGCCTAAAAATCCAAAGAATTTCGAAGGATAACAAGGAAACTGCAAGTTTTTTGAAAAAGTTAAAAATCCGTTTTCTCGAAAAACCTGCAGTTTGTTTTTTCTAAAATTTTTACACCATATGGGTGGATGCCTAGCCTATGTGACCCCCAAGTTTCAATATCGGTTTGTTATTAGTTTCGCAGATATAAATTTTTAAAGTTATTGTTTGAAATGCGGTGTCTAACGGGAGAAAAATCACTGCCATTGCGTCATTTATGTAGCTTTCTGGTTGATTATTTTTTCTAGTACGCGGACCAACCAAGTGGATTTTTAATGGCCTAAAAATCCAAAGAATTTCGAAGGATGACAAGGAAACTGCAAGTTTTTTGAAAAAGTTAAAAATCCGTTTTCTCGAAAAACCTGCAGTTTGTTTTTTCTAAAAATTTTACACCATATGGGTGGATGCCTAGCCTATGTGACCCCCAAGTTTCAATATCGGTTTGTTATTAGTTTCGGTGTTATAAATTTTTAAAGTTATTGTTTAAAATGCGGTGTCTAACGGGAGAAAAATCACTGCCATTGCGTCATTTACGTAGCTTTCGAGTTGATTATTTTTTCTAGTACGCGGACCAACGAAGTGGATTTTTAACGGCCTAAAAATTCAAAGAATTTCGAAGGATGACAAGGAAACTGCAAGTTTTTTGAAAAAGTTAAAAATCCGTTTACTCGAAAAACCTGCAGTTTGTTTTTTCTAAAAATTTTACACCATATGGGTGGATGCCTAGCCTATGTGACCCCCAAGTTTCAATATCGGTTTGTTATTAGTTTCGCAGATATAAATTTTTAAAGTTATTGTTTGAAATGCGGTGTCTAACGGGAGAAAAATCACTGCCATTGCGTCATTTATGTAGCTTTCGGGTTGATTATTTTTTCTAGTACGCGGACCAACGAAGTGGATTTTTAATGGCCTAAAAATCCAAAGAATTTCGAAGGATGACAAGGAAACTGCAAGTTTTTTGAAAAAGTTAAAAATCCGTTTTCTCGAAAAACCTGCAGTTTGTTTTTTCTAAAAATTTTACACCATATGGGTGGATGCCTAGCCTATGTGACCCCCAAGTTTCAATATCGGTTTGTTATTAGTTTCGCAGATATAAATTTTTAAAGTTATTGTTTAAAATGCGGTGTCTAACGGGAGAAAAATCACTGCCATTGCGTCATTTACTTAGCTTTCGAGTTGATTATTTTTTCTAGTACGCGGACCAACGACGTGGATTTTTAACGGCCTAAAAATCCAAAGAATTTCGAAGGATGACAAGGAAACTGCAAGTTTTTTGAAAAAGTTATAAATCCGTTTTCTCGAAAAACTTGCAGTTTGTTTTTTCTAAAAATTTTACACCATATGGGCGGATGCCTAGCCTATGTGACCCCCAAGTTTCAATATCGGTTTGTTATTAGTTTCGCAGATATAAATTTTTAAAGTTATTGTTTAAAATGCGGTGTCTAACGGGAGAAAAATCACTGCCATTGCGTCATTTATGTAGCTTTCGGGTTTATTATTTTTTCTAGTACGCGGACCAACGAAGTGGATTTTTAACGGCCTAAAAATCCAAAGAATTTCGAAGGATGACAAGGAAACTGCAAGTTTTTTGAAAAAGTTAAAAATCCGTTTTCTCGAAAAACTTGCAGTTTGTTTTTTCTAAAAATTTTACACCATATGGGCGGATGCCTAGCCTATTTGACCCCCAAATTTCAATATCGATTTGTTATTAGTTTCGGTGATATAAATTTTTAAAGTTATTTTTTAAAATGCGGTGTCTAACGGGAGAAAAATCACTGCCATTGCGTCATTTACGTAGCTTTCGAGTTGATTATTTTTTCTAGTACGCGGACCAACTAGGTGGATTTTTAAAGTCATAAAAATCTAAAGAATTTCGAAGGATGACAAAGATATAGCAGGTTTTTTGAAAAATTAAAAGTCAGTTTTCTCGAAAAACCTGCAATTTGTTTTTTTTTAAATGTTACACCATATTGGGCGGAAGCCTAGCCTATATGACCCTCAAGTTTCAATATCGATTTGTTATTGGTTTCCGAGATATAAATTTTTAAAGTTGTAATTTAAAATTCTGTGAACGACGGGAAAAAAATCAGTCAAACTGAAGATGCTATAACTTCAGCAGCATAATGATTAATTGAAAATGTTAACGCACTCCGAACTTGATAACAATTAATTGTATGAAAAACAAATATCTACTCCACAGCAAAATTTAAATTTTTAAAATGCTGTTATTTAAAAGTTTCTAAGGACGTTATTTTAAAAATGACATAAATAAAATTAAAAACATGACAGTTTTTATTTATTCTTTTTCGTATTGATTATATTTAATCTGATAGAATATAAAGAGAATGAGTAATTGTACACAATACATGTTTAGCATGTCTTTTATTATAATTTAATTATTTGTAAAATAGCTTTAGTTTATGTGATTCATTATAATTTCGTTTTGATGAAAATTTTATTTGATTAAAAGTTGATGTCCAATGATATTTTCATTGGTTCATTTAACAGATTTAATAAAATAAAATTTTTTGGTTTCCCAGTCCAATTATTTCTCAGTCCATATAAAAAATAAGAAAACATGTGAAGCTATGGTGCTCCTCACGGCATAGAAAACCCTAGCTGGTGTGATGCACCGTAGCTTCACATGGCGGTTAACATATTAACGACACCTTCTGCTTCCTGTGGTAAGTTTTATGTAAGGAAAACATAGTCGGACATATTTCTCATTTGAAAGGTATTATTCCAGGCGTTAGCCCTTTGAAGTTACGCTTCAATAAGTAACCAACGACAGTAGCTAGTATTAGTTCTTTAACATTTATCAACAAAATTCATTGACAAATTATTCTTATAAATATTTTTAATTTTCAGGATTTCATAAACTTGGAATTTGAAAGCAGCCGTAAATATGAGTTACAACCTGAGATGAAAGCCCATGAGACAGACGAGAAGTTTTAATTGAAATAAGCAATGGGGATGACGGATGAAAAATCAAGTTTCACTTGTAATTTTATGAAGTGTTGAACAACTGCCGGATAGGAAATAGAAGGTTTGTGACATTTAATAAGAATAATTATTTGCAACGCACAAGGATAATATTGTAATTCGCATGCATTTCGAAATGTTAATCAATTTTGAAAATATTAATTCACTAATTAAAATAATTGTTATAGGTGCTGCCATTTAAGCGCAAAGCAAGAAGTGACAATATAGGAATCTGCAGGAAAGGGTGACATTTAAGCAGAGATCTAGTAATAAGGTAATTATTTAGTTCGGCTATTTTTTGTTAGGGGGCGCCACATGTCAAACAGTTTTCTGTTTTTTTTTAAATTTGAAATGTGACATCTGAAACGTCAAAAATTGAAGCCGATATGATAGTGTTGATATTTTTAAATGATTAATATTTTATAAACTATATCGAAAAAACGTTATTAATTTTAAATGTTTTGTAAGAAAGAGAGCAGTTGCGGATAGCAGACGCTTGTCGTGGAAGTTGAAACAGGATGGTCTTTACCAAGTTACCAGATGTGCTACGTATTCCACAACCCCTATTAGATCGGATCTGAACAATGTCAAAGGTGGAGCAATGACTGCATTTGAAGTGAAAGGTATGCTTAATTTTATGTACCGATAAGTATCTTTTCGTCAATTTGTAAATAATTGAAAGTTGAAAAATTTTTATTAAGATTGCATGCTTTGAAACCAATGAACGAACAAAATGTAGACGGAAATATGCTTTTTGTTTGCTAGTCGTTGGTTGGCAGCACATACATAAAGATTCGTATATTGCAGTTTGATGTTAGTTTAATCGTTTACACTGACACCCAAAACGGAAATGACATTTGAATCGCGAAAATTTTTATTTAACCTCATTTGTTAAAAACTAAAAAAGAGAATATTAAATTGACAATAGTGAATAAGTTAAAGTAAATTAATGATTTTTCTAGTATTTCTTAATGATTTTAAAATTTTAATTTGTTCTAGAACTAATAAATGGAATAGTGCAATACAGAAAGTTTGTAGGAGAAATAACAAGTGGGAAAATTACCGAGGTGAAGTTCAATCAATGGATTCGATAGTGAAAGGTCAGTTTTAATAGTACAATATTATTCCGGGTTGACTTTAATTTGAAAGTGCATCCCATCAGCACATTCATACAGAGTCAGCTTGCAACGAATTTAGGTTTTATTTTATGCGAGTTAATTATTTATATTTAGCGGCGTATGTACCTTTTTTGAATTTTACGACTTGGTACTTTTCATTAGATATTTGTTATTCTATTAAATGGTAAATAAGACACTTTAGCAGAAATTTATTTAATGAAGCCTACCAAGTTTGGTGGAATGCCGTGCACATCTACATGCCAAGGGCTTATGTCAAATTAGGTCATTCAGAACACCACGAAACATTCCGTTACTGGTAAAGTTATAAAAATTGTCCAATAACAGTCAACATTGAAAGTACATAATTAAAAGATTTAGATTTGTTATTATTTCTTTCATTTCATAATTTTTATAACTTTCTGAGTAATGTAATGTTTGGTGGAGTTATAAGATTCTTTCGAAATTATATAGTTTGACATAAGTCCTTGCCCTGATATGTGCACAGTAGTACACGAAACCTGGTCACCGTCATTAAATAAATTTCTGCAGAGAAGTGTTTTATTTACATTTTGTCATTGAATCTGCAGTTGTAGATTGATAATTTCAATTCTACTAATAATCAGTGATGGGACTATCAAATTATTCTGAAAAAAAGACTTGCAAAATATAAAAATAATAAAGGTTTCTTTGGTTATTTCCATTTTGTTTTCATTGATTTTCCATCTTAATCTTAAAATGATTTAGTTTCAACGATGGTCAATAAGAGCAACTATAAAGTGGCGTCAATTTAAACAATTGTAGTTGTAATGGGGGTTGTAAGGGGTGTGTTTTTGATTAAAACTGACCACGGAACATATGGCCGAAAACGTTTCCTCGATCATGCAAATGAATATTTATTGAATGGCAAGTTAAATCGCACGTGCGTGATGCGTAGGCGAGATTCGTCGTTTTGGAGTATGCCGTTGTTACTTGTGAATTGTGTTAGCAGTTAAATACCGGGTTACCGTCCAATTTTTGAACATAAGGAATTTACATGGGAAATTGATTTTTTCTAAATTTTTGCTTCCCATTGTAACGGATAAGAATAAAAAGTATATCAAATTAAAGAGTTTTATTCCGCGTCTAAAGATATTTAACACTTGATATTCTGTTTTTTAATTATTATTAAAAACTCAATAGTAAAATTAAGAAATGGCGCCTTTTCAAAAAATATTAACCGGCGTGGTCGTCGTATTACGGCTTAATTGCAGCATTATGTTGGTTAAAACAATACAAAAACAATTTTTAATAAAGCGCTATTTTTTAATTATATTATTGAGCTTTTAAGAATAATTAAAAAGCAAAATATTAAGTGTTGGGTATCTTTAGACGCGGAAAAAGAATCTCTTTAATTTGATATTTTTTTATTCTTATCCGTTGTAATGGGAAGCAGGAACTTACAAAAAATCAATTTTCCATGTAAATTCCCTATGTTCAAAATTCGGACGGCCACCCGTATGTACGAAAATGTGTTAATATTGCCGGGTCAAGCTTTTGTTTTTGTAAAGAAAATGGGAACTGTTGACCACACTGACTGACCGATTTACACCTAATGTATGGTCTATCGGAAAGCCACATGACTGGGAGGCTTTCATCGACAATGGAGGCCGAATTTTAATTTATTTTTACAATGTCTAAAAATTTGGGCCAAATGGTTCAACATTTTAATTAGCCCTTAGCCTGTGGGGCAGCAACTCATCTTCTTAGGTGATTGTCATGAATGGAACGAATACATTAATTCCATTAATATAAGGTTTAATAAAAATTACGTTTTCCTGAGTTTTATTTCCTTTCCAACCACAATAATTAATTTCCCCAAGTTTAGGTAGTGTATTATAATTTATTATATATAATGATTGAAAATGTTAGTGTGTACCTATATGAACAAGTCTGTTGACAAATTAAAATTCTGTTTTCTTTTTTATGAAAACAACATAATTTTATTTCGTGTATTTAAAATACACATCATCGATTGCCTGCACTTTAAAAGATTACTTTAGAAAAACTTATCTACGTTGGTCTTGAACAAATATTTGCATAAATTAATTATAATAATTATTTTTAAATTTATACGAATATTTGTTTATGGCGGATGTAGATAAGGTTTTCTAAAGTAATATTTTAAACTGCAGACACTGGATGGTACGAATTTTAAATTACGAAATGATTCATAATTGTGATTGCATTTTAAATGAGCGAAATCTGTCGTAAGAGTACTACGAAAAATTGACGGAGGAACAAGCACTTTGGCACCCCATGGTGGAAACTTTGGCGACAGATACAAAGTTAACTATCAACGGCATCGTTTTTTTGATAAAATCATTTGATTATCTTAAAGAATTTTATGCTCTACCAAATAGTTAGGAACAGCTTTTGTCCCAACTCGCTTGATTTTCTAACTATTGCATAAGAAGTCCGTGCTAAAATTGTTAATTTAATTGGGCAAAATTAAACGCGCTCGGGGTAGATATTATCTCACAAAAGTATGGTACTCGAAAGTAATTAAATTTTTTACTTCGACTTGCGGAAATTAACGATTCTTGAATTTAGTTGAATCTGTGAGATTAAGTCCAAAATATAAAATTTTTATTTATTATAACAGTTTTGTTTTAAAAGCATCAAGTGAGTCCAGGACTTGTTACTTTTTATACTCAATGATGTACCTTCCACTCTAGCAAGTGCAACAAAATGATTTTAATACTGTTCTTTTAATCAATCGATGCATTGAAAGCAAAACTGCTATAACAGATGAAAATATTTTATTTTGGACTTGTACTGTTCTTGATTTCACCGATTCAGTTAATTTGCTTGGATTACATCTTATTTTTGAGGTATTAGTGTTTTCAACATTGTACGAAAATGTGTTAATATTGCCGGGTCAAGCTTTTGTTTTTGTAATGAAAATGGGAACTGTTGACCACACCGACTGACCGATTTACACCTAATGTTTAGTCTATCGGAAAGCCACATTACTGGGAGGCTTTCATCGACAACGGAGGCCGAATTTTATTTTATTTTTACGCAATAACATATTCTTTACAAGGTCTAAAAATTTGGGCCAAATGGTTCAACATTAATATAAGGTTTAATAAAAATTAAGTTTTCCTGAGTTTTATTTCCTTTCCAAACAAAATGTTTAATTTCCCCAAGTTTAGGTAGTGTATTATAATTACATATAATTGAAAATGTTAGGGTGTACCTGTATTAACAAGTCTGTTGACAAATTAAAATTCTGTTTTCTTTTTTATGAACACAACATAGTTTTATTTCGTGTATTTAAAATACACATCATCGATTGCCTGCACTTTAAAAGATTACTTTAGAAAAACTTATCTGTGTTGGTCTTGAACAAATATTTGCATAAATTAAATATAATAATTATTTTTAAATTTATACGAATATTTGTTTATGGCGGATGTAGATAAGTTTTTCTAAAGTAATATTTTAAACTGCAGACACTGGATGGTACGAATTTTAAATTACGAAATGACAAAATCAATTTAAAGAAAGAATTTTCCACCATTTAGATTTTTATTAAAATTTTGAAAAATATCAGGCGTCATCGTTAGACCCGCAAGAAACACTTTTACAGTACAACAGATTTTTTTGGTACTTGCCTATTTTGTTGCTATATAAATTAAAAAAATTGTATTTATTCTGGAATTACATTTTTTTGCATTTGGGTTTACGGTTATTAATTAATAATTATACTACAATTATTCTCTTGATGTGGATTTAGTTTGTACAAGGAAATAATTAATACTTTTACACTTCACTTCTTTCACACTTTTTTGTTTTCATTCAAGACTACAGAGCGTGTCAAAGAAATAGATATACGGTGGCTCACAGAAATAAACGTATAGTCCTATGTTAGCAAGTGTAAATTGTACCTTTATTTTCATACAAAAATCGACTTTTACAGCAATACTTTTCCGACAATTTTGTAGAAAATTTATTTCCCTTCATTTTTGTTTCTATACATTTTTCTGTTTCGTCTCACGGTTTCCGAGATACAGCGACTTGGAAAAAAAACTGTAAATATTTTAATAAAATTAACATTACTCTTATGGAGATTTTAATAAAATTTTTACAGAGGCTATTTGAAGTCACCGTATTTCGGAAACGGTGCGACAAAATAGGAAAATGTATAGTAAAAATGAAGGGAAATAAATTTTCTAGAAAAAATGTCGGTCAAGTATTGAAGTATTGCGGTAAAAGTGATTTTTATATGAGAAAAAAGGTACAATTTAAACTTGCTACCATAGGACTGTACGCTTATTTCTGTGAGCCACCGTATATCTATTTCTTTGACACGCTCTGTAGTCTTGAATGAAAATGGGTAAGCTATTAGGCCAAGGGGTGGTCTTTGAGGCGGTTCGGTAGGTTGAGACTTTGTTAAAAAAAATTGTAATACAGTGTATTGATAATAATATTCTTGTAGAAGTACATAATTTAGGTAATATTTGGTTATAAAAATAAATTCTGAAAAAATTAGTTTAGCCGCAATTTGTATTCAAAATATGAATTTAATTACGGATCCTGAAAAGATAATATCATAATGGAACTTGTACTAAAGCATCTTTAATTTACTTTGACATGACATAATTTTTATTTTGATTTTTTACTTTGAAAAGCTAAAAATTTGTGTAACAAAAAATGTATGATTTTCTTATTAAGAATTCATATTTTCAAAGTATAATTCAAAGTTAAAGTGAAAATAAAAATTAAGTCATGTCAAAGTAAATTAAAGATTCTTGCGTTTAATACAAGTTGCACTATGATACTTTTTCAGGAACGTACAAATTAAATTCATATTTTGAGTACAAATTGCGGCTAAACTAATTTTTTTAGAATTTATTTTTCATCATCATCATCATCATCTACACGTATAAGACCGCGGTCCGTTACGTCACTCAAAATTGATCTCGCCATCTCTTTCTGGGGCGACCTACGGATTTATTTATTTTTATAAACAAATATTATCTAAAATATGTAGTTATACAAGAATATTATAATAAATACACGGTATTACAATTTTTTGTGCACAAAATCTAAACCTACCGAACAGCCTTAAGATGACATGCAGTGGCTCACAGAAATAAGCGTACAATCCTATGTTGGCAATATAAATAGTACCTTTTAATGACCTTTTCTTCCATACAAAATTCACTTTTTTCTAGAATTTATTTCTCTTCATTTTTGTTTATATACAATTTTCTATTTCGTCGCACCGTTTCCGAAATACAGCGACTTGGAAAAAACTGTAAATATTTTACTAAAATTAACATTTACTCTTATGATAATTGTAATAAAAATTTTACAGACTATTTTTAGTCACTGTATCTAGGAGAAGGTGCAACGAAATAAAAACTGCATAGAAACAAAAGTGAAGGAAAAAAAATGTCGGACAAGTATTGCTGGAAAAGTAATTTTTATATGAGAAAAAAGATCTTTAAATGGAAAATTTACATTGCTAACGTAGGCCTGTACGCTAATTTCTGTAAAACACAACAAAACCATATTCTTCATGGTAGGATGCATCGTCCACCCCATTTCTTTGTAAATTGTAATGCAGCTATACTTCTGAATTTGAGGAGTTATGCTTACTTAGGAGGTCGAAAAAAGCAACTTTTTGTTGTTGCTTTTTGGGAAAAGTGTATGCATATTTTTGCACAACAATTTTTATACTTATTCAAAAAGTACTTGTACTTTGTGATTTTTTTTCTGCAGAATTATTAGAAAATAACGAAGTTGACATCAAAGTCGATGTTCTACAATCTTATTTTTAAAAAGCATTTTCCGATGTGCCGTGCTATTCGGAACTAGGAAAAATATTAGTTTATCCCGTCTTTGACGGAGCCGTTTTCAGAAAAATTGATTTTCATAATAAAATAGCAGTATTTTTCGTCCACAAAATAAAAAGTAAGCATTGCAATAAAAATCTGTTAGGACAAGATTTCGATGTCTAAAGGAAGCACACAAAATTTGAAATATGCTTATTTCAATGCTTAATTTTTACTTTGAACAGTTAAGTACCATTATATTATAAAAGTTCAATTTTTCGGAAAATGACACCGTCAAAGATTATATAAATTTATATTTTTACTAGTTCCGCATGGCACGACACATCGGAACCGCAAAAAATGCTTTTTTAAGAATAGGGTTGTCGAGCATTGGCCCTAACTTGTTGATTTTATGATATTTTTGTACAAAAAAATTACAAAGTATTTTGTAAATTCAGCTCTTGAATATAAAAATTGGGTATCACGTCGTTACGCCTAAAACGACTAAGGTTTTTTACCCCTGACATCGCGTACGCCTAAAACTTTTACACATAGAGTGGTGTTCCAGAGATTGATGGAAGGTTGACGAGGCCGAACAATCCAATTATCCTCGCAATGTTGAAGGAGAGGCTCAAAAGAATCTTCGTTTACATACATTAAGCGCTGATGTCTTAGTCGTCAAACCGTTTATAGGCGTAAGGTAGTTAGGTGTAAAAGTTTTAGGCGGACACGATGTTCTGCGTAAAAAACCTTAGTAGTAAAATTCTTTCTTAAAAATAAGCAGAAAAACGTATCTACACTTTCCCAAAAATGATACAAAAAAAGTGTTTTTTTTCGATCGCCTAATTAGGGCATGATCCCTTAAATAACAATTTAAAAAAATATCAGGTGCTTTTTCAAATAAGTACAAACATAACATCGCCAAATTTCAAAAGGATATCTTGGACGGTTTTGGAATTAACTAGAAAAAATAAGAAGGGTAATAAATTTAATTTTTCAAAGTCATATTGGAAACTCTCGGAAGATATCACTTGAAAATTTGGCAGTGGTATCTTTGAAGTTATTTGTAAAATTAGCACCTCGTATTAATTGAAAAAAGTAGTGGCGGGGGCGACTCTGATTTTTCCGTCGCTTGATGGGAAAATTCCAACTTCGCCGGATTGTGGTTAGTTTGGCCGGACCCGAGGCCGAAACTCAGTTTCTTGGATGCAACTTAGGTTGCGCCACGAAAAAGTGTTTGGTGTTTGGGCCAGCTTTATGGCTACAAGATGTCCGGGGTAGTATCGGGCAATCGGGGTAGTTGTAAGTAAGAGGTAGTCTTGCGAATTTTTGGCCCAATCGCTTTTTGGCGGTTGCATTCCCCTTGTCCCCCTCGCTCGGGGGCGACTTGCCCTGGAAATAATCGGGCGCATTTGATTTGGTGATGGGTGTCAAAACGATTGTAATGCGTGTTTTCAATTTCAGATGCTCCAACTCAGCCAGGAGAGAAGATTGCGCAAAGGTCATATCGCAGCGCGAAGCTGGGCGGAGAAGATGTAATTTTTGTGTAAAGTATTAATTGTAACTTATATTGCAAATCACGAAAAAAATTGACTTGTACTTATATGTTTACAATAAACTATCACGTGACACAAAATCGATTCACTTAAGCCTGAGTTTAAGGTCGTTAGTCACCACAAAATCGAAAAATTCGTCACTGACTCCCACCAAAACGGACTCCCACCGAAATTCAACAAAACTAAGTGGGAAAATTTTGATATTTAAGTAATGTACTCTCTACGGGTGGGTTTGTGGGACGATGGTGTAGCAGCAAACAAGACCTCGGAGCTGGGTATCTAGCCTCCTCCAACTGTCTAGCCGAGCGAAGCGAGGCTTATTCGTACAGATGGAGCGCGGCGCTCCATCTGTACGAATATACGCTCCGCAGGAAAAATTCAAAAATTTTTATAAGGACAAAATAAAGTAGGGTTAGAATACTCCCGAAGCACTTGTCGAAGCAGTTGGAAGTTGTCGAGAAACTATCGGAAGGAGTCATGCACCACCGGGGGTACTACGAGAAAGGTATCGGGGTACCTCGGCACTTATAATACGATGATGTTACAAGTGCCAACGTACCCCGATACTCTTGGGGTGGTGTCATCCCTAGCGGGGTACATTCGATCATTCGATGACACCACTCGATGAGTGGTCGAGTGATGACACATAGCTTACGAGTAATGACGATGACTTACAAATAAATAATAAGACGGTTGATTGTGTTTTACTTTTATTCGTGATACCTTACATTAGTCATTGGTAATAATATAACCTATGTATGTACATCGTAAACAAATGACTGCAACACTTGGTACAACTGGATGTGGGCGTCACAAGTTGGTAGGTGTTTCCTTGTCCAATGAGTATGGCTGTCCTTGTACGAGTATGGCTCATAGTTTCCTATCTGCAAAGTAGAAAGACATGTTACAATATTATTATTTAAAATAAATTCTAAAGCATTGCTTTGCTCGACGTCACACTTATAAAAATAATGATTCAATTATTAAAATAAAAATAGAGTCATACCTAGAGAAGTTAAGCATAGAAGTGAATGAAGCAATAGTAGTAAGTATATAAAAGTAAGTATTGTCCAACTCGAGCGGACTTGTGTTAAAGTATTATAAGAAGACACAAGAGTAAATTGTAGAAATTAATCAATAAAAATAAACATAACTATTTCATTCAGTTATCGTTACACCAATAGAATTAAAAATTCACTTAAGCTCTTAAGCATCAACCAACTGCGTTCGAAGCTGCAGCAACTATTTTTACCCCAATTGTTTAATAGCAATAAACGAACAGTTTAATACTTGAAATTCTTTTGAAGTATTAAAGAAACGCAAAACAAATAACTTCAATAATTTTTATATTAAATTAACTAAATTGCAATTTGTGAAATAGTCTAAATAAATATCATCTCCTGCATTGTAAATTAGCAGATAATTTTTGATGGCATTTCACGGATGCCTTTGTTACTTTGAAACAATTTTTCCTCTTTGATCGGAAAAATTGCAAATGCAACAAACGCATTTGTGAGCTCTAAAAAATTGTCGACAATTTTGAATGCACTGAAAATATTACACATTACACTATCACACCCTCACCTAATTATTACATTTAAATAGGGTGGGCCATTGGGAGGTTCCTTTTTAAAAACACAATAAAATGAACAAATTAATTGAACTCAAAAACAGAACAAGTTGATTCAATTATTTAAAACTTGTATAATTTTTATTTAAGCAATCGGCATCGAAAGCCTAAATAAAAATTATACAAAATATAATAGTTGAATGAACTTGTACTGTTTTTGAGTTCAATTAATATAATTTCACATGTTAATAAATTCATTTAATAAAATTAACATAAATCAATATTTTTCCAAATGTTATTGCTTTATTAGCGAGAGCAATCCTTCCGATTAACGATGGAATACAATTTCATTCAAGTGGCCACCCATGTGGCACGTGGAATCATCCTGTTACACAGCACCCCTCAAAAAAAGTCCAACGGCATCAAATCGCAGCTCTGCGTAAGCCAATTGGCATCACCGATGTCAGTTTTTCCTACTTAGGGCCAATTTCATAATAAATTTTAAAGGCAGCGTTAACTTTAAAACCGCTTTTAAAGCCAAAGTGATAATTTGGATTGATTTATTTTGTTTGAAAAGCGGTTTAAAATTTACAAAAATTCCTTTAAAATTCATTATGAAATTGGTCCTTACTGATCAATTTACATGGCCGATTACATGTTTAGCGCACTTAGTGCACAAAAGATCGATTGTTTGATGGCTTGTGTATAAAATTGTATTCCATCATTAATCGGAAGGATTGCCCATGCCAATAAAGCAATACAATTTGGAAAAATATAGATTAATGTTCCATTTGATTGCATTTTTAAAAAGAAACCTGCTATTGGCCCACCCTATATAACGCAATTCGGTCATAAGGAATTGTGGATTCGCAGCTAACATATTTTTACTTTACCGCATTTTCACACTTCACTTGGCAATATTTTAGATTGCATTTTTTCTTTGGTCATGACTTTATTTCGGAGCCAATTTCACATTTTATGTGCATACAAAAATATGTAAATTATAGAAAGATTTCATCATAAATTCTTATATTGAAAGGAAAATGAAGCCATTCTTTTTCAAAATGAGAAAATATGCTAAAATTCTCGTCCAGAATCTTTTGCAAGTACATAATGTAACGCAAAATTTGAAACCAGGTAAATGAGAAAAACAAAAATTGAAAATGTAGTGGGAAACAAAAAGGTCACACCAAAAATGCAGCAGACAATCTTTGCAAAGTGATTTTATGTGAAAAGCAGTTTAGTAGAAAATTAATTAGCTCTGTAGTCCAGTGCAATTAAGTTTTGACTCGGAAATGTAAACGGGTGTCCCAAAATTCATGTAAGAATTAATTTTTATAGAAAATTTTCAATACTAATAACGTTTTCTTTTATATTGAAAATGAAAAGTCATAACAACTTTAAAGAAACAATTAACCATATTGATAGAAAACACAGGTTTTTAATTAAAAATGGTGAATTTTTTATTGATTCATAAAGTAAACAGTATAGGGTTAAAAAATATGGAATAGCTTATCGGATGAATGGCCTCCACGGCTTTGCTCTCGTACTCCTTTGTCTAAATTTTCGTGACGGTTTTGTATAAAATGTGGCTAAATTTAAATCGCGACTAATCCAATGGGCCGCCCAGATCATGCGATTTAATGCAGTTGAACTTTTTTCTTTAGGATGTTTTGAAGTCGAAGATATATACCAACAAGCTCACGACCACAATCGCTTTGAAGGTGGAAATTGAGCGCTGTATCAAAGAAATTCAACCACATGTATGCAAAGCGATCATGGAAAATTTTGATAAACGAGTGCGAATGTACCAACAAAGCCTTGGAAGCCATTCACTCGATTACTATTCCATACCTAACCCTTATACTGTATACTTTATGAATCATTAAAAAATTCACAATTGTTAATTAAAAATGTTTTCCTAATTCCTATCCAAATTACGTCTTACATGCATTTTGGCAGTTATTCACTACATCCAAACAAGAATATTTAGATGAACCTCATTGATAACATTAACAATCCTAAGTTAAACTGAAAAAGAACCACAGAGATTCCTAGTTTTGCTTGTAAGACTATGAATATTGTTCAGATCAACATTATTTCATCCTCTACAAAACAGATAACATCTAGAAACCTCAAGATTATTCTAGAGATCCTAAACAGGAAGACTTACTACTTTTAATATATAAATTTATAACTTGTGAATATAATGCAATTAAAATTAAAATTGAATTAAATTAAGCAATAGCAAAATAACATTTTGAATTTTACTATTGTTTAATTAACTTGTTCAATTTTAATTCGTCACTGCAGAAATGAAGAAATATTAATTTACAGAAATATTAATGTTATCAAAGACCGTACCTCTAAACATATTACATTTGAGCTAAAATCCCTAAATGCACTGGCCTACCAAATCTTCTCGACGACTAAATAAGCTGAATTCTCGAAAACTTGGAAAACATTGGGAAATTGAATAAAAATTAATTTCAATAATACGTAAAATATTTGACATTGAAAAAGACATGGATATGTCGCAACCGGTTCTGAATATAAAAATAACAAATTGAGGAGATAGTATTATTTAAATTCTGTACCTCAGAATCATAGGAAAGTAAGTCCAAATATTACGATTTTCAAGTTATTACTTCATTGTATGTAGAATTTAATTCTACATATAATTTAAGTCTGTTGAAAAATCGCCTTTTATATTTACTAAGGCTTTTCAACGGACTTAAATTATTATGGCTCAAATTGTAGAATCAAATTTTACATACAATGATGTAATAACCTGAAAATCATAATATTTGGACTTACATTTGTCAGGTTCTGAGGTACAGAATTTAAACTGTCCTCAATGGGTCTGAATATTACGAATAAAAACAGTTTGTCACGGTTGGCTTATTGCAAGTTCCAAACAAGTGGCAGTATTATAGAGTTCACACTAATTCATTTAAAACATATAGAATTACCTAACTTCCAGGTTTTCGCTAATAAAATTGAAAATGTTTTCTGATTTTAAATAAAAAAGTTGTTGATTTAAATAATTTACTAAGGATAAATAAAGCAATGCACTCTTCTCACTTAGTATACAGGTACTGTGTAAAAGTTTGCGGCCACTTAATTAATTGTTATTTAATTATTAATTAATCTCCGTTTTATGGAAATTAATTATATTGCAGTAAACAAAATAGGTATTTATGTATGTAAAACATAGTAAGAATTTTAAATTGCTTCAATAATATTGTTTGAACCAAATTTTATGGCAATCGGCAGCTTAGCTTAAAATTACACTTCGGTAATAAATTACAGTGACGCATTGTAAACCCATAAATTATTTTATATTTTGGTGTGAATTCTATTAATTTTAAGCCTACATAAGATTCACACTAAAATTTATAATTATTTTTGGGTTTACAATGCTTTGCTAATTTATTACCGCAGTGATATTTTAAGCTAAGTTGCCGATCGTCATAAAATTTGGTTCCCTGTAAAAATTTTAGGTTCAAACAATTGTTTAAAGCAATTTAAAATTCTTACCATATTTATACAAATACCTATTTCATTTATTGCAATATAATTACTTTCCATAAAACGGAGATTAATTAATAACAAATAACAATTAATAAAGTGGCCGTAGATTTTTACACAGTACTGTGTAATAAGCAAGAAGAGTGCATTGCTTTCTTTATCCTTATTACATTTAAAGCTCGCAATAACACTACAGTTTAATTAGATAATTTATATAAATTAAAAAAAATAGTAAAAGGCCCATTATCGAGCTTTGAGATAGTGCTAAATGTGAGCAACTGTAAATGGTGTCCAACGTTGTGGGTCCTTTATTAGTGGTCCATTATCGACAAGATAACAATATGAACAAGTATCTTTAGAAAAATTATACAAGCAGGCACTAAACCTTTCAAAAGATTACCTCTTGTTGAGATTAAGCTAGGGGTATTATCTCGAAAAGTTTGTATCTCCTTGCATTATTTTTGTAAAACAATTGATATTATTGCTTTGACAATGGATCACTAATAAAGAATCTAAAACATTGAGCACAATTTATAGTTGCTCTTATTGACCATTGTCGCAACAAAACTATTAAAATGGTAGGTCAGCGAGAATTAAATCAAATAACAACAAAGAATTTTTTGTAATTTTCTTATTTTTCAAAGTACCAAAAAAATTATTCATTATTTAAATACCTAGTTGTGCATAAGTTCTGTAAAATGTTTTGCAAGTAAATTTATCCAACAGAAAATAAAAACACTATAATTTTAAAAAGTTATTTTATTAGGTACATTTCAAAAAATCTTTTAATTTAATTCATTTAAAGTTGAGGCCTTTAAACGTCACGGTCAGGAATATATTGTGGCAACCACAACTCCCATCGAAATTGATGCCATTATCTTCACAGCATCTTGTTAGTCGGTAAAATTTCTGCAAGTCACCGTTGTGTCGCTTTTGTTTTCTGACAAATCTTGTTGGAAAATTTGGGACTTGCCATTGAATAGAGAGCCATTAAGAGGTTTTACTACCTCGTCTAGCCATTGGTTGGTAGACTGCAGACGAATTTGTAACATCTCTTTCACAAAAATATAACCGTGCTACCGCTTACGCCCCATCAAACCATCACATCGAGTGAAAATGTTAGAAGAACGCTAACAATGTTCATAAAAGCAAAAAATAATTTCACTGTAAATTTAAAACTTTAAAATTTAAAACTAATGGTATTGTAAATGTAACAGAACTTATGGCACGACTAGGTACATTATATACAAGCAT
This sequence comes from Cantharis lateralis, assembly GCA_963170105.1. Taxonomy (NCBI): domain Eukaryota; kingdom Metazoa; phylum Arthropoda; class Insecta; order Coleoptera; family Cantharidae; genus Cantharis; species Cantharis lateralis. The sequence continues at coordinate 22,713,160 of OY720630.1, read as the reverse complement.
TTAAAAGTTATGGAAAAGAAAGGAATAAATTTACACAGCCTACAAATTTATTTGTATTACCGCCACTTTTCTGAAACTTGCAAAACATTTTTATTCAATTCCCTACTAGAATCTAAAAAAAAGTTTATCGTACCATGGGGTTCACTTGAACACAGAGTTTTACTACAACTCGACGCATGTGTGTCAAACATAAATTTGTTAGGGAAGAATTAATTCAAACCAGAATGTCGACTAGAAAGGAAGTCCAGCACTTTCAATCGAATTAATTGTATGCCTACTTAAATTAATGTCGACAATTTATTATAAAAATAAAACCAACCTTTCGTTCACAAATACAGCAATTCCATCTCTAGTCCTTCGGGTTGGTAAACTTTTAATTGTTATTCTTCTATAAGTTTTTGGCACTGCTCTAGACGATTTCATATTAAGCCTAGAATAAATTAAACATCTCAAGTCAGCAATTATTTCTCAAAAAAACATTAATTTACTTAAAAAAAAAAAAAATTAAGTTGCATGCTTCTATTATTTCAGTTAATTTGTATGCATTTCTTCTTTTCCGTAAGTGACATTTTAACGATTCAAATGTCATTTTAGTTTATTTATGTAGCCATTATGAATGTTACGTCATTCACCTTCAAAGCAACCAAATATTTCAAACACGTACAAATTAACAAATAGCAATTTATCACAAAAAATTGAACGCACCATACCTTTTAAATCTTATCCAGACATTGCAGCTTGAACCGTTGACGATATTCCAAATCAATTGAATAGTTGACATGTAAATTTTCGTAATTGTATTGCAGTCCCGCAATTCCCCTGCATAATTGTTTTTCGTTATCCTACAAACAAAATTATTGATTTACACTGTTTTCCTTGCAAACAACAACGAAATACTATTGCATTGTAACTTACCGATTAATTTAAATCACAGCAGCATCTTGATTACTCCTCGAAAAATTTTCTAGATTGGTTCCCCAATTGACAGCTTCTTCAAATCCATCGTGGATATCCTAGTTTTCTACACTGCACTATTTGCTTTGGTATGTGAACTACAACGAATTAAAAATTAGAAACAATTTCACAAATCATCATGACGAATTTACTTAAAAACACCAATCCAAATGAGTAATAACTGTCACTTATAAACAAAACGTCACTTTAGAAAATTTTCGAAACATGTGGCGACACCTAACGATAAATATCAGAAACAGGACTTACCATATTTTGTAGATTTCTTCCCGTTGAATGTCAGCCGTGCATGTAGATACCTATGTTGCCATTGAAAGTTCCGATATTAGATGGCAGCACCTATTTAAAAAAAATTAAATTATTTAAAATGTAACCTGTAAATACATAAATACTTTAAATACATTCAATTACAAATAAATGTTAATTATTTTGTGAATACTAAATATTGAATGTCGCAAACCTTTATATTTAATTTCCAATCCATGTCCGTAAATTGATATCAAATTACAATGTTGTAATCACCTCTCTTAATTAATTAGTAGGGATTTCCATTAAATATTGTTTTTCTCTAACTAATAAGCTAATCGATCTTCCTCTGATCCATATCCCCTTTCTAGTAGATGGTATTATAAACCTTAAAAATTAAAACATCTAGAGAATCCAACCACCATATTTTTTGTAATTCAAATTTTATTCATAACAAAGAATGAAAGCATCAATAAATGACCCAAGCAAGTTATACCCGTAATGTTGTTGATTATCTACATGCTCACTTTCGCGATAAGGGAGAACCGAAAACAAACCGATTGTAAATATGACCAAACGTGTATCTACACAAATTATTAATAGAATTAAAATTATCAATCAGCAATTGCAGGTTCAATCACAAAAGGTAAATAAAACATTCTTCTGCAGAAATTTATTAGTAAAGGCTACCAGAGTGTTTTATACCTCATTTACAATTTGCTGGAGATCATAAATAATTAAGTCGCATAAACATAAAACCAAAAAAACACTTCCCATTTTGGCTACGATAGCAGAACTTTGACACGGGCAATTTTCTATAAATTCAATTTTTAACCAACAAAGTTGGCACATGCACTGGCGAAATTACTCGCAATTCAATAAATAATCATCCATTTGCACGATCAAGTAAATGTTTCCGGCCATATGTTTCCAGTAGTAATTTTTACTAAAAAACACATCATTACATGCCCGAAAATTTGACAGAATTTATTCCGTACACCACGCTATTTTAAACTATTCATGATTTAACAATAATCAAATTTTAGGAAAACCGGATCCTATCAAGGTTCTCTAAACTCCACCAAACAAAAAAAACAATGAACAAATTAAAACTACAGATTACAAAATTTAAATTTATTATTATTTATTTCACTTCACTATTTTTATGACATTAAGAGTAACGGAATGCTTGGTGGAGTTCGGAATGACCTAATTTGACATAAGCCCTTGCCCTGTAGATGTGCACAGCAGTAATCAAACCAGGTCGGTTTCAATTTCTGCAGAAAAGTGCTTTATTTACCATTTAGTAGAATTGATATCCAGTAAGCCGATATGTAATGTTAAGTACAACGGCATAAAATTCAATGCACATTGGTGTCTGTATAAATGCGTTCATGTGGTGAGTGTTCAAATTCATATGAACGCGGCATAATATTATACAATAAAAACTAACCTTTCACTATCAAATCCATCGATTGAATTTCGACTCGCAAATTTTTCCAATTGTTGTTACTTCTATAAACTTGCTTTACTGCACTATTCCATTTGTTATGAGATCTAAAACATATTAAAAATCTAAAATCAGCAACAATTACTAAACAAAACATTATTAATTTATTTTAAAAAATTCACTATTGCAAATTGTATGCCTTTTTTTAGAATTTAACAAATGAAGATTAATTAAATTTTTCGCGATTCAAATGTAATTTTCGTATTGGGTGTGGGTGTAAACGATTGAACTAACATCAAACTACAACATAAAAATCTTTATGTATGTGCTTGCTGCCCACCAACGATTAGCAAAAGAAAACCATATTTTCTTCTACATCTTGTTCGTTCAATAGTTTCAAAGCATGAAACCCTAATATAGTAATTTTCCAACATTTCAATTATTTACAAATTAACGAAAATATACTTGACGGTACACAAAATTAAACAAGTCATAACTTACACTTTAAATGCAGTAATTACGCCACCGTTGACATTCTACAAATACGATCTAATAGGGGTCCTGGAATATGTAGCACATCTAGTAACTTGGCAGCGACAATCCCATGTTTGAACTTCCAAGCCATGCGACAACTACCCGCAACTGCTCTCTATCTTACAAAATTCAAAAATTAATAACATTTTTTCGATAGTTCACACAGTATTATTAAATTAAAAATTTCAATACAATCAAAGTTTTGACGTTTAAGATGTCATATTTAAAATGTTAAATAAAAAGAAAACTGTTTGTAATGTGGCGCCACCTAACTAAAAATAGCCCAACTAAAGGTTTACCTTATTTCTAGAACTCTGCTTTGAATGTCAACCATTCCTGCAGATTCCTATATTGTCACTTTCAGCTTTGAAGTTAGATGACAGCACCCATAACAATTAATTCAAATTAGTTATAAATTAAATAAAATTTACAATTTAAAATTTTGAAATGCAAGCGAATTACAATATTATCCTACTGCATTGAAAACAATTATTCTTTTTAAATGTCACAAACCTTCTATATCCTATCCGGCAGTTGTTCATTGAAACGTGATCAACACTTCATAAAATTACAAGGAGAACTTAATTTTTTATCCGTCATCCTCATCGTTTATTAGAATTAAAACTTCTTGTCTGTCTCATGAGCGTTCATCTTAGGTTGTAACTCAAATTTGTGGCTGCTTTCAGATTGTAAGTTTCCAAAATTCTGAAAATTAAAAATATTTATAATAATTTGTCAATCAATTTTGTAGATAATATCATTATTTCGTGTTGTAAAAATGTTAAAGAAATAATGATAGCTATTGTCGTCGGTTACTTATTGAAGTGTTGAAGTCGAAGCGCAACTTGGAAAGTTTAACGTCTGGAAATCATACCTTTCAAATGAGAAAAGTGTCTGGATATGCTTTCCTTACGTAAAACTTACCACAGGAAACACTGAGGTGTCGTTAGCACGTTAATAACTGCAAGTTTTTCGAGAAAACCGTTTTGAGATTGTTTCAAAAAACCTGCAGTAACTTGGACACTACTCGAAAATCTTTGGATTTTTATGCCTTTAAGAATCTACTACGATGGTCTGCGTAATAAAAAAAAATAACATACCCGAAAACTACAAAATTACGGAATTGGCAGTCATTTTTCTCCGGTTAGACACCGCATTTTAAACAATAACTTTAAAAATTCATATCTCCTAAACTAACAACAATTCGATATTGAAACTAGCGGGGCATTTAGGGAAGGCACGGGCCCAGATGGTATAAAATTTTTAAAAATGTGGGATATCCCACAGACAAAACAAATTTTGGTTTTCCTCATGCGAGATATTTAAGAGTTTTGGCATATCTATCTAACAACTTCAATTCTGCATCAAGTAGCAGTTGACGAGTGGATAAGTATAAATAACAATATCAGAAGAAATATAAATTATTATGTCAACCGATGATTAACTTCAACTTTGCTGAAATTTCGGGAGGGTGTCTTAGCGAATCGTGTATTTTTATCTGTTACTTTTACTGCAGTAAAGAAAACAAATTTTGTTTTGTACATGAGATCAACTAATCCGATAGTTAAATCAAATTTTGTCTGAACGTGAAGAAACCGGGCATAAGTGTGGATACGCCTACAAACAACAGACTTTTTTTATTCAACTTGTTCAAATGTGTGTAGCAGGCTTATAGTCGTACCTATAGTCGATGTTTCGCTGGAGCAAGATTTGTGCATTGCTTAAATATTAAGTTGTTTATTTTTATTGGTCGATTTGGTACTTAAGTCAGTACACACACTTATGCAAATTTGTCGATCAGCCAAGTCAGCGAACTTACTTAGTATGTGAACAAACTAAAGAAAGCAGCGTCAAGCAAATTATTAATTGTTCGTCAGAAGTAATCAATTCAAATTTTTGGCCTTTATGGAAGATTTATCGTTTAATTTTGAATTTATTGATTTCTGCCAGTCAGAACAACAATCAAATATTAATTGTATGTAAATACCTTACATTTTCAAGGATTGCAGCTCTAATATTACCACTTCAGCATGGTATTCCGAATTTTCCAACTGTTACCCAAATTCTGTAACACTCTTTATTCACACTATCACTTGATTTGCAATAAATACGGAAATGCAAAATCATTTATGCGAAATCACATTTAAACTGCTGCTTTAATGACCAACGAACGACAAAAATGTCATTTTTATAAAAATTTAAACATAAGTGAAAGTGACCTCATTGGAAATGACAGATGTACCGCGCCATCTAACCATGCAATCATCATACTTGGCCAGCCTATTGTACGAGGGCCTAATAGCAGGAAAGATCCCTCCAATCAAAATGAAGCTAAGCAAGAACCAATTATAGAGCAAAGCGCGCAGGGATTGTTTTCAAATTATTGTTGTAAACCAGAAAACAATCTTTGCCGATTTAACCTTACTTTCGGTGTAATAATAATAATAATCGTTATTTCGAGTCTCAAAATAAAAAAAAGTGGAGAAAAGTTAGATGGTTTTCAGCTCAACTCAGAGTCTTTGGAAAAACTCTACAACTTCGTGTTAATCAATCATAGGAAGGATTTTAATTTTTTCAGGCAGCAACATAACCGTGACTTGCTGCCGAAAATTACTAAGGGTAGAATTGAATTCTTTCCCGCAAAAACTGACAAATTCTTCCTGGAGACATATTCGCTTTCAGATAATATACGCAATAAAATAAACCAAATAGGTTATACAATTTAATTATTAAAGTCAACATTGCAAGTATGTAAACAAAACACAAACAACAACTTGTAAAAAAAATTCCAACACGCTTTGATCTTATTGGTTCTGGATTAGCTTCATTCTGATTGGAAGGATCATTCCTGCAATTAGGCCCTCGTGCCTATTGTCAACAAATAATTTTGCACTTTAACCTTATTTTTATTTTGTTAATTCTTGTACGTTACACAACAAAAATTATGTTCCTACGAACAATTATAAATAAAGTGCCTGCAAGTTTAAATAATATTAAGGTCTTTATGGTCTATTTATTATACCACATTTTATTTTACACATTTTTATATCATTTAGACATTAGTACGACACTTAAATCTTCTTGAATACCAAAGCAAACACCTCCTCAAAGAAAATGGTGTTTCCGTTCAAGAATTTTGTATGATTGATGATTGTGGAACTAATCAATTGGATCAGTTTAGTAAGTTACGTTGTTAACCGATGCCAAATTTAATATACCACTTTTAGATGCCAACGAATATGTAATTAAAGCTCAAATTCTTGCTGGCGGTAGAGGAAAGGGTCACTTTGATAATGGATTTATGGGTGGAGTTCACATCACTAAAAAGTAACTTAAAAACCAACTTATGTGCATTGTTTTCATTATATTTTTTAGTCGAAATGAAATACAAACCATTGTTGATAACATGCTAGGACATAAACTGATAACCAAACAAACCTCAAAAGAAGGGATTTCTGTTAAGAAAGTGATGATTGCAAATAGCGTTAACATTAAACGTGAAACGTACTTCTCTATTCTTATGGATCGTCAAAGGAATGGGCCTGTTATAATAGCTTCACCATCAGGAGGAGTCGATATTGAAAATGTTGCCAAAGAAACTCCCCATTTAATAAAAACACTTGCTGTTGACATATATGAAGGTATTTCAGATAAAGATACCGAAGAATTGGCAGAATTTCTTGAGTTTAAAGGAGAATTAAAACAGAAAGCTGTGGCAGAAATTAAAAAATTGTGGAAATTATTTCTTAATGTTGATGCAACTCAAATTGAAATTAATCCTTTGGTGGAAACTGACGATGGACAAGTTATATCAGTGGATGCTAAGTTAAATTTTGATGATAATGCAAAATTCAGACAAAGTCAAGTGTTTTCTTTAGAAGATAATTCTGAAGATGATCCTCGAGAAGTGGAAGCGGCTAAATACAATTTAAGTTACATTGGTATGACCGGTAATATTGGCTGTTTGGTGAACGGTGCTGGGCTGGCGATGGCAACCATGGACATCATTAAGCTGCATGGAGGAGAACCTGCTAATTTCTTGGATCTTGGTGGAAGCGTAAATGAAAGTCAAGTACAAAAAGCTTTTCAAATATTAACGGCTGATGAAAATGTTAAAGCATTGCTTGTGAATGTTTTTGGTGGGATTGTTAACTGTGCTATTATAGCTGAAGGAATCGTTAATGCTTTCAAATCCACAAAACTCAACATTCCGTTAGTCGTAAGATTGGAAGGAACTAACGTTGATGAAGCTAGAAGTATTATAAAAAAATCTAATCTTCCTATCGAAATGGCCGTTTATTTTGATGAAGCTGCACGGAAGGTGGTTAAACATGTCAGCTAACAGTACTTTTATTTTTTAATACTTAAATTTTGATAGCCAATGCAATTTTTTAAAATAAATTTGTAAAATTTTAATCTTGCGTTTCAATTGTTTGTACCTATTTACTTCGATTAAAATATTAAAATTTTAATAATCGTATCAAAGTTTATTTAAAATTGGAATCTGAAATTGCTGGATATTAAAACCCTAATTTTACTGGTTTCATCAAATGTTTCAAGTTGGATTTAAATTTTTCAGGTGGTATGGAGTAGCAACTAATAAATTTTTGTCATTTGATTGGCTGATATTTGTCACAATGGTAACCTTTGTATTAGAAAAACAAAATTCCAATCAAGCCAACTTTGATAGGATAAACAAGTGACTGTTATTAGTAATCTTGAAAATTCGAGTTAGAATTACAAAAGTATTTAAGCTGATTTTAAAAACATTTAATCAAACATTTTTATAATAAACAAATTGATTTAACTTTTCTCACTTTGAACTAAGAGGCAACGATAAATATAATTTTTTAAATTAAAACATTAATAATTATTAAATATGACAAACATGAACAAATATACTTAATTAGTTTGTTTACAGATTTACAAAAACTATCGTTTATTAATATGTACATATTCGTAATCAAGTGGTTTCTCCGCTACATATTCTAAACTTGGAATGCATATTTTGGAGTGCTTAGTTATAATATCGAACCAAATTGTATGATTATCATGGTTATTATGGCTAAAATAAGAACCCCAAGTTGACGAAACTAAAAAGTTTTGATCTTTATGGCCACGAAAATGTCCAAAAGCCCCTTCCGCCTGCAGCTCCTCACAAACAGCAACCGTATCGCATACTGTATGTACGTTTGGAGTATAAACATCTTGAACCAAATTATCCCCGAAATAAACAATTTTTGGATCTTTTAAATTTGAATGTTTCTTTAAAAACTCATGAAGTCCTGACCAGTTACCATAGGTATAAATAGAACCACGAACTAAATGTTGGTCTTCTACTGGTCCGATTTCTTCAAATCCATTCAAAGCTACAAACGGTCGATTGGAAGTAAAAAAGCCAGGTTTTTTAGCAAAACAAACCACAATATCAAATAATTCTAGCCAATCTTTGCCTAATGAATTAGAGGCAGTGTGGGAGGCAAAATCGACATTTGAACCTGTCACCAAAAATAGCAACTTGTTGTGGCTTTTCATGAGCTTAAACCAGTTCAAAAGTTCTTCACTACACTTGTGAATATAATTTTGAGGGTCAGCTTTCATATGCTTAAAGTATCCACCTTTATTTAGCTGGAAGTGTTCCTTCTGGAACATATTTTGAATTGCTTCTAATAAGTCAGGCCAAATGGAGTAGGAATTTAAAGGTCCCCCATTTTCTTCATCTAACGTGTCAACAACACGAGCAAAGGTTAATCCTGCAGGCATATCAAAATAATCCAAAAGTGTCCGCATTTTTTCCGAAAAGGGTCCATTCCACGTTTGTAAAGGATTTTTAGAAAAAGCATCTGTTACTTGCCAACGACACTCTTCCCCGTAATATTTAACCTTGTCTTCGTGGCTCAACTCCCTGGTCCCATGAGTGCCATGCAAAATATGACCGTCTGGACCAATACGCAACACGTTACCATTTTCAACATCAAGAAACAATCCTTTCAACATAAAATCTAAATTGTCTTCGATGGGTTTGTACAAGTGCTTCGAGGAATAGCCCTTTTTGTTCACTAGGAACTTACATAATGTTTCGTACTCCAATTTCACCATTGCCCCAATTTTGTAACGACATATTGTATTATCTAAATCAAATCCTAAGCAATCGTAATCGGTAAGTTTAACTCTTTTACCTTGTTGGGTTATGCTTTTAGGTAACGATTTGACTGCAGATAGCATTGGGACAGTTGCTCGATGAAAATACTTGGAACTGGCACTGAATTCTCGTAAAATACTATTTTGAAAAATAATGCACTGATATGCAACCACTGTATTCCCAACCACTTGATAAGATAAAAATTTTCTATGTAACCAGGCAAAGGTACTCATTATTCAGCAGATAATTTACACAACCACTAAATTTTACACTAACTACAATTAAAAATTTAGTACCTATTCAAATAAATTGTTGGCATAATTTCACGCTTTGATAAATTATGTAACGTTTAGAACATTTAGTTCAACCAATGCCCATTAACATAGTCAAGTTAGATATGAACAACTAATTACCACGTTAAAATATACTGGATATACTGCAATAATCGAGTTATGTTGGTGGTAAACACAGTATCATATGATGAACGGTGCCAGGCATTTAATAATAAGTAATACAAATACGTCGCTTTAGTTTTTAAATCTTCCACAATCACAATCTTAAAACGATAATTAAAATTATCACCAACTTGATCAATATTGTAGATAACTCATTAATTATTTAAATGAACTTGATATAAACTTTAAACTTGAAAGACCATTTTATTTTAAGAAGCGCACTTGTCAGATTTAACCAATGAAAATTCGATCTGAATAAGGGTTCGTTCACAAACTATAAAAAAATTTAAACCTTGCAAAAATATACGACCTTCAAAATTATTTACCTTTTAATTCATAATTTATACTAATATTTATTGCAAAGATATCATATTTTATTATATGACTTATAGTTTCTCTATCAACAATGCATTCAGGTTTGTATTAAGTTTATTTCATACATCGGGCAAAATGGGCCCATTGGTACAATTTATATAAAAGTGAAGATGTAATTTTACAAAATATTAAATAATTTTAATTTACAAATTATTTAATTGAATATAACAAAATTTATATTTTACCCATTTTTAAATAAAAACTTTTTACACACCACTGGACTTTTATCACATGAAGTTCGATTTTTTATTTTTGCTACTTGTTGCTACTGTCGGTATTGTTCAACGTTTTTTTCGTTCTTTTGAATCCTGAGTTCTTTACGTACGGTTGCAGCCGTTCCCATTTTTAATTTTCTGTTCAAAATATAAACGTAAGTAGTCTTTTTTAAAATCAAAAGATATCTTGATAAGTTTGTGAATGCTCTCATTTCGCATTTTACCAATCTAGAAAATTACTTCTTCAAAAATTTTCAGCACATTTTTGAGATAATTTTTATGTCTACAGAAAATGGAAAACCAAGTATTCCCACTGACACAGATAGAAGAGTTTATTTTGGCGATGTTGGAAATTGCAGCAATACTAGAAAGTGTTCTGGAAACATTGTTGTACGAACTGATTACAGAAGTCAACATGAATCCTCAGCCCTTCGATGTGTTAGCCTTTGTAAGTTATCAATTTCCATACTAATATTTTGGGAATAAAATAGCAGGATAGCAATCAAATAACTTTCAAGTTTTTACAAAATTGTTTAATTCGTTCACTTTCCAAGCATGACAGGCTTATCGGATTTCAAAGATATCAAGGCATACTTGTTGGATTTATAGCTTGGTATCTTTGAAATCTGATTTCATGACATGATTTTATTTCGCCATAGTTAATTGAGGCCCCCCTGCATCATAAGTACGATTACTCACAATCTACGGTGGCAAAATGCAAAATTTTATTATCTTAAATTTCTACACACTATGTTTAGTTTTTCCAATGAGCTCTATTTGCAAGAATTCCGATCGATGTCTTCCTAATTTGAAAATTTTATTTTAAGCGAACACTTCTTTTTTTTTTTAGCACGTAGACGGCACTCTCCCTGGTTTCCAACTTTGTACCTTAACGAACCCAAGTTTTGATTAAAAATAAATGCTATAGCTGACCTGGTCAACTTTTTTGTTTAAAATTTAAAGATTTAAGCAGTAGCTCAATTTTATGTAGTTATGTTATCGTAATTTAGTTATTAATTAAATTTAATCCTACATAGTATGAAAGTTTATTCAGCCACGAAGAGATCCCAAATTCGATGTCAAGTGAAGATGAATCCATGGACCAGGATTCAGAAAGTGATAGTGATTCGTCAACTATGGATGACTCATCTGAAGAAGAATCAAGTGCCGATGAAATCATCGTAGTAGATACAGTACCTGCTGATCATAATAATAATATGTGATAAATAGAATTTAGTACTTTAATAAAATTAAAGTAATTTCCACTTGATTCCTTTTTGAATTTTTACATTTGTGACCAGTTTAGGCTTCAAAGAGTCAGTATTGGAAAAAAACGTTAAAGTATATGTTATCGGTAAAATTAAAAATACAGTTATCTTGTTTGTTTTTGAATTTTAATTTTATTGATAGCTGTATTTATTTTAACATTTTGTCTGACGATGGCTGTTTGGAGCCAAAACTGCTGTCCACCAATATAAAAATTTAAAATGCGAGGAAAGTGCAAATTAATTATATTTTATTATTACACAGTGATAATATTTAATTATTATTATTTGCCTAAAGGACAAGCCGAGAGTGATCAAACAGCATCATTATACTGCATTACTGGGAAGTTTGCTCAATTAAAAATCATCTCTCGTGTTCTTTAGTTCTTATATCTTTTTTGTTATACTTCTATCATATCTGTACTTATGATAGTAATATTTAATTTCTTATTTATATGTGATTGTTTGTCTTGTCAAACTAAAAAGTAAATTTAGATTTTTGGACATATTATCTGATTCTTCTGATACAGATTTAACTAATGTGATGTGGTCTTTGCGGTAAGCAGCTTTATATAATATAAAGTATTATATAGTCAACTATTCTATAATATGTCGAGTCAAGAAAATCTGTATTTTACTAAATGCTGTTTTCTTATATCTAATTTGTGATATTTTTCTTATATTTAATATTTAAGGTTGCAATAACTTTTTACCAAATATTGCAGTTCAATCTTGATCTAAGGTTTAAAGTATATAAACGAAGGTTATAATTGATACCCAGTTCCAGCACCAATTTGTGATAAAATGTGACTAGAAAGACTGAACTTTGTACCTTTCTAAAATAAAATGCATATTTGTATTTTCTTTTTTATTTTAATTGTTTAAGTCTTACCGAGCTTATTATAATGGGCACACTTTTAATGTGGCCTACAAAGAAGTATTTCCATTGAATCTCACTCGTATTGATTCTAACGTACTCAAGTTTTGATTTAATTATATCTCGTAAATAATGCCAAACTTTCAAAGATCGGAATGGGGTCGTTCATAATGTACGTCACGCATGGAGGACAGGTATAAAATTGTGACGTTCAATGTCATTAAATTTTCGAAATTAAATATTTTGAATGCATTTTTAAAATTAATATTTTAAATAGATTATTTTATATTTTCGTTTGGGCTTTGGGAGGGAGTTTTTGTGACAAATGAGGGGGGGGGGTAAAAAATGCTTAAAAATGAACCCGAAAGTTAGATATCAAATTTACCTAAAAATGTTACGGGGGGGGGGGAATTATCGTTTATGTACTTCTTCTAAACTTTCGCGAAGGCTGAAACTTGCACAATGAAAATAGATTTTTGGATGATAAAAATCATTTGACATCAATTCAGAGGCGGATTCTTGAGGGGGGAACCATTCTGACAATATTTTAGGCAGTTGGCGAAACTGTCAATAAATTGAACTTTTTTAACAAATCACTTACACTGTTAGATATCATGAAATCGTTGATTTTCTAGAACCTCTTTCTATATTTTGTTTTATCCTATACATTTACATTCTGTATTGTATTAGTACTTATCGTACTTATCAGTGTACGTTCCACACATTTTAATTTCTGTTATCATTCGAACTCTTAAATTGAACGTTAAAACGAAGACAGTAATTTGAATTTTATTGAAAATAAATTATTGATCATTTTGTGCTTGCCAAGATGACTGATCGAGATATAATAAACCAAGATATAACAGACCAAGATATGAAATATATTTCTTGTAATGGCTGGATAAGAATAGGACTTCTAAAAGAGATTCGTATTTATCCTCTAGATACTGGTTATGGTTTTAATATAAGTAAAGCCATATGCACGAAGGATGGTCTTCAGAGCTTCAGTTTAAGCAAAAAAAATCCGCAGTAGGTATAATATTTTTATTTTTTATCACGAAATAATTTGCATATTTTCATCTTCTAGATCCGAGCCAAAGTTCCGATATACCGATCGGTAAATATTATATTATGCTTTTTTCTCTGATCTCAGGTCCAGTTAATTTAGGGTTTATCCATTCAGAGCGGCTGATAGCTGGGTTAGGCCTGAATTAACTGTGACTGGACCTTAGTGTCTACCTATCATTAATTTCGTTGTTTTAGAGCTTTTGTACCCTATACTACAGCAGAGTATGGCTATAGGAATTTATTGAATAATACTTTAATGACTACTTATAAGGATGCAGCAGGATTTCACAATATGCAAAATTCAGCTACTGTGATTGAAGGGCGTTGGCGCTCAGAAGTGTAAGTCAATCGGTTAATTTAAAAACTAGTAAAATATTAATTTTTACGTTTAGGAATTATTTTCAGGAGAACATGAAGCTATATGATATTGGTTATAATTTGAAACACCCGATTATGGGAAAAATTGGCGAAGTTGGTTTTATTTCACAAAAAGACAGAAAAAAATTTTTTACTCGGTATAGATCATCTACGTTTAGAGAAGGCAATAGTCACGTAAGTAGTACATGGTCCTGAAGAATATTCTCGAATTCTGGTACAATTTTGTAAATATTTCAGATATTTTTTTCCAATTTTTATCCTTATACATTAATAAATACTACAAGTTTAGATTTGTTAAAAGAAGAAAATAAAGACTGTAAAAAAACCTTATCCGTAGAAAAGTTTAGGCCCAATTTGGTAATTGAAGCCAACTTGCCATATTGTGAAGATGAGATTGTGGATTTAAAAATTGGAGAGAAAGTGCGTTTTTGCAATATTGTTCCTTGTACCCATCAGTTTGTAGAATTTGATCATAGTTTGAATAGGAAGAATCAAACAGAACTCCTGAACGTTCTGAATAAGTAATTATTTGGCGGTGTACCATTACGATTATATTAACTTACATTAATTTTTGTGGGCAGGACTCGATCATTTCAAAAGGTGTTTCCTTATTTATCAGTGAAATCAGAGTTCCCGGTGTTTGGAATTAATTTGGAAGTACTTCAAGCAGGCGAAATTCGTTTGTATGATGATGTTTACGCAAAATTCAGAGAATCTTTACTAGATGTTGATGTGAGGTGTGGGGTGTCTGATATGGAGGTAGAAGATGAACCGATGGAATAAATATGATTCAATTTATTTAATTTTTTTGTTAAGGAAATTAAAAACGCAAAATGTAATTTCAAAAAAAATTAAAAAATATCGATTAAAAGTCATATCAATGCCAAATAAATGTTTTTCATAGTAAATAAAATTAATAAATCAAATTTCTCAAAAATTAAATCCAGTCGTTATTGAGTAATTCGTGTTTTATTACAATAAAAAGCTCGGAGGAGAAATTGTAAAAACAAGATAGGATTAAGAATTTTTGAAAAAGAAGAAAAAATTATATATATTCGAAACAATTGAAGAAGTAAAAATTAGCAAAGAGAACATTAAAAATTTTTTTTTAAATATGGGTTGAATGACTTACCATGAAAACCAAATAACTAACCAATATACCTAACGTCGTCCGTTAAAAGAAAAATCTTGAAGTCCTGAAATCTCTTAGTTTGGCTTTCCAATGGAAGTTCTGTGGAACTCAAAAACAGAAACTTATAAATAGAAATATCTAGAATTTTTTTTTAAAACAAATTTTTTCTTGCAATTTACATTTTTTTTTAAAATTTAATTTTATATTTTGTTTCACTATAACTAGCAATTAATTTAATTGTAAAACTATTATACATATTCATCACTGTCTTGGTCTGAGTAAAATTCCATAATATTCGACTCATATTCCTGAAAATAAATCAATATTTTTATATTCTTTGATTTTGTGCACAGGCTACTTACGTTGAGCAATTGCTTAACGATAGGTGACATACATCTTTTGCATTCAATTACGCCAATACCATCTGAATTGGTTACACATTTGCATTTCTGGCATGGACTACGATATGATGTTTTACTAATAATTTCACTCCACGAAGAAAGAATTTTATCCATTTTATTTTCCAACTCAGTATTCAAAGTCAGAACAGTTCCATTGGTGCTTAATGCCAATAATGTATAAATGTCGGTAATTTGATCAGATATCTACAAGGAAATATTAAAAAAATAAAATAAAATACAAAATAACTCACTCCTATGTTAATGGTTGCATTTATTGAATTAATATATGAATTTTGAATATCGAAACCATTCTGGATATTCAAAACGTGACCTTTGTTATCCAACTCCAATAAGTTCTCACTTTGGGAATTGAAACTGTTGATGCACAAAATATGTAAAATAATATCTTTTTCCCCAAAAGTACTATGCAAACTGTTTAAGTTTTCATCATCTGAACTTAAATCGCATTGCAACAAAATAAATAATTTAGAAACTCCAGGTATAAATTCCATATTAACCGCATACTTGATTGCATCAATTGCGGAAATCTTCTGTTTTGGTTGGCTCTTTAGTTCCCTAAAAACAAATATTCTAACCAATTGGGTAAATTTTAGATTTTTGGTTTTACAAATTAATGGTTTGATTGGCATAATTCCAAATTTTCCCTCCAGACGTCTGAACGTATGGTTTTCCAATTTTATCATCATAACCCACAACGGCAAATCGATTATCCACAAAACCACGCTTCTGTAGGTTTTCATTTATTTTGTTCGGTAAAGTAAATAATTCATTATCACTGCCAAAATATTCGCTTCCCTTTATGAATACCACATCCACAGATGTAGGGCTGTTGCGATCAAATATAATGTCGTTTAGACCAATTCCATATTTGCAAAACACTAAAACCAAATATTTACAGAAAGGTAAATCCCCCGGAAAAAAACGTGTTATTGGGCAAAACTTACCACATAATTCTGGCATGGGGAAATAAACGTTTGACCGGTCACATTGTGATTTGTAAGCCGCCACCGTTGAGCACATAGTGGAATTAACTGATTGTTTCATATTATTGACGCACATCTCGTAAAATGGTTTTGGATCAACCATATTGAAGCAATTTGCACTTGGAGAATTTATATTGGAAAAGAATACCGCACACAGGGTTTCAAACAAAGTCACCGTTAAGGGGGAAATGTTTTTCCTGATTGAAGTATTAACATGATTAAAATCTGTGCAATTATCCACGTGCCAACTGTTGACAAATTTAAGTATGTCGGTTGTGTGATCTCCACCTGGCAGTCTCATATCCGTAATTTTCTCATTGTCCAATGTTCCGAGCAAACCACCAGTTTTTCCGAATAACCAACCAGATAATTCGATCATGCAGAAATCGTATTCCAAATTGCAAATGATTTTTAAACCTTTGCTGTGATTTACCACAATTTTTAAATTTTCCCGAGTTACAATTAAGGATTCCGTGACCAAGGGCAGATCAATGTTGTTGTTGTTTAAGGATATAAAACCAGATGATATCTCCAAATTATGATCATCGGTGATTACACTAAATGATTTATTAGAAGCACCTTTATAGTTAAGAACAACTGAGAATGACTTGGTTTGTAAATCCCCGGCCAATAAATAACTACATCCTCCAACAAAGTTGTAATACTTTTTGTCGAAAGTTATATAATGCGATTTTCCCACTATCATTCCAATGTTGTTTGTGGCCGGTGATAAGAACGCATTCGACGATTCTCCAATATATTTTTTGATCGTATTTATTAAATCTGCAAAATGATGTCTAAAAATAATAATTTTGATTATTTAAACTCAAATCAGCAATGAATTATTTACCTTTCAAGTTTAATCAAATTTTCAAATCGATGTTTAAGTTTATCGTATAACGGAACTTGATTGAAGCGAGGCATTTCATCCAATGCTTCCCATTCGAAAGGTATGGGCTGCGTTATTTCAATCAGCCCAATATCGGATTTAACTACATATTCCGATTGATCCAAAATATTTTCAAAATTATTTCGGTCATAATCCAAGGTTAGCAAAGACGTTAAATAATCATCGAATCCAGCTATTATTTTGTGCAGAGAATTCTTTATAGTTTCCGATAAGTTGTTGTAGTTCCAAATCCATAAGGTTTTGGAGTAAATTTTGTTCAAAATTGTTCTGCATCGTTCCACTTCAAACAATTTATTGATTTCTTCATAGTTTCCAAATAACGCTTCCGAGATGGAAACAATGTATGGAAGAAAATCTTTCATAACGTTCTTAGCGTCCTTGATTATTACATCTAATACGGATTCAATTATATCAGCTATGGGTTCCAAAATATCGCTGATATGAAATTCTTCCAACCAATTTATGTAGGTTACATAAAACTTCAGAAGCTCACGACTTTCTCGTAGATTGAGGATGTAGTGCTGTACATTATCAAGAATATCTGAAAAGCAGAATGAGAAAAAGCCCAAGCAAATGGAATTGCTTACATACCCAATACTAACATTTGCAAAATTGCCAATCGCTGTTCCACGTAAATTACGAAATCATCTAACAATTTCAGATAAGGTTCCAAAAATTCTTGACATTCGTTTTTTATGTTGTCAATGTATCGGTTTACACTGTCTTCTATTTTATCGATCAATTCGTCCATGTCTTTCAAGGATTGCCTAGCTTCATCGATTCCATTTTTCAAAATCCGTTTGCCACGCTGTTTCAGTTCTCCAACATTTTGCAATTTCTTTATCGAATTTTCAACTTCCGAATACAAGTTTTCGTAAAATTTCTTGAAACTTGCAAAAATATTATTTTTTATATCTTCCAATCTCGTGTGAAGAAAGCCGATAAAATCAAAAAATTCTTGCATCACGCTAAAATCGTCAAATCCTTTGTTTGGCCTAAAACGTTGTAAATTAAAATTCTTACTTTAAATGTTCCAGTAAAACTTACAATATTATTTTTGTTGCATTGATAACATCCTGGCAGTAGAAAGCGTTTCCTTGATATCCGTTTTTGATATAATTTATGAAATGCTTGTAATCCTTATCGAGTAAATCTAGTTCTCGAACTATTTCATCGGTCACATTGTTATGCAAATCTGATAGATCTTTCGCAATGGTTTGGCAAACATTATCATCGACCACATCAATTAGCTGTTGTCCAATTTCTTTGACTACGTATCTCAAATCATAGTAATCTTCCAATATGGTGTCTTTAAACTGGGCAATCCAGTTATTCTTCCAGTTTATTTTTAACCAAATAATTTGGGTACTGTTTAATTTTAGAGTGAACTTGCCGTCGATGCCTTCCTTTCCAAATATGTTGTGGATAATGTGAGCTGCAATTTCTCGTTTTGAAGGATATCCAACATAAAATTGATAATTTCGGCTGTGCCCGCAATTGGTCGAAAAACTCAACGATGATCCTGTTTTCTTAAAAATGTAGTTGCCTTCCAAAGTCAACGGCTGCTTTCTGTCTAATTGGGTTAAGAAAAAAACTTTTTGGAAGTTTTTCCCTGATTTTGTATAACTTGAAAACTCGACAAAGTTTTTATTGGTTTGTATATATCCACTTATTAAGAACTTTTTATGGCCAATTGTCAAAGAGCTTTTTATTTCTTCGGGTCTGTTCAGCAGGTAATTTTTGTAACGGAAAGTTATGTTTCCTGTGGTAAATTCTGGAGATCCTAGTGTTTTTAAATTCAATTGGTAATCAATTTTTGATGACGGATGTTTCAAAATATATTTACGTTCTGATCTAAAAATGTCCGACAATTCTTTATCGTAGTACATTTCAAAAGTTATCCGCTTTTCGGCATCGTCGGAATATTCCAATTCGGCTTTTAAATTTGAAAAATTAACGGTTTCATTGTTAACGTTAATTTTCAAAATTATATCTCGTTTTAGGATTGGCAAAAACAGTTTCGATTCCAAATTACCATGGATAAAATAGTTTTGAAAATAAATTTTTGAGTTGTCATCATGATTCCATTTAAATGCTGTTCTCCATTTTTTACTTGCGGAAACTTGTAAGTTTTCTTGTGTTTCGTAAAAAGCTTGAATTAATCTAATTGGGGTGTCGATTTTAGCTTCGTAATTTAACGAAGTTATATTGTCTGCTGTACTGTTAAGTTTTGACAACAATATAACCACTTTTTTATTTTTTTGCCAAGAAAATTGCCCAAAATAATAAGTAGAAGAATTATTCTGTACGTAATTGGTTTCAAGGGACAAAAGTCTTGTGGGTAAAATGACTTCTAATGATACATTTTCTTTAATCTTAATATGCCCCCCCAATTGGGAAACGTTTTTATGGTTGAGATCCCAACACAATTTTCCGTTAACATTTAAAAGATTTTCAAAATAATATTCAAGTAAAAATGGTTTCCAACTATTATCAACTTTTAAGAACATTTCTCGATTATTTCTATTTAAATTAAAATCGAGAACAGGTTTTGAATTTTGAACGATACGAACGGAATTATGATTGGTTTCTTGTGAAAAATGCAGATCAAAATTTAATTTTTTTAAAACAATATTTTGCAAATCCAATGAAAAATTAATGTCGTTTAATAAGTTTTTCAAAAATCTCCAGCTTGAGTAAGTGTTATGTTGATGGTAATTTAAATTTAAAACTGTATCATTTGAATTTGAGATTGTGTCCAACCCAAAAGAGGAATTGAACTGTTTCATTTTTAAAATATAGAAAACTTTTGTGGGATAATAATAATTTTCAAATTTCTTATTAATACCAAAATTATAAATAATAGAGATATTATTTAAATTATTTAAGTTGTGTGTTCCAGAAATTGTAATCAAATTTATTCGGTTTGGGTAATTAATTTTTAAATTCAATCTTGCCATGTCAACTGCGGCTTCAACAATGGCACCATTTTGATTTAGGCCTTCGAAAAATATAAATTTTTCTTTGGCTGCGATATCATATTTTGCGTTGATTTTCCAAGGAGTGAAATCCAAATTTACAAAATTTACTAAAAATAACAGTTCCATTTTGTTATAAGAGGGAGATTTTATTTCAAGCTCGAATGTGTTCAAATTGTTATTATCAAATTTACCATGCAAAATTAGTTTCGTGTTTAGTAAAGTAAAATTACTTACGATTTCCCCTGTATATGTTTTATTTGGGGTAGCAAATTTAATCGTAGTTGTCGTGCAAAGCAACGAATCGTACGCAGTTAGCATTGATATGTTGTAAACAGCAAAATTTTTTACCAAAAAAATTTTTGTGTTTACTGTATTTTCACTTTTAGCCAAATCTATTTTTCCGTTTATCCGGTCATATAAAGTAGAAGCTTGAAAGTCAATCAAAAAGTCGAATTTATTAGAAAAGGGTTCCAAAAGAAGATTTCTAGCAAAATTATCTTTTTTGGAAAGTCGATAATTCAAATTGCTGTGTAACTTTTCAAAATTTTCCACGTTGCTGTTTAGTATAATATTTATTTCTCCATTCGAACTTTCAAATTTTACAATTCCTTTTAGGTCGCCATTCACATCAACAAGAGTCAAATTTTTGTGTTGGAGTTGGCTTGTAATTTTACTTTCCAAAGAGAAAAAGTCATTACTTTCACTGTTGTTTATAAATTTATAGCTACCTTGAAGTAATCCATAATATTGGTCATATAAAGCAACTATCTTTATTTCTCTAAATTTTCTCCCGGATTTGTAAACATATTCCACGGAAGAATTTTTTATAAAATCAAAATTTGAAGCTGCCCACAATTTTGCACCATATGAGCCACCTTTATTTTTAATTATATTTTCCTTCAGTAAATTTATAGTTAAAATTTTGTCATTTTTCACTAAATTTACATAATTCATGTTTTGAGTTAGCTTCACGGAGTAATTAGCGAAAACTTTTTCAAAATTCAAAATTGTGGATACAAACGCGAAGTTTCCACTTTGGCTGACGGTGTTCAAATTTGCATCGAATTGAACTTTTTGATATAATTTAGGAAAATTAATATTTAAACTAAGCAATTTCAAAAAATCAACAAAATTGTAATTCAGAGAGGTCTCCAAAAATGTGCTATACTTTTTTCCTAAGAGATCGAAATCATTGTCATTTTTTTCGCTACTTTCTTTTACAACCAAATTATACGATTTTCTATTATTGAACAAATTCGATTTAAAATTGATAATAGTTGGAACAATATATTTGGAGTTAACCAAAAATTTTAAATTATTATTCGGATACTCAAACTGTAATTTTGATTTTATGTTCAGAACCGTACTATTCATGTATTTAATTACAATTTTGGGGTACACCGTACTGAGATTTTTGCAAGGCATCGAAAAATTAATAGCTAGTTCATGATTCCACGGAGATAAAATTACAAGTGAAGCTTGATCCATCAAATTATTGGTCTTGTTTATGTTGTAATTGAAAATAAACTCAGTTACATTCTTGTTAAAATGCAATAAAAGTTGATTTTCAAAATAATTTTCCTTCAAATCGTGATGATACCCCAACGCGATAGTTTCTGGCTGCGAATTGAAATTAAAAATCACTTCCATCAGCTTATAATAATTTTCAAATTTGACGCTACTGTTGAATTTTAAGGTTTTGTGCAAATTTCCCGACATAAAAAATAAATTTTCCTTTAGGGTGTATATAAAAGTTACATTTTCTTCTAGAAATGACGAGTTCAGATTCCAATTAAAATTTTCTATGGAGTTTGCGTTTTGGACCAATTTTAAAGTGTTAGTGACGTAATTTTCATTCCAAATTAATCGAACGGTGGAGCTTAATGGATTTTCTGAGTTTTTGATAAAGGCCGACGCTTTATGTTCCAAAAACTTGACACCAGCGTTGACATTCAAAAAGAGAAGAGGTGTTAATTCTCCTTGCAAAATCAAGTGTAGTATTTCATTATCAATTCCTTGAGTTATTATGAAAAGCTCATCGAAGTGGCCAAAAACAGTGCTATGCTGCAGCTCCATTTTGTAGACTCCAATTATTGGGCAAATAATTTCAAACAAGATCACATTAACTTGGTCTTTACTATCCCAAGACAACAAGGCGTAATTCAATTGACTGAGTAAGTTAAGCTTCACTTGGAGTTTTATATTTTTGTCTTCTCCTATCAAGGTATAAACAGCTTCAGTAACCTCAAAACCTTCAATCGGGGTTTTGATTTTGACGTACGACTCAGAATTTTCAAATTTATAATCAACTGAAGCAATTTTATCGTTCCAATTTATGTAACTCTCCAAGTATTTGGTCGATTGATTGTTGTTCAATATAAGCAAACCAGTAATAGGGGAAATTATATTGGAAGGAGAAATTATTTCAAAATTTGAAGTAATATTAGCTCCATTGGATTCCCAAAACGATTGACCCAATATTTGGTGGTTGTTCAAAACAAAACTGGCATCATTTTTTATTGTGGAATAACCACCAATATTATTGGATAAATGGCTCAATGCTATGCTAACTTTTGATATTTCCGGAATTGTTGTGTTAACATCAAGATAACCCGATAAGTTTTCATTTGTTTTCATTCCAGAAAGAATGAGGTTGACTTTAGTGCCGCTCCAATTCATATCCAGCTAAAATTAGATTTTAAATAGTTTTTCTCAAAAACTGAGAGGACAAATTACCTTTAGTTCAGCATTATATGGAATAACATAGTAACTTAATCTGAATTCTTGAGATTCCAAGTACTTGAATGGTGTTTCCAATTTTGCAAACCAAAGTCCACCAATGTCATAGATCTTATTTCCAGCCTTTAAATAGATGCGTTTGGAAGAATCCAAACCCCACGTCACGTTCATGGTTACTTGTACAGGACTATAAACTTATTTTTATCATTTTCTAAAACGCTGTCTTAATACTTACAGTATAATGAAGGAAGCCGTTATCAGTTGATTTGGGTATTCTATTTTGATCATATAGAGGCCTTTGCTAACTTGGCTATTTACGGCTAACGAAACTTTTTGATTTGGATCCCGACTTTTGTCCCAATACAGAAGGAAGTCAAATTTTTTGTACGGTGTCGTCAGCTTTAAATTTACCTCAAAATGTTGATAGATGTTCAAACCAACTAGGAGGCTAAACTCGTTTGCATTTTTCGCATAGCTCAAAGCAAAAATTTGTTTTTCATTGTTTTGCAATAACGCAGAAATACTCTTACTGGACCATGTGGTGTGCAACAAGTAAAATTTGTTATTTATTTTCAATTGTGAAATACTGAGATACAAATCTGGAGATATCTGAACAGAAGAGGAAAATATCCACGGTGTACATAAACTAGTTTTACTTTCGTAAATTTGTATCGTACCTGCAATGGTGTGATTTTCAAATTGAAATAGCGTCGAATTTATGTATTCTCCTTTGAAAATCACAAGTGGCATCTTATCTTTTTTGTACTCGTAGTGGCCTTCGACAATAAAATTATAAACTTGCTCATTTATTTGGTTAAAGAGCCCATTAAATGCCAAAGTATTTTGAGGATAATACAGGAGCACATCAAAAGTTCTTTTTTCTTCTGGTATTATCACGTAATCAATTAAGGCTTCCAATCTTTGAATTGCATTTCGCTGTGTCAAAATGTGAAACTTAAATTCGTGGATTAAATTTAAATAAAGAAAATTAAAAATATAATCAATATTTTTATTAATTCCTTTCAGTGTGCACCTTAATGCAATATCAGTGTTTCCATTATTTCTGAAAAACTTAAAAAGCTGATGAGTTTCCCAAAAATCCTCGAAAAGAGTTAGCAAAATTTTATTTTCAAAGTACAGCTTACTTCTGTGGGTCTCAACTGAAAATAGGATATCGTAGGAAGGTTTCTGTGTGGAATTCACACTTATGTATAAACCGTCCGTATTTAGAGTTGGTTTTCTCAAAGCAAACTGTTTAAATTCCAGACCAAGCACTTCTTGTTTTAAATTTTTGAAATTGTACGTTGCGTTAGCTACCACAGACACAATTTCTTGATCTTTGGTAATTACAGCAAAAACATCTCCATTTAAATTACTGGACTCAATCCTTCCAACTAAATCCATCGCTTTTGACCCCAATTGCAAATTACCAATTATTTTAATTGGATCATTTAAAATACTTTCCAATTTTAAATCGGCGCTGTATTTCACGTCCTCTGTATAATTGATCCTTCCAGAGAGTGCGGCCATATTTACATTTTTGTATTTGAACATTGCCATAGGTTCGTAAGTCCAGGTGTCACCATTTTTGGAAGACTTCAAATTAACTTGCACCAAAATAATTTCCTTCTTGTTTAACTTGGTTTGCAGAAGAAAGGCTAAATTATCATAATCATCCCCAATTTTGGTGTGGACATCGTAATTTAAGAATGGAGATACTAAAGAAGCGTCGAATGATAACTTTTCGCAATCTAACCAATAGTAGGTCTTTATTTTTCTGTCTATTCTTGAATTGGGGGTATCAAAGTTCACCGAAATTTTATATTTTGGCCGAAAATTGGCATTATCAGCCAAGGTATTTAAGGTGAACTGATAGTTTTCAAAAACGTCGGTCTTTTTAATTCCCATGGAATATTCAAATGCGCCTGTTAATGGAAAAAATGGCGAATTTTTTACTGCAGTTGCATTT
Source organism: Cantharis lateralis (assembly GCA_963170105.1). Lineage (NCBI taxonomy): Eukaryota > Metazoa > Arthropoda > Insecta > Coleoptera > Cantharidae > Cantharis > Cantharis lateralis. Next base: position 22,688,047 of record OY720630.1, on the reverse strand, counting down.
ACATATCTCATATTGTAGCAAACTTCTAAACCGGTAACGTTGCTGAAGGTTTTCCCAGTGCATCCTTCCCAGTTTTCGACGTTATCCGTTATTCTATTCATGGGAGATGCATCATCTCCATTAATAAAGTAGACTTGCGACTTGACTTTAATTATATCCATTTCCTGTTTTGGAACATTTAATTTCACATCGATCAACTTGCCTTTGTTTATAAAGATATGACCATCTATGTAAGTATTGGAATTCAGCGTATTGACCGAAGTTAAACCGAATTTGTTGTCGAAACAATCAATTGTTATGGATCCCACGATTTCGATCGCAACGCTTGGATAGATTTTGCCCTCCACACTGAATTTATGAACACTGAAGTCTTTCAAATTAATCTTTTCATTCAGTGTTAGACCAAAAATGGTAGTTCCATTTACAGATAACTCCAATGGAAAACCAAGAAGCGTGGGTATCTTGAAGTTGGAATCCATAAAAACAAATGATTTAGTGTAATCAACACTTTGCTGACTTAGCAGTTTGATTAATTTTTCCAAAATATTTCGTTCGTGAATAGTTTCGTTAACAAAACCTTCGATGTCCTTAAAGTGGGTGTAAAAGTTTTCGTTTCCAAATATTTTGGTATACAATAAGGCAGATGGTTCTCTGGGAATTGTTCGGGAAGCAAATGTATTTTGGAATTGCTTCATATAACCGTGCGTTTGATTTTCTTTGTCTTTTATGCTTTCCAATATATTTTTAATGGATTCTTCAGGAAAATATCCTTCTGGTCCAAATAAATTTTCGATCACTTGTTCGAAACCTTCCATCCGAGCACCAACTTCAAAAATATTAACCGTTTCCCCAAAAAGATCCAAGGTAAAATTTAGCATTAACGATTTGGGCAAATACGATTCTGAAGTAAAAATTACGTTACTCTCGACCGTAGCCCCAGCATTTATGGAATCCAGGAATGTTGACATTTCGTAATTTCTTGAATATTTTCTTACGTCTGTGCTGAACTTATTACGAAGAAATTCGTTTTCGACCAAACTCTTGATGCTTTGTTTCCATCGCGAAGAAGATTCTTGCAAATTTGTTAGATGTGTCCAAATGAACGAACCAACTGGAAAATTAAAATAAATGTGCAAAAATATCCGAGTCTTCTAGGTTAGCAATACCTTGGTTTGTTTCTTCATGTCGTAGCACATCTTTGACCTGAGCTATGGTAGAATACGAAGAACATTGCATAACAGCTAAATAAGAAGCAATTCGAATTTCTACGTTTTGATTAATTTGTCCAAAATAATTAAGCAATTGTTCCAAATTATCATTTTCTGCACAATTTATTCTTCTGTGCGCTGCAATGGCAGCTAAACGTATTTCTAGTGGAGAATCATTATTCTTCAATAAAAAAAAACACAAAAACTGTGACAATATCGAATAGATTTTTTAGTTAATCATTAAAATCTCACAAAAATGTGAGAAAAATTTTATAAATCATTAATTTACTAAAAATTTCAAAAGAGCTGTGAAGCAGTTAAGAAACTTACACAAATTTTCCATTTAAAATATTTTCTCAAAAATGGTTAGATGGAAAGCTCGTGTAGCTGCTACTAAGCTCTGTTTTTAAAAGTAAATGAAAAGTCTTTACCATAAAACATTTCCTTAACAAATTTATGGATTTTGGAAAACCAATATTGCCTATTCCCTTCAGTGCCAAAAGAATTTCTTGATGATTTCTAAAACTGTTTGGAAGGCAACCTTTACTCAACGGCTCTTGAATAATTTTCGCTATTTCTTGTACTTGTTTCTTTTCAAAGCAATCTGAATCTTTTTTGCAATACATATGAAGCAACGTTGATCCTGACAAAATTGCTTTTTGTTTTATGGAATTGTTTAAGTTCATGAAAGGCTAAAAATTGTAAATTATTTAAATTAATTTTCCCGCCAAGGAGGAATCTCCCATGTGATGTCATGACAGAACTACCAAATTAAAAGTTACTTACAGTAACTGCTGTTAAAATTGGTAGCGAAACCTCAGTAGTCAACAAAAGCGAACTAATCCAAGCATTGACGTGCGATTCAGTTATAATTTTTTTCTCATATAAAAATCTCATCGCTCTTATACTCTCTGGTGTCGTAACCAGAGGAATTGCATCCAATAAAAAGTTTCTAAAAATCAAAATAACTAAATTGCACATTGTATAGTAAAATCAGATTTGTAAGTAATATTACTTTCGTCTGGGCGATTCCTGAACTGCTCCAAATAAATCAATAATTTCGTTTTCGTTCAAAAACTGCAGTTCTTTTATCAAACGAGAAAATAATTTTGGCACATCGGATTTAATTCCCTCTATGGTATTTTTTTCTAAATCCGATAATGTAGCAGTTACCATTACCAAATCGTAATCTGCATGATTTGCTATATTTTTGAAGTTGCTCAGCAAAGATTCGTATCGATAATTATTTGCAACTAAAATAAATTTTATTTCATTTCAACAACAAAATAGACAAAAAAACTAACTGACGTTTTATTGTCGGAATATTATTTATAGTTGCTACCAATTGCAAATTTTGTGTTAGATTTGTGATTGCTCCGTTATCTCCATTAGAGAATGGTTTGAATAAATGCGTTTCGAAACATTCCGTTGATTCCAAAATTAAATCTTGGTTAATAATTTGGATACAATTTTGCTTACTCCTGGAAATAAATAAAATTAAACTTTGAAAATAAAATCAAAAATTTTACCTCAACAGATAATCAGATTTAGGAGAACCTTTTGAGTACGGTGTAGCCGACCAAGATGTATGTTGGGATTTTCTGTGTGTACAGGCATCCAAGTTTCTGTTTTTTTTTATTATCAAATTTCCATTTAATTCTTTCACGCTATACCGAGTCTCACAAATGCCGGTTACGTCGGTCTAAAATATTTTGAGTTAGTAATTCAAGTTTTGCCTGATGTTTTTGAATGTACCTCGTACGAAACCCCATCACTCTTAAAATTTGTCATACTATTTTGGAAAGCAGATAATATTCCTTTTTTGACTTGTAGAATATTGCTGGGTTCATTGGTAGGACAAACTGTTTCAATTTTTCCGTTTTGAAATGAAAAATACAAATAATCTCTGGATAAATCATCTTCAATTTTTTTGTGATTCGACTGATAAAATAATTCTTCACTTTTGTTTGTATAAATTTTCTTGTACTGTATGTTCGATAATCGCATGGCGTAGTCACAAGGCGAAATTACACTAATATGTATATCTGATTTTATAAATACTTTGGTGTAAGCATCAGCTTCGCTTATTGTCGTTTTAATTTCACCCTTGTATTTATACATATACGTGAATTCATTTCTATAACCAAATTTGTTCCAACTTTCTATTTAAAAAATGTTAAAAAAATTTGAATATTAATAAAATAATTAAGTTAGGTAAATTACCTTTGCAGTAACTGGAACACTGAAATGAATTAGAATCGACATTTTCTAAAACTAAAATTAAAAAATGAGAAAAATAAAGGGGAAAAAATAGGAAATTGAGTTAAACGAGTTAAAAATATCCCTGAAGGCGACTGAAGAAATTTGAGTAATTTGAATCCTGGACAAAGGACTCGAATGTCCCCATATTAATCCTGATACCAAAAGGCAACAGGCGCATCGGCCACCTCACGCCCTCTTTTACATCAAAAGCAAGCTGTCTCCAGCTCCAGTCTCGCTATTTTGAAAACCTTTATAATTATTTCCCAAATTAATCAAAAAATTAATATTAGGTTGCTCGTTAAATCGCGATCATTTCTTGATCGTATCTAGTGGTAATACGTATGAATTTTGTCTCCACATGAACTTGTTTATTAAAATAATTATTTGCTGATAGGAAAAACACCATTACTGTTTTTTTTTCCAAAAAACAAATATTTTGATTTTTATTATTTAACCTGTTAATTTTTAAATTTTAGTTTAATATTTATATAAATTTAAAACCTTGATATTGTTGAAGGTCTTTTTTCGTTCACGTTTTTGGTTTAATAATTAACTAAAATATATATTAAAAATTGGAAAAATCTGAAATTTTTAAAAAAATTATTTATATACCCAAGTATATACCTACTTATACTACTTGGAAGTTGGAACTGCCATAAAGACGAAATATTTAGTTTACTTTTTATTAAATGCTATGCAAAATTTGCTGAATATTTAAAAATTAGATGGATTTATGATTGTGGGGTCATAGGTTGGATTCCCGGATGCTGCCAAATTATTTTTGCTTTGATTTGGATTCCACGTTAAGCCGTAGGTGTTTGTTTATGTTTGATTAGTACCTAACACCTACTGACTTCCTGACAGTTTACCTCGATTGTAAAATCGGTAAATTTGTTTGATTTGCAAAAATAAAATAGGAAGAAGCTAAGCAGATGTTTTCATTTAAGTTTTGATTGTTACCTAATTGTATCATTAAATTTAATAGCGAGAATTTTGTTGACTTACCTAAAAATATTACAAGCAAACACATAAAACTATAAAGTTCTCTCATAACTGAAAGTTAGTTCTTTTAGGCACAGTTTTAAAATTTACATTAAAATGTATTTAAAAGTAAATTGATACGGTTTATGAGTTCGTAAATTGGTTAAGAGTGTCCTTTAACATTTCAAGATTAACACTGATAAGTCATTTAGTAGTTCATAAACTTATAAGGGTCACTTATTACGATTAAATTGTGAGGCCAGTTCATAGTTCGTAAATGTATAAATGTAACAAATATTTTCTAAATATTCCTTTTGCGCGATAATTTAATGTATTAAAATTTAATTTTTATTAAAACCAATCAAGTTTTTACTTGAGGTCGCAACCTAAATAAACAAAAAATAACTTTTAATTGTTAAACAATAAAATAAAAAAGTAACTATCACGGTATCAGCAACAATAATTATAAAAGTTTTAAATTATTTGAAATATTAATTATTATTGCGTTATCTACTTACAGATTTAGAAAGTCAAACTTGTACGCTATTCTGCGAGATGGAGCTAAAAATTGACTGTATTTAATTTAGCATTTTGTTCTACGTCATTATTTCCACGTTGGCTCGGTATGCATGTTAGTGCTCTTGTGTATCATGGAAATAAACAAATTTATGTTAACATGATTACATTTCTTTAAATACTTCTTCGTTTATTATTTACTTGTCAAAATTGAAAATTTTGAAAATGTCAGATTTCGATTTTGGCGAAAGTGTTAACCGTGCCGACATGGACAATCCTTTTAATATGTTACGAAAAGATTTGGACGATATCGATATTCCTTCCGAGATGGATAATTCATTAATGATGGTTAGTATTACTTAATTTCGTATTAAATTGGCACACATTTACATTATGGAAATGCTAATTGTGTATTTTTATCGTTTTTTTTTATAAGATAACCAAGTAGCAAAGTACACGTAATTAATTCAATACTGATTTTTAAAATTAATTTTCATAATATACCTGATGTAACAGAATATTCAATCTTATAATTAAGATTTTCACTTCATTTTGCCTGACTAATAGTAATTCCTTTATGTACAGGGTTTGCAAAAACATTTATAATTTAGGTGGGTTAGACCACTTTAATTATAAAACAACATGCAATCTTTTAATCGACCAAATTTTTTATCTAGAATTTTTTACTCTAATTTTCATTGTATTTTGCGATTTTAATTAATAAAAAAATATTTAGTTAGCGATAATCTTTGTTTACCTACCACTTTGGAATGTTCATGCTACGGTCATATAATTACGATTGTTATTTAACGTCATAAAAATGCTTTACATTCTACAAAAATTCTTTCAATTAAAAGCAAACAAAACTGATTCATGTACATACTTTCAGACGTCCGATTTCTTTGATTCTGTATTTCCTTTGGGCCCTGGATGTTTTGATGAAGATTTGAATATGAATCGTACCATAGACTTGGACAGTGATGTGGGAATCAGCAGCGATGCAGATGACATGAGATTAACCAACAGTTGTTCCCCCGACAGTGCAGGTTCAAGTACAGGTTTCGAACTAAATGATTTTATTCTTGTTAACGATAACCAAATAGGTGAAACTGTAAATTTAGTCACTGGAGAAATCACGAGAAATAAAAGCCCGACACCTATTCCGCAAAAACCTAAAATATTCATAAACAAACCAAACCCCAGGAAAGTGATCGTCACAAAACCTTACATAACCAAACGTAAGTGTTGTCATTTTTATCGCATGTGAGAAAAGTTTAATTTAAAAATATTGCAGCTGTTAAAAAATTCACTCCGAGTCCTAAGCAAGTAATTCGAGTACAATCCATACCCGGTAGTAAAAAGTAAGAACCTTCTCATCTAACAATAAAATTTTCTAAACGTCGAATTTTTAGATCTTTATTGTTACCATTCAACGTAACAAAAATGAAAAACATTAAAATTGTGAACGGTAATTCAATGAAAGCAGAAGATGTAACATTTACAAATATAAATGATACGGCAGTATCGCAGAAGTCTTATTTAGACAGTTACGATTTAACCACATCTCCGGACACATTTGACGAAGATTCCGATTCCATTGATGCAAGATCATCAGATCATGAACATCAATATCCTATGTTAAGCCTAACAGATGAAGAAAAGCGATTGCTATCAAAAGAAGGCATTTGCTTACCTACACACTATCCACTTACAAAGCAAGAAGAACGAGAACTGAAGCGCATACGAAGAAAAATAAGAAATAAAATTTCTGCACAAGATTCAAGAAAACGTAAGAAGGAATATGTTGATGGGCTTGAAGAGAGGTAATAATGTTACAACAATGTTTTAAGTTTAAATAAATAACAAAATGTTTTTATTAGTGTTAGACAAGGGGTGGAAGAAAGAAAAATTTTGATGAGCCGTATAAACCAATTACAAAAACTTAACAATCGTATAATGGTGCAGATGGGTAAACTGCAGGCACTTGTTTGTAATACAAGTGCTACCAAAGCTACTCCAACTGCAAGTTTATTAATTGTTTTACTGTCGGTACTTCTTGTAACCCTTCCTAATTTACGAACTCCTCAAGACACCGAATGGAAGGATCAACAGCAAGTTGCAGCTCGGAGGGCACTCTTGTCATGTAAAGGTGGATTTTTAATTCAAACTGAATGGTTTCATATTAATTTGGATCTTTTTAGCTCATTGTGAGGAAGTGCAGAATTTGGAAGAATTTTTAACTTTCAACAATGAAGATGAATCAGAATTACAAAATATGTTGTATGAAGATGAAAAAATTTCGAGTTTTGCAAAATTTGGACATGGCAATGTGGAACAGAATTTAAAGGGTCTTGCAAAGCACTTTGTGGATAATAAGAATAACGTCCAGGGATTGTTAAATTTGGAATTAGATGACGATATTCGTAACACATTCATCAAGGTGAAAAAATTTTGCAGCGAAGAACTGGATTTCTTAAAGGTTGATGAAAAAGTTCCAGTAAAAAGAAAATTTATTGAACCCGACATCGATGAATATATTGATTATGGTCCTTCCCCTAAGATTGTGAAAATAACCGATACGGGGGAGAATTATAATGGAAATTCAGCATTCGATGTTGTTTCTGCTACAGTTTCAGTTAATTCGTCCGAAAAAGAATAGTTGTAGTGCAATTTTTCTTTGTTATTTAAAGCATTTTTATAAATGTAAAATATGTAAAGAATTTATTTGGATAATTAAAAATCAATGTTATCTATTAAAAATGTTTATGAAGATGTTTGGTTGATAATAATTTATTTCTGTTATAGGTAAAATTTTGTATTGTAAATACTCATCATTTGTTTATTTGTGTTGTTAAAATCGAAACGGCTTGAGTAATATTTGCAAATTTTCCATTTTTATAAAATTATTTTAATTTATAATTGCTAATACACATACGAAAATATGAAACTTTTTTTCATATTTCTATAGTATGTTTATTAGAATATTTAAGTGTAGGTATTGTATCGTAATTTTGAAACTTCGTTGACCATGTACTATAAATAGTAATAATTGCTTAATAAAGTTAGCTGTACCTTCGCAAACTTACAATTTTTATGTTAATGATGGGGTTTAAATTCTTTTATATTTGTTTTATTTACTGAACTGAAACATTTTAAATTCAGATATAAATTATTTTTAAAAATCCGATAAATAAAATTTTAAAAAAATTTCTTTAATTCTGTAAGGTTTTTTAGTTTCCATAAGCTTTTTCAAGGATATTTTTATAATTTACTATTTTTACAGTAAATTACAGTTGTTGTAAATGTATTAATACATTTGATTTTGAGCTTTTAACATTGTGGTGTGTGGTCAATCCAAAAATGTACAAAGTCGTGGTGTGATAGTCTGTTTCTCATTGATTGAAAAAATTTTAAAGATTGTCATTAGCTTAGTAAAGTACTTTGGAAAGATCCAAAATTTATTATGACTGACTTTGTGCTTCAGAGGGCATGTAAAGCTGTCGGTTCCCCTGAGTTGATGGTTATTGTAAGTCAGAGTGACCCTGTCAATCACAGTCTTGATCCATAGGGATACTGAACTCCAGGATTTTTTTTAGATTCAAGAAATTTGTGAAATGAAAATAGCATTGGGAAGAAACCTATTTTAACGTATGTTTTACTATTCAGTCAGTTGAGTGAATTATCCCAGATTGACTTATCAAATTTCCCGTAATATGGGAGACATGATACACTGATATAAGTAAAAATAATTTTTTTTTGCACAAATCGAAAATTGTTTATTATATAAAAATTGTTAAGTCAATTAAGCTATTGCATAAATTGATTGGCTTTCTAAATTGTATTTAATTAATTTTATAAAGCTTTTCATGTTAAGTGTATCATACCTCCCCAGTTTTGGGTATGAGTTGCTGATGCTTCAAAGTACATACCTCTCACACGCAAAAATGCTGCTGTATTTCTTGGGTTTGGGAATTTTATCAATATCTTTTTGATTTTTTCATCTTTTAAAATTCAAAACAGCTAAAGTAAAAAAATATCTGATGTTTTAAATATTACAAATACATTGGTATTATTTATTGAAGTTATTGCTATGTAACAAGTCAATCACTTGGCGTACTATGCAATAAAATACAAAAAATTAACGGTTTTATTTATGGTTCTAGTAACACTCTGTTTTTTTTATTGAAATGATAATTAATTAATTAAGTAATATAAAACGGGATTGTTTTTTATATTTCAAACTTTTATTTTTATAATTACTTTGATGTAACTGGAAATCGATCACATCAAAAACTGATTTTCAAATTATTAAGGCTGGGTGGAGCTCATGTTCCAGAATTCGTTTTCGCTGTTGTTTATACAAAATGAGGAAACCAATAGTTTTTCTACCCTCAAAGAAATTCTGACGGCATCTAAAGATTTCGAAATAAATAATTTTATTCTGAAAAATTTTGCGTATACAATAATAAGAAAAATTGCTCCCAATTCGGTAATTTTGTAGCCTTTGGGAAGATTTCTTTTCACTTAAATGGAATTGAATTTTAAAAATATAGAATTTCAAACAAAAAACAAAAATTTGATCAAAATTCACAGATCAAACAGAAAAAACATTTATTTTTTGCGAAATTGAAGCTACTTGAAAATGTCACTTGTATAATTTTTACGACGTTAAATGATTTAATTTAAAAGTTTCATTTTTATTATACCAATTATTTTTTAAGTTATTACACTACAAAAATTAAAAAATATGTAATGTAACTAAGGCGAGTAGAAAAAATTTTGAAAAAAATTAATAAACGCAATTAGTTTGAAAGTGTCAGCTAATGAATGCTGCAATTAAATGGAAGTTCTGAAGTAATAACTTAATTATAGAATTTTATTAACAATTGCATATATAATTTCTTGATAAAGTTATTATTTTTTATAAATACAGTTTCGATTTTTATGGTGCTGATGATCTGAATTTTATTTTCATTTTGAATTATAAAATCAAAATTTAAAAACGGGTTCAAAAAGTTATGTAATTATTTTATAATATATTAAAGATCAATCAGGGGAACCCTCTGAATTTAACAAATTACTTTGAAATACTGAAAATTAAGATGAGTGAAAGACCGTTAATTAAAAATTTAGCCTACCCATAAAGCAAACAAGGCGATAAAACGATAAATAACCAGTAATTGCACCCAATTAACGCAACAAATTCGAATAAAAAAACGGGATCAATAAAATGATTAAAAAAATTACCAAATTTAAGTTTTGAAATTGAAATAATTTGTTTAAAAAATGGCAGATTTTGAGAATAAAGTAAAGGAGGATGGATTTTTTTTCTTCATAAAGTAAATGGTTATTTTGTATTTTTTTATTGTGTACACTGATTGAAAAAACACGAGCCGTCCCTGTAATGCAGTATATGAAAAAATTTTAAAAATAATTTTGTTATTAATTTATTATATCGATAACCAGCTGACAAAGTGTTCTAAATATTATTTGGATGGTGCTATCCAAACGAACTTTATTTTTTTGAATGTTCGGTTAACATCTCAATCCATTCCATCTTTCAATAATTTCTACTTTTGGATTTACCTCTTTAATATTTTATATTAAAGCTTAATTATTAATCACTAGACAATGCAATGGTATACAATGAAATCATGAAGAACCTTGATTGATGTACGTACGTTGCCATGGATTTGTTTATCACGAAAATGGGTTTGTTTGTGAACTGGTGAATAAATTTTTTAGTAGAAATTCAAAAATAAATTTTTGTTTACTGAAGTTATTTCTCAAGTTGTGTTCACAACAAAATTATTCAATACTGAAATGTTTGTATTAATTTGTTGATTTCTTATCAAATTGATGTACTCTACTAATTTTTTGGTATGTTATTATGTACGCAATAGAAAATTTACTGCATAAAAATCATAAAACTAATCTGTTTTAGTTCCATTGAAATTAACACAAATTTTTTATTCAGATTAATTTTTCATTATGACAATGTTAAATAATTCTGCAGTTGAATGTGGAAAAGAACGTATTCGTCGATCTGGAGGAAAAATCTTAAATATTGATTCACAAGAAAATGGAAATTCAGAATCGAATATTCCATTTACATTTTCGAGTCAACCAAGGGCTTTATACACAAGCCAAACTATTTCAACAGGTAGGTATGTATCATTTAGATCATTATAGTTTTATTTTCATTAGGAAGAAAATTCGAATAATTCAACTATTGAAATAATTTGAATATTCGAATCATTTTTCGAAGACTTCAATATTTGAATATTTCGAATAATCTGAATATTCGGATAATCCGAATATTCGAATACTTTTATTAGTTATACTTTTAGACCGGGGGTCTGGGGGAATAACCCCTGACCGTCAATGCTTGGGTATTATTGGGATTGTTTGGAAAATTTTTTTTCTCCTGTACTACAAGAAACAAATTTTTTTTTATTTTTCTACGGTCTTGCGTACTATTTTAAATTTTCCGCTGATTTAAAATACGATCCTGTTCAAATATAATTCCAATTGATCTGTTTTCGCCCAATTAATTGTATTTAAACTTTTTAAACTAAAGGTTCAAAATTTTGAGTTTATTTTTATCCAGGTAACATAATAAAATTTTAATTTATTTTGTTTTTAAATATCAAGGTTTTATTTTTATCATCACTTCCATATCGGATGTTCAGATTAACAATAAATTATTAGGGAGTGACACATTGTCCAATGTCAGCAAATCCTTTTATACGCATTAACATTTTTTAATTTTGTGTATTTTTTTCTGATTTCATGTTAATAAAATAGTAAATATTAATTCAAAAAAAATTCAAATTTACCCTGTTTTCAATGTTTAAAGTCAATAACGGCCAGGTCAATCAATCAATAAAAATTTATTGGTACTTAAAAAAATGCATATTATATCTTATACAATTCACACGAAAAAAAACGTGCATTAACACCTCTGAACATAAAACGTGTTATTTCACTTTTGACTTTATTGATCTTCAATTCGTGATGATTTGCAAGATCTTGGATATACCTATATTTGGCTAGCGAAAATTTTGAATTATTCAAAATAAGTCCACGAACCGCTGAAGGAAAGAGTAGGAAGAAACAAAAACACACATCAAAAGACTTCAATTTATACCAACTCTGTAATAGATATAAATAATTATTTTCCATTTCAGAGTTTCCCAGCAAATATATTCCAATCTCATGTTCGAGAAACGAATATTTAGAGGAAGCAATTATGCTCAAACATTTCAAACGGTAATTATATTAGTTTCCTGCAATCGAAGAAGCTAGTAAATCTACTTTTACTTAAACTCCAGATTTATTTTGAATTTTTAACTGGAATCATTCATAAACTTAGCTTACTAGGTTCTTCAGTTGTACACTGGAACAGTTGAACTGTAGACTTTTGTTTTAAATTAAAACCAGAGTGAAAACGAATCAGCATTAGCAAGAACCATGGAAGCTCGAAGAAGAGCACTTGTTCGTAGAAAAGCCCAAAAGAAGCAAGTTAGAGGCCATAATTTACGGCTAAAATCGCCACCACCAGTTGCAGGCAGAAAACATGAACCTGTTCAAACCGATTTCTATCTGGAAGAAATTTGGTATAATCCACCCGTAGTGGATGTTTACATTCAAACCGATTTATTTTGTGATAGACCTGGTTCACCGTTTTATGTTATGACCAATAGTGGAATTGACATTGAAACTCAGATTTATCCAGGAGATGTAAGTAAAATGCTCAAAAGCTCCATTTGCTTTGTAGAGTTTTTACAGAAAGTAAGAAAAGTTATTACGAGGTTTTTCTAATTTTGCAGCTTTTCGATTTCGATTTAGAAGTTCAACCTGTTTTGGAAGTCTTAGTTAATAAAACTATCGAACAATCGTTAGTGGAAGTTTTAGAAGAAGATGAATTATCAAATCGCCGAGTTGAAAAACAAAAATATTTGGAAAGTATGAAAACAGAAAATGTGGACCATGTATCAACAAAAACTGATGGCGAGGAACTTTTAGATACGAAAGATTCTGAACTACAAATCTACAAAGTTGTAACAGAACTAATACCTGAAATATTAAGAAATTTAGAGGAAAAAGGGTGCAGTAGTTGTGAAAATTTAGGTAAGCGGCAAATGGAACTTTGGCATTACTTTAACTTTTATTTTTATTACAGAGATAAATAAAAATTTAACGTCTTGGTTAACCAACGAAGTAACTCTCAAGTTACAAAATATGGTATATCGCGAAGATGTAGTTAAAGGTAGTAAATTTAAAACTCACTAACGAAGAATTAAATTAAAATATTTTGTTTAGATATTATAGAAAACATTTTAAAAAATTATTTAGAACTCCATGAAGAATTATTTCCACCTGAAAATTAAAAAATAACTGAGTAAGTAAAAATTGTTAGTAAAAAAATCCACTAGAGGTATATTAAATTTTATAGGGTGGGCTGGAAAAACTGGAAAATTTTATGGGCAAGATGGAAAAAGACAAGAATATGAAAGTTGGAAAAGAACATCTGATGGACCTGATGCATCTTCAATAAAATCCAGGTATTGCAACTTGTCCAATTCGTGCAAACGGCCGAAACTTTTCGTGTTCAAAATTAGCCGAAAAGGTACCGTCAGATATTTCACTTAGTCAAATTGAAATATTTTTGCAGTAGAAATAAAAATTGAAATTGGAAGAAAAAACCATAATTTTACTACAGATCTGGCCCCCTCGGATTATTTTCTTATCTGTGCTATGAAAGGGAGGATATTTTTATCAACTGAAGAGTGGACAGGTGTAGACTGTAGATGAACTGCAGAACAATGATTTGTTTAATTTGATTCTGTAATTACGCAAAATCCGGCTAATTTCAGTTAACAAATAATGATATCTACTGATACAAATTTGCAATAAAATATACTACAATAACATTTAAAACCTGCCAAAAAAATTTAGTGAGAAATTTTTATTTCAATTACATCCAAATGTAAATAATTTTGTAAATTGTACTGCAAAATAATATAATTTATGATAATAAATAGTAGTTACGTCATAAATAGACGAAAAAAGTTTTTCAACTAATGAACATATCGGGAACTAGAAAAGAGCCTCCCGAAACGCAAGGCTGCTATTTTTAAAACCTCCGCTCAACAAATATGCGAACTGGTTTGTTCATGACTGCGTAAAAATTCTAAAAATTTTTATGAGTATTTGTGTCAATATTTTGGGATTAACTAATCCTTCAATAGAGGTAAAAATGGTATATTATTTAACTAGAGATTAAAATTATTGCTTATTAATTACGAGCGATTTAATTTTTTAAATATTGTTTTATAGTTTTAAATGTTAAGTTTTTTTTTTCAAATATTCGACTGTAGAGCGATTTGAACGACGATAACATAGTAAATTAGTATAAAAAAATCAGTTTTTAAAATTGTAACACAATTGCACACCGGAAAGCCGAGTTATGAAATTCTGTCAAGTCCGAGAGATTCGAACCCTGAATTTCCGCTCTGTAACTCAACCGGCAAACAGACCAATCCATTGCTTTGGTTAAATGGAAGTTAATATTAAGATTACGATTCTAATTTATGCGATTAATTAATAATTTTAAAAAGGGGGCTCGTTGCGGGGGTTGTTTATATAACATTTCGCAAAATGAACAAAATATTGTTTAATAAATATAGAATTAATTAAATTAACAATCACAAATTTTTTTTAAAAATATGCAAAAATAATTTCAAAAGCATTGGTATTTTTATTAATTATTAAAATATAAAATATGTGGTATTTAATATTTATAAATGAATGTAAAGCAATTGGTTTGTCAATTTTAATAAAGTGTTTCTCGGCAAGTTATATTTTCAAAACAACCTTCAGTAACAACTTTCATACTTGGGATTGCTATTGTTAAAATTTAAATATTTAATATTACTTCGACACAAGTGCATTACATTTCTTTATAAAAATTGTTGAAGTCATTAAATAATAAATCTTTAAACAAAGAACTAGTAGGTTACAGATATTACAACCCCAACGTAATTATTTATCGTACTAGGTTCAGACGAAGTTAACCAGGTCAGAATTGGAAAATTTCAAGTTAGGGATGCGGCGATCGTATCTGAAAAATTATTTGACGAATCAAATTGATTTATTATGTAAATTTTTTAAAACATTATAGAAATCTGAAGATTAG
Source organism: Cantharis lateralis (assembly GCA_963170105.1). NCBI lineage: Eukaryota > Metazoa > Arthropoda > Insecta > Coleoptera > Cantharidae > Cantharis > Cantharis lateralis. The sequence continues at coordinate 22,672,879 of OY720630.1, read as the reverse complement.
GTGAATAAAAATTAATAAAATTAAAATTTTCAATTGCGGGTAATTAATGATGTGAAATTGGAAATGAAACAACTTTGCTAAATAAATCTTAATTTTATTCAAATTAAAGTTTACAAATAGATTAGTATTGTAAATGGAACGATCGAGAATGGCAAGTGTAACTACATTCCAATTTTTTTTTGAAACGATTGAAATGATTGAGAATACAGTTATTTTTTCAAAGCGGGAGGCTTTCAAAAAAGCACAAAACTAAAATTTATAAATGAGTGGTCTTAAGAGCGACGATGTATTTTGAGGTCGGCTTGAAGGTATTCGCGAAGTATGCGTGAACTAAGAAGTATTTGTGTATGTCAGCAAAAATTAGTAGGTGTGTTTGAGGTCATCAAGGTAGAAGAGTGTGCTTCCGTATGCACCAAAGTCTTCTACGTAAAGAGGCTTTCACCAATAACAGCGTACCCTAAAGAACCGCAAACAACGAGTCGCGGTTCTCTAGTTATCAACATTCCCCAACCAGTCCAAACAACAAGTTGACCTACCATTTATTAATATCAGGCTACGAATACGTTCTAAGCCAGCTCTTGGTCGTTATTACCGACGGTTTGCGGATCCTCGCGAGGTCATGTGTACCACCAAGTGGGGCTCCGTGAAAGCGGCACCAGCAGTTGTTTAGAAAATCTGCAACTGATAAGTTTTCAGTTTTTCATATGGAAATCAGGATGCTTTTGCATCTACGATCATTAAGGGTAAGCATGATTTTTCGAAAAAATTTCAAAAATTATATCGACGGCGACAGCGTGATATTATTGACTGGGGCATTGCTGTTTGCTGTTACTTCTTCAGATGTGTATATATTAATTCGATACCGTTACACTTTGCGGCCTAGAATACCACAAAATAACATGTATTCGTTTCGATTAACAATATTTAACCAGTAAACACAAGTGCACTGCCATATAGGACGAACAAGGTTTGAACTAAATTTAATTTCAGATAACAGTGTTTCCATCAAGAAGAAATACTCATCATCTGTAATAATGTCAGAAGAACGTCGTGTGCCATATTTAGCACCATCGGTAATTGAAGAAGAAACAACCGAATATATCACAGTGGTAACTGTCGGAACAGAAGAACCTGCAGAAAATGAAGTGAACGAAAGCTCCAATACTGAAGATGACACGTCAAAATGTGAAGATTCCGGATACGTGACAGTTCTTCAAATTGGAGATGCAAAACCTTCATCCAACGAAATCGTAGAGGAAGTTCTGGTGTATCGACTTCCTGGCGAGCGTCTGGGTTTTGGCTTAAAATTTGAAGGTGGCACCAAAGCTGCCGAAAATGTTAAACGATTATTTATACAATCATGTGCGCCCGATAGTCCTGCCTCAATGGTACATTGTTCATGGGGAAAACTAACGGAAGGTGATGAGGTATTGAATATCGATTCCTTACCCGTTACCCGTATGACAAGAATCGATTGTGTTCGGTGTTTAAAAGATTCTAACGTTGTTATTAAATTATTGGTTAAACATTTGATTAACAAAAAAGTTGGTGACGATTGTGCGAATAGTAACGATATTAGTGCTCGGTTAAGTGAGGATTTACCACACGTAATAAGTGCAGAGAAGAAACGAACACCTCCACCGCCACCCCCAGTACCGCCTAGGAAAATCCCAAGGAAGCTACTAAAAGAAAACATTGCTGTCTGTGTAAATACAAACCCAGTAGACAACGACGTTACGGCTCCCAATCACGTCTCGGAAACAAATGGAATTAGGTTATCCCGTTTTCAATCGCCGAGAAATAGCGGTAAATTTGGATCTGTACGGCAATCGCCAGAAATTTCAAAACATATTTACAAAGACAGACGTCTATCCGATGGCAGCGTAGGACCTCCAGACGCTGAAGTTTACCTTGATCTGTTTTCTCAAGAATCTGGTTGTAACCTGAGCGAATCTGACGATACGGGTAGTTCCATTTCGACAATCATTGATCGCTTTAGTTCTTATCCTACTACAACCAATTCTAGTTTAGCTGGTAGCTTGCCTTCAACACCAACCTCCATACAAAAGCAACTAATTGATAGGTCGTACATTTTAAATTCGTTAAATAATGACGATCTAGATGCCATATCAAATGATAATTACTTATTTAAGAAGTTTTCCGTGTCGCAGGAAGACATAGACGAAACCGATTGCTTTATAAGGAACTACGATGAAACATTCGGTACAAAGAGGAATAAAAATAACCGTGACTTAAATGAAGATGAAACACCACTACAACCACCAACCAGTTTCCAAGATGCCCCATTAAGTTATGGTACCGAAAAAGTCGGTGTGGTGGATGCCAAAATTAATAGTTCCATTATCAAAAAGAATAAAAAGAATTTGTTAGAAATGGAAGACGAAAATGGAAACTGTTTAAAAGAGCTGATCATGCAGTCTAACGAAAAACAGTTTTGCTCCAATCAGATTATTAATGAAACGAACGATATCGAGAAGAAGGAAAATTTGCAAAACGGGTTGGAATTGCCACGATTGGTTCACTTGGTTCCAAAATCTGCGAGTTTATCTGTAAGCGACGAAGATCTGTCAGATACCGTAAGTTCTTTAAAGTTCTTTTTGGACAATGAAACGCGTTTTTCGGAAGAGCTGCTTACAATGCCAAAAAATGAATTGTACGACGACGAAAGTGCTTCTCAGATGGAAGAAATATACAACAACTCTGACATATACAATCACACCTGGAATTTGCATTCCCAGCTGGCTACTATTGGAGAAGTAGACGAGGAAGGATGCCAGGATTCCTATTTTCATCAGAAGTAAGTCTGTACCTTTTTAGTATTGCAAGGGTGTTTACTATTTTTACGTTAGATCGATTAGAGCTTCAACGCCACTTGTCATAATTGAAAATGCAGATGCTGAAAAATGTGAACTTGATAAATCCCAAGTTAGTGAACTCGTTGACACTCCTAACTCTACAGGAACTGATATTATGCATGGTATGTGAATTTACTATTTATTTTAAAATATGAACAGAACCGGAAGATCCGGATGGGTGATCAAAGCACTTTAATTTGCTTATGCCAATGTTTTATATAAATTTGCTTAATTATGCACGATATAAATTTTTTTGTCATATCGCACTTTCTTTGCGAATTTCTAAAATTTTCACAAAAATATGTTTTGCTAGATAACAGAATAAATAAAATAAATACAAAATTAAGTAGTTAAACATATTAAATAATCTTAATTAAGAAGCGCATTATTAATTTCAAAGTTACTAAATTATTTTCATTATAAATTATCCACGTCGTCTTTCTCTCTTGCTAATTATAATAATCATAAAACTGTTAATTTAAAAAAAAATTCAACTGTATATGCTATTATTAAATTTATTTTACAGTTCGGATATTAAAAATTTTAAGTTGCGTTTAGATTATTTAGTAAAAAATCCAACAGATGGTTATTCAATTATCTACTAAAAAGGCATTTTTTTGATAAAATTTTGTTAATTTTTGACTATTAAAAACTTGACAAAATTAATTATTTTTGGTTTATTTTTAAAACTAATTGGGTTTGATGTTAAAAAATTATTTAAAAATTTTGCATAACACTAGCCATTCAGGTTAGTCACATGTTAAGCAGCATACTTCCGAGAGATTGAACTTTAAATGTAGAAAAATTATTCTCAGGATTACGAAGGTTTAATATGTTATACCTTGAACAATTTTAAGGACAGTAATTCTTTCAATTTCCGCATTAATCCAAACTGAGAAATTTGGGAATAATTAAAAATTCGAACTTGAGTTTTTCTAGCTCAATATCACGGTAATTTTAGCAAAATAAAATTTAAAAATGATAAAAATTATTATGCTTTTATCTTTGAAAATATTTACCTAGGAAACAGGGTTAAATAAATATATAAAAGATTCATAATAAAAACGTAAATAATTTATCAAATTTTATAAGATAACAGCGAAATTTTTACTTTGGAAAATAAGATAAATTGACTTCAAAAATAATTTTTTATTTGTTTTTAATGCACGAAACCTGTAATTACAACATTTTTTTAGGATAAATCTTAATTTATTATTTTTACCTTTCATAGGTAAATAGTTATTAATTTTTGCAGTGTACTTAAAATAGTGATAATTATAATTATCACGGTAGTAAATTGATTAAAAGATATAAAAATAAATAAACCTGATCCTAAACCTAAAGAAAAACCGAAAAATATATCAACATTAAAATCTTAGCTGGCAGGAAGGTGGCGGAACGGCCACTCAACTAAATTGAATTAAATTTTGCAACAATATTGTACAAATTATATTCTTTCACCGGCCCTGCAAATGCTACAACCGTTTGCAAACAAGGCTTTAGTATTTGGAAATTAAATATGATCAAACTAAAACAAATTTAGCATAATTTTAAATACATAAACATTCGATTAAAATCTTATTCGTATGAAAACTTTCGCATAACTTTCCGCCGTACAAATGTTTACGATGAATTTTCCAGAATTTTACAATATACAGAAAGTAAAATGATAAAATACAAATTAAAAATTCAAATTTTCATCTTGTCAGAGAGGAAAATTAAAAAATCCTAATCAATTTTGGGATCGTGGAGAGTAGGAAGTATAAAGTGGAAATAAATCCCTAGATAATTAATGTGCTTTGTGTGATTTATACTTATTTTTGTTATGCAGAAAGTAACGAATTATTATTATTATTATAAACAGTTACTTCACGTTTTTATGGCAAATAATAAAATAAATAAAAATTTAGTAAAATGTTTTGTTTTCGCATGAAGCCATAACAAAGCGTTGCTGTAAAGTCAGTCGTTAAAATACATATGGTATAGAACTTGGTTATTATTATTCACGTTTATTTAACGTTATATCAACCATAAAACCTTGCAAACTTTTTGGTTATAGCTGCATTTTCATGTCGATTCAAAGTATACTTGCATGCGCTTATTTATTGGATATTAAGTATTATACTGTTGAACTGGCAATAATTAAAATTGGCAACGGCCCCCATGGACCACCTAATAATTTTTTTACTATTACTATAAATTTTATTTCAAGTTCACATCTTAAAATACATATTAATTAGAAAAGACCGGTAATTTAATATAATATAAATAAGGATGACTACTAAAATATAATATTTAAAAAAGCAATATCTAGTGATGAGTAATTCGTATGTTGTGTACTTCCCCCTTCTTCAAATCTTAGTTTACATTTTACGCGGTATGCCAACAATAAATAATTTTACATATAAACATAAAAAATTATACGATATTAAAATTTGCCTTTTAAATATTGCATAAAATTTTTTGTCTTATGATAATATTTCGCCCGAGGGCGTTAAAGTGCTACTTTACGCTCACTCGTTACAACCGAAAAGTAGCACTTTATGCCTACTCGAATTTTTAAATTCTCAAAATACTTTAAATTGCAATTCTGGGTTTTTTATTTTAATAATTTGAATGATAAATTGAAAAATTGAAATTTCTATATACAGGGTGGATTTCTTCTGTGTTTTTTTAATCATTCAAAATAGCGAAAAATTTATAAGGTTCATAACATAAAATTGTTTTTAACTATACAAAGTGTTCTGTTTTTAATGATCTAATTTTTAAATAGATTAAATATTCTGAAAAAAATAATACAACCTATAGAAATTGCAAATGTAACAAAATGTAAATGAAAGGTGAATGCTGTGTAAGTGAAACCAAACAATCGGTACCTACTATAGTAAATTATTTTAGTTTATTCTAAATGAAGTAATAAAATTGCGGAAAATGTGTCGAAATATTTAGAAAAATCGGTTTTCTAAAAATTACTTTTCGTTTATATTAAATTTTTGTATATACTTTTAATTTGTGTTTTATCATAAATTCTGTCTAAGTAAATGAGTTTTTCTATGTATTTGATAACTGAATGTATAATATATTTAAGAATTATTTTAAATAAATTTGTCGGCCGTTTTCAGTTTATGGAAAATAAATGTAGAAATTGATTGAGTGTATGAATAAGTTGCCAAGCTGTAGCTCATGCATTACGAAGTAGTACTTAACCCATTTTTACACTAAATGTGTATTATTACTAAATTAAGAAGTACATACTAAATATATTAGTTTTATTTTACTGTAAACGTAAATTGATTTTACCATCAATTCAGAAGATATTTGTGTTAGAATGTTTTTATACTTTCTTCTTGATTAATATAACTTACCTACTTTCTAATTACATATGAATTTTTATGAAAAGATTTGAATTTTTCTATTTTCCTAATAATGAATTTTGAAACAAACATTTGTAAGAATCATCTTGGATCAATCGGCATTTTTGTTAAATCTAGGGTACCTAACCGTTCAATTGCATTCTTCACTTTATTTTAAAAGAAGTAGGTTATTTATTTCCTCTTGAGAAAAATTAAAAATTAATTATTTGTAAACGGTTTTAAATTGCGTAATGTTAAAAGGCATTTGCTTAGTTTAATCTCGGTATTTTAAACATTACATTGTTTGATGTTACGTGAAGATTTTTAAAATTGGTTGTCAACAAAACTTTTAAATAACCGATTTCGATCCTGCGATGGTTATTAAACCTAATTTAAACACGTCTCACACAAGTGTACGTGTATTATATTATCAAAATTTTGTATAAGTAATAATAACTGTAAATTCAATCTAGGTTGAAATTTTTCTATTTTATTACAAATTACACATATTATCAATTTGCCTGAAAGGCTTCTATACGCAGTACAGCCAGTCCGTCCGTCCGTCCGTCCGTCCGTCCGTATAATTCAGATTTAAACCAGATTATCTGCATAGAAGTAGAGTCATCCGAGTTCCACCTAGTTTAAATAATTATCGTAATTAAATCGACACAGCATAGTAAACTTTTATAGTAGGAACCGAATGATGCGATAAATAAATACTATGAATGGAAGTTCACTTGCATTAATAAATATTGCGATGATGCGTAAGGAATTTGTTTAAGTAATTAGAATATTAGCTTTAATTAATTGGAATGCGATCTTAACAATTAATAAATCAAAAGTTCCTATTACACTAATTAATTTTAATTAAAAAATTAGGGTAGCGCGTGCTTAAAAATCAGAAATAATCCAAACAATTTACAAATTAATTGAAGTTCATTGTGCTATTTACGTAGACGTTGTACAGGTCATGTTTGTATGAACGTAACATTAATGAAAGAGAAAAATATAGCCCATATTTTGACCGAGGTTTTATTTTTCTCATCATTGTTCAAATAAATATTAATTTCTTAATTACCTATTTACTTAATTTATGCAGCCTAACCACATAGTATATGCAATAAGATAATGAGTGTAAATCATGAACACTTCATAATAATTCCATCTGACACGAATTTGACGGATTGGTAAGACTCGAGAGTCTGAGACTTCACGGGGATCCAAATGGGTACCAACTTTAGAAAACTAATTACCATAACTTCATTATTCTAATCATTGGCTTTGATTTTTAAATAATAAACGAAATTGAGGTTTTGTCATGCTTTTTGGTTTAAAGCACACCATAATTTCTATTGTATTTTCTAAGTTATTAAAAACAATAAGTAACTTTCGCTTAAACCAGATATAACTTAGGTGATTATTACGTTAAAATTGCTTTTTAATTACGAAATGCAAAATATTTTCACTTAACAATAAATTCACTTTTCTATATTTATTTTTATGAAAATTTAAATTTTACTTCATGTTTTTATCAAGTTGAAAAAAACAAAAAAATTAATCCTTTATGGTAATCTTGAACCAAATAATTTTCTAAACATTATAAATAAAATGTGTTAATAAGTAAAAGTAATTTGGAGAGGTCATCATATTGAAAATGCATTTATTATAATAAATTATTTTAAAAGCTTTGTGATATTATAATAATTGTATGCAAATTATTTTTCAATCCGGTATTGGAAATGTGAGTAGGCAACACATTATACATCCGAACGAATTACTGTTATACTATCGGTTTAATTTCAAAAACTAAAAAATCCTAGTGATTATCCTTACATGCTTTCCAATATTATTTTACAAATTTCGGCAAAACAGGTCCATAATAAAATTATTGAAATTCACAAAAAACAAAAAGTTCGAATCCAAAAATCTGGATTTGTATTCTGATTTTCAAAAAGTTTTTCACCTTACTTATTAATTCTGCTATTGTTATTAATTTATAATTTAGTGTAAATTGCAGAAAATCATTGTTAGTAATTAACAAATTTTTTCATAATTAATCCGTTAGAATTATTTAACAAAATTTATCAATTTATCCAATGACCCAAACTTATTTCGATGAACAGCTTTATTTATTAACTGGCCCAGCTACCGATAATTGTGAATTCTATGGATTTTATTATTTATATGAATGTTTTAATCAGAACATGTTAAATAAATTAATATGGAATTATTTTCAAAACTTACATTTTATCTCAAAATTTAGATTTAATCGAAACATTTCTCTTGATAAAAATGTAAAAGGTTGTCACATAAATATGAAATCTGAATTTTGAGAAATTTTGAAATATGTTATTCTTATTAAAACATTCATATAAATAAACAATTTCTAGAGATAACTACAAATTTAGTCGTTCGATGGCAATTTCCAATAAAACCGGAACAGGCAAAAATATGACTAACTTTTTCCTCGTTTCCGACTGATTGTATTGTTTAATTACTTCAACGTTTTATTTGTATACTGTTAATTAATTCAAGTGAAAAATTTGCGAAAATACATCTTTTTTCATTTAAATTCAGTCTTCAATCAAAATTAAAAGATTTTTGTCCAAAAAGAACTGATTTTTATTTTTAGATGTATTTTTTTCAGTCTACCTAAGTAATTTTCGACTTCTGCCGGCTTCAGGGATGTTTTTAATACCTCTCCCATGGGGGAGAATTTAGCATTTAGACTCCACGGCTGCTTAAACTGGATTGGGGAATGCCTGAAACCTTGTTTTTAATGGTTGATGGTGGCAATCATCAACCCAAGGGGACCGCCGGCTTAACGTGCCCTCCGAAGCACGGCGACGGTCATCTGAAAGTTTTTCGACTATTCTCACATGCGAATCGGGTACCTTAGAGTCAGCAGTTGTTCGGCCAACTTACTAAGATAATGACCGTCTCCCAATGTAATGACCAGGATGAGAATATTGCCAGATTAGTTAAAAAACCAGATGAGATCGTTTGCGAAGAGTTCCAAAAAGGACTGTATTACAACAATAAATGGAGATATGCATGATTTTTTCAAACAATTTATTAATTTTTTAATTTCGCGAAAAATTTTAAATCTTGCAGAGTTAAAAGAAATCCTAACACATTCGAAATGCTTTTAAAAAAATAACTCGTTTGACAACAATGTGGTATTTTATATTGCACTTTTTGTGAATATAAAATTTTCATAATTAACTTAATGAAAAATTAAAATAATTTTACAGTGTTGAATTAAAATTGTCGTAATTTTTAGCTGTTATTTTAATTTTTTTGGAAAAACCGAACTTTTGTGAGAAATTAATAATTGTATAGTATATTAGATAACAAGGGCGTAAAATAAGTTATTAATTGACTAAACGTCTCGTGATGATTGGAAATATGTGGATCGCAAATTATTAGCAACAACTTCGCAAAGGTTCGTTCGATTTCCTAAATAAATTGTTCTAATAAAGTAGTACAATAATTATCGGACGGCTATTTTACGCCCTTGTTATATAATGTACAATTATGGCATTGGATAGTTTTCTATTAGGCGATATTAATTGATCGATAAAAAATTCGCACTCACTTCTGGTATAGCCGGAAGTAAAAATAATTAAAATAATTAAATTTAATTTAAAAGAAAGGAACAGGAGTGCATTTAGACCGAAAAAGGTTACCAAAAAATCATATGTACATACATATCGAACTGCTAACGGATTAGTTTAGCGGATCACCTTGTAAAAAACTCTAATAATTACATGTAAGGCATGTAAAAGGAATGCGATCTGCATGCAATTTTATTCATACGAAACCCATGCAGCATTATAATTAGTAGTGCTCTATATTCGTGCAATAACCGCAATCACAAAACACTCGCCTCTGATGCAGAATTGCGAACATTTTTTTGATCCAACTGATTGTCCATTAGAATAATTGGCGAAAGTTGTGGGGATGCAAACCAGAGCTTTAAATAATTCAGGGTTGGTGGTTTTGCAAATGGGCATCTAAAAACCCATGCATTCTTTAGAAATAATTTATTTATGTCTACTACGTGCTGAATACTTCTAATTAAATATTACACCGAAAAATTTTTAAATAAGCTTTGGTCGGCGTATTAAATTAAATTTGAAAATATAAGTTTCCAACATTCCAATTCCAATAATAATCGTATAATTGATTTATAATTTTTTCTCCTTCATAGTAGACAAAAGTGATGCTGGGTGAAAAGTCGGGTCAAAAAGTAGTTGTACTAAGTTTTACAGTTTCAATTGCGCATAATGTTGCCCCCTATTATCCAAAGAGTTCACCCATTTGCCATTGGGCTAAATCCAATGAATACTGCAAAACAGGCCCTCCTACATTCCTTGCAAACCCGAGCACTTTCCGTGCTTTCAAGTGGAATAGGAAGTGCTTTCTCGTTTTAACTTGATTTTTTTTCTTTCAATTATTGAAATTAGTTCTGTTTACTTATAATATATTGCTTGTATATTGGAGTCTGTAATCCATAGCAAACCAACAAGTTTTAAAATACAAATGACCATCTCTCGATCAGCGGTAGGTGCCCTTGACTTTAAGTTTAGTGACCCTAACTTTGCCAATATCCCATTTGCTTCAATAATGTGCAGTAAAATATATATTTATAATTTATTGTGACGTAATCAATATCAATCTATTTTTAAACAAATTGACTGCTCCTATTCAAATTATTCCTGTAATTGACGATTAATTAAATTTAAATTAAATTAAATTGTATCGACTTATTCAATAAAAAATATTTTTGGTTGCTTTTAAAAAGAACAATGAAAGTTTTATTTAATAGTAGGTTAACACTTAGGGGGTTACTCATGCATGGCTATGCAACGAACCGCTGAATTTGTTGAATTTTTTTGCAGCTATGGGTTTTGCGTGTTTTAATTTCTTTTCGCCAAAAATTGATTATTTAAACGGAAAATTAGGTAAAATGCGGCAGGCAGTTAAAAGTAAACAAGGACTGCATAGGTAATATGTTGAGGTAACTTGAGAGTCAACCAGAGCATATGGCTTGTATAAATAAAAATACTTGTTTTCTTCAGGAGATACACGAACTAATTTTGCGAATTTGTTAATTTTTTTCCCAAAATTGAAATCGGTTCAAATCTTGCGGTTACCGAATTGCATAATTCGACATATTTTGAAGATTCGTGGTCAGGTTTTGGCTACAAGTGGAAATACAAATAAAGTAAAATTTACTTTCTTATGTAATTTTGGGTGCACCAATGTGGAAATTTTGCAAAATTCTTCCTTGTCCCCGCATCTTCTCTATATATAGCTATATATGTATCACACAATAGACCCGTAACCTCATTGGCTGAGGCAGAAGTAACAAAGAATCGTTAACCATACTTTTATCGACATATTTTTTTTATTTTGCCGATCATAAAGAACAAGTCTTATTCTAGTAATGGCCAAAGTAAGCGCTGATAGAATGAAGCTTCCTCGGTGGAAAGTCCATAATTTGTGAAAACGAGAAAGATGAGATGAGCTGGATTGGAATGTATTGTAAACATAGCTGTGTAATAAAGGCAATAAGTAACTAACATTATGTCATAAAATTAAAGCTCAAGTTTTATAAGAATGACGAGGAATTACTTTTGAGTATTGCGAAACAGCTAGTTTGATTGGTTTGCCGACTGCAGACTACCGCTACTTGTTATCCACCTTAGCACGACTTACAAGATCTTGCCAGTTTCATTTTGCAAGTGGTTCAAACTATACGAAATAGAAACACATTAATTGAAAATAATGAAAATACGCTCGATCCGCTTCCAAGTTTTACCACGTTTTTTGTGAATGACAAAGGAATTATGTATAAGAAAGCTTAAGTTTTAAAATGTGATAAAATAATTATTTATATTGTTTGTGCCAGTGTAAATTAAATGTGAAAATGCAACCAATTTTACGGTATGTAATTTTCATGCTTCAAAATTTAAGTAGTCCGATTAAAATTATTTACAAATTTTATAATATTCACCAACAAAAAACCAAAGGGAATCGACCAAAATTTTAAGAAATTTGACCCATAACGTAAAACCGGTATAACCCATGAAAAAACTTACAGACATTAACAGAAATAGTAACTACTTTCAAATTAGCCACATTTTCAATTATTTAATTATTAAAATTAGCTTTATTTAATTATTTTTCGAATTCAATCATCGATGAATTTTCAACGATTGATTTTTCACCGGAAAGACACGTGAAGATAAACGGTAATGTTTTATTACATTTTAATTTTATGATTACAGTTATTATTGACACTGAACCAATAATTAAATGACATTAACAGATACAAAAAATAACGAAAAAAGAAAATTCCGCAGGCAATTCTTTCGGTGCAGGCAAGCAATCGAGAAATCAAAAAACTGCATATCTCATGCAGTATATTTTAAACCAAACCTTTTACCCAAAAATAAAAAAAATTACCTTACCATGAGATTATCAAATTATCAAATTTTTAAACAGCTAAATGTTAATTTTGATTTATGTAAGGCAGTGCGCACCCTTCCTAGTTTAACTAACACGAAAGTTCAAGAACTTTTGAGTGGTGAGACCTTCTGAACTCAGCTAAAAATACAAATACAAATAAAAGCAAACTTTTTTGACTTCAGTTTTCAAAATTTTTGTTTTTTAATTATTTCGTTACTTTCTGGTATATTTAAATTTGCACCTGGAGTAATACAATTTTAGGTATAGACTGCTTTGCATTTCAATTCGAAATTCTTCAAAAATTAAGAAACAAAAACTTTTATTTTTTGATCGAATCATTGATTTAGGTCTTGAATATATTCCACGTTTACTTCTCTTCCTTTCGCTCAGATGAATAGTTTTCCAATAATAATAAATAACTGTTTCATAATTTTGTTTCTGTTGCGTTGGGATGGTCGAAATTGAAAGACATACTAAAGTTTTTGAACAAAATCATGCTCTGGACTTGACGATTAGTCCTCAATGTGTGTTGTCTTGCAGCTTCTGTTGTTTGTGAAGTCCAGCAATTAGTTTCCCCATACAAGGCGATAAGAAAATGTTTTCCTGCTTCTGCAGGAAAGACCCTGCGTGGGTATCGTTGAAATTTATCTGATAAAGATGATAGTCTTGGTATTTTCTGTTTGGGACTATTTGGGATAGATAAAATCCCAACGCGTTATGGATTTTGCAATATGCGGAGATGGCGTTGTGGGTAAATTAACAAAACCGACAACGCGCTTTGAAGATTGCCGCTTTTATCTTTTCTTGAAATACCTAAAAACCTATTAACTTGCAAGCATCACATTGTAAGTTATTTATTTAATAAAAAATGCTAATTTGTTCAATATGATTACATAATATAGTAACTATGGTGCCTATTATTTATTTTTCCACGTTAGTGAATCATGGCATTTAGAATTGCACTTTACTTTGCCCTCTTTACAGAAACATGCATTATCAATACAAAAATTCTTAAAGTTGCATATAAGAAAACCTTGATCAGGACCTACTACCGACATAGTTACATTTTTGTTTTAAAACCTTACAATTCAAGGCAGGGCCACACTTAAGAATGTAACAAAGAGTGACTGCTTAAAAATTATTGGCTGAATTCTAAAATTAAGCACCCTAAGCAGTAATTGAAGACGTAAATTGGAACGGCAAAGATTAAATTTTGAGGATCATTCAAAAATACGCTCAAAGAAGACCAAAAACTGAAAGCGTTTATTCAATTGACTGATTTTACAAAGAAAGCATCCGCCCATGGCGCGTTTTAGTTTGTACAAGTATTTTTGGGCACAAATTGCACTCGAAAATGGCGGATTTACTTATACAGTGAATCTTTGAGCCGTTCCTCCCATTCCAAAATCCCTAAAGCAGCCCCAACTCGAAAATTACTGATATCGCCAGAACTCAAAAATAATGTATCCTGATAGACGGGATATTTGCTTTTAAGTTAAATTCAGCTATGATTAACGAAATCGAATTTTTAATAAATTTATTAAATAAAAATCCGCCCACTAAAACAAGTGCAGGACCCTTGACGTCGAGCACACACACCGACAACAGAATGAGCTAGAACGCAGATCAGTTTGTACATTTTTATTGTACTTATAATTATAATTATAATGCATTTAAAATGCACACGTTATTTATTCTTTTTTTGTTGTTTTAGATGTCGACCAAATCAAAGACATGAAGAAGCAGATGCAAGCAGATGCTATCAGTGGTAGGTTATTATTTTAAAATATATATTAATTCATTTATACATAAATGTTGGGCTTGTGGACTGTGAACATGGAACGAAAACTATTTTCTATTTATTAGGTTTTTGCGGTTTTGTTACTATTTAAATGCCGTTCGGTACAACTCGGCGAAGTCAACTCCGCACTGGCAACTTAACGCCAATTTTCTCGGTGCCAAGTTAAGTCTTCTTTTAGGTTTTCAATATTCTTTAGATGTTTTAAACGTTTATTCAAAAAATTGTTAGGTTACTAAAGTTTCTCTGCAAATGACCCTTAGGCCTTTCGCATATGAAGCTACTAAAAAGAAACTAGTTAATAATGTAGTAAACTAGTTGCAGCATATGTGAGCCGCCATTGAAATACAAAGACCGCGTTGCTGAAGCTACTGATTAGTGATTCGAGTTAGAAACTAGTTTCTTTTTAGTAGTTCTATGTTCGAAAGGCCTTCGTTGTTTAGTTTCATAATGGATATTTTCTTTATTGGTAATTATGCATTTCATTTCAATTTTCACTTTACTAAAAATTGAAAAAAAATATTAATAATTCTTATTAGTAACTAGATAAGTAACTTAGAACAGGACCGACTTAAGAATATTTTTTACTCTGAGGTAGTTCATTATGATCGGAAAATTCTGGCGTAAATGTTTTACAATATAATTTTTATAAGAAGGGGTGATGAAACCAATGTGAATGAAAGAGAGCTAAAGTAAAATAAAAGGGTAGTAACTGTATATCATTGTTTATACGTAATTTGTTGGGAAAACCCGTTTATATATTGTTGCACCATGTTGGCTTGGCACCGAGTTAGCCAGCGCCAAGTCGGTTGGCAGAGCTGAGTTGTCTTTGTATATTTCAATTCCTTAGTCAGGACAAAACACCCAAGAAATAATGAAATAAAGCAAGTAACATTTACCTGTAGCTGAAGATTTCCGGATAAAAATAATAAATAACATTTACTATTGAAAATTTTTAATATAACATATTAAACAGTAGATTTAACTCGAAAAAGAAATGAAAAAATTGAAATTTGAAAATTATAAAAACTGAACTGTAAATTTTTTTTAAATGAACAGATGAACAGAAGTCGATGCCAGTTTGATTACAATTGCTGAGTTTGTTAATTTTAAAAATTGGAAATCATATTAACTGAATTTTGAAATAAATTCAACCGGACGTAAAAGTAATTTCACTTCTATAAAAAAGTTTAATTTGAGAAACCTCCTTTATAGTTTTTGTAAATTATAAAGAGTAAAACTGGAGCTAGTTGATAGATCTTCGTTATCTACTGATTATATTTTGTCTTCTACTATCTCCATTATGGTACAGTTACGCTTCATCAGATTACACAAAAGGTAATTAATGTATGGAATTGAAAATAAAATACTTTTACTTGCTTAGTAAAGTGGCATAGTGGCAAACGTAATTATTGAGAATATAATGAGTCGTGTGTTCGATTGCCAATTTAATTTGTAATTTTTAGGAATCACTAGGTTGGTACAGAATTGTGTTAATTGAAACTAAGGTGACCGTTATTATACTTTGAAGAGGTGTAGTTATCCTTGATATCTTGATAAAAATTATAAAAAAATTTACAACTGCAAATGTGAAAGTATTGCAACCATTAACCTGAATTTTAGAGAACGAATAAATGTTTGTTTTAACATAAAAAACCCCAAAATATTTTCAAGATATCCTAACAAAGGCGAATACACTTGGCTCGCTTTTTATGCTATTTTTATGCAGTCAAGTGAAATTTATGATCATCATCGTAATAAAAAAAATAAGAGTGAGAATTACTTTAAATTTCTTAAACAAAATTTCAAATAACAAAAGTAAAACTGGTTTGCATATCCAGAACTCAATCAGTACACGTTGGTAAGCACATTACACTTACCAGCGCTGCAACTTAAAAAAAATATATTTAATGATTTCCGCAATTTTAACGGAGAGAACTTATCTTGTAACATTTTCGGGGTTTTGTTTTAGATTCGATCGAAACTATGGACTTCCCTTCCAAGTCTTCTTCTAATCGTTTATCTGAAAACAATGAATTTTGGAGTTGCAATAGAAATGTACCTAAAATTGACAATTTTAAGAACGCAGTTCTACCAACAAACAGTGGATTATGGAAAACCAGTACCAGTTGTTTGTTGTTCCGAGACCAACAAAGTGCATGTAGTTTTCGTGATAAAATAGCTTTCTTTAACACGCCTTCCAACGATTTACTCAATCAAATAACTTCAAAAAGTTCTGACGATATCCTTAACACCATAGAAAAAGATAACATCGGTAGAAGTAACTCATGTATTGATGCCAAGTCAAAATATGGGAATACAAAAGAAAAATTAAGTAACACATCTTCAATGAGCAGAGCAAAGAGCTCTTTAGATTTGCATTTGCAAACCGACTGTGCTCAATTTTCATCGGACAATGATGCGATTGCAGCATCCGGCGGCGAACCTTCCGTACGCTTACATACTCGTTCAAAAAGCCTTTTGGATATTAGCAGCAGCGATAAATTGGTTAAAAAAGATAAGTGGAATTTACTAACGGAACAACGCCAAAAAAGTTTGTCCAAATTAAAAGGTTTGGTTATACCAGAACGCGTTGTCGAAATTGATTCTTGCGATACCATCGACCTACCCGAAATCAAAAATAAAGACATTTCTTTGGTTTTAACCTTAAATTTGCCAAACGAAGTTCCTAGAAAAAATTTGCAAAGTAACGGAATTAATAGCATATCTGGTTTGACTAATAATAAATCAAATAGCATTTCAACATATTCGCCCACGGTTAAAGAAAAAAATCTCACTAACGGTCTTCCATTGCAACAAGATAAAATTAAAGAAAATGGATTTGTGGAAAATTTTAAGAAAACCGCTAATTTAGACTTGAATGGTACCCATGATACCATCCTGAGTATCGAAACAATTTCGCCAGATGCACCAAAGTCCTTGGAAAGTTTAACGTCTCCCACGCGGTCAGATTGTAGTTTTGAATTTAAATTTAGCAAAACTCAAAAAAATAACCAAATGGATACAAAAATAAGACTGGGTAATTTTAAAAAATCAGAAGATGAAAGTGACAATGATTCAGCTGTAAGTTCAAGTCAATCCAGTTACATTTCAAGAACATCTCCACCTATGTCTCCAAAACCACACATTTTTAATTTAGAAACCTGCAATAGCGAACAAGAAGTACTGACGCAACTTAAATGCGATTTAACTGGTTTTCAACCACATTCTCAATTAACGGATAACCAAAATCATCGTCTGTTAAAACCGCAAAGTGTTGAAGCTATTAATCGTAAAAATATATTGGCATCAGCTAAACGCCGCAGTGGTAAAGATTTAATAAGGGGATCGCCCCTCATTAAAAAAAAATTTGATCAAGAGGAATTTGATACGACAATCGAAGTGAACGATTCCTGCAGTGTTGATGAATCGGAACCATTAGAAATCGAAATCGAAACCAAACCTAAAATTTCGAAGCCCGAAATAATCCAGATTGTGAAACCTGCACCTACGATAGAAAAAGAAAATAGATTAGATACAAGTAAAATTGAAACAGATGAACAGGAAAATAATAAATCACCGTTAAAGAAAAATAAAGAAGCACAAAAAACAAAAGATTTGAAGATTTCTGATTTACTTAACAAAAGTTACCTTCAGAAAAATTCGTTTACAAAGCCGTTGTCGCGGCATTCTTCTGCAAGTGTAACCGACTTACGAAGGACTTTCGAAAAATTAGCACCTGTAAATACAAACACAAAAACCATTGAAACAAATTCTAGTGCCATTAAGAAAAAAGAAGTCGATTATAAGCCATTACCTATTGTAGTAGGGGTAAGTAAACTAGGAAATCAGCGGGCGCGTCTACCCGCTGCTGAAAATTGATCGAGCGTAAGAGCAATACAAACGAGATGAAATCAAATGTTTAGGGAATTACTTATACAATCATTTTTTTGTAACTTTTACAAGCTTTTCATTTATTTATGTTAAAGTTCTATTTTATTTGCTAAAGCTCTCGCTTCGCTCGCTCGCTCTCTCGCTATAATTTTCAGCCACACTTTATTAAAGTATTTACCTAAAAATAATATTTTTGTGTGCAGGATTCAAAGCTGAGCAATGATATAAAGTTAAACAAAATAAGCAACGGCAAAGAAATTTCAGAATTCATCATATTAACACCTCAAATCCCAGGTGGAAGTGTTGGAATAACGCTTGCTGGAGGATCAGATTACGAAATTAAAGAAGTTACAGTGAGTGTAATATCATCAAGTTGTAATTTCTAACTTAAATTGGCATTTTTGCAGGTCTATAAAATTAGAAACGAAAGCTCAGCCCATCGCGATGGGCGATTGAAGAAAAGCGATCAAATTCTTTCGATCAACAGCAAACCTGTGGAAGGACTTACGCACAAAGAACTGGTCGCTCTATTAAAGGTGGGTATGGGAAAAAATAAATAATAAAAAAGTAATGATAAGTAATAATAATACAATTTTTAGGAACCTTTACCACAAGTCACATTAGAAGTTTGCAGAAACAAAAATAAATGTGATTTAAAACCAGCTGCTTCTATACGAAAAACAAAATCTTGCGTTGATTTAACTTCAAAACCAGAGAAAGGTAATTTTTGTGTTGCATTAATTTCTTATAATAACAAAATAAATGGTTTTAGAAACATCAAAACTATCTACCGCTGAAAAAACCTTTGTTGTGTCTCTGGTGAAAGATTCCACAGGATTAGGTTTGAGTTTAGAAGGTGGACAAGATTCCCCATTAGGAAACAAACCATTGCAAATAAAAAAATTATTTAAAGGTAAAAAGGTTTTCCTTTTAAAGTTATTTCAATAAAATGAATAGAAATACGAAGTTTTGTCAGAGTGGATCCGATTCCGTCAGAGCTGCCACTGTGGAGTGACATATCTGCTCTTAGAACTTTATCTACCAATTTGACCAATGATGACGCCAAGTTAACTGGATCTTCGTAAATTCCTCGCGGTCAATTCAACCCACGACGATTCTTCGTGGACAATTAGCCTCACGATAATTCACTCAGTGTCGTTAACTTGTCGTTGCTATTGGCCAAATTGATAGCTAATTTTTAGAGCAAATACGTTACTCCAAGGTGGTAGCTTTACTAGAATGGGATCCGTTACTCAAAGATTTGCTTTAGACGGAACAAAGTTAGATCGATCCTGCCAGAACGGAACAGACCCAGAACTAATGTAGCTACGAATCTAAGTTAATTCCTCGTGGTCATTCATTGCACGATAATCGACAAATCATCTCGACCGATAAAATTATCGCGCGTGGCAATTATCATTAGGATCTTTAGAAAATTCTGTTAAAAAAGCCCCAAAAACAGCAAAAATTGATGCGTCTGCTGTATTGGCTGTTTTCATAACGTAACCCCGCCCATTGAGCTATTTTATGTTATACAAGTGTCATTCTGGCATCCATAAAGTCAGGAATCTATAACGACAAGGTCTCGGAAGCCCACGCAGATGGTAAAATTGCGATGAAATATTCTTCACGATGAATTGTAGCTCACAAGGAATTGTCACACGCGATGAATTGATTGCAAGGAAGATTAACTTGCTGGAGAAGGACAGCTACTAGCTTTCAAACGACAGCGTCGCTAGACAAGGAATCCTGTCAACTGTGAAAGTGTTACAATTTAGAATTTTTACTGTTTAACTTAACCAGCGGTTAATGCAAGTCGCTGTAATGTGGTCTATTAGACCTTTTTAAATTATTGCATTTAATTTATTAGCATCATTATGATGTTACTTATCTCTGCTCTAGTTAACCAATTGCAGTAGTGCAAAGAAACCCTGTATAAAATTTGACCTCTGTAGTTTCATGTTGACTTTCACGTCGTCTCGTAATTTTAACTTTAAAAGCTCCCGCTTTAAATAAATTTAAATATCTTACTGTAATTTGAAATACCTAATTTATACAGTTAATTTTTGAAAAATTATTCCAATATTCAATATCATTTTTAGGGTTTTCTAGCTAAACTAGCTCCCTATTAGATTAGAGTGAATCAGTAATGTTCACAGAACCATGTCTTGGCAAACAGTTAGCATAATTACGTAGGTGTGCTAAGGCAGTTCTAGGTTCAAGGAGCAAGGAGCTAGAAGGTTCAAGGACCTGATTCTAGATTATTTATTTTATCCATACTTCTGACGATCACTAAACACCGGTTCAGCTCAGCTGAACTAATAGTTTAACAACGAATCAGATGCCAGGTGACTGCCTAGATGTAAACGCTTTCAAAGAGACAACTTAAAAACTTATCTACGTGAGAGTCGAAGGTTCTAACGCGATTATTAAATTTCAACAAATTAATTAGGGACGCGCATGATAGGATTAAGGAGCTTCGTAATTCCCTATTAAGTCTTATTGATAATAATTATTTATATTAGTTTGAAATGCTGATCTGATATTTTTTTAGGTGGTGTAGCTGAAAAATGTGAAAATTTGAAAGTTGGAGATCAATTATCAATAATAAATGACATCGACGTTTCTAGTATGTCAAGATTTCAAGCATGGTCTGTTCTAAAGAAATTGCCAGAAGGAGTACCTATATCGCTCACCATTAAACGGTAGTTAAATTTAAAAGGTTATCCCAGGTTAATTAAGTACCTACAGTTTTGAAAAAGAAGTTGAGCGGAAGTTTACGTTTATGTATTATCAAATTTCGGAAGACGGCAAATAAATATGTCGTTAGGGGTAACTTCTAATAAATTTTTAAACCGTATTACTAATTTGATATTATATGTAACCATGTAAAATGTCTACATCCTGTAATTACGAAGAATATTGTGAATAAAACTGCCTTATAGTTTTAGTTTTGTATTTATAATTTTTTAAGAATTGTTAATGTTTTCTACTTATATTATTGTCAATAAAATTAAATCACAAAATTTTTACTTAATTTTATTAGTATGATCTCCATTGATGTTCCTTCTTCAGTTTCTCTTTGTCAATTCCTAAACACAGATCTTATCTTTTGTTTTGGGCCAGTTGGATCCAATGTCTGCTTACACACCCCCTGTTATTTAGCCATCTTGGCATCGAAAGATGACAATCTCGATCTTGATAATTTGCTCCAATTCACTTCTTTTCGTTCTTTTCCCAAGTTTGCTTTGAAATCTCCCTTAATAATAATTGTGTGTTGGGTTTTCTTCAGATGTTTTACTTTGGTCAGGGTTGATATCTGCTCCAAGTCTCTGTTCTTACACTCGTGCGTCAGATAGACCATGATGGTCGAACCGGCCGATCCATAATCCGCACACACACTCCAAATCAAAGATTTCCAAAAATTGTTTTTTTTCCATTAGACAACTATAGGTAATGTTGGAGGTAACTTCCTAACTGACTAAATTAAGAAAATTACCTAAAATTGGGGATTTTTATAATGCTGTTCATTTATTGGGTCCTCGAATCCAATAAATGAAGGCTGAGCTTTGTACACCCGTTCACGTACTGAAAAGAGTTATATAATCACATTTAACTGTTATAATAGGTGAAAGTAAGCATTTCGATGCACATATTATTATGCAACAGAGAGAAATGCAAGAATTACTGGTAAGCAAACAGGGTGCAGATTGGTAGATGACAAACTAGCCTCATAGTGAACTGAATAGCTTTCTTTTCTTTCTGACACATAATAATGGTTAATTATTTACTGAGTTATAATTAAAAAGTATATGAAATTAGTTGCATTTATTTGCGTGTTTACTAAGTTAATTAATGCACGTAAACGCTATCTTAGAAGGTTCACTCAGTATTAATCTTTAATAATAATTGTCTGTCGTATCTAGTACAAACATAGTATAACGTGTCTAACGACTTTTACAGCAGCTCTCCATGCAAGCAGACGAAGAAAATATATAAATCTCGAAAGAAACTGAATTTATATATTCAAAACCAAAACCAAAACCGACGGCAAAGTGGCGAAGGCGAAATGTATTCCCTGGTGACTGGTACTTGAGTTTGCAGGTTTGCAAAACCACCAAAAACAGTAATGAAAAATATTGAAAATAATTTCAATATAAATAACCAAAACAATATATTTGATTTAATGATTTTGTTATAATATACTAGCAGGTCAGGCGGCCTATTGGTCGCCGTGACCTTCTGATGTTTCAATGATGTGGAAACTATAAATACATTTGTGCTGAAAATATGGGGAAAAAGCAAAAATCACTTTTCTTACTTTGTATGCGATTTAAATATTAATAAGTCCTCTCACAATGGAAATACATTTTAAAAATGAGTAAATATACAATTACATCTTGATAGTTTTCGAGTAATTAATTTTAAATAGTTTTTCTGTCTGAATTTTATAAAATTTTCAAGTAAAGTTTGCACTAAAATAACATCATTAAAATCAACAATTGGCCGTATAGTTTTTGATTTTTTTTTTGGTAAGATCGTGCAAATTTTAAAGGTATTGACACTAAGTAAAGCAATAATTATTGTAATTTTAATTAAATGTTCAATTGGTTCATTCTGTTAATTAAAACATTTCACTTTAAAATTAGAGTCGGTGAATTGTAATTTATTATAATTTGCGGCCCTAAACATTCCTACGACTGTTTAGTACAGATTTGTAATGTTGATTTGGCAGAGCAATAAAGTAAAAGTTATTTATTTAAATAAAGTCACAGATTTGGTTTATAAATCGATTGATTTAAATAAATTTTAGCTTAGTGACCGCAAAAAGAATTATGCCATATAATTTAAAAATAATTTTATTATTATTATTCCTATAAGCAACTAATTATTATCTGTACCTAATTGTATATTATGCCGAAGTCAATTAATCCGTATTAATTTAATTATCAAATTCCTGTTTCATGCTAAACATCGACGTATAGTAATCAGTGCGTACGAGGTGCCGCAAATAATTTTTATTCTGTAGGTACATTTTGACTAAATTTTTTTTGTATTTAGTAATCTAAATTTTACTTTCATTTATTTGTGAACAATGCGTGTTTAACATAAATTTTGTTTAGTTGCTATTAGGATAAACGAGAAAAATATTTATGTGGGGCATCGTACACCGTTTTACACCTCCAGGTATAAAGATTCTAGTAGCCATTTCACTTCTTCAGTGATTCTCGAGAGCATGAGCTGTGTGAGTGACATAAATAGTGAAGAAAGTATACAATTATGAAAATATATACGAAAACCTATACGTTGGTAAGTTTTACACCAAAAATATAATTTTAAGATGCCTATCTTACATTAGATATAATTGGTGAAAGAAGTTAATTAAATTCTTGTTTATATTAAAAAACATTAAACTTAATGGTGAGATTTTATTCAACAATAGAAATCAAAAAATTGTTTTCAAGTTTCATTTTTAAATTACTTAGAAATTTTTTCAATTTAAAAAAAATAGAAAATAAATATAATACGAATTTTCCAGTTATAAACAAAATTAGATTTTATTTTTTCTGTATTTAAAAAACGCTCTCAGAGAGATTTTTCTTAATTTTAAAAATGTACGGTCAATGGGGGGTTTATAAGATTTTCGGGGCTTTCGCTTCAAAAGAAAGCTGAGCTACCGTCAACAAGGTATTAATTTTAAAAAATACCACCGGTTTTTCAAAAAAGAGAACAATCGCTCTGCAAAGTTTCATTCGAAAAATTGTGATTTAAATTTATTTAACTTAATTAAAATGTATGCGAGCTCATTATCATGAGTAACGTTGCGTTTAATTGCAACACTTTGCTTACGGTTATATATTTTATAGCAATTTTTAAAAATAAAAAAAATTATATTTGCATCCCACTCTGAACTAATTTTTATATATTTTTTTAGGTGTTCTTAATAATATGGATCAATGTAACATGTTGTGAGCATGACTTCTCCCCTCGAGTGCACAGGATAGTTCGGATAAAAAGAGAACCTCCAACACTCAAAGTTACAAAAATTATTCGCGTAAAGAAGTATAAAGTGAAACCTCTATTTAGATACCATAAACCGAAACAGTCTTCACCTCCAAAGTTTAAATATGGACCTCCGTCTATTAGTTACAGTCCACCATCATCGAGTTATGGTCCTCCATCGTCTAGTTACGGCCCACCGCCTACAAATTATGGTCCACCGTCATCAAGTTATGGACCACCGTCTTCCAGTTATGGACCACCATCTTCAAGTTATGGTGTACCTTCTCCAAGTTATAATCCTCCGTCCTCTAATTATAATCCACCATCTACAAGTTACGGTTCTCCATCATCTGGTTTTCCAATTATAAGTTATGCTCCTCCTGTGGTGAATTATAATGTGCCTAGTCCCGGTTCAAATGCACCTGCATCAAATTATAATGCACCCTCTTCCAATTTCGGTGGTATACCTTCTACAAATTTTGGAACTCCTACAGTAGTAGTAAATTTTGGAAATCCCCAAACTCCGACAGCCAATTATGGTTTACCATCAATACCATCGCCCAATCAAAATTACGGAACACCAATCTATGAAGCTCCCCAAAATAATTATGTCCCAGCTCCTCCAGCTCCAAGCTACAACGCTCCAACGACAGGGTACGGTTCATCATCTTCAAATAATTATAATTCCGCTGTTTATGCTCCTAACGAATCTCAATCTACCTACCAAGTTCCATCTTCTTCGTACTCGAATCCAACTGTACAGCAATCCAGTTACAGTACAATACATTCATCACCAGGTTATGAAGTACCTTCACCAAGTTTTGGAACGCCACCTTTAAATTACGATACACCGTCAGCAAGTTACGGAACTCCTGGAGCTGTAACCTCATACGGCACTCCTGTAAACTCCAACAAAAATATGGACCATCACAATAATCAGAATAAAAATGATAAGGTTTCACCTATCACTGGAGACAGCTACGCTGCAGGAAGTTCAGTGGCAGTAAATTATACAACCATTGATAAAGTTAAACAAAATCCGTCGAATTCAAATCAAAGAAAGGTTATCAAAAAGAAATTAAAAGTACGCAATACAAATTCAACAACACAACAAGAAATTAGAAAATCTTCAAACCATAATTATGATGGGCCTGGTGTAATTGGTGATGATTTCTACAATATTTTAAACACGGACAAAACTATCCAAGATAGTTTGAATCATAATTTATAAAAATTTTCGAGCAGGTTTAAGAATATTTCTAGATACGATATCGGTCGGATTGAACTTTATCAAAAGTGCACCTTTTAAGGTACAGCCCTTAAAATGTATGTTTTTTTGTGGTGATACGTGCAGAATTTTTAAATTGTTTCAAGGACGGAAATGTATTTATAGTTACGTAAGAAAATATAGATTTCCACATATACCAAAAATATAATTTAAATTTAATTAACTTAACTTAACTTAAAAAAATTTCATGATGTTACTTTTTTAAATTTATTGCATTCGAAATCTTCGAAATTTTCATTTTAAAAATTTCTGCATGCCTTACCTAAACTATATATTTTACAAAATCTAAGTTAAGCATTGATTAATAATAATTGTTACGATTAATTATACCACGAAAGAAAATTTAACCAAAGGATATTTAATTTATAGATAGGTAATTATTTATATTTGTACGCTAATAAAATTTATTGTTACATTTACAATGAAGTAAGTCAATTTTGCAATTTTAAGAAATGAAAAAAATATCTCTGGTTCTCAACGGAAAATTAAGGGAAACCCTTTTCATAATATATCAATCTAAAAGATAGATCACTCTACTGATGCCACTTACATTTTTTGATTTGAATTATTTTCCCTCGGAAAATCCATAGCCAGGGTTGTCCTGGGATAGTTTCTTTATTTTTGAAATCCCTTCAATTAATTTGCAGACTCAATTAGAATCAAATAATATGTCGAAAAAGTAATCAGTTTTTATTACACGAAATACAGGAATAACATGAATGTTCGTAAAAATTAAATATAACTTAATTACATTTGGATGAAATGCATGATGTCATTTGAAGCAGCTCTTAAGAAAGTTGGTCGTAATCGCTCATACAAAGAACAGCTAAAATATAATTAAATAACTACTTCTATTACAAGAACATCAGTGGATATGGATGGGGTATGCATTGGAAAGGGAAAAACGCTTAGTCTTCATCAACAATAATTTAGGCAATTAATGTATTTATTGAATTGTGCAGCCAAGAGCTGTGGGCTTGCCTGGAACCTGTTATAGTTCACAAATTCTGCTAATCCCAAAACCAAAAGGATAATGGAAAGTGTACATAAATTGGTCAAGAAATTACTTTTCTTCCAATTTAGGCATTAAAATTTAAGTAGAGTACAGCTGGTAATGAAGAGGTTTCTTCATTCTGGTAAAGCACGTCAGTAAAGCGCCAGCTTCCAATTAGAATAAAAAATGTAATGGATGAATCAAATACGTGGTTGAGTAAAAATTGAAATATTCTAAATTCAGTTCTTGATTTTTTGGAAAGCTGTGTATTAGATTGCAAAAAAAAAGCAAAATGAGGGAATCCTGGAATTTTTCTAACCAACAAGTTGAAAGTGAGTTGATAGTGAGAATGTTTTCTATTAGGACATAAAGTAAATATATTAAGAGAGTTCTTTTAAAAAAAAGTTTTAAATTAAAGGTTAAGTATCCGCTTGACATTATGTTTTTAACCATGGGTGTTCTACTTTTGTGTAACAGATTACAATTTAATTTTTGTTTAATGGATTCCGGTTTGATGTTATTATCATAATCGACATGCCCTGCCCTTTTGTTGTCAGGGAGATCTTTTACATTTCGTGGTAAAAATTGAAAATTCCGAGACATCAACTCAATGTTTTTTAACATCCTGTAATTTTTGAGCATGTAATATTTGTTATCTTTGCAATGCTCCTACTCCATATACCTAAACTTGATGATTTTTGAGTAATTTTTGGCACTAATTTTCCAATCACATGATCACCATTTTGTGATCTAGGATTGTGATGGTGAATAGAGAAAAACAATTGAGCAAATTCCAAATTCTTTGAAAGCTGTATCTCCAAATTATAACAGCACTGTTTATCCCGGCACTAGTGAGCATCGACAGCATTTTTTTTGGAAAAATTTACATTTTTTTATTTTCTTTTTTACGTCTTTATGTAAAAATGCAAATATTAAAGTTATAAAGCAAAAGACCCTATAATTAAGAATTTTACTATAATAGGAAGTTTAAAAATATAGACAAGCAGATGGAGAATTAAATGCATCAGTATATATAGGATAATTTATGAACAAACTGTTTCTGGCTTTTCACAAATTGTGCGTATTAAGCAGATACCTAACTTTTTATTTATAACAATCTACGGTTTAAATAGTACAAAAGCTATTACCACGTATTTAAAAAATTTGATTAAAATCATTGATAGCGTTTTTACCAAAACAAATTATGAAATTTTTTTTGGCAGACTAAAGTATCCTAAAATGACATACAACTGGTTTGTTATAAACTTTAAGTGAATCTTGGTGAATTGTGAATAAGTAGTTAAAATTGATAAGTTTCATCAGTTTATTTATTCTATCATAAATTGTGCATATTTTTAGTATGTCATTTTAGACAACCTTAGTTTTTATATATAAAATTTTGTATTAATTTTAATAACTAATACAATAATTTTGTTTCTAAATTATTTTTAGGTATGTCATTTTAGGAGACCGATAATGCCCGATAGTTCAATGTTGTATGAATAAAGCAAAATTATAAGGAACTTGGTGTGTTGTATACAGGATAAGAATATCAAGGCTAGTTCAGTTTTGTGTATGGCGTGGTTTAAACTTCACGTTATACACTAACTTGTAAGGATTTTCAAAAGGATTATATTGAAAATGATACCTCACTTGGTCGATTTAACATGCAGTAATATTATAATATAAAATTTTATACACCACAGCGCTATAGCATACGTCAACGAAGCAATAGCAATTTCATTTTTGATGTTATAAATATCGATTACCAAAATTTAAATTTTTTACTTTTAGGCAAACTGGAAAGTGTAAAAATTTAAAAATTGAGCTTACGGTAAATAAAATTTTTTATGACTGTTTTCTTAAATTTTACCGTAATTTTGAATTTTAATGTTGCTTTATTTTTAAATTTTCATTAATTTGATCGTCGATTTGTTTTTGTAGAAATATGTTGTATATATAAAGGCACACTGAAAATATCAGCTAGATAATATCCAAAATTACAACTGCAAACATGTTTGGTCTGTCTTGATTATACTTTACTACCGTAAAACTGTCTTCTATTTTTAAGGCTCGTATGACACGGTTAAATTAGTTGATCAAAATTGATTTACTCATTGGAACATTGGGTAAAGTGCAAATTAAAGCTTGGGAATCCCACAATCTTAGTTTTAATATTTCGGTGGGAAAACCAGAATTATTTGAATATTCGCACGAAGGAACGGAATTGCTATAGTTCAAAGTTTTAGAATATGTGCATTGCCCGAGTTCGTGTAAAATTATTTGTAATTAGTATAACCAAGACAAAGTATGTTACGAGTAGATATACAATAGTAATAATTTGTTGATATAGTAAGTACACCAGGGTAGAACTCGTCACAACGATTAATATAAGTCATGCAATTTGTGACGATTTCACCTGTTGCACATACTAAAGTGCTTTCTATGTAAACAGGGTGCTTTGATTTAATCAGGCCTACATAAAATTATTTGACCTACTACCATAAAAATCAGATGTATATTGATTGAGGTTAGGAGTTATTTAAGTTTAAAGGAAATACCAACCTTTAGATGAAAAAAATGTTAGTGAGGTTAGGAGAACATTTTTGATTACTTCCTAACTCACTCAAATACATATAATTTTGATGTTAGCTCCTGTTTTTAAAATAAAGCACCCTAACCTAAGTAAATTATAATTAACATTCAATTCATTGTTTTTGATTTTGAGTAGTACACTTACTATCCTTAATATTAAAAGTACACTTAATTGATTTTAATATTTTGCGTGTATGTCCACAATTTCTAAAATATAAGTGAAGGCACAACATTCAAGTTAGTCATTTAAAATCTACCAATTGATTTTCACCGCAAAAAATATTTTTGCTATACTTTCGTTACAATTTTAGTGCAATTTTAAATAACTAATAATAAAAAACATGGAACACTCAAAATTACATTGTTTAGTACTAGAGATTTTCTCTGATAGAAGGCTTTTCACCTTGGAAAAATTTTTGCCAGTTCAAAACGACTGACCCATAAACTATATGGTAACATGATAACATTGTGAGTTAACTACTTTAAAACAACATTCATATACATATAGATTTATAATTTTGGTATCAAAATAAGTTGATATCTTGATTTTTTAAAATAGATATTTGGAGCATTTATAAAGTTACGAACTAATTAATGGAGTTTCGTCTTTTTTTATAGGTTCATCGGACGGCGAAGATATTTCGTATTTATGATTAGAATTTTCGTACATATCGGATTCGCATTGATCCTGATGTTCTTGATTAACTATACAGTACTTACATCTCATTTTAGTATCATCACCAACTTTAACCATTTGCATAATTGTGCATAAACTAATAAAGGAGACGACAAATACAACCGACGGTACACTAAGGGCTATGACAAATTCATGCCAGGTTTTGTCCAAATTATGTCGAGCAACCACCATCGACGAATCGTTCTAAAATAAAGTTTCGGTAAGAAACATTTTCAAAAAGCTTTTAACCTCACCTTTTTATAAAAGCAGGGAAATCTAGAAATGGTAGTTTGATTGCGGCCATCTCTTCCGTGGGTAATCGCAAATTCCTTACATTCACCTTTTAGCGTATTAACACAACCATCTAAATTTATGAAAAGATTGGAAGAATTGTAAATAGTAATGTTGGATTGCATGGGTAAAAATCTTTGGGTGGGATCAATTAATTCTCTATATTTGTCGTAAAGACTCCAAAATGTTGTAAAGTTAACGCTTGGTTTTGGAATGGTGGAATAATTGTAAATTGTTCCGTTGATACAATCGATCATACTGGAAAAATATTGGATTCATTAGGTCGTTTGTGCAATATCAAAATAAATAAATACATACTTTATCACACTCTCGTCGTGGACGATACTATTACACGATAACATAATCACGTCATCTTTAGAAGAATTGGACCACACTAAAGTTTCGTTAATTGGAAATCCATCTTTTTTCCCATTCGATGCTGTAAAGGCAAACGCGGTTTCGCAAATTCCCATGTACAAAGCTTCTCCTACGTAAACGTACATGTTGATGTCTGTGGTGTTTATTAAATCGCAGTATCTGTCGCAGGTGAATGCTTTTTTCACTTTGACGCATCTGGAATCTTTGCATTCAAAAAATCCGTTTAATTTCATGTTATCTTTTTCGCTATCTATGGTTATTCCTTCCGCTTTGTAATGGCATAAATATTTTGAGGACATAAGATTGCAGTGTCCCTTGGAGCAATTGAAAAATCCCGTGAGTGTCCTGCATTCTCTACCTTGATTACAATTATAACGAACAAGTTCAGATTCTTCTACTTCAGGGCAAGATACCCATGTAATGTTAGCGCAATTTTGTAATTGTAAGGTAGTTCCGTTATGGCGTGTTGTAACGTGGATCTGTGGGCAATATCCAGATGTTTTGGTAAGACACCATTCACCACAAGATGCCCAGCTGCAGTTATTAACAATACTGGTGTTTATAGTTTGGCACATAACGGGAGTTAACTCGAATCCAGAATTAAATGTTCGATAGGCAGGTATGTAAACAACTACAGTTAAATAAATAAGACACACACAACTGGCTACTACCATTAACTGACAGAGACATATACTACCACATATTCTTTTATCTTGTTGAGGAATCAGTCGAGGTTTGCATTTATTACGTCGTCCCATTTTTTAAAATACAAAAGGCACTAAGTGATGAATGCACGCGTTATAGTATTAATGCCACTACATATTCTCTTAAAAAATCATGTCACGAGCCCAACTATCACTACCCAACTTGTAGTGTTGATGGATGATAAGCGCAAGCGTTTACTTCAAATCAATAGTTTTGTTGGTAACCTTATTTCTCGTAATAAAACAATACTTAATAGTAACAAATTTATTGAGTTATTATATTTAAATTGCTTATTTTGTTAATACTTTTATTAAAAATTTCATTAATTAAAAACTAGGTAAAGATACTAATTTACTACAATAATATTGATAAAACTGTAGAAGCTTCAAGTTACAAGAGTAAACGAGTGATTCGAAAAACCTTAAATGTCCATGTTAGTTTTGCAGTTGTTGGTCGTAGAGTAAATGAAGTATAACTAGAGGCATTCATAAATCAAACGTTTCGCAAAAATACTTAAATCTTTAACGTTATAAGAGCAAAAGGCAAGGCAAACTTTAGTAAGGATCGTCATCAAAATCTTCATCCCTGAAAAAAAGCATTAGAATTTCTCTTGGTATCATAATGGAACTACTCACTCCTCCGGAAAATCGTGAACATATTTGTGGCAGGTTCTGCCACAACCAGGGCAATACCAATAGCTCAGCACGCTGATTGATGCAGCAAAGAGTAAATTTGGTATTGCAATGGAAAGAACTAGGTGACGGAGTGTGTCGTCCCATGAATATCTAGCAACAACTATTTCTGGATAAGCACGACTGTAGTAGCAAGGAAATGGTGTTCCAGCTGTGTTGTAGCCATACTGACGTGCAAATTCGGAACAGTTAACGTAAGGTGGATATCCACAACCTTCCGTGTTAATCATAAAGCGAGTATGCATTACGTCCCATGTCACGTAAGCTGACGTTCTGTACTCCCGAAACGGCAAACGAGAATAATTAACCAAAATCTGGTGGCATCGAGTAGCTTCCTTGGTGCAACCTTCCCGACAAGAAGACCAAGAACAATTCTTCATTCCTTCGGTATAAACATGCTCGGTTGCTACACACGTTACCGGTTCCGGCTCATAATCCGATAGTATACTATTAATAGCTGGATCTACCACAAACGGGATTAAAAACAAGAATGCAAAAACCGATATAAACGCAACTGTGCCTAAACATAAGGAAGCATAAAATTTAGCAGTTTCTGCAACAGATATGAGCACCGGTTGTTTTAATGCGGTTGTTGACGATAAATTAGACATTACAAAAAATTGTGTGTCGCCGTTTGGTGTGCACTTTAAATCACAAAAGCTTTCTTCATGAGAAAGATGATAACAATAGCACCTTTTTAATGAGTATCGAGAAGCGTACTTCCTAAAAGCATATACTTTACAAAGTAATCAAAGTTATTTTACGTCGTCACACTAACGTTGTATTTTTAAAGAGCCATTATGGAATCGGCACCTCCTCTATCCGCCATGTTATTGTTAGAGGTACTTTTTTCGACAATTGTTTCCGGACTACTGCAGCCCTGAAATCGCATTTTAGCATCATCACCTACTACCACGGTACGCTGACAAAATATTAAAGTAAGGCACGATATAATA
The DNA here is from genome assembly GCA_963170105.1 of Cantharis lateralis. Classification (NCBI taxonomy): domain Eukaryota; kingdom Metazoa; phylum Arthropoda; class Insecta; order Coleoptera; family Cantharidae; genus Cantharis; species Cantharis lateralis. The sequence goes on along the minus strand of OY720630.1, from coordinate 22,639,903 downwards.
AATAAAACTGATGGTAAAATGAAAGCAATTATAAATTGTCGCGTGGTTGAAGCTAAATCAAATCTCGCCACGGTTACACCAACATTTTCGGTCGCGAAGAAGCAAGGGAAGCGTGCACGAGCGTTATGGTCAGTACCATCTTTTCCGTAAACTTTCAAAAATTCTTTACACTCATCTTGCAGAGTATTAACGCATCCTTCCAAATTGATGAGTAACTTGCTGTCGTTGGCTATGAGTAGATCAGCCTCCGGTGGTGCGACACGACGTTCTTTGTGCAATGGTTTGGTATTATAAATACTGAGATAATTTAAATACGAAAAATTGGTAATATCACTTAAAATGTTATTTGCCATTAACGATCCATTAATGCAATCGGTTGCTAAAAGTCCTTGGCTTGCATTGTAAACGTTGTAACACGAAGCCATCATGATCTGATTTTGGGTCTCGTTCCATATTTCTTCGCCGGAATCCACCTCCAAAGCCCGATTACATTGCAGGAGGTGTGCGTGATCACCGGTGAGAATAATAACGTTTTTGTTACGTGTCGGAATATCTTTACAATGTCGATCACAGTTATAGGGAACCCGTATTCTTTCACAAGTTCCCCTATTGCAATTATACAAGCCATCTAAATCGATGCAGGTAATTTTACCTCGTCTTCCCGAACATTTGAGAGACGGATCTGTCTCTTTGAAAATGCACTCGAAAACTTTCGTTATGTCTATGCATGTACCTCTGGTACAATTAAAGGTCCCGGTTAAGTTTTTGCACTCGTCGGCTATACAACGAAATCTTGTTGCCCTGTCGTGATCAATACCTGAACAAGTTCTATTCAACATACTAATACAATCTCCTAAAAAAATTGTGGAACCATTTTGCCTAAGATTGACGTAAATTTGAGCACACGAACCGGAGGTTTTACTGAGGCACCACTCTCCACAAGAACCCCAATCACAATTTTCGACTGAAACGTTACGTGTTGTGGTACACATTACGGGGTGTTCGGATATTCCAGATTGGAAAGCCCTGGTGAAGGGTACATAAACAGCAACGGTCAGATAAACAATCGCCACACTGCTCAATATAAATGTCAATTGGCAAAGACATATTGTACCACATATGCGATTGTCTTGAGGTGGTATGACGAGATCTTCGACAGGAGTTGGCTTTTTTTTCGGCATTTTGAATAATAATTACACTACATATCTACAACTTACTACTATGAAGATAATGTTGTACTGTTGCGTTCGTGCGCACCTCCCTTAATCAATAACACACTGCGGCGTCGCTTAATCGATATAACGCGCGCAACGAATTAACTGGTTAGATACATTACAAACTAGTTTATACTTACAAATTTTCTATATAGACGACTGCTAAGATTTTTTTGGTTACTGTTAGTGATTACTTAGTATGTTTAGCCTAAAGTGAACATAAACATTAACTACTAGCAGAGTTCGTGTCACATGGGGCCCTGCTTCCAAACGCGCTTCGTGTCATCTGACGGCTGCCGGCGCCAAAATCGATACGGAAAATATAGACTGCAGTGCCCTGAATACTATGTCCACCGATAGCAAACTATGGATGTGCTGCAAGTGACCAATAATTTTGTACGTGAGTGCAAGCGTGTATTTGTGGACTGTACAACAGTTTCTATTTATGCTTAACTAATTTTCCAAAATATGTAGGTAAATATGTACTTAAAATTACGGAAGTTATAAAAAATTAATTGGGATCGAAATAATTTAATTGAATGTGAACGCACAGGGCGGCCTCGCGGTATGCCCAGTGAGCCAGCCGCAGCCGCTCGCGCTTCTTGAGTGAGTCCGCAAATGTTCGGCCCAGGAGCCGTCTCCACAGCGCGACTATGGAGGAGAAAGAGGAGGTTAAGCGCACATGCAAGCAAAAGATGCTTTTTTACACCACAGCATTCTTTGTTTTGCTTGCAATTTTTAGCGTATTTTCGTTTTTATTCCTCGTGCCTTTCGTCATTGACCCAGCTTTTACAACAATCTTTATGGAATTTGATGAAACTCCCGCACTTTGCGTGACGGTAAACGTAGAGAGACATCGGGGGACAAACAATTGTACGTGGTCTTCATGTCGTGAAGGTTGTACGAGAGAAATATATAATTGCACGCAAATTCGCGTTAATTATAGAAGGACTGTTCTAAAAGGAAACATCACTGTTACCACAGAACCAACTTCAATTAAACGAGAGCGTTCTTTGCGAGACGATTATGACTATCTGCAACTATTTGATCGACAAATCGAACAAGACGATTACTTGTTGGAAGCTCAACCTACAGGTCTTATGGGCAACGATTCCGAATGGTATTACGTCGGTGCTAAACTGATGCCCAATGTTAAAGGTTGCGGTTATCCACCAATGCTCAACTGCTCCACGTTCCTCAAGCAATATAAGGAAATAGGTACCAATTATTCCTGTTATTACAGCCGTGTAGATCCGGGCATAGTTATAAATCACTTGGATATGTGGCAGGTTCACATGAATTTAGTGTACGCTATAGCCATTCCTATCCCGTCCTTTATAATATCAGTGATATACCTGACATTTGCTTACTTTAAAATTTATAATGATGACGAAGAAAAGGAGCCGTTAGAAAAGAATGCCGAAGATATTGATGGTGAAGGTGACAGTGTGCAAGAGATAACCTCATTGCCCCCAGCTAGTGGAGCACTCACGCCTGCCAGCGAGGCCTTTAGGGAAGATCTGGCTAGCTTTGGTCATCAATTCAAGGTAGCAATGGCGGACGAAATGAGTAGGGAAAGTTTTGGAGACGACGTTGTAAATTCTAACTCTATTCCTGGGTACGAATTTAGTTTAGGCCTATGCCATTTTGTTCTTATTAATATTTTTTGATTCTAGAAATTTGGGAAAAACACTGACCACCAGTATTTCTACATCAGGAGGTCCTATAGCAGATATATAATAAAAGTTTAAATTCAGACTTTAAATCGTATTTTTCAATTTCTTTGTAAACTATTGTTGCTTAATATTTATGGAACATATTTAACTATTTAAAAGGATGTCGAGAAGAAAATGAATGCTAAATCTATTTTAACTTTATACCGTTTATTACCTACGTGTTTCTGCTTAAAGGTATTAATTATTATCGAATTATTGTCGCCTGTAAATTGATTAGAATAAATTCAGGCAAGCGAACCACCTAGTGAATTGCTTAACTCAATACACGCAAGTGAAAAGTTGTTTGCAAAACTATATTTATATGTCATAACCAAATTATAAATGTAGGAACGTCCATTCATTATTATTATTATTACTATCATTTGATTCGCCGATCTTTTGAAATTTATTATAACCCAGTTGCTATGTAAAACATTTTTGCTGAAATTGCATTCATTCGATTTCACAATTCTTTTTTTAATCATTGGTAGTTTAAATCTAGATTTTCGGGGATTCACTGCTGACGCACAGCCTCTGCCATTTTGAATTTCAGGGGAATTTTTTTTTCACGAAATAATTCGTCCATTTTCAATTTTTGAATTGATCCTAACCAAATAACAAATGAAGCAAAATCAGCGCTTCAATGATCATTAAAAACTTGTAGGAAATAAAATTCTCTATAATTTTGGTCTTGATAATTTTTTCAGGTTATACCAGTTTAAGTGGAAAAATTATGATCACCAAAGTTATAGAGAATTAAATGAGTTACATGTTGGTTAAAAATGAGCAAGTTATTTTATAAACCAAATTCCCCCAGATATTCAAAATGGGGACTGGCGCGACAGCAGGGAATTCCCATAAATCTGGATTGTGGAATTGAATTAATGCAATTACAAATGTACATAGTGACTGGGATATATTGCCTTCTCTGAATACTTAGACCGATTTGGTGTGAAAAAAATATAGATAAATGTAATTCAGACAATTTTTTTTAACTGCACCAAAGTTAGATATTTCCAATAAATTAATTCTTATTTAGATATTGATTTGTTGTATAAAACGTAATAACTAGGACTATAAATAGTTTTACCCGTCCACTATAATATTTTATTCCTCACCTGAATCTTATAGTTTCTCAAGGTTTGATTTAGGCGCGGGTGCACATATTTTTTTATATTTCTGTTTCAGATGTACCAGCATACATTAACCATTAAGTAAGAGCACCATACTGTAAATACTACCTATAGTATATGTTACGAAATTATTAAAAACAAAATGTTACACATTTGATTGTGCATTTAATATATTAATTCTGAATTACTGTTAAACGTGACTCAATTAGAAGTAACGGTTTGCTCAAAGGCGACAAGTTAATTTAGTCAGAATGTCAAAAATTTGGTTTACTCGCAGCCTTCCGGTCGCTACTCAAAAATGAATATTTTGATTTTTTGGTTTTTTGATTTTTTGATTTTACAAATAATAATAATATTCGCCGCATTTTTGATTTCTAGCACTAGCGAATAGTGAGCTACATCTAGTGATACTTCGTCGTTATAGAAAATTCAAAAAATGAGATGCCTTAATATGGTCTTTATGCCTTTATATAAAATTTTTGGTTATGTAGTTTTCAAGTAGGACATATTATACCAGCTAACATACGTTTGTTTAATAAGTAATATAAAACAATACTCACTTGCAATAGAAAAATAAAAATAATAAATACCTACATAATATAATATACAAAATTAAAATGTGTTTGTGCTTCGTTAAGTTTTATAAATTTTTACCATAAATATTTTAATTTGTTCTCTAGAGACGGACAAATCAAAACACGAGGCATATGTGATAAATTAATAATTAAGCATACTATTATAATGCTTTTCATACATGGAATGAGTGAATGTAATTTTCAATAAGGATTTCATATGAGTTGTTTACTTACATTAGTAATTTTAAATATTGATTGTTCTATAGAGTTATAATAGATGAATTACTTTAAACGTGTTTTTGATTGTACTTTCAATTTTTTAAGTGCCTCATCTGTTACATTTTGAAAAGATTTTAAAATCAATTATCAATTACCTATTATAAAATGTTCAATAAATCGAAATTACTAGTCACTACTTAATATTTCAATAACAAACAAAAGTTTTAAAAGTATTTATGCATTGCTACCTCTGCTTAGATAAATGATTTTTGAAACTGTAACATAATTTAACAACACTAAAATTCTAAATAAAATGCAAATAAATCTGTAACTTTTTTTAATTATTATGTCGGCTTTTAAATTTCATGAAAGTTATTATGTATAAATACAAGCAATTTAAAACAATTCCTATTGGCTTTTAAATCACCGATTAACAACTTTTAATTGGCTCTAACTACATTGTTTGAATTTTTAATTGATCAATTTGCGTGTGTTATGTGCACGTCCAAATGCAGTGTGCTGTTATTAGTTTCAGTGCTAGTAATTTATTTTCAGACCTACACTACATACAAACAATAAAAAAACCTATAAATTATTTGACGTAAATTATTAAAGTGCGGAGTACAGTGCGCGTGTGGGCTAATTCGTCATGCAGTAAGTACAATTTGTTGTTGATACACGCTATCTAAACTAAACTACCCTTTTATACTTTCATATTATTAAAAACTAAATTTATTACAACAATGATCACCTATGATGGATATTATTTATTGCCCATCAAATAGGAGACTCAACATTACATTAATAACTAAAAATAACTTCTCAGGTAAGTATAACTCAAAAGACGTAGGCGATTGTTTGAAAAAATCCAAGCCCCAACGTACATTGCAAAAATCAATATCTCCACTGGGCGAACTTTGTTATTTTGCAGGCTAGCCCTATAAAAAATAATAAATATGCCCCGAGCCAATTTTTAACCCTAGGGAAACTCCGTGAACATATTTGGGTTATCATTTTTTATTATCAAAAATTGCTTTCCACCTTTGGAGACAAAGTGTAAATACATTTTCCATAGAAATAAAAAGACCTATTACGAAATTGATATAATATATTAAATTTCGAATTAATCTGCTTGAAGTGCATAACCTAAAATTATTTAACTGTACCAAGTGCTATTGTTTAGAATATAATATAATCTAATTATTTTTTAAATGAAATAACACTGTATTGTTACATAAATTATGATGACATTAAATTTTTTTATATGTATATTATGTTTAATTTACATAAATTCAATTTTCAAAAAATTTCCTATTTTCCAAAGAAATAATTTATTAACAAATTTTCTTGATTAGCTATTATACGATTTCTTTTGATTTATTAATACCAGAGGTTAAGTATTAAAAATTTACGTTATGTCTAACTTTTAATTAAATTACTTTTTTTGATATTTTTAACAGTAAAAAGCTCTAAAAATTTTCGTACTTTTCTTTATGCTAATTATTATTTATGTTATAAGTTCTTCATTTTTTTTCTTTACAAATAAAAGCTTTGAACGTTATCAGATTTAACTTATTGATCCGTATTACGTGTACATAATTAGCCGTAATTAGAAAGTTTAATTGAAAGTTAAACTAACGTCTATCACGATCGGAGTCAAAGCCCTCGCCCCTACAGAAAACTAAGGGTTGAGATATAGTCACCAGGGCAAGCTCCAGTTGCTATAGAAAAGAAAATCTACCATTCCTAGAGATCATAAATTTGTCATTTTTAATAAGATCAGGATATATATCAAAGCATGAATATTAGGTAATTAAGGGGATACAACACTGTAACAGCTCGAAAAATAGAAATATTTTAGAGAAGTTTCGATAGGCAAAGTACAAAGACGAGAATCAAATAAGCAAAATAAAAAGATCAAAATAGCAGACTTAAAAAAAAATTTAATCTAGCTTTTATTGTAGATGAAAGCTAAAGAAACAACTAAAATCTACCGTCAGACTACAAAGATGAATTGTGTGAACAAAATTCTTTTTAGTTATATTAATCGGATGTATGGCTTTCTTGATTTGCTATCAACCAAATTTTTTGCCATTGCTATATATTCGCGTCCGAAGTTTTGATTGCGGTTTATTAATTAATAAAAAAAAATAATGAACTGAGCCATGTAATCACTCCTCGTAAATGCTCTCTTATAGCATGTAAACGACCCTCACGAGTGCTTGCTCGTGATCGGCGTTCAGCTTTGTCTACACGTTGTGTATCGATTACAGCACAATATTGATATATTTGCCAATAAAAATTCCTAATGCTCTTAATATATAAAACTTAAAATCCAGAGGCTTGTAAAATTAAAATCAATTTAAGCTGCTTAAAATGTGCGAAATGTTCAATTATTATTTCTTAAGCTGCATCCCCATTAAGACCATTATTTGTTGCGGTACTATTGATCTTTGTTTCAAGATTAAAGTGTCGCTTGCCATGCTAGCCGTTCTGCAACTTCAATTTTATGAATTTCTTTTTAAAATTTTGAGAAAACATTTTTAAAACATGTATGTTTTGATACATGTAAAATATAGAACTTTTGAAAACTTTTACAGCGTTGCACTCCCTTAATTCCTCTGCCCCGGCTCCCGCCTGCCAAATAAGAATAATATTAATGAAACTAGGTTACCAAAGTTGGTAACCTTCCAAAATTAGAATGCTAACATAAAATTGGACATTGTTTACGATATCCAGTCATTTGGACGAAACTTTCTGGTAAAACCCCATTTATATTTTGATAATAATAAGAATAATTTTGATGATATTTTCTTTAAAGTTATGAAACTACAAAGCCTGATTACCCCCAGAAGTGATACAAAATTATATTTTCTAAGATGCCGATTTTAATGATCTTTTCTAAGATCTTCCCAAAATTCAGGTAGAAGCGAGGTAAAAGTGATATGAGTTTATAGATTTTCCTGCAGCCTTATGCCGTAGGTTCTTTCCGCAGTCAACGCAAAAGAGTTCAGCCAATTGACATTACATAAGAAGGAAAGAAAAACATGTACCATAATATTTCCATTTCTTTTAGATCAGTAAAAGAGTCAGAATTTGGCATTTAAGCTTATAAGCTTAACTTGAACCTAATCTATGCTAAACCTAACCTAGCCTAGGCTGGACCTAATTTAGGCTGAACCTAACCTAACCTAACCCGAACCTAACCTGAATTTAACCTAAACCTAACCAAACCAAACCTGAACCGAACGTGAACCAAACCTGAACCTAACCTAACCTAGGCTGAACCTAAGCCTAAGCTTTTGATTTCTTAAATTTCTTTATTGCAATTGTAACCTCTGGAAGAATTGGTTAGTCTGTGGGCCAGTCTGCCGTTTGGTAAACCTTTGGGTAAGCGAGTTCTGGGCTTTCTACGTTCAGTAAACCATTAAAATAATGTCTATCATGTTTGTAATATTTCTTCCATGTCTACTGTGAAGCCTTCACTTGGTTTTCCAAGAAAAATTTTGAAAATATTTTATTTACAATTGTAGCGATCTGAACGATGTTTACGTTCAAATTACTCTGTATAATAACAAAAATTAACTTTTTTGAATTCTGCCTCTTAGGAATTCCCTCAGATTATTGATTTCGTACAATAAAAATTATATTGGTTGCCAAGAAAAAAAAATATTGGAATGTTCAGTAAATTAATTTTTTTTTTGTATTATTTAGTTAAATAAATAATTAAGTTTTGCTTATAATGCGTCCATGCCTTGACCACCAGTGAAAAAATATTAATATTTTAATATTTGCACTTTTTTTAATTCGGGGATACATAATATAAATACTCGGTTTGAATACCAATCAAGGAATCCAAAATATTCGAAATACCTTTACAAATTCAACGTATTCGGAATCGCTCAAATAAATATACATTTCGAAACATGCGTTTCGCCAATCGACAGCTAAGTATCAAAAGAGTCAATCAATCAAACTAAAATACTATTTCTGAAGATATCCAATTTTGATTATTTTCTCTCTGAATTAGAACTCGTATTTAAAATGCAGTAATAAATTAAAAGTCTTTAAAACAACAATTTTGACTCTCGCATGGCAGATTTTAGTTTGAACTTTTCAAAAGACTATCCGAGATAGCGCTTGGTATTATGATCCAGATATTATCTTGTATATTATTATTAATGTGTTCATGGTGAACACGCATGAGGTTACTGACTGACATCCACTCATTAAAAATTCATGATTGGTTGGTAATAAGCCAATCAACAAGCTTTAATTGCTTTAGAAATATTTAATGCATTGCCTAAATAATAATCGAGTTGCAAGCAGTTTTTTCATTTCTTTCATTGGTTACTCTGCCTCAAATTACTTTGGTCTATTTTTAAACCTTTTGTCCTTTACCCGTCTCTTTTTCATCGCAATGTAGTACATTTTTATAGACAAGGTAATTGAAACGAAGATGTCGTTCAGACCGCTAGACGCTTATTAGGTATACCCTTTATATTGCAGTTACTTACGATGCTAAAAACTTGACTATGCTGTAATTTAGATCAGAATATTAAATATTATGATCTCAGAAGGAAAGAATCTTTCTCGGGGATGATATACATTCCAATGAATTCTAACTTTCTACGGTCCTGATACTACGGAAACCCATTTCAAATTTCACAAAGTTATGTTATTTTTTTAAATAGTTAGATCGAATATATTGGGATAATTATAAGTTAAAATTTTAAAATTATATAAATATAAAAATATAAAATAAAGAGAAAAGTAATAGATAAAAGTTTTTATATTTTATTGTTTTTTTGTCCGTATTGTCTAAACTTAGCAAAAGCAGTCTAGTGCAATCTAGTAACATTCCATATTTATTTTTTAGCGCCCATACGAAGCACTTTTGGATAGAGGTAAGTTTCGTTCAATTATTCATAAACTTTCAGACATTAATGACTGATATTATTACTGACTCGTTGGTCGTCATCAGTACCAGTACCACATTATTTGTGAAATTAAGTGTTTTCGTATGTATACGGCGTTGATGACGATTAATGAGTCAAAAACATCTGTCTGCCGTTCATCCTTGGTTATATAATAAGTTGATAAATTCTTTAAATTTAAATATTTGCTCATTTTTCTCCACATTAGTGAATATCGCAATGATACAAAAAACATGTAAATGTACGCGAAAAAACATCAAGTCTTTGTCAATAATTTTATATACGCTCAAAAAAATGAGAAGAAAGTCCAAAATTTAATTTTAAACAAAAGTGTGTTATTTTCACATAGGATTTTTGCAAAAAAAAGAAAGTGGGAAAGGGTAGCTAAGCGGTTGCTTAGCTTCTTTCAAAGTAGCTGACCCTGAAATTCAATTTCTTTATTCATTCTTGTTGTCGAGTACTTCATGGCGGAATTTCTAAAGAGATGCCGGCGAAACCGTTGATCCAATTAGTAGAATAAATTTAAAATAAAGAAAGAGAGTAAATAAAATCTCAATAAACTTTCAATAAAAACCACCGTAGGTGTGATATGAAAGAGAATAAATTACACAAATAATTAATATCTAATTTAGCAGCTAAAATTATTAGCTCGTAGAAATTATATTTTAATATAAAATATTTTGTTTTATATTAAAAAATAAGTTAAACCAAATAAACTTTGAAAAAAAATAAATTAAATTACTACTGTTGAAAATTGCGCAACTATAAGCTAATATTTATTTTAATTTTACTAGTAAAGAACAAAGCAATTTTATACTATTTCTAGATACGGACCTGACCGATTATTAGTTTTTTGTGATGGTAATTTGTAGAGATTCGTGTCTGGATTATAGATATTATCCACTGATCGCAATCTCAACTAATATTTAATAATTTTTAAGATTAATTTTGATTAATATTTGATCAACTATAAAGTTTCGTTTTTTAATTTGAATTTTAAACGACAAATAAATAATTATCACTAATTTACATAGTATATGTGTTTACTTCCTAATTTATTTATAATTTCTATTTACTATTTTAATTATTTTTACTTTCTTTTTATAGTTATTTTTTTTTTTTGATTTTTTTTTTAAATTAATAAATTTTGAAATTAATTTAAATTTTAATCCCACCGAGTGTTGAAGGTTTCACGTATATTTGTGTAAGAAAAAAAATAAAAAAAACACTGTTATGGTGTTGATTTCGAATTTTGCTCGAGGGAACGTCGACTACCGACAGGGATGAAGTTTGCTATTGAGTGCAAAGCGAGGAAATAATTTAAATATGTGTAAAAATTGCTAGCAACCATATATACATATTGGTGTGCCAGGTTGCACTTTTTATAAATGGTCTACCTGTGTTAGCAAAGGTAAAAACAGGTAGTTTTTAAATTGCTAACTGTTGTCTGGGAAAGCGTCCATGGCTGTTGTACTCATTTTATGTCCGGTTTATGTATGTGTTTTTAGTTATTATTATTTTTTGAAATTATTAAATATCGAATAACTGTTTTATCCCCCACCGATTCGATGTTATATTGTCACAAGCGAATCGCGTTAGTTGGACGTACTTAGAGTGTCTCCGAGACTTAAGTTAAATCAACTTTGTAGGTGGTGTTGTGAACTCATTAATGTATGTTGTTATATATCGCTAGCCGCATTCCAAACTATTTCATGTATTGCAATAGTGCAACTTGTTGAATGCGGAAGATCGAGCTGTGGCGTCTTGCCACTAGACAAAGTAAAGACAAAAGGATGACAGGTGAAGGTGGAAGAAACTATAAGAATGACTGGCTACGATGATTCCAGGTGGCACGAAAAGTGCTTTAGTCGCTGTGGACATTGTGTATCTTGTTTACAGTTGGACAATAACGTAAATGGAAGATCAAATAACGTTGTATCCAAAAGGTAAAAAATAAATAATTCATTTATTACGGCATCTCAATATATGTATTCAAAATTCCGACACGCACGAGTTTTAAAATAAAAATAATCGTAATTTTTTGAAATGTCAACAGGACGATTTCATAAAAAAATTTGCACATCATTAAATATAAATCGTATTTTTTTGTTTTAAATTTGAATTTGTCGACAGATTTGTGACGGTGGGCTCCGTACGTTACGGGGTGCGTTTGGGAGCTGTCTCGCCGCCGCCACCAGGAGCAGGACCACGCTACCGTTCCAAATGTTGCTGGACTTCCACCTCTGGCCCTGACTTCGTCTCCCAGATCCCGCTGCTCGCCACACAAACTATTAATAGCGGTGATATTTTTAGCTGCGTGAATAGAATGAGGATGGTAGAGGATGCTACGTCAGAATTGCCCGACCAAACATTAGTGCGTGGCCAAGTGCTGTACTCGACAAAGTCGTTATTAAAGAACCAGCTGAGACGACGTGCCGTAATTCGACCTGAAGTATATACACGTTTGTGCGAGTGCGGACACGGCGAAAGAAGGGATATTTTTAACAATCTGGATCGTCTCCCAAGATTCCGCTTCGGCGGCAACCGCAATAACAATATAACTAAAGAACGAGAGCGCGATAAAAATGTTGGCGAACATCGATTGAGAGAATTAACAGATAGGTTAAAAAAAGCTCCAATATCAACAACACGTAAACATACCCCCAGAAAGTTTTATACTACGCCTTCAACAGATGCAGAAAATATTGAAGACGATAGATTTCATTCGTTACCATTACGCAGTGCGTCGTTTTCACAGGGAGACTACTCTTCCAATGATAGAAAATATGTCCGAAGAAAATATTCTCCTCAGGAACTTTGTTCTCAGCAAACTAACTGCAACGAAGATGTTGCACTTCCCAGATCCAAAAACTGTCTAATTCGGCTTTCCAGTTTCAATGCAGACAAACAACCACCTTCCTATGCAATTCCCACGATTACGGGAGATTTAGATAAGTGCGTGGAAGAAAATGTTCGGGATTCATCTGAAATGATACGATCGGAATGTGATAATACCGAGAAAACCGTTGTAAACCCATCGGGTACCTTAACTGAACTGGTCAGTTTCCAAAACACAAATGTGTATCCCGCGACAAACGAATGCGATCAAAGTACTAACGAAGTTGAAAATAGCAATAAATTAAAAGTTGACCAAAGTGCTCAGGAAAAAAAGAGAGACAAATCTAGGCGAAGAAAAGGAATGTACATTTCTCAATGGCCAAACTCGTATCAATCATCGGAAAATTTAATTTCTCATTTGGTTCGAGAAAACGTGTTATCTTTAGGGGACAATTTAACGCCTAACTTACCTCACGTGCAAGTAAATTGTGATAATTTGAATGACGACAGTGCAGACGCAAAACTGCCAAGTCCAGAAGATAATTTATTAAGCACCGAATGGTTTAATAAACCTTCTCGTAGTTTTGAAGAAACCGACTGTTTAGTCAAACCTAATCAGCTATTACGTACGGATTCCTTATCCGAAGGAGAATCCGATAAAAATAAATCGGAAAATCAGGTTTATAATTCTGATGTTTCTGACTGTGAGATTCGGTCGTCCAGTGAAATTATAGAACAAAATTCTCAGTATATACCGCAACGATATTCAAAACGTCCTTTGCGAGGTCCTTACGGGCAAATGTTGGAAGCAGAAATGAAGAAGCCGGAAATGTGCCGGAAGAATCAATTCAAAAACGATTTGAAATTTTTGGAAGACATAACCGGATCCTCTGGAACGTCGCTATCGTGTAGCAATTCAGTAGGAGCTGGAGATCCTAAACCTAAGTGCATAAATAGAATGAGAGGTTCTTCCAATCACTCTTTAGACGATACTCAGTTTAAAAATTGTTTAAATTATTTAGCTAATAGTGAGAAATACATGCAGTCGCCGATTAAACGAAAAGTTAGCATAGATTTGGATGCCCTCCGCGGTGTTCGGCAAGAACAACCCGAGCAACAATTGGTAGTAAGTCATCAGCGAACGACTTCCAGTCCTTCAAAATTGGAAGGCATCAATTCATCGGTGGATGTTTCTAACGAACTCTTAGAACACCTGCTACGAGGAAGTTCTGAACAATTGGCCACAAATGAGAACCTTCAACGATATAACGTAAGTAATTTTATTTAAAAAATTTTAAATGTGGAACGGGCTACTTTTCAATTTGGACAATATCGCAATTTGTAATCTCATATTTAGGCAAGATTAAATTTAACTCGATTCAAATTTTGAGTAAATAATTATGTAATTAAAGTTAATTTTCCTTAATTTTGCACCCGGATCGTAATTGCGTATGTAGCGTCGCAACGCTCGGCGTCGGCGCATCGACACTTGTATTTTAGTTCATACGACATGATCGTAAGGTGTGGCATGATCGAAATGTGATGTTGCTAAAAATGAGCGGGCCTAGTTCAAAACGTGAATTAAGGTTACGCTTAGAGGGGTGCACACCTGGCGAAGACAGCGAAGATGAACCCCAGGGTTATTCCGTACTTTTTTCAGAATTATTGTCAATATCGGTAATCTTTTCTAGCGCCACTATTTTTTTGTGTGTTTAAATAATTGTACCAGGTGTTTACATTTTAGGATACACGAACCCACGTGGTTGTTGAGCTTTTTGATACCGAACGATCATACGTGGAGTCCCTTCAAATTTTAGTTTTGGTGAGTTCAATTTACTTTTAATTCATTTTACGTCAACCTGCACATTTTTTTAGAAATACTTAGAACCATTGAAAAGCTCGGAAAACGCTGGTCTGCTTGATGCTACACTTGTAGATGAAATTTTTTTTCAGGTAACTTTTATGAGATATTTTCCATTGCGTTGTTACATATAAATTAACTTCAGATTCCTTCGTTGTTAAATTACCACCAAGTGTTTTTAGAAGAATTAAAAAAACGGTTAGATCATTGGGACAATAAACAAAAAGTTGGCGATATATTTTTGGAAACAGTATGGCTTTCGTAAATTATTTAAATAATTTTTTTTACCATACAATTTTTCAGTTTTCCAAACCCACAGTGATCGATAGTTACACAAATTACGTGAATAATTGGAAGCGAGCTAGAAATATTATTAAAAATGCCCAACAGTCCAAGCCAACATTTTCCAAATTTTTAGAGGCAAGATCTACGGAGAATTTGATCGTATTTTAAATAAATTAAATTTTTTTACAGAATACTGCTAGGGAGCATAAGGGAAAATTAGCTTTAGATTCTTTATTAATCAAACCGATACAAAAATTTCCAAAATACGAACTTCTAATTCAACGATTAATTAAACATACGGATTTAAATCACCCAGATCATAGTTTATTGTTATCGGCCCAAAAAGAAATTCACGATTTGCTTCTTAAAATAAATTGTACTGAACGAGAAGCGTTAGAATTGGAGCAACTTAGAGAAATTGAAAGTTTGATAGAAGGATTGATAGAATTGGTAGCGGCAGATCGCCAATATTTGCGACATGATTTGGTTAGCATGGCTGCAAGTGGAGGAACTCGCAAAGAGAGAGCGTTATTTCTTTTTTCCGATTTGCTCCTCGTCACGAGCATCAAAAGGAAAAGTGGGACTATACGGAAACCGGTGTCTGGACAGGGTAGTGTTACCAGTACATTGGAAGCAAACAAATACAAGTTATTGATGAAAATATCTTTGGATGATTTGGAAATCGTTAAGGCTAAAGATGAAAGTCTAAAGCAGATGATGGTAGAAATCGAGAATTTAACCGAAGACGTTTCGATATTAAACCAAATTAACGATCTCACGTATTCTTTACATTGTCACCATGCAAGTTTAGACGAAATCGTCAAAGATATGATGGAGAAGATAGGAAAACAGCTTACCGAGCAACAAAACAGCGATTCACAACTTGCCTGCTTGGAAATGACCTTGAATACAACGTAAGCTTTGCTTTGTGTTCTACTTATACAGATTTCCTACATAAGTTTGATTTTTTCAGGAATGGATTGGAAAACATTTCGATAGCTTTCTCAAAACCAGAGAAGAGAGTGTCATGGGAGGAATCATTTAACGAAGCCAAACATAAATTAGGTAAGTTTTGCCAAATTTTCTTTAATCCTAACGGGGACGTTTTCCAAAATCAAAAATCTGGAAGAACTTCGCAAAATTGATTTTTATATAAAATATGGGTCAAAATTATCAAGCGTGTATACTTCGATATCAATTTCAAATTAATTAGAATGTCATCAATAGCTCGACAATTGGGTTAATTCCCCGCGATTATGTAACTAGGAATCAAAATTTTTGTACTGAAAATAATGCGCTACGATAAAAAAATATTGATGTGATAGATTTATAAATAGATGAGTTTTTAATGCATGTCCAACACAAAATCGCTGCATGCTGCTACTGTAATTTTTTGCGATTGGATTTGGAATTGTATTTCATTTAAATTGCACATGCAGTAAATGTGTTTATCTACGATAACTTATTTAAATATTAGTTTATAGTATAAATCAATACAGTATGGGAATGACTAACAACCCAATTCTTGAAAAATAATCAATATTTTATTATTTTAAGAACTTATTGAAATTTTATTATTATTATGATTATGAACGGTCGTTGCGAGAATAATATTACGATCTAAGTATATAAAATAATTATTTTTAACTAAAAATAGATACATATCTGCGTATATAGGGAAATGGCAACTGAACATTATTTATTACAAATAAATTGCATCTATTGTAAAAGCCAATAAAAAAATGTTTTCATTTAGTTATATAACATTTATATAATATTTATTATATGAATGCAGTTTTCTACATCAAACGACGTTTTCCTTTTGCGCATCTCGACCTCTATTGTCCATTGTTATTAATAAAAAAATTAATTAATTTATAAATTATGCACGATTTGTATACATACGCAAACGTAATAATGCCACCCATAAGCGATTTCGGTGTTCAATTCCTAAATTGTATTGTAATTTCGTTTAATATTCATAGTTGAAAATTAAATAATTAATTAAATTAAATTCAACTGATGATATCACTTCAATTATTGATGTATCCAATCCAGTTTAATTTTATTTGGATTTCCTGTGTCGTGATTTAAATTCCACGTTAAACTGTTCCACTTTCCAGTTTTGAAGTTAACCAACTAGATAATTATTGTTATATAGTTATATAGCAATAATAATAATTTCATCTAATACGACGCCACAGATTTGTTAATTTTTTCAATAATTCTTAATTCCAATTTTAACCACTCGATTTAATTTACGTGTTTTTTACGTTATGCTGTTGAAATATCACGTAATATTCCGAAAACTGATTGTAATTCGAACGGCATTGCGACGTTGAATTAACGTGTACTGGGCTTGGAGAAATGAAGCAATGTTGCTTGTTTTCAAAAAACTGATTTTCGTTTTCTTGTTCATCTTCTTATGATGTTCTGTTCTTTCATATTTTCACTACCCAATTAGTTTAGCAGCTGAAATTGTATTTTTTTTCTTCAGCTGTATCCGGAGATAGAAGACCGACTCCAGAACTGATTGCTGCTGTTCCGATTCGTAAAACTAGAGCAGGTTTACAATTTACTTGTGCAGCCCCTACAATTGGTGATAATAGAAAAGATGTATGGGTTTGTAACAGTGATGGGTATGTTGGACAAGTTTGTGTTCTTAGTTTGCAACCAGAACCTAACGTTACGTCTTGTAATGGAGTGTGCAATGCAAGAATTATTTGTATTGCATCGATTCCTGGATCAAATAGTGAATTAGTACAAAACTACAAAGACAGTATTAAAGCAGAAATTAAAGAAGACCACAATAGCGCTATTCATTTTGATAGTAGTTCGTCGAGCGAGGATGAGGAAAAAAGTGATAGTGAGGAAAATATAGAATCGAACAGTAGAAGTTCAACTGCGATTCGTTTCATTGAAACTACAAGCACTGATTCAGAAGAGACTGATCATCAACAATCAACAATGTGGTTGGGAACTGAAGATGGATGCATTTATGTATACAATTCGATAGATAATATTCGTATTAAGAAAAGTAAAATAAAACTCCAACATGGCTTTTCTATTTTATCTATTATGTAAGTTGTCGGTATTATTTGGAATTTTTCATCTTAGTTTTTTTTAAATCTATTTAGATATTATGAAGATAAAGTATATGTAGCTTTAGCAAATGGTGATATAATTATATATGAAAGAGAAAGTTGTAAGTCCAAATCACATTTTACTTAAATTTTATTTATTCATTTATTTTTAGCTGGTGGTTGGAATACAAATTCTCCTATCACTGTTTCTGTTGGATCAACAGCAATACCAGTATCAAGAATGATTCCTGATTTGGGCAAGCTTTGGTGCGGTTGTGGAAATACTATCAAAGTTTTTAATACCGAAACCTTAGTGATAGAAAATAATCTTACCGTCAATAATGATTCAAACAAACCCATTACATCCATTGTGTTATCCGGAAATGCAGTTTGGCTATCTCTACAAAATTCTGCAATTGTTAAATGCTTTCATACCATTTCTTTTGAACTACTCTGTGAAGTTAATGTTGCCCCTGCCGTTACAAAAATGTTAACAAGTGAGTATTATATTTCCTTGTATTTTTGTTTATTTTCAGTTCAAGAAAGACAAAAACCACCGTTTTTTTCATATATTTACAAACATGGGATTATCTATTAATAAGTTTCAATAAAACAAACATTTTCTTGACGAAGTGCTTTGAAACGATGACAAAATCTCTAGATGTCTTCCCTCAATTAGCGACTGGTCTTTTCATCTCATTAAGTTAGTAATTCTGCCCGGTCTTTCAAGTTTTTATACCATTCGAAATAGAACTATGAACTTGATTCTCTGCAAAGTCTCTTTCATCCATTTTTCGAGGTAGATCCATCCTTTCTGACACTGTCCATCCATAGTGTAGAAAACTTACTGGCAAAATTAACACTATGCAGTTTTCGTCGCAAAATTTTGCGATGAACACGATCGTAACCTGAATTGCTTTACCGCTCTAGTGGGCTTGATCACAAGTTTTGATTTAGAAATTCAAAGATTTTTATATGATAAGAAAAGTGAGTAAGGGTCCAGTTAAAATAGAAACTGCTAAAAAACAAACTAAGTATTCCAAAAGCCGTTATAGAATATTTTATTTGATACTTTAAAGCTGCAATAACAAAAACCGCAACAAAAATAAAATTGAGATAATAAAAAAGAGCAAATTAATTGGATAAATAATAAAAATGAATATCGCTACTCAAAGTTCTTGCGAACTGGCCAAGTCAGTTGTTTCAAATTTACTAAGTACTTTTCTTTTAATAGACGCCGCTAAATCCCCCAAGGCGCCAACCGTTCCGAGTTTATTAATAAAATAACAGAATTAAAGAGATAAAGCCAGGATATGTTGAGAATATCATACGCGATTATATATTTGATTTATATCAGTTTGTGCAACGACAAATAAATATTTCACTCTATAAGACGATACAACGTTTTCTTTTCTCCAATCTAAAATTTTCCCGAAAAATTTAAGTTCTATGGTTGGGATGCTAAATAAAATAGAAGAAGCTGCTAAGAAAATACTCAGTAGTTCGAAGATAAAGTCTTCTATTTTCGAATTCAGGTGATTCCAGGACAAAAAAATTCATGCAAAATGTATTTTTGCCGAGTTTCCATCGGCAGTAAAAACGGAGGTTTTTAGCGTAAAATACTAAACCTAACCTAACTTAATCCATCTTAAATCTAATCTAACCTAACAAAATTCTACATTCTAACAATTGAGCTTGAGCTCGTATTGTATAATAGGCCCTATAGTAATTGAGCCTGCCGAATTAGGAAAGCTTATTACGTTTAATTTTATAATCCCCGATTGAGAAATCCTTCAAACTTTTAACATGTCATTTATTAAATTGGTATTTTAATTATAAATAATTTGCAGGCTGCGACGATATAATCAGACAGCATAAAGCAGCTTGCTTGCGAGTTACTTCACTTTTAGCAAGTAAAGATTTGCTTTGGATTGGAACCTCCGCAGGTGTTCTACTTACAATGTTGTTACCGCATATAACACCAACTACTACAAAAATGAGCAATACTCCTTGTGTTATTGGAGTACCTTATGGCCATACCGGCCACGTTAGATTTTTAACCAATATGGAATACCAAACTACGAATGGTGATAATACACACAACAGATATTCGTATAAAGGGAAACCAGAACAAAGAAATAATTCAAAATTACTAGTGATATCCGGGGGAGATGGTTATGAAGATTTTCGAAGTGCAAATATATCAGAAGTGGCGGGCCGTGAAGATTCAACAAACCATCTCCTTTTATGGAATATTTGATGTTGATAATTTTTGTGGAAAATTTATTTTATTAAAAAAATTCAACTATGTGTGGCATATCTGAATATTTAAATGTGCGAGTGATAACTGCATTTTTGTAAATTGTGTGATAGTAATGTTAGGTTTTGCTTGACTTTATGGTTGAATTATTTTTTTGGCGTAAATTAATAAGTACCAATTTATGTTCCTAGCGCATTTTTAAATTTTAGTGAGATGCAAAATAGCTTAATGGGGAAGTATTATAAAATATAAAATTTTATGGGGGAAAAGTTAAAATTTTTAATTTTATTTTAATGTAGGTACGCGTGAGATGTTTTAAAAATGTTAATAATGTTGCTCAAAAAGAGACCTACATTTTTATACCTAGTTCAAAAGTATCAACTATTTATGTTATCTTTCTTTTATATATTTTATATTTTTTAAGTTTTATAAGTTTTTGTATTTTTAAATATTGAGCAGTAAAACGGCATTTACATTTACGTAATTTTTATATCGAAAATCTCAAGTTGTAAATATTTTTATAATGTTTAAATTCGCTTATTTATTTCTATTTATTTTAAAAAATTAAATTTTATATGGTGCCTTTATTATTAATTATATATTCAGTGGAGATTTTTTTAACGAAGCAAGAATACTGATTTTTATATTGTCCCTGGCATATTACAAAAGTAATTTATAATAAAATATACAAACAGAACTCTGTTTATTTTTGATAATTGTGTTAAAGTTATGTTCCATAACTTTATAGAAATATTGATTTTTATACAGAATATCAACTTAAATTTATTGTACATATCTAAATGTTTGTAATATTTGATCTTTGCAACTATTGTTTCTTAGTTTAATTGAAGTTGTGTAATTATTTTTTTATTCTTCAATTGTAATATAATTGATAACAAATTATTGACAAATAAAATATTTTATAAACTGTATAATATTGAATCTGAGTATCAAGATAAATTACAATATTTTTTAGAATTGCAGAATTTGCACGCCAGATAACGTATCAATTGTAAACACCCACTCTTATTGCTCAAGATTCAAAAGTATAATATATTTATTTATTAAAAATAAACGAATTTTTACTAATTTTTTTGGTTTTATTTGACTCCCAGTGCATAAATTCTACATGATGTCATCGTTTGCCAAAATAAAAAAATCTAAATCTTTTTTCAATTTTTAAAAATTAGACCAGATTTTTTATAATATTGAAGTTCAGTTTAGATAAATGATTAATTTATTTAAATCTATCCAACGTTAGTTACGCCACTGTATTTATTGGCAACTAATAATTTATTCCTAAACATTTGTTCAATATACAGAAATCTGTAGATTTGAAATCAATTTAAAGTATTCTGTAAAAATATGTTCAAGAATAAAATAGACAGAGATGTATTCAGAGAATTTTTTCGCTTATTTTGGAAATCGAATATATACTTCCGATTTTAATTTTATTTAAGGAGCAAAAGTTTTACAAACAGATACAAATTTGGACAGGATCACTTGAACGAAAGCAAATCTGAGTCCAAAATAGGGTGATTAAGCCTGTTACAGAGAAATCGTAATATCAGAGCACCCACGGTTCCGGCATCTACGAAGATTGCAAAAGAATAGAATAGAAGTAGGAAAATTGGCGCCTTCCATTAGTTTTACACATCCATTCAGGCCTGCATCCATTCCATTATGATCAATATTATATTTACCAATATTTTGGCAAAATTTTAATTTTGAGCAATTTTTTTAAATTGCAACCTTTATTTTTCTTTACAAATTTGAATAGAGTGCATTTTTCCGAATTAAAATGTAAAAATTTACCTAAAATAGTTTTGATTATGATTTGGTTTTGGAATAATAGTTTTTCGGTATTACAAAATCCGCGAGGATAAATAAAAAATAAATAAATTTTGAAAAATTTGGAACTCAAAGTTTGCCCATAAATCCACTATTAATGAACAATCAGTTTAAATATTGCTAACTTACAGAGTAGCTATACTTTTTCCTGTTTTATTGTTCCAATTAACCTTCAGCGATAATAAATTTTCGCGGGGGCAGTTGGACAGCATACTTTCATCGTAGCGTGGAAAATCAATTACACTTATACATTAAAATGCTTCAAACTACTAATGCGCTTCCAACTCTTAGTACTAATAAATTCTGAGGGACGCTATTTCTGGACGCATAATTATGAAGCTATTAGAAGCACGTATTTGCAAAAATAATGCAAACATCTAAAAAACAAATATCCGGAAGTAAATTTCAAAGTGTTCAACAAATTTCAATGAATTTGAAATTTTTGAAAATTATTGAAATAATTTTTTTTATAACAATTTAAACAACAAAAGTATTCATACTAAAAATAAAAAATTATGTGAAGTCTGGTCTTCTTCAAGCAGTTTTAAGGCGGTATTTTAAGTCGGGGATTTCAAAAATACGATTTTCTTTCCAATTTCTTCAAGTACAGACTATTAAAATTCAAAATTTGCATTTATTTCGTAACTACATTTTTCAAAAATATTGACCAATTAATTTCAATTTGGTGTGTACTTTCAGTATAATATGTCGTTTTATACCCGTACCCTAGAAATTCATAAATTATTATTTTTCGGTATTCTGGATTTTCGTACGGTGCTAACTTTGCTAGATGCATAACAAGTGGAACTAAGGCTTTAGATCACAACAGTGTAGTCAGCACGACAAAGCATCGAATTTTTAGCCAACTTTTTCTGCCTACATTTTTCAACGTTAAACTCAACGCTTTTTAATCCGGATTGAAAAAGTTAAAGTAAAATTATTGCTTTCATAAAAAATAAAACTTGAAGTTTAACAATTAAATGACATCAAGTGACTTTTCCATAAAGAAAGAGATCTGTAAAATATGGATCTCATTGGCAGATTTTTTTATTTTAAAAAGATAATTCTGAAATGATAAATATTTATCACGAATTGTTTTTAAGGAATAAATGATGCATAAACAATAACTATAAATAAACGATTACAGAAGTGGAAATTCCAGATCCGAATCCTGAACATCGCCGAATTTCTAGTCACGATCCAGAATTCCATGAGTTCCGATTAAACTGCATTAAGTAAATTTATTGAAAAAAAATTTAAGCATTGAAATTCACCTGATCGTGTGAAAAAAATAATGTCCTTTTTTATAGTGTGATAAATTTTCACTTTCTAATGTGAAGTACTAAAATTTTAATGTTGATATAAATTATGTATCATGAATAATTAACAAAGTGCACTGACCAAGTAATGATATATAGATAATTAAATACTTGCTGAGATTGATAACCCAAATATTATCATCCATAACTAAAAATAATTTGATTATTATCAAATTATTAGTACATATCATGCATTGTTGTGTATGTCTTTGATTTTTAGTATATATGGTATTTTTTGAATAAAAACTAAACAAGTTAAAATTGCTTCAACAATTAACAGCAATCTGATTGCTCCATGTTACAGTGCGGATGGATGCAAGTTTCAGTTATATGAAACCAATAAAGAAACCGTGAACATTTTCTTCTATGTAATTAAGGAAAGGTCCTTCTTGTTGAACAATAGCTCGTTAATTTGTTTTACCTCCAATGAACTTCCAACTTCATCGTCACCTTTCAGAATTAATTACTGTTTATCAGTTGATTTTGGTAAATCGAGACACCTTAATTTTCTACCTACAACCAACAAATTGGGTTTTGTACTTTTTAAAATTTGAATTTCAAAATGCTTTTAGGCGTACCATTAATAATAACGCATTTAAAGTTATGACCCTCGAGGACAATAAAATCTTTGGATCTACTCTTTCAAAAGATTATTCTAAGACCATTATCCACCCCCACTGATTATTGCAATTGTTAGTGGTTGTTCCCAAACCACGCCCGTTATTTATATACATGGTGTTTATTACCTACCACTATAGAAATAGAATCTTAATGGTAATCAAAAAACCAAGAATCTAATTTAAATAAACTTTAATAGTAACCTTGTCAATGATTGTTGGAGTTTCTTGTATTTATTAGAAGGCCAAATATCATACACATATTTTTTTTGTTCTTTTATAATTGCGTATTACCTTAACGAAAATTAGTAACTTCTCAATTTTTTTAATTTCAAATACAGTATCTAACATTATTTTACTCAAATTTCTGGGATAAATTCCTTATCGCCAAATAACACAAAACAATTTTTTTGGATTTCAAATTCCGACTTTTCCGAAAAATACCAATTTTTTTTTTAATTAACATTAAAATTCTCCAAACTGTGCGTGCAGACGACTATAAATCTCAGACAGTGGAACGCAAGTACAATTTTGCAGACATACTGCCAAGAATAGAAATTTTAATAATTAAGATGAAAATCATCGAAAATGTATTTTATTGTTCACTCTATTCGGATAGAGATCTGTTTTCAGATTTATACAAGATTATATCAGCATATAAAACGATAAACAAGAATATTTTATTGCAACCATCAATTTTCTTGTCTGCACATAACTTTTGTCATTGTTGATGTAAAAACTTATATTTTTACAGTTTTTTCCATTTTCTTTTTTCCTTATGAATAAATAACTTCATCTACAATTCTGTAAAACTTTCTACAATAGTGGATGTGTAACCAATGTTTTTCAAAATACCCAATAAGATATTAAAATATACAATTTGAAAAACTTGAACCATAGATTTTAATAAAGTGCCCAAAAATATCAGAAATTTAATTCAATACGTAGCGCCCAGAGGTTTAATCATATTTTAACGCATTCGCGGAGAAAAAGAGTTTGTCTACAAAGCTTTCAGTAGCTTTATCCTCAACAGAGCTTTTTTGCTGCTTTAACAAATTTTATGCCGCCATAACAAAGCTTTTCAGTTGATTCAAGAAAATTTTAATCTGAACAGAAAAAACAGCATTAAAATTATAATAGCAGCAAAACACTCTCTGTCTATTCAACAAATTTTTGTTGCAGAGCAATGTGCTAGTGCGGCCTTTATGCCGCACAACCTGGACATTCGAGTTCAGCTGCATCTACCTAGGAGGTCAAAGAGTCCAGTATTAATTTGTATTTCCAAAATATCAAAGTGGGTAGTTTTTCTACAGAGACCTCTTATGCAAAAATACAAGTTGTGTTTAAAAATCTACATTAATTTTTCTAACTTAGATCCTGGAATATGTCTGTCTATATATTACGCAGATATAAATTCGAGGATGAATTTCGCCAAACATTTTAAATCTCTTAATTACATTTTCAAATTAAATTGTCATGTTATAACTATAAAAGTGATATAATATCACCACCAATATCACACATCACCTTAAATCGCGTTGTATAATAAACATTTATGTGAGTTTTATCGCAGCTTAGCATTATAAGTTTTGAAAAAAACTCGATCCTCGAATGCATATATTTTCGCTTATTGGATGACAATAGCATGAATATTGCTGTAAACAAAACTATAAAGGTTTTTTTTAAATTATATTTTAAATCAAATTAATATTTTCTAGATTGTTAATTCATAGAAAACCAGAATTCATATCTTCTCAAATAATATTGGAAAGAAAGATGCTATATATTTTTCTCAAATTGCACCAAACGTTTTCACAATTTTTTATTTTGATTTCACAATTTAAAGCGAACCATATTTTTAAATAGATTAGATGCAGTGGATGCCATTCCCGAAATTTGATTTATGTCTTGGACAGTCTGCTGATTGTTAAAACATCTTCTGTGCGCTCAGCAGAATCGCTGTCAAATCTAGCATTTGGGATCAAGGTAGTGTTGGCCATGTGAGTATTTTGGATGTGGTTTGATTTCCAGTTGAAGAAATCTAAAGACCTGTTCTTCCCGGGTGGTAGTAATCAGTATCCTTTCTAGAAGGAGACAGCTCTAGCAGTAGACGAAAGACAACTGGAAGATGATGACCTGCAACCAGTCTGAGGGGTATAGACTACTCCCTATCATTGGTAACTGAGCAACTCCGCACATTCAATGTGTGAATGAAAATCTCGGATTTAATTCTATCTCGGATCTAAGTCCGAGATTGATTTGCGGAGGACATGGGGAGGACAACGGTAAACCACAGATAGGGCTATTTATATTATATAAATTATGTTGTGTAACTCCTGTTGCAAAAGTTGGAAAACATTAAACATTTACTATACACCGTTACAGTTATTACGACCAATCACTGACTATTAAGAAGGTGGAGCTTTCTACTGTGATCCAAATAACAATAATTAAACATAATTTACATATTCACAACATATTATTATAGTTTGCATAAACGAAGTGATTATTACTTAAATCTGGAGCGTTAATATACTTTCCTCTCAAATGAAACAAATGATTTTTAAATCTCGATATATTTCGTGCGGATTCCCGCATCTTCAGGAATCACACTTGAGCAAAATATCTTAAACTACTGACTTGTGTGTACTTCAAATTCGCTTGTAGTACGAAAGAGCCAAAGGCAGAAAGATCGAAAGAGATTGGTTTCAGAAATTGCAATGCTCAATATTAAAGTGGTTTTAGTAAGTCATCTTGGTTTTAGCCAAGCTGATTACTTACGTATGTTATTTGGCACTGCAAATCTTCATATCCTGTCCATAATCTTCTTCATATTTTGCTAAAAATAAAATCACGGAAATACTTTGTAAAACCAAATTTCGGAAACTCATCATCCCGACTATAAATGTAGAATTTTCTCTTGTCTCTAAATTTTATCAATAAAGAAGACACATAAACAGACCGAATAATTGTAAACATCTAATTAAATCGATTGAATGGGAATTTTAAAATAAATAAGATACTCAAAATGATTTCCGTAAACAGACCGACAAACTCCAGACCTAACCTAACTTCATCATCGAATAATTAAATAAACTGTGCACATCGAATTAAAATGATTAAATGGGCATTTCAAAATAAATAAATAATTCGAAATTTAATATTTAATATAAATAAAATTTATAAAATAAGCTATAATTATTGTTGTTATTTTACTTTCTCCACGTAGAATAACATTCCACTTTGGTGTCCAGCCACTGCTGCTTTCTTTTAAATTTCTTTACTAGTGCATTAACGGCTGGCTGCTGTGTTTTTTGTTAAACTCCCATGCTCAATTTTTCGAAAACGGCTGCTTATTTAAACCCCTAGTATATTAAGTATTTTATTATAAGTAATTCCTAATTTCCCTAATTTACTTGCTCTAGAAGAGTAAAAGCCTTCTAATTAATTAAGTTGATTGGAAAATATAAACTTTAAGTTTTCAAAATTGAGGAGTCTGGGGGGTATAATATTTCTATCTTTCAAACCAAGGTAAATATAAATGCGGATATCTACATAAAAATTGTAGATATAATTCCATCCTCTCTCTCAGTTTCCTTCGTCCTGAGAAAGGATATAGTGGTATCGCGATGATAGCGTCTACCTATCTGGTGGGGGATCTTCCTCTTGGCGTTTTTCCTTTGATTTTACCTTTAATCATCAGCTTCTCCATAGCTTTTAATCTTCGTGCAATGTGGGTGAAGTAACGGGATTTTCAGTATTCTTCTGTATGTTCACATTTTTGAAGGCTTCCATACTTCTTCTATCGTTCTATTTCATTGTCCATGTCCTTTACAAAATGTCCTTTCTTCTCTTTAGAAAATTAAAATATAAATTTTATATTTCTATCGGAAAATTTAATATTATACAGATTTATCGAATCTGATTATTTCCTACTTTCTAAAGAATCCTTAAGAACCAGAAGGTTAACTTTAAGAAATTTTGTCAGGCCCTTTGTTTACCGTTTAGTAAGCTTTCATTTTGGAAAATTGTTGTAAAGGAAAAATTTCTTTTGAGTTTTGTAACAAAATATTTTCATCGTTATTGGTTTAATTATGATCTAAGGCTCTGAATTGAGATAGGATGACTGGGCTATTTGTAGTCGAGCGCTGCACCATTGGGTTTCATATTTCGTTTTTCTTGTTTTTCTCGCTTTTATTTTTCGTTTTTGTGGATTATAATTGATTATTATTTTCATGGGTAGATAATTTTGAAAAATCAAAACAAAAAACAATGAAAATCTGATGGAACGCGTTCAGCTTTCACTGAATTTTTTAGTTTTCGGATGTGTTTATAATTTTTGTAATCGTGTATATGAACCCGTAGTGGTTAATTAAATTAATTGCAACAATGCTGGAGTTCTTATCGTAAATTTTAAATATGCAATTATGTATTATATTGAATCAATTAACAATGGCATTTGCAAAGATTTAATTAAATATGCACATGATTCTCATTGTACGTGACGACGGACATGTTTAATATGTAATGCTAATACAAACATGCTTAGTATTGGTTTTACCAATAATTTTAAGCTTGCAAATAATTCTCGTTACTCAGACTAACGAAAAACCACAAGTCGATTGGTATACGTGCGTATCGATACGTCCGAATTATGATTTGCCAATACTTAATTAAAAATTTTCACGTGAAAAGAAAATTCCGGTTCGTAACGTTATCCTGAAAATATAAGATATAGCAATTTTCTTAACGAACTCTCAAGCGGATTTTGCTGTTAAGACATTTCTTCATGAACCGATTGATTTTATTGTAGTACGTGATTTAAAGAACGGTAATAAGATTGTTATTACGCAATTTACTGCCAACGTTAATTACCAATCGAACAGTTTCAGTTTTTCATCAGGAATGTATATTGTAAATTTGAAAAAATTCCATGGAAACAAGTTTTCTTGACTTGTCGGTGTTGTTAAAATCTAAAATCTGTGTGATGGTTTCATTTACAATTTTACATGGACGCGAGAAGGAAATAAAAAATCAATTTAAATTCTGAGATTGGGGTTGGTTGTAACACTTGAATGATTTGTTTTAAGCCTTAAAGCTATTTGTATTTGAAACACTTGCGATGTTGTGATACAAAAAAATCTATTTATTTTAAGTAGCTTATCTTGAAAATAAATTTAAAGATAATCGGGTTTTTTGTTAAACGAAATTGTGTTTTGGGTTTATTATAGGGGAAGCTTTTGATTATTTGGCGTGGTTATTATCGACGGGGTAAGACGGCCTGTGGAAATTAGCGGGGAGGTGGTGCATATAAAGTGATTTGCATCCACATGTTAGGTATTAAACCTTCGAAAAGTGAAGTTACATGTTTATCTATCTGGTAGTGGCGTCTACGAGGACGTCGACGAGGAAGCGTCCACGTGAAGCAGTAGCTATCTTAACGGAGGAGCGACATCGACAGTGTACTGGCGGCCGCCGAACAAGTAGTACGCACGAGAGTGTGTTATCATGACAGTAGTGTTCCGCGGCTCGCGACTGCCGTGGCGGCATTGGTTCCGGCAGTGAGTGACAGTGAGTGTGGAGCAGTATGTCCCAGTCATGGTGAAGGTGTTGTTGCTGGGATTACTAGCTTTTACAATGTGTGGTTTCGTCAGTGCCGTTTCCGTGTCCAAAAAATCCCGGTCCAACCATCAAGAGTCACCATCGCTGGCGTCGCCGTCGTCCCAACCTCTTCAAATAGAGGACCCTTCGGTGCGCAGTGAACGCAGTACTAATTTATCTCATATTACTGGCACCGCTAGAAAAATTCAAATGTACATTAAAAATCGACATCTTCAGCTACTACCTGATGGAACAGTCAATGGAACATTAGATGACCATAGCATTTACAGTGAGTCTTTCCTTATCATTCATTCCTTGGTGCGATTATTGTATAACATGATTAGTATGCATTACACTGACCTACCTCACTTGTTACTATCTTGAGTGGGAAGCTTATTAATCATAATAAATTTTAATATTTCCTGATTATCTAATAACTTTATTGTATTGATGCTCCTTCGACTAAATTTATCTTAAGACGCATCAATATACTTCCGCCGCATTACAAATTTAGAGGAACCTCGTTCCGCCCAAAATTCATTTTTTTCATTCAAAACATAATAATTTCCAACTTCTTCTTTAATCGACTATTGACAATGGTTGATTGACCGACCTGGGGGATTCATTATAAGCGAGTTCACCAGCACGGCACCCACGAAACCGCGCTCGAATTAGTCGCGAGACGTCGCGTCAGCGTACTTGCGGCTATTAGCAGCAGGTGCTAAAATAAGATTGACCTATGCTGACAGCATGTGGTATTTGTCCAGGCCATACAGGTAGCATTTCCAATATTGAGGTTTCCATCAAATCCAAACATTCCAAAATCTCCATCCCACCCTCTTTAATTTTGCCTCCTGCATCCTACCATCATCCACGCTGCTCCTTAACTCCCAAAATTGTATATAAAATTATTAAAATACATAAATAATAAGTTTGGCACTTGTACGCGCGGACATGTATGTTTTTTCCTATTTTTAAAGCAAACACTCGAAAGGAAAACTTTTCCATTTTATCGAATCCAAAAAAATGTTCGAACGGAAAAAATTTTACTCAAAAACTTTTATTTTTAATATTGCGGTAGTTAACGTTAATTACTTTGGGAATTTCAAAAAACCTACTGACTGATATGCCGGCAAAGTTGCAAAATTATATTATGTATCCTCCGGGTGGTCTTAACCATGTAAATGATGGCTCTAAAAAAGTTGTTAAATAAATTTCTAAAACTGCTCAAATAACACTTTTCAATTAAATTTTTTCCAGCAATAAAAATTAAGGGCTTGTAAACAACCATTTTAGGATTTTTCATCTAAAAATTTATTGGTTCCACGTTAGCATCTTAAATTTTTTAAACATAAAATATTATTATTGCTTTTTTCTAGCCGCTCTATTTTAATATTTTGTTGTTTAAGCTTAAAATAAATTTCATGCTACCCATAATTTTGCCTATAATGACTGCCTGCCGACGATTTTCCTGCAGATTACATCGAAAAAAACAGAAAACAACTTTTGGACTATCTTTGAATTAATTCTGTCAACTACAAGAAAACAAAGTTGACCACTATCGTAAACATTTTACTACCACTAAAATCTCCGTTTTCCAAAAACCGCATTTTAGTTGGTCGGGAGAATACCAAATCGCATCAGAAAATTTAAACTGGAAAATTCGTATGCTAAAAGTTATTATTTTTTATTGGATAAATTAGCTGATCTCTAATACCGAACGTAAAACTTATTTTTTTTTTTCTCTTTGAATCACAGGTTTATGTTTTCAGAGGACCTCTTTATTTGCTTATAAAATTATATAGTAGCGACCGTAAATTATATAGGAGTCTATTAAGGTTGAACGCCAGCAATATTATATAATATAAGAGGCAAATTAAACCGCCAATAGTTGATGGCATAGAAGCTTCTAGACCTGATCTTATAAAATTGATACACGTTGAAATAAATTACTTTTTATAAAATTGCCGAAATTTGCAAAAATTTTACGAATTTTTTGATCATTCCCAAAAAAACTTGCAAAATATTCTCAAAAACGTAAAAATTCCATCGCCTCACATGCTCGACATATCTGCAGTCTTTCACAAAGACGCCCTCCAGTTTATAGCGTCGTTATTTTTGTCAAAAAATCAAATTTAAATCGATCTGTCAGTCAAGGATCTGCGCCCTTATAAATTAGTGTAGACACAAAATTTCAACTTTTTCGGTCCAAAAAATTCGCAGTTTAACCAAAAATATTACTTTCTGATTAAAACATTAATTCCAATGTGATAGAAGACTATAAAATTAAGGGATCAATCTAAAATTTTTCCTTTACTTTCGGAAATAATCGATTTTAAAGTACATATCAACTTTTTACATAAATATTAGTGTTTTGCCAATTCTATTGAGAGTACGTATACCCGACGTATAAACAGGTGCAACAATGTGTTTTAGTGGGTGGAGCCGACCGTAGTTGTCTTCCAGCCGTACAACTGCTAACATCCCATTTTAAATTGGATTACGTTAATTCTATCCGAACAGATACCAGCCTTTTCAGATCTAGATAGATATTTTTTTAAATATATAGAAGTTTTGAGCATAAAACAAAATTTAAGGAAAATAAAACAAATTCGGGACAGCGGAAGCAGCCATGCACACAAATCTTCTGTCTCTAAAACGGGGGATTTTAGAAACGAAAGCTGAAAGCAAAGCCGCAAGCTAATATCAAAGCTTTAAGTCAGTGGCGGCTAATACACCTAAAATAAAATATTAAAGCAATTCAGATTGCAAACTCAATTATTCGCGTATTGAACTCAGCCCTCCCGGTTTAAAGATTGAAGATTTGTGTGCATGTCCTCCAATTGGTTTAATTAAATAAGAACCTTCCACGACTGGCAAAAAGTCAAATTTACAGAGAAAGTTGACAAATAGACAAGTAGATATAAAAAATTTGAATAATAAATCTCAATAATCTAAATCTATGTGCGAAATACCCAATTAAAAAATTATATTATTATTACTATTAAATGTGTACCCTAAGGGCCGTTTTTTCAATACTCAGTTAAAGCTCGGTTAACCTCAACTTGTAAAGGCTAATTGCTTGTTATCAAGCAGAGCTTAACAAATTGGGTCGCCAGTGGCGACTAGAATATTATTCGGCGACTGCAAACTACAACGTCTTGGCTGTAATACATTTTTATAAATTTTTTATGCATTTGTTGCGACAATTTCGCGAGCTCTGCCTTCTTCGGTGGCATTACTGTAACTTTACCAATTTTTCTTTTATTGAATTTTTTTCAAAATCGAGGAATTATAGTTGAATTAAATTTCATTGTTTAACAAACTTGTTTTTTTATATTAAGAAAAATCGAATTTTGTTTGGGGAGGATAAATCATCTCTGATTAGTTGAATAATATACGAGCATACAAAGTAATTTTGCTTTTTTATTCCTAACTGAATTTTATTTATTTCAATAACTCACTATTCGAAATTCTGGTCAGATTTTAATTTGACATATACCTATATTATGTTGCTTTCTTTAAGTTAGAATCCATTTCAAATTGTATAAAAAACATGAATATGTGTATTTACATATGGATGTTCTCTATACACTACTAAACCCTTCAACCGATTTGATGTAAATTTGTTATAGTAATTTATGTAAAAATGTACAGAAGCAAAAGTGGCAAAATATTTTTCTAATTTTAAAAGGGCATTGCTCTAAATATACACTGTTTGAAACTGTCAGACTTTTCGTATAAAAAATGCGAAGGTAAACGGTAATTTAAATTAAGGAAAATTAGGATCAATCAGTTTTTCATTTTGATTGACGTAAAACGTGGGTTTTTTAATGATACTTTTGTGTTATAATTTACGCATAACATGACCGGCATACCTACTGATTTAATTTTTACTTTCGATTAGTTGGCAAACAAGTTTCACATAAATTTAAGAAATTGGTTCTAAAATCTGGCATTTATAGGATAAACGCTTTAAAGGAATATTAATGTGAGAGGCCGAAACCTGTAATTCATTTTATTTTTAAATAAAGTAAAAGGTGATGATAATTAAACAATTTTTTTTGATAGCGTGTGTCTACATCCGCATTTACAGCAAACCAACGTATGAGAATTTTTAATGCAAAATGAATTTTTGGTATCAATTGAAATGCACAACTTTGTATATCTACTGATATGCTAATCGGGCAAGATTCTTATTTAAATATCTTACAGTTAAAAGTTGCATAAGCGACATATTTACATGTATGTTTATGTACTGTTGTTATCTTCAAACTTGGGACTTACATCTTCTAAAAAAAATCCAACAAATCAAGTAATTGTATTATCTAGTAAGATGGTTATCATTAGGGGGTGGACTAATTTTTGCTGAGCAGCCACTCAATTCGGCTTCAAATAATTCGTAAAGAATGTAGTAGGTGCCAATTTCAACTTTCTATCTCGTATAATTTTCTTAAGTTTTTTCACATTTTTTTTTATAATTGGAGGTTAACTCTCTGACGTAAGTACGAGGTTAAATATTACAACTGTAAGTAAATTAACTTATCCACTAATTGTATTTTAAATCACCCCAATATACGACATTAGCTATGACGTAAAACAATATCTAAATAACTAGGAAATCCAATCGCATTGCTGCGTTAATAGATAGTAGCCAATCAAATTTGAATATGGGAGTTATGTTAATATACTGTGACGTCACACTAATTGTGCTTATTGAGCCGATTTAAAATATAAATCTAATGTGAGAAAAACCTAAGTGCCATTTAATTTGAAAACTACATTTTTAATTTTTGCAAAAATTTTAGTTTTTCGGAAAACATGCCCTTTGTGTCAGCATTCCGTAGTTCAAACGTCAAATGATTAATTAATTTGTATAAAATTCTTTGGCAAATATACTAATTTAAGTCCAAGAATTGGCAAAACTTTTGCGACTTCATATTTTAAATTGGCATTTCACCACCATATTATTTGATATTTATGTTACTTTGTGGTATATTGGGAAGCAACTGTAAGTGATTTTCTACAGCTTTATTTGGTCCCCCATTACGAGCGGAATTTGAAACTACAGAGGGTCTCGTCATATAGGGAGAGCTTTACGGTTAAAGGACACCTATTCCGATTCAAATATCCTATATTATTTAATAACATAAATTATAATTTCAAAAAATAAATTTGAAAGGATCACTTGCATTGTTAAGGACAATTAAGCTCTGATTGAAAAAAGTGATGTTATAAATGGGTAGATCCAATTTAAAATTACTTGTCACCACTTACATGTTTTCCATTTTTCTTATTGGGTATTGCTACAAAGATGTATCACGAGTTATTTGCAATAAAGTTCCAGTAGGTACATTGTTGGCCAAACCGATGTTGGCCATCAATTTCAACATTCGGACCGTTTGTTGCTTGTACTCGTCTCAAGTATTTGAAGACTCAATACAAAAATTTCGTTGAACATAAAAAGCTTTTTGAAAATTAATTTTCCCACGACCCAAACTAAAAACAGTTTTTTGTTAAATGTGCTGATTATTGATAGGTATCATTAACAGTAGACTTTACTAATATTTTTAACACATGGTGTTATTTTTCACTGGGTAATTTGTCAACGAAACGGTAAGAACTATCAATTTCTGGCTGAAACGTCCCTTTAAAAGCCCAATTTGGAAGAATTCAAAAAAGTCATCTATCAATCAAATAACTTTCTAACGTAATTTGAAGATGTACTTATCATTATGATTGGAATTGGCAATAAATCATTGATTTGTTGTGTTATATGAAATGATGTAACCGAACTGGCATTGAAATACCTAAAATTTTGATTGAAAGTCGGCATTAGATTTGATGGTAATGGTAGGTACATCTAAAGATCGCCCACTGACTACACTGCTGAGTAGAACAAAGAAAACGACCACTCACATGTCATCAAAATTAATTCGTATGTCTGAATGTTTACAGGTAACTTCACCAAGCCGACAATAAAGTTGCAAATCGGTTTCATTTATTGCAAAATCAATGTCCGATCAAAACAAAATTATTTTTATGGCTTTCAACCAAACAAAAGTTTCTTTTTGCCATAAGACCACTTAATGGAATTTTTGACTTGTAAATGTTTATGTCAATATTTGATCAATTGTCAAGTGTTAACTTTCAGTTGCTTATATATCAGTTTACTATTTTCATTATTTTTATTAAACAAATCAACGTCCTAGCACACGAAACTGTTTGTTCAGATTTATAATAATAATATAATTACACATTTTTTATTATTTATGTTAATAGGTTGTATTTTTCCAATTATTAAATTATTTAATCTGCTCTCTCCGTTATCGAAATCCTTTCGCTCAGTAAGCCAGTTTCTGATTTGTGATAGCTATACTGTCAATTTAAAAAATGAACAGACCTTCCGAACAAGACTTAATACTTAAAACTTTACGCTTATGTTGTTCTTAGCCATAGGTATATAATTTATCTTTTGATTCCTATCATTTTATTTTATTAACAAATTACAAGCTTTAAATATCGATAGTAATCAATATGCACTTAACATCTTCTCATTTTTATTATCAATAATACAATTATTGATTTTACTGCAATTTTTGAGTTTTTCTGTTGCTTTTTATTATTTGCTTTAATTCATGTTTGTTTATTTTTATTACATGAAAAAAATTAAATAACTGCAAGTTTATTTAAAAAAAAAGCAAATTAAAACTTTATTTCAACAAAACGAACAGGGTTCTGCACTGTACAAAAGGATTTGTTGCCCTAACAAAGCTATTACTTGCTACAGCCTCAACAGAGCTTTTTTGCTCCTACAACAAATTTTATGTTGCCCTAACAAAATTTCTACTGTTAAAAAAAGTTTGTTCTAAACAGAAATAACTTTGTTTTTGTAGAATGAGCAAAAATCTCTGTCGAGGTTTTAGATACTAACAGCTTTGTCAGAGCGACAAATCCTTTTTCATAGTATGAACATTATTTTCCACAAAATTGTAAAATATACCTATATAGTCATTTTTTTACAATATTACGTACGTATTTTTACGGGCAATATCCAGTATTTATAAACTAATTCGTACTTTCCGTCATTTAATCTACAATTCGTAATTTGACTGTAAATTTGGCAATACATAAAAATATTACGTTGGATTTATTGTAATTTATTTACTATGTCGAAATATTAAATCGTTATCGCACAATATTGCATATTAACAGGTAACTACGTATGGGAACACCTCACCTATAAATTATTCGTTTATAGTTTCATTGACGTAAAATATGACATGTTCATTATTTGTTCGACAATTTTTTCTTTGATAAAAAGAAGAAACTGAACGTTGAGTAAGAAATGAGAAATATCTTTCGCAGTCAAAAATTTTATTACCGAAGAATTTTTTTGGGGCATAGAAGAGGAACGAAA
This sequence comes from Cantharis lateralis, assembly GCA_963170105.1. NCBI lineage: Eukaryota > Metazoa > Arthropoda > Insecta > Coleoptera > Cantharidae > Cantharis > Cantharis lateralis. The sequence continues at coordinate 22,602,975 of OY720630.1, read as the reverse complement.
AATACGCGTGTCCGCAATCTGGAGATTAATAACCTTTCAAATTATGAACTATACCATGAAATTAGCCAAAACAAGATATTCAAGTAGGTTAATGTTTTTACACCTTTTTATAATCGTTTGTTCATAGTCAAATACGAGGACCACGGGGAGCAAGAACCTTATCTAACCGTCCTCCCTCGGCAGGCAATGGCAAAACATCGAGGTAATTTGCTCTGAAGTCTTTTAAAAAATATAAATCTGAGTGTTTGCCAAAATCAACGCCTGGTGGTAGCGCTACTGTCAACTAATGAATGGTTAAATCTAATTTGCTTCCTTGTAACTTTGAGAACTTGGTTTTGTAACTACGGTTCATGTGGAATCTGCTGTAATCCAGCACAGTGTATAAATAATTTTGAAGCAGTCATGAATCAATCCAAAAATTGTTGGTCCACCGATTCTACCCGTCGGCTCTTCTCCTAACCATCCAAACCATAATGTTACAAAATAATCGCCGATGAACAACTCGCGAACATTTGTGCCGTGTGGAAACACCTTTACAATTGATGTTCCGGATGCGGCAACTTTTTGTATTTACACAGTAGTAACAATTTACAATTACGTCTTCTTAACTGGATTTTAAGATAGCATGTAAACGCCCAGAGATCTTTAGATATAAAACTGGACAACAAATTGTTGCATACATTTGGTGCTACACCGCATACAGTTGGGCACTTAATTAAATAACTTGAAGAAGTGCTATAAACAAAACTCGAAACACTTACTTACATACCATGTTTCATGTTCGAAAAACTTCATTGTTGCAACTTGTAATATACTCGTTAAAAAACTGGAAAGCTAAAGTGCGTATTTACGTACGTGTAAAAAAATAAGCTATAGTAGTTCTGGGCTAGCTGCTGAAACCTTTATTGAATACAATGTGTGTAATTATAAGTTTATTTTTCATGCAACATTGAAAACTCGATTAGTTTACATATTATTAGCATCTCATATTTGAATAACCTAAATTTGGTGTGAACAAATACCTGAGGTGTTTGCTTCGTTACGTTTGTGTTAATATGCAAATGCACAATTTGCATTTATAATGTTTCATATTTCAAATTCATCAATTTTTTTGTACCTTTGCTAAATTTTACTAGTAGGGAGGCACAAATTATTGGGAATAACCGATCCAATTTGTAGTAACCTCACTTTTTGAATTTCTCAAATTTTGCTTTTCTTGTTCTACTAATATTATGTTTTACTACTTATAATATACGTACATTGTATTCAAAACTGTAATACTAATGATTAAATTAAATTTATGAAATTAAAACAATTAAATTTTAATTGATATAATTTTTAATTGATAAATTATAATATATAATTTAAACGTTAATATGTATGGGGAAAGTAAGAAATTAAAATTCGCATTTGATAAAGCGATTGGTCAGATATTCCGTATTAGTCTACCAATAGCAACATTCGAAACTATTCAATTTTGGTTTTACCAAATTTTAATTTATGTTTATATTAATATGCATTTTTAATGTTTTCATAAGTTTAAATTTATTACTTAATTTATTGAAAATTGTAAATAAGAAACTGTTGCGTGTTAATATATAATATATTTTTATAATTGCAGTTTTGTAAAATTGGTTTTTAAAAATAAATTGTCCCAAAAGTTTATTCAACATAGAAGTGTTAATTTAACTATACCGCTATATATAAATGCAGATTAGAAAAGTTAAATTAAGTTTATAATTATTATACTCAATTACTGCAATTTAAGATTTATTGGTTGTAAAGTGGGCTTTATAAACCACGCAAGAGTTAGAAACCACAGTCAGAAAATGGTGAACAATAATATTTAGCTATGTTTCATGTTTTTAGGGGATTTACTCCCTAATTAGCTACACCAGACTTTAAATAAATTGTAAATTAAATTGTAATAATCCAGTTAAAATGTACCTACAAATAATGTTAGACTAACATTCAAAGTAAACTACAGCTTTTTTCCCGCTTTGTATGTAACCCTGAAATTAACTAATATTTTGAGCTTTTGTTCTATACCTTGACGTTCTGTTAATTGGCCAAATATATAAATATAGAACCAATGTATACCGGAAGGCCTAGATAAAAATTTCCGAGATTCGAACCCAGAATTTCTGCTGTATAACTAAATCAGTGAGCACATCAATCCACTGCTGCGGCTAACTTTAAGCTAATGGAATTATTATTCTAACCTCAACATAGCATTTCCTAACTATTTCAGGTTAGATTAATAAAACAAAAGCAGCTTTTTCCGTAATGAAATTCCAAAGGATATGCTAGAGACGGACTTTTGGATTTTTTAAATCGGCAGATCAAAGTTACTCAAATGTATGCTAATTGGATAACAATATAAATAATGTAGTAGTACATTGGCCGAGACATTTGCCGGACAACGTTGTTAATATTATGTTCAACTGGAGTTTTCACTTTAAACAAGAAAACACTTGATGTATATAATTTGCAAATTCTTTAAATTATATATTTACTATTTTATGAAAATGTAATTTGAAGTTGTTTAGTAACTATTGCAGATAATTTGAAAAACTTTGCTTAAACATAATAGGCTTGAACTAATTTTTTACGTCTATTGCTGCCCACTAAGTTGCACTGCTCACTGGGAAGTCAAAAGCTACCGCGATCTACATAACAGCCAGAATATACAGGATGTATTTCTAACATAAAATTTTTCCACAGCTTCTGTATTTACTTTAGGGGAAAAAATGATGTCCAAAAATTATTTACAACTAAACCGGGATTTTAATTATCAAATTATGTACTGCCTGATAAAATAAATGTTTTATTTTTACTACGGCTACAACAGTTAAAGAATACACTTAAAAATAATAATAAAGTTTTAGTGCCTTTAAAAAATGGTACACAATAAATTTTCTCTATCATAGAACAATTTTACCATTCTTCGCTTGAAATATTTTGAGATCTTTTATAACATTTTAATTTCTTATTAAATGATCAGTCAGCAGTAGTAAGTTATGTATTTTTTTTATTTTAATTTTTTTTTGTTTTTTTGGTAGAACACATTTTTTACTATCAATTTACATATTTTTATAATTTTGTTCTGTGAAAGTTATTAGCTTTACGATTTTCTTTAAAAGAGTTTTTACTTTGTTTGATTTTTGATTTAATATTAATCAAGTATTTATTGCAATATATATTTTTAAAATTTTTTAAGCACCAACTTGGCCATTTAGTAAAAACCAGTTTGTTAAAATATTTTCGTGCAGCTTTTTATTGTGTATAATTGGAATTTACACGTCAATATTAAAACATAATTAACAGTAAATTATTTTGAGACGAGAAAAAATTTGTACTTTTTAGAAATTACAGAATTTTCTTATGTTTCGGTTGATTTTTATTAAAAAGTATTCCTCAATGTGTGATAGGAATTTTTACTAGAAATTTAAAGTCTATATTCAAAATGAAAGTTTAAAATTTTTTTTATATATACAGAGGGAGGCTAAACAATTGTCCAATCTAAATTGCAATTGACGCTTTCTGAAATACAACTTGAAAAGATATTTATAACAATCTAAATGTATCAGAGAAAATGTATCTCCTCGTTTTCTTAGGTTCGAATTCTGCATCTGCCTTCACTATTAGTGAAGAGCTAATTTAGTTTACAATAAGTAGAACAGATTCAGATAGCAGGTTTCTGGAGGGTCATTCATCCAAGTATTAAGCATGCCGCATATTGCTTTAATAAACAATAATAATAATAAAAATGAAAATTAGTGCAATAAAATGAAGAATGCCAATAAAGTAAAATATTCCGTTGTGGTATCTTTGCTAAAAGTAGAATATTTTTAGTCGGGGAGCTAATTCTTCTGATCAGGACATCCAGTTTTACGACGTGAGCATGTCTAGAAAAACGACTAGCAGCTTCGAAAACAAAATAAAATTTGCATTCCATAGCTTAAAATATTATATATTTTGATGTTTATATAATCTTTTATCGGGGGGTTGTGACATGATTATTTATTTTATGAGTTGGTAATTCTTGACCTTTGTTTTCTGCCTTTTTTTGAAAATTGAATAAATTCTTGTAAACTACAATTTATTTCTGTTATAATAACAGCGTCAATGTACGATGAAATTGTCGTTATCATTTAAATAATAGGAGTCGCGATATTAATTAATGCTAATTAAGTAATAAAATGATAACTTTTTATGCTTTGTAGAAAGTATAATACGTTTATGCCGGCTCTTATTATCTTTTACATTCGATTATTATTTTTGTAGTAATTAAAATTACTAAATTGTTTGTGCGCAGTTCTATAGTTAGGCCGCAGATTTCGGGGGAGGTCGTCGAATTCCAAAATTTTGTACAAGATATATTGGCTTGTTTTGGCATTTCTGCTATATTATCAAATTTATCGTTTATGTTTGTTTAATGGATTAAATAAAATATGCAAAATTAGTTACTCGCGATTTTATCATTTCAGTTTAGTAGATAATTATGTAAATAAACCTTGAATGAAATTCACAAACCGAGATAAATGACGATAATGATTATATCATCTATGTGTATGTATGCAGTAGGCGTGAGAGTTTGCCATTCATAGTATGGATATGAGTGGAATATTGTGACCGGTTACTATTAGCACGTGCTATTATCAAAAGATTGTGCTACTGTTTGTTGCTTTTATATTATTTATAGTTGATATTGGTAAACCAATTGTAGCTCTTCAATCACTTATTTCAGTTTCATTAATGAAGTTTAAAATTTTTCCCACTATTTCTCAGCGATAACTTCAAGTCGTTTGTCTATTGTTTTTTCTATAAACTGACAACTAATTTAGTTACTACATCAACATCTGCAAATGATGTTTTAAAGTTCACGCAATTATTCTGAGAATAAACTTGTTTGACTTCTGATTTTTTCAATACAACCTCATAAAAATTTCATGGTTCCTCATCCTAATGCTGTTGTATATGCCGTACGTTCTTTGTACGGATATGTTTTATGTTAGTAATTCAAAAGTTTTGCATGACAATCTTTGAAAGTTATCACATGAAAGATTAAACCACTTTGGTTATTATTAGAAATTAGCATAGAAAAATATCAAGTAAGGGTGCGGTACCGACCCAGTCAAAACTATGGGTGTTCTGCAAAATTGACTATTGCGATGACTTCTTTTTTCAATGTGAAGATCAGTACTGTGTCAATTGCATGATTTATATTTTTTAATCCGAAGTGATGAGTTTGGAACTTGAGCTAAGATAAGAATTTTTCAAAAAAAAAGTACTGATTTTTTTTAATACTTGCATTATCTTGTTCAAATATTTTTTGTGCTCTCCTGCAACAAAGTAATAAACTAGTGATTTTAAAGTGGTTTTCATATAAAATCTCTACACCGCATCTCCGCATTTTACAGCTGAAATTTTAATATTTTTGCCCATACCCCCCAGTTTCAAGTTGGGAGGATTAACAACAGGTTTTGACAAGGACCTAACAAAATATTGTTTGAAGCTGTTCATTACCTGGATACTGCAAATTTGTGGTTAATCATAGAAAAATTTTGTATCCTAGTAAAATCATTAAAATTCTAAAATTTTAGAAAAATTCAAGGTAACCTAATAATAAAAATTTATCAAATAGGAATACGAAATATTGACCCTTGTTTATTATTAGGTTAGTAGAACAGTAAACTTTTCTGAAATTTTTATAAATTTGATCGGTAAGCGATGACTAACAAGGTTGAATTTTGGTTATTTTAGTAGATAAGAAAATTTCTTCTAAAAAATCAGTCCCGAATTTGAATAGCTTTAAACTTGCCAAGTTTTTTATTACCAGAACGACAGTTTCTGCATTAGCCATTTAAAATTGGCCAACTTTATATTCATTCAAACTAATAAACTAACTCAAATAAACACATTAGTAAATAAAAATCAAAAGAGATAGTAAAGGTTTTCCAAACTTTAAATTTACATTTAAAATCCAAAAAAGAATCTATTTTAAGTTAGTACATATTATTTCGTTTTTACAAAAGTCACAAATAAATGTGGTAGTATAATCAGTGCCAAGCTTATACTTCGTTTAGTTATGGTAAAGGTTGCACTGAATAAAATGAAATTAATGGAAAACATAATAAATAATTCTAAAAACCTAATTAAATTAATAATAAATAATTGTACAAATATTACAAAGGAGCCTTACTTTTTCTTTTTTTAATATCAACTTTAATATCAAACAATAGTTTTTATTTTAAATCTGTTGACTTTTCCTCTTTTTCTTTAAAAATTTGATAAATGAAAAGGTTCCATGAATGAAGCTGTGGTACCGAGTTTTGGCTCTGTATATACTCTGGATGCTGAGATTTAGCCAGTCAATTTTAAGAAATAGCTAGTGTAGACACAGGATGGATATATTAAAATGCTCAATAAGTATTAAAATTTCTGTTGTGAAAACAGAGGTATTTATTGCCCCCCGGCCCCCTTAAGGGTTATTACTAGATATAGATGAATATTTAATCAATTTTGATCAAAAAAATTTGAAAAATTGCACTGTCTTCTATTATTTGGCTGGCATAAATATTTTCTAGCAGAAAAAATTTAATTAACTTTATGATGTTTAACACAAATTAAAAAATAAAAACAATTAAACATTACATAAAGGAAGATAAATAATCTGCCGAATATTTATTCAGTGATTTCTGTGTATAAACAAATAAACATAAAAATTTATTAGTTTACGGGGCACGCTTATTTTTGACTGATGTGTAATTCTGGGCTGTGAACTTGATCCATATTTCCGTTATTTCCGAAAATAGCTGCAATTACATATTATAATGAATATTAAATAAAACCGTGTTTATGATGATCAATCGTGCTACACGCTCTGAGATCCACTATCTAGAGAAAGTATCGTGATACTGTCTCATGAGACACATCTCGTTGTGTGTAGGGGCGTCTCCGTAGGTTTCACGCGGTATCATCATGTATCTGGCCTGCTGCTCTCAGCTGGATGCATCAAGATCAAGACCAAAACAATGATACTTGAATACTGTATTTCACAGTTTTTAATAAATTTTGTAAATTAAAAACACTGTTTTCAATGTTTTCGATATTTTTGGGGGGCAGCTTAGGAATCACACCACCAACCCTAACGCTAGTTAAACTGATGCCCCCCTCTCGATATTTTTGAAAATTTTTCAAGCTCAGGACAATTTTTAATATGAAAATTTTTTATTTTGCATTAAAAATTCTCGATAATTTAGGAGTAATAAAATAGAATATAAAATGTAAATAGGTGAAAAGTATTTAATTTATATTATATATTATTTACGTAATTTCCAAATTAATAGCAGAAGAATTTATTTAATAAAATTGCCCGACTTTGACCGCAAAATCACTATTAAATATGTGTTATTGTTTAGGTTTAAAAAACTTCATAATATGAAGAAGTACATCCGTAATAATATTTAAATTGTTATCGTTTGTTTAAATAAAATATTTGCAAACTATTATTTGCGTTCTTACAAGTGCATAGCCATCATCAAGTTCAAGTTCAACGTTAGGCGTTTCCATATAGTATCGGATCGGCCAGTGGTATTTCCGAGTACAGGAGAATATATTAGCCTCGCACGCTACTATAATTTTGTGATACATATTGTTATAATGCATTGTAAAATAATTTCGAAAAGAAGATTATCCTGTCCGAGGATTTTGACCATAAATGATTAGGAAATCTTTTATTTCGTTTGTATTGTTATAATTGTAATATTTAAAAAATGGCTGTACTGCTGTTTGCGACTCCAAAGTTTTTAAATTATAGAATTAATTTCTTATGGAAGGTTTGAAAAAACTGAAATGTAAAGAAATCTTGGTGCATTTAATTAAATACTTTTATTGAAAATTATAATATCTAATTAATTTTATAATTACATATGTAGGTATTTTTATGTTTTATCATTAGTCACCTTAAATATGTAAAAGTAAATTGTTATTTAGTATAGAAAACATGTAATAATTCTACGGTACGTTTGATCTGAAATATTTCAAGTTCCTGAATACGAAACGATCGCCTCCGTTCTCATGATTATTTAGGTCAAAAGTTGATAAATGTGGAAAATGAATGCAATTTTTTTTATAAATTATTGTTATAGATAAAATTATCAGAGAGGAAAATATCTGATGCGGCCAACCGACGACTTTTAATAAATCAGTGGATGCCATACATTTTAGACAAGATTTTTAAACAAAAGTTATCAGAAACGATTACATTTCTAAAAAATAAAGATTGCGTTTGTTATTACTATAATTCTTCTAGTGACAAATTATGTCACTATGAATTCAATCTTGCAAATATTGCGAGCCAAATTTGTCTACTCGGGTTTCGTCTAAAACTTTCCGTTCATCCTTTTTTTAGGGCAATGTAGTTTATTTTGGCAAGTTTGTGGCAAATTTGTTGATAAATGCTGTCCAATCGGTTACTTGCCATTTGGTTTTGTCCACTCTTGCAAGTGGAATTTGCAAAATGTGCAATGTACAAGACACAGTGAGATGAACTAGAATCACACGAAAGCACTGGAGAAGCCATGTTGGGATAATGAGTAAGGGTTGCTGGAATAGTACAAATCCAAGATCAGAAGACTATGTAAAAAGATAGTATAAAAGCCGGACGTTGTTGACCAAGCAGTACAGAAAGACGGAAGGACAAATGATAGCTTTTAGCAAATGGATTAGAAGAAAGAGATTAACAATTGAAATGAAATACTGCTATTTTGAGCAACTACCAGTACTTAAAGATCTGGCCAAGATTTTTATTCGCAGTTACATAAAGTTGTTACACTTTTGTTTAAATCATTTTCTTTCGGCGTAAAGGTACAAGTGTGGAATTTCTAAAAGCGTGATTTAATATTCCTCTGTTTGTAGCGTCAGGCTACATTAAAATATTTTTTATTACACAAAAAGTGTGGAATTTGTATACGTAATCTACAAACTAGCAGAATTTTTTGTAAATTCTTAAATGAATCCCAAAATTAGAAAACAATGTTTTCTCATACTACAATTACTAATTATTCCAAAGTAAAGCGTAACGCTTATTTTTGTCGGAAAATTTTTGAACGATGAATAGGAGTTGCTCTAAAAGTGTTGATTTAGTTATCGGAAACTTGCATTTAAATAATTCTTCACCTCACTGCCAATATTATTATGGTAACGTGTGTTGTGTCACCGAATTTATGTCCTTGTGCCAAGAATTTATTTTGTATCTTTACTTAGTTTCCTTAGAATTTTCGAGGTGAAAAAGAAATTAAATGTTTTATTTGAAATTACTTCGGTTTAGTTATAGCCTAATTGTCATTATGCACGTTTATTATTGGCCTATTGTAAGGAAGTAAGTCAAATTAGGTTAAATATTCATAGATGATCAAGTTTCCGGACATAATTACTTGTTTGGTCGTAAGTTTACTTAATTTTTATCGAACGCTTATGAAAACTAATTCTATCAATAAGTTCCGTTAAAACAAGATTGCACTTCTCACAAACTCAAATATTTGTTTGTTTCCAGTTTTTGCTACCATTTCAATTCTGAGAATCTCAATTCTTTTCGTCTACACGAACGGGGCAGGCACCACCATTTTTGTCTTTGTTCGATTGATCATCTGATTATTCTAACCACGATCTGGTTAACTGTATTATTATAGATGCGATAAATGGTGATGCAAACGCTATAAATTATCTGCTTCACTTTTGTAAACCCGAACGACCAAGTCGCTACTGCAGACTTCCAAAATTTCTCTAACTCCAATGATTTGGCGTTTTATGAAGCAAGACGACAGATTGATTCATTAATTATTTTTAATTTTCTTCTAAACTGACCTTTTTGTTAAGCTTTATCTTACAAGAAATATTGAGTTATTTCAATGAAAACATTCAGTTTTGTAGAAAAATTTGATTCAGATAACACGTTATATCAATTTAGAACATAAACAATTTCTCGTTTCTTATTTTAATCAAACAAATATGTTTATTGCTTCTTTACATTGTTGTGGAATTACATTTATTACTGCAGTGATTTTAATATTACATATATTTTTGCATAGGTATGATATAATTTAATTCATCATCCAAAGACCCGTAACGTAATTATAAAAATTACTCCTACTACGTAGCGTAAACTTGTTCTCAACTGAATTTTAGCGATGTCATAGAATGATTAAAATGTTCGCTTAGTTAGTGTCTGCCTAGTTTTTTTAATGCGAGTTTATGTTTTTGTTAACGAACTTTCAAAATTATCAAAGTGTTAATTTATACATCACCCAATCAAATCACGTATCTTGATAAAGCTAGCAGTTAGCAAAAGAAACGATTCAATCTGTCCAACTCTGAAATTAACTTAATCAATCACCAACTAAATTATTTCCTTATTAAAACGCTCAGAGTGCGAATATAAATTTGAAATAATTAATACATAGCAGTTATAAAGTGTCATCGGTGCCTTAATAAAAATGAAGTCAAATTGGAAAGCTGTTCGGCCAGTCGATAATCAAGATTACCGCCCGCGTATGGAAGTCCTTGTCACAAGCCCAATAAGATTATATTTTCTTAATTTTTATTGGTCATCACCGTTGAGTAAGTGACCAAGTTTGTGTTAGTGATTTTAACACGATTAGACGTATCCATGTGGATGGATCTATCAATGGAGCTTTTCTAAAATATTCAGAAGTTTTCAAATTTTACAAAATTTTTCAAACTTACAATATTATTAATACGCCGGAAACTGTTAACACAAAAACTGTCAAAATAAATATGTGTGGACATAAAAACGAAACTAATGATGATGTCACTACAACAAACTACGGCGGAAATAATTCTTAACATATTATATCAAAATGTGGGCAATCAAAAAATTTTCGGTGGATTAACGAATAAATTTTTTTTGAATTTGATATACCACCTTATGCTGCACACCTTGTATAAATTAATGTAATTAGCTATAACAGCGGCGGCTCGTACTTAAAGTGAGGTTAAACTCTACATTAAAAAATTTTATTCCGAGTTAATAATGATAATACTATATTTAAAATTTAATATTCTGTTTTGAGAAAGTGACAGCAGCAGATGTGGCTAGCCCCAGAAAATCGATGATGTGGGTGCAGTTGTCTAAAAGGACCCTCAAACATCAACCAGACGACGGGCTACGCAATTGGGCATCAGCAGACGGCCTTTACAGTGAATACATGACAATACTGCATAAGTGTAGGTTGGTTTTAGGCCCCGAGGAAGATCGCCTAAAAAAGGTGGTTGAACCAAATTAAAGCAGTTATGGGACAGCGACTGATATACAGGAACAATTCCATGGAGGATACGAGGAGGAGCCTCTCCTCAATATCTTCGGATATTGGAGGTGACAAAACCGTCAGTCTTTACACTAACGGAAGAGGAATGAGGAGCAAAATATAAACGTCGATAGTTATCAAATTGAGGACTGCTCCTCCCCGAAAAGTGTCACTGTGGAAAAGATAACGACCGCGGAGAGAAACTAATTTAATTACAATGCAATTATAGATAACCATTTCTAAACTGCGTTTATCTAACATAAATAGTAATCATTATTATCTATTTATACTTTAATAATCAACATTCTTCATCGCGTCAATTCTACTAAAGGCAAACAAAGTTATGATAGAACTTTTCTACGTGACCGAATAGGTGCCTGCACACGGAGACCTCTTATGCGCGGGATAGCACGCGTGCTTCCCATCTAAGCAATAAGAAAGAAGAAGGCTGACTTCTAAGAATCAGTTTTGTGGTCTTCGTCTTTCTTATAGCTTACATAGAAACTCGCATACTAACCCGCACATCGGACGTCTATGTGCAAAGGCACATATTTGGTGTGCAGACACTTGAACGCAAGGAAATTTAGAAGTAAATACATTTTGACGCGAGGCATTTCGGTGCAAACCAATTCGGTGCGAAAACATTTATGTGCAAAGACGATTCAGTGCGAAGTCTTTAAGACTATTTGAATTTATTTGGATAATGGTATGAAAATTTTGAAATATTTAATTTGAAAGAAAACGAAGGAACTTGACGTTATTTTTCTTTACAGATTGAGACGAACTGGTATTATTTAAAAATGCAATTTTGCCGGGGAGCTTTCGGATTAAAAATAATAGAACATTTTCGTTACATAACAAAATTTAAATTTGGATTAATTTAATTTGCACTGCGACCACATTATAACTAAATAAAATAAATAAACAAATAACTAACGATATTTAGAAAGAGAAAAGAAGCACAAAAATCTTACTTACCCGCGCGATGTTCGAAATTTGTTCTTAAATGATTTTGTATTAAGATTTTTGATAAAAATAATCCGAAAAATTCAAATAATGCTTGAGTGTGCTTAACTGATTTAAAGTTGATAATTAATTTTACCAATTGCACTAACGCTACATAGATAATTATTAACCTTCACGAGCTAAGGTAAACGACCGATATGCGATAAGAAAATGTAATTTTGTATTCTCATTTATGGTACTAAGGCGTTCAATATTCAAGAGTATTATTTGCATATAGTAATTGGAAAATTACCTATTATATACCTCAAAATTCAATTAAAAATTATAGTAATTATAACATCGATAAAGTTTTGACGAAAGTTCTAGGTTCAAAGAATTATTATTTATATATTTCCCAAGGTTAAATGTGTTTTGAAGTTATTTAGCGTTATATAAATAGTAGTATATTACATACCGAGGTAAAAAGTGTATCTTTACAGCCGAGTGCTGAGCTACCTTGACACGGAGGTATTAAGATACCTCGACACCGAGGTGTTAAGATACCTTGACACCGAGGTATGTGTACTTTTTATTCACAATCAGTTAGTAAATGATAAATTAATAGAAAATAAAAAAAAATTAATTTGAACAGGTATCCAAGGGTATGATCGGTGAATCCCCCATAAAATACTTTAAATTCTGATTTTGTTTATATAAAATTATATATAATAAATTAAATTATTTGTTTATCAGTAAGTACATTTAATTTACTGTAAATTAATTTACAGATTTAATTTACTCTAAATTAATTTACTGATAATTGACTTTTTTCGAGGGTTGAAAATTGCGTTTATATCATTTTTAACTACTTGGATAATTAAAAGAATATAGGTTTATTATACACTTAAAACACGTCATGAACTTTATAATTTATTATTACATAAATACAATGGACTTTCGATAATCCAAACTCCAGTTTAAAATTGTTTGTCGAAATATGCAACGATCAAACGTTATTTTTTAACAAAATTTATATTAGAAGTTTTTCAGTAAGGATCAAGAAAGGATTTATTTGGGTTTTTCAGTAATGCACAATAAATGCTATTTACTGGCTGTTTCCGTATATATTATACATATACAATTATTCTTTTATATTTGAATGTTAAATTGATTTCCATTTAAACAAAAAACTAATTAGAATTTAATTTTCAACTAATAAATGATCTAATGCTATCTCATTCATTTTATCAAATACTTCATGGTCCATATAAGGTAAAGGTTATTATTTTAGTTGGTCTCACATATTATGTAAATGTAATAATTGATGAATTATTAAAAAAGTATAAGAATAACTTAGGATAAATATAACGAACTATTTTTTAGTCTTCGTTTATGTTGCCCAAAATTAAGATTTTCCACTTATAAATCCAAACGGTATAATATTTTAGAGCCGTACAGTAATTCTATCTAAATATTCAAAATTTATATATTATATTATATCTAGAATCAAAAAATATCATGTGGTTTATTTATTCAATGAATGGGATGAATAATTTGATATTCGTGTTAAAGATGCAGTTTAGCTGCGTGTTGAGTTATTAGAATGTGTGTGTTTTTTGGAATTAATTTATTACTTTAACTTGACTTTAACTTTTGAAAACAATTTTGACAACATTTTATTATATGGATTGTTTTTGAAATTTATAATTTCTGTATCTAAATTAATTTACATTTCCAAAAATTATTACACAATCACATTATTTTAATGAAACACCCACTAAGAATCATTTTAAAGTGTTGTGAAACATTTGTAACACTTAATTGAATGAAATGAATTTTTTCATTATATTAGTTAATTGTTTTTCTATTCGAAATTAATGGTTAACAGATTTTGATTATGATAAGCAAAATTTTGCGGAGGAGGCCTATACTTGCAGCCTCAAGCAGATTTTTAAGTCCTTATTTTGTTAGATTCAAGGATTAGTTTAAAAAATGTATGTTTAAAATACTTTAATCAAGTTATCTTTTTATTTATGAGCCATTGTGATTTTTTACTTTACCGTAAGCCATGCAATGCGACCTACGGAAATATTTTAATTCAATTTAATGTTCAGCAATGCAGCTAAACAAATATTTCCCGAATGAAAAACAACAGAAAACAGTTCTATTGATAGATACATAAGACATATCGGCAGACTAGCAAGCTGGAAACTGCAGTTCTAATCCAAACCAAGACGTTTATCAATATTTAAGAGTATTGATTTTTCATGAATTACTTAATCCAGCAATAGTATAAAAAGTATTAAAAAAATAGGAAATCCTTCAAATTTGGAATTCCTATTACAAAAAAACCTGGGGCGTATAGAGGCCCGAGCACTGGGTATACTATAGCATTTCTTATATAAAAAACAAAGGTTTTGTGTTCAACAATTTGATTTAGAAAAAACAAAATTATACTTATTAGGACTGGTTTTAAAATAATCAGGTCTGCTTGTATTTACGGTGACATGAAAAGTAAGAACTTCCAGTTAAATGCAAATGCATCAGGATGCATTTTTTCCTTTTCTTTTCCATTTCTAACTTTACCTAAACGAGAACCTTTTTCTCTTGATTTTATTCAAATATAAAATTCTTCTTAGTTACCAGACGGGTTTGTTCGTTTATCATGAATTCAATGCAAATGGGCAGTCAGTAAGTGCCAAAACAGAATATTTTCTGAGTTCATCGTAATATTTGTATATTAAAATCACGCGATCCGAGTGAATTTTCGCGTTTCTCGGTGTAAATTTGATTTATGCAAACATAAAATTTTTGTTGTCGTTTATTTACGATTACTAGATTTTTTATAAAATTTTTAAAGAAAATTTTCCACGGCATTAAATATTTTCGTGCATTTGCGTAACAAAACAAAATATTAAAAATTTTAATATTGTATGCTCAAGTAGATTCTGCGATTAGTTCATTAATTATAGCTAGTTTGACCGTTCAACAAGTCCGCAGTCTACCCGCATGACTTTGCTGACTGGTTGATATTTGCTGTATCTCATCAAAAATCTACACAAGAACCCCATAGCAATTTCAATAATTTTAAGTCTTTACAAGAATGGAAACATGTAGTACACCTTCGTATGGCACAATACATTCGTTGTTTCGTAAATTTTGAGATCGATAAAAGCTTCTTTGTTTTTAACTGTTTTTGGTTATGTGACATCCCTTAAATTTCAAAAACACTTTATTTTAATATCTTAATACATTAAAGGGTACAAATTTAGATAAAGTTGTTTGTCAGATTAACGACTTTGGGATCGCATAAAACCTCTGAGAAATTCAAAAGAAATAAAGTAGTCTTAACTTGTTTTATTTAATATATTAAGGGTTTAAGTTGAGATAGCTTAAAACATAATTCCATCGACCACATTATGCCCATATTTATTTCAATCGCATAACGGGATTGCTGGTAATTTTATATTTTAAAGATTTCGATCGTACAATTAGGAGGTAACGGCGGGGGAATCCCACAGTTAAATCAAAATATTCGGCCTAAATTTGGCAACTTAAGTTGACTAAAAGTTTTTTAAGCCAGTCAAAGATAAAATTGTTCAAATACTTGGTTTACTCAATGTCACATTGTTAAAATTTTTTGGATTACAAGATTGTTTAGAAATAGAATTGGTATATAAAGCTTTGAATTACCAGGTTTAAGTAACATTTAAGTAATGATTGATATAAAACTGCAAGCGATAAGTTAATTATTTATAATACTTGTGCAACTTGTTTAAGTTAATTTTTAAGACTATTTATATACAGATTAAACCATAGTTATAAACTTTAAAAAATTGTAAGTGAATTTTTTTTTTAATTTCAGTTCAATGACTGATTTATTTCCTATAAAGTTTATTAGAAATTTTAAATCAATACGCACTCCCACATTAAATATTTAATTTTTAAATCCATGTTAGGAATTCTTTATCTTGCGATTTATTTAAATGATAATAAGAACAATATGGTTTTATCTTAAGAAATCGTGCGTGTGTGTTATGATTGAATATAAGTTACGTTTACTTGTACCTTACTTAATATAATGCAGATGAGAAATTAGATAAACTTTAACTTACAACTTAAAATTTGTAAATGATCTAGGTAATGTGATTAAATTATAATGAGATTTTAACTTAAATTGCGTTCAATCTCGGCTATTTAAATCGAGTTTTGCATCATTAGGAACCATAATTTACCGTCATTAAGTTGCAGCGTTCGGTATAATATATAACTTGTTAAAACATATACCTGATTTTCAAAGTGTAAAGTTGGATTTTGAAACATTAACCAAAACTGGATGCAATGTAATTTTCATACAATAAAAAAAAAGCTAGCCCCAATAAAAAGGTAAAACAAAGAAAAGATATAACATGCAAAAGCAAATTATCACATTAATTTGAAAATTAGGGTTAGTGTTTTTGAGGTTATATACCTAAGTAATGTTATATAATTAACCTGTAACACAACTAATAATTTTATTTTAAAATAATATAATTAAAAACATTAAAACATGGTCTTGATAATACAATATGGCACCATTTCATTTATTTTCTGAAGTATGGCTGAAGGCTAGGGGGCTGTTTTTGGGGTCTAGACGGGGCTTAATTCCACATTATAGTTTCCGGTTTCTTCTCTTGCCCGGTCAAAAATTGTTGTATCTCCATACAAAAAGCGACTCAAAGGTACACTATCTAATGGAATACACACGTTCAGTTTTTGACCTATCTTACCCGAATTTTTGATGGTCCATAAATTTTAATATTTGCAATTTAAGCCATAATCTAATTCCAATAGAAAACTTTTAATTTCGAATGTGCTTTTTGGCATCTACTCCCGTTCAACTGCAAAAGTGCTGCCGAAGGCCGGATAACCACCTCAATCGTAGACTGTAAGTTCTATTTAGTTTTTCTGCTTCAAATTTTTTTGTAGATTGAATTTGGAGCACTCTGCAACAGGATGCTTTGTAAAATTTTAGGTCGCTCACACACTGAGTGTTCCGGAGTCGGAGAAAAGCCTGAAGCTTTGTTTCACTTGTTTTAAATGTAGAACTTTCCTGAGCCGACCCAATGACTAATATTTTTAATTAAATCAGCTTGTAAAAAACTGAATTTTTTAGGAATGAGAAAAATGAACTGTTATTTTTATTTTTAATACTATAAATTACTGAATCGTAATTAAAAGTTTATAAGAAGGAAGTAGTAAACTAATTATAATGAAGAAGTTAAAAGAACGTAAAGAGAATAAATGAATCGTTTAGAAAAGTAAATTGATTTTATTTCGATACTGTCACGAAAGTAAATTGGTGGGTCAGATTGTGAAATGCACGATTATAACAATAATGCAATCTCACGTAGTCGTCATTTGATCATGCCTGCAAAATCTACCAAGTACGCGACTATTTGCACGTAGCTTTCAGGTTTTTTATTAACTTATGAGGTAAAAATCTCACTCTGAGACTTGGAGATACCTATTACATTTTATATTCATTTGCATTTCTATGTGGAATACTATTAACCAGCAACAGCGGTTTAATCAATTTTTCCTACGTTTTTACTTTTTATTGCCGCAAAGAATGGATAAATTTTTAATTAATTTACTTAGTAGTAATCAAGTTGTTGAGAAACTAGAATGTATTTAAAAAAACTAACTACATTCATAGTATAGTTGTCACGGAATTGTAGCAAATAAAAATGTAGTGTAACGGAAATCTCTAACAGAAAATATTCTGCAATAAAATTATATTGAAACAGATTTCCTTTTTTGATCCTACTTTTAACAAAAATTAATAAATAACTTAACTTACTTTTTAATTTATTTTTCTCGATGAACTAATTTGTATTGATAATTATATTGTCATGCACGAAGACATATCACGCCGAAGCCACGGTTTTTCCCCTAAAAAAGGAAAATAAACGTTTTTTTATAAATTGAGCGGGTACCTCGCAATAATGGAAGTACTTACAGTTTTTAATTACGAAAATTTTTTCTGCATGTTTTATACGGTCATAAAATTTGCTGAGTGTGTAATTACCGGATTCTTCTGCATATTAAATTTATAAAACTATAAACTAAGAGTTGGTGGACTATCGAAAAAAATGCATTCGTTAAGAATTAAAATAAATAAAATTTATTTTATCAGTTAATTGTCACTGAACTTGAGAGCAGTGATAAAATATTAGTTTTTAATGTTTCTTTTATTAATCGAGCTTATATTATTCAAAATAATATCTTCTAGAAAATATGTTCCTCAAGTATTTATCTGTTGATGTTACCATATTACATAATTATTGAAAAACTACCGATGTTCGAACCTATGTAATCGAATACTTGAAATATTTTGAATTAGTTTTTTTTATTTTGAATTTTGAAGTTTATCAGTAAAATATCTGATGAACTTGAAATATTCATTGTAACTTTCATTAATTTAAGGTAAGAAGCCACTATAACATTTTATGTCAAAGTTAATTGGCGTTTTATCGTTAATAAACAACAGCAATTATCATATTGATTGGTATTCGAGTGCAACTAATTACTAAGTCGGCGCTATAAGGATTAATGAGAAAAATCTATCGGTGGCAATACGCGTGGTTACCTCCTTATTAAACAGGTAAAAACCTATAATCAGATAGGTAATCTGGCACACGCACACTACACTTTTATGACCACCGTAAGTTATCTAAAAATGCATTCCGAACAAACGTGTTTACCGGGTATTATTTTAACACCATCGCATCCAACTGATAACAAATACATCACTGTCTAATAAATTAATCCATTAAACCCATTGTTAATTAGATTTGTTCATGTTGCCTATTTGTGGTCTTTACTAATTTATGCTCAACCTAAGAAGAAAACCCGTAATTGCATTGTTGGTATGCAGACCTGCACATTTTAATAGCTCTTTCGGCGGACACATAATGAAAATCAGGTACATAATTATTTTTCTGGTAATTGGAGTTTTTGTAATGACCATATTAAATATTTCACTATAAAATTTTGGGTAGGTTAAGTGCAAAGTCGTGTTTTTCACTAAAACAAAGATATATTTCCATCAGTCCTTTTACCAAGCATAAATCTTACATATTAAGAGAAAAATCTGAATCATTTCAAACCAGAGCAAAATGGAACGGTCGGTTTTTTATTAAATTTTGAAAGATTATTGGTACACAGCTTTCGCGTTTCGGTGAGACAATCGAGTCCGTGACAACACATAGATATTCATTTCTAAATGTTTAATCGCGGGAGGCATTCAAAGTCCCACATTCTGTCCCAGAATATCAGCAATTTTGAATGTCTTTTACGTCTAAACTATCGAAGATAATTTACTCAATTTATTAAAAAGAAAAAATTAATGTATATCTCAGTTGTAGTCAAAAGTGGCTGAATACAGAGCTGTAGCTGCCTGGTGCACCCTGTATAGTTAAAACAGTATACAATGCGTAACAAAAATTGGTTGGCTTTCCTAAAATTCTCAATAGCTTAAGCTTTTCCACAATTTCTTCTCGTTCTTCTATCCATTTTTTTTCTATGGTTTTATTTTTATTCTGATCACTATTTGATCAGAATTTTTGTGTTCTTCTCGATTTAACTTAATATGTTGTTTTTACATTGCAAATTAATTTTTTAAATTCAAAATTCGTAAAATATCTTAAGCAAACAGACTGCCGTCATTTTCTGAAGTAGACACCCAACTTTTGGCTTTCTTCCTGGATTTAGCTGTAACCATGATGGCTGCATACTATCACTCATTTTTGATTGACAGGTTGGTTAATATTTATGTATTGCATAATTTTCCACAATTATTGATCCATTCATTCACTTTACCTTAATTACATTCAATTTATAATAATTTAATATTATCTACACCATGTAACTGGATTTTAAAAGCGGAAACTTGCTTGTATTAATAATTACACCGTTCTCTTGGGAATAAATAAGAAACTCAAAGCAATATAGTTAAAAAAATTTCTTAACTAATCAATCCCCACATTTTGTTGTAGCAAAAATAATTTTAGTTGCTATAACCAGGTTTTTGTTGCTACAACAAAGTGTTTATTACTGAGTTAACTAGTTTCGTGTTAGACTAAACAATATTTGATATTGATGTTGTTTTGTTTAAGTAATCGTGTAATTTCTCGCCACTTTCCTATTCTTGCACATTTCTTTCAAAACAGGATTATACAGGCACCACCTTATTACCACGATGATCAAAGGCGAGTTTGTGAAAAATGATTTGTAGCACTAACAAAGCTTTTAGTAAGTACTAAGTAGCTATATCCTCAACAGAGTTTTTTTGCTCTACCACAAATTTTAAGTTTTTTTGTTGTAGTAGCAAAAAACTCTGTTGTCTCTGTTTTCGAACCTCGTGTATTGTACTATGTACGAGTTTGATTTCGTAAGTTGTGGTTTAGATTTAAAATCCAAAATTTTGAAAGACTACAAGTTTTGAATAATTTAGTTGATAAAATTCACTAAACAAAATGTTAAAATCCGAACAAATAGCAGTTTTATTTTAAAGTTTATCTAGCAGATAAACTATGTAAATTTGAGTAGTTCCTGACTCGCCGAAAGATCTAAACTGTAAGGACCACTAAAGAAGCAATAATTTCAATTTCAAAAACATCTCGCAGGTTAAAACAATTAAAATTTTGTTATCTAAAGTAAGTCATAAAATATTTAAAATTATTTTTTGTTTGTTTTAATGCATGAAATCAAGTGTGAACTGTAATAAAACATAAAAGAAAATCGATGTCGTGCAGAAAATGTTTAACAAAACTTAATTCGCTTCAATAAGTTGCAATTTTAATCTGTAGAAAAATGCCATTCAAAATGTCACTTTCAATTTTATTCATAGCGTAATATCAATTATATTTTTAAATTATTTATATAGGATCTTGCGCAACATAGTATCAATAACGAAAATATAAATCCTTGATGTGATTCTCAATCAAGAAACGTTAAAATATTTATTATATTGTTTCATATTTAGAATTTTAGTACAGTTTCGTACTTGCCTTTCCACCTATCAATATTGAAGACACTATAAGATGCGATCTGTGTTTTATGTGTTCCATTTTTCAGTGTATTACCTGATAATTACCAAACATAAAATTTTGGTGATGAGTTTGATGATTAATCTATAATTTTACGTACTTTGTATGCCTTTGGCATTGAGTGTTATAAAATAAATTATGAAGCAGCTATGTGGATAATCTTGCATCGCAAAATACTTAGGACCATCCTTTTTTTGCAATTAAGGGATGATATCAAATCACGCCTAAGGATAATTTTTATTAATTCCGACCAAGTAATGAGGAAATTTCTAAATGATTTCTATATTTCTCTTGCCTCACCAGAGTTAGCCGAAGAAGGGCATTGCCATTCTGAGATTTGGCGATCTTGGAATACCTTCATTCTGTTTTACAGTTTCCTACGTATAATTACTGTAATTTATCTTTTAAAGAGTATCTCGTACGGAAAATCTTTCACGTCCTATATTTTACACGGTAATGATGAAATAAAACGACAGATGCAAACATTTGAAATATTCAGACATTTTGATTGTGAACTTTATCAATGCTAAGTAAATTTTTCATAATTCAGACACTTAACTATCTAAATATTGAAACAAAGAGTTTTGTAACCAGATTTTAAAATTTTTGTTCTTTAGCTAAATTTCTCTAAGATTCCTAACGAAACCGTTCCATAAATCACTCCAACTTCTTTTAATGGACCATTGTTTCGTTTACCTATTTTCTTAACTATAATGAATACTAAAATTTATGTATTGATACTATAATAATTTATAGTTGGGTACTACGAAAGAGCTGAGCTATCCTGATTTATAATACAAAGTAGATCATAAGATAATCTGTAGAAGTAAAAATTTTAGATAGGAACAACCTGATAATTTTGTTATGTTAACAAGCTGATTTAAGCAAATTTATTCGCCAGATAGCAAATTGTATTGCTAAACAGAAGCTTTATTAAATCAAGGATTCCTGTTTGCGAGTACTACTGTGTGGTAAAGCAATTTGTCATGATTTGACTAAATATGTAAACCCACGCTTCTATAACATTTTTCATTCAATCGTTTAGTTGAAAATAAATCTGCCAAACAAAAATAAAGTTCTAAAACTATTTTTCGCCAAAACGTGACGTAATGATTAATGATTGAAAAAAAAAGTTTAATTTTTTATTATTAAAAATAGTTATAAATTTGGTTTTGTTTTTTCCTATTCTTCAGATAGATAATTTTTGTTTGTTCTTCTATTAAAATAGAGCAGAATCCATCGATGCTACTTGTTATTCATTCGCAGCATGAAACGACAGTACAATGAAAACTTGGTCTGTCTAGGCTTTAAATTTCTATGCTGTTCATTTCGTTTTAAGAACACCAAAGCTTTATTTGAATTTATGTGGCGGAATCCAAAATTTACAAATATTTACACAAACATAAAAATTTAAACCCTATAGATCGATTCATTCAAAAGCATTCAAAAAAATAATCAAATTTTGCCCGACTTCAAGTATAATCTTGTACAAAACAATTTTCAGGAATTACGAAAAATTATACGGATTTTCATTTTCTTTTAATACTAATGTTCACTGAAAATTGGATAGATTATTTAATATTTACTACATAAATAAAAACTGCTATAATACAGAAAAGAACCGGATCAGAAGGCAGGCTTTTCAGTTAGTGACACCCAGTATATACCTGTCATGTGTTTGTAAGGATACATCTCCCGAACAGGAACTCACGGCAATCGTTTGTATAACGACGCCATTCTATCCTTCAGGCACTTTACAGACCGATGGAAGTCGTCTTGATTTAAAAACCTAACTAAAATTCTAGAAATCCTATCGTCCCATCAGCCTACTCCCCTCCCTTGGAAAGCTCTCTGAAACACAATCATTCCAGATGAACAATTTGGACTTCTACTAGACCATTGCAAAAATTATTTATTATGAGTTTGATTCCTGATCAGTTATCACGACTGATATGATTGGTACGTGCGTCAGTCACGTAGTGACCCTGGTATTAGGCCAATTGTCTCGGACAAACTGACCAAGCTCAACATCCAAATGACATTGATCATTTTCTCTCAACTTATTGCTGAAAGCAATTTTATTCTATAAATAATTTAGTGAAGTTTTTGCCAAATTTTCCAATTATTTTCTTTTATTTTATTGTGACTGCAAAATATTTAAAAATAAGAGTTGTTCATGTCATAATTTAGAAAGCCTTTGGTTAGATTGTCTTTGATAATATAATAGTGCCAATAAAGAAACAATTTAATTTGAATTAAGGATTATCAGTCCTGAGCAATGACCAAAAAACCTTCAATTATCTTTATTAGTTTTAAATTCGCAATCATGCTTGACAAATTGCATAGTAGAATATGAAAAGCAAAAAATTTTCCAAAACTATCGAAAAAACAGGAAACAGATTTTTTTCTAACAGTATTCAATTGATCAAATTGGTAGCAGGTGATTTGCTTATTTATTAGCATAAACTGGTATTTAACTGCTACAATTGTATTGTTTGACTGTTTAAACAATTGTTTTATCTTTTAAGGCAGCACTAATGTTAGTGATGTAATGTTTTCAATTACTTCTTCAGTAATTCCAGTTTTTATATAATGTTGATATATATAGTGTATTTTTCTTTGCGATTTGTTTTTATATCTTTTTAAATTTATTGCACAAGTGTTGCCCTGATTATAGTACATTATGTAATAAATAAGTTTAAATTCACGTTCATTCATTATTTATATTTTTTACCTTAGATGGTTAAACTGGTAATTAAGTTCCGACATCTGGGAAACTTAAATCATGGCAGTTTTTGTGTGACGCTTACAGTTTCAAAAAATTAATTGATTAATGATGTTTAACGTTCTGCTTTTTTTACGCGAATGTGAATAAAAGATATTTATATCATCAGTGAAATTTACAAGCATACTAAATTAATTTTTAACGTGTCCAAAAAGTTCATAAGATTTACGCTTCAAAATTTTGTGTGAAGGTCAAGATTCGAACACATAATTTTCTATAACTCTACCTCAATCTCGCCAATACCAATATTCCTTACATTCCTCTCTTAAATTCAGACTGATGGATATTTAGACCTCTAATAGGAGATGCCAAAATATTTTATTTTCTAGCTTACAATGGTATAGTAGGTCCCAGATAATAGTAAACATCACAGCTTAGCTTCTTTCGAAATATTTTATATGGTATTTTAAAACGTTTAAAAAAATACCTGAATTTATTTATTGTATAAATAAATCATATTTATTCTCTGAAGGTAGTTATGTGATTGACCGAGTTCTGAGAGAGTTAGCTTCTCATGCCAAAAGCTTTATGGGTTCGACTCTTGTGGCGCACAATCCTTCTTTCACCAAATATCTTATAAAAACTTATAAATTGCGAAAAGTTTTGATAAATCATTCTCTTTTGTAAAAAATATTTACAGTTTAGTTATGGTGCACGACAATCAGTCGTGGTGTGCTTGTACCAATAATTGTCATATAACGGTCAGTGCATTAAAAAATACTTGATTTTTTTCTTCCAAATTTTGAGTATCGAAAAAAATTAAGAGTTGATGTAATGATGAATAAAATGAGTACCTAGACAACAAGCATACAACTGATTTAAAAAATTGTGAATTATATTACAGTAGACAAATTGTGCACGTAACTTTCGCGTTTATGTGTTTTGTTCCATTTTGTATTAACGGCAATTACTATTCTTTGCATCATTCAAATTGCAGTGCTAAATTTATCTTGGTTTTTCTTAACAATGAATGATACACAGGAAAGGATCTAAAATTGTGACCTTGCCAAGCACTACTTGGTTAAGTATAGTTTCCATTGCTGAAATTTGCCAGTGGATAATAGTAATCATATATTTTTATGTTATTTTTCAAAAACTCCGGATAAAGAAAAACTATAATCCGTACAAAAATTATTGTTTATATTTTGAAGTTAAGTCTTTGATTGTCTTAAACTTGATTTATCTTAAACTTCGATTTTGTCTTTCTTATAAGAAATTACTGGTATAAAAAATAAATATTCTATTTGAAAACTCAAGCAGTTAAGTTTAGATATTGTCTCAATTGCAGTTCCAGCTGTTATGGAAGTGCATTTACCAATATTGAGAAAAGAATAATGGCAATATCATAGTTCCTATATTATTCTATAGAATAAATATAATATCTAATCGAGCTTGACAACTTTTCAGGGGCTGAACCAACGAAAAATCATTATCTAAAAAAATTCGTTTTTTCTTTTTGTATATGAAAATATTAATTATGAATAGTAAAATTTCATATTAACAATGAAAGTTCAAAATACGCTTAAATTATTTTCTTGCGGAATGTCGCGGCAACTCGAGCAAATACTTGAAGTGCTTCTTTTAACGTACACCTAGTTTTTCTTTTATTTATGTCGAATGTCAAGAGAAAGTGAAAATATGTATTACTTATCATGAACATAAAAGTATTTAAGATTAAAAGAAGGAAATTAAAATTTTATCAGCTTTATTCGGGTATGGTTGATGTTTTCCTCTAACTGTAACGCACGTAACTAATTAGAAAGGTGCCGTTAATTATGTGAATGACTACTAATTATCGTTTAATTAATAATATTGACTTCAGTTTATCTTTAAATTGTTTCAAATTATTTTTTTCTAATTTTTTAAACTTACATATTTTGCTATAATATACTTTAATAATTGTAATAATTAGTATATTATTTCAAATAAGTTTTAAACATTATAATTTCTCTAAATTAAAAACAATTTATTAATTTTGGTATATATAATTATTGTAAATTATATAATACACCCCTAATCCTCGTATGTTCATCAATAGTAAAAGTATTATAATATTGTATGCTATTATAGTAGAATACAATATAATAGTAGTATATGCTACATTATATAGTATACTATATCAAATAAAGAGATATAGTATAATTTTTATTTTCACCACACAACAATATAGTACATTATGCACCAAGGGAATAAAGTGATCCTTTTTTGGCCTGAGGGTAAAGGTTTGTTTGCACGAGGCGTAGCCGAGGGCAAAAATTACCCTCAGGCCAAAAAATTCACTTTATTCCCGAGGTGCATATACTGTTTTTTGCAATTGCGGGAGGTAAAGTACTTACTTCGACAATAATTACGAAATTTTAATTAAAATTTGTTCAATAAAGCACGTGGTTGATAGTACCAAAGTAAATGAAGCATAGTTGGTTATATTATTATTGCCAACCAGAATTTTTTCACTAAAAATTTTTTCACTAAAAGGTACTAGAATGGTTCAGTTACATTTGTGCCTTTGAAGGAATAAGACGTGTCAAAAGGCTAAAACGTTGGAGTCGTTGACCATGTGGTCGCAGTATTCTATGATCAAGGCGGTCACCTAATTAGAAAATAAGATTGACATCGGCAATTTCCACAAGTTATCCGCTTTTATGAATCGGAAAAACGAAGGATATTTTCCGAAAAAATCGCGCGTCGTAACCTCTGACCACGTGGTAAAATTTTTAAAAGAGACGCCTCGTGAGAATTTTTTGGTAGCTAAAGTAAGTGCTTTTTATTTATTTACCAATTTATTTCACTGTAGGTTGCACTAATATTGGAATCACAAATTACGGTCAAGTTAACATAAATATAAATGTTACAAAAAAATGAGAATTAAATTGATAATAAAATCTGGTGACTTCTTTTTTGCCCGGCAGTAACTTCTTTTTTACCCGGCAGTAACATTTTTTTTGCCCTAGGGCAAAAAAGTACCACTTTACACCCGCAAATCGGGGTCTAAAGTGAGTACTTTAGCCCCGCAATTGCAAAAAATTTATTATAATTGCAAAATATAATTTATTAACATTTACAAGAACCACATTAAAGCAGTGTAATATATTATTATAGTATATGAACGATATGTACATATACCACATAATATGTACACTATTTGTACTTTTAATATATAAAAATTTAACATAAGTAGTATTTCTTTTCCTGTTGAACATACTTTTTTGTCACTTTATGCTACAAAAATCATTTAAGCTGTATTGTGACTCTTTGGTCCAATTTTCTAATTTTAGTTGTAATTGAACTCAAATTCACCATAACAAAAACGCGAAAGTTCTTTTTGCTAAATTCGGTGGATTTTGGTTTGGACTATGAAAAATTATTATTATTATGGTTTTGACTTTCACATAAAATTTGAAGTAAACCACCTGCTGTGTGTTTAAGCTAATAGTAGGAAAGATAACAAAATTTGTTTTTAAATATTTGTATTGATGTGAAAAATTGCCAAACTCGACTAGATTTATTTTTTGCTCTGCCTACGTAGTTAACCTATTTTGCAAAACGTCGTAAGGGTAACAACCTTTGTTCCTACAAGATTATCCTTACTTTTGGGTTTTCTAATGATTTGCTTAGTTTTGAAGTGTAACGTTAAAAATAAAAAAGAGATGTGAATAAAGCTACAAGCGTGTATATTTCTATTAACGGTGAAACAAATCGGTTTAATGTTACCGCTCGCGTATGTGTGTTCCAATGCGTAAGTACGGGTGTCAGTGTAGATAGATATATTGCTACTTCAGATAGATAATTCTTTATTTTGGTCGTCATCGCACGGTTATTCTAACGCTTAAGCTTTTAGAAACGCATTCTCAACTTAAATCTTTGAGATTACCAATTCATCAATTTCATTAAGAATTTCCACCTAACTGTATACGAGAATCTTAATACTCTATAAGCATACTCGTATATGTTCGCCGATTGACATACTATGTACAAGTATTATAATAGAGTTTTAGTTTGAAGAGAAGCCAACCCGGAAAGTCGACATATTTATGAGCTTACGACACGTTCACCTGCACGTATAAATTGTAAAAGTAAAATCAAAGAGCCGAAATTTTTTCACTACATTAAAGGAACCGACTCCTCTTCCATTGGAACATATCAATTTTCGATACTTGCTAATGACTCATGGCAGTTAACCGCAAACTATGTAGCTAAAATAAATAATTCAAATTTTGTTGTTCAAATTTTGCAACATTAGATTTGAGAGCAGGAACATATACGACAAACTTCCTGTTCGTCATAGGTATTTCAATTGATGGGACACTGCACCCGCGTGGATTTATACTAAGTGCCACTATTAAAATAAAGGAAATCGATCCAATTGCATTAGTGCTAAATTTTTTAGCTTAAATTATCCAGACGTTATTGGTGTCACTGACATGTGCCGATTAACGTATTGATTCATAAACTAAACCTCTCGAAGCTTACGGAAAAGGTGGATCCTAATAATCATTTAACAGAAGATATTTGACTTTTTTCTAAATATTAAAAAAAAGGTATTGAGTACGCCCCATTACCCAAGAAGTTTCCTTTTATTAAAAAAAAGGGTTTTACTACTTAATTACTAAAATGTTTTGTAACTTCCGACTTTTGCCTTTTGAACCGATTCATATGCCACTTGTACAATGTAAACTTTCAAAAGTTTCCTGGATTTATTATCCTCGCCCATTACCATAAAGCTTTGAAAACCTACAATGTTTTCCTTAACCTTTTTATTACTTTTTTGTTGTAGCAATAAATTTAAAACTTTTGCATAAAAGTGAATGGAGCAACTAACAAAATTAATTTAAACAAATTCACCGCAATATAATTGATGTTAACCGCAAATTACAATTTTAGCTTTCGGTGATTTACACTAAAAGTCGCCAGTCTCGCGGTTGTATTCGGTCGGTCCATTCATGAGATCTTTTTGTTTTTCCCCCAAGAAAGGTGCAGTTAGGATAATTTTTGATAGATTCCTCAATGTTGGAAATATAACTTTGTTATGTTTTTAAATTTTTATTTAATTGTTACAGTTTAGAATTCTGCCTTGTGTTCTTTAATTCCAAAAGAGGAACCAGAACCATCCTGATTATCCACATGATCTGTTAGGATTGGCTAACAACATTGTCAATATTAACAGAAACTTGGTATTTAAACAAATGAATAGCACGCAATTGAATATCTTATTTATGTAAGACATGTGTATTCAGAAAAAACTACAAAACAAAGACAAAGAAAAGAGAAAATAAATTACAAGAAATAAATCAACTTCAATTGACCATAAAATAAACCTAGTTTATCAGTTGCATATTTTATTGCAATGCTTTGCATTTTTACACTAAATTATAAGGGGAGATAATTACACTGTTTTTCGCCGCGTATGAAATACTGAAAGATAACGGGCAAAAACTATAAATTTGAAATTTCGTACTTTTTAAACTCGCATTTTTTATATTACTTTTATTTGAAATATATCCCACCACAAAATATGAATTTTTTAAATGTCCCAAGGAGAAAGGTCGAAAATTTTTGGCACAGAAAGCAAATCCACAGCTGAAATATTAGAAAAATCCAAAATTCAATCAATTTTGGTATTTAAATCTATATATCTAAATCTACATGTTTTTTGTTTAAATCAAATTAAATTATAATTTACAAAATGCAACAGCATTTTTGCAACTTATTATTTTCTGAAACAATCTTTTCTGTACCATGACTAGTTATTTATGGTTATTAATAATGTATGAAGATAAAAACTCTTCTTCCAGAATTACAAAAAACATTAAATTTAGCAAAGGCGCACAATGCGATAACAAAAAGTGATACAACAAATCGGGCGCACAATCTCCAAATTCAAAAATTACCTCGAGGCATGTTTGATACTTTTTATAAGTTAAATTGACTAGCCTTCAAAAATAATTAAACTTGTCAGTCTGTGCTCAAATTCAATTTAACGCTAATGAGACGGGTTCGGTAATATGTCCCATTTCTCAGCTAGTTTTCCACACTTGATTTATTTTTGTGCTTTGTCCCATATCACGAATGATATGGGACGAATGATATGATATAAACAATCACTTTCTGTTGTTTTGATCGAAACGGAACAAAATAATTTTGGCATTGGTTTGCTTTATTGCGGCGTGGACGTTAAGAACTCTGACAGTATTGGTAAATTAAAATTACAATTAGTGATTTTCCCAAACAAGTTTTGGGAAGTGTATTTTCATTTTTTTAATGAAAAAACACATGTTTTCTGGAGAACAATTTCAGTGTCGTTGGTTTTTTAGTTTAATAGTATAGCGTGACAAATTTGCACTTCTAATTAAGCAATGAACTCATTAAAACGAAACAATTTTAGTTTAAATCTTCCAGTTTCTTTCAAGTACAAAAATATACGTAATGCAAACTTAACGCGTTGATTATTTTACAGTATACCTTAGAAGAATGATTAATTGGAATAACAAAATTTATGTATTTGTTAAATAATCATTGAAAGGTTTATATTTGAGTAATAATTAATTAAACATCGGCTGTGCAAATGTAACTGTTCTAAATTTGCATTACGTAGTGCTATTTTTAAAAACTAAATGACACTTGCATAGGTTATTAACTGGGCTGGTAAAATGCCAAAGACTAACTTAAACAATATGCACCTTGTTTAAGATAGTTTTACTTACGAATGTCGACCATTTAAAATAAATCATATTTTCACCCATAAAAAAAATCCTCGACTGAGCTTTTGTTGCTTGGACACTCTAAGTGACATGCAATTTTTTTGCTCGCTTCAATCTGATCAAATAACTGATGATCGTCTTTTTGCATACATAAGTCTTCATCTTTTTTTTTGTTATAGCAATTTTGCAAAGGACCACTGTCGGTATTGGACAGTTGAAAATTCAAGGAGTAGCCACCTGTCAGTATTTATGTATGGATGGTTGTGGATTGCTGTATGGATCGGTAGGTCTGCTATTTTTTATTCATTTTCCTTATTTATTACGTTTATCTAATACTTAATTTATTACCCGTCTGGGCTATTTAAATCGTGAGAAAAATAGACAATTTATTTGTTGTTTAAATTTTCAGTAGCTCTGGTTTACGTACATATCTTACAAACTAAATAATCTATGAAATAATTTACACACCTTAAATTCTCTTGTTAACCTATTAGACTTAGAATTTATTTTGCATTGAAAAACATTTAATTATTGATACTTGACGTTCTAATGATTTATTTTGTATCAATATACAATGAGACTTGCGGTTCTAGATCGTAAAATTATTGATTGGTACGTTCTAGAAATTTAAATTTTTAGGTTAAATCTCTTATTTCTAATATAATATCTATGGTATTCCCCTCAAATTACGATATTAATTTTAAGTTATTTCCATATTTCCAAATTAAAATTTTTTAAATTTAATTTACTCCTCATATTTACCGATTAAATTATCCAATAAATTGCTAAAAATGCAAATGAAAGCAAAATTGAAAATAATTGTCTAGTCGTTTGGTAGTTGTAAAGTGGTGAAGCGCGAAATCCAAGTTTTAACGACAAAAGCTGAAGAGAAATTTACATATCAAGTGA
Source organism: Cantharis lateralis (assembly GCA_963170105.1). Lineage (NCBI taxonomy): Eukaryota > Metazoa > Arthropoda > Insecta > Coleoptera > Cantharidae > Cantharis > Cantharis lateralis. The sequence goes on along the minus strand of OY720630.1, from coordinate 22,571,216 downwards.
GTTGATTAAAGCTTTCGAGAAATTTTTTTTACAAATTTTCTCAAACACAGAAATCGTCTGTTGAAATTTTTGCGCCATCATCAGTTTGAAATTTTAATATTTTTAATAGCGGAAGTTTTGAATTCATTTTATTTTAATACGGTTTATGTCAAAATTAAACATACAAAATGATAAATCAGAGTGAAGAAAAATTTATGTTGTGGTAACAATGATTTCGTAAAAAAGTCAAAAATTTTATTTATTTGGGTAATTAAATTGAATAGAGCAAACCGAACATATACGTTTAATGTGGGTGTTCTCTATAGTGCGAGAGATTTATTTTATATTGTGGCATCCTAGTATGTAGGGTAGCGGATAGGCTAAGATTTGTGTGTATAAATACTACGCTAGCCTGAAGTAATGGTTCAGAGGGTCACAATTTATAGTTTTCATTAAAATATCTAAAAACTAAATATTTCACATAAGTATTGTTCATGAATTATATTAGAATTTCAAAACGCTCAAATAAACAAAAAAATTCTAATAATAAAAAAAAATTAAAACATGTTTGTTCCCCCTTGCATTTTTTAAATATTGATTGTAATTTAGGAGACTTTTAAAGCAGATATAATACGGCACCGAAATAGACCTGATTAGGGATAATTAAATAGTTGATTTGTGTAAACTATTACTATGTAAATTTTTATATTCAATATAACAACAGTTGCATTAGATTTGAAAAAACAAATACTAAAGTATGCCACCTAAAAAGAAAGTCATTAACATTCTTAAAGATTTATAAAGTATTATGATCGTGAAATTATTTGATAGTAATAAACTCGAAAATACTTTTCAAAAAGTTAACTGTCAATTAAGGACCAAATTGTTGTTAATAAAAAGTTATAAGCCATCTAAAGACTCTGAGTTACTCAGTTTTGAAATTTCATATTAAATTAAATTTTATAATAATTTATTTATACATTTTTAAAAATACCCTCTGCGTTTTGCCAACAATGCGTATTTGTCATCCAAAGTAATTTTATTATACAACAAACCGCTTTACTGAAGATTTTTAAACCTTATTTTAGTTGCGCTTTTCAAAGATAATATCTTTCTACAGGATGAGTCCAAGAAATGTAACTACAAGGTTAATGGGTTTAGTCGAAAAGCTTAACCCGTAGCTTTTAATGTGGAATAATTTTGAAAAACATTTGGCTGGCCTATCCTCAACAGATGTAAGATTCTGTAAATGACCTTGACCCAACTTGACTTTGGCCTTTTAAATAGAATTCTTTAAAAATATTTGTTCTGTAATTTGCAACACTTCAATGTAAAATACCGCGTGTCTCGTCGTTTTTTGATTATTATTGTCATTATGATAATTGGATTTTTGAACCAAAATGCGAAACAGCTACCGATTATTTATTTTTTACCCATATAAATACGGTTCGCGTCCACTTTCTTTTTTTTTTAATTACACAGAGTCTTTTTTTAATTTTGTAATTATGAACACCGACTAAACTAATCAAAAGTAATTCAATAAATTTTTTTCAATTGAAATCAACCATCACATAAATAAATTGCAGGGGGCTGTTATTGTTATATCCGATTGGTAAATTTTTATTGCCAACCTAAAAAGATTGTGAGGTTACGTAAGAGTAATGGGTCGGTGCGGTTTCTATTTTAAATTTTATCCAAAGCCAACTATTAACTCTGTCGTAAATCAATTAATCTAGTTTAATAAACTTTATTTGCTACAAAATTTCGTCAATTAAGCTGAAATATACGAGCTGATAATTTTGACATTTTCATTTCCACAAAAATAAAGTGAAGAATTCTAACAAAACAAACGTAACCTCCGTCTTAAAACTGCCAGCCTTTAAACAATTTTTGCAAAAATAGTAATTCAAAGTTATTAAATCTTCTTCCAAAATAAATATATTTATTTTACACTTTCATCAAGATCAAGCCAGAGTTATGCTTGCCAAAGAAAACACAACAAAGTAAGGAAATACTTTGATTTGTTCTTTCAAGCTCTTACAACATAATACAATACCCATAGTTAAAAATGTAACTACACTCAAAAGCAACAACAAAAATATAAAAATATTATTTATTTTTTGGAACCATAATTGAATTTTACATCTAATCGTGATTATATTCTGTTGACAATGTCAATAGATCACTAGAACCCGATTACCCAGGTTAAGGCCGCACTAGATTATTCGAACCTCTTAAATTTTTCAGGTTGGCAATATAAATTTACTAATCATGGGAGCTTATGGAAAAAATATGAGATTTACCATTTCCAAATGTAATGAAATATAAATGTAAATTTCATTAGAGATTTTCAGAGATTCATTAGAGATTAAGATCAGAATTGAAAAGGCAAGAAGAATATTGATAAATGTAAATGACTACACTCATCAAAGACCATAACCTGATAATAGAAACAAAAATGAACATGAGATGCTGGAGAAGCGTGGACGCTGACAGAGGCTACAATGAAGAAGTTCCAGCTTTCGCGATGTGGTTGTATATATGTAAATAAGATAAGAACAGCCAGAATGATATCCAACATCCAGAAAGGATAGGCTACTGAAAAGGAGAAAGCAGGGTAATGTATTGGACTACTGCTTTTCGGCTGATCTCCCAATGACAAGACGAGGTTACCACTTATTTGCATATTAATCGGCTTTGAATCAAATTAAACAGCTGGTTTCTTCTATCTCATTCCGAAGATGCAAAATATCTTGACATGCATCTAAACAAAAGACAAGTTAACATGACCAAAATATCCTTTTCAAATGCGTAAAAAACTTCGAATCAAATTGACAAAAATTTCAAATTCCAAAAAAAATTCAAACCAATTCCAATTAATTGAAATGAATTAAACAGAATTAAATTTTTTAAGTTAAAATATTTAGTTTTCAATATTTATGTCTCACGACCGACGCTTGGATTTTGAATGTAGATTTTCATGTATTTCGGTAAATGAACTTTTTTTCTGCCTATTTGCAAATGCATAAGTTACGGGATGATTTTCTTGGCAAAAACCCAATTATAAACATTTAAATTGTGGTTCATTAATAGTTTTGTTAAAATTTTATTCAATTAAAGCAACAAATATGCAGAAGTTATAAATTCTTAATAAATAAAAAATATAAATTTATGGATAAACATAAATATTATCGGAAATTTCTTGATTTTAATTATCCGTAAGATTTCACAACTTTATGTAAGGTTAAGATTTTATACTGTAAACATCGCCGCCACGCTTGAAACTTCGCTTTTCTATTGACTTCAACTTCTCGTCAGTTCGTGAGACGTAAACATAGTGACAAGGTTAATAATTTTAAAGACAAAATAGTAACAGGTTATGGGCAGTCATTCGTTAAAACTTAAAGCATTTGTTTGTCTACTTTTCAATGTGACAAATTCCTCTTCAAGTTTCAGGGGAAGCACGGGTACCTCCAATTTATTGCAAATTGTTACGTAAAGATAACCGGTGTACACCAATGAGAGTACAAAAGTCATCAAAACGATTAGGAAGGAACTGGACTTTTGGAAAAAATTACTTTTTAAACTGCCGTTTAAAGATACAAAACGTAGGTGTAAATCCGGGGGGTCGGGGGAGCATGGAATACCATCCACTGCACCTTTTGATTTTTATAAACTTGACGAAAATAAATAAAGATTAGTTTCTTTTAAACTGATTTAAATCAAAATCGTTTTTCCTATAGAAAAAAAAAATTTAAAGTAAACCGCGGTGTCTTGTGGTAAGTATATTCAATTTTGTGTTGTAATGAATCACAATTGCCTATTAATTAACTCGTAATTTCCATACATACTGATTTAAACTATTAGTATTAACAAACACATGCTGATTGTGAATTGTAGTGATAAAAGGTCAATAATGGTTTATACCATATAAAGTAATATTTTAATTATCTGTAACCAATAGCCGGCTTTATTATTTCATTAAGATCCAACAAATAGATTATTATTCAAGATTAGAAGATATAATTATTACAAAGTTCATTACTTTAAAATATTGTAGATATGATGTGAAAAAATAGCGAATTATTGTTATATAATATTATGTGTACATGCATCGTTTCAAATAAAGGTGAAATGGCACCAGTTCAAAGGGGATTTAAAAAATTACATCTTCAAGAAGTTAATACTCTGTTAATATTGTAATATTATTACTCTTTGTAGATAATGGTATCCTGGGTGTAAACATAGCAAGTTAGGATTAAGAGATATCTTTCTGTGGACATTTATAATATTCTGAGGTGTTCCTCAAGGATTTCGCTGTGAGTCCATATTATTTTCCCTCTTAATCACATTTTTAAATATTGGAACATATGTAAATAATTGCTTATATTTTTTTTAAAACTGTGAACTCTCCAAGCTCTCAGTCTTAAACAGTAACATAATTATTATTAATTTTTCATTGTGTTCCATTAACTAACTTGCAATTAACAATTATAGGATTAAGTTACTTATGCTAAGAAGTTGAGAACAACACAAAAAAAATTTAGTTCGATGTTCAGAAGATTTTCAAATTTAGTAACTTACTTTAAAACTGATTAACTTTTACAGGGGAATTACAGGTTGTCTAATTTTAATTATAAATTCTTCAAATCAGAAGGGATCAACATTGAAAAGGTCGTATTAGCAAATTAAAAAAGCTTCATAACTGTTTCAATTATTTACGCATTTAATTTTTAAGACTATTAAAATTTCAATCATTAGCACGCCCGAAGGAAAATAGATAACTAAGGCTAATTGAACTACAGTCGATTGTGGTTTTGCAAGTTGCGGCTTGTAATATAATACATTTGAAATTGCGACTATAGCAATAAATTATTTATGGATTAGATAGAATTTGTGATTTTTTAATTGGGTAAATTTGCATAATTTATTTTGAGAATAACTTACCGTCTTAACCTAATTTAATTTGATTGATTAATTATTTAAATATTATAATATCTATATAACATTATAATAAATTGATTTTTATTTATTGATCGATTTTACTATAGACAGAATTAATTAAATAATTATGGAAACTTGATACTTCAATTTTCTTGTTTTAACTTCTTGTCTTGTAGGATCAGTCGGCATTATAAGGTATCAATAAACTTTTTATAAAAAGTTATGTTTATTCAATGCAAATATATATTGGGTCACTCGCAACTGCTTCCTGTATTTATTCTCTATTTTCATTAATTACATTTTACGTTACATAATTTTGTTGTTCTAAAGACCATCGTCTAAACTTAATTTTGTTTTGAAGAAAACTTGTGGTTTACGTCTCGAAGACGCAGTAGCTGAAATTCTTACACCGAAAAAATTTATTTGTTTCAATTAAATATAATAGTAGGTACTTGTATTTGGCGAAACATTATAGGTAGATGTTGAACCAAATAAAATCTAATATAGTTTTAAATGAACTATTATTTGACTTTATTTAATCCAACATCCACATATTTAATTGAGACAAATAAATTCTTTTTTTGGTGTAAGTTTTCAAGATTCGTTAAGAGATTAAATAAGTTTGAAAAAGCTATTAATGTTGTATTGTGTAGGAAATTCCAACTTGATTGAAAATCTTAAGTTTTATTATTAAATCGTTAATTTTGAGTAAGTTGTAGTCATCTTGAATTCAAATTTAAATTTTAAACTTTATCATAGTTTCTGCACATTTATTTTAATTTGGGATTAATATTTATAATTAATTACGCCTGCAATTGCTTTAGTTTAAGTAAACTATAATGCTAAAAAAGAGATTTTTAAACTGATATTGATAAATTAGCTATTTCATCAGTTTAAGTTTTATACCCGGTTTTACAAAGGCAAATTAAAATTTAATCTATGGTTAAAATTCTACAACAATATAGCAAGAATACATTTTAATATTCATTTTAATTTCATTTTCAATTTTCATTCAAATTAATCTATTAAATTTTAACTCACTTTTGTGAAACCGATCAAAGCTCATTTGGAATGTTGTTAATTGTTGATATCTTTTAACCGACAAATAATACGATATTTTGTGCATGTTCCACTAAATAATTTTAATTGTTTTTTTTATATTTACGCAAAATTAACCTACTGGATGTTGTGTGTGATAGTTGGCTTACAAATGAAACACCTGCAATGTTAATGCATAAAAGATTTTTTGTAATGTTAAGCAATGTGGGTTTGTTTTTAAGAACCATAAACCTGTAAGTACTACTTTGTTAGAAAATTGACAATTGTTAAACACATATTTATCTATCATAAGTCTGAAAGCATTATTATAAAATGGCATATAATTATGTACTCGACCCTAAAAATAATAATGCTAAACAGATTTAGATATTCATTTTGCCATCTTTTTTAGTCCTTTATTCCTTTATATTAAAAGCTGCTTACCATATAAATAAATACCGGTTGGGCTAATCCTAAGACTAAACACTGTCTTGCTTTATGCTTACTGATTGTCAGCATAGCTTTCAATAACTTATGGTAATATTTAAAATATTGTTGTTCAGAAATCTTTGATTTTAAAATGGTCAAGGTCTCGGTATCAATTGAAAATTTTGCAAGAAATATCAGAGCTACTTTTTTCCTAGTAATATACTGACTTTTGTCAGTATAGATGTTGCCTGTTTTGGCATCCATCTCTTCCTCGGTCGTATCATGATTGGAATTTCATCAAACTGTACATCTTAGGATTTGAAGTTGATCAAAAAAAAATATTTTTTTGCGTCCAAATTGGTCGCGTAAATGTCGTATTCAAAAGTCCTGCTAGGACATTATGTTATGGACTCAACTTTCTTGGAAAAAATGGGATAACCATGAAACTAAATTAACTATAAATTTAATAATAATTTAAAAACCTGAGGGTTGTTTGTTCTAGGATTAAAATTCCATTCATGAGTGGTGTAACTTATAAAATCAATTTTATACGCTTCCTTACAGTTGTATTACAACACATTAACATTTATTTATGTTAGATTTAAAATACCTGAATAAAATAATCGCTAGATCGTTTATATGTTCCACAAAATCGTGCTCAAAACAACATATTTATAATGTACCCCGTCAAGATTACCTTTTTACGACCCTTCGGTATTGCCTTTGTATATGCAGCCAATAAGTAAATATCGCCTCTATGAAGATGTTATATTATGTCGCGAGCTTATCCTTTCGCCCTATTACTTAATCATTGATATAGGACTTAATTATTATAAACCGTATTTATAGTTTTAAGGCAAATAAAGTTGTCCTATTTATTATTTTAATTGATGACAAAAACTTTAACTAAATTTTCTCTAGAAATCTGCAGTAAAATTTTGAAATCATACTGTGCGGTCTTACCGCTAGACTACCCTGGGGTCTAATTATTTATTTATTTTAAATTATTATCTATTGATAACTTATTTATTTACAGCCATCATCAGGGAATAAATTTGTTTCTTGAGACTTCGCATTCTTTCTTGAAAAACAACCCTTGATGATGAGGTATGAAATCAAAATTTCTATAAGTTTAATTAAAGAAGCTAGTAATAATATTATTTTGAAATCTTTTTTGAAAAGCAAGCGGTTAATGCTTTAACCGTTCTGCCAAATTATAATAAATTAAAAATTTTTTATTAAATTTTATTTACTTGTAAATTGATTGCAGTTTTTGTGCACTGCAGCTTCGTTACCGCAGTAAATAAAAAAATCAAAAATTAATCAGTCGTTAAAATACCTCAATGATATTTAAATATGGTTTTTGTAATAATTCTTCTCTCCAAATGCAAGAAAAAAACTTGCTGCTACACTCGAATAACTCGCTGGTAACTTATGGTAAAAACGTATTTGAACTAAATATTATGCACATCGATAAATCAATTGATTTGTCGATTTCTGAACAGTTCAACTGCTTCATAAACCCATCGCAACGCACTGTTGCTTTTTCTTCACGATATCTGATTTCGTCAGATAGTAGTCGATATCGTAGCGAGCGACTTGCTTTATTTTTGTCTGTTACCATTTAATTCGAATTATGGTTTGACTGGTCAAGGTGCTGTAACTTTTGCAAAAAATATTTCGCAGAATAACAAGTTGCTAAGTGAAGATTTAAAAGGTTTGATGATGAATTTATAAAATTTAAATATTTATTCCAATTTTCAATTTTTCCGGACAAGTCCCCCCCAGGTATGTCGAGCAAGTGTAGGAAGATTAATAAACTCGTTTATTATTAATTAAATTTTTAAGTCTTTAATTTAATCACCAATATTAATTAATAATCGATCTATATTACGCTTAAATATTCTGTAAATCTCATTTTAATTAATACCAATCTTTCCTTTCATCTTTACTTTAACAAGAAGTTAATCAAGTAAACGTTTTGTATAAAGGATCCGAAAATTTTTGATTGAAATGGGTTGACTATTGGTAAACCCATTTGCTGTAGCAAACAAGTTTTGTTTCTGATCGATTGATATTTTTCAGATTTTTTTTTTTTCATTAAAATTCAGAAGGCGTGGACTGATTTTATCCAAATTTTTCCATTATTTCTAGCAAGACAATACCATACAATTCCAATTTATCTATAGATCATTCCAATAAGGTAGACGAGTGAGAGTAAACCAACCCAACCACTTATTTACTGTCTGGTTCGTTAAAAACCCAACAATATTTAAGTTGTAGTTGGCATAATTAAGTGTTCGTCTGACATAATAAAATAAAAATTTTAGGTGATCTAATTTATTGTAAAGATTTATATTAGCCGGATGGAATTTATAGAACACGTTTCTATAATTTCACTAAATACAAAGCATTAGTTTTTTTGGGATGCAAACCAGTTTAGAAGTGTTTAATAGTAATGTATCTACTAGTTAACACTTTTTTACAGTCCGTCAATGGAGTTGCGTGACTCCATTGACTTTGCTCACCATTTCTACCTTCCTAAAATTCAAACGATTATTTTATGGAAAGTTTTCAGTTTGGCATTAAAAAGTAGTCGGTAAATTTTGCATTTATATAAAAAAAATTAATAAACAAATGAAGCTAACTTAAAATCGCAAGTGCGCACCTAACCTCAAAGTTGAATATTCTAAAACTGTAAGGCCAAACGATGAAGTCGTTAGGCAAACTATAGAACAATAAACTCTAACGATATAATTTATTTATTAATCTATCACACACGACTGTTTTCTGTATTTTTTAAATTGTCGAGATAATTATTTGAAAGAGTAATCGTTATTTTTTGTTGCAGAGAGAATTCAACGAAGAATGTGTGTTCAACGAGATGATCGAGCAACACCACTACAACACGTACTCATCTACCAAATATTCGAATAATAAAAGAACTTTATATTTAGCCTTAAATAGACGAGGGCAACCGCGTAAAGTTATGTTAAAAGTCACTCAGCAATTAGGAAGACTTTCGTCATATACACGAGTGTTAACGCGAACCGTGGCACCAGAAAGATCAGAAGAGTTACATCCAGTGAGGCATATGCATTTCTGCACTGTTACTGCAGCAGCACCAGTTACTCGTTCACCTTTACTGACCGATTTACCGACGGATACTCCAAGATGTAGGAAGCGAAAAAAGAAGAAGAAGAAAAAACGAAAATGTGTTGACGAGAACTTTGATAGCGAATTGTGTAATAAAAATCAAACTTTTGCAATTAATAAACGAACTCAAACTTTATTAAATAATAATAGGAATAATAGCAATAATAGCAATAATACTAGTTTTACTAAAAAATGTGAAACTGAAGAAAGTGACGAGTGCCAAAGAGTAGAAGTGGTAGAGAAAAAAAGACATAAGAGTAAGCTCAGTGATAACGATAAATTAAGTGGTGTAAGAAAGCGAAAAAAACACCAAAAAGGTATGCGAAGTAAAAAAGCGCGTGTGATAACGACTACCGAAAATATAGTGGTTGATGATACCCCCTCCGACGAAGATTATACCGTAGATACCACAACGGCATGGGATTGGGAGGATTCAACCACAATGCACGAAGATTCGCCAACGGCGCGCCCTGACTGACTCATTTTTGCGCCTTCCGGCGCAATACACCCTTATCCATTATTTATTTCTACTATTTATTATACTACACAAGTTGTACATATTTGTCTATATAAGTAAATATACCTCGCCGTCAAATCTATGCTTTTTTTTCTACGAAACAAACAAAACTACAAAACCCTTGAAGTTTACATATTTTTTTCTAATTTACTTTTTTTATTCGCTCTATAGTTTGTTTGTAATGTCAATTTGTCGAAATATTTACAATGAGTTCACCTGGGTGGTACCCGGAGTTTGGGGTAGCCGGCAGTAGATTAAGCTGGAAGTACTAGCCGATAAACAATGAATATGTATTTTAAAAAATATATAAACAAAAACATTTGATTTGCTTCGTGCGTAAAAGTCAACTGTTTTCAAACAAGTTTTATATGCTTCTTTTATTTCAAAACCCATAAAAATATATTTTGTGAATATCTAAATTTGCATGGGCTCAGTCAGCATTCGTTCCTGGTTCATCAAATCAAGTATACATATAGGTAGGTATTAATAAGGTTAGTACTGCTATAAAGCAAATTAATAAATTATTGGGTTGACAAATAATGTAGACATAAAATAATTATTATTAATAAATGTCAATATAAAATTGATTGCCTTTCTATGTCACTTAAATATAACTCAAAAAATGGCTATGGTTATTACTCTAATCTAAAGTCAGATAAGGAATTTTAACGTAAAAATATCTAAATTTGATGTTTATCCAATCAGAGTCCCCAAAGACTGATTAGGATTTAGAAGAAATGAAGATTTCATCGCTTGATGATGCAATCATATGATAGAAATTTTTGCGAAATTTAACTTACAGTGTATTTTATTTGTAAAAAACCTCTTTTGGTTATTCTGACAATTTTTTCACAGATTATCTGGCACAAACGTCCATCCTTTATCCGTCTACTATGTACATCATACGAACTGTAGTTACTCAACTTTCAGTTTCACTCAGGAAAATTAAAAGCATATTTTTTTAGTCATCGGCTTAGAGCAATTGCGACTACACGTAAAGATCACAATTTTTGGCTTTCACGTTTAGGGCACATTTTGAAAGACACGTCTAGTTGTTCAGCTTTTGGCTACACTCAGGATGATTATAACCAAAAAGTGAAGGTCACTTGAAGTGTTCGGCTTTTGGTCAGGTGGCACCATACGTGAAACCCATAGATCTTTGACTTTCAGCTTCGCTCAGGGAGATCGCGACCGTGTAGGTTGTAGTTGTTCTGTTTTCGGCTTCATTCAGAAGAATTTTGCTTGTTTATTGTGGTTAGATGATATAATAAAAATTATGTTTATGATTGGTTCATAAATATTTAAAAGTAGATTATGGTTCCTTTTTTCATTAATATTTTGTGAAGTCTTTGAACCGAAAATGCGGGTGAAACTATTTTTATAAACTGTAATCCGTTTTTTTTTAAATATTTTTTACAAATTGCATTAAATTAGTTTAAATCATCCACTCTATATTCTATGTACGTCCATCAATAATAAGTGCAATTTCTCTACTTTTAATATGATTTTTGTATTAGGAAAACTAGATAAAGCTAGATCATACACTTAAAAATCATAATCGGTCAAAAATCTAGTGCCTGACAACACTCACTAAGTTTATAAGGTCGCAGTCCCACTGCAGCCACCAGCTACCATCTACTAAAATTCAACTAATTCAATTGGTGCAAATAATGAACAAACCACTTCCATTGGTTGAATTTTGCAATGGTGGTTGATGGTGGCTGCAGTGGGACTGCCGCCTAATGGTAATTAAAGTTTGTCGCCACAATACTATAATTTTTGTGTACAACTTCTAAGTTTAATTTCAAAAGCAAAAATTTGAGAAAAATTTTAAAAAAATTGAAAATTTGAAATAGTTAAAATGAAAAGAAGATAAATTGCAATTATATTATTTAATAAGAAGAAAATAATTTAGTTAATGCATAAACACCTTTAGTCTGAGGTCTAAGTCGTCTAGTGGTCTAGACACAAGTCTGAGTTTAATAATTAAGTAGTTATTACTTATTAATTAACTAGTTATTAGTTATATAAATTAACCAGTTAATTAATATACCTATTATACTTGAATATAAAATTCTGCGGGAATATTTATGACATTCTATATAATTCAAAATGTCACAATAGTTTACTAGTTTCAAAAATGAACTTCAATTGAAGGCTAAAATGTCACAATGCCTAAATAATTAAAAATTATATTTTTTTTAGGAATTTAAACTCAAAGTTCGAATTGTTACAAAAAGAAATTTTGGGGGCGCGAAAAACTCAAAAAAAAAAAAATTTTCAGCTTATACAAAAACTTAAAATAAAATTGCTGCTAAGTTGTATTAAAATTTGAAAATAATTAGCAATAAATTAAAAATGAAGCCCAACTTGAAAACAAAAACGTTAACATGTTTATTGCCCTTTCTATTATTAATATTTTCTATAGCCTTCAAATGCATTGAAACTTGCCCACCCTGTTCTTTAATTAATTATTACAAATTGAGTACTTAAATCGTTAAATCAATTTTACAAATATTTAGAAGCTTGAAAGAAGCCGGCAGTGATAGCGTGGTGTGATCGCTGTTGAATTACTTACAGACCAATTACTAATTACTTCGGGTTTGCATATCTTAAGGAGTGATGCCACTGTAGCCACCGGAAAACCAGCCTAATTCTGTCAATATTTTTTTTTATACTTGTTTAGGCCTTTATTGTACATAGTTTGAAATGTTTTCCCATTTTTTTTCACAATATAACAGCGTCGGACCGTCCCACCGATAGTAATCCGCGCTCAACAAAATCTCTTCTCTAATTTCTTGCCTTAGATTAAAAATTTTTTAGTTTTGAGTTTTACATAAGGTTCTTTCAAGAAGCCTAAAAGAAAATTAAAATATTTTGTTTTTTGTAAGAATGGGGCACGTTTGAACAAAAAGTTTCATTTCTAGATTAAAATTTACGTGAAAAATTGCGCAGTTTAGGAAATAAGCACTTAAATCTTTTTCCCACTTATAAAACTTATTGTACTTTATTTCTAAAAGCCTAGGGATCATTTAAGCCAAAAAAATTTTTATTTTAAAAATCCTAAAGTTCTATTAACCCGGAAGACTTGGTTCTCCAAACTTTCTGTGGTCAGAAAAATTAACAAGGAGATCAACAAGGAAATACTATAAATTAATCGCATTTCTCTTGGTTACTTCTAATTAGATAAGCTGGAAAGTATTCCAAGTAAATTTTGAATGCCATAAACAATTTTATATCGAAATCGTAATTTAATTTAATCAACACAATGATAACAAAATATATTTAGCTTTAAATTAAATTCATAATAATTAAATATAAATAACGCTTTTGTCTCTTGTCAAACACTAAATTTATAATTATAAACATATCAATCTTTTTGACGTATTAATTTTTAGATTGACGAATTAAATTCAAATATGCCATAAACTGGTATCATCAAATGATTAATTATGTGACTTTTGTATCGTAATTTAATAATTTGTGGTTTTTATCACAGCTACTGCAATAAACTGCTTAATTAAATTTGTGATTGGAAATGATATCAAATTAGTGGCGTAGGTTTAGCGGAACCAGAACCCGTCACTTTGGGGGTCCAAAGTGTCCAACCAATCAAATAGCTAAATTTAAGGTAATTACGAAAAAATAAGAAAGTTCCTAACCTCAAGAGTTGACATTTCAAGAAAAATGTAGTTTTCACACTTCTCCACAATAATTCACTGCTACATTACTTGAGAAAAAGTCTTGACCAACCTTAATTACTGACAAACCCACGAAGGGGGTCCTACCTACAAAAAGAAGAAAAAATGTATTAATATATATTTTTTTCACCTCATGTTTTCAATCAAACTTACCTTTATTACTGTGGTCCTGCCGCAATAGTCGTCTTTCCACCAATTCCATCTTAGGATACCAATCACAACAGTTCAAACACTCGCACAATTTTTTTAACGACCACGAAAAAAATGTTTTAATGAACACTGATCACTGCTATTAAAACTAAGATTTAGATTAAAAATTAATCGCGATTATTTAAAGCTTCCATCAAGCTTTTCCACAAATTCGTACTCGACACTACACTTCCGACCGCGAAAACCGTCCGAAGTAATTACGATTTTAGCGTGCGCGGATCCCGGACAACTTATCTGTAATTAGATAAATTAAAAATCAAGATTAGTATAAGTAAAAATTGCACAAAAAATAGTTGGCGAACAAGATCGCCGAAATGTAATAAGTAATAATATAGAAAAACCTTAAGGGTTCTAAGCACAGTTTACGTTTGAAGAAAAATGCAGTTTTCACACTTTTCTTCAATAATTCACTGCTACATTACTTCAAAATATTTTTTGACTAACCTTAATTACTGACAAACCCACGAAGGGGGCCTACCTACAAAAAGAAAAAAAAATTTATTAATATACATATTTTTCAGTTCATGTTTTCAATCAAATTTACCTTATCACTATATGTCCTGCCGCAATAGTAATCTTTCCACCAATTCCATCTTAGGACACCACACACAATAGTTCAAACACTCGCACAATTTTTTAACGGCCACGAAAGAATTTTTTTTAATGAACACTGATCACTGCTTTTAAAAAAATGAATTGCGATTATTTAAAGCTTCCATCAAGTATTTCTAGAAGTTTTTACTCTACACCACACTCCCGACCGCGAAAACCGACCGAAATTATTTATGATTTTTGCGTGTGCGGATCCCGAACAACTTATAAGCAATTCAACTAATTGAAGGTAAAAATTTGTATGTGGAAATTACACAAATTTTTTTGGAATACTTGAAACTCTGTTATTCCAAATTTATAATTGAGCGAAATTGATAATTAACTGAAGCCTGACCTGCAACAAAGTTTAGTATTAACCTTTAGTTTTTGACCGTGGTTCAAAGTTAGTTTTTAAGTTGCTACATATTTGCTATAAAAATGTAATAAAAGTCCAACAAAGCTTGCATTGAAGCTTGATTTGAATTTTTCCACTTTAAATCGGAATAATTGACTTCTGTCATTAAATTAATTGTCAAACTTAAAGATTTTTTTTTTTGAAAGCAATAATTTATTGTTTTATATAAAAGCAAAAAATTAAACATCAATTTTCGTAAACTTACATTTTCCCGAGTCCAATGTTCTGGAAAAACTTATATTTTCACTTCACCAATTAAAAAATTAAAAATATGTAATGACGTCATTCCCATCCTTAACTTAAAGCGTTTGATGTATTTTTCACAATGAAAGAATGTATTCTTGCAAAATACAAAATTTAAGATGTGGAAATGAAAATAGAAGCAAACTGGTGGTAATACAAAAGTGTATTCAGCCAAATACATTTTCAAACGTGTAAATAAAAATTTTGACTTACTTTCTTGTTGTTCTATAAGTTTTCCGGATAAACCACCTTCAAATTTGCCGATAAAGCACAAAACAGTAATTAGCACTGTCAATTTCAACTTGACACAATGAATTGACGCTAATATCACACTTGACAATTAAATGTAAAATGTTCACGTCATAAAGCCCGGTAAAATTCTGAAAAAAGATTACGTATAAGAACAGGATTGCAATTTTTCCAGTCACAAAAGAAAATCAAGTTTAAACCAGGAAAAACAACGACTGGCTTCCGTACAAAATAATAATAACTTTTAACTTAAATACTTACTTTCTTTGTCCTTGGAGTTTTTCGTAAAATCTACCAGTCGATTCAATGCGGACTAAATTTCTTTTTTCGAAATGACGCTGACTGTGGATTGACAATATTACGTCATGAAGCAAAGCCATAAGGGCCGCATAGAATTCTACAAACAAAATTCTATATTAAATTTTCTACATAAACAAAAACCACAGTCGTTTTGGTGAAAATTTAGTTTAAAAATGCCAACAGGTTGAAACTTGCAAAATTAAATTTGTATGAGTCATTCACAAAACTAAAACATTTTATTACTCGCCATCTTCTAATTTACTAATATTTACAAAATGCAATACTATGAGATTTTTTAAGAAAAAGCCACCACCAGTTGAATCTAACGTACTCTGGCAGTTTCCAAGAGAATCCGCCTTCACAACTGACAAAACACAATGTTAAATGTTTTATGTCACAAAATTAGCAAAATGTAAAATGTCAAAATAAAATCTAGAATAAAATAATTTTTTAGAGTTTACCTAATTATTCGGTTCATGTAACCCATTTTTCTATTCTTCACAGACCCAAAAATTTCTATACAAGTGGAAAATTTTGACACAACGCAACCTACCTAGCCAATGTTTATAACAAAAGTGATCGCTGTGTGCTGACTTACGTATTTGACATTTAATTTATATTTCTAAAAATTTTTGTAATTTAAAAACTAGATAAGGTTTTTGCATGTGTTAAACCGGAAGTTAAAAAATTATAGTGATTTGAATTTTCTTGAAACACATTTAAATATCTACAAGGTGAAAGAAAAAAATTATTTAATAATTTTCATTTTCACTAATTAATAATTAATTTTCACTTTTCAATCTTAGATAATCTGACGATCAAGACGGGCTAAGTACGTTTGGAAGTCTGGATGAAAAAGTTTTAGAGCTCCTTAGCGCTGAGCCATTTGTTTTTATTGGAACCGAAATTTTTCTGAATAGTCTGACTGATTAGTCTGTCTGGCTCTAACTTGAGTATGCGAACAGCATCGACCGCAGCTCTTGAGACTCTCCTCTGCCTCCCACTATAACTGCACACTTGCAGATGGGCACAAGGAACTGCATGGAACCAAGCAAGAATTGCAATACGTACAACTTCTTGAAGGTCCCAATTGCAGGGATTTTAACTGGACACTACAGATTAAATGAACACCTTCCCAAGATGGGGTGAGCCGTATGCCCCATACGTTGTGGATGCAATGAAGAGAAGGAACGTCATTAAGAGGATCTGTGCTGGGGGAAGCCATCACTGGCCAGAATCAGTGACACTTCGCCTGCCAAAATCCTCGAGTTCATTCTACAGCTGGAGTGGCTTAGGGAGTGACAGAATCGGGGGTAAGCTGTAAATCAGAATTAGCACAATGGGCCCAATTTAGTGACAAATTTGGTCCTCTTTGACCATTCCAAAAAGTAGCTAAATTCCTCAAGTTAATTCAATACAATTTCATATTAAAATTAAATCGACTTTTTTTCAGCAGAAGAGAAGAAACATTGATCTGGTTTTTTCACACAATATGTTACGTGGAAGAAGAATTAAGTTGTATTTGCGTGACTGAGTATTCTTCTCGTGCCAAAAGCAGAAACGTTAAGCTTTTTTTTTAATCCAACCTTAATCTTTTAATTGGCTTGTAAAATTTGATGCCTTAACCAATATAATATTATATGCTTTAGGTGTTAAATTTACAAAATTTGGCTTCCTAATTTAAATTTTGAAAACATATAAAATGCAAATTAAAAAAGAAGGAAACAAAAAATTTAAATAACATTTGTTTGACAAATCTAAGCGGTCTAAAAGTTTTCTAGTATAAAATTAAGTAATAGAATGTGTCGTGTAAAACAATAAATTGCAGTTTTACAGTGCACCCTACCATGCAGAAGCTCATAAATTGCCGTTTAACCTCAAAAGCCAGCAAGACTACTGACAACTTGATTTATTTATTTATTTACAAGCTATAACGTAAATAAGCTGATCATTTCGGTTGTATGAACAACATAGAGATTCAAATTATATGTAAAAAAAATTTGGAGGTTATTTTGATTTTTTTTTCTGGGTGGGAAAAAAATAAATTTTTTTCCCAAAATTTAATTTTAAATTTTTAAATTAAACCGATCTGAACAAAGTCTGTAATCCAAATTGAAAAAAATAGAGAAAGTTATAGAAATTCTAGTTGTGGTTGTGCAAAAAAAATACAAATATTTTCTTTACTCTGACATTACAATAAATTTAATTCTTTTCTAGATACTTTCAAAATCTTGTTTTTTTTAATTTATATAAGATCTATTTTAAAATAATAAATCATACTGTTTTTAGATTAAATCTCGGGAACATTTCAAATTTGTGTTAGGAAGGACTTTTCGTACAATTTATTTGCATCGCGATAACTAAAGGTCTAGAGAGGAAATTTGTTTATGAAAATTTGAAATGTATTTATAAATCAAAAAGTTTGCTCTGTTTTTTTAATTGTTAACTAACAGCAAAGCAAATTAAAAGTTTACAAGTTACACTGACAGGTTTTACCGCAAATGAATCATTTCCTAATTACTTTCTTTTTGAAATATATTGCACAATTAATCTCATACAAAATTTAACAAACTAAAATAACATTTTTTAATTTTTTGTATTTTGTGTAATATTTTGTATTTGTATTCTTTCAGACAAATTGGAATTAATTTGTTCTGTGATAGTTTTTAATTAATAATTAAAAATAATTTAAAGGTGGGGGGATTGAACCCCCTGAAATTATTTATCAATTACTAAAATTCAAAAAGTCCGATTGCAAACATAAAAAATCAGAAAAAAAACAAAAGAAATTTTCAAAACTAAAACAAAAACATTAAAACCGCTCCGAAAATTTAGTCTAAATACGGCCCTGCCCAGAGGTTGTTATTGGCCTACTAATGCTGCAGTACGCGGTTCAAATCTGAGAAGAGTTTAACCGCCTCCATGCTTTAGAGATCACAGAAAGTCTCCATCACATAGATTGCTCTTCAATTAAAGACGCGAAAACTTGAGAGAAAAAATTAAAAACATCAGCTAAATATTAGGACGTATAGAATGAAACTTGGAAATTAATAGTCTAAGTACTGCCAAAGGCCGGACAACCACCTCAATCGCCGTCTACAAGTCTAGATTACTGTTTTTTCCCATTTTTTTAAGTGGTGAACTCCGGATTCGAAAAAACTTGAAATGGAATTTCAGCTCCGGATATAGAACAATTTCATTTTTTGGGATATTTAGCATTAAAATGCTGAGGGCTGATGTTACAGCTACGTATTCGGTTTACGATGTTTTAAATTCTACTCAACCTAAATTAAATTAAATTAACTTAAGATTATCGTGTGACAATCAAATTAAACTAAATTGATATATTTAGTGTTAAATAACTTGAAGATGACGCCACTAATTGTATTACAAATATGTGAGTCGATAGACGAAGATACTGGGTGCGTTCCAACGGCTATAAAAATAGACACCTTTAGTAACAGCATTAATAAAACAATTAGACATGTACAATTATTCCTTCTTTTTCAAATTTTTATTGTGGAAAATAAAAATGGGATTATTAAGTAAGTCGTAAACATTTAATTGTAGCTAATGATTTATTTATAAGAATTTAATTAACACATTTATTATTAAACGATAAGATATCGAGAAGAATAAAAATTGTGTGCTTACGTCGCAGACTTACGAACCTTTTACTCTTAATAAGCTATCAAAATATTTATAATATACTGTATTTTTTGGATTAACCCACATGCCCAATTAAGCAGTTCATAGTTTTATTGTCATTTGAGTAGATAAAAACTTGTTTATTTCAGTAAATTTCCAATTTATTTTGCGATTTTTTATCAAGAATAAAAAATAATTCCTAATGTGAGTGAGTGAGATGGTAACGGTGACATAGTTTCAATAATAATTATTTATTTGTAATTAAATTAAACTAAAATTTAAATGCTTTTCTGCGAACTCAGTGTACGATGATTTTTTCCATGTGATACATGACTGCATCCACGTAAACCTCGTCATGAGATACTTGGGACTTGACAAACTTGCTTGATATGATCTCGTTTACGTCGGATCTTTCATCATAGGCATCTTCAGTCATTGTAAATAACAATTTGCGATTTTTAATCTGCTACAAAGAAGAACCGTTAGCTCAGAAAAACTTGAATTCAAGTTAAAAATTAATATGAAAAACATTTTCAAACCGTGGGAAAAGTTTCCCCAAACGAGGTAAAAATTTACCACAAAAGTGGTTTTACTGCCTGGCCTGTTAAATTGGAAGACTGGTCATAAAATTTTGAGACCAGAAGTAGTTGAAATTATGGATTAATTCGCATCATAACTTATTGTATAATTTTAGACAAAAAATAAAGTTTTTTTTCAACAGAAAATCGAATTATTTCAAATGTGTACTCTGTAAATGAAGAAGATACGCAACCAATACTACAGCAAAAATTTATTTCATTAATTTTCAATTTCCATCTCTGGATGAAACGCAATATTCGCAATCAGTTGTTGTTCTCATTTTTCTGTTTTCCATATCTTACGTTTCCATGACCTGGAAAAGAACATCCACTATCCAAAAACAGGAAATAACCCAGAATTTGTTTTTCAAACGGATCCTAAAACACGGAGACTGGAAGTTTAGCTACAGTTACAAAAATTAATCTAACTTAAACACTAATGAGTTTCTCATTTTGGCAGTTAAAAATAGCCCACCAGCTTGTCTAGTATATGATAAATCAATTTTCTATTACGTCTAATTAGTTTAGTGGTTTTATAATTACAATGTGGAAAATCAGATTTTGGCTAGACAGATTAGCTTCATACAACTTTACAAAACCGTTACCGATTTTTGGAAAATTCTATCAAAAAATATTTTTTACTGTAATTTTACATATTTTTACATTTTGTTAGTTGTTTAAGCGGAACTGACAGATGAAGAGAGAAGGAGATCTGATATGTTTTTATTTTAAAATGTAGCAATTAAACTCTTAATTTACATGTACATTTTTGCTTCATGTCTTAAACTGCTTCTTTCGTGATCATAACTGTAATGATGTAATATCTATTATTATTACTTTTACTCTAATGTTATAAAGTAGTTACGGCAAATTACAATCCATTACACGTCATGTCTGAAATTTTGCTGCTAATATTTTTGGACTTACAAAGTGAAAATAGTATTGATTTTTGATGATTGCTGTTTTCTTTAGACAGAATCGGGTTTCTTCCAATGAACAGATACATCTTTCCAATCTTTTACTGTCAATTACTTGTTGGTATAGTAATGGTTTAGCTATAACACATATGTATTACTTGAAATCAACTAAACAAAGTTGTTTTGCTGCTAGAACAAAAATATTAGTTGAAGCAAGTAGTTTTGTATTAGGCCAGCAAAAATTTTTGCTGAGTCCTACCAACCAATCCGCGCCTGCGAGCTGCTGCTTTTGACAGTTTCCTAGTTTAAATTGTTACGTATGCTTTTCGTTTGTTTTTGTTAAACTGTTGAGTTATTAAAATTATAGAGTCCATGTGAATAGTCACACCTTCGTCGTTAATAATTACCTAATTTGTTTTTTGTTGAACTAATTCATTAAGATAATCTTATGATGAACTCATTATGCTCATAACATCATTTAATACCCGAGTCTAGACGCTAATGGTTTCAATAATTTTCCCATTTACTAAAACCGGTTTTGTTACATT
The DNA here is from genome assembly GCA_963170105.1 of Cantharis lateralis. Lineage (NCBI taxonomy): Eukaryota > Metazoa > Arthropoda > Insecta > Coleoptera > Cantharidae > Cantharis > Cantharis lateralis. The sequence goes on along the minus strand of OY720630.1, from coordinate 22,549,753 downwards.
GGACAGAAATTTTCAAGACTGTTCTGTATATAATATAATATACTAGTGTACCAACTACCAAATATTATATATTAATATGAATCAGTTATTTGTTTAATTTTAAAACTTACTGATAACGAGAAATAAACAAATTTGTTTTTTCATACAAGTAATTACATTTGATAATAATTATTTGTACACATTCAACAACAATTAGTTTAGTACAAAAGTATTTATTGGGTTGTAGTGAAAATTTGTAATTATCAAAAATTTTACATTACGGTTCTGTATATTAAAATTTTATTTATAGTGAGGTTCGATAATACAATCTACTGGCTAGTAGAGAAACGTTCGTACGTGTACCTAAGTCGCAGAGCGCTAAAATGGCGAAAATGTATCGGTCGATATTTCGCGTTTTTATTACAAAATATTCTAATCCTTTCAAAAAATTTCCAAATTTACGCGCCAATAAAACAAATAATCAAATACTTTCAACGCTGTTGTTGGCCGGAGGAGGCTTTGCTTTATACACAACTTATCGTACATTAAAAATTCCTGCTGTTTTGGCATACAGTAAAAATGTAAGTTATTTTTAGATAAATCTTTAGCATAATTTTCCAAATTTTAGTACACATGTGTAACTTTCATTCATTTAAACAACTTTCTTTTTTGGGATCTTATTTGTGTGCGAGAAAATTTAAAAAATTCAAAAATTAATTTTTATAATTCAAAAATGAAAATTTAAAAAAAACCACCGGTACGTGGGGCTGAGTGATCTTAAGCTCTAGATTTATTGAAAGATCCGGGTCGGTACAATTTTAGATTGAAAATATTTTATTATTACAAAATTTTTCAAAAACGAAAGTTATTCAAAATTTTATGATATCATTAATTTATTTCAAATAATTTGTCATATTTAAATTTGTGCATCATAGGTGGTTCTTTCTGAAACGAAGGCTACAAGATAAGATAAAAACAGTATTATAGAATCACAAAATTTGAATATTTACATTAGCAAATTTATCGATTAGTGAAATATTTGCTTTACATGCAAATTAAATTTTTTTATGTTTTGTAATAAAAATAGTACAATTTAAAATTATCTGTCTGTGAAAAAATAAAATAATAAATAATTTTGTAATTTAAAACTAAAATTAATTTATGATTACCCTTTGATCTCACGATAAGGACAAGTTTGTGTCCACCCGAATAACAATGAAAATAAATTTTGTTCAGGCATCAAACAGGTTAATTAGAATTTTTTTTCTTCGTGCTAGTCGCAAATTAATAAAAGAAGAAACCCTGTTAATTTCCAGGGACGATGTAACTTTATAACTGACACGTTTAAATTAATTGGGGTGAAAATAAAAGGAAAGACGCCAGTTTCCAAAAAGTTGTACGTGGATGTTGACAAACATAGCGCCTAATACATTCCGTGTGTCATTGAAAATGATAAACTTTACACCTTTGGATGGAATTCTACTTTAAGCTTCTTTATCGAGGGCGGCATCTTAACGCATTCTTCGGTGGCTGTGGATTTTGGATGGTCGTAAAATGTTTGGCGTTTTTATCAAAAACCCCTATAAAGAATGGATGTTATGGGAACGGCAAATGAAAAGCCTATTTTGTTCATGTACCGATTGCCTAACTATATTTTAGATTTAGTTTCTTACAAATGGAAATGAATTCTGTTTGTGATGGTTTTATTGCCGATTACTTCACCTGAATTACTTGCACTGCAGCCCTTCAAATCGTCCAGAAAAGTAAATGGGTAACTTGCTGCACCATGTACTTCGGATTTGCAAGATCTTCAAAAGACCTATCAGCAATAAATCCTCCGAGTATCAAATTAACCCCATAAATAAGTTAGAATGATAGATGCATGGGCAAGTAAACCCATCTCGATTTCGGTATCTGATAAGTAACTTCTATTGTAGTCTTGTGTGGCCCAATTTACAAACTGGGGTGGTAAACAACTATCATCTTGTGACAATGCATTGTTAGCTTTTCCGTGATTAGATAATTTGTCAAAATTATTTCAGGTAAACTTAGCAATCCATTGCTTCGTTAACCACGAAGCATTTTTCGGTTCATTTAAATCTGGATACCCTATTATTTGCAGACTCATGGTTAGGGTTTATCATTTAATTTTAACATTAAACCAAACTGCGAAATTTTTTGTTATAAAAAATTTTGAGTTATTTAGCAAATTTTTTTATAGCTGGGACGTAGCAGTTTGATAATAATTATTACATCATCCAATGATTAAATTTGTCATAAAAAAACATAAATTATTCTTTTAGTTAATAATACAGCTTATTAATCGTGTTTAAATTTGAATAGATAATTTTGCCAATAAATTAAACTTCAACCAAGGCTTCCGGGAAAATTGGACAAAACGGTTTGATTATAATTTAAACGAAAGGAATCAATAAAAATTATTTTATGGCATTTAATTTTAGATTTGCCTAGAGCACCAAATAAACACGCTTCTATTAAGTTATTATTGCAAATTGAAAGTAATAAAATTATCCCTAATCTAACATTAGCTTTGAAAAAATAATTTACATTTTAATTTAAAATTTTCAGTTTAATTGCCCTGTATTTTTCATAATTTAATAAATTTTGATGATTTAATTTACGTTATTAAATGTAAATATCAATAATTAACTATTTTCCCTCCTAACGCAAGTAGTTCGACCCTACACCATCCCACGGTTCCAATTCTAAAGGGAAAAACTTCCATGGGACACCATAACTAACTCTGTAAAACCCCATCAATTTGTTTTTTGAAAAATAAAATCAACATTTGTTACAGGCAGAAGATAGTCCAAAAGCAATTAAATTAACATCTCGCGAACGAAGATTTATTAGATTTGCTTCTGTACAATATGACGGGCAGCTATACATGACACCAGAAGACTTTTTAGAGTCTGTAGTTGAAGCAGAACCCAGACGTAAGTTATAATTCAAACGTTTTATGGTTTCACTGATTTTTCATTTTAGCTCGCCTGAAGAGGAAGCAGCTGACTTTAGAAGATATGAAGTTAATGAAAGAAAACACCCCTACACTCACTCAAGGTTCGCCCAGATTATTTAGGAATCTCAGGAATAAAGGTAGTTCTTCAATCCATGTTTGAATAAAATACTTTTAACTTGGAACTATGCATTTAGTTTGTATTGTATGATGGGTTCATTATCTTGGTTTCTTTAGGGATAATCTCTTATACCGAGTATTTGTTTTTGCTGTCGGTACTTACGAGTAAGTAAAACCAAATTTCCTATTATAAAGTTGACTATATCTTAAAACTCTTTTAGAGCCCCAATCTGGTTTCAGAATAGCCTTCAATATGTTTGATACAGATGGCAATCAACGAGTCGACAAAAATGAGTTTCTTGTTGTAAGTTAATTAATATTTTTTTATTTCTCCATATTAATCTTTAGAAATATTGAGCAGGTGCGTAAATTATTGGCAGGAAAGCACAAAGACGATACCGAAACAGTGAGTTGCTAAATTTGCCAGCGCGCGTTATTTAAGCCTAACATGCATTATTTGTAATGTTATTTTTGGTCTTCGGTGTTGTTGAATTAAAAAGAACTGTTGTTTGTGTTGATAACTCTCGCTTATGTGAACATTTACACCCGATACTTTCTCAATTTTTAACGGGAACTGGACCGGTGTGTATGTGCTCGGTTAGATTAGAGAATGTTGTGATGTTCAGCATAAGTAAGGGTCAATTATATTTTGTGAACTTGGTATTTAACATTTACGTCTGATGGGTTCTTGTGTTTTGTTGATTGACAAGTGTTGAAATGTTTCTAACTAATTTCTTTTTCTATCTTTTTCCTATTAACTTTCCTATACGTAGATGGAAAAGATATTCAGTCATGCTTGGAAAGGAAAACGTGGTATGGCTATCGAAGAAAACACCAATCTCAAATTTCCCAACGAAGATTACGTAGATGATGAACAAGGCTTGCAAAGACGGCATGCAGTGGACACAACTTTAATTATCCATTTTTTTGGGCCTAAAGGAAGAGACGAGCTGAAGTTTGAAGGTTTTAGAACGTTTATGCTGGATTTACAAACGGAAGTACTAGAACTGGAATTTAGTGAATTTTCGAAGGGTCTTCCAACAATATCCGAAGTTGATTTTGCCAAAATTTTATTGAGGTACACGTATCTTGATACAGATCAGTACGATATGTATTTGGACAGATTACTAGATCGAATTAAAGATAGTAAAGGAATTACTTTTGAAGAGTTTTACATTTTTTGCCAATTTCTTAATAATTTGGAAGATTTTACCATTGCAATGAGAATGTACACTTTAGCTGATCATCCAATATCAAAAGGTATAAAAATATTTTTCAAAAATACCAAAACCGTAATAATTTACAAAATTAAATTTTCAGACGAATTTCACAGAGCTGTGAAAATATGTACCGGTACCAGTCTAAGCAAACATCTTGTTCATACAGTTTTTTCAATTTTTGATGAAGATGGGGATGGTTTATTAAGCTATCGTGAATTTATAGCAATTATGAAAGACCGTTTACATAGAGGTTTTAAGGTAAGACTCCGTTACTTTTGAATTGTTAGATATGAAGTTCTAACGTCAAAAGTTACGCGATACGATCATTTTTTGCTTCTAGCTCGGAAGCTGTAGGTTAAAAATTAAAAATATAGAAAGGAATTCATAAAACTTACAAAAGTCGAGAGGGCGAAAGAAGCAGTATGCATCTTCTAACGTTAATTTTGTAACAATTGGACAGGAAAGTGGTCCAACTTCACTTGCACCTTAGGAAAGTGGAGTGCATTGGCGAGTGATCGCATCCAGAACCAAGATTTTTCATTTTTTTTTCCCAATTTTTTTTTCAAAATTTTCATTCAACACGGCACAAAAAAAAATGTTTTGTAACTACATCCTCAACAGAGTTTTTTTACTGCTATTTTTGCTTAAATAATTTTTATTGGGCTGGTTTTGTTACAAGAAATCTCTCTCAGTATGGGATGCTGGGAGGACTACCAAAAAGTTACTAAAAATAAGTACAATAAAGAAATTTGAAAAAAATTTAAGCACAATTCAAAATTATTGTATTAAGAGTAAAAACCAGTTTTTCAAGTTAATAAGCTTGCCAATTGCAAGCATATGAAGTTCTTGAAATAAATAAACAAGAACGCACTCGCAAGAAAAACTGGGAACCCGTTAATAAAATATTGACCACTCACCACTGGTTTAGCGTAATTAATTTCTATTTGCTTTTTCATTATTCCTAAGTCCTGATGGAAATGAACGGTACAATTGCATTTACGAGTTTACCAATTAAACTTGAACTCTGTATGTAGTTTTTTTCAAAAATTCATGTAGTAACTTCAAGCTGGATATACGCCAAACTAGATCTAGATTTTTCACATATGCAGTTTCCGAGTTATAAGCAAAGAGTCGAATCACTGGAATAGGTGAAAACAACAAATGCCTATTTGCACAACTTTTCCTAGGTTATCTGAAGTAAGTAGTGCAAACGGGCATAAATGAACGTAAGATGTAAAAAAATTTATTTACGTGTTATACTTTTTCAGTCGTCTCCAAAGAATGAAGGTTGGGATGCATTCAAGAACTGCATTAAACAAGAAATGAAAACTCCTACCTAAATTTAACAAAATATATTCTATTGAAATACTTATTAAGTATTTTATTGCTTTGTGATACTTTTGTGGTTGTGTTAATTTAAACTGTAAAATCGAAACAAAAATATTTATTGTAAAATATTAATTACATTGAATTATTGCAGCATATTTGCTATTTTGAATATTTCATACAATTTAATGTACATTAATTTTTTGTTATTACGGGTTGTTCTACTAATCTAGTCTTACGTATATTATTGGTAATATACTATTGTGTTGAACGAAAACTTGAAAAATTATGTACATTTAAGTAAATAAATTAATATTTAAAACTGTTTAACACGCAGGCATTACTAAAATATCCACTTTTCCAATAGCCAGCTTTTGTTTTACTAAAAATCCTGCAACAATATCGGCTACTCGATGCGGTTGATCTTCGTGAATGGCATGACCAGACTTGGGTAAAACTTGTAACTGAAATTTACCTTGCATTTGGCCTACTGTCAGAGAAGTATCAAGTCCATGTATATTGGCTAATAATAAAACTTTTGGAACCTGAACATCGAGAAACTTTTGTGATAATCCTTTAAACCAACCATTCCAAAATGGTTCCGTTTTACTCAAGTCAATTCTCCAAGCGTATTTATTATAATTTGAAACATTTGGCATCTTAAATGCTGAATTACTTAAATGATTATTTATTGGAGGTAATCTGTTTTCTGTTGGCAACGAATCTGATCCATTTTCAATACCGCAAGGTTTATTTTCAAAATCTCCTTCGTTTTCTTCTTCAATGGCATCTGCAGAACGTTGATGGACAAGTCTACCAATCGGTTTTACGCCTTCGGGCGAGGTTGCTAAGTTTTTATCGCCAGCAAAATCTTCACATTCATTAGCTGCCAATTCACTTGTAAGTATACTAGAAATTTTTTGAAGAAAGATGATTACCAATTTTACGAAATATTTTATTTTACTACATACTTTATTATTTGTCCAGGCATGGACACACGAGCTGCCTCTAAATTGTGTGTTTGACCTCCTCTGAAACTGTGAGCAGCGTTTGTATTGATTTTATTTAAAGCCATTTATAATTAGTACAATAAAACTACTAACCTCCATTGTATTGCCGATTCTATGTTATTAAAGCTAGATGGTCTACCACGTAAAATACTTTGCATAGATGCTAGAGATTCCAATGCAGTTCCTTCTACAACATCGATCACACACAAGCCTACTACAGACGACATAAAAGAAGCAATTGCAACTGCAACTGCGCCTCCTAAACTATGGCCAATTAACACAAGTGGTGGCACTTCAGAATCTTCATAAAGAGTCTCGATAATATTCGATATATCCCTAAAACACATTATTGAATTAAAAAGCAACATTTAAGAAAAATTATTACTCTGCCAAAACATTTAACGAAAGATTTTCGTCATTACTCGTTTTTGTATTTCCATGACCACGAAGATCCACGGCTAAAACTTGGCACTCAAGTTTGCTTATAATTTCTTCCTACAAAACACACATAAAACTATAAGTCGCTTAACAGAACAAATTCATTTACTGCAAATAACGACCAAGTGAGCGAAGAGTAGCCTCCTCCATGAATTAAAACCAAAAGTGGTCCTGTTCCCGGTATCGAATACACATTAAAAACATCATTATCAATAGTAACTTTCTGTTGTTTCTTAAAATATTTGGACCATTTAACTGGAGTACAATCTTTGCACAGGCCATGCGAAAATCTAAAATTAAAACCATAATAAATAGAGCAAATTGTTTTATTATTTGTTAGAACCTTTTTCCGCCACGTCCCAGCAAATTTTGTCTTAAATTGGACATGGTTTTAAAGTTAATAAACTACATAAAAGGAATACTGGTTATAAATTTTCTTGTATTTTATTAGTTTATTTTGACAATTGCATCCTTGACACTTGTGAACGACGCACCAAAGTCCCCAAACAGGGACGTACGACGTGAAGTTGACATGGCAGATAAACATAAATTTACTCATAAGTTTTTTCAAGTTTTATAAAATTGGTGTCGGTTTTACTTATTGTTAACATTCTACAATATAATATAATATTTAGCACGGTTCGGTTATTTTAATTTAAGATATGTTGGTTTATAACCTTAAATTTTAAAAATGTTTAGTTTTATTTACTTACTGTACATATACGTATTCTTATGTTATGGTTACTTATTCACAAGTGGTCAACATACAGCTTCGTTACCTTATTGCAACCAAAACGTTCATAATAAGGAGTAAAATGATTACACAATTTGTTTACATTACAAGTAACGGGCTATTCTTTTAGGCTTGTTTTAGTTAGCACTCTCGATGGTTTGTTGACAGCGATAGATTCTGAAGGGTCAGTATTTTGGCAAATTGAAACAGGACCAGGACCTTTACTAAGTTCAAACTTCCATAAATTAGAAGTGAGTGCAAATAATTCTCTCTTCTCTCTTGCCTTTGTAGGATCCTCTAAGTTTCTTAATTTTTGCTTTCGTAGTTAACAAACAAAGGACAGTGGGTGAGAATAATTCCATCCTTATCGGGAAGTTTATATAAATTTGATGGGGTGACAATTGATGCTATTCCTATTTCTGCCGAAAGCCTCTTGACGTCCTCGTTTCGTTACTCAGATGATTTACTAATTGCTGGTAAGTTTAAATAATTAAATCTAATCCATTTGTTTATATTGTGTCATTAGGTGGTCAAGAAGTAAGAACCTACGGTATTCATCTGCATACTGGTATACCAATTTATGAATGTTCACTAGATGGCTGCAGAAACACAACTGAAAATGAAAGTGACTTCAATGACGTGATTATAGTGGAACGTAAGACGCACATTGTTCGTGCAGTAGAACCACGTACAGGAACAGAAAGGTATTTAATGGAAAATAACTTTGGAAATTCTATTCTATTTTTGTGTTGCAGATGGAATTTTAGTGTTGGGTTACATAATGTAAAAGTACCATTTGTTAGTTGTATTGAGGTGAACTCAAAAATTGAAAATTTTAATATATCCGCTACATTACCGCTTGGATTATTAACTGCAAGTAAAATTGGAGTGTCAGCTGAAATTCTTTGGCAACATAAGTTTGAGTCTCCAATAGTTTCGGTGTGGAGATGGAATGGACGTGAGTTATTGTCACTCAATTTATTTAAACCTGTTGTATCAAATGTTGAAACTAACAATGATCCTTCTCTTTATGTTGCAATGCATAATAAGCAGTTATATGTTTATGAGTCTGCGAAAATGCAAAATATGCTTGATTTAAGGTTACAATCCAAAGATGTGCATTCAGGTAAGAGGTTTCTTTCTTGTGACTGGTTTAAATTTAAATTCCGGTGTTTTAGTGATTGAAAGTAAAAGCGTAACTCAAATACCATGGAATCCAATGCCTGCTAGTGGTATGGTGGAGGAAATGGACGATTCGACAGCTCTTTCGGTTCTATACGGAACAGATTACATTGATGGTAGATAAGCTCATATTTAACGTAGTTATACATAGCTAATTCACAAACTTGAAGGTAATGGTTACTATTTGTTCATGCAAGAGGAACCAACGTTTTGTAAAACCAACGTTTCTAGGATTGTTAGTATTAGCAAACTTAAGACATCAAAAGTTTGGGTCTGGTGGAAAGAAATTTTGTTAATTATATTTGCAACATTAGTAATCAGCAACTTTATTTACAAATTGAAATTTTTTGCATTGACTAAAAGTCCACCTGAGTCGCAACCAGTTGTTTCTATGGGAGAAGCGAAAATTAACCATGCCACAATTGAACGTTCGGTTTCCGAATCGAGTGACATAGTTTTTGAGTCAAAATACTTCTCTGAATTTGAACATGTAAACTGTTTAGGAAAAGGTGGTTTTGGAGTCGTTTTTCAAGCCAGGAAAAAGTTTGACGAATGTGACTATGCTGTGAAAAGGATCCGATTGCCTAACAAGTAAAATTTCATACCTGGATTTCTCTTTTTCTCACATTTTTCTTTTTTTAGTTCTGATGCTAAGCAGCGTATGATGAGAGAGGTTAAAGTTTTGGCTAAATTAGACCATCGTAACATTGTACGATATTACAATGCTTGGTTAGAACATCCACCTCACGGATGGCAGAGTTCGAATGATGAACACTGGATGAAGTATTAAAAATCATTTTAATTTTTTTCTTTCTTTAATTTTGGAAATTGTAGAGATTGCAGCATTTCATGTTTTGATAATTCAAGTGATTCAGAATCAAAAGATGCATCTGTTGCAATAAAATTAGATTCTGAATCTTCGCAAGGATCATCAATTGTTTTTAAAAACAATTTTTCTCAAAAATCTTTTGCTTCTTGGGAAGATTCTTCTTCGATTATGTTTCAAGAAGAAAAAGCTCTTCAGGATTCTTTGTCAATTGTTTTTCAAAATAGTTCGTCGCAAGAATGTTCAAATGCTAAAGATAGTTCCTCTTCTCTTGTCGATAATTCGGTTACTAGAAACGAAACTGTTGAGGGTCCTGTTGCACCCATTTATTTGTACATACAAATGCAGCTGTGCTGTAGAGAAAGTTTAAAAGACTGGTTGAATAATAATCGAAGTAGGGACGACGAGGGACTCATCTTGGATATTTTTCAGCAAATTATAGAAGCTGTTGAATATGTACACTTGAAAGGACTAATTCACAGAGACTTAAAGGTAATTTAAATTTCTTTTAGTTTAAATTGTAATTCAACAATTTTTGTAGCCCAGCAACATTTTATTTTCATTAGAAGGTCAAATAAAAGTTGGCGATTTTGGTTTAGTGACGAGTATTAGAGAATATGTTGATAGCGACTGTGACGATGTAGATGGCGGAAATAGGAAGAATTACACTAACAATGTTGGTACTCAAATTTACATGAGTCCAGAACAAATGTCTGGCCAACAATATAACCATAAAGTTGATATTTATTCACTAGGAATAATATTTTTTGAATTACTTGTGCCATTCCAAACAGAAATGGAGCGTTTTAAAATTTTAACTGATCTCAGAAAGAACATTTACCCTGTAGAATTTTCTCAATTCTATAATAAACATGTAAGTCTTTCAATAATTGTTTACAACAACTTGAACTACATATATTTTTTTTAGTACGATTTGTTAAATTCCATGTTGTCTATTGACCCAGTAACACGACCAACGGCCAATGAGATCCAATTTAGATTAAGTGCCTAAGTCATATTTTTTTGTTAAGTTCTTGTGATTATTAGATTTAAGTTAATCAATAAATAATTATTTTGTAATTAAAGTTAATTTCTTCAATGATCATTTTGTTTTTACTAATTACATATTCCACTTAAAGAATGTTCGCTAAGGTTCCTTTAAAGTAATTACCAAACTATGTGAAAAATAGATTTAAACTTGGAATATGGGTTGGATTGAGATAGGTTTGTAAAAAATCTAAACTTAATTTTCAAACATCTTTAATTAAATATAAAAACCATAAAAATGTAATTTTATCATTAATAATTGATGGCACATTGTGGAATTGAAATTCATGTTAAAAAAGTTCAACAAAATATCGTCCAACCATGACTAATTTGAGTAAGTCAGTGTTGGATCGAGTATTTGTTTACAATTACCAATTTTTAACAATTAAAACTCAGAGATGGGTTTTCTCAATACCAATTTGTTCCAATCGATACTAAAATTAATAAACTCAACTAATTGCACATGATTAACCCTAATCCTATTTAAATGATTGGATACTCGGCTATAAATAAAATCCCATCTTTATAAATAATAATTTGTGTATATTATAAAAATCAAATAATTAGTTTAAACTAATCGGCAAAACACCAAACATAGTAACTCATAGTGAGATGATAAAAGAAAGCTTTAAATATATTCATGATAAAAAGTTTAATTTTGCCGGTTAGTGTATTTTGCAAACCAAGTTTAAGCAATTTTCATACACAAACAGTTTAACTACTTTTATATTAAGATGGTAACTACAAACATTAATTATATAAACTATATATAAATAATAATAGTCACACATTTTTTAGAACACAATAAATTAAGCAACAATATAAAAGCAAACCATTGCTACATCAATATAATCAGAAAACTTCAATATTTACAATAATCAAACCCAATACTGATTTCTGCGTAACATAATATTATTTCTCGCTGGACAAGATGGATCCGATGCATCACAACTACTCCAATCATCCAAATGCTCTTCCGTACCATACGGATAACCAGAATACTTATCATTTAGAGGCGTGACTTTACATTGTGGAAGCCTTGCATTAATTGGTGTTGTAAATCCATCATGTACATGTTGTTTTATAGGAGACGGAGTAGGCATCAAGGTATCTGGAGGTCGAGGTAATGGAATTGTTTGAAGAGACTGCTCCTCTTTATTTAAATCTGCATCAATCGAACGACATTTTATGATTACAATTACGGTGACTCCCAATATAATTACTCCTACAACCATGCTTACTGCAAAACAATAAAATTTTATTTGACAAGAAAAGTGAAATGTACAAAATATTACCGATTAAAAAATAATCACTTCTACCTCGTAATATATTTGGATTGGCCATATGCATTCCACCTTCACGACCCTCGGGATTGCTAGGACTGGCCAATGTTGAAAATATATCGTTATGTAAATGCGACTTAATGATAATCTTTAATTTTCCAATGGCAGGCTGAAATATGGTAGCCGCCAACATAAATTGTAATTCATCATGAAGATCATCTAATCCGACATCTACATTTTTGGTTACTAAATAAATAAGGCCACTTTGTATTTCTTCGTGAGTAAAGCTATTAACAAAAACATCTAGAACGTTTCTTGTTTCACCAGATCTACGAATAATTTTTCTTATTTCTCCGTATTTAGGAAAACTTAAAATCGTGTAACGTGGATTACTATTTGTTAGTTTTGCCAACGGCGTGGCATCTAAAATTCCGACGCTTAAACGGTTTTTAAATCCACTAACAGCCGTAAAGTTTCTGATTTGCATCAAAGGCTGTACTTTAATTTCGATCGCAATCTCTTCACCAATCGAATTATTCCCGATCTTAATTGAAACAAATATTTTCAAACTATCGTTTGCAGTTGTCATATCAGTTTGCATATACATAACTTCTTCGTTATCCAAATCAGTTTGAGCGAAACTCACAGCTGGATTATCTTTTACATACAACAAGCCGTGCTTCGGATTTTCCCTTATAAAATAATTTACTTTTTCCAAATCTGCATTTGTATCAATAACAAACTGGTTAGCAGAAAAGAGGACTACGTTTGAACCCTGTTGAAGGAATAATGGAAAACCCATGGAAGCGTTTACACCAACAGGTATTATTTGTATTGTGAGTAAAGTGTACTCGTGCTTAAATTTCCCATCCCACACCCGTAAGTTAATAGAATCAGTTAAAGATTGTCCATTATGTTTATAAACTAATCTACCTAAATTTATGTCTTCTTGTGAAAAGTGACTGATAGAAATAGCATCTGGTAGAAGAAGTAAACCCCCTTCTGCTGGACCAGACACTATGTCATATAAAACATCCGATGCCACCGTATCTGGATCTTCAGTACACAACTCATCTGAAGTAATCGTGTGGTTCTCACCCTGTACTACACTAAAATGTGGAGCAGGTGTAAGTAATTTAAATAATTGATCATTAATCGGATTAATTTCAATCTGAATTGTAACGTTACATAGAAATATGTAACCAGGAATTAGGTAAAGAGTCAGATAAATGTGATCTTCCAACGAGTCTGAATGATCATGCTGGTAGTGCAATTGACCACTTTCAAGTTGCTGTTGGGTAACTGTCGTCACATTTGAAGAACTTTGCAAGAAAACTTGCCCATACATCGATGGTGCTATAATTGTTGCATGAATAATTGGAGATTTCAAACCAGCATGATTTTCCAAAAATAAAATGATTCCAGAAAGATTCAATTTAATATTTGTCATTCCTCCTTCATCAACTTTAACTTTTGGAATTTTAATGTAAGCGTCTAAACCACCCGAAGAAACCGAAGTGTCGATCTTGAATTTCTGAAAATAAATCAATAAAACTTTTGATTTTGAATTCAAAATTTGTTAGTACCTGATTAATGAGAGATTCTGCAAGGTGAGACTCTACATTAAAAATAAACGAATCTTCCACGTACAAATCCTCAAAAGGATGAGTGTGCTCGTAATATATTCGACCCTCGTTTACTTCTAACTGCGAGAAAGAAGTAGTAGCTTGAAAAATTTTGTCCTTCGATTTTATAAGAATGTGGCCCAATAAAGGAGCCTTGATAATTTTGAAATAAATCATTCGATCGGGATCGGATGCAGAAGCAAACAAATTTTTTACTGTTAATTGTTTCTTTTGCAATGGAAAAACGTGTAAAGGTGAGTTTTCCAGTAATTGTACCTCTACGGGTCTTGTTTTAATATAAAACGAGTAAACCTTGGTACTATGTACACCATCACTTATGTTAAATGTAAATTTAGCTTCTGTTCCATCTAAAAATCATATTCAAGATTAATTGGTTGTTTTAGACAAACTCTGGCATTAAAATATATAGTAAAAACTGTTGTAACCGACGATTGTAAGTGATGAAATCTGATCAAATTTATTAAATCGCACTTATCAAATATTTGAAAATATTCAGGTCTTTGGTACTTTGTGACAAGGAAACATACTTTTAAATAAAGAATTACACTTATAACACAAATTTTGTCTCGACTGAATTCGTGTCAACTTTATAATTATTTTAATTTTAACTTACTTTGGTGACGAAACACAACCACTCCTTTATCTATCAATTCTTGAGTGAAGAAACGTAAGGAATTGTTGGGTTCGGATATTAAAGAAAGGTTACCCCACCAGCATCCTAACAGTTGGTAACGAATGGTTTCCGGAGGTTGATCAGAATCCACAGCAGCTAAATAAACAGATGATATTTTTGAAGAATTAAAATCTCACAATAAACTTACCTAGCATGTCAGTAGTAATGATGGATGTTCCTCCTTCCCACATCTTAAGTCCAGTATTATTTACAAGTTTTGGCATTTGATCATTTACAGGTGCAACATGAATAGGAACTATGACTGGTGTGCTTCTTTTAGTGTTCGTTACAGCAACCACAACAATTTCGTCATATAAATTTTCTGAATCATCATGAATGTACTTTAAATTACCATACATTAACTCTTTGTGACTGAAGCTGTTTAGTTTGTTGTTCTTTTCTTTACTTTCCAACCACCCGTAAATTGGTTGCTGAACAATAATGTACTCTAATATTTGCGATTTATAATATTCAGTTTTGACAAAAATTTGAGACTCGGTGATAGTGGCCGATCCTCCTTCCTTTACATTTAATGCGCTACTTCCCAAGTAAAGGTGCTCGGGAATTATTTTAATCTCGAGGAGTATATTATGAAGCCAAACCATACTATTTGTAACATTTAAAACAATGTGATCTGTTGTTTTGTTTGCCTTCAATTGTACGTAGACCAGCTTGTTTTCATTAATTAAAGCTTGCGAGAAACTGCTAATCATGGTCGATTCATTATTGTTTGTTTCAGAAATTGGAGCTATGTTAAGATAACCATTTTGAGGGTACTCGGATATGGAATACACTATGTTAGCTGCTGGTATCTCATCAGATTGGGATACTTCCAAAATAGTTCGATCAATTACCGCACTTGTTGATTCTTCCACAATTAAAGTCCTCAAATTTTTAACCACCAAAGGATCCCAATAGGACGCTGGTAAAATCCAAATATCGATTTGAGTCATGTTGATTGCATCTTTGCAACGTATTCGTAAATAAACGTGATCAGCAGTAACGGAACTGCTGTGGTCTTCGTGCATGTAAAAAATTTCGTTATTATTTATTTGAGCTTGAGTAAACGTGGTGACTTCCTAAAATTCAAATATTTAAATATTTTCACTAAATTCGTCACCTTTTCTTACCTGTAAAGATTTTGCGAAAACAATTCTTCCATACACTGGCTTTGTTACAATTTCAAATTTAATATCTTTCTCGGTTGCAAAAATATTCGTATCAACACTGATATACTCGCTTGATATATAAGTCCATTTACCATGTTGTGTTATTAACTTTTTATTGTTGTATATTCGTATAAAAGGAGCAGATGCTTGAACACGTAATACCCCATCAACGTAAAACTGACCATCCGTAACCCATAACTTAACATTTCCACTTTTTGGACCAGTGTGTTTAAAAAGCAACAAGCCATCGTCTAAATCTTTCTGGGTAAACTCGGTAACTTTAATTGAAGTATTTTTGGAATTATATAATTGACCATTTGGTAATTCGTGACAAGTGTAAATAATATCATAAGCTGTTGTATCTAAATCTGCATCTGTATATCTCAAATCTTCACCAGTTAACAATTTTTCTCCGTTTACAACTACGTTAAAAATTTTATCTACCAATCGCACAGGACCATTGTCGTTTTTAAGTTGAATTTGAATTTTTAACTCTCCGACGTATTGAAAGTCTTCGTTTTCAAACTTTGAGACGGCAATGAATTGAAATGAATCATTTTTTGTTTCAGAATCGTCGTGCATGTAAAACAAATACTTGGAAACTAATTCGTTCAAAGAAAAATAATTAGTGTTGTTACGAATTACAGTGGTATCTTTTATGTGTAAAAATCCATATGAAGGAAGTTTTGTTACATTGAATTGTAAGTCGGTTACGATATTGCTTATTATGTTTAAATTGGTCGTGTCGATGTTAACAGTTGCACCTTCTTCAACTTGAAGAGTATTTAGCACGACTTGAACTTTTGACGAGGTGGTTTTTGATGGAAAATATTCTATGGTTACATTTCCGCTTATATTTTTACAGCCACGACTTGCTACTACAAATTTAAAAGAGTCGGCGATGTATGAATATGATTTGTGGTGTAAATGGTACTTGATGCTCTTAGCTGCAATGTCTTCTTGGGTGAACGTGTCACTTGTGGTCATTCTATATTTAGAATTAGTTAGAAGCAAGTAACCATAACGGGGAGTCTCTTTTAATATATACAAAACTGACATGGTAGAGGCAGTTATCGGTTCCGTGTTGTATTCTAATTGTTTTTGTGTAATTGTACCTTGTTGAGAATCTTTCAAATTTAAAATATCAGAACCACTTCTGACAAGAATACATTTTCGAAGAGTAATTCTAAAGGTGTAGACAGCAGAACCATTTAAATTTGTACGAAACTAAAATATTTTACATTTATTGCTACTTAAATTAAAAAGAAAATTTTCTTACCTGAAATTCGTCATAAGTAGGTTGGGAAATTGCATGTCTGTATCTAATTTGATGTTTCCTTAAATTTTCACTGGTGAAAGTATTGGTCTTCTTCCATATGGCAACATTTGTTTCTATTTCAATTACACCAAATTGTGGTTCTTGTACAATGTAATATTGTGTGTCGTCAATTGCATCAGGCACATTTGAAATAAAGCTCAAATTAAAACTAGTTATCACAGCTGAGGTTTCGTGCATCAAAATTAATCCTGTATTGTTATAAATTCTCCAGAAATGTGGGAAAGCAGAAATACGCAACTTTGATATTTTGCTGGTTTCGATTCCATCTGATACTCGCAAAGCCAAATACGAATCATCCGAGGAGTTAGAATTATGAACATACAAAATTTTATTGTTATTCACATCTTCTTGCGTAAAAGATAAAATTGGCAATCCAGATTTATGTATCATCTCCAAATGACCTGATCCTGGATCAACTACGTTATACACCAACTGATTTGGTTCACTGTCGGGATCCTTTGCATACAGGAATTCTTTACCTAGCGTCTTTTTCATACCCTAATTAAACATAATAATCAAACTAGTGGAATTGCAATGAACCAGTAGCATAGGCAAAATCAAAACTTAGTAACATTGAATGTGGACTTCTCGGATTTAAACCAAAATTAGCCATCGAACAGGAGCAAACTATACAACAGCTTGTATTTAATTAATATTAGAGGAAATTAGGGAATTCAATCCACAAAACAATTTATTAGAGGAAGAAAATCTTAAATTTTAGTTTGTTTATAGGAATGAAGTAGAAAAACAAAAAAGTAAAAACACTGTAGGAAAGACATGTACATTTTTTGATAAAATTTCAGTAATTAACAAACATGTGTGTGTTTCCTCCAGAAATATTCTCGTTTATCAAATTTATTCGATATCGAGTGAAATTTTTACAAGAAATACATAGTATATGAATGACAAGGGACCACTGTAATGTTTTTATTCAGAATACTAAACCATTTATTTATTCATCAAGTAGAAATACCACCAGATCCGTTCCTCAAATTAAAAGAAATTTTGGCAAAAATCGGTGAAGTTGGAGAGATCAAAGTGTGGACAATTTAATATTTAAAATTTAATAACTGAAAGGCTTATTTGTGTATGCTACTGGCGAGCATTTTTGTAAAACTACCACGAAAGGTAAATAAAAACACATTAATGAATAAATTAAAAGTGGCATTACCTACCTGAGCAAAACTGCTACTACACATGCCACATTGATCGTTAGAGACAGCACATTAATCTTAAATAAACAAAACTATTAATAAAATACAAATTAGTTAACTAAAAGAAAATTTACCATTCAAATATTATTTATTACAAAATTCTTCCAATGGTTTATGCAGCAAGATGCAATTGCATTCTTAGTAAACAGCAAATATTATAAATTACACTGAGCAATTCACTTTTTAAATAAAACCATGCAAACTAACAAACTTTAACTTACCCTTGCTAAACGTAGTACGACCGTTGAAGCTATTTTTAAATTAGGAGGATCATTTATGGGTGTAATATTAACATTCAGCATCAATCTAAACCTTCCTTGTAAGTAAACAGGTAAAATAAACGTATTAGCAGCAGAAAACTCAACTTCCATAACAATCGAATCTTCGAAATATTCAGAACCATCGTGGACATAATAAACTTTATCACTCGATATGTCGGACAGGGTAAATGAATCTTTTTCGTGAATCCAGACATCGATTACAACATTACCATGTTCTGGTGCTTTAACAATGTGAAAGATAACTCCAGACTCGCTGATACCGTATTTTGGGTAATCCAAAACAACGTGTAAATTTGTAACAGTTATCAGCACACTTTGACCCTCAATTAAATGCAAAGTTTTCAATATTAAAAGTTCTAAATCTGTAGCCAGATTTCCTCTAGATATTACTCTGTTATCTTTGGTGTAGCTACTGTTCGTACAAGAATCAGATTCACATACACATTGATAAGAATCCAAACTTTGCTGAATACACAAACCATCATTGCTGCAAGGATTTCCATTTAAACAAGGAAACTGCCAAATACATCCGTTTAAAAGCCCTTCACTTATATGAGCATCTCGTAAGCCTATATTTCTTTCCCAAATTTTCAAATACCTCATACATCCTTTAAAACTTCCTTCGGCTATTTTCAACCCTTTCGATATTATTCTTGAACGTTTAACAGTATCCACACCTCCAATGTACAGTACATCACTAACCTCCCAATAAGGAACGGCATGCCGGGATACTTTGGCAGGATTTAAAGAATCAACACTTAATTCTATAGAAGACGAAATTCTTATTACAACACGATGCCAATGTCCATCAGCAACAAAAACGTCACTATCCAATTCTACACTTTTACCGTCACCAACACTTAACACCAATTTAAGTCTTCCCTTCCATATTTCAAGTGAAAAACTGTCCAATCTAGTAGGCAAACCAGTATTATACAATACAATTGCATTCTTCTCAGACAAAGTCTTCAATTCAAGTTGTAACGTCAGTACGTCACTTGGAGATGTAGAGATTATTAAAAAAGCGCCATCGTTTACAAAACTAATCGGTTGACTAAAATCGGCACTAAATTCTGCAGCACAATTCCAAGTTACTCCGTGGACCACAGTGGTTTGAGTTTGTCTATGCCTAGCTTTGTCTAACACTGAAATTCCATTGTACACTAAATCTGCCAAACAACCTCGAAAGTTTTCTTGATGTCCAAAAAATATATCCGAAAAGTTACCATGTCCGCCAACAAATAAACCATAATGAATGTTCAGTTCAAAAAATTTACCAGGGAGACGTTTTCTGTAGCAAAAAAAATTATAAATTATTGGGAACAATAGAATTTATTTAAACAAAGTATGCTTACCTAATTGAATGAACATTATCGATAAGTAGAGACAAATTAGCTTCCTTCCGAGTAACTAAAACTTCATGCCACTCCAAATCATTTAATTTAATACCCTGAGGGGAGGAAACTTCAAATTCGCCTGAACCTAAATTAATGTTGAGCTTCAACTTTCCATCGTCAAGTTTCAGGATACAATAATCGGTGGAGCCTGCCACCAATAAAATTAAAGCTTCCGATAAGTAAGTGCGAAATTTAAACCGAATGTCGGTGTATCCTTTAGCTTCTTTCAATGGAATCGAAATAAAACTATTACCATAAAACGAAGCTAAAATACAAGTTTCGATGTATTAATAGAACAAAGGAAATAAATATCAACAAACCTTGATCCAAGCATACACACAAAGGTATAACTATTAACAAAATTTGCCAAAATACAATCAAAGATAAAGCCATCATAAGATTGTGCAGACAAGATAATTTTCATATTCCTTTAAATTTCGATAGGCAGTTGGAGCTGTATCCTGCATAAGAATATTTGCAAGAGTTAATTTTGTTACACTTTCGTAAAAATTCGTAATTTTATGGAATTGTTCATTTATAAACATTATTTTTTTGGCAATAATAAACAATGGTTACACATCCATCGTACATTCACCCATACTAGCTTCCATCTTTATTTTACGAAAAGATGTTTTGATAGAAACTTGCAACAGCAGAGGCGTGTTAAGTATATTTCAATGAACGATGAATATTAGTCAAAAAAAAGTTGAACAAAAATATATCCAAAAAATGTAATAATCAGACAGATTTAACTTATAAATATTTTTTATTCGTATAATTTTCCATGGTACAAATTTGGCTTTGTCCCACGCTTCCTTCATTTCAAACGGGGAACTCCCCAAGTCACGCTATCTTTTATAGACAGTTTAGTTTAGTAGACAGTGGTAAAAAAAGCACTTTAATTCTTGCTTTGGGGGTAGTAAAACAAGGAGGTGCTTAAGAAAAGTAATTTGCATTTTTTATTGCTGAGTTTTTTCCCAAATGCTGTTTTGCCCTCGTGTGTGCGTTGGGCAAAACTTTTGAAAATTTGAAATTATTTGAAAGTTAATTTAATTATTTAACATAATTAATCTAATGAATAATTCATAATTTTGAAGTCTCCAATTTTCAGACTTTCTCGAGTACGTCTCTGGGCAAAAACTATTTTAAAATATTAAAAGCTATTTTAAATGCGGCAAACTATAAACCTGCACAGCACGAAGTTTGTTTCTCCTTATTTTATTTGTACAAAACTTGCTTAAATTTGTTTAATTATAAATAAAAAAACAAAAACAAAAATAGCGGTTCCTGGGGAATTTGTTTTTACACTGACGAACTTGAAAAATACTAATTTTTGAATGTAAATATTGAAGTTTGTGTTGAGCTAGAGAATTTACTGTTTTATGTATCGATTATATTTTAATATCACTAGTGTTACCTTAATTATTCATAAAACGGAAGTAGTTAAATGTATTTAAGGCTAAATTGATTTCAAATTTCAATATTTCATTTTTAAATCGTTTACCATGGCTAAAATGAACTCTACCAATTTGTACATAACCACAAATCAAATTATTTTGAAAGCAGATCCAAAGGATCCAAGCACCTGGCAAGACTTGTATCGTTTAGCTCCATATCTTAGGAATTCGTTATGTTGTGTTGTATGTGGAAATCTTTTAGTCGATCCACAAACTCCTGCCCTTGGAAAGTGTCAACACCACTTATGTAAAAAGTGTAAAGGGGGTCGAAAGAAAATTAAACCTACGTGTGCATTGTGTAAAGACTGTACAGCATATACGGAGAATAAAACCCTACGAATTCTCTTACAATGTTATAAAAAAATGTGTATGATGTTAATTAATTCTGGTATATTTAGACATTTAATAATGCAAGCTTCGAATAGTAATGTGGCAGCTGGTGTTGAAAGAGGAGCCGGCAATCTTATTATGTTAATTAGAGAAGGTGCCGCTTTTCAAGACGATTATCAAATAAACGGCGGTCTGTCTAAGTCTGTTTACAGTATATTACCGTGCATATATACAAATTCTTCTACACAAACCTTACAATTAACACCAACTGAAAATACCAACCGAGGAGTGATATTAAATTCAAATATACAAAACTTTTCTACCAATGGAAATGCATTATATTCTGTTATGTATGCAGGTACGGGTAACAAAATTACAATTAAACGTAAACAAAAAGAGGTAACAGCTGATCCAAAAGCAAATAGAGCTCCTACGATAAAAAAGGATAACACTACAAAGGTACATATGTTTTGCTACCATTAATGTATTTGTATTTAATGATTTTAAAATATTTCAGACTGTATTTAAAAAACCCGTTAACAAAACATGTACTATATTAAAGTCTCGTCGAGGCTGTCGGTGTGGAAATGCTACAGCCACACCAGGTAAATTAACTTGCTGTGGTCAACGATGTCCGTGTTATGTTGACAGTAAACCATGTTTGGAATGTAAATGTAGGGGGTGCAGGAATCCACATATGGCCGATGGCAATAAGGTAACAAAATTTGCTTACATGCTAAAATAAAATTAATTATGTTGTGTTTTAGGTACGACCACACACCTCTCAAACAGGAACAATCCCATCTGTGCCAGTGGGTGGACAAGTGCAAAGGCAACAATTAATGCACAACTCAAATCTAGAATTGGAACAAAATCTCACTGTAGAACAATTAAACAATCATGTAATGATAGCGAACATTAAAAGTAAGTGTTAATTTCCAATTGCTTACTTGGTCTACTAACTTTTATAGATTGTTTATAATGCATATCACTTTAATAATTGGCAATTGATATTTTAATTTCAAATTTATTCTTGAATTTTACAAAATTGTTTTTCGTTTAATATTTATTAATTCATTTTATCACAAGTACGATATTTAATCCTACCTACAGTTTAACATAGGAAATTAAAGTACATTTAATATCTTAAACATGTGAAGGAGACAGTTCGAAAACTTCCAATGTATTTGGTCGGAGGATCCGGCACTTTACTGCCAGCACATAATTGTACTTTGCTAAAATCTATACTCCCACTTTAAAGTTTCCTTTAGATCAATCTCCTGTTTTAGGGAAATATTTATTGAACATGGCGAAGGGAAAGTTTTAACTTATTCCTTACGGAAAAAACCCAAATAATTTTTTTTAACTTTGTGAATATACGTAATTAAATTGTCCAAAACTAATTTGACATTCAATTAATCTAATCAAGAACTTGATAATATTGAAAATGACACAAATTTATTCTTTATTCTGATAAAAAACAGATTACGATCTCCTAAAAAAAGTTGGTAGACCAGGGAGGTGGTTGCAGCCTTAAAATGTTTAATGAACACTTTCTAGTGTTGGATTCCTGTACAGAATTACCACCTTCATTACCACATGCAATATTAGTTAATAGCGACGAGAGATCAGATAACGAAGATGAAGAGATAACCGTAGATGTTTGACTGAAATTATTTCTATTCATTGTGATAATATTTTTAAAAACCTGTAGTTTAGTTTATTTTTAAATTAATTGAAGCGACCATCTAGTTATTGTAATAGGGCTTCCAGCAAAGCATCACATTTTATTACTTTCTAAAATTTATAGGAAGTAATGCTGAAGCAAGACGTCGTTAATGTTCTTTTTTAATCTATTTGCATTATGTTTGTAAATGAATCATTATTTTAAAATAATTGAATTTCTTGGTTTGAAGAAGTATTGATTTTCCCCTTTAAACCAAGATTTTCAGGTTGAAGTGTGGGATGGGGTTTTGTAGTGTTTTACAAGAAAATATTTACCTTAAAAACAGGTAACTTATTATTTGAGAATTAGAGACAGAGTTTTTAAAATGGGTATTTTATTCTGAAACACTGTAAAACTTCAGCCTGAATTATTTATTAAAAATTAAGAAATTTTGTTCTTAATTAGAAATAATTAGGCAAGAAGTTAGATGTTTATACGATTATTATATTTTTTCTACGATTTAGAATCTTAATAAGGCTTTTACGATATTCTTATTCACATGTTAAAGATGTAAAATTAATTACAAATACCAAAGAAACAATATTTATTACATTGTTAGTCCATAAAATAATTTTTTATACGTTTATAACATAATTACTAAAAATATAATTAATTACAATGCATCTTATGAAATCTTGTTTGATGCTCTTTATTAAATTAATTTGGTGAATTAAACAAAATTGTAAATTATAATTTAGGAATTGCAAAATTAGTATAAATTTTCCTGTATTTTACAAAACTACCTTATCCAGGAATAACTTTTTCTGGGAGGACAGAAAACTGTCCTGGAGTCCTTTTCCTGAAAAAATCTTGTGACGATTGTGAAGCAAGATAAAATGATGTTATTAACCAGTGACTTAAAAAGATTTATGTAATTTATTTATGCAAAACCATGCAAACAAAAACTGAAAGTGTATTGATACGTCCAAATAAATGCCATGAAAATCAAAACTGACTTTTTATAGATTCCTGTACTTTTAGATATCGGTCGTACAATGTGGATGTTTTTAGAAACGTGAATTTGGGGAGTACATCCCGAATGTACTCTTCGTAATCTTATTTAAACATTTTTTTCCAATTGTTTTCTAGATATTGGTCAACGTACACCACAAAGTTGTTCTCGATGAACAAATCTCATTTTGTGTAGTTTTTGGGATATTGAAAAGTATCATTTTAAAATAAGAATTTGGTGGTAATTAGGATTTTTAGAATTGACTGGTTGTATAGAAAATTTATTAAATGTAAAGAAGTCACATTAGTATATATTATTTTAAAATAAAACTAATTTTAAATGTATAACAACAAAATACCAATTATAAATGGTTGATAAATAAATAATCACAAAAGTTAAGTTCAGTTAAATTAGCAAATATTAACTTAAAAACATCATTGGTGAAAATTTTACACTAACATACATTAAATGCATTTTTACAGTAATCACATTAATTTAAAAAATAAATATTTTGAGTTCCTGTTACAGGCATTTTAGTATATTAACAGGTTGCATCTTATCTATAAAAAATGTACCCTAATTTAATCATCCACTTGTACTGTGTGTCCGTGTACCGTAGCCGATTGATGATACCGGCGACGAGATGCAAAGTCTTCGTTATCTTCATTTAGTTGTGCAGAAGTTAAATTCATAGACGGATAAGAATGTGTAACTACTATTTGCTCATATTCTTGGGATCGTTTTCTATAAAATATAGATTTAAAAAAATACTACTGTTCAGGATGTCGTTAAAATAATTCAAGACTTACCCACAGCATCGTAGCAAAATACCCTTAATCCAAACAAAAATATTAAAATCTACTGCCAAACCAGGTTTAACTGCTGGATTAGCAGTTCCGATATACAACCAAACGAGGAACACGACTGTAAAACCCATTATAGCATACAACCAATTAACTAGCAGCATAATTAAAATTTTTAGCAGAGCCTAAAGGTAATTTTATAGTAGTAAAACAATTAGCATACACACACAAAACTTACTCCAAAGAGTGATAACCAACGGTTACACAAACAAGAATACCAATTTTTTGGTTTTGAGTGTATGTAGGTTTTTCGTGATATGGGAGTTGTTTCGTTTGTGCTGTCCAATGTATTTGTAGAAATATTTTGTTTCTAAAATTGAAAATAAATTTAATACAAATTATTTCTTCAGAATTTTTTTAACCTTTATAGCATTGTACTGGGTACGTTCAGGAAATAAATTGTCCAGATCACTTATGTCCTGACTAGGAGAAGATTCGGCATAATCTACAACTGTGGAATTTCTTGTTTTGTGGTAGCGCTGTTCCCTTTGATGTTGTATATCAAAACTTTGTGCTAAAGCAAAATATGCATAATCTATACAAGCGTAAGTAATTAAAAATGGCATGGTGACGATTGGTGCTAAGGTGTTGATTTCTCCACACAAGATAAAGATTAACACTACACTAACAACAACAACGAGAGCATATAAAGGCACTTTATTTGGTCCACGCTGTAAAACAATGTTATAGTCGAGTTAAATAATAAAATTATTCCGCTTACTCCTTTACTTAAAATACCAATACCGGGTATTACATTTTCCATCGCAATTGATTGTAGAACACGAGGTGTACCATACATTGCACCTAAGCAGCTAGACATAGAGGATACATATAAACCAGCTAATAATAAAACTCTTAGGGCTGAAATTTTGGATGCAATCATAAAATCTGTGAGGAGGATATCACGGCGACAAGTTGCTCCCAAAAATAAAATAAAGACAAGGTATAAAAATGTTCCCGTTCCAAGAGCAGCTAATGTTCCATTAGGGATGTTCACAGAAGGCGCTCGCAAATCTCCACTCATATTAATACCGGACAAAACTCCTGTGACGGTAGGGAAAAATACTCCAAATACAGTAAACCAATTATAATTTTCTTGGTAACTAGACCATGTATTGTTAACTAAATTCCCACTAAGCCACCCGTCAACTCCATATTCTAGAATAATTTTTATAAATTTACAAATTATAGTTTGTGGAATTGTAGTTTACCTGGATTCTCATTAATAAAACTGCCAACCATAAAATCAAGTCCCGCCAGAAGCAAAATCAGCAACAAAATAAATTGCAATTTAATAACCCATTTAACACCTGCCAGATTAATCACAGCCAAAAATAATACAGCTGCACTTGCAATTCCTCTAAGTGTCCAAGTAGAATTGGTCATTCCGATCATTCCAGCCATTGATTCTCCAAACCCTAACACGTTAAGAGCACAACCAACTGCCTTAAATGAGTTATTATTAATATATTAAAAATGGAAAATAAGAATAAATTTTACTTGTCCGAAACAATACAAAAGTCCCAACGATCCACCAAAACGCGATCCTAAAACCTGCGAAAGAAGAAAATAAACTCCACCGCTTTCCATGCGACATCTTTCACAAATTCCTACAGCTGCCAGAACTGACACCAATGCAGTAAATACTAAAAAAAATGTAAATGTACAATTGAGTAACTAAAATGTTGTATATTACCTGTCGCTACCACGATTAAAACACCCCCCAATACCCCAGCTTGTCCGACAATCCAACCAGATCTTAAAAATACAATTACTCCAAAAATATTTATAAGACAGGAAGTAAACACACCATCCCAGGTTCCGAACAGTATTGGTTGTGAAATAAAAAAATTCGACTTCCACCAAGGTACATCACCCTGTAAACATCAATTCTAAACTAACAAACGACATTTATAAACGGAGACTCACTTGTTCTTCGGCAAATAATTCATTAGCACCAGAAGCTTGATGACCGCCAGCTGCATACTCATACTCGTTACCCAAATCTACAAATCCACCTGTGTAACTACGACTTCGTGGGGCAGCTTCGTTACCCAAACCAAACCGAGACCAATCTAAATTCTTATTACTACTATCACGATTTTGTTCTTCCATTGCAAAATAAACTATAGCATAAGTTTTTTAATCATCTGTTGTTAGAGTAAGCTATCAATACGGATAATACTATCTTAGATAAGTAATCTTGATTATCTAAATTTAAAGAGGGAATTGCAAATTTGGAATTAAATTCATTAAACATCGAAACACCACCGTAAAAGAACATTTCACCATTCTATAACAACATAAATTTATTCAATAATAAAATTTGTTGTAATTCGGTTATTTGTGTATGTAACGGGACATCTTTTTGGTTATTACAAAATGCGATTGATGTAGCTCACGCGCACGCGCCACCACGTTAGCCGTCACAAACGTCAAATTGAAATTAGTCATAGTTTATTATTACTTCACACATTTTAATCTGACCTTTCACATGGTAATCCTTTTAATGAAACAATTAATAAAACGCTAGTTTTTAAATTTTACGGTGTATATTTTTGGAAAAAAATTTACATTAGTAATAAAACAAAACTGCAGAATTTAAGTAGAGCGATTCTGCTGATCAGGGAATCAAACTTTCCTATGACCATCTCCGTGCTTCGGAGGGCACATAAAACCGGTTATAAAACAATTTAAAATCGCTTCCTCAGAAACACTTATTAGCAGGGAATCACTTTAAATTTTTTTGTTCCTCCAGACTTGATGAACTTAAAAGTTGCACGATTTAATAGTCGTTTTGATTTTTCGGTTTTTCTTTTTCCAAGTGCTTCCTGCAGGTTCCAGCAGAGCTTCAATAATTTTCCACGTCCAGTTCAGTCCCGTCTTCCTTGTTTTCCATCCACTCTACATATCGGAATGGAATGGAATTAAATGACAATCTAAATTTTTATGAATTTCAAAAAAATGGAAAGGCTATCTTTGGTGTAGCCGTGTAGCCCCCAAAAATTGAAATTTCCAAATCTACTCTGTATATAAATTTTTTATTTTGAAGAGGTGGGGGATCTAGCTTGACCTGGGTTATATTTTTGTTATTTATACTGTACATTAAAAAAAGTTAAATATGAACAAATATAATATACAAGATTTGGACTGCTCATTTCTATTTTCTCCTCAGCACTAAAATCTAAAACTTCCGGACGTGTTTTAACTGAACTTTGGAACCCTAGTAGTTACGCCACTGATATTTCTTAGAATAATTATTTTTATAGATGTTGTACTTTGTGCAGTTATGGATTTAGGCCTTTTCTACCATATATAATAAAACAGGTTGTTTTAAAAACAGTGCGTGAAAGTTTGATTGAGGAAAAAAAGAAGAAAACCTAAATTTAGATAATTGGATAGGCTAGCAAATTTTCCAAATAAAGCAATGATGAAGAGTAATTTGCAATAACATGTTTATGAAATTTTTACTAAAAAATTTCCTTTTTATATTATTATTCTCGTGACGTTCAATGTGACATAAACAAATAAACGTGACTCCTTACAGAAAGTAAACAGTAAGTTAGAAACAAACCATTTTGGTAGGTTTCTTGACGAATTAAATCTGTTCGTTTTTAACCTAACTTATGGCCTAAGAGCAATTTGTTGTTTAATACAAAAAGTTACGATGAATTGCATGAAATCGAGTGCGCGTACCCCTAAAATTACACCTATTACAAATGATTACGAAATAACCAACACTGTGCTTGGACTTGGAATCAATGGAAAAGTAGTGGAATGTTTTTCAAAAAATAACCGTGAAAAATTTGCATTAAAGGTAAACTTGTGACCTAGTGTTGATTATTTTGGAGAGTTAAAGTCTATTTTAGGTTCTGCATGACTCGGTTAAAGCTCGAAGAGAGGTTGATTTGCATTGGAGGGCTAGCGGTTGTCGACATATTGTCAATATTATCGATGTCTATGAAAATTCCTATAATAATAATAAGTGTTTACTTGTAATTATGGAATGGTATGTGATTAATGAATTCAAGTATCGAGCCTTAACTTTTATTTTGTTTTAGTATGGAAGGTGGCGAACTCTTCCAGAGGATTCAAGGTCGACAAGATGGTGCATTTACCGAAAGAGGTACTGTTTCATCATTTTGTGTAACCTTAAATTAACCCCCTTTTTTAAACAGAGGCTGCACAAATTATGCACGAGATTTGCATTGCTGTAAAATTTTTACACGATACTAATATTGCGCATAGAGATTTGAAACCTGAAAATTTGTTATATACGAAAGAAGGCCCTCTCGGAATTTTAAAATTGACAGATTTTGGGTTTGCAAAGGAAACTTTAACGAAAGATACGCTACAAACCCCATGTTATACTCCGTACTATGTCGGTAAGTTGTAATTATTTCATGTTGATGTGACTGCATATTTATGTGTAATTTTTAGCACCTGAAGTGCTCGGACCTGAAAAATATGATAAAAGTTGTGATATTTGGTCATTAGGAGTTATTATGTATATTTTGTGAGTAGTACGTTTTAAAGTCAAACAGTTTGTTGGAATCTTGTTTTTTAGACTTTGTGGATTTCCTCCCTTTTATAGTAATCACGGTCTGGCTATTTCTCCTGGTATGAAAAAAAGAATTCGAACTGGACAGTACAATTTTCCAAATCCAGAATGGCAAAATGTTAGTCAAGATGCTAAGGAATTAATAAACGGAATGCTCAACATCGATCCTGCACAACGATTTAGTATTGATCAAGTTATGCGCAACAACTGGATAGCTGTAAATAATTCATTGAATAATTCAAATGTTTTTGTTTTACCTAAATTCCTTTTAGCAATATACTGCCGTTCCCCAAACCCCGCTGCATACTAATAGGATGTTACGTGAGTCCGAAGAAGTTTGGCCAGAAGTTCAGGAAGAAATGACAAGATCTTTAGCAACAATGCGTGTAGATTATGATCAAGTGCACATAAAAACGCTTGAAAGTTCAAATAATCCCCTTTTAAATAAACGTCGGAAACGCACAGTACCATCGACGATGCCACTAAAAGAATAATAAATTAATCGAATACTTAGAGTGCTTTTTAAGATTGCCTTATTTTTAATTATTTTTAAATTAAAAGAGAATTTAGTCCCTAAAGTTTCAAGTTTCAACTAGCGAAAACCTCTCGTTGTATTGTATTAATTATTGCAGTGATCTAAGTATTGGCCCATACTTGTACTTCTTTAATTCATGAATGAAGTATAGTGTAATGATTGTATATTTGTTGTAACATAATATTTTTGGGCGAGTTTTGCCCAAATTTGTGAATGTTTTGAATTTTGATTTGATAAAACTTAGCTTTTCATCTAACGTCTTCTGTAATGGATGTATTTTAAACAAAATTCTGTGCTTTTTGACTACTTAGAATGTGGTGTCTTAATGTTTATCTCTTCTAATTTAGAAATGATTATAAATTAATTAGTATTAACGAAATTAGCTATTTAATGGTTTAGTTATTAAATTCGTTTGGAAATCAAACAATATTTGTGAGTTGTTTTTAATTAATTGGCAAAGGTACATTATCACTTTTTCATGTTAAACTATCCAAAAACTGAAGCTTTTTCAGTTGCTTATTGATCCAAGTTAAAATATTTTACGATAATACTAGTGCA
Organism: Cantharis lateralis; assembly: GCA_963170105.1. NCBI lineage: Eukaryota > Metazoa > Arthropoda > Insecta > Coleoptera > Cantharidae > Cantharis > Cantharis lateralis. Next base: position 22,518,911 of record OY720630.1, on the reverse strand, counting down.
ATTTTAATTTAAAATTTAGTAAGCACTTTTGATTCCATTTTAGCAAACGGAAATTAAATTATGACTCATTAAATATTACGGCCAAGTACTTGAATAAATATTGCATTTTAAAAGTTTATTATTTTATATTTTGTTTATTGTTGCATACTAAAAGACATTTTTTTCTTATACAGTTTATTGTATTAGTTATATTTTTCTGCTTAGAACTAGTTCGTACAGGGTGTTCATAATATCACAATAATAGTAATTATTAAATGTTAAAAATTTTGTTATACGATGGTTCAACAGTATTAAATATTTGTTTGACTAACCAAAATTTTTAATAAAAATTTTGATGATTTTGAAAACGTGATTGTTATGTTCATTTTGTATTGGTAAAAAACTGATGAATCACATAATATATTATACAAATATAAAGAGATTGAGTAGTTATTTTTAGATTATTAACATAATATTGTTAAAAAGTTGATGTTAGTCTAATTGACTTATTTAAAATTTCTTTATGTATTTATTTTAAAAATGAATACAAATATATAAATTAATTATATTCACAAATTTTATTTTAAATCAAAAGAGATGATAAATAAATTGTAATGTATTGAAACTGGTACATTTTAATAAAAAGTGAACAAAAACTTTGTATGTAGTTTTTAGTTGTATAAATATGATTTTTGGCCAAAACCAGGATTTGGTGCCTTGTTACATTTTACCTTTTTCCTGAATTAATGTGGAAATCCCAATTGCAATTTTTAATTAGTTTAATGCTAAAATTTGTTAAAATGTTCACCTACTTTAGTTACCCGAAAAAATTCTATAGATTCTTCTGCAAAGAATTTCTTTATTTCTTCAAGAATAGAAGCAGGAAATTATGGAATTGAATTTATATAATATCAGCAAATTGTTTTGGTGGGAGAGGTGCAAATTTTACCAGAATGCTGCACAAAGAACACAGATGTTTCCGTGGGAAAAAATTACCTGAGATACTGTTCTCTGGTAATTTTTTCAAATTAAAAGCAATTGAAGATACTTCACGAAAACTCTTGTATACGCTCTTGTTTACTTTTAAATAGCGTAAGCGTTTCAGTAAAGAGATTAACATCGGTGAAATCTGCAGTCCACATACTGCACACACTTCTACATGAAAAAAGACCAAAAATATGCTAATACCGTGTAAGCTGTTTCCAAAGGTTTAGCTCCGCCCATTGTGAGAATTTACATGAAGAAGCAAGTATTCAGTATTGGCACAATCATCTCTTTTGATTTGAGGATTTACCTCATTTTAGATATCTTTTGTGAGAGGCCAGAACTCACGAAAAATTTTTTGCAAGCTAACTGTTTTTTTCGCCTCTACTATAGACTATATAGAAAATGAAGAGACCTGTATTCTTTTAGAATACTTACCCTTCACCATTTATATTATATGGAATTCATTATGGTGAAAATGCAGCTACATAACTATAAAATTTCAAAAATTAATATCTGAAAGAAATAAACCAATTTGATATTTGAAGGGCATTTAGGGTGAGTATTTCTCTAAATCATATTAACCAAAAAAATAAGAAAAACGACTTTCACTTTATTCAAAAAAATTGCAAAATTTTCAGTTTTTTCGATATTTTTTCAATTTTTATATTTTCAAAAATTAAGTAAGTGCGATTATTCCACGTAAAAGAAAAAATCTTTGCAAATGCTATAAAATTATTTTCTTATGTTAAACACCCACTTTTTGAATTCCGTTCTATCGGGCGTCAGGCCTTTTGCTGGTATGGGCCTCCTCATTTTGTATAAACAACAACATATTTCAGCCAAAACAAATTCTGGAACATGAGCTCCACCTAGCCTGCACGATTTGAAATGGATTCAGTGAATGCCTACTCATTTGATATATTATTTTAAAACATGTACAAATATAAAATAAATTCAAATTGTAATGTCAGGTGCCAATATATTTTTGCGAACCGACAAAGTAAGTAATGAGCTTAACAATAAACTAATTTACTCTAAGTTGGTGCTGTTTAGACAGTTAGGGGGATAAGTAATTCTTCAAAAAATCAGTGCCATCAAAATATTTCCTGAAAATTTTGAAACTATAATTTCAATGGAGAATTATAATTACTGATTTTCTGAAAGTCTCTTACGGTAATAGGCTCCCCCATCAAGCGGGGGTCAACGCTCGTTAGTTCCACCACTGATTATAATGTTTTTATTTATGTTATTAATGGGAAGAAAATATGGTTTTCTCTTCTTGGATATTTTGGATCTTTTCAAGGTCATTTCAAGGTGAACTTTGAATTTTGCAATGGCACTTTATATTTTTTTAGCAGATTTCAATTTCGGATGAAACAATAAACAACTTTTGGTGGAAAATTTTCATTATCTGACTTAGTAAGGTCGGTATAATGACTGAAAAGTACCATTTGGAGTAAGATGCGTTAAAACAAAATAAAAATAGTTTAATAAATGCATTTGACTCGTAAAGTCTAACTAGGATTAAAAAGGAAAATTTGTTTCTTTTTTCCTGCAGAAAGTGAATCTACTAAAAAAATAAAATATTATTTAATTAAACCATATTTCCCCCCCTCGCCATTACACAACTTGTGTCCAAAACATTTTTTCATTTGTTGTTTGATTTTCCAAATATTTCTTGCTTGTTTTCAAAAAACACCCTAGCAGAAAAGACAGTATAATTTTTTAATGTTTTAAGCATTTTTCTTCTATATCAGTTATGGAAATTTCAAATTAAATTAAATTAATAAATTCTTCCCAAAAATCCTTCTAAAATATAGCAAAAAAGGTTGTTTAGGTAATTTTTAATTTTCTGCGTGCGATTCCCTACATAATAATTTTGATTTTGAATTATTATGTAAGCAAAATTAAATTGTGCATATTTTTAGCAAGATTTTATTCTGCAAGTTTTATGATTATTATTTATTGCATTTGAATGATTGAATGGAATTTAAACAATATAAATGAAAATTCAAAGGAAAACTTAAACAATGCTTAAAAAAACGAAACGTAGTGGAGGGAGTTTACTTGATCTTTAGAGGGTTAGTTGTCTAGTCAAACTAAAAAATACACCAGACAACAAAATCGATTTAACTTCAAAAGTTGATACGGTTAAAGTACTTTTGCAAACGTTTAAAGTCGTTGAAATAATTCGAATGAATAAGAGAAAAATTTAAAAAGATTTTGAGAATTAAAATTTTTGATTTTATAATAAAATTGTAGAGGAAAATCACGGGCGGTTGTTATAATATTAGGTAACGAAAATAAAATGTAGGGAATTATTTAGAATTTGGGTTTATATATAGGCCCATGATGAGATGGGATGCGCAATAACTGATTTAGGAAGTTTGTGGAAGAGTTTAGCATAAAAATAGCTAAAAATAAAAGCTTTGTAATTTTTTGAAAGAAATTACAAAATGTTTTAAGCACCGTTTTTAGTTTGTAAATTTTATTTTTGTTTCTAAATTTAGAAAGTGGATATTTTTAGAATGCTATTTCTATTTTAACAAGTATGGTTCGGTGGTAGTAGCATAGGAATGTGTTGGTATTTAATGAAATGGAATGATGGCGTAGGATTAATTGGTGGACGGGAAGGGAGGTTTTGGACATTTGGATATGGGAATGGTATTGAGGGGAAGGAAAATAAATAAAATATAGTGGCGGGCAGGTGCAGCGTCGTACGTATACTATTATTGGGATCTAGGATGCAAAGCATGAGTTGGGAAATTGTCGTAAATCTGCGATAGTGCACATGCAGTAGCGATCGTTACTCAGATGAGCAAAGCGTCGAAAGGACGATAACGGTGGCGTCGCGATCCGCCGCCGTCTGCGTCGCCGCAGAGCATGTGCACGAGCGTCAGTCATTCGTTTGAAGCAGCTCATACCACCATGCTATGTATATCTAAAGCGAGCCCAGCCGTCATCACCAGCGTAGCAAAATATAAATACACCAAGAGCTGGCGTCTTTATTAATAGTTAGTGTAAGCAGTCGGATATCGTGCGGTTGTAGAGTGTGCTCGTTAAGGTTGGCATGTAACGCGAATATTGAACTATCAATAAAACCGCAGTGCGCAGTGTGAAATCAATGAAAAATACGTTGATTTTCTGCGGTGGCGTGGTGAAGAACTGCTGGTGATGGGACAGGGCGCGTATAACGGCGCCGGCCGGTGACCCTGAGGAATGTTCATCCCCGATTCGCTGCGTAGCTGCATGGTGGAGCCCGATGTGTCCTCGTACCTGCAGACGCCGTCCTCGGGACAGGTGCCTACCCGCTGCTACCCTTCCTACTCCCCCCTCGGCGTGATATGTAATTAACATGATTAACATCAATGTTCTGTTTTGGCGGCTCGGGTGGATGCAGTCGCGGCTGGGCGGCTGAGCCGCATCTACCCCGCTGGCCCTCGATGTTGACTGATGGTGTTCTGTTCTTGCAGTCATACCTGTTCTGTTGTATTGTTGCTGTTTGTTGCTGCTCGGCTCATTTTCTCATTGCTAGCGTCTAAAAATAAGCTGATAAAAATAAATTAGCATTTAAAGAGAAATATTTAACTGTTCTAACGCGCACATCCATACATACATTCATACATTGTACAATCCAATTTGTGAGTCTGCCACAGCATGACTAGAGAGATATGTGTGGTATTCTCGCAATCCGGGTTGGCCCAAACAATTTTTATCCTTTTGAGCTGTTAGCGTAGTTATATTTATTGTTGATATTATGAAATGACAAGAATAATTGATATTGGTCGTGTCATCAATGCAATGCACTGTCGTCGGTTGTTGTTTATGTCATGCAGTTGTTGTAGTATGCATGCAAAGTTGTACGTGACCAAGTTGAGCGATGGTTCCAGCAGCGCGAATTGTAAAGCCCGCATTGCAGACCGTTCATTGTCCATTCCATTAGTCTTCCTTTCTCTAACTAATCTTTGCAAAACTATCGTATTTTAAAACTTACCTTCAATTAACACTCAAATATAACTTTATATTATTTATTTAATGTTGTTTGTATTTCATGTGTGTTAGGTTTGCTTTATTTTATTCTTACAAAAAAAAACAATTTTCTCTATAAGTAGAGTGTTGATGAGTGCATGTGTATGTCGCCAGGACGAGTTCCACCCCTTCATCGAGGCGCTGCTACCGTTCGTTAAATCCTTTTCATACACATGGTTCAACTTGCAAGCTGCCAAAAGAAAATATTACAAAAAGCATGAAAAGCGAATGTCTCTTGAGGAAGAGCGGCAGTGTAAAGAAGCGTTGCAGGTAGACCACATTTTATTTTTACATTCATCCTTGCCTTCTTTCAATGCCCTCCAATTGTTACAGAATGAAAAAGCAGAAGTCAAACAAAAGTGGGCATCTCGTCTTTTGGGTAAACTACGAAAAGATATTACACAAGAGTGTCGCGAGGACTTTGTGCTCAGTATCACAGGCAAAAGACCTGCAGTGTGTGTGTTATCGAATCCAGACCAAAAAGGCAAAATGCGCCGAATAGACTGTTTACGTCAAGCAGATAAAGTGTGGAGACTCGATCTTGTTATGGTTATTTTATTTAAAGCCATCCCTCTCGAAAGTACAGACGGCGAACGTTTAGAAAAAAATCCCGATTGTTCCCAACCGGGACTCTGTGTTAATCCCTATCACATTAATGTTTCTGTAAGGGAGTTAGATCTCTATTTGGCCAATTTCATCAACAGTCACGGTACTTATATGTTTTGCATCCATACGAATTTAATATATTCGAATATTATTTACAGATATATTAAGCGGAATAAGTTATAATAATAATAACAACAATAACAACAACACGAAAAAAGAAGACGATCGAAAAAGTAAAGGTGAATATATTTTGAATAAATTAGGTAGTGATGGATAAATGCAATTTTATTTTTGAAAACTTAAATATCTTAGGGTATGCACATAATCCGTACAACGGCGTCGTATGTAACGACATTATTATGGCAACTGGCGTATTTTCGTCAAAGGAGCTGTGGAGATTGTCTAAGTGTAAGATACTTCGTTTTAAGATTTTAAAAATAACAGCTAATGCGGCTTAAATATTTATACGTAATATTTGCAGCTTCCATCCTTCAAGAAATGTCCGAACCACAACCAACTATCAACAACGTTAAGGTTGAACATCCTGCCTACTACTGCAACAGCTACACAGATCAAACGGTTGTTGGAGATCGAGGTTCTTCCGTTGATGCTATGGTCGTATCTTCCGCTTACTGTAAGTCAATTTTCCTTTATTTCTTCATTTTTTTCAATTCAAAATGAATTTGTCGCCCCAACAAAGCTTCTAGTTGTCTCAACAAATTTTTTTGCTGCCACAACAAAAAATTTTCTGTTCAGAAAACAACATTTGTCCCAGCAGCAAAAAACTAAAAGCTTTGTTAGGGCGACAAATCCTTTTTAACAGTGCACTTTGCTCACTCAATGCAAAGTGTGACTTGCAAGCAAATATATGCACATAGCACAAGGAAATTACATTTGCATTTGAAAATAATCGCAAATATTACTATTCAACTGCAAGGCTCCAACGGAATTCCACAATTAATGCTTGAAAAATCTTCTGCGATTTGCATAGAGCAACGACCGATCTAGCATCTAGCTTTTACGGAACCCGAAGCTCCATTATTATTTAATAATTGTTATTCTGTAACAAATTATTTTAAAATCGCGCATGCCCAAATTAGAGGGTAGATCAATTTTAAATTTTGGTTAGCACGCTTTGTTTATCTTTTTGTCGAAGCACATTTCAGCAGCAGTCTTCCATTTTGTTTTAGACAGTGTGACGCTTTTACAAAATTTCTCGGTGATTATAAGAGACGGATTTACATTTTGTCATTTATATTTATAGCGAAGCTTCCACGTGGAAAAAATAAAAGTAATTATAAACTAAAAATATGTTCGGGTTATTTATATTATTTTGCAATTATTTATAATTATATTATAACTTGCATTACGAATAACGGCAAAAACGGAGAAATTAAAATTAAGAAATGATAATTTCGGTCAGAAAAAAAATTTGAAATATGCAATTTGAAGATCAAAGTTATAACACCAATATACAAGACTCACGTAGAGAAATTATTTGCTATAAATTGCGCCAGATGTTGACCAGCAGAAACTTTTGAAAAAAAATACAAATTTTCTTGAGTGCCTTTTTTTGGTTACATCGAATATTTGTTTCATTCCAACAAAATTAAAATGATTTAAAATCATTTTTTGGAAATTTTGTACAAGGACTTGTGCCGCGTTTATTTTTACAAATTTATTTTAAAACAATATATCACAATTTTTAAATAAACTTTTTCAGGCAAAATATTTAATATTTAATTTTTTTAAATTATTTAAATTAAATTTACGATACAGGTCAAATATAATTGTAAAAATTTCGGAAGGGAAAATTTTTCTCAAGATAGACAATAAAAATATATTATGATTTTCTATTTAAAAAATGAAAATCGATACTATCAAGGTGAATCACGTTAATTTTTTACTATTTTTTGGAAAATTCTTCGCGATTTCAATTTTGATCTTCAACGGCCTGCTTGCTATTCGGGCGCTCCAGTCCTGTATGTATAAAATGCTAATATAGAGGATGTACGGCATACATGTCGAACTCGAGGCCCACGAGGAATATTTTTGCGGCCCAGACAGTTAAGAAAACATTAATTTTATTTCTTATCATTTTTCCATTAGAAATAAATTTACTTTAATAATAAATTTATTGTGCTACCCACATTTTATTCACGGATTTGGATAGATCATATTTTTCTGAAAAAATTACCCGAAGAAGAAAGTTTTCAAAATAGCATCTTAAGATGCTTTCATTAAATTTCGAAGTAATCGAATTTGAGTTATCGATTTTTCATATAGAACTCGGTATCTTCGAGATTCTATTGATGGACATTGGGCGGAACTGACTGCAGTTGCCTTCTAGAAGTGTAATAGTTAACATATAAATATTTTACATTGGATTTCGATAATTATTATAATTTAATTTAATTTAAAAACAAAAATTCCGTTTTTCTAGTTTTATGTTAGTTTTAAATAAATCATTTATTAGTGAAGCCCAGAAAACAATAGAAGGTTTTGACCAAAAGGTCAAATTTTGCACACATCGCTTAGAAATGACTTAGAGAGAAGTTGTTGGAAATTATGGGAATTCTTTTTAAAAAAAGTGCGAGAGCAAAAAATCGGTCGTTAAACTTTCGGTTAGAGAAAAATATCGTGGTTTTGACAGTCAACAAAATTTATTTACAGCAAAGTCGTAATGAAAATTGGAAATAAACGAATATCAGTTCTAATTCTGTTTTAGTTCGACAATTTATTAATAGATTTGTCTATTGAAATAAACCTTCTTCTTTGAGGTAATTCATAAAAAAAATAAGGGTTGCCATTTGAAAAAATTACGAAACATAATTTAAAAGAAAATTATATAGTGTTGCCTTTTTTTTAAATTATTCAATTAAATATGATAAATAAACCATGACCATGACCACCAAGTCATGTGAAATTTGCAGTCAAACTCGAAGTACTTATTTAATATAAAATAACTTTTCAGCAATGCCTCAAAATACTACATTGGTGTCTTCAAGTTCACAAGCGGTTAGTCCCAGTGCACTCTTTTACCAACACAGTCCTGAATCTCATCATCAACATCAAAATCAAGTAAAATATCCAGAAAATGGACACGACACATTATCAGATTTTGTAACATTTGTATGCCAAGAAACAGAAAATAGTCAGCAGAACGCACAGGTTTTATTGCTTGAAGTAGGTTTGAAGTGAAGAGCTAAATTTTGTTTTTGTTAGATGCAACCGAGCATGTCAAGAAGTCCGAAATCTCAATATTTTCCTTCCACGATGCTTCCGCCACCACCATTACCTCCTATGGCCAGACCAGTTGCAATAATTCGATCAACGGGTGAAGTGACAATGAGTGGTACAAATTCTCCTCCGACAAGTATAACGCCACCTGGTAGCGAATCATCTCCAGCTAATGATGTGCCAGAACTGGGTTCATCTCCGCCGTTAAGTCCGGGTGGTGACCGACGAAAATCTCCATCGCAAAGGAATTCTGTGCCAACGAGTAGTCCGTATTCTCCAAACCGTGATTATTCTTTCAACCACTTTCATCCACAACCAGGACATGTTGGTAGTATATGCGGTGTGATACATAGAACAGAAGCTAATTATAACTTTGTTACAGCTCTTCAGTTATCCAAGTATCAGCGGAATGTCTGGTGTTATCAGTCCTACCAACCTCAGCATGTATTCACCCAATGTGAATACGGCGAGAGGTACACCACGTTCTAATTCTATACCACGATGGAGCACTCCATTATTTACTCTTGATCAAGAAGATTTTTCTATGGTTACGCATCCCGTATCGGGATCAAATCCCGAAGGAAACACTGTAATTCTCATGGATGATGTAACTACGACAGGGTCGGCTTCGGATCATGCAAATCAATGCTGTACAAGTTCAAATTTAATGTGCGAAGCCGATAGATTTTTTCAATCTGGTGTATCAGGGGATGGATTAGAAAATTCTGCTTCACGAGAAACTGACGGACTTTCAGTTTCGAAGTCGCCATAAGCCTTTACAACGAGAAACTGCCTTATAATTCGCAGCTTTTTATTTGCCAATTTATGTGTGAAGATTATGTTGAATTATATGATTTCAACATATAAATGCACATTAGAAATCTTTTAATTAGATTAGTTTGTAAAGCTGTAATTTACTAGGAACATGTACTTAAAATAGGTTAGACATCTTATGCCAAATTAGGCTGTGTAAGCATTGCAGCCTCGAGTATTTTGCAAGCGACACACTTCCAAAATACTCATGAGTTAGTGATGTTAGATCTACTTTTGTTCCTAAGTTGGGTAGAACATCCAGTGGTGCTTGTCTTCCACAAGAGTGTTAGTGCGCTGGCCGATTTTTGGCTGTGCATGCACAAGCAGTGAGCTGGGTCTGTGCCTTAGTATTACAATAATATTGATACTGTAGATTAGTTATTAGAGATTATGTATTTGAGCTTGCTCACAGCGCAACGCCAGCTCATCAGTATACCTACTATATTTATAACAATTGCCATATGCACCAAATGGCATTGTATAGTATGTACATAATATATATTGTTTATATTATATACCTACATCTAGGTACATGTTACTAACTATTTATAAAACCATACCTTCATTTTTATTGCCAGAAGGTTGTTTCATAAAGTTTTGGTAATAATTTGATAACATACACTGTGATCGAGTACCTTTAAAGCAGTATTGGACAAGTGGAAAAAACAACAACGAACAGGTCATCGTTGTTCTTTTACAGGTCACACTTTTCCGATACTTTGTTACACCTTACTTCTAGTCACACATAAGCGGAGTGGCCCTGACTGATGTATTTATTCCCTCCGTTTCGACAACCAACTATGTGCTTCGTTGGGACACTCTGCATCATCCCCCATTGAGCTATACTATTACTATACTGTATATAAATAACAATATTGGTTAATTAACACATACTTATAGATTCGGGTGATATTATAACCAGTGCCATGATATTGTTAACTCAATTGTTATACGTGCTACACGATAGTAGTATTGGTTATTAATTATTGTAGAAAGCTTAAACAAAACGAATGTATAAAATTACTTAATAAGATTAAATCAGAGAGTTTATTTAAATACATTATTTATTTTATTTCAATACTGCAATCTTGCGCATCCTTCCCTTACACCTTCCATTAATACTCTTTTACAATTTTATAATATACCAGTGATAAGCCCGTTATTCCAACGCTTTCTAAACTAAATCTCGTTAATCCATTCACGGCCGGCGTAATCTGATTCGTCCCCATGTGGAAGATCCAATAAAAGTTGAGAAGAATTTTCAGACTTCAAGTTTCAAAATACATTTTAATTTTAAATTACATTCGTATTATGTAAAGCTGACAAGGAACTGATAAGAATATTAATATGGCATGCTCCCTCATTTACATTTTTACATTTAATATTAATTGTAATATTTATTCCATCGAAACCGATTTCGCGATACGTTATGAAGTGTAGACTCCGTAGATCTTCCCGGAATACATTCATGTTGATTCTGATGTAGTGGGTTATGCACCAACACTTCATTACAAATCTTCCTGTCGCATAGTCTTTCATGTGATCATTACGGTCTGGCTTGGGTGTAAATATAACTTTGATCTTTCGCCATTCCTTAAGTGTATAGCAAGCCATGCGCATTGCACACCCTGTACACCTTCACCAGGTGACAGAGTATGCAGTCCAGGCCCAATTGAAGTGGGGCTGGATACACCTTATCAAACCCCGGCGATTTGTAGGGCCGAAAGGATCTAATGGTCGATGCCATTTTGATTGGATTCACAATCCGTTTCGGTCGATGTCTGAGCTGCATACTCAGTCCATACGTGGGAAATTTTTTATAGATTTCCTTGAATAAAGATTTCAGTATTGATATAAAAACAAACTTTTTCTTAAAGCCGGCCCCCCCAAGCATTTCTCGGAAAAAAAATGGCACTCGAGCAAATTGAGTTTGACACCCCTGGTCTATATAGTAGATATAAATAATAAAATTTGCGGATAATAAAATTCTTGCCTTTTTTTAAACTCTATTACTAAATTATCGCGAATTACAAAGAATGTGTTTATTTTAAGGTTTTCATGTCCCACGAAACCAATTTCCTCAGAAGAACTTTATCCAAAATATTTTTTTTTTGTGTTAAACAATTACAGTTGGGTCGAGCGTGGAGCCCCCTGATTCAGGGGCTCTAGGCACGGGCCTGTCGAGCCTACTGACAAAATAGGCCTTGTTAACAACAACATATTTCAGAGTAAACAATTTCTAGAACATGAGCTCAGCCAGCCTGTATGATGTACTCGTAATATGAATTCAATCAGCTAAATAAATAAAAAACTTCAAAAATTATATTTTTCAAATTAATAATAAATCAATATTGAAATTTGGAGGAAATAATATAGAGAAGTATCTCCCTTCCAACATATTAAATCCTTAGAAAAAGAAGTGAGTATTTGAGAAAAACCACTTGAATCTATTTAGATAGAATGCAATATTTTTGGTTTCTTTGGATTTTTGTGTTTTTAAGAATCAAGTCCGACAAAAGTAAATAAAAGCTATATTACCGAATTAGCAGCGATTTTTCTTATACTAACCACCGTCGGGCGATAGGACTTTTTTTGGGGTGAAAATAAAGAAGTATAAACAGGTACAAACGATTAAAATGTTTTGGATCAAAAATTCGAAATGGGGAGGGACTGGCGAAATGCTTATTGTAGATATTTCAAAATACCTGAAAAATACATGGGCAAAAATGAAAATAAAAAGGGTACAAAAGAAGTTAACGATTTAAACTATTTTGAATCTAAAATTCGAATGGGGGGGGCTGGCAAAGGACCCCTTTCTTATAGAGTTTTATTACTTAACCAACATATTTATCGATTACTATAATATGTATATGATTTTTTATGTTGACGCCTTTTCAATTGGCGAAACTTAAGTAAATATAAAACCAATTCTAAAATACAGAGTGTGTCGATGCGCATCGGAAGGCCGAGTTAAAAAATTTCGTGAAGTCAGTGGTTTGAACTCCGCTTTAGGACATTTGGATGCGGCTGTTTGAATACAATCGTTTGGACACGATCTGTTGAACAATAACTCGCTATGTAACCTAAGAAATCGTTTTCCTATTTGTCACTAAATCTTTTTTACTTATTTTTGGCTAATTTATCGATCTTTTTTTGGATATCTAAAGGTAAGGCATTTTTAAAGTTCTATAGATGAATGCTATCTATTAATTGAGTTGATTATTAAAAACGCATCTATACTTTAATCTGCCTACTCAAAAAATGAAGGACATTTTTTTGTATATACAGAGACGGAATAGCCGTACTATTTTAGAGAAGTACATCGCCGATTAGAGCAAATATCGTTGATAAAAACATCTGATTTGACGATAATGTACTTAATTAATTCAAAATTTAAATAACTAACATAGTTAGTCATAATTTGTTTTATGTTTTAATTTAATTTTAATTCGGTTTTTAGTGACTAATTAAATTTTATTGGCGTAAGTAGTGTGTAGGATTATAGAGTAAGAATTTTTAGATTTTGAAATTTTTGTTCGAATGGTAGAAATAATTCAATCAAGGATGAATATTTTTTAAATAAAGTAAAAATAAAATGGACCGAGCGTATTTTTGATTTTGTTTTCGTCAGTTGAATTCATAACAAAAAAATAGGGTATTTTATTGTTTATTATCAACGTAATATAAAAATATAACGTGCACTAGTGTTGACTAATAAGTAGGAAGACTTGATATGGTTTAAATGGGCGAGGTTCTTTGATAAAACACATGTTGGTGCGATTTCTCATTTTAAATTTAATTTTCATAGCGGGAGACATTTTTGAACTAATATTTTACTTCAAGATTTAAATTTATTTAGATGTTTGTGCATATTCATGGGACCCAAAATGTCTAAATCCATTGATATTAATGTGTTGTACAATGACTTAGGAAAACTATTAAACGGTAAGTACACTTTTAGTTAATTTTAAAATTTTATTAATTAATTAATTGACCAATTAATATTGCATTAAAACTTTTTGTTTTGTATTTGCAAAACAGGGCATGAAAATTTTTAAATCTTTTCTAACCAAATGTATAGAAAAAAATTAAAAATTTTTATTATATAAAATAGAACCCGGTTGACTCGACGGCGACGCTTTTATTTGTAAATATATTTTATAGTCAATATACGGGGTCAATTTGTCAATCGACAATGTAGATTTTTTTGATAGCTCTCCTATTGTTCAAAATTTAAAATTAAAAGTTATTCTTTTAACTATGTATAGAAAGTTTTCTGTATTTCCAAGATAGTTGCATTTTATGCGCAGTTATATTTTTTCTTCATTCGTTTAAGGGGTTATACGCAGTCAGGATTTTCAAAAAATCAATTTTTTTTAAGTTTCATTTTCGTAATGTCCGTTTTTCTCAAAACTACATTTAAAGTCGATGAGCGAGATTTCTCGGAAACAGCTGAACCGATCAGTCTCAAATTTGTACACAAACTCAATAAATATATTTTTTGCAATTACCCCCGAGGGTAATTTTTGCCCTCGGCTACGCCTCGTGCAAATAAACCTTTACCATCAGGCCAAAAAAGGATCACTTTATTCCCTTGGTGCATAATGTACTATTTTTTAAGGTTGACCAAAGGTTATTTCTCGCCGATAAATAATTTCAATTTTATTAACAATTTAAGGCCTAATTTTTTATCGAAAATCAAATTAAAAAAAAAACGATAATTTTCTTAAAAATTAATGTAGGAGAGACTGGGGATGGTGTGGACACTGGGATACAATGGACATGCTTGTATTTTGGGCATTGTTAGTGATTTTGTTGCTGTACATGACTTAGTATGTTAGTACCACATTAAATAGCTGATAGTAGAGAGAAATCAACGCTACGATATCATCGGAGTTTTTAGATAGCATAGTTTGTGTTCAACCTTTCGGTTGTAAGTCTACATAATGACTTAGGTAAGGATTTTCGATTATTATGCTCAATTTTTTGTAAATTGTTTTATTCGTAGGAGAAAAGTGAAGTCTTATAGGTATATCGATCGTTAATTCATAAAAATAAATGCTTGTTTTGTATAAATTTTCTTAACTTTAACATTTTTTTCCTGTTGGGGGATACAATGGACAGTGCGTGAAGTGAAAGTGAAGAAAGGGAAAGCAAAAAAAAATGTATTTAAGGTAGAAGAATAATCATCCAGTGGGTCTGATTTTGAAATATAATACTGTTCAATTAATATTTTCGTAATAATTTTTCAAATTTAATTATAATATCGTCGCTGTATTGTAAGAAGGGCGAATAAGCTATTATTTTTAATAGCGTATTCGCCCTTTTTACAAAACACCGACGATATTATATAATATTGTTCATAATTTATTCTCATTATTCCTTGCTGTTTTTTTACATTCCCTGCATGACCAGTATATACCCAGGTAATGTCCACAGTATCCCAGTACCTCGGGATACTTTGGACAAAATTAAAGGTTTACTTTGTGATCGAATTCTGAAAAAACTATTGTATCTTAGTATCCTATATCAAGCTTAATAATCATGAACTATCTAGCCTAAAGGTTAGTAAAACAAATAATCGCCTAACTACTTTGGAAAAAAATAAAAATAATAAAACGTAAAAAGTGTCCAAACCATCCCCAGTCTCCCCTATTGCTTATTCCTTCGACTTAACTCTAGATAAAACCTTATATTAACAAAAACTTTTTGATTTCTCATTTTTCATGATCCAATTCAGAGATATCGTGCTCACCGCAAGGCGCTTTTTTTAGGAGAGTTCCCGGAGATCGGCTATAACAGCTTCAATAATCATTAGTTTTTCAAGTAAAAATATCAAAATAAAGTTAAAAGTTACCCCAATATGTTTGTAAATTTTTACGTTACTAAATTAATATGTCTTTCCGGAAAAAATTCTTGATAAATCGCTTTTTTCAGCCTGCTGACTGCGTATAACCCCTTAAACATTAATAAACTAATGAAATTAAACAAACATTAAATAATTTGTACCACGTCTTCTAATAACTTTAGAAAAATAACTTTTCATTTCTGTTAAAAATCCAGATTAATCGAAAACCATACTTTATGTAAAAATCTGTAAAAAGTAATTTTGTGGTAATTACGTGATATCTAGTTTCTGTTAAGGAGGTCGGTCCATGTAAAATGTAACAAATAGATAACCTTCTAGATTTTGTTTAGCTTAGGCAATAAAACGATTTCTTCTGAAATTTATATAGTATTTAGAGGGTTTCTATTAATTTCGTTAACTCAAAATGGGGGGAGGGGGAGGTGT
This sequence comes from Cantharis lateralis, assembly GCA_963170105.1. NCBI lineage: Eukaryota > Metazoa > Arthropoda > Insecta > Coleoptera > Cantharidae > Cantharis > Cantharis lateralis. Next base: position 22,502,965 of record OY720630.1, on the reverse strand, counting down.
TTTACAAAATCTTACCAAATTTCATTTAAAAGGAGGAGCTCAATTAAATTCTCACGTCAACTTTTGTAATACATTTTGTATTACAAGATCAATCTCGGGCATAGACAATATTAAATATTGTCAATGCCCGGGATTTCTCGATTTGAAACAAATGTTATAGTTCACTTTCTTCTCGTATTTCACAGAAAAAATGTAGTACATAGAAGTCATCAGTATTAACGCTTAGGTATTTAGTGGTATGAAGTAAAATCAATAGCAATACTATAATATAACAATACAATATAATAATAAAAATACATAAAAATATCAAATAAATTTAATTATTTAAAAATTAAAGAGCAAATCTCACCCGAGGGGGAGAGGGTCCCACCATATTTTCGCAAATATCAGCAATGGGAAGGGAAGCCCAAATTAAAAATAAACACCTAAAGTAGCATGCGAGAATTTTTTGGTCATCGATGAACTTAAAAAAATACTAAAAAATGTTGAATTACAAAAAAAAATAAAATAATAAAAAAAAAATAAATAAAATTAATATTGTTCTTATGGTAATTTTAATAAAATTTTTACAGAGTTTATTTTAAGTCGCTGTATCTCGGAAACGGTGCGACTAAATAGAAAAATGTATATAAACAAAAATGAAGGAAAATAAATTTTCTACAAAAACTGTCTTATCAAGTATTGCTGTAAAAGTGATTTTTATATGAGAAAAAGGGTCTTTAAAAGGTACAATTTACATTGCTAACATAGGACTGTGTCTTTATTTCTGTGAGCCACTGTATATGCAAGAAACCATTAAAATGCACCATTCGTCTGAGATGGCGGAGTTTTCCGATCTTGAATTTTTCAGAACTTCTTAGTACAATATAGTAAGGTTAAACAAATATCCATGCCTTTCAAATTTTTTCTGTTTGTACTTCGTTGTCTGGGCTATTAATTGTCGGTTCGTAGAATCCAAAATAAGAAATTTTCTACAAGAGAGATTCAAAGTCGAAGCTTTCGCGCCACTGCAGCTCGAATAGAGATGTACCATAGTTCTAGGGTCATATAGTTTGAGCAATTACATTTCGTGATTGATATTGGAATAATATTTTTATTTATTTTAATAAAAATTATCAGTTTTCTATTATAGAGGATATTAATACAATTTAATAATAGTAGAGGTATTGAAACAAAAATTCGAGTTATCTCTATTAATTATTTTAATCTTAGTTAGCATATCCGGAATGACGAGATTAAAATTTAAATAAAATTGCAAATAGGGTACTCGAATTAAAAAAAATTCTGTATAAAATTTAAAAAAATACGATCCTTATGGTCTATCTCATTAGCTGTCTAAAATTTTTTTTAATTTACTAATAATTTTAACCACTTAACTACTTATCGAGTAGGGGAGAGTGGAGTAACATCGATCAGCAGGAAATATTGTTAATAGGTGCTGCCACTTCTTATGATCGGGCTAACCTCTACGAAATCATAACTATCAGGTGTATGTGATTTATTAATTATTAGTGACGCAGAGTTGAAATGATTGTTTGTTGTGTTTACTTATAGTTTAATAGTTTCAATTGATCTTTTTGAACGGCTTTTGAGTATGTACAATCGGCATACATTTCACTAAAATGCACAGTTTCGTGCATTTAGTCGAACACTATTTAAGAACTGTTGATCTAAGCATCAGCCCCACTAGAAATTTCTTAAGGCATTTTCTGACATTCTCTGGGCCAGATCAGATTTCAGCATAGCATGCTCTATTAAAACATTTTTGTTTGTGGCCCTGATCTGGCTTGGATCCGGGGAGTCCTATTGGAGCAATCCATGACTGAACGAGGAATTTAAAATAATATAATAATTCGGTTTGGTTCGAAGTTTTAGATATTTATTTCACTTCTTTACATTTAATAATAATTATTATACATTGGAGAACACAATTTTTAGACAAGTTTTGTTTTAGATATTTGTGGTTTTTTGAACGATGAAGCTGCTAATGGATATTTATCTCCAAATGGAAAATCAAAAGCGAGTTTACTAATAGATAGATCAAAACAACAGTTACAAACCATAGCAATCATCAACGCTATAAGCGATGCTCCTCAGGAATCTTACGTTGACATGAATGGATCTAAAGGTATATAATGTATATTACCAAAAAAGAAAAAATTTGTATTATTATTAAACATTAAATTTTTTTTACAGTAGATCAATCACAAGATCCCCAAGAAGTTTATTCAGACGTCTCTTTGGTTTTAGGTGAAGATATTTCGAATTCTTCACAGGCAGAAGACAATATCATTAGTTGCCCTTTCGACAGTATGTTCAATTAATGTATTTTTGTAGGCGTTTTAAAATTTATATTTTAGATACTCCAGCTAGTGAAATAAACGATGGAAAATCTGGACTTCTGTTGCGTAAAGAAAAAATATTATTTTTTGAACAAGTCAAAAAAGTTTTTGTTGCAATTTTATATCCATGGTTTATTGTTTATCCTAATGAACTTGCGTCAAAACCTATTCAAGCATTGGATTTGGCAAGATACGAAGCTTGCTCATGTGCGAATAATATGAAATTACCAAATAATATGAAAAAAAAAGAAGAAAGTTTTGATCTAATTCCAATTGATGGCTCAAACAGTAAATCGTTTCGTGTATGTAAATGATTTTGTTAATTTTTTTTGCAAACTCATTATGAATGATTGCATCTTTCGAGAGTTATAATATAACCGTCAGTTTCGGTTATTAAGATTTAAGTTAGTGCAATTTTTGCGTTTATCTCAAATTTTTTTGACTTTTTTTATTTTCAAATAGTGTTTTATTTATTAAATATTTTGATTATGCTTGTTTAATGAAGATTCCATAAGATCAAGACAAATAATCGTTGATATCGTAAACTCTCTAATATTATAGAATTTTTGTTGTCTGTGTTTCCAAGCTGATCACGGTGTTCGGAAGCATCTGCCCCGGGTTTCAACCTGATCTCCAATATAGTTATTATAACTGTTTTGAAAATTTTGATTATCTTATGGGAAGGAATTTCTTCGACGCCGGTCATGAATGGATTAACAAAATTTCGATTAATGTTGAATTAATTAACGTGATTCCCTGATTCCATAATAAACTAATTATAACTAGTATTTTTTAAATAACCATTTACATTTAGCCCACCCCCTAGTGACATATAAAATTTACTTGCTTAATTTTTTTAATTTTGCTTTTTTGGAATGTCTGTAATTGTATTTTTCTTAAATTTACAATAATTTATTTTTACAATTCAAAATTTTCAAACGCCATGTTGCATTGTTTCTGCAATTTCAGATAATATAAAAAGGACTGAATTTTTGCATTTGTTTGTTATAATTTTATAAATATTTTTATATATTTATTATATATAGGTATTTTAGATATATTCATTTATCAATTTAGTTTATAGCATCTACACCAAAAGACATGCTACAATGGGTTAGTGCAATTAATAAATCTTTTCAAAAACGAAGTCTTCCTCCGGTACCCACAATCGCGGATATTAATACAAAAGACGATTCATTACACGAAGATAGCGTTGATTACGAACCGCTGAAACCATTCCCACTAGATAGAAGGTAAAAAATATTTAAATTCATTATAAACTTTTAATAATTTATCTGTTGTATATTAAAGGACTGACATTGAAGCCAGGGCGAATTATCCAATTCCATCGCCCAAGTCTATACCAATATCTCCTTTATTTAAATCTTCATCTTTAGATTCCTTGGGCACTGAATATGATCCAGTGGAATCTAATATAAATCATTCTGTAAATGGAAGCTCAAATTCATTTTCAACAGATGACAGTGATAATGTTTATGACGATCCTCAAAATATAAAAGAGAATACTAATATGAAAAATAACACAGTAGGAATAGATAAAGGTACGAACTTAAAAAAAGAAAAAGTTGAAGTAGATGCGAAAGAAGAACAGAGAGAAAAAGAAGAAGAGGAAGAAGAAGAAGAAGAAGAAGCCATATACGATTTCTTACAACAGCACAGTGTGGAAGCAATGGATAATGTTGTGATGGAAGTAGAGCAACCTAAACCAGTTATAAAACCCAAATTATTTTCATTCATAAATAGGAAGAGAGAATAATAATTTTTACCAATATATCAAATTTGAAAGATGTGAATATCACAAAAAGTAATCATAGGTTTTTTGTATTAGCTTTCGAATAAATTCATGTACTTTAAGATGATAAAGTTCAAGTGCTATCTGAGTAATTTCACACAATGTTAGATTTTGAACTAATTCAAAACTTTAAGATATTCAAACAATCATATTTGATAAATAAAAATAAATAAATAAAGCAACGTGAAGCTAGCGCCGAAGCTGCATCTTCAGTTTATATTATGTACATGTAGATGGTTTATATGTGGAAAAAAAGTGGAAAAACTTTTTGTTATTTTCTTTTCCTGCATTACATATAATTTAATGTAATAGTTACATTTCCGTTTTTGGACATGTTTTGAGTTGAGAATAGGAATTATGATCATCATAAATCTGTAAATTGTAAATATTGAAAGCAAAGCTTAAAATGATTTTTGAGACAAAAGTTGTAGGAAATAAAGCAGGGAACAATTTTTGTTTTTTTTTTATAATTTTATTTTGTTTAATATAAATAAAATCGCTTAAAATATTTCAAATAAATAAAACTAATTTATAGTAAAAGGTTTCATTTTTGAAATATTGTTCTTATCAGCTCTTACTTTTACAATAAACGTTTTTCAGTAGATTTTTTTTTGTAATTTTGTATAATTTACGCAGCTGCATGCGACCTCATGCTACAAAGTTTGTCTTTCCATTTTATTTGAAATCAAAGTTTGTGTTGAATGAAAATAACCGGGTAAATAAATTTTAAATAAGTTTGAAGAACACGATTTTGTTTTGACAGTGAACATAAAATTGAGTTTATAAGAGTCACATGCTGAAAAGATGTACTCGGGTAAGGGAATTTTATCGGTACACGTCATTTCGGCGACCGCAGTTCGGCGAAAGCGATTCGGCACCGTATATTGGGCGACGGTCAATTCGGCGAACCGATATTCGGCTATGTTAGTTTCGGCGATTCCAATTCGGCACCGGCATTTCGGCGATTCCCATTCGGCGACAGAAAATTCGACTACGTCGATTCGGCGACGGGAAATTTATTTAAATTATTATTTATTAATAAACAAGAAGATGGATTTAATTATTGGATTTTTTGAGTCATACGAAAGAATTACTAAAATTATTATTTTAAATAATTAAAAATTATTGTTTATTAATATAAATACAGGGTCGAAAAAAGTTCATAGTATTTATTATTACCTATTATAATATAAAAAAAATTATTTTTTATTTTTAAATTAAATATTTATTTACATACATACATCACAGGTCATATACATACAAGCAATTAAACAAATTTTAATCCATGTTATAATTATAAGCTATACCGCGAAGATATTCTATAACATTATTAGAATTATAATTGGTTACCTTCGCCAAAATTCGAGAATCAGCCGCTTCGTACCGCGGCCTTTTTTTAGGAGGTGCATGTCCGGCTAGAATACGTTCGTATTCTGTGTCGAAAGTTTTTTGAATACGTCTTAATTTATCCAAAAAGGTCCACAACGTTGGATGAAATATACCACTACCAAAACCTAATTGTATTTTTCGATGACAAGCTTCGGCGTAATTATTAGTTCTATCAATTCCATCCAACGTGCGTTGATACACAGACCAAATATTTGAAGAAAACATTGGAGTATTTCTAGTACCATTATTTCTAAGACGTCCAATATATGTATTTGTAAACCATTCTAAAATTGGATCTAATTCTGGTGGTAAATCATTCTCCAAACTTGTAATTGCGTGTAAAATGTCATTCTCGGGAACAAACGCAATCGAAGTAACCATTTTTGCACGCAATGCAAAGTCTACGAATCGCTTGATGAATGCTAAGCTCAAAATCCACACTTATACTCAACGGATTTAGTTGAGGCCACAATTCACGGATCATATTAAATAATTTCACATAAGTTTCTGTTCTCTTATTGGGTAGTAAGCAAAACAAAACAGGAAACACTGCTCTTCCATCTTTTCTAGCAAGTATAACGAATACTTGTGAAAAAAGAGACGGACAAATTAGAAAAGTGCCGTCCATAAACAATTCAAACATACTTTCACTCCAACTGGAATTATATTCTCTTCCAAATATCATAATACGTTCAGAGTCCAAATTCTCACTTCCTGAATCGGCTAAAAGATATCTCTCAAAATTATCAGGGCTAAACTCATAAGTGGAATAACATTCCGGTATGATTATTAGTTCCCTAGATTCCGGATTTGCTGGTGCTTCAGAATTTTGGTTACGTCTCCGTTGTATCGTTCTGCTCATGACAGAATTGCTTGGAATATTACCTTTTATGGCATCAGGAACATTTGCAATAGCCCGTGCTCTTATTTGCGATGGATTTTCCATTGTATTTTCGGCTAAAAGTTTTATAGCAGTATTAAGTCTTTGAAGTTCGACGTTTTCTGCATTTCCTACGGTTCTGCAGGAATGCTCCCTTCGCTGGGAATTGAACGAACCGTCTCCAATATTGGTCCATATTCTGCCATTGCAACCCTTGTGCTTACTTTCACATCGCCAGAATTGAATAGTACCATCTGTGTTAATTTTATCTTTAACATAGAGGTACCCATCATTAGCATATTTTTCGTTGCTTCGTTTGGTTAAAATCATTTGAGTTTCTTCCATTGTATTGCAAATTGAAAATTATTATATTGATTCCTAATACTACACTTGAGCACTCTTATTAAAATCTATACAGCGAAATCTGTAAACTGGAGATAAAATGTCAATTATTGCAATCTTATAAACTTACTTAAGTTACTTACCTTTAGCGTGTTATGCTTAAACGCTTCCACTCACTACTTGTGTAAACTAAACTGTTCACTTTGATACCAAAACCCAACTCAACTGACTATTCCACCGCCCAAACTCAACTAACTAAAAAATCAACTCGAAAACCGTTACTAAAAGTGGAGGACTAATTGAAATTTTGAAAAGGATATGTACTTAAGGAAAATGGTATTAACTATTTAGTTGAAAAGGCTGAATTGTATTGAAATGGGGAAACTAAGGAAAGATTAATACAATTAAGGTATTATTGAAAAGGTGGATATATGCAAAAATTGTATTGAAATAGGGAAAACCAGGGAAAGATTAATACAATAAGTATTATTGAAAAAAAGGATATACGAGTATATGTATAAGAATTGTATTGAAAAACAACCCAGGAAAGATTAATACAATCAGTATTATTGAAAAGCAGCAAATAACAAAAAAGGGATCTACTTAAAGGAGGTAAAAGCCATATTCGTCCGTACTAAAGTTTTTTTTATACATTTAAATTTTAAATTTAGAATTGAATAAACCAAAAGTATATCCTCCGTCGCCGAATCGACGTAGCCGAATTTACTGTCGCCGAATCGGAATCGCCGAACTACCGGTGCCGAATTGGAATCGCCGAAACTATCATAGCCGAATATCGAGTCGCCGAATTGACTGTCGCCGAAACAGAGTCGCCGAAATGACGGTGCCGAACTGGAATCGCCGTTTACTAGCTGACCCGGCAGACGTTGTCCTGTCCAAAAATAATAAATATTTCCGTATTATTATTATAATATGAATTACGTTTATCGAATTATTTATTAAAATAATCTTTAAATATTTACATTATTCTTAATCATCGTAAGATGTATTAATTGCAAAATTGACTTTTAAAATAATAACTGTTTTAATTTTGCCTTCCCCTGTATGTTGCTGCATGTCGCATGTGTAGCTTTTTAAAGTTATCGAAATTTGCTTTACAGACATTTATACACATTTATCGGTTTGGCCGGCACTAGGAAAGTATGTTGTGACAGATTGTTTGTTCATATAATAATTTTTAATTATTCTTTGATTAGTTTTTAGGCTATAATATTTGGTAAAAAATAAAAATATATTCCATTGTCTCCTTTAGAACTTCCACCAACTAAGATATTATGCCAAGAACGAAAGCAGTTAGCACGGAAGGTGCGAAAAATGTAAGACCAATTCGAGGAAAATTGCAAAGAGAAATCGCGTTAAGCTCATTCCTCAAGAAAGCTGAAGAAGATGGTGAGTATGACTCGCAATATGTTTTCGTTTGTATAAAGTTAAAATTTTCAGCAATAAAAAAATTGAATGCGATTGATGATGCACATTTGCTACATAAATTTCAAACTTCTTTAAATAAAATTGTTGCTCAGGTTCCCAGTACAATGTTAGGAAAAACCTTAAATGAATTGGTAAGAAAATTAAACAATTTTTAGTTAGTCAAACTAATTATTAAAAATACAGAGGTCGGAAGCGGAAAAGTCTCATTACAATACCACCAATACCACAAAGAGTTGTCCTAGTAGTACTTCTACAGGAATAGATGGTGAGCGTACCAATTTTGATTGTGTGTTCGTTATTTTAATTTAATTTTTTCCATAGCTTCAACTAAGAGACGTCCTAGAAGACGATCAAAATCGCAGACGACCGTCGAAAAGATAAAAACAGAACGCAAAACTCGCTCACAATCCCGGACTAAAATTCAGCACGCTTCGACCTCATCAAATAAGTATATCACACCTTCACTACGTCGTATTTTACCACCAACAGGAACAATAACGCCTAAGGTAAGGGCTATTTTTTTGTTATAAAAAGCAGTAGACACGTGGTATTGTGAACACCCAGGGCCGGCGATAGGCACTAGGCAAACTAAGCAAGTGCCTTAGGGCGCAAACGATCGGATCTCGGCATTCGAATTTCGTCATTTTCGAGTTCGGTAACCCCATAGGGATGCTTTTAGCGAGTCTCGGATCCAGGCACTCTAAAATCCACCATTTTTGATAATAAGGTTTGTTAAGTAAGTAACCAATGGTATTGCACTATATTATAGACCATTATCTACCACCCAGTGCAAAAATTTGCACTGCAAATCGACCGGCCCCATTCATAAGCATTATTAACTATTAGGTATTCAGGTTAAATTTTATTTTTTTAATGATGATAATACTTATTAGATGAAGCCACACACTCCTTCAGTTATTTTGAGAAGACCACGTCAAGGTGAAATGGCAGTGTCTATGCAAGGCAGCCCATTGATGGTTAGTAATGTTTGCACTGACCAACAAGCAAGGGTCGACATTCCTCTTCAGGATGGTCGCATATTATCAATTCAACCAAATCGAGGAATTAGAAAATCTGAAGTTCCCGATTTAGATTCAGACACCTTACGTCAATTAGAAGCTTTACGCGATAATTTAAGCAAAGTTTGTGATATGTCTTAATGAATGTTACGTTTTTATATGTTTTTATATTTTTATATTTTGATAATTTTTTAAATGTCTAGACAATTGGATTATACGCTATTAATAAGAAGGAAATAAATTTTTAAACTAAACAAAATTTATTAATTTATGCTTACCTGTATGATTTTCTGTGGTTTTAATGATATTTTTGATGAAAAATAAGTATATGAGGGAAGGACAATGTAATTTATTCTTAGGCCAGTCAATTAACGAATATAATAATTATTAATGTTAATACAGCAAATTTGTTTAGACATTTTTTGGTGCAAATTTCATTGCCTTCAATTTTGTTTATATACATTTTTTTATTTTGTCGCGCCGTTTCTGACTGACAAACAAGACTCTATAAAATGTAAAAAATATAGTCACCTATATCTCGGAAACGGTTAGTAAAATAAAAAAATTTATATAAACAAAAATGTAGCGAATGAAATTTACAAGAAAAAAATACTTATTCATTTTTTCATTTTGTTTCACAGTTTTCGAGTAATAGATGAAAATATTATTTTGTATTTTACAGAGTCTTGTTTAAGTCGCTGTCAGTCAGAAACGGTGCAACAAACTAGATAAATGTATATAAATAAAATTGAAGATAATGAAATTTGCAACAAAAATTGTCTGAAAAGTTTTGCTGTAAAATCGATTTTAATAAGACAAAAATTGTCTTCAAAATGTTCAATTTACATTGGTAATATAGGGGTGTCCGAGTTATTATTCGACTCACTGTACTTCTTCGCAAAAAATAAATATTATTTTAATATTTTATTTTTTGTTGCATTCGACATGTTTCGTATGTTTAGCATACAATTGAATGCCGTGCGCAGATTTCATGTAAGTATGATATTTTACATTTTATTTGGCTTTAAAGTGAGTGTAAAGTAATTTCCGTTGCGGAAACGGGTACAAACGAGGTACAAACGATTTAAACTATTTTGGATCCAAAATTCGAAATGGGGGGGGGGGGGCTAGCGAAATGTACCTCATATTTTTTTAATTTCAAAAAACATTAAATTTTGGTCGTTAAATTGTAATTCAAAATTTTTATATTTTTGCCATCCATCACTGATATTTTGGAAGAGTTAATTAAGTTCTTTAGCTTAATTTTCTTTTATTGAATTTTTGTATAACCTATTTGGAAAATTTAGTTTGATGTGGATGAAACTAACTTGACATAACAAAACAATCCTTCTTTTATGGAACCTCAAATAGGATGGAGAAATTATGGAAGTAGGCATTCTCGTATCCCCCTTCGCTGGGAATTGAACGAACCGTCTCCAATATTGGTCCATATTCTGCCATTGCAACCCTTGTGCTTACTTTCACATCGCCAGAATTGAATAGTACCATCTGTGTTAATTTTATCTTTAACATAGAGGTAGGTACCCATCATTAGCATATTTTTCGTTGCTTCGTTTGGTTAAAATCATTTGAGTTTCTTCCATTGTATTGCAAATTGAAAATTATTATATTGATTCCTAATACTACACTTGAGCACTCTTATTAAAATCTATACAGCGAAATCTGTAAACTGGAGATAAAATGTCAATTATTGCAATCTTATAAACTTACTTAAGTTACTTACCTTTAGCGTGTTATGCTTAAACGCTTCCACTCACTACTTGTGTAAACTAAACTGTTTACTTTGATACCAAAACCCAACTCAACTGACTATTCCACCGCCCAAACTCAACTAACTAAAAAATCAACTCGAAAACCGTTACTAAAAGTGGAGGACTAATTGAAATTTTGAAAAGGATATGTACTTAAGGAAAATGGTATTAACTATTTAGTTGAAAAGGCTGAATTGTATTGAAATGGGGAAACTAAGGAAAGATTAATACAATAAGGTATTATTGAAAAGGTGGATATATGCAAAAATTGTATTGAAATAGGGAAAACCAGGGAAAGATTAATACAATAAGTATTATTGAAAAAAAGGATATACGAGTATATGTATAAGAATTGTATTGAAAAACAACCCAGGAAAGATTAATACAATCAGTATTATTGAAAAGCAGCAAATAACAAAAAAGGGATCTACTTAAAGGAGGTAAAAGCCATATTCGTCCGTACTAAAGTTTTTTTTATACATTTAAATTTTAAATTTAGAATTGAATAAACCAAAAGTATATCCTCCGTCGCCGAATCGACGTAGCCGAATTTACTGTCGCCGAATCGGAATCGCCGAACTACCGGTGCCGAATTGGAATCGCCGAAACTATCATAGCCGAATATCGGGTCGCCGAATTGACTGTCGCCGAAACAGAGTCGCCGAAATGACGGTGCCGAACTGGAATCGCCGTTTACTAGCTGACCCGGCAGACGTTGTCCTGTCCAAAAATAATAAATATTTCCGCATTATTATTATTATAATATGAATTACGTTTATCGAATTATTTATTAAAATAATCTTTAAATATTTACATTATTCTTAATCATCGTAAGATGTATTAATTGCAAAATTGACTTTTAAAATAATAACTGTTTTAATTTTGCCTTCCCCTGTATATGTTGCCGCATGTCGCATGTGTAGCTTTTTAAAGTTATCGAAATTTGCTTTACAGACATTTATACACATTTATCGGTTTGGCCGGCACTAGGAAAGTATGTTGTGACAGATTGTTTGTTCATATAATAATTTTTAATTATTCTTTGATTAGTTTTTAGGCTATAATATTTGGTAAAAAATAAAAATATATTCCATTGTCTCCTTTAGAACTTCCACCAACTAAGATATTATGCCAAGAACGAAAGCAGTTAGCACGGAAGGTGCGAAAAATGTAAGACCAATTCGAGGAAAATTGCAAAGAGAAAACGCGTTAAGCTCATTCCTCAAGAAAGCTGAAGAAGATGGTGAGTATGACTCGCAATATGTTTTCGTTTGTATAAAGTTAAAATTTTCAGCAATAAAAAAATTGAATGCGATTGATGATGCACATTTGCTACATAAATTTCAAACTTCTTTAAATAAAATTGTTGCTCAGGTTCCCAGTACAATGTTAGGAAAAACCTTAAATGAATTGGTAAGAAAATTAAACAATTTTTAGTTAGTCAAACTAATTATTAAAAATACAGAGGTCGGAAGCGGAAAAGTCTCATTACAATACCACCAATACCACAAAGAGTTGTCCTAGTAGTACTTCTACAGGAATAGATGGTGAGCGTACCAATTTTGATTGTGTGTTCGTTATTTTAATTTAATTTTTTCCATAGCTTCAACTAAGAGACGTCCTAGAAGACGATCAAAATCGCAGACGACCGTCGAAAAGATAAAAACAGAACGCAAAACTCGCTCACAATCCCGGACTAAAATTCAGCACGCTTCGACCTCATCAAATAAGTATATCACACCTTCACTACGTCGTATTTTACCACCAACAGGAACAATAACGCCTAAGGTAAGGGCTATTTTTTTGTTATAAAAAGCAGTAGACACGTGGTATTGTGAACACCCAGGGCCGGCGATAGGCACTAGGCAAACTAAGCAAGTGCCTTAGGGCGCAAACGATCGGATCTCGGCATTCGAATTTCGTCATTTTCGAGTTCGGTAACCCCATAGGGATGCTTTTAGCGAGTCTCGGATCCAGGCACTCTAAAATCCACCATTTTTGATAATAAGGTTTGTTAAGTAAGTAACCAATGGTATTGCACTATATTATAGACCATTATCTACCACCCAGTGCAAAAATTTGCACTGCAAATCGACCGGCCCCATTCATAAGCATTATTAACTATTAGGTATTCAGGTTAAATTTTATTTTTTTAATGATGATAATACTTATTAGATGAAGCCACACACTCCTTCAGTTATTTTGAGAAGACCACGTCAAGGTGAAATGGCAGTGTCTATGCAAGGCAGCCCATTGATGGTTAGTAATGTTTGCACTGACCAACAAGCAAGGGTCGACATTCCTCTTCAGGATGGTCGCATATTATCAATTCAACCAAATCGAGGAATTAGAAAATCTGAAGTTCCCGATTTAGATTCAGACACCTTACGTCAATTAGAAGTTTTACGCGATAATTTAAGCAAAGTTTGTGATATGTCTTAATGAATGTTACGTTTTTATATGTTTTTATATTTTTATATTTTGATAATTTTTTAAATGTCTAGACAATTGGATTATACGCTATTAATAAGAAGCAAATACATTTTTAAACAAAACAAAATTTATTAATTTATGCTTACCTGTATGATTTTCTGTGGTTTTAATGATATTTTTGATGAAAAATAAGTATATGAGGGAAGGACAATGTAATTTATTCTTAGGCCAGTCAATTAACGAATATAATAATTATTAATGTTAATACAGCAAATTTGTTTAGACATTTTTTGGTGCAAATTTCATTGCCTTCAATTTTGTTTATATACATTTTTTTATTTTGTCGCGCCGTTTCTGACTGACAAACAAGACTCTATAAAATGTAAAAAATATAGTCACCTATATCTCGGAAACGGTTAGTAAAATAAAAAAATTTATATAAACAAAAATGTAGCGAATGAAATTTACAAGAAAAAAATATTACGGTAAGTACAAAAGTGCTCTTGCGCACCATTACCCACCCTTAGTATCAACCTTTCGGTTAAGGATAGTTTTAGTAGCTGTCCGCGAATACTTTAGTTTTTTGGCAATTTTCATTGCAGGATACCCTCAGAATCCAAAAACACTATTTGGTTTGCGAACAGCGACACTTAATTGCGGTCGTTTTGGCATAATATTGTTGCTATCACTTAATAATCCTAAACTAAAAATTGAATTTCTAAAGTTTTGATCTTTTGGAGAATACTTGGTTTTTAATTATTTAATTTTAAATATTTATAAATCATTGGCGTATGCAGTTAATTTTTAAATTGGCATTTATCTTCTTCTGTAATCTTGTCCAATTGATTTTTATCCAAACTTTTTATCGCGTTGGTTTCGATTTATTTTTCAAACAACCAAATAAATTCTTCTAAAATTTATTTCATAACCTTTAAAACTGAAATCGAACAATTTAATTAAAATAGTTATATTTTTTTCTATTTAACTTTAGAAGCTTCTAAAATAATCATCACTCGCTCTTTCGCCATCTTGGCAAAATGTCTTTTTTCCCCTGCGAGCCGACGCCAGATTAACCAACTAGCGGGAAATGCAAAATTATATCATCAGCAAAAAATGTTAAATACACTCCTATAGGAAAAAGTTATTGTCTAGTCATTAAGTAATATATCTTTCATTTATTGGCCGATTTCGATAACTACATCGAAAGTATATCCTATATAAAAAAATGCAAAGTCATAATAACAAAGAAAATAATTAACAAAATTTTAAATATTCAAAATAAACAAATTAGGTGTTTGAATCACGACAATATGTATGTAGAATCTATTAGTTCGAAAATCAGATTTTTTTGTTTACTAGCTGACCCGGCAGACGTTGTCCTGTCCAAAAATAATAAATATTTCCGCATTATTATTATTATAATATGAATTACGTTTATCGAATTATTTATTAAAATAATCTTTAAATATTTACTTTATTCTTAATCATCGTAAGATGTATTAATTGCAAAATTGACTTTTAAAATAATAACTGTTTTAATTTTGCCTTCCCCTGTATATGTTGCCGCATGTCGCATGTGTAGCTTTTTAAAGTTATCGAAATTTGCTTTACAGACATTTATACACATTTATCGGTTTGGCCGGCACTAGGAAAGTATGTTGTGACAGATTGTTTGTTCATATAATAATTTTTAATTATTCTTTGATTAGTTTTTAGGCTATAATATTTGGTAAAAAATAAAAATATATTCCATTGTCTCCTTTAGAACTTCCACCAACTAAGATATTATGCCAAGAACGAAAGCAGTTAGCACGGAAGGTGCGAAAAATGTAAGACCAATTCGAGGAAAATTGCAAAGAGAAATCGCGTTAAGCTCATTCCTCAAGAAAGCTGAAGAAGATGGTGAGTATGACTCGCAATATGTTTTCGTTTGTATAAAGTTAAAATTTTCAGCAATAAAAAAATTGAATGCGATTGATGATGCACATTTGCTACATAAATTTCAAACTTCTTTAAATAAAATTGTTGCTCAGGTTCCCAGTACAATGTTAGGAAAAACCTTAAATGAATTGGTAAGAAAATTAAACAATTTTTAGTTAGTCAAACTAATTATTAAAAATACAGAGGTCGGAAGCGGAAAAGTCTCATTACAATACCACCAATACCACAAAGAGTTGTCCTAGTAGTACTTCTACAGGAATAGATGGTGAGCGTACCAATTTTGATTGTGTGTTCGTTATTTTAATTTAATTTTTTCCATAGCTTCAACTAAGAGACGTCCTAGAAGACGATCAAAATCGCAGACGACCGTCGAAAAGATAAAAACAGAACGCAAAACTCGCTCACAATCCCGGACTAAAATTCAGCACGCTTCGACCTCATCAAATAAGTATATCACACCTTCACTACGTCGTATTTTACCACCAACAGGAACAATAACGCCTAAGGTAAGGGCTATTTTTTTGTTATAAAAAGCAGTAGACACGTGGTATTGTGAACACCCAGGGCCGGCGATAGGCACTAGGCAAACTAAGCAAGTGCCTTAGGGCGCAAACGATCGGATCTCGGCATTCGAATTTCGTCATTTTCGAGTTCGGTAACCCCATAGGGATGCTTTTAGCGAGTCTCGGATCCAGGCACTCTAAAATCCACCATTTTTGATAATAAGGTTTGTTAAGTAAGTAACCAATGGTATTGCACTATATTATAGACCATTATCTACCACCCAGTGCAAAAATTTGCACTGCAAATCGACCGGCCCCATTCATAAGCATTATTAACCAGTGGCGGCTCGTGATATTTTCGAGTGGGAGGGCACAAAATAAAAAAAAGTTTAAAAAAAAATTATATACTATGAAAATCTATCCTTCTATTGTTTTTGGTTATGGAATAGAGGGCACGTGCCCCTGTGCCCTTTATGACAAGCCGCCACTGTTATTAACTATTAGGTATTCAGGTTAAATTTTATTTTTTTAATGATGATAATACTTATTAGATGAAGCCACACACTCCTTCAGTTATTTTGAGAAGACCACGTCAAGGTGAAATGGCAGTGTCTATGCAAGGCAGCCCATTGATGGTTAGTAATGTTTGCACTGACCAACAAGCAAGGGTCGACATTCCTCTTCAGGATGGTCGCATATTATCAATTCAACCAAATCGAGGAATTAGAAAATCTGAAGTTCCCGATTTAGATTCAGACACCTTACGTCAATTAGAAGTTTTACGCGATAATTTAAGCAAAGTTTGTGATATGTCTTAATGAATGTTACGTTTTTATATGTTTTTATATTTTTATATTTTGATAATTTTTTAAATGTCTAGACAATTGGATTATACGCTATTAATAAGAAGCAAATACATTTTTAAACAAAACAAAATTTATTAATTTATGCTTACCTGTATGATTTTCTGTGGTTTTAATGATATTTTTGATGAAAAATAAGTATGAGGGAAGGACAATGTAATTTATTCTTAGGCCAGTCAATTAACGAATATAATAATTATTAATGTTAATACAGCAAATTTGTTTAGACATTTTTTGGTGCAAATTTCATTGCCTTCAATTTTGTTTATATACATTTTTTTATTTTGTCGCGCCGTTTCTGACTGACAAACAAGACTCTATAAAGTGTAAAAAATATAGTCACCTATATCTCGGAAACGGTTAGTAAAATAAAAAAATTTATATAAACAAAAATGTAGCGAATGAAATTTACAAGAAAAAAATACTTATTCATTTTTTCATTTTGTTTCACAGTTTTCGAGTAATAGATGAAAATATTATTTTGTATTTTACAGAGTCTTGTTTAAGTCGCTGTCAGTCAGAAACGGTGCAACAAACTAGATAAATGTATATAAATAAAATTGAAGATAATGAAATTTGCAACAAAAATTGTCTGAAAAGTTTTGCTGTAAAATCGATTTTAATAAGACAAAAATTGTCTTCAAAATGTTCAATTTACATTGGTAATATAGGGGTGTCCGAGTTATTATTCGACTCACTGTACTTCTTCGCAAAAAATAAATATTATTTTAATATTTTATTTTTTGTTGCATTCGACATGTTTCGTATGTTTAGCATACAATTGAATGCCGTGCGCAGATTTCATGTAAGTATGATATTTTACATTTTATTTGGCTTTAAAGTGAGTGTAAAGTAATTTCCGTTGCGGAAACGGGTACAAACGAGGTACAAACGATTTAAACTATTTTGGATCCAAAATTCGAAATGGGGGGGGGGGGGCTAGCGAAATGTACCTCATATTTTTTTAATTTCAAAAAACATTAAATTTTGGTCGTTAAATTGTAATTCAAAATTTTTATATTTTTGCCATCCATCACTGATATTTTGGAAGAGTTAATTAAGTTCTTTAGCTTAATTTTCTTTTATTGAATTTTTGTATAACCTATTTGGAAAATTTAGTTTGATGTGGATGAAACTAACTTGACATAACAAAACAATCCTTCTTTTATGGAACCTCAAATAGGATGGAGAAATTATGGAAGTAGGCATTCTCGTATCCCCCTTCGCTGGGAATTGAACGAACCGTCTCCAATATTGGTCCATATTCTGCCATTGCAACCCTTGTGCTTACTTTCACATCGCCAGAATTGAATAGTACCATCTGTGTTAATTTTATCTTTAACATAGAGGTACCCATCATTAGCATATTTTTCGTTGCTTCGTTTGGTTAAAATCATTTGAGTTTCTTCCATTGTATTGCAAATTGAAAATTATTATATTGATTCCTAATACTACACTTGAGCACTCTTATTAAAATCTATACAGCGAAATCTGTAAACTGGAGATAAAATGTCAATTATTGCAATCTTATAAACTTACTTAAGTTACTTACCTTTAGCGTGTTATGCTTAAACGCTTCCACTCACTACTTGTGTAAACTAAACTGTTCACTTTGATACCAAAACCCAACTCAACTGACTATTCCACCGCCCAAACTCAACTAACTAAAAAATCAACTCGAAAACCGTTACTAAAAGTGGAGGACTAATTGAAATTTTGAAAAGGATATGTACTTAAGGAAAATGGTATTAACTATTTAGTTGAAAAGGCTGAATTGTATTGAAATGGGGAAACTAAGGAAAGATTAATACAATTAAGGTATTATTGAAAAGGTGGATATATGCAAAAATTGTATTGAAATAGGGAAAACCAGGGAAAGATTAATACAATAAGTATTATTGAAAAAAAGGATATACGAGTATATGTATAAGAATTGTATTGAAAAACAACCCAGGAAAGATTAATACAATCAGTATTATTGAAAAGCAGCAAATAACAAAAAAGGGATCTACTTAAAGGAGGTAAAAGCCATATTCGTCCGTACTAAAGTTTTTTTTATACATTTAAATTTTAAATTTAGAATTGAATAAACCAAAAGTATATCCTCCGTCGCCGAATCGACGTAGCCGAATTTACTGTCGCCGAATCGGAATCGCCGAACTACCGGTGCCGAATTGGAATCGCCGAAACTATCATAGCCGAATATCGGGTCGCCGAATTGACTGTCGCCGAAACAGAGTCGCCGAAATGACGGTGCCGAACTGGAATCGCCGAAATGACGGTGTCCGAATTTTATTTGTATAAAATTATAAATAATAATTGCATTTTCTGGCGCCCAACATGAGGCTCGAATCCACGACCTTGAGAGTATATTCTTTATGAATATGAATAAGCTCACAAAATGGCAAAGAGGAATGGAAAGGCAAATGCTAGCGATCTCCCTAAGATATAGAAAGAGAAATGAGTGGATCAGGGTGAAGACCAAAGTGAGAGATGTACGTGAGATGGTGGCGACATTAAAGTGGAGATTTGCGGGACACAATGCGAGACAAAATGATAATAGATGGAATGCTGTTTTACAACAGTGGAGACCATGGTTAGGCGGAAGAACGAGGGGGAGACCGTAAATGAGATGGACCGACGACCTAAAGAAGCATGCGGGACTACGTTGGAGAAAAAGTGGAACGGGGTGGAAGGAACTTGAAGAGGCCTACATCCGAAAATGAAATATTATAACTGAAATATTATCTTATGATGTTTTAATTTTATTTTAACAATAGGGCCCAAAAAACTCACTATTATATATCCATCCTCAATCATTAATCATTATATAAATAATAATATTTGTGATGCAATTTTTACTATGTGACGAAGATTATACCATAACTCGTTTTTGCAAAAAAACAGCGCCATCTTGGATTCGTCATTCCGATCCGAACTTCATCTAAATTGTCTTATTTCAATGAAAAAATCTATATCCAGTTTTACGGTCGTTACGGTCTTAAATTGTATTTAACGATTTCTGTGTTGTATTGCTTTTAAATTTCCATAGGTGGCATTGCATGTCATGTTTCGATTTATCACTCGGTAAAACACATTAGTTTTGGAATGGTTTTGGTTATCGGCAAGTAGTTTTTTCGGAAAAAAGTTTTAGGGTTTTGTGAACTTTTGCATAGCGAATTACACTTGATAATTTGCTCCTTCTTTTTTTCTAAGAACATATCACTGGATAATTTAGCTTTCGGAAGTTTTCCGTAACTCTGTATGAAATTTAGAATTGTCGCTGATTATTGAATTGGGTTATTGGTTTTTTCAAACATTCTTGAGTCTTGGCTTTTATTTCTATTTGGTGTTGCGTTCCATTTACCGTACAAAGTTCCGGTTCATTATTGGAATAGCGATTACCTCGAAGATCAGTTAAACCGTTTTTCGTTTGGGTTGTCACACAAGACATAATCCAATTTTTTGAGCTATCTGGCCTTTGGATTGGATGTGGAGGGCGAACCAAAGATTGTCTGCATTCATGCCGCATATCATTTCATTATAATACTATACCTCCAGTTTTTATAGTAGTCCACCTATCCTCCTATTCCCCGAGTCATCTTAAAATTAAGACAAACTTGAGTACTTTGGGGGTGATGTGTCACAAATACTGGCCATGTTAAGCCAGAAATTTCCCAATATAGATCCTCTTCTTGACGCTAGAGGTGGGCAATTGCAAAGCACGTGCTTTATTGTTTTGTCTGCTTCATTACATCCACGACAAACTGAACTTTCAATCAGTCCCATTGTGTATAGGTGTTTATTTAACTTGCAGTGTCCCGTAAGAAACCCGGCAATAATACACATATTGTTCCGGAACAACTGCAGGCAGTATTTTGCATGTCTTTCGGAGGACGAATACATCGCCGCCTTAGCTTGTTGGCATCCAAGCACATTTGCCCATCTATCCACATGCAATCTTATATCTTCTTCATATAGTGTTATGGGTTTGCATTCTAAGTTTTTCTGAGAAAGAAACTTCACCGTTTCTCCTTCTTTAAATTCGGCATTTTTGTCTCTAAAATTTTGTCTAGTCTAAAAATCTCAGTCGGCCCAATTTCACCCCAAAATCATGGTGCTGTCGTTAGCAACGAAACTTCTTGGATCATTTTGATTTTTTCCTGGCTTGTAGAGAATTTTCTCCTTTTCCTTCTTGTATAATTTTCTTTTAATTTGTACATCGTGTTCTTCGTTCAAATAAAGAATTTTGATACATTTTTGGCACAGGTCACGTGTGTCCATTTTAATGTTTGTTCAAAACGTTCCAAATCACTATTTCCGTTGATCTGTTTGAAATTTATTGCAATAAGGGGAAATAAGAGTGGGGACCGAACGCCAATAAGGGGAAATGATTTAAGGAAGGGGAAATTGAGAGTTCGAACGCGAAAGGCTTCGGTAACAACGAACGATAGCGGGGATCAGTGGCGCAGCTGACAGTCGTGTTCCGAAAGCAGTAGTTTATTGTCGCGGAGCGCCGCTTTGTTTAAAAGCATTATTTAAAGCATTCTATGTATTATTAATAGCTACAACAAATTGTATTTCCAATATTTAATAAAGAACCTTAACATGTTGTTTTTAGTATTTTTCTAGATATTTGAATAGAGTTAATACAAAAATATGAACGGGGATGAATTATATAAATTTGAAATTTGACATTTCAAAAAAAAAATTAAATATAGGTATTACAAAAAACATCTACAGCTAAAGAAGTTTTACTTCCCCCTTTTTTCTTCACATTTTCGATTTGACATTAAACGAGCAAGGCAGCTATTTCGATTTGGCATCTAATTAGAACTGAAAACAATTTATTTGTTTTAATTAAATATATACTTGTATTTGGCGAAATTTTTGCAATTATTGAATCCAATATTATATCCAATAAAACAATATAAATAAGGTAAATATTTTAATTACCCATTACCTATCAAACACCCAACAAAATCCGGTAAATTTTGTTAAAATTTAAAAAATATACCTAAATTTTATCGAAATATATTAATTCACCACCTGAAGTTACCCATTTCTTTAAAATACGTAACTTTTAATAAAAAACACTTTTGTTTATTTTTGTATATTTTTTATATTAAAACGTTTCAGTTTTGAATAAATAGCTGACATTTTTAAAAAACATCTTTATTTATCGATCTAATAATTAATATTTTTATTTAAACAGAACGCGTTTTCGAAATAATAAAATGCAATATAAGTTTAAAGAAAAAATTGCAAATCTTTTAATTTAGATTCTGAAAATTTCATTTAAAATTGAAATTTTTTATTTTTCACAAATATAAAATAAAGTTCTGATTTGTTTTTTTAAAGCTTTTTTTAGATTTCATTAATATATTATAGTATTATTTAAAATCCGATTTAAATAAAATTTTATTTTTTATCAGTGTATTAATTTTATTTCTTTTAGTCAAGTTATTTTCAGTTTCTTACTAAAAAATTATATGCTTTTAATTGACTAAATTTTTCTATCAAACTTATCTTTTCTATGAATGTGTCTTAGCCAATATACTGGATATGTGTAAAAATAAGTATTTTTCAGTATAGCGAAGAACAATATTGTAAAAGAATCTGCTTCAGATTTTCCAATTTCATGTAGTACATTTTTAAGTATCAAGTGAGACAAAAATATAAAAAAATTATTATATCGTTTATGGGATAAAAAATTAAATGAAAAACTTATCGAGAAGAAAAAAAATTAGTATATTTCGTCTTATTTATTACTTCCCCTACCCATTAAAATATAGCAAATTTTGTAAACTGATGAGCATAATTCTATTATTTATTACAGATTTTATAAAATTATAGTGATTTACTGACTTCATAATCCATACAACTAATGCTAATGTCGCGTCGGTGAGAAGAAATTAAAAGAAAATTCGTTTTAGCGGAAAAACTAATAATTAGTTTAGATTTACATTTTTTTTTAAATTGAGAATTTACAATGATCAAATTAGTTTTTCCGCTAAAAGGAATTTTCTTTGAATTTCTTGCTCATTTTCTGCACTTACATATAAATAAGTTTATAAATAATATATAGAAATTTTGTACATCAGACATTGAAACGTTAGAATGTTTCTGTTTACGGAATATCGGGCTAGAAAATTTGGAAAACTTGAAATTCGGGCTTGTATAGTCCATTTCATTTAAGCATTCAGAGAATAATTTGTACTAAAATGATGACCTTCAATATTAGCCAATGAAATTGTCACGAAGTTAGCCGCTTTTACACTGCTGAAATTTACGTGTTGCTGACAGATAATATTTAATTTTTCATATTATGTCAGAATGTATAATGTTAAAATTAAATAGTTCCTATGCAGCCTTTCTTTATTTATTTTATCAAAATCGCATTAAAATTGAAATAAATTTGTGAAAATACGTTTTCTAAAAGTATTTTGTCAACTTCTACATTAGGCAACACACATTTCTTTAAAATTTTGAATCATTTCCCATTCTGTCTTTGTAAACGTAACTTTGCAGACGACCTGCCACCTACTTACTGCTAATATGAGATCGACTATAGTGTAATTATACTGCATATATGACATGTACTGCAAACTACATCGTGGATTTTATGCTGATGTTAAGTATCGCAAGGGCACCCTAAAGAGGACGTTTTATTCCTTAGCCGCACTTACACGACTACATTGTCGACGTTCTATATCTCTCATGAAAAAGTCGATGCTTAGTATTTATATATTAAATATATATTTAAATTATATTAATTTATAGATTAAGTGTGTTAGAATTACTGGATATATAAGAAATGATAACTTATTATGATCACCTATCGAAGATTGTTGATTAGGATTATGTAGAAAGCTGGAAAGAGAATGTAAACATTGAACATGGAATGTGCATATAAATGAACAAGGCTGTCATCGGAACGTCGTCGGAACGTCAGAAGTGTAGAAGTGATTTTATCCAGGCAAGCGCACAGGATCAGAAACGAGCAGCTGCATCGGATAGGGACTCCCTAGGGACAGGTGCTCCTCCCTTCGCCGGCCTTCAGCAGAAAGAGGCTTCGAAGGTGCATCGTCATTGGCCACTAGATTTCGTTCTAAAATGAACACTTCAAATACTCTTGATGATTGGCGCATCCTAACATTGAACCATGGTGGCCTGTGACATCTAAGCTCAGCTTGTATCTAGATAATTATGCAAATGTCTTTCTGCTCACCTCTAGAACAATTCGCCCTCTTTCGTGAACCATATTCGTAGTATTGTGGCGGTGGTGGTAGTTTTGCGCTTTTCTAATACCTAGTGGGGGTACCTATCACTGTTAAAGGTCGAAGTTTACTAAAACTGACAAAATATCACCCTCGATGTCGTATTTTGAATTCTTCAGCTTGCCCTTTGCAGTAGCCTCTGGTGGCCCTTCACAGTTCCGTCCTAGTAAAATGTATCAACTATAGATATAAACATTCAAGTTGGTTTATGTGAGTGATTAGTGCATTATACTTCATCATTATTGTTAGTTTCAACAAATTTCAACTTTTAATCATCACATTTAAACAAGGTTTGTTTTTTTAAATTTTTATATCATCGAGTACATTTCTGTATTTTATAGATTAACTATATATTGTTTATTATATAATACCTATATACATATGCAATACCAATGCTTAATTATTTATCCATCAGTCAACTTATCAAATTTTGAAAATAATTAACGAAACGTTATTTCTATATTCTGTATTTAGTCTCCAAATAATTGAAAAAGAAAAATAGAAAATTAAAACCAAGAGTGGCGTCCGATTACTAACTTTGATGCTTTAAATTTTAAAGTTACATTTAAAAATTAAATTGTTTAAAATAAAATTTATGGTTAGGTATAGATAATCCCGACGGATTAATTATTAGATATACTACTCAGGAGGGAATATAATATAACATAACAGATATACCACGTATATATTAAATTAACGGTAATTTAATACCAAAAATTACGAGTAGGAATTTCTTAACCTCAAAATTAATTTAAATATTGAATAGTATCTATTCATATCTAATGTAATCTAATATAATATCATATTGCAGAATTAATCAGCAAACTGTTATACTGATGGTAGTATACCTATTTGATATTGGGCATGAATGATCATTATATGGTCATGCTTCTTGTTCAATTCTTCTCATGGTATCTTTAAATATTTTTCAAAAAATTATTTAATTCCTGAAAATTGTCAATGTTCACGCAGTTTTTTTTCATTTAAAAATTTTCTTACACGCAGGGAAAACTAAATAACACTGTTTGGATTATTTGCTTTGTAGGTTAAATTATATTTAAAAATTTTTTTAATCTTTTTAAGAGAAAAGGTACATTTTATTTCGGTAATCCAACTCCGAAAACGAACGTCGCGTCGCAATGAAACTATAATATAACAACTATTAAATAGATAATTAAACTAAAATCACAAGGGAATTATAACAATTCATTAATAATAATTTTATTCATTAGTAAAAATTTATATCACTTCTGTACAAATTATTCAAAAGTATAGATAGCATAAATCAAAGTTGGGAACTATTTAAATTAAATTAAAATTTCTTTTATCGTAGAAAGTCAGTTAAAATAAAATTTAATTCATATCCCAACTTTGGTTATTATACCTTTTTTATTGCATTAACATTTTGTGTTTGTATATAACTCGAAAACAGTGAAAGATATAAAAAAAATTAAATTAAAAAATGTTGGTCTGTTTAGCATTTTGAGAAGAAGTTTTCATTTCTTCTGGTTATGACAATATATTATGTATTTTAATGAAAAAATTCTTCATTCAGAACTGAAGTTAAGTACTCGCTTTATTTATCCTTAAAGGTTTCCTCAAAATTTATAGCACAAAATTGCAGCAAAACAAAATTTGATTTATAATATTCGAAAGCAACGTGAAAATAACTTTTATTATATCAAACTCTTTTTTTCTGTTCAATTTAATTTTTTAACGTTTATCAAAAACGTTGCCTTACCTATAGCCCATAGTTTTATATTGGGCGTTTATTAGATCACAGCAGTGTATCTGACTCCGACGCGATCAGGATTTGAACCGGTTGCTATAGGCTTTACGCCACACTGCCGGTTTTTTTTTACTTTTTTAAATTTTTAATTTAATTTTTTTACTACTACACAGTAACAAAATTTTTGGGTTTTACTCCTAAAAATTACTCAAAAAAGGGGGGTTTTAAATAAATTTTAGAAGTAAAATTATTCAGTGGTGTAATTTTCAACAATTTTTATAAACAACAGTGTACGATTAAAAATCTGATTCTGTAAAATTATTGGTGTAAAATTACTTGATAAAAGTAGATTTTATTGAAGAATATTAACCACCAATGGAAAGACGGGAAAAATCCCTTTATTCAGGATGGTAGGTAATCGCTAAGTTATAGTACAAACTTTTACAATTTATTGTAAACTATTACAACTCAACGTACATTATTTACATTAATGATATGGTTATACATAATCAATCAGAATAACATTGTTTCGTGAGAGAACCCTACAATGTAAACTGCTGCATTGATGAGACTATTGGCGTCTTGATATTCTTAAATAATATTTATTTCAATCAATAATAGGAATTTCGTATTAATGTTGAAGGTGGCAATTGCACAACATTGATGTAAAATTACATCACTGAGTAAATTTAACCTAAAAATTGGTGGCAACCCAATGGCTACCAATTAAATTTACGTTAAGGTGTAGTACTTCATACATCTATTTTTAAATAATTCTACATTTTTTAGGTAAAATATGAAATTACACAATTTTTACGCTGAATTTACTCTTATAAATTAAGTAAATGTCGCAGGTAAAATTAAACCTGTAGTTTCAGTGTAAATTTACACTTATTAGGCCAAGTATTTCAGTTGCTTTATATTAAACCAAAAAATTTGGGTTAAACAATGAATTACGTTGAAAAGCTGTTTTTTACGCAATATCATTGGTTAACCCACACTTTTTGGTTTAACCTGCTACTGAAAAACTGGGCTTTAAATGGGTAATTTTCACGGGTAAAACTATACCCATTTATTACGAATAAGTAGACCTAAATTACATTGAGATAGTGATATTTTGATTGTCAGTGGCAGATTTACTTCCAATATTTTATGTATGTATAAGTTGGCAAAACCGTCGAATATGAAAAATTGAATTGGAAATTGTTAACTATGCGATTTTAAGCGTTAAAGGTACGAAATTAGTTGTTTTTGTTTGGTCCGTCTATGTACTTTCTCTCTCAGCTGTTTATTATATTCTCAGACATGGGTAATTAATTATTAACCGTTGGATATTAGCTTCTTCTTACTCAATGTACCTTTTCTCAGCAGTATAGGAAGGACAATTTCAGTTAAGGATAATATTTAAGCAATAAACTTCACGGTTTCCCAAATTGGTTTGGGTAATTGTCTGTAAATGATTACAATAGTTTTTAAATTTTAACAAAATCACAAATCATTGAATGCCCTGTAATTTCGCCGTCTTAATTGATAGTTTTAGCATTATAAATTTAAAAGTTTTATGTAGGTTTGAAAACTATTCAAAATGTAAATTAATGTAAACCATGCAAAGATATACTTTAAAGACTCGGATGTAAAAGATGTAAATGGTGCTTTCTTGCACGGCCCTATTGAACTTTAATACTACTTATTACATATCAATTGCTATGCATTACTATTATTGCTACTGCAATGCATTCGCTGAAATACTGGATAGAATTTTTCATTAAAGATTATTTATTTAATTTAAATATTTGGGCATTTTCAATTTCAAGTACCCGAAACATATTTTAACGGCAGACGAAAAATTGATAATGATGAAAGACGAAATTAACAAATACCTGTAATCTCATCAAGCAAGCATAATCATCAGGGCCGGCGAGAACTTTTGTGGGCCTAGGGGCTGATCGATTCCGGGCCCCCTTTACAACTTTAGTTCAATACCAATATTTATGTTAAATATGTGAATAAAAAATATTATATTTGGTTTAATTAAAATTATAACAACTGCTACGGCAAATAATTAAATACATTTTTAGGCCCGGACCTCTGGCCCCTGTCTCACTCTTTCGCAGGCTTTGATAATCACAGTTTGAACTTTTTGAATGTTTTATTTAAATCCAGTTCAAAAATTTTCAATTAATTAATTTTGTAGAAATGACCGAAATGAGAATTTTTTGCAAATAATTTGATATTTATGTATTTTTGAAAGAAACTTTGCATTTGGTATTGTATATTGTTCAAAACAGATCAATCGAAATTGCTTTCTTTATTTCTTTGCCGGTGCTTTTTCGAGAACATTCATTATTGTAAAACAAAAGCAAACGCAAGCTGTCGCTTTTTTTGAAATTTCAACCCTATACTAGACACTAAAGGCAACCACTTCAATTATGATTGATAAATATTTATTTAAGTAATGTATACACTTGAGAATACTATTGTTACGGGTACAAATACCTTTAAGTAGTTATGCATACAATCACAGTTTTGTTTATTATTTTTTAAGCATACACAAAAATATCGCAATACATATTTGAACATTCAATATTATAAATAATTTTAGCATCACCGTTTAACAGATTAGGTCCACATGCTTGAATTTATTTTATTACATTTTTTGTTGCATATTTATTTAGATTAATACGGATAAAAATGTACTTCTGAGTTGATTAGGTAAAATAGTATTTACATTAATTTATGATACGAGAGGGTCGACTTGTTATTTTATTTGTTTGCATACCGTATTAAACGTGTAAGCATTGCACGGCATGCAAAACCCCTTTAATTAGGGTTACAATTATTTCCGGTAACTTCATCATAATATGAATTTTTTGATATTATAACACCAACCTGTGGAAACAAAAATGATTAATGTATTAATTATAAGGTGTGAAAGATAACTGGATAAATTTATTACATGATATTAATTAAGGGAGATTATTTATAAAGAGGTGACCATCATGAAGTTAGCTTTTTAATTTTTTAATTTAGAGGTTAGACATAGTCGATAATTTCTAATCGATTGAAAAAATTTCATATTTATAGATTCTATAATTTAAATTACATATATTGTTGTGTTATTTAATTTTAATCTCAGGGTGCATTTCAATAAAATTATACAAAATCTTCAAATAATTCCAATATTTTTAGTTTCAGTTTTCTAACCAAAATTCAATCGTAAAACTTTTCAATAAAAATGTATGATACCTATTTCTTATCTCTCAAAAATTGGAACTTTTCAAATATAATTTAATTTTTAAATCCAAATTAATTCTGGAGATCATCCAATATCACCTCAATTCTCATCAAACAACTTCTTAATTATTTAAATGAAACCACTTTCAAAAATATTTTTCAAAATTCTCAATTTAAACGATAATTCTCAATACTTAAGGTGGCAATAAGCGCTAGCGAGATACAAGATAATTTTGACGTGTAAGAGAGAGACGAGTACATTTTTAGTGTTTTACTGCAGTCACTGACGTGGTTAAGATTAGTGATTAAAAAATGTGAGTGTTGTACCAAACGATGCTATAGAGTTCAAATTATATACAGAATTTTGTATTGTCTAATTTTGTAATCTCCCGAATTTAATTATAAATTTTAGTAGGGTTCCCGTGGAAAAATAAAAAATTGATATTATTTTTTTTATTATTACACAATTTAAAAATTAATAATATAGTGTCCGTTTTGAAAACTTGATCATTTATCGAAGTTTCGTAATTACACCATTTTAATGATTAATCAAATTTGAAGCACATACTTACCGAAGTGTACGGTTAATCCGGAGGTAAAGTGCTAAACTACAGTAGGGAAGTTACCAGATTCGATTCTTGGTAAAACCATGTAGTTAAATTTGAAAACTAATGTTGCATACACTGCACATATTTCTCAAGGCGATGTGGGCAACTGTAAGGTCTAAATGCCTAAATATCCTTCTCGAAAAATTGTCGTTCGAAATCGACGTTGGTTCTTCTTGGTCCAACATCTTGGTGGGCGTCTTGGTCTTGGTCAGAAGCGTTGTGATAGATTTAAAAATATTTGAAGATATCGGCTGACTCGATATTTCGCAAGAACAGTTGTAAAATTAACAGATAATCGTTTTGTAACCATATTTAAAGTATAGAATTCCAAAGTTAGGTTAGGTTAAGACGGTATTCTGGTCTACAGGCATAAATAAACGTTTTGTCGAGCTCAAATATATAAAAAACAATTGGATTTAAGAGTTATAGGTTTATTTATGAGAAATCAACAAATGATTAAATACCGGGGCTTCTCAACAAAAATCGAAGTATACAGCAAAATTGGAATAAATTTTTGATATTTTGTTAGTTCAATATATTAGCATTGAATAGACATGTTTATTATAACTTGTAAACTCCCAATAGTTGGATATCTTTTATTTTTTACAATTATATATTTGCTAAGATAATTGCACAAACATAACATGGAAAAGCGTTTACCATTAATAATCCATCTGGGCTTTTTGACTCTTAATGTGATTAGTTAAGTAGGCAATTTTAAAATATTGGATTTTAAGAATTAAAATATTCTCATTAAGTCCAATTAGTTGAAATTGGTCTATAAATTACCTTCAATAACAATTTGTTAAACTAGATACACGTGCAATTTAAATGTGAAATGTTTTCCCACAATGAACTTGCCTAATAAAGTGAGTAAATTCAACACGCAACGTGTTGTAAGTACGTATGTTTTAACACAGGCAATAAAATTAACCGCGGGGGCGCGAATCCAACCATGATGTGAGGTGAACGGTATCGAGGGTAGTTTAGTTTAACTGCTAGGTTTTAGTATTCGATTATAAGCTTAGGTAATTTGTGTATTCTCTCTAAGGATTTTATCATCAACCAAACTGAACACTCGTCATATCCTTTAAAATTAACTGTTGTTAGTCATGAACAAACTCAAACGATTTACAAATATATCCTTATAGCTCCTCTACGGTGTGTCCCAAAAGTATGGAATAAATCTAAAAATATACTCATTCGTAAGGAAAAAATCCCAAAAATGCATTTTGAAAAACGTTCAATTGTTTTTCAACAGATTTTATTGAAGTGATGGTGTATTACCTACAGTTTTTTTTAAATTGTAACCTATATTATTTTTTTCTTTATTATCAAAATGTGAAATCTTTGAAATATGATGATTGTAATTGGAGTAAAAAGCGATATAAGTATAATATATTTTAAAAGCAGTGTTCGAAAGAGAACGTGTCAAAATTTTAAATTATTTTGACACAAATTATCTGAGCAACGTAGCTATTCGCTAGTTAATCGTTAAAATAATAAAAGGTGGTTAGACTGAACTTTTACATTGTGAATTTATATTCGTTTTCGCTCAATTTTTCAATGAACTTACCTGATAAGTTTCGAATATATTAATTTTTCCTTATAGTATCAGGTCTTGATTTACACTATCACATAGGAAGGAATAATATCTACGGTTAATGTGCACGCAAAAGTTGCGGTTAAGCTTAGATAATATGCATGTCTGTCAGTCTATCGCGAGATGGCCATCGCATTTACGCATTTATCTTCTAGATAGAAGGTTTGACAGTATATAGTGTTCACCTTGCTGGCCATAATCACGCTATTTTATGTTTATGTTCAAATTCTTTGTTTGATAAAAAAATAAAATATATTTTGCCTCACTTTTAACTTGAATTTGGATAGTGAAATTAGGTTTTCTGTATCTAATATTTAATTAAAATTACGAATAAAATATAACATTGAATTTTCTCAACCACCTAGTAATTTGTAGGGTAGAAATCGTTCAATGTGCTTTCCTTAGTGGATGGGAAATACTAAGCCCTTCAAAATGAACTTGCCTATACCGCCTCCCAGGCGCGGCTGTAATTATCTCACTCAAATATTTACTTTGCATTTACCTTTTAACTATTTGGATCGATTTAGCACTGATGGTCATGGAAGCAATTTATAATCTGTATTTGTAAATATACGAATATAATCACTTTACATAAATCATTTTCCAAAAATCATTTAACTCTTTCACTACTCAAAATATATAATTCTTGCAGAATAAATATTTCTAAAATAATTAAAATTTATATTGTCAATTTTTGCAGGAAATTTTTGTCATATTCAATTTATGCACTGTTTACTCACTGATCAACAACTACCGATGTATTTTCTTATTTCAATTCAATTATTGCGCTGTCGCGTAAAGAAATATTGGATTCGAATCAGAACCTCACAAAATTTTTCATTTCGATCTTCCGACTTTTTCTTTAACAGGTACATTTCATGTACACTCTACTGGTGATATAGCTAGTGTAAGCAAGAATTCGAAATATTAAATCAATTAATATTAAATTAGTCTGAAATGAGGATAAATGAATGAATTAAAAAAATATATCTATTTTATCAGCATATTCGTAGTCTTGAGGTATAATCACAATTTTTTCTCTTGTCTGCCATGGGAGAGAACAAACTTCTTACTCTATCCGGCATCAAAACAAGTGATCGGGAGAGGGGGGGGAATTAAAATAAACATTACCATCAGCCCTTATTCACTCCCTTTACGTCCCTTTACGTGTCCTCCGAAGGACGGAGACAGTCATATGAAAGATTAAAACTCTTCCCGGATTCGAACCGAGTACCTTAGAGTCAGCAGTTGTTCGGCTAACTTCGATCGTCTAATGAGATGGTAAATATAATATAAATAATTGTTTTGATTATTTATTTATTATATTTATCAAAAAATCTTAATCAGCAGAGCTGGTATCAAGATAAAATGACATTAAAATATTACAATCTAGGTTCTACTCCTGCAGTGCGTTATGTTCCGTTATTATTTTCCCCATACATATGATTTTTGTTTCTTCTTTTATTTATACAGTTTTTTATTAATTTATTTTTAATTTTAAAGATTAAAAATTGAAAGATTGGTTGGTGAGAGCCAATTCAAATTATGAACGGCTTTCCTTACTTTACTGCCGATGTAGCTTTGCAATATTACCATATTGATGTGCCCAAGATGATATACAGCACATGTATCCTTATTATTGAAAGCATCTAATCCGAAGATAGATATTACCCACGGATATCATCCAAAACATATTTTCAATCAATACCTTAACAGATGACGCGTTTCGAGGTTACCCATAATTTTATAATTGGCAATTTTCTCATAAAACTTGTAATGGTATAATGAAATATTGACCAAATATCATCAAAAGAACAGAGGGCATCAAATATAAAATGCAATGAAATTTTTATACTTATAATTTAAAAAATAATTGTACAAAATAAATTTTGGGATTTATTGGCGATTGTTTTCAAAGAGAAAGAATAATTTACAATTTTTATTCCATGAATGCACCTGAATACTTCGTAACGAAATATTTAAAATATTACTTATTAAACAGCTACATTTTTTAAAGAATAGCGATTGCGTACATAATAGAGTTGCCGATGGCCTCTTGAGTCTCCCCTTTATAATATAGCGTATTGAAACATTTATAAACCATAGTCCATAGGTAACAGTTAATAATGTGAATTCAGAGTAATATACCTCTATTACAATATACTAGCAATGCTAAATAAATTTCAAATTTGAAGTTGATTAAAATTTTAGCAATGACTCATGATTTTAAATAAATTATGTGGTATTTAATGTAAAATAATTAATATTGTTAATTACTTCCTTCTTGTTGTTATGACTTAGCATTTTTCAAAATTGAAGAAAAAGTTATTGTTAAAAGTTATTAAATTTTGTAAAATAATTAAAATTGAATGAATTAATTAACTTTTAGGGTTAATAAGGGTAGGACTAAGACTGTTCGAAAAAAAAAGAAAAACTAGTGTTACAATAAAGAACATAAAAATACAAAAATTAAACTTTAGTAATGCAATATAAGGCACTATTTCATGATTATTTTCGATCTTCAGTCGCATATAACTAGAAAAAAAACATATTTTTATTTTTGTTTTTTTATCTTGTTTCATATCGTAACATTAGTTGTTTTTTTTCAATAGTTCTTAGTTCCACCCTCTCAAATGTGGTAAATTAATGTTTTTTCGTTGTTTTTCAAATAATAATTATCTACATTATATTATATTCTTCACTTTACAGTTAAAATTCTATTATTTTAACTTTCATTTTGATTTTATTATTAAATAAGCAGCCATAAAGCTTTAAAAAAATCTGAAAATATAATAAAAGTACAATAAAAAATTGTAAAGTTCTAGCTCTACTCACGAACTGATTTCTTTAGATGTCCTTCTCCGAAAATCTCATATCGATGAAAAATATTATTTATTCAATGTAGTTTTACCAATTTGATATTTCAACAAAACGACAAGAATTTATGTTTAATTTCAAAAATTAAACAGAGAATATTAAAATAACATTTAGTACATGGCATATCAGGTATGCTTGTGGGATGGTGTAGATGCAGGCATCGAACATGGTTGGATACTTTCGTTATTTGAGGCCATCTGAACAGATTGGATCATGTACCCTACTCGTGTAGGGTACCCGACACGGGACCTGATTTTTATGACCATTTTTATATTCTGATGCAGTTTCTTGAAATCAAAATTTTGAAAGAAATTCTTGATTCTCTGTTCATTTTCGTTTCGCCGCAGCCTTTTCGTACTCGCGCCGAATCGGGTTTTTTCCGAACCGTACTTGCTTCGAATCGGGTCTGTGTCGAAACGTACTCGCTTCGAATCGGGTCTGTGTCGAACCGTACTCGTTGCCGAATTGGGTTTGCGCCAAACCGTACTTGCTCCGAATCGGGTCTGCGGCGAAACGGCTGTGCCGAAACAGCTGCGGCCAAACGGCTGTGCCGAACTGGGCCATTCCCTATTAGGCTCATCTTCTAGTTTCAGTTGAAAATCGTGTTTCGGTCGGATTCTAGATTATTGAAGTGACATAAAATTATTCATTCAAGTTCGATTTTTAAATGCCTGTATTCCCTGTTTTTATGACAAGACAGACTACGCAAGTTGAATGGCAAAACCATCCAATAAAGAATACCATTTAATTATCACGTGAAATCTCTACACGGATCATTACAGCAGTCAACGCTTCAAAGATACCCAACACTTCAAGAACATCTGACCAAATCAGGTATCGTGAGTAGAGCGCTTATAAAATAATTTATGTTTTATAAATTTTTAAGTTAAAAAAGCAATTGTTTGAAAAAAATGTATTTCGAATAAGTAATTGTATTTCTGCTTGGTGGAGTATTTTAAAGAAAAAGCTATATTAAGAAGATTAGATGATTATGAGAAGAGGAAAAATACTCAAATCAAATAATACAGTGTTTCCGGCATAAACACGTGTGTCAACATGCATAAACAAGTACGGATAATGGTTAAGAAAACTGAAAACATTTAAATCGTTAAGTCGCCGAACGATCCAGCTACCGACTTGTTAAGATCACCTCGATACATTGGCTGTAGTCAGTCGGCGACTTCAATATTACTACGTGTGAACGCCTCCATTCGATAATATTGAATTCGCCTCCGGTTTTGCAGTTGTGTGTGAAAACGCTATTAGACGGCTAGGTATATTTTTTAAAATTGATATAGAATGAAAATTTGAAGTAAAATAATATTGAAAAAATTGAAGACAACGTAATCTCTTTCTTTTGTGTGTTTAAAAATAAAATGTTATAGAATTTAATCTTAACATTTTGCTGAAAATCCGAAAAATTACTATTTAATTCTCAGCCATAAGAAAGCCGGATTACGAGTTAATTCATGACTATTTTGCAGTGAATAAATTGTTAATGGTTTTATTTTTAATAAGTTACGAGAAGAAATTAATAGAAACGCTCAAAATGAAATTCTAGTAAATTTTGTTTCTAGTAGGCGATGGTAAATTAAGTTAGTGCCTCAACTTCTAAGCATAAAGGAGGTTCTCGCCCGTGATCTGGCGCAAAAGGGTAGTAGCATTGTAAAACGTTGAGTCGCTGTATTTGTAAGTTGTCTGTTTGATTGATTTTCTGTGCCGTAATGCCTAGTTCGTTCAACTATATTTAAAATTTTGAACTGTGACTTCGCTTACAGATGCTTAAAAATTTTAACCGAATTTAAAATACTCAATTTAAATTGCTTTACTCTCTGTTAAGGTTTTTTTCTTATAGTATTTATAAATCGTATTCCAATACACGCCATGAGCATTGACGACGTCATATTAAAACAGCGTTGTTAAAATTTTAAATATACCACACTACGGAAAATACCATACAATAGTACAAATTTGCTCAGTTGTTCCGTGTTCTATCAGGATGTGTACAAGACATTAAACTTTTTTTTTATTTATGGTTTAAATTGTTGGAAACTAGTAGCGTTCGTGAAATTTTTCTTTTATTGTATACAAAAGTTATACAGTAAAGTCTCGTTTATGTAAACTCCCAGTTATAAAGTGCACTGTAAGAAATATATGATTTCTCTTATGATTTATCACAGGAGAAACCATAAATCACAGTTTACACTGTACATATTATTATGATGTTCTTTCTTAGAATAATAATTATAAAAATATCATATAAACCATACTTTATTACACTTAGATTTTTGTATGAGAACTCTATTATTTGTACATTAAAAAAAATAACGGAACTTGATTATCGAGAATTAGATTTTTTATAAAATGTTTCCGAAGACACATGAATCACCTAATCCCAGAACCGTCAAACTTCAAAAAATTGCACAAATCAAGCTGTTCTAGACATACAAATGTACGTCAGTGTACTGTATGTCGTGTATGTCCAGAACAGCATGTTAAAGTAACCGCGCGGTTAACTTTAGTGCAAAATTCATTAATTTTACTTTTAACGTTAATAGATACCGAAAATTCTTAACACACGTAAATGTCACTGGCCAGTTGACTTTTAATCTATAATTATCATCATTGTAAAATCTTTTTTGGCCAATAACGTCATTGACCGGCCAAAGACGTAAATATTATAATAAATATTATAAAATTATAAAAGATGAGTATTTTCTTGTTTAATATTGCGAAACGTTAACTTTAAATGTTATTTGATTTAATTTGAAAGTGCAATTGATGACAGAAGATAATTTGTATGCCTCAAAGAACATACTCTTTTATTTCATGTTTCTTGGATAATTGAGTAATTGCTTAATAATCAGTTAAACAAAATTTCAGAAAGAAAATCCTTCTATTGCACGGTATTCTAATAATGCGGTTACCATATAACGCGGTTGAAGGTTTACGACATTACGAGGTTTCGATATAACGCGGTTTTGTACAACAAGATTTCAACAACTCAAAATTATCCACAATGCATTAATTCTTCTAGCATTCTATTGGCGGAAAGAAGCACTTTTTTAGTACTCTTGTTATATTTTGAAAAAATAACAAAAGTATTAAGAAATATGGAGGGGGGATTATAGAATATTGTAACGGCATTGCGCAGCACAAGAAATTGCAAAACTGTCACAAGACAAGACGTAACCTTGCAAGAATCAAGCAAGAAAAGACTTTGAAAAGTCTTGCGAGACTTCTTGTCTCAGCTATCACTAATTGCAAAGGACTTTCTACAGTCAAATGTTGAAATTAGTAATTAGAATAATAGATAATAATTTTTTTACCTTAGTATCTTATTGTTACTTTTTCATACTGCTAAGTACGGAGAAACAAAAATAACGACCTTTCAAAACGCAATTGGATTATTATGAACAGGCAGTTTTAATTTTTAGTATTATATTTTTTTAAAATAAATAATTTTTATTATTTTAGTTTAAATTACCGAAAGAGTGTTAATAGTGATTTATTTGTATAGATAAATTGTGGCATGTAAAACAAGTTAATAAGGGTAGTTAAATCTATATATTTAGGTTCCATTTAAAGTGGAGAAGCATCAGACGTTGACCGGGGATGGATTATAAGCGTATTATGTTGTACATAAAAGCATGGATCATTTCACATCACGTCAAATCAAATTCCAATCATTTTGCATTGAAGCGTTTTGACGGCTTTTCAATATTAAGCTTCGTTATAATTTCATACACTATTGTATAATCCACATCACTTAATTAATTGTCAAATAAACCAATAACCGTCGATCTTGAAATGTTATAAAATTAAAGCGAACAAATTTTAAAATTTTGATATTCAAAAATTAATATTTGATTATTATTAAACCTTAATTACATCAAAATTATAAATATCTTTTAAAGTTTTGAAAAACCAGTAGACAGGAAGTGATTTTTGATGTGTGCAAACCTTATTCCATTCTTTTTCATAACTCAACAATGGAAGTACAAGCATAACAATAAACTGGCATATTGCCGCGAGTGCCCTAGTTGTACAAGCATGGGATCTGTAATTTTAAAGGCAGGACAATTATTTGTTATACAGCAGGATTTTGTTCCCCTGCGGTTTTCTTCAATTTACTAGCATATGCCTATAATCACATCTCGCTTCACTTAAATATTTTGAGAGCTAAAATATTGTAGTGCAAATATTGTTTCGTGTTTTTAATTCATAAAATAGAAATTTTCAAAATTAAAGCTAAAATTGCAAAAATAACTGTCAAACTGAAGGACATTATCCATTTTCCATTTCATTAGGTTATTCATACAATAGTGAACCTCGATAGTTCCTTTGCCGAAAAATAAACCATTTTATTATTCAAATCACATCACAGCCCAAGTGCCCAAGCAATCTTAGACCCTTCCCCGAAATATGATCTTAAATAAAAAAGAATCCAAAAGTGTTCAAAATTTTAGAAATGATACTATAAAATCGTAAAAATATCTAAACAGATTTAATTGTTATGTATAACGTAATAATTACTTTTATTAGTCATTAGTCCGTTAGTTTCAAATTTAACCAATCAGAGGTGCGGTATTATTCATAACCTCGAAGATAACAGATGTTTAATTGATGAAATCAAACACGATGACAGAACAATGGCCGAACGTTATAATTAATTTCATTCAACGTCATAACAGCGCGGCCTTCAGTCCGCATAACCTTAGCTATCTAATACACCCTTGTACATGATTAATAGTTGTTATATTAATCAATTTATAAAAACATTCAACTTTCTGATCTTCGTTTAAGATTAAAACTTACCATTTTTTTTTTGTATGTGGTGTACGTCCAAAATTTCATTATGCATATATGGAATCTACCAACTGCATAATTTATGACGACTAGGTGGTTTGCCATTGCCTTCCAAAGATAGCCAGAAATTAAGTTCTTACTTCGCTCAGAAGGCGCAAAATAAAAATTTAAATTTCATATATCATATATCTTTAAACATTACACCTACTATTTTATGTCATTTTATACATTTTTAAAATATTCCGCGTTTTTTCTTATTTGCATAGTTGGTTACCTATAGACCCTTGTTTACAAGGTGTTGAATCATGGTTCGAAAGTTTGCTAGCTTATGGTTGCATGGGTGCTCCCAGTGGAAGGGGATAATGGTATTGGTACTCTATTTGATATTATGTACTTGTTATGTACCAGTGGAAGAAGTAATTTTCATACCATTTCTTCTATTTTTCTGTTATATTTTTTTGTTTCGACTATATTGTATAGTTCCAGTTTTTCCATCATTTCCTACTTTTTGGATGCATCGATAACGTTTCGGATATTTCAGTTCTATTGGCATTGACATTATGTGTGGCACAATAATATTTTTAAACTTGTTGATCAAGTCTACAGAGTCTTTTATTTGCGACTTAGAAGTCGATGCAGTTTTGAAGATGGTAAGGACGTGTCTAGCTATTTTATCAAATCCTTCCTGTGGATTTTTACATATACAGATATTCTTGGGGAAACAGGGTTCATATTAATGAATTTGCCCTTATAAATCCCGTTAGTAGTTTGTTTATATTGCCGACTTGGAATTTTATCTTTAGTTGAGATTTGGAAATAGGATTTTTGATGACTTTTAGGCTGCCATTTGCATTTAAAAATTCCGAAAATATTATAAACGAACTATTAGAGTTACCCGGCGGCTCGATGATAATACTGATCCTGCAAGTTCACGTTCTCTGCATTCAATTTATTGTTGTTATTTTTTGTTTTCATGGATATTTCATTTCAGCTGTTTTTAAAGCTGTTTTTTGTTTAACAAAATTCGATTTTATAGCAAAACTTTTCAGACTGCATTTGCCCAATGCGATTTGTTTATGTAGTTTTAAAGTCGCTGTTTCCATTTCAACTTAATTATTAATTTTTTACTTAAACGGATTAACAAATCAAATTATTTTTTTTATGGACTTGCTTCAGTTTCACTCGACAGCACAGATACCTATGATGTTTACTGCTATAATAAAAACGCCCCAAATTAAATGCGCACGTATATACTTAATAATTATTAAAATTTTAAAAACAGCTTTTACTAGTAGCGAAGTTTTTCGGGCTAATTATATTAAGGGGAGAAAATACCTTTAGAACCACTGAGAACAACTTATGGCGAAAATCAGCTTTACGGGGACACCGAAGGACTATTAATTGCATGACTCTGCAATTGCAGACTAGTTGATAAGTCACTGAAATCAACGAATTGAACTTAAAAATTAAAAAAAAAATTGTTTTTTACAAAACTATATTTTTCAAATTGGCGTAGTAATTCAAAAATTTATTGATTGATCCCGCTGAACCTGAATACGCATTTTAATATCAATATTATTTTGTAGTTGAACTTACAAGTTTTAAAAAATTATTTTAAAAAAATTATCTTTTTTTATTGCAAAAATATCTAAAGAAAACTTATGTATAAAATTACATAAAAATTACATGGTATTACTTAAAAGTAATAATAAAGAATACACAAAGTTTCAAATGTATTAAAGGAACCGTTATTATAAAAAATCATAAAAATTAATTTATATTCGCCTCAGTCTAAACGCAATTTAATCCGAAAAATTGAAAATTACGTTTTCGAGTTATTAACAAAAACGTTGTATATTTTAAACCAACAAGTCAATGCAGATATTGTTTGATGCTCTGACTTTTTTTTATAGTTCACAATAAAAACAGCAGTGGATTGGTGTGATCGCTATTTGAGATACAGTGCAATTAAATCGAGTTCAAATTGTGGTTTTTAAAAATTTGGCCAATTTCTTGACAAAACGTCCAAATCAAAGCAACGTATTGTTTTTGCTTAACAAATTTTAGGTATCTATCGTAATGAATATATTATGTATGCTCAATTATTTTCGTTTTTGTTTGTATAATGCCGACATTTTGGTGGATTTAAATTGCTTACCTTTTCTCTTGGGATTTCAGCATTTTGGGATATTCTCATTACCGGAAAATAGCTTCAGGCTTATGTCTGTTGGTTTGAAGCCGTTAAGGATTTCCGTTATAACATTTCGAGTTCTTCTTAATTTTGGTTTTCCAATTCTTGCCAAATATTAATTTATCGGAAATTGGCATTTGTTTGAAAAATAGCTAATCTTCAAAGTCTCTTATTTGAAAACATAACTTGAAATTTTTAAAAAATTACAATAAAGTTTGTTAGATTTCTGAAAATATCTGATTGGTATTTAGACTTTTTATTATATTTAATAAATATTATTGAAGTGACAATAATTTGTTGTACCAATTCCATCCACAAGAGACAGATTTTTATTGCGATCCTATTGTTGGAACTTTTTGAATAAGCTCATTTCAGTTGATTCCCCTAGCATCTTGATAGAGCTAAGATATCACAACAGGAAGCGACAGATGAAATTGGTATAGGTGATTCCAATCTCGCGTCTCACCCATCAGTGAGGGCGGGTGTTTACTGGATGAATGTGCTATGAAAACGATTTCATGCATTGATGCAATGGGGCGTTATACGGGACTTCACATTCTCAATTCATAACAAATCCATTGACGGCGGTTTTTAACTAACATTTGCATATATAAAGCTCAACATAAAGAAATTTAAAAAACATTACTTGAGCATTTATATACAGGGCTTGCTAAAAATTTAAATTTTATAATAAAAATCATAAAAATAACTTAATTTTATTGCCTATTCAACTTTCTTCGGAATGTCTTTAATTTTGTGTTTTGTTAAATTTGCATATATTTAAACTTTAACTTTTCAGTTATTTTTGTAATATTTTTATTAAACTTTATAATTGATTAAATCGATATTTTCGTTAATAATTATTATTATATTTCATAATATTCGACAAGAATAAATTAAAATATTATACTACATTTATATGTACTATGTATGCTATTATGCTATATGTACTACATATCATTTCTATTCTATGTATTATAATATAGTAATACATAAAATTATTGTATACAATGTATGCTATACATAGTATAAATCATAATATAGTATCTTATGTATAGAATAGAAAAAATAATATAGAAAGTTAAATTCTAATATAACAGTAACATAACCTTAAAAAATAAAGAACTAGAAGAAACAAAAATTAGATTTGGATTTAACTATTTAGAATAAGATAATTTCAAAATAAGGTCAGTCGATTATGTTTAGCCCTTCGTTAGGCATGCTATTTTCAATGGTGGATTAGTCCATAAGTAATACATCCTTTGTCAAAAGAAGCGTAGTCCACAATCATAGACTGCGCGCCTAACGAAGGATTAATACAAAAACTACTTTTTCACAGGTATACGCTGACTACCATTTTGAATTACTAAAACAAACTGTTGTAATTTTTATATGCTAGTAAAATGAAAACTGTCGACTGCCAACAGAGGAATCTTGACAATACAATATAATATTTGTATTTAATCAGTTTAGTCGCTCGGTTAGACTGTAGACTTCTTGACCTTTTCTATAATGCAATAATAAAATTTTTGTGTTTAGTATAATTTGATTTCAATTCGTAATTTATAATTTCGTATATTAAGCTTCCAAAGTAAACTAACAATTAATATGAGTTTTATGATAGAAAAAGATTGAATTTGTTTTCTTTTGGTTAGCTCTTAATACTAATATCTTAAATTCATTTCTAGTGGTTGAATCGGTTAACCGAAGCGCAACAACGACTTCCTGCTTTACGTTCATCACCCTTCGTTCATTTTGTAATTTAAATATTGAATAACTGCGTTTGGTTCGATTATATTTAGTTTGTACACATTAAAATCTCTTCTCCCCTATATCTTGAATACGAGTGTTTATTGAGTATAACAAAACTTAGGTTCGTTATTAAAACTGTAATAGGTGTTCACGACCTTTTAAAATGGAGTTGTGCCAGATTTACTGTTAGCATCGCGCATCTGCCCGCGCTTCCGCCTCTTATTGTGTTCAATGCGACACGCGCCGAGTATACAATGAGGATATACGATTATTTGATCAATGTCTTGAGAAACTGCTTCCGCCGGATTTCTGAGGATCAAGTTGCATTACATCTGCACACTTCTATTTTTTTCAATTAGTATATTGTATTGTACCATTATCTCAGTTATACAACACCCATATCATTAATATAAAATTCAAGTGCACAATTTACTATAACGACCGAAAACTCCCTAGAGAGGAAACAATTATTTCTGCATCTGCAAAATGTTTCCTGAAAGTTAAACAACTCTTCTTATTTCTCAACGTATTTTGAAACATTGAAGAGATTTAAACCTCAGATTTTCAGTTTACCTACAAACATAAGATGATGTCTACATGAAGGGTTGATTGAAAGGTACTTTTTCTCTGTTTTCGACAGCGGAAGTGCAAAGTTAATATGGAAATACGCCGGCAATGACACGTGCCCGGATGCGTATAGCTAACCAACTGTTTGACTCAGCTTTTCATTTTTAAGAACACGCGCGCTTTATAAAACGCATTCATGC
The DNA here is from genome assembly GCA_963170105.1 of Cantharis lateralis. Lineage (NCBI taxonomy): Eukaryota > Metazoa > Arthropoda > Insecta > Coleoptera > Cantharidae > Cantharis > Cantharis lateralis. The sequence goes on along the minus strand of OY720630.1, from coordinate 22,459,369 downwards.
ACGTCTACCTGATTTTCAAAATTGAACTTAACCCAGGGCTGGTTTACTTTAACTTACAGTTTAAAAGTTGCAATATTTTTTTAGTACTCCATTGCGGTAATAAAGGAAGACCCCAGATTGTATGTAATGAACATACTTGTATATGCAGATCATTTGTCGATCGGTTTGGTAATCATGGGCGTTTGTGCTCGTGGAGTGCGAGCAAGTTATCAAGACATGCAACCCTAAACGAAATTATTAGATGTTCTCTTTCAAGTGTAAACATGTCTACCGTCTTAGAACTCGTGGAAATTTCACGTGATGATAGTAAGAGACTAGATGAGATGATCTTGGTTTCGTGGCTACAAGACAGGGAGTTTCGGTGTGGGACGCGACATGGCTCTAAATCGCTTGGGAATTTTGCGTCGGGGACCAGTAGGAAACTACGGTTACAGATTTGGTTGCGCTTGTCAAAACCGACTCTCATTAAAAACATCCCCCGGGGAGCACAGAACTCGAAAAATAACAAAAATCGAATGCTGGGATCCGAGATTTGCCAATGTCAGGGGCAGGGAAAACCTAGTTTTAATCCAATAATAATTTCTTGGAAAATGAATAAATCGGTGCTACATCGATTTGATGCCAAAGTATTTGATGCAAACCGCTTTGGTCTGAAAAATTGAATAAAATTGAGTATTTACTAGAAAAATATATACACACATATTTGTAAATTGCAGTCTACAGTATATATTCATGGTGATGCTTAGATCTTACTTATTTTTTTACTTTCCCCATACGTATACGTATGTATAAGGGAAAGTATTTTTAAAATTGGGTCGATAGAAGGGCCCCGAACGTTGGACAATTAAATTGTTTCAAATAGACCTAAATCTCAAATAATATTTATTCAAATTAATAAACTGTAATTATTACTTACTCAGAATTCATAAATTGATATTTTTGGAAAAGAACCTGTACGCAACACCGTATCGTCTTTATTCCCGACGTATTTCTAAAACAAATGGATCTGTTTAAGCTGTCGTAGAGGTCTACATGCATAGAAGAAGAAAATACATAAAATATTTAATGAAAATGTAGAGAGGAAGGAAAGAGGACCATGCAGTGGCAGATTAAGACAATTTGATGCCCCAGGCCCTAAAGTAGTTTTGGGCTCCCCAAAGGTGTGGAAGGGGGAAAAGCCCAACCAAAATTTTGTTAGTTTTTGAGGTCAACAGGGTTTAAACATTAGAAATTTCTGATCAAATAAATGCTTTCAATGACTCATAATTTTAATAATAATTTTACATAAATTGGGCGCTCCTTTGCTTGCAGGGCCCAGGGCGGCGGCCCCTTTGGCCGCCCTTAGTTATAGCTACTAAGACCAAGTTGATAGAAGATTTTAACTAAAAATAAAGTTGTTGGTTTAAATTTGATGCTAATAATTACTTAGAGCAAAGGAGGGTTTTTAAAGGGATGATACTTCCAATAATAATTATGGCAAAGGGAGATCGCTGATGTGTGATAAACCCCATTATTTTCATCATGTAACAAAAAGTGTAATCCTTCATCGGTAATTTAAATTAAATTGAACACACAAAGTGAAAATTTGCTGTTATTTATTTAATCAAGTTAGATTTTATTTTGAATTTTGTAATATACTACTATGTCCATCTCGGGATTAACTTGATGCTTTCTCAACTGTCAGTTTTTCTAACTTCATTATAAAAAAATTTTAATTGATGTTTTCATCAGGTCCTTGAACACTGTTTGTTAAAATACAAAACAGAAAATGAAGGTATAGGAAATTTCTGCAGGCATTACAATTAAAATGAAGCGGATGTACACTCAGAGAAATAGTTTGTGGTTATTGCATAATTAAAACATTTGTTACAATAACAAAATATTTTAGTTATTTAGTATATTTAGTGTTTGTTGAAATGAAAACTGTTGTACAATAATATCAGCTTTTGGGTGTACAACACATGGAAAGTTAAAATTTCAATTGTTTAAAAAACGGCTAGTTTACTATTAACTTATTTAAATTTATTTTGCATTATAAAACTAGTTTTAGAGACAGAAGCTTGTTAATAATAAAAATTATTATTAAATGTCGTGAACAGGTTCATTAGAATTACGATGAAAACATAATTAATACTTTGGATAGTTGCAATCGCAATTAAATGCTATAGGGTGGTTAAATGATGGTTATAAAATGTAGTGGTATATAATTGTATGGAATGATTGAGTCTGTGGTCGGCAGTTTATATAAAAACCGTATGGCATGACATCCGTGTTATCCGACATTCTGAACAATGACATCTGCGATTTCGTTCAGAACCAGATAATTCTTCGTCGTTAATTGACTGTGATTAGCCTTGTGCACCCCGGCGCGTCGTTGCGGAGACGTCCTATTAACTGCGCGTGAGCTTTAATTCTAATCGAACCCACCCTTGTTCACAATACATCGAAAGCACTGTCACTTGATAACGACGGTTTGATGGGGGCGTTTTCTAATTGATTTTCACTTATATGACGCCTACTGAAAATTATTTTGTTGTTTATAAGCTTCATAATTTCTTCATACGAGAATTAGTCATATTACAAATAATTAATATTTGTAATATAACCACAGCCGTGGCTGTTTTTTTTCAATTTGTTTGAGCTTTTGAATACTTTTTCAGTTAACCATATTCACATTCCGAAATGAAAAAATGTTTTTCGTCGTTTGGCTCTTGATAAATAAGCATTCGAGCCACGGGTAGCCTAATACACTTCATCCCGAATAGAATTATTATGACAGATTTCCTCGGTGGTTTGCCATAATATATATTATAAGAAACAAATGACTACTTAAGCAGTTATACACCAGGCTAGATAGCATATAACATAAGATTTATGTATACCACTGAACTGGGCGTGGCCAACTGGGTGCAGACTGAACTGATGAGCCAAATTAAATTTTTAGGTTACTTTCTGACATAATAAGCTGTTTCTATAAATAATTAACAGAAGTTTAAGCAATTTAATTTTTTGACCCAAAATTCCCAATTGTCTCATACCGAATATTTTCATACTTTGATAGAATAATACGAATGTAATTTAAAAATTTTAAGCTAGGTTTTTCTTGTAGGTAATTTATTCTTTTTGTTGCAGATATGTAAAAATTATTCCGAAACAAAACCAGGATGGCATCAAAAAGTTTAATTGGACGTACGTCGCAATCTACGGTATCAAACTGTTCGTCAACCCCTAGAACATTAAATTTTTCAATAGAAAAGATAATGGAGCCTGATAAAAAGACTGTAAAGAAACGTGATAGTAATATAGAGCAAGTTTTTGATGTCCCAGTCATGTCAAATCTGTCAAATTCTTCTCAATTGGAATCGGCCTTTAAGAAATATGTTCCAAATGTGTTGAGATCTCAAGAACTGTTACAGCAATATCCTTTTATGTATTATCATCCTAGTCAATTAATGTGTGTGGCAGCTACGTCAGTTTCTGTGTATTCTGTGACTCCTGAGGCAGTGGCAGCAAATAGCGCTCCTGCGGGACTAGCTACGGTTAACTCGGTTCCCTCGGGTCACTCCACAACGATATCGGAACACTATGTAAAGTCATGTCATATAAAACGAACAATAGAATCGGGAACGGAAAGCAAAAGTGCATTAAATACACCTACATCGAACTCGGTTAAACAAAAAAGTTTTGAATGTGGAGAATGTGGAAAAGTGTTTAACGCTCATTATAATTTAACTCGTCATATGCCAGTACATACAGGTGCTCGTCCTTTTGTTTGTAAAATTTGTGGAAAGGGATTTCGCCAAGCCTCGACTTTGTGTCGACATAAAATAATACATACATCAGAAAAACCACATAAATGTCATACTTGCGGAAAAGCGTTTAACCGATCATCGACTCTTAATACGCACGCCAGAATTCATGCGGGCTATAAACCGTTTGTTTGTGAATATTGCGGAAAAGGATTTCATCAAAAAGGCAATTATAAAAATCATAAACTCACACACAGTGGAGAAAAAGCGTACAAGTGTTCGGTTTGTTCAAAGGCTTTTCATCAAATTTATAATTTGACTTTTCATATGCATACACACAACGATAAAAAGCCTTTTACATGTAGAGTATGCGGAAAAGGATTTTGTAGAAATTTTGATCTCAAAAAACATATGCGAAAATTGCACGAAAATGGTGCCGATAGCGAATTTCTCGGTAATAGTAGTAATAATTCGGTATTTTCTGGTGAAAGAGATTTACAACATTTTATTAGTCCTTTTTTATTACCACCGCCTGCATCGCGCCCGCCAGTTTATTCTGGAAAACTCTTATGACCTACAAGAAATTGCTACGAACGACACGATCGATAGTGCGGTTTACAAATATTTTTTACACTGACAATTTAAATTATTCTTTGGTGCATTCAATTTATATATTATAGAAAATATAACAAAAAGATTGATGACATTGATCTCTTATTAAATGTGCAATATTGGAGCTTTTTCAAATTTGGGCTATCAGAAACAAAAAGAATACAGCTCTTGGATCCTTTTCATATTATCTTTTATTCGATTTACAGATGTCGGGTTAAAATAAACACTTAAAACTCCGTAATTTTGATCATAATTATTGATCGTAATCATTTAATAAGAATTTCATATTAATCTCCGCGATTGAGCCCAATACGAAAGAGCTCTTATTTAATATCATCGTCATGAAAGTATCTACTTTGGCCATATTACAATTATTACTGCTAATGCTTAGCTTGTACATAGAATATATTTTAAGCAACATATTATATTCAAATAAATGTTATTTAATAATTAATTATTTTTGAGTTTTATTTCACTCTTTATAGAAAACGTGGAACGCCACTGGCACGTCCTTAACATTAGGAACCTCAAGAATTTATGTTTAAAATATAAAGTATAGTCGTTCATATTATTAGTGGAAAGGGGGCAAGGAAGAACAGTGCCTTCTTCCTCTGGATTCCTCAAATTTAATTTAATAATTTTAAAGCTTTAAAAAATGGCAAATTAAAAAAATAAATACCGATGGCACAAGACATTGTAGTACAAAAGCAACAATAGATCTGCTAGAAAGTTGTATCTAAAAGTATTTATCGGAAAACGTAGAAAAAGCAATCCATTTCGAATGTCTTGTCGGGTGAGAAACCGAAGCATTAATAGACTAATAGAAAACACGTCGCGTTTTTATACAGTTATTACCATCGAGGACACAAGGTAGGGCAATAAATTTTACATTTTTTTTACATCAAATTACATTTGAACGACCCTAAATGAAGTTTACTTTTCATTTAAAATTAAGACCGAAATAAAAATTCCAATAGACCAAAACTGCATCAATGTATTTGAAGATACTTAAATATTAATTGTGAATTTTTTTGTCATAACATTTAATTTTATTTTTGTTTTCTGATAAAATAGTATACTCACCTCTATTCAAAAAAATCTTGACACAAATTTGTCAACAACTTAAAAATAAATTAATAAATCGTATGTACACTATAGTGTACGCTGGGTCTGAAAGGGTTAATATAAAAAAAAGTATTTCAAAAATTAAGAATTTTATAAACTGAAAGACTGCATTTATATTATCAAGTATTACAAACAATAATCAAAAATTTTTAGGTGGGGGTCCTTAAAGGCCAGAGAAAAATCTGAAACCGTGACATTTACATACTTGGTTTTTTTCTTTTAAAAATATATTTCAGCATTTAGACCATTTTAGCAATTAGACAGCATGTAAGTAAGCTGCACTGGTTACAGCTCCACCAAGCTTAGAAAGGACACAGGAAATATGCCAACTAATTTGATAAAAATTTAAGTGAACCAAAGAACGTCGACTTATTTCTCAAGTACATTCTGTTGTAAAAGTTAGAAATCATTGTGTATGTTTACATTTGTCGTGATTGTTTGTGTTATTCAGTTCTGTGTTATTTATATTTGAGCTTCGTTGTCTACAAAAACAGTGTTTTTTTTAGAACAAATCTTTATAAATTGGCTGCAATTTGACAAAATAATTTATGGATTTTAAATATTCGCTCCGAGAAAATTCGTCATCTGAGTGTACATTTTTAATTTTAGCAGCACCTGACACGCCCCTAAAGTCGGTTCTAACGTTGGTGTAGCTGTAGTTTGATGTTTATATTCTATATTATACAAAGCAGGATCATGAGATTATCAACAATGTAATTTTAGGTAATTTTCAGGTGGGAAGCCATGTTTTAGTATCATATTGAAATTGGTGGATAAATGGATTTTAGAAGCGCACCAAAAAATACGGCTGTAGCGGTTTTTAACCAGTTCATCAGCTTTTCGTTGCACTTACTTGTATCCTTGATGTCCTTTAATCTAACTAAGTATTACAACATTTTAAGCTGATATCGTATTCAATGACTGAATTCAATCTAACCCAGAGACCCGAAGTAATCTGATAATCCTACTCAATCATAATAATCGTCGTTCTACTGTATGTTGCTACATTATTTATTTTATTTATAATAAAATTATTTGCACCTATAATGCGGAATTTGCATAAAAAAAATTATATGCAAATTTTGAAATAGTAAATAATTCTTATATCACAATGTTCAATTGATTCGTGGTTTTTGTAGTAGAAAAAGAAAACCGGCGTTAATCTACTACATTCGCATCACGACTGTTGGCTGCACAACTGATCCCCGCCGTTGTTGCTTGTTACCAAAGCCCTACGCGTTTGGTCCCCACTCTTATTTCCCCTTTTTGCAATAAATTTCAAACAAAATATGTCACTAAAGAAGTTTCACTTTACAAACTGAAGAATTAGGATTTGACCAATCTTGTAAGCTTTTGCCGAAAAAGCGAAAGATAAAAAACAAATAATTAATATAACGATGAAATTACAACCGAAGCACTGAATCTCTCTTCGTGCTGGCGTCGTTGATCTTTTGGCTTCTTGATCACTTTTTGGTATATTGTTGTCTGGATTTGCATGAAAATCGCGATTCTTTTTCTTCTGATTCAGCGCGGGTACCATGGGGTGTTGTTGATGAGTTGGACCATTGTGATTCACAGGTGGAATGGTTGAATACTTTAATTTTGGCACTGTTTAACGTTCATGCTCCGGTTCGAACAAGGGTTCTCAGGGAGAGAGATAGGCCGTCGATCACATGAACAATCGGAGAGATTGTTCAGATGAAGAGGTCAGCGTATAGAAAATATAGACGTTCGCAATCTACAGTACCTACTATATCGGGAGTTTCTGGCCAGGCAGAGTTAAATTTCGAGGATGCACTGTTTCCTGGGGTGGGATCACTCTCGATTCCGAGGGCTACGCCTGAGGTATTGAGTGAGATCATTGCAACTGTACATTCTGATGCTGTTAGGCTGCATGGTATTAGTCTTCGTATGTTGAGACTCATTCTTCCATTATGTAATGAGGTGCTCTGCAACATTCTTAATTTTTCTTTCGAGACTGGCGAAGTGCCATCCATTTAGAAAGTATCACGTGTAAAACCTCTTTCCAAAGTTTCGTTAGCTTTGGAGCCTGCCCAGCTTTGTCCGATTAGTATCCTATCACCATTTGCAAAAATGGTCGAGTCTTTTATTAAAAATGCTTTAGACGAGCATTTGGCACTCCACGAGGTCCTGTCGCCTGCTCAGTCGGGTTTTAGGCCCTACCACAGTACAACGACCTCTTTGCTGAAGCTCACCTCGGATGTTGCTTCAGCAATTGACGGTTGTGAAGCAACTTTATTGGTTCTTTTCGATTATTTCAGAGCTTTCGACTCCATTGTGCACGAACGTCTTTTGGGAAAACTTCGGTACTATGGCTGCAATGAGTTACTGTGTAGATAGTTCGCGAGTTATCTGCATGATAGGTCTCAAGTAATTGATTTTTCGGGAATGTATCTCAGCGATTAGTAGTTTCTCGAGGTGTTCCACAGGGAAGAATCCTTGCCCCGCTATTGTTTATATTATATACATATGATCTGGAGAAAACAGTGGATCCAGATTGTTCTTTGAATCTATATGTGTACGATTCCCGCATTCGTATATTCTGTCCTCTCTCGGGCTTGGATGCTGCAATAACTGGATCAAATCGTAACCTCGAATCATTACGAGTATGGTCTTTAGGGATTGGTCTGACATTAAATCCGACAAAATCGAAACTGATATAATTCTGAGTAGTAACACTCGCAAGTTGTTCAAGTACATAATCCATTTTGTTCCAAATGTATGTCCAAATGTTCCAAATTTGTTTTCACTTGTTCCAAATCTGTTTTATTTGCTCAAAAATGAAATCTACATTTAGCATACCAGGCTTATTGCATTACAACTCTTTGGTTTTGAAAATTCTAGCACTATGAAAAAATATTAATTTCAAAAAGTTTTAAATTCTAAAAGTAATTTATAACCTGACGTCACAAATTTAGAAATCCCCGTCCCCCTATTGTCTCAAATCGTCATCATGCGGGTCTGAACCCACCTTCGCGTGCTTGATGGATTTTATAAACTATTTTTAATTTTTGAAAAATTTATCAATTATTTAAATAAAATTAATGATAATTAATTTGTTATTTTAATATAAAATAAATTGAAATATTTTATACTTTTAATATTCAGTGTTTATTAAAAGCAAAAAAAAGTAATTAAATGTTTAAATTATTTACTCCTCAACAATTTTTATGATCAAAACCAAAAAGGATGTGTTTTTGGTTTTGTTCATTTGTTGGTTTTGTAATTTATTCAGTACGCACTATACAAAAGAAAACGATAAAAGAACCGATTGCTGCAAACTAAATAACTTTTGATGATAAAATATCTTTTTGAAACTGAAAAGACATAATCTTTTATTTTTTAAAAGTAAACTAAATTTTATTTTATTAGGTTATTGTATGTAGAAGCTTTGATGACTCTCTCAAATGTTACGAAAAAGAACTACAACAACCGACTACGAGAAACATACGCCTCAACAAGCAAATAACAAAGAATGTTCCATGAATGAAAGATGGATTAGATAGAGCAAACATCTTAGTTCATGAGCATACGTTCTTCAGTTTAAAAACCAGCCTTAAGGCATACATTGTTGATAGTTTGAAAAGCAGCGAACCTTGTAAACCCTTATATACTCGATGATCTGAACATCCGGTATTTTAAGTAGTAGTCTTATGATATAAATAAATTTTGCGAATTTACTTCATTTATAAACTTTTTTCTGATTACCTAAGTAAACGTAATCACGTTAATATTTTAACCTAACTTTATACAGAGTGACACGCCAAATCCGAGCGGTCATATTTTTAAACAAAATTTGCGAAAAATGATTACGTATTAAAAAAAGCTTAAGCTGATTGTGTAATATACTAATGATAACAATCTGCAAGGTTAGTAGTTCTATTTAAAGATTTTTCGTACTATCCCCATTATTATCATTATATTAACCTCCGGATATTAGATTATGTGAAGTGTTCTTCAGCTAATAGTGTTGATTAAAATCTTATTTTCAAGTACACGTTCACGTTTACATTTTATTGTTAAATATTCGATATTTGACTTGAGTGTTACTAAAGTATAAATTATCACATCGTTATCTTTAAATTGCGATTGTCAGATATTTTTCGAAAATGTCAATTGAGCTTCTTAAACACTTGGACTTTTGGACTTACATTAATTAACTGGATTACTTTAATCAAAAGCTGCTCGAAATTATGCAGTTCAATTTGGAAATATTTACTAAAAATTAAAAACTACCATAGGAATAAAATGAAGCGAACAACAATTGCACACAATTACACAATGTGAAAAGTATGGTCCACATGGTTTGGGATATAAAAAATTTATTATTTAAAAAGAAAATGCTAAACAAAATAAAGACGACAAAATAGAGCATATGCAACAAAGATTATACAATTTGGGATTACAGCAGCAAACTAGTGAATTTGAACACATGATCGACCGCATGTGGTGTATATAATATGTGTAGTGGCCAAAATGCCGATGTTTTTTCCTCTCCAATGGTCAGTCACAACAGAAAATCTCTTAATATTCTTAAGTAGATTATGTTCTGGGGCGATCGTTGCTTACTTTTTGGATGCCGCTTACACTTGTGCATTTCCTAACAGCTTCTTATCTATACCGACGTTTTGTAAGATTATTTTAAACGGTTTATCCACCCACTCTTTGTCCATAAATTTTGCACAACTAAGATGTCTGTCCTACTTACTTAAATTTCTGAGATTGATAGTTAGGTAACCATAGAAAACTTAAATGGCTAAATTTACTTGTCAAGGTACGAATAATGAAATAATTTGGACTAATTGAAATCTTTACAGGAGATTACGAAGGAGTTCCAGTGCTTCCATTCGAGAGCTTAAGGTCTCAAAAAATCAGAACACGAGAAAAACAAACAAAATAATTTACAAAACGCGAAAAGGTTTAACGTTTTGATTTGAGTTTCGTTTGGCTAAAAACTTTTAAGGTAACAAACTCTTTCGGTCATTATAGTATAATTTACTATTTTATTTTGATAGCGTATAAATAAATTTGAAAATATTATAATTGTTTATAAATTATGAAATACCAATTCAAGTAAGTAAAAAAAATTTAATACGAAGAAAAAACATTTTTAAGCCAGAATAAAAAAAAATAAGAAAGAAGAAAATTGAAAAATAAGTAAATAAATTATTTAATTTAAAAAAAATCCAGAAATGTAGGGGCAGAGGACGACATGCTGTAGGAAAGAAATAGTAAATGAAATTAATAAAATTAGTTATACGGGAACTAATCCACCCCCTAAAAAGAATTTGTAAATCCTGGAACAGGAAAAGCTATATGTTCATAAGGAATGTAAAGCTTCATAATAATATTATCATTGAGGTTGTGATTTTAACTTACTACCTTACTTACAAGTACTATGACTTGGATCTTGTGGATATATATCTAGGGTGGGCGGTTTCCCATTTGGGGCTGCATAGGTCGTGGTTGGTCTGACATCTCACTCTTGGAATTAAGGATCGGGTAGAGCTTATTGAAGGTTTATTTCCCTAAGTTGGCGACGGCGGTGATGTGGGGAACCATTTTAAGTGGTAGTTGAGGGTGATTCCTAGGTATTTGGGTATTTGGAAGTGGACGTCCATGAGATCTGTTCACTGAACATGAAGACGCTTGATTTGTCGGATCTCCGATGTTGCCGTCTGAACATCATGGTTGTGGTACTTTCGTTCGAGTTTACTCCTATGTGCCAAGTTTCGAACCAACCTTTCAATTTGTTTAGGGATTCCTGGAGTCAGACAGTGGCCGCGTCTGGATTTATAGTCTGCATAAAGTAAAATATTCGTCTTCGGGTTTAGGGGAGTTGGGATGTCGCTCATGTAGATGTTGAATAGTGACGAAAGAAGAATGTATCCCAGGGGACTCCGGGGGTCCATTCCAAAAAAAGCTTCTGGAATCTAGATAAGAAGCTACCAGTTGGATGAGCGCTGGTTGGATTTTGACCTGAAACATTCTCAAGAGGAGATCTTAATGCCAAACTTTCTTTAGTTAAGACGTTTAGTTAAAACTTTATTTTAAACAATAAAGAATCAAAAACCCAATTAGTATTAGTGGTATCGCCATTTTAAAATTTCAATGCAAAAAATTGTTTCATAGAAGTGGCTTTAAATTTAAACAAAAAGTTGTACTAAAGTTTTGTTAAAATGATTTTGAGAAAAGTATTTTCTATCTTACCTAAATTTTGATCATCCATCAAGAGTCGCCCTGTAAATACCGGGTGCTGAATGAGTTAGCCGAACATACGAAATTAACATGTAAGAACTTATTTATGTAAATTCCTGCTGCCCTAATTATTTTAGAGGAAAAATTAAAGACAAAAATAATGCAGAAATATAAACTACGTATGATAAAAGCATTAGATTTACGTATAGGGTCAAAAAATGCTTGTAAAATTATTAAAATTTTCATTTGTCAGACAAATCATAAATAAATTCAATTTAATTTCAAAATAATTACCTCGGAAACTTACATGGCCAGTCTGATAAATGAAAATTTTAACAATTTTAAAAGCATTTTTTGACTCTATAAGTAAAGATTACATGAAATCTAATTCTTTTATCATACGTAGGTGCATTATTTTTGTATCCTTAATTTTTTCTCTAAAATAATTTGGGAAGCAGGAATTTACATAAATAAGTTTTTACATGTTAATTTCGTATGTTCGGCTATCTCGTTCAGCACCCGGTATATTAATACCGACAATATTATCAATACCAATAAATAATTTGCATTGGTAGAATTAAAACTTGAAATTTAATACAACTTATAAGCTTTTGTTAAGAAAAATTCTTTAAAAGCAATCCATGAAAATTCAACAACTTGTTTGAGTTAATTCCGTTTAGTAGGGGTGGAACACCTGCGAATGTCCCAGAATATTGCACAGATCAACACTTTCGCATAATAAGCCGTGTGTTTAAATCGCTTTTAACGTTTGCTACTGTACGGTTCGTCGAACGTTTCATTTTTCAGAACCCTATATGAAACTGAATTCAGTTTATTATGTCAGATTTAATACTCTCACAGTTCAATAATTTTGCTGTAATTGTCGTCAAAACAAAAAAGAGATTAGAATTAAACGAAATGCTTTCGTTGAGCATACAGATTCTATTTTGTTGCTAGCCTAATAATATATTGTGCGTAGCATCTTCAGTTATTTTGTTTCTAATTTTTTGAAGTTGGTTACATTGTTACTTATATTATTTTATTGACGCCAATCCGTATATGGTATCTAGTGAAAACCTTGTAAGCCCAAATTTGGCAAAAATTATTTTATTTCAAAATATAGTTTAAAACCAAGCTTTTAGGGGATAATGAATTATTTATGTCGGATGTGTTACTGGGGCTTTTTAATATTTTTTGGCTGCTATTGAAAGGATTATCGCAACCGGAAGGTTCAAATGAGCTTTCATTAACGTACCCCAAGCTGGAATGACCACTTCGGAAAAAAAAATTCGGACTATGTCAGGGATTTAGTGCTCTTTTGTTGCTAATTTGTTGCCGCATTCCCGATTTTGTTGCTCCACCCGTTTCGCCGGAATCGGTGGCGCTGCCAGCTTGAGATCAAGCTAGCAAAACCACGTTGGTAATTATTGAACGGATTATTGGAAAAATATTTCATAAATACCATAATTTGTTGCTATTTTGTTGCTAATTTGTTGCCGCATTCCCGATTTTGTTGCTCCACCCGTTTAGCCGGAATCAATTAAGCTGCCAGCTTGGGATCAAGCTAGCAAAACCACGTAGGTAATTAATAAACGGAGTGTTGGAAAAATACTTCACAAATACCATAATTTGTTGCTATTTTGTTGCTCTTGAATCGTGAAAATCCCGTCGCCTAATCATCAACCCTTACTCTAGAACCACCCCCCATACCATCCCAGCATCAGAGACAACGGGTAACTCATATGGTTTTTTCGAGTTGCAACGGACGATTTCTGCTCACCGACGCACTTTCTCGAAATATATCTCACGCAAGATGTTATCATCGCACCCCCCCTAAAAAACCCATCCCCATACCTACTCGGTGCAAAAGATAACTGTTAGACTGGTGAGGGTTTTTTGAACCATAGCTCACGAAATACCTGAATTGAAGATTTCGCGATTTTTACGTAAAATTCCTTCTCGTGTTTGTTGCTCAATAAACAATAGTTACAGAATTTGTTGCTACGCGATTTCGACCTGAACACCCCTCCCTGAATTAGTTGCTACGCGATTTCGATCTTAACACCCCTCCCTGAATTTGCTGCTATGTGATTTCAATCTTAACACCCCTCCCCGAATTTTCTGCTACGCGATTAGCGTCTTTTTTTGCGGTTGGTAAAAGTAAAGGCCCAAATTTTTAAGTTCCGCCATTGCTACAGAAGAACCTCAACAAACGAACAACTTCTCAGTTTTCTTGCGTTTCATAAATGATTCAAATAAAAAATCAAATTTTGTGAAATATCGCAAAAAAAATATTGCCCTAAATTTCTTAATTGCTAATTATGTTGAACTTATTAAAATAACATATTTTATAATAACCTAAAAATGAAAATTTTTAATACGTAAAACAGTTATTCGACATGAAATGAATTAATTTTTAATAATTTAAATAAGCCGTTTATACATTATGGTTAGATAGGGTTGTTGGGGTAATTTGATATCAACGTCATCGAACCAAAACGATTTGGAAGAGTAGAATCAATGATGATGTTGACAGCACACGACAGAAAACGCCCCTAACAGATAATCCTTATTGGGGAGATATTACGTCTGTTCCAGATTGCTTATGAATGCCGAAGGTGTCGAAGCAAGTGAGGGTGATAAGCAATTAATAAGTTCTCTGGCAACCCTTTTGTATTCACTCATCTTTTTCGATATCAGCACTATTGTAAAAATGTAATAAACGTTATCAACGGCTTAAAGAGCTGAAAAATTAGCTATGTCGTCTTTTTATAATAATAAAAAATAAATTTTATTTATAAAATTTTATCATATAAAAAACATTTTATAAATTTAAATGGTAGCTTACTTTTTTATAATTTGATCGCAATTTTAATTATCTATTCCGCAATAATTATATTTAACATTAAAAATGTCTGGAGGAAAATGTAAAACAAAAATTTAATAATTCTTATTATATTCGTTGCAGGTGACAAATTTATTTTTAAAAATAAGTTGTCTTCATTTATTTTGTCAATAGATGTAACAAGAACGTCCACTCTTAATTTTTTTAATCACGGTAGTGGATTAGCGTGATAACTGGTTAAGTTACAGAGCAAAAATTCTGAGTTTGAATCAGTTGAAACAGCGAAACAGAAAATTAAGAAGAAGATAAAGAGGATTTATGAGAGATGATAGTAGCAATAGAAGCAAAGTGAGATCGGCGAGAACAAGAAAAAAACAAGAAAATGGATTGAAGATTATAAAGAATTCGCTGGACTTCCGGACTGGAAGTTTGAACTGCACTAGTTCTGAACTAGTTGGCACTGCAATGAGATTAAAAGATAATATTAGAATCAAAAATATACTTGAAAATCAGGAAAATCATATATCAGGAAAATCATATATCAGGAAAATCGAAAGAAAACAAGAGAAGCTGCAAAATTCCAAATTCTTAAAATACAAGCAGAAAATACGAAATTAACGATCTTGTAGCGATAAAGCGCACACCGGTCGGACCAGGTTCAAAATTGAAGGCAGAGTTATCAAAGAGAGATATCAAGACAATTCAGGACGAACGAACACGTGCAATGTGACGTAATGCAACGAATATGATTATATCCAAATTTCAAAAATAAACCACGCAGTTGTTTGGAAATATATTTACAATTATCTACGATGAAAAAATCTAAACAGTACCTATTACGAGGGTACTTTGAATTGTACCCAAATGTCAGCTAACGCTAGAGCAAGAAATCAGTCAAGGTAACTGCTTGCAATAAAATGGTACAAATTTCGAAAAATTTCAATTCCACACTGGAGAGGGAAGAGAGAAGATAGTGGATAAGTGTGTGACTGCCTATTGATGCTGAGGGTGCCCAGTCATTTGGTCGAAATATTTGGCCGACAATTCATTTGGCTGACAGATTATTTGGCCGACAGTTAAATGGTCAACAATAAGTCTGAATTATTTCAGACTTCCACATTAAAATTATTCAATTAACTAAATGGTTTTAAGAACCATTGGGTTTGTACTAAAGGTTAAGAGGAATGAGGAAGTCCTCTGAAGTTTTATTGGGGAAATCCTCTACCAGTCGGTTAAGTCAGGTCGCCAGCTTGACGAACTTGGCTTGAGTTTTGTTTGCTTGAACTGTTTGAGTTCATCGATAAATTTTCAGATGGTGGGGAAGTTGTTTCCGAGAAGACGACATAACTTTGTTATTCCAGCCCTCAATTGAATTGTTGGTTTTCGGAAGATCCAATCGGAATCCCGATATTCATAGGTTTTCGTACCGGATTGTTTCTGCTTCGAATTGCGTTAATCCAAGTATTCTCGAAATCAGTTGCATCAATATTTCTTCATGTTTCGAGCTTGGCCAAATGACAATGAATCGGTGCCGATTACCTACCTGTTTGCTTTCATGCGAAAGTAAAAACTTTATTTTTGATCATGTCTTATCAGAAGGTAATGGCAACGGACTGTATAGTTTAACATTCAAAGAGAAGGATAACTTAAGGGGTTATACGCAGTCAGGGATACGAGTCAAAAATTCAATTTTTTTATATTTCATTTTCGTAATGTACATATATTTAAATATACTCACAGAAAATTTTATATTAATCTGAAAACTATTCTCGAAGTTATACGCACTTTTGCAACTGTAAATTCACTATGTGTAAGGTGTTTCTTAAATCTTTGAGCAACATTTCTCGGAAACAGCTCAACCGAATTAGTCTCAAATTTGTACACAAACTCAATAAATATATATTTTTGAGGTTGATCGAAGGTTATTTCTCGTCGATAGATAATTTCCATTTTATTAACAAAAATTAAGGCCAAAATTTTTATCAAAAATCAAATTTTTTTTTGAAACGCCGCAATTCTGTTAAAAGTTAATGTATCCTTACTTAGTAATTCCTTTTTTGATTTCTCATTTTGGATGATCCAATCCAGAGATATCGTGCTCACCGCAAGACGCCTTTTTTGAGGAGAGCTCCCGGAGATCGGCTATAGCAGCTTTAATAAACATTACTTTTACAAATAAAAAATATCACAATAAAGTTAAAAGTTACCACAATATGTATGTATATAAGTTTTTACGTTAATAAATTCATATGTCTTTTCTTCAGGAAAAATGCTTAAATATGGCTTTTTTTGGCCTCCTTTACTGCGTATAAGCCCTTCAGGCGAAACTCTACTGTGAAAATTGGGAAAACTATCTTTTTTTTTTGTTTAGTTTTAAAGTAGGTTTTTCTCAAACTTGTCACAACGATTACTCGAAAACTAATACGTCGATGTTCAATTTTTTTTAAATTTTTTGTAATTACGGTGGCCTAGTTTTTAAATTTTGATAAATATAATTTTTGCAAGCAAGTATACAAAAAATAAGCTAAAAACCCTTCACCACGATATCATTGAGGCAATGGAGAGGGAATTTTGTTGTTGAAATTTTGTATATTAAAAATTTATATAATACAAGTTTAATATACTAAATTAAATAACAACAATTCAATCCTTTTAATAATTAGTTAATCCTGTGAAAAAAATTTGTAAAAAATGATTATTTTTTCAACCTTCACAGTGGCGTTCCCCATAATAGAACAGCGAATGTAGAGCAATGCAAATACCCATTCTGGTTAGATCACGGAATGCAAACAAGGTTTCTAGCGACTCGCACTGGGATGGGTGAAAACGTTAAAAAATTTAAAGACTAAAATAACAATAATAGATGCATATCATTAAAAACAATAAAATTGGTACTATAGTTTTTGAGTAATTCAGAAAAATAATAATTAATACTAGTGAAATCATATAAATGAGACACTTAATTTTTGAGGAATTGAACTTTAAAATGAAATTGTGAGCAAAATGCAGCTTTTCTTCTTAATATATTTGGCAGGCTTGCGTATAGCTTTGACGATGGAATCATATTTAATTACTTTTTTACTTTATAAAAAATAGAACTTATCATAATTAATGAGATAATTATTTTATTAAGTTTATTTTAACTTGTTCATAATTTAAAATATTTCTTATTAAAATAAGAAATTAATTTAATAATTTAACTAATTGATTCAAAGTAAAATAAGGATGGCGTTAAAATAATTTGAAAGTGTTACATCCTTACATCTGAATGTTACATCCTTTTAGAGCTTTCAACTGTAGGGATACTTTCATTAAATATATACACCAGACTTAATCCAACGAAAAGCATCACACTGATAACATCGTTCGTTTTTGGAATGGAAAACCTGATTATTTAAGTGGTATATGGCACATCTATACACATAAATATTTTCTCTGATTAATAAAGTTTTCCTTTTAAAGTCTCTTCTAAAATAATGCATTATCGCTCGTAATTTTCCACAAAAATATAATAGGAAATAAAATAATAACGAATTTTTTGTACTAGCAAAGATCAAAAGTTATATGGCATTCGCTTGAGGAACCTTGAATTCCTCTTATATATGCGAGAGTGAAGCACTTAGACGGCGGAACTTTGATCCAGAACGGCATCGTTATCTTTGTATTTACAACCAGAGCATACTCGATATGGTAATACTGGGGATCGTTTCTAAACAGGTTTGGATTTTGCTAAATTAATTCAAATATGCAAATTTTCATTATTTTCAACTAATAAATTTATTTTTCTTAATTTTTCTGAGTGTGATATATTATATAGATATGCGTAAAATGTAACAATATAGCCAGATTTCCACTTAATTTTTACTTTATAATTAATATTGTTTTAATTACTTAATATTATCTTATTGTTAATTCAAATAAAATTATCATTTGTAAATTACTTCTATTTTTCAAGTTTATTCAAACACTTTGTCTGATCTATTTGAGGTTAACCTGGTCGATGACAAAATAATTTTATTTAAGAATTTAATTAACAAGGTAATTTTTAGTTTCTTTTAGACTTGGGATCCTTGTTAATAAGCTACCGTAACGTAAGGTA
Source organism: Cantharis lateralis (assembly GCA_963170105.1). NCBI lineage: Eukaryota > Metazoa > Arthropoda > Insecta > Coleoptera > Cantharidae > Cantharis > Cantharis lateralis. Next base: position 22,440,720 of record OY720630.1, on the reverse strand, counting down.
GCGTAGCGCACCTTAAGTACGAACGAATCATTTTAATTCAAAATGTGTGCCTATAGAAACTCAGGTTCTAGGTTCTACGTTACCAAAAATATATATGGAGATAGCCGACTAAAGCGAGTAGAGGTCGCTCAGTCTCGACATTCATCTTGTCTTTTCTTTTTTTTTTTTTTAGTTTTAATCTACAATGATTTAATTTTCAGTACATCAATTTATTGAAGCAAGTTATAAACACGACTTGCCGTCTATGTTAATTTAGGTTAAGTACTTAAGTGTCGAAATTTTTAACCCCGGATTAAAAATTTCTTTTAACCTCTCTCTTTAATGACCCATATTGGAGATGCGCATAAATAAAATAATCAAGGTTGCGGTGGATGTACAGCTAATATAAATTTTGCCACTTTGTCTATTTAAAACCAATAAAAAATGTTTGTATGCCTCCCTAAAAATAGATCGTTTAGAATGAGTTTTCCTTTTTAAAGGAAACATTGGTTTAGTAAGGTGCTTTTATTCTACAAATTTTATTTTTGAACATTTTTTTAGTCGGAGCTTTATAAAATTTTTAATTTTTAAAGGTCAAGTGGCATAACTAGTTCCATCCTATAATGTCAGGTAACATCTAGAAATTCCACACGTATTTTCATAACTCGAAAACCGTTGATTTTAGACAATAAACAGCACTAAACTATTTTTGCTGAAAAATCAATTGTTTCGGGGATATGAACTGTTATTGCAGAAAGTTGGAATACAACATAAAATATAAAGTGGGGCCTGAAAAAAAACCGTAAGAATACGAGCATACATACCCTGTAAGATTAAATACATATAATATAGAGCGACCAAACAAATTAATTTTGGTGGCAAGTATCGTATCTGGCATTAGTTTTATTTATTTTAAAGATAATAATCTAATAACTTGAAAGAATATGGAGTTGCTAATTTACTGTTGAATTATAATTGATTTTTAGTGAAGAAGTTTTGATTTTACAATATCAGTAGTTTCAAGTCAATGAGTAGATTTGTCTGCTTTAGTGATCAGCAAGCTGAACTTGTAGAGCATAAGAGCTCTTGAAGAAGCCTTTGCTCAACACCGCTGGTATAATTGGATCTCATTGAGCTATGAAACAATAATTTGCATCCTATCTACAGAGTCGAACTGATTCACATTCAATACATTTTTCTTATAATCAAAGCTAAAAAATAATTACAAGTTATTATGTAAGTATAGATATAATTACAAATTTTTAATAATATATTCAATTCTTTTAATCTGACATTGTTTCAAAATAAATTTTGAAAGTTGGAAAATAGAAAATTGCCATAAAGTATTCTTGTGGCAAATAAAATTGATAGTTGTATCCGATTCTAAGACACTTCGCTTCCGAATTTCGCCAAAATTTTTGCGGAATATCCAGTAGTTTTTCGAAAATAACAAAATTTGAAAATTACAATTTCAAAGGTAATGGATCCGAGATTTGCCGTGGTTGCGCTTGTCAAAACTGACTTTCCGCCAACTCTCGCTCGGATCCGCCTCGCTTCGAGCGCTCCGAGCCGTTTTGACAGGCGCTAAACTCATTAAAAACATCCCCCGGAGGGCACGGACCTCGAAAAATGATGAAATTCAAAGACTGGGATCCGAGATGAGCAATGTCTCCGCACGCCCTACGGGCGGCTTCGGACGGTTTTCACAACCTCTGTAGTGTAAATTAAGGAAATAAAATAAAATAAGGAATAATATGCTAAAACTGGTAGCGAAATGTCCGGGAGCGAAATGTCCTAGTAGCGAAATGTCCAGTAGCGAAACGTCCGGTCACCGAAATAAGATAGTTAAGTGGCCACATTTACCGGACTTTTGTCGCACTAGGGTCTCTGTAAGGATGAAGTCCTAGAGGTGATTGGACGATATGTTCGTGAGAACAATTTAGACACCATTTAAAGACGGTGTCTTTGGTAATGATTTCTTTGTTCAATTCAGAAAAACTCGTAAGTTGAGACTAAAGAAACCTCAAGCCGTAAAAGTTGTCAGAAAAAAAGCACAGATCCATTTATTTATGAAACCTGGACAAGACAAACATTTATTTGAACCCCAGTCGGGTTATGGTTCTTGGTCCGACAGGTATGCTCTCCCATCCAGCAACTAGCGGTCCAGGTGAAGAGAATATTAAAAAAAAACTTGAATTTTTCAACATTTTTTTACTTACTTCAATTCATAACTCGAAAGCCGTTGATTTTAGACAATAAAAGGTTTGAATCTAGTTTGTAGATTATTTCACTCTATTTAAAAAAGCACTAAACGATTTTTACTGTAAAATCAATAGTTTCGGGACTACGGCCATGTGAAGGTGGAAAGAGGCCCAACTTTCGAGGGTTTCAATTTAGAAAAAAGATTTTGTTAAATATGTTTCTTAGAAAAGTGTGCTCCATCACCACCTAAGTTATGCCAAGTGTATCCGGGACTTCCTGTATATTCATTATTAAAAATAATCCTGATATAGTCATTGCCTTAAAAATAGAAAGAAAGAAAGAAAGAAAGAATTCCAATTTAAAGTTAGAGATAAACACTGTTTATTTTTGTATATTATTTCTATTAGTTGTTGTTCCTACTATATGAAATGTAATAACATTATATTTAGCTTCGCTACCTGAATTCAAGGTGAATTTCAAATTAATATGTAGTAATAAGAATCCCCATGTAAATGAAATAAAGTTTAAGTGCTATTAAGCTGTAAGCGTTATTTATATTAAACTACGGCTTCTCAACATTTAATTTTACATTTTTAGTTTCATTAAAAATGAACCTCTCCACATCTACCCCTGTCTATCACGAAGTTCTTGTCACTATATTAAAAAACTTAAAATATTAAATATTTTACAATTTGAATAGATAAGAGTTATTATTCTTTATGAAGAATTAATAAATTTATAAACAGCTTTGCTTAATAAAGAATTTAATAATTATAGTTGCAACTTGCAACATACTCCCTCATATATTACGTACTTAAATTAATAAAAAAAGATTATCGGTAATCTTGTTATTTTAATCTCAGTTATAAAAAAGTGGTATTTTGGACATCAATCATTATCTCGTCCTCATTATATAAAGCAGTTAGTACTGACTCATTCATCAAAATTTTTGACCGGCGCTTCGAGAAGTCGTGGAGATGTGAAATTTTGCAATCAGGTGTACACATTTTGTACACCTAGAAAATCAAAAAAGTTTAAAAAGTCACCCCCGTTTAAATCCCAAATGAAATCTTCATCTTTAAAATTACATTAAAATGACTAAAAAATATTAGATATCATGACAACATGCAGCAGCTCTTTATTATGTTTTGCAGGCCCTGACTCCCACTATTTGCTCCATTTCTTCCTATCTTTTGCAAAGTTTCTCCAATCATCCACTCACATCATCCTCCATCGCCTCCAACTATATTCTTCTGGCCTTCCTCCTGTTCTGCTGATTATCACATTTTTATTTTGCGTTTATGATTTCTTTTTTAGCGGTATTAATTCAAAAAAAATTATTTCCTAACATTAACCTAAGCTCGACCGGCGAATCTCTATTTTAAAGGTCTAAATAAAAAAAGTATTGTTTCCTAATTTTGAAGCAAAAAGTTCAAGAACAATTGAATAGCTAAGTGCAAAAAGGGAAGTACTACAAAATCTACATTTCGAGATAATCGATTTAAACTGTCTGCTTTGTGTAATTGATCTTCAAATTTAAATTTTTTTTTACAAACCTTTAGAAACATATATTCTTCATAAGAAACCACCCAAAAATGAGCCTCCACAATAATAGTTTTTCAACAAACCCTTTTTTTGTATTGTGAAGTACTTTCCTTTTTGCACTAAATCTTAATTTATTGTTAAAAACGATACAAAATTCACTCAAAATAAAATTTTATTCTGAAATAATAAATTGTTTTAATAACATCCTGATCTGATTGATCTTCTTGTATGGTTGGTCAATCTAATATATCAGAATAAAAATCTTGATATTCTTCAACTACGTAATCGTAAGTTCTCGAATATGTTGAATTTTCATGTGATAATTGGTAAAATTGTTTAAATTTTGCTGACACAATTTTAATTTTTACACCAAACGATCGGGCTACCCCAAAACTATATGAAAACATGTATAACTCAATTTTGGTAAAAATGTCAGTACTTCCCTTTTTGCACTTAACGATTCAATTGGTGGCACAGCAAAAATACATAGAAAACCGAACAGTTCACTCAATTGCAGGGTCATTTATTCGGCCACTGCCTCATAAAGAGTATCGTTCTAAATTTGCGTACTGATAAACACTACTCGTTTTTGAGCAATTTCAACCTCAACAGTTTTTAAATCTTCAAAAGTAAGAGATATGCAGGAATATATAGCATGATTTGATATATAGCAAGTTTGCACTTGAACGAAACTGTTAGAAGAAAGTATAGGAACCACTAAGAACCACAAGGAAGATTTCTGCTATTTGTTTTATCATTGTTGGATCTTTATTTAACTAAGAAAAAATGTATTAAGAAAAAACCAAGATTTTATAGATATAGTTTATTAACGTTTAATATTATCACATAAAAATGTATCACTTGTAGTTATTTTTATGAGAAAAGTAAGTAATAATTGTTACTGTTAATGAATATTAAAATTAAACCAAATTTATCGCAAAAAGGTACGATAAAATAAACTAAAAAATATCCTAATATAAGATTTGGTTGAATTTTATTACGATTTATTAACAAGTAACATTTTGTATTTTTAAGTTTTAACATTAAATACAAAAATATATTTTACACTACAAGTAACAGTGTTTTGAGGCTGTTCATTTGCCGAAATATATTGGGATATAACATCAATCGTGCTATTTAGTCAAAATAATTTGCAAATTCAATGCTAAACTAAAAGTCAATGTTTATTAAACATTTGGTTACACAAACAAACACAACATCAGATTCTCACTTATAAAACAGTTACTATACAAATTTATACTGCTCTTTTGTAAAATTGAGAACCGCTATACAAAAATTTTAAAAGTAAGTTACGAAACAGTCTTATTTGACTTAATTTGCTATCGAGTGTGTCATATTTAAACAATTTGAATAAATCAAAGAACTAAAATATCATTTTAATTTTCAAATTATTTAAATAAAATTAGTCAAACTATTATTTCATGTTTAACCAACAAAATCGCATTCAATAAGCAAACGTTAAATTGTACCAAAATGTTACTACTAAGTACGATACAGATTATAAATATTTTTTAAACGATGTAAATAAGTTATCTACTAACTAATGTGAATGTTTGCTTGGGGTTACAACATCAGACCTACACAATTTTCATCTTTCCCCATTCAACAGTTCTGCAAACATTCAAACCAAAGGAATAAAATATAACAAAACGAAAACAATACTATCACATGTTGAACACATGAACTAATATTTATAGTATTAAACTTAATAAATGTAACGAATCTCTTTGGATATTGGCATATAAGCTACACAACTGAAGAAGAAATTCATTTAAGAAATATTAAAATATTTATAGAAATGTAAGCTTTCCAATATTAAACTTTAAATCAAATTTTATTCCTTTACTGCAAGTTGTTCTTAAACAAATTCGATGTCAATCGCTAACTGTTTAAATGGCACATTGGAAAACTTACACATGTAATTCTGTATATTCACAGCCAATCAATTTTATGAAGCAGATAATAACAGAATTATAAATCTTTAAATTGCGGAAAATGTCAAGTAACGATTGATTATATTATTTCAAATACACAACAAATGTTAAAATAAAACTTTCTTCCTTTTAAAAAAATTACAAAATCACAACGTCAACACAAAATTTAACTAAATTTCAAAACACAAGGAAAACTGTCAACTGCCAAAGTAATGTTACACAAAATAAAAATTACTTTTTTGACATTCCATCCAGTCTCATAATAGTCCAAGTACCCAGAGCCGCCAGACCACGTCATTTTTGCAAAGCTGAGATTTTCAGAAAAAATATGTGATACATAGATAAAAAGCATATGAGAAATTTCTAATTCGAAAGCGGAGCCATTTTAGAGATATCGATAACGATAGTTTCTCTGTGAGTGAGAGCATGAGGGCATTATACATGCATATGAAGTGGGAACGAGAGCAATTATGGATGCATAATTCCCTCGCGCTCCCACTCACAGAGGAACTATCATTATCGATATCTCTAAAACGGCCCCGCTTCCAAATTAGAAATTTTGCAAATGCTATTTATCTATGTTTCACATAGTTTTTCTAAAAATCTCAGCTTTGCTAAACTGAAGTAAGTCTAGCGGCACTGGGCTTTTCGACTATAAACAATAACACACATCTTTAAAAAAGAAAATATGAAAAATTCAATTTTGTTACACCCCAATCAGTGGCAGTTAAAAAATTTACAAGTCAAATTGTCTACTCTTCGTCCCATGAACTGGTACTAAACGATAAATTTAAATTTTCAGATAAATCGGATTCAACTGAAGTTTCATGTTCGTCAGATGAAGGTGGTGCTAAAAAGATTCAATTTAAAACAAAATCAAAAACAAGAAAATTTTCTTACCTTCGGCATCTTTAGATAATACTACTCTCTCGATAACATCGGTAAGCACTTCAGAAACTACATTAGTATTAATATGTTCGACATTAGCTGAAGAGGTACTAGGAACTTGTATATCAGAGATAGCTTGTACTGTGAATCTAGACCGTATTACTGAACTACATCTATCGCTAGTTTCAGATACTTTAGTAACTGCAAATCGATTTTTTGGTTTCTTCTTTTCAACGCATACTACTGGAGGAATATATTCAGTTTCACATGATAAACCCCTTTTTGGTACCCAAACTTTATTATTCACTACTTCCCATAAATGCCTGTGTAAGGTTAAAACCCTTTGAACTTCACATATCTCTTCATAAAAGTTACCAAGATTCTAAAAAAAATTATCTTTTAAGATCTTTCAATCAAAATAATGTTAATTGGACAGAGGAGGAAGAGGAAGGTTCAATCACTATAGATTAATTTCAGGCAGCGGGTAGCTACAAACCAGGAGAGACTTGGATGATCACAGTTCCTAGGCTTTTATCGCCTTCCCTTCTAATTTAAAAAACAATAAGAAAATTTCCATTTTGCAAATTTTGTGTTTTAATGCGGATAATCCGGTTTTAATATTTTAACTTAACTAATAATGGGCTACGTTTTATCATGTTAATCGATGTGTGGTACATATGTATAGTAGATGTGTCTAGCATACATAACGTGACCATATGTCCATACAGTTCCATTTTGAAGCTATGTGTCCTGCTGCCCCAAAATAAGTAAATATGTCCTGCTTTGACAGGAACTGGAACTAAAATAATGTTGAAACAATGCAAAGATGGCTTTGTGCAGGCCTGGATTGGCCATCTGGCAGTTCTGGCAAATGCCAGAAGGGCCGATGTTCTAGTGGGCCAGTGAGCGGCCAAACGTTATTGCTATTTGGGGGGGACGATAATGTTTTTTTATGGAAATACGAGAATTATTTAAATCTAATGAAGTTACTGATTTTCTACCCCATGGCCGTGGGCCGGTATAATCTAAATGCCAGGGCCGGTTTTTCTTCCCAGTCTGTCACTGGCTTTGTGATCGCTAGTTGAAGTTATGAGCGGAAATTCTGGGTTCAAACCCCGGACTCGGCAGAATTTCTTAGCTCAGCCCTCTGGTGAACATCAAGCTGTGGATCGAAATACTTATAACTTCCCTTAACAACTCAATGGGAAAACGGGGTACAATAAGCCTAGAGCTTCAGTGCAAAGTGGACCTTGACCACTACACATTTTCTCCTTATTTTGTAAGTTTTAGAATAAAATAAATATCAAACACAAAATTACAATATCATAGTTGAGTATGGTTTAGATTTAAACTAGTGATTCATCCCCCAACACTGTAACTATAACTCTTACCGTAGGATCACAATTGAAGTCCATTTGGATTAAAGACGTTTGTTGAACATATACCGCAAATTCCTGGATGTACTCTGGCAAAATACCAAAATTATTTTGCATATTTATGTGCTACAAAAATTATATTTAAAAAAAGTTCATTTTTTATTTTAAGTCATTTTACCAATATTGAAGAATTTTGTAGCAAAATATCTTTCAAGGTTTGCAATGCTTCTCCAGTTAAATTTGTCGATTGTAATCCTAAACCTTCAAGGGATGTATTTCCCATCAAAGAATCTTTTATTTCGGAAATAAAAATGTCTCCTAAATTATTTTTTCCTAAATTTAGTATTTTTAAGTGTGCACAGTAGAACTGAAACAAAGAAATTAAAGAAAAAATTAAATTATAACAAAAAAAAGGAACTTTAATGTGGTACTCTATAACAATGACCTCCTGGGTACCACAAATATCTGATCCAAGTTCAAGTGATATCAAGTTCACGATTGCTAGCTATAAACCTTACCAGTAGAACTGGTATTGGAAGACTGAATTTTTATAATCAACTTAACCTTTCAGCAGCGCGCCACTATGTATTACACGAGCAGGCGCGTGTCGTATTTTGTACAACACGATCATTTTTTACAAATATTTTGTTATAAAATAATCAAAATGAAAGGTATAGATCATATGAAACCTTTTACATTTATTTGGAGTTTTTTTATTTTGTTTTTTGTAAACATGTATATTTTTTGCATTTCCAACATATCATTCGTAACAGATCGTTTTTTTAAATTACACTTAGAATTGGACAGAGTTGATTCAAATAAATTTTTATAATAATTCAATAACGAAGCAAAGACAAAAATAACATATAATAGAATAATATCATGTATGTCGTCTTGGAATAGCAAAAAAAACCAACTTAATCTGACTACTCAGATAAAAGTTATGTCAAAAAAACTATAACTGTCGTACAAAATGTGCATACATGCCTGCTGAAAGGTTAAATGATCCGACAATGAATTTTTTGTCTAAATTCAATCTGACTTAAATTAGTACCAGCGGTTTACAGGGGTTTTATAAATGCACAGTAGCCCAAAAGTAGATTAAATAAAGGGTTTGAAAAATGTTTCAATATTTTTAGTTTTTCATATTTGATTATTAAAGTTTCTATATCAAGTTCTGAAATCTTCGTAGTATAAGTTTTGATTTCCGTATCTGGTAACTTTATCATTTTGGCTCAACTTGATAGTTTTGAAAATTATGTAAGCAATTTCAAAAATAATTTTTAAGTGTACAGCTTTAAGTTAGTATGGATTCGTGGAAAATTATTATTTAAAAAATATTTAAACACATTAATTTATCAAACTAAAAATTTTTTTTTAAATCTTTTCAAATATTTTTAGTTCCACTCAGTCGAATTTGGTTATTTTTATTAATCTTTGATTAGAGAAAATCATCGTTGAACGTTATTTAACGGTAATTCATGGAATTCATACGATTAGCTCTGGCTTTGGCCACTCTTTTTTAAATTTAAATAATAATTAACTTTAAATAACATTGTAAAATATAATAAATTTAAATAATAAATGAAATAATTTTCAAAACTAGCAAGTCGAGTCAAAAAAATATCACTGATTATAGGAATCAAAACTAAAATTACGAATTACGATAATCCTCTAACACCATACCATGACAATAATCTGCTGTAAGAACTGTCCACAGTAAGGTAGATAAAAAAAAGTAGTTTTTTTTTTAATTTGTAACATTTGTTCCCTTGTAAGTAAATATTTAATTATTGCTTAAAAAGTACCCCCTTATGTTTTAAACAAATTTAACTACTCACAAGTAAGAAATTAACTGTAAGAGAACACTTGTAGGTAAGCTGATTTTCGACCATCATGAGCTCAGTAATGGTGGATGAATGTGAGTCTCGATTGTAAATGACCTTAGAAATCATTAAGAATCCATTATCTTCTAATTTATTGTAACTTAGATCCAATATGGTAAGTTGATTGTTTTTCTCTAAGTGTTCAGCAATTACGGATGCATGTTTTGGCAAAAGATTACAATAACAAATATGTAATTCTGTAATATTTGTAGTTTCTGTAAAAAAAAGTATTTAAAAAAATTAAAATTTACAGAGAATATAAACTTATCGCACCTATATTGAATGTAGGAGATGACATTAATTGGCAGGCATCAAATCGAACAGCTTTGATGTTCTTATTTAAGTCAATTTTACTATACACTTTGTAACTCGTATCATTTCCAACATTAATTTCACAAAATCCAATGGTAGCAAGAGTATGATTATTTTTAACCATATGACCAAACGTATCCCAATACAAAATATTATCTTCACGTTCAGTAACATAGAGTTCTTTTGTTGGTTTGTAATATTCAATAATTTGAAGAATAATTATTGAACACTCTCGTAGGTACTTGCTATTATTAAGATATATAGATTTGAAATTAGCTTTCGCAAAAATAACCTCCAAAGTATTAACGTTATCAAAATTTATAGGCATAATCAAATTTAAACAACCCGAATAGTCATTATTTATTTTCATCTCCTGAAAGTACAACAAATATTAAGCCACATTGATTATTCTCTCATATTTATATTTTAAACGCTTACCCTCAATTGGTGAATAATATAATTTGATTTCGGAACATTATTCTCACAGCAAGATTGTACATAGGCATCCACAACTGCTTTAATTGAAAGGGATTCCACTATAACACAAAGTAAACATATGTGAAAACAAATACATAAATATTTTTTATTATTTGGTTGCTCAAGAAAACGTTTTTTCCCACTAAATTAGACAAAAGTTATCTAGTAACTAGAGTGAAGAATCAAACAAGATTTGCAAATAGATTCATATACAATTTAAGAATTACATTACTTTAATCTTCAATTGTCATTGCATTAAAATAAAAACGGTTCAAGTCTGGGAAAATTTAGCAAAATAACCAAGTACACCAAGTTTTTACAACCGTGTCTCCCTCACAAGGTGCTGGTAATATCTTTGCAGTTCACGAGATGCTGTTCCTTTTGGCACCCCAAACGCTCTGAAAAACCCTAAAATTACAAGAAGAACTAACGCTGACTTTGTAATGGCTATGAGCAAATATATGTAAACCACAGTGATGAGGTGCAGATTAAATAAAATTGTGACATGGTGCAACACCAGCAATATGGCTTTCGTTATAATCATAATCGAGATTAACGATGAAGGAATATAATAATTTGTCATTGTAAATGGGCTTTTATCTAATATTTTGATTGTAAACCTGTTAGATGAAGTATTTAGATTATCTTGAACAATAACTTTAAATAATTGCGTTAAAAAATAGCGTTGAATTCTTTTCACTCCTCATCACATATCCCATCCATCGTATTCTGAAAGATTTGATCGTTCGCACTATATCATCGTTGCTTATTTCTCGCTGGAACTCTTGCTACGTCATTGTCCTGTATTCCTATGCATTGTTTCGTACAGGGCCCATTATTTTTCTTTAGATTTTTTTTTCAAATATTCCGAGCTCTTGTCACTGCATTCTTGCATTCACTCATTATATTATTAAGAAGACCACAATGACCTCCTAGTTATTTAATAGAGAAAAGTGTGTCAGTTTCGAGAATGATAGATTGAATTTTGCCTGAGAACTTTGCTTCAGATAGTAAAACTTCTGACAGACATCCCACCTGCCAAGACATAACTACTACTATTCTAGTCATAACTAAGTACTAAACAATTTTCAGCTTTTGGGACTCCAAAATGGCTAAATTCACCAAAATCTCAAAGTTTTTTTCAGCACGATTACAATACTACGTATGATAAAGTAATTAAATAAAAAAAATTATTTTATAAGTTTCCGTGAACCGATTTTAAACAAAATTTAATCTACTAAAGTCTCAATATTAAAAAGTAATAAATACGAAATTTGAGGTAGAGCACCACAAAAATTGACCACAGTAAATAGTTTTTTTAAAGGGTTATTCCAACAATATTCCTTCACCCTTTCAGTCCCTATATGTCCAGCCGACTGGACATTAACTTTGAAGTCACATTTTTTCACTAAATTTAGTATAATTTGTCTATCCAAGCAATTTTTTGTTGTACAACCTTGTTTATCATTTTATTTTGTATGCAATGAAACCAAAATTTCATCAGGGACAGCCCCAATAACTTTATTTAGAGTAACCTCCTAGCTGATAACATGGCCGGCAAAAGTAAGTATCTGTTTTTATTACATTTTCTTTAATAATAACATTATTTTTTACTACAGTAAAGCGTCATTTACATCCAAGTAACGTACGTAGCGGACATACAAGACATAACGTAAGGAAAGTTGAAATGCATGGTTTCAAACGCCACCGTTTACATTCGTACCAAACATGGGAGACATAACAAAAAGTTCGGTCAACTTCAACTTCTACGTTTTCTATGTTTGACCAATGAGATGCGTTCATTTTACTTGGCAACACCCCCGTTGTTGTATAACCATGTGTGCGCATGCTTCATGTTTCTATATTTTTTATGTTAATGTGAATGGCAAATTATTTCCTATGATTTCTACGTTATGTCTTGTATGATCGCTTCGTACGTTACTTGGATGTGAATGACGCTTAATGCTGAATGATGCCTAAACACTGATAAAATTTAAATAAAAATAGTCAACAACTCAAAGTCGTTTATAACAAAATGTATGTCCAGTATACTGGGCATTACAAAACTACCTGAAACTACTACCTGGAGGTAGGAACTATCTGAAAAAATCAAGTAAGTATCATTAAGACATAAAAAAAAATTCCAATAAGTAAGAAAAAGTCAGGACTGAAAGGATTAATCATCCTACATATTTACCTACATTAGCCATTGATTAAAACTTTAAAAATAAAGTAAGAGCTTATCAAAGAAAAAGAATTTGTTTTACAAACAAATTTATTTAACAATTGTGATCAAATTCACCAACAATGAACAAATTTCAAGGTAGACAAAGTGATTGTGTCTTTAAAAAAAGAAAATTAAATTATTAAAAACATAATTTTAGTAATAATTAATGAAAGATTAAAATAAATAGATTTTATTTATATTATAACTCTTCTGTCACCGCCAACCGCAGTATTCTTGATTTGACAATATGACCATCATAAAAAGTTACTTTTGTAAGCACTAATTGTCATTTAATGCCTGATTTTGATTAAAGCCTCTTAAAAGCTATGATTGATACGTAACTTCGATATAGTGCATTATAAAATATTTCTTTTTCTTGGGATTTCTTGAACAAGAACGACCTCAAGAATATAACGTATATTTGTTATCAAGTTACGAAACATCTTGTATATACGCAAAAAAAAGCATATTTTTGGTTTGAAAATAATCTACCAAGCCACATAAAAATAAAAGTAAGGAAGAGCACGTATAACTCATTGTATGAAAAATGGAGAAATAAATATTAGCACTTAGTGCCTGTTGCGTAATTATCAAAGGAATAGTGCGATTAGGTATATACATTACTGGTGAAAAGTTTGGAATCAGTGCTTATTTTTTATGAAATATTTGGAACTATATTTATGGCAATAAAATGTTATCTTTAAGTAAAACCATTTCTAATTATATTTTAGTGAAATCTAATTAAAACTGAAGAACAAAATTAAAACATTCACCCTTAGTGCACCTCAATTTTTGAGTTACCATTGATAATAAGTGTTTTTGATTTCATGTTTATATAAATTGAAAGTTCTTCTCGTGGTTAAATTTTACTGATTACATAAGTATATTATTATTCACGCAAGATATGATAAAAATTCTGAAGGATTTGAGATAAATAAAAATAAAACTACTAACAACTAAAATTTAAATTTTATGTATAGAAAAAATCTAATCTTAAAAATTCAGGTTCTTAAAATAGATTTTTCTAAATAAACTTTATTTATTCGTTTGTAGGCCTAGTAGAAAAAGAATTGTATTTGTCTCATATATTTAATGTAATTAGTACGCACTACTTTGCAAAATAAAGGAATTACTTTTTTGCTTATTAATTTATTTAAAGAAAAACAAATTATTTAATTTCGTGAAGAAGTACTAATCACTTTAGATATTAACAAAATTTGTTTGACGTAACAACTTTTATTGTTTCATAGTAATTTATTTGCATTATCCCCATCTACGATTTTAAGTTCATTAATTTACCATCCTGAGATAGATAATTGTGAAAAGTGCATTACAAAAAAATCAAACAAAACAAATACAGTAGAACCTCGATTATCCGTGTGCGCTTTATTCGTGAAACGGTTTATCCGTGAGCGCGTTATACATCGATTACCGTGCATGAATTATCCGTGCGGCGGTATATCCGTGCTGATGGCGGTTTATCCGTGCGTATACTATGTAAAATCAAACGTATAGAATTTTTGCTTACTTCAGAGCTGCACTTTCATTACATACAAAGTGGTTTAGTGCATTTTATTTTATTGAAATATACTAAATAATAAGTATATTTTGTAATATTAACAAAAATAGTCAATTATTATTATCCGTGCTTTTGAATTATGCGTGAAAAGCTCGGTCCCAGTTGGCCCATATAATCGAGGTTCTACTTAGATGTATTTCACGGTAATTGGTGATACGCCTTATAAATTTGTACGGCAAAAGAAAGACAGAAACTGTTTATAAAAGTCTTACCTCCTGGAAATCCATTTAACAGATTCGGTGCATCATAATACTTAAAGGAGGATTCGTCTGCAAAAGTTACATTTCGTTTTAGATTGGCAGGTTGTTTATTGGTATTGGTGGTCGTTCCAGTGGCTAAAGAAGTTGACTCTTCCAAAATATTAGGAAATGTGCCGCCTAAAAGTCAAGTGTCTTGTTAGCTATAAAATTAACAAACCATTGAAATTTAATTCTTACAGTCGGTGTAAACAGGATCTAAAGAATTTGCAGTACATTTTTGCCGTTTCAAAGATGCTGCAACTGTAACACATAATTCGTTATTAAGTTGATAACTAGAAAAAAATCACAATATACCTTCATAATCACTTAATGTAGAGCTCGATTCACTTGTGTCCGGAGTAGTAATTTCTTCGTCTGAGGGATTATCACTCATTTTTCTTTTGAAATAAGAGCCACTGTGTAACATGAATGACATTGAATATAATAATTATTATAACTGAAGGCGTTAAGAAGACATAATATTTAAAAAATATAATTTAAATATACACGCACAATTGCTACCCACCATTGTTTACATTCAAACCGAAAAAGTTAGGTTAAGTTATTTGTTTACTTCATAACTATTAGTTTTGTAACAAATTCATAACACAAATTTATCATTTATTTAAACTAATTATAATTATATTAATTTAAAATTAGTACATATTAAATCTATGATACACAATCATCTCAAAACATCACGATCAACCTATATCCCCTCATCTTTATAAGAGCGAGAAAACGCGCAGGACCGGATAAAAAGATAAACGGAAGCAAATTTGAAATGAATCTGAATTGAAATCCAAAATTGAATAAAGAATACAAGATGACAATAATATTTAACCTACATTTAATTTTAATACACTTTTTCGCACTATTCACACATAAATAACTGGAGTGCAAATGCTGAAGTGAGATTAGAAAATAAATAAAGGAATGTAATGACAGCTACCTTAACAAAAATGTCAGATAAATTTTAATTTCAATCAAGTTTCGCGATAAATAATGGAGGGAACAACCATCATTGGTTATTCAAATTTAAATTATTTTTTGCGTCATTTATTTTATGCATAACTAATAAAAATTTCAACTATTCAGAGATAATTTATAAAAATGTAACACAATTATTTTTTACGTTTCATTTCTACATGATAAATAATTTACAACTCAGTTTAATAGCGAGAAACATGTCATATAATACAGAGTGCGCTCTTAAAATCCGCTGTAATCGGCAAAAACTGACAAATATGCCACAAAATGCGCAGCAAATATGATGAAATATGAAGAAAAGTATATAGTAAAAATACCATGTAACATAAATATGTAACGTAATAAAATTGATAAAACGTTTACAAAAATGTACTGATTAAATTTTATTGATTCTAAATTGTCTATTTACAATGGCATCCTGAGAATTTTTTCCACGTGAGGTGGAACAAACTTAAAGTTTACATACAAAATTTTTAAAAGTATGGCTCATTTCATTATCGAATCAAGTGGTCCAATCTGATCGCTCGAACATTTTAAAAAAATTCATTTTTTGTGTGCAATGTAGCTTAAAATGCCCTTTATTTAAATTTTATTGTCTTATTTACTCACGGGGTTGCCATATTTGTTTGACAAATTACATTATTTTTAGCATTCAAAGGGTATATGAAAACTGAAATTATCTAAACCATATCAACATTTTAACAAACCAAGAATGCACACACACTTTTTTTAACTAAAATATTTTTAAGTTTTCACAAATAAAATACACTGTAAGTGTAATTATCGCAAACATTTTCACCCTATTGTGTAATCAACATGCGTTGAATTAGCCTGATGATAGTATGTAAATACGTTTGTTTTAATTGTAAATTTTGGGGTTGATCGGGGGTAAATCACTGGGTTTGAGTATACTGCCGTTTGACAGTATTTAATGAAGTACTGTTATTTACTGCTAATATTGCTACTTACTGTCGTCCTCATCATTATTAAAAGGCCATCAAGTGTGTCCTTCCGTCAGCATATTATTAACGGATAAATTCGGTTATATATGAAATATTTTGTATTAACGTTAGTAATTATTGAATTAAAGCTGTGTAATAATAATCTTCTTCTATATAATATAAAAATGAATGTCTGTTTGTTTGTCCTCCATTTTCTCCTGAACCATTTGACCGATTTCAACCAAATTTTGCACAATATCTTATTAGGACTCGGAATAGGTGCAAAAAGAAGTTCAAAATTCGCGAAACAAATGTAAAAATTTTAACATTTGCGAGAACAAAGAGTTTATTTGATTATCACCCTGTAGAATTAAGCTGGGTCAGGTGACGCCATCTATTGTGGTTAAAAACTGTTAAATTCACTTTTCGCTCACCCGGTGGTCGTTAGAGGGCGTTATCTAAATACATCACAAATTATGTTTTTACCGATCAAGGCACGATTCATGCGCAAGGGGAGATCCCATTCCTCTACAGCGTCTACAAACATCCAGACGGGGAAAATATATTTCCAATTTATAACCTCATTGCCAAAACTGCAGACATCAGATGAAGAAGATTAAGGTGCCTACGGCACCAAATGCTTCGCATTGTCACTCCGCTACGCTACGCTACGCGATCCCATTCCTCTGGGTTTTTGTACTCGTTTTTACCCTCTAATACTTATACCTTAATTAATTAAATCACTGCTTGTAACCAAATCATAATTGTCTGATAAATTGTAGTAACTTAGAAGCAATAGGCACTGACATATAATTACCATTAACAACTTACTAAACGACTTGTAACTAAACTAATCTTAAGAATAATAAAGAGTTTTATCAATCAATCAATCAATCAATCAATCATCCCATTCCTCCCATGGCGCATGATCACAGCCACAGATCAGGTAATGGTAACCCCATTCTCCTTCCGGCAACCAATACTCGAACACGTGAATTAAGTATTCCTCCAGGACCAAAGAGGGGGGGGGGTTCAGAAAAGCAATAGGTATATTTGCCTGGAAAAAAATCCCGGAGTTTTGAAACTTTGTGGGCTGGTACAAGTTTATGACCTAAATAAAATGTTAAATTTGCGACCTCAGAAAAAAGATATACCATCTTTTTGTGCACCAAATGGTCCGAGGACAGACAGAGAGCACAAAAACAGTTGGGGGTCGACTTCAGTTCGGAAAATATCTTTAGGCTGATGTTCATTGGAGCAACCAGATGGGCCAACATAGAGCGTATGATGTTGGCGATCATGTCCACCGAGGAAAAGGAAGAATTTCAGCTACAACAAGAGAAAAGTCCCGGAAGGGCAGAAGCAGGAGAGTGTTCGGATGAAATGCTATAGCGATTCCCGGCACCTCCAAGAAGTTGCCCCCTCGTTTAATTTAGTCTAAGGGCATTTTTCACCATTTAGGTCTGTTGTCAAGTATTATCAATCTGAGCAAGTAGTGTACCCTACTTGCCTACTGTCAAACGGTGTCAATTATAATAACTGTCAAGATTTTGCTTAAAAAATGTTGTCGGTAATAGCAAAATTGTCAAGATTGACTGTCTTCAAGGTTTCTTAACAAAATTATCAAGTTTAGTCGATCGTGTAAGTTATCAACTCTTGCAGAATAGCGAAACTTGACCAGGACTTGATAAGCCTGTCAAATGGCATGTCTAGTTATCAATGTTGATAATTATCAACATCAACGTGGCAATATATCGTCAGGGCAATAATAATAATAATGCTTGTTTATTATAATATTCTATGTTTTAACAAGCAGTCAAGGTTAAAGAAGAATTAAATAGGATCGTCGAATAAAATAATTACTTTCATAAGGTGATCATTTTTATTTTAGTGCTACAATTTCTTATTTATATTCAAAATTAGTAAATATAAGAATACAGCATGCATCATTGCTTACGGCTTGCACTTTATAATAATAAATTATAAGTATAAAGGTAATACTAATTTAACATGGTAACAAACTGAATAATTTGATAGGCAAAATTGTTTTAATATAAAAATCACGTTAGGTATATTAATTTAGTCTTTTATTACATAAAAATGCAATTAAATTTATAAAAGTTGAAAGTACCACATATAAAGTGCCTTTGCAACTTAAAAAATCACACTCAAGAGCTCTTGAACATTAACACAGGCAGAGGCTACGTCTTTTCAACTAGATGATTGGAACCGCTAAATGTTGGTAATCTTAACACATACAGCTGCCTTCCGAGTCTTGCTGATGATTTTGCAATTGAGGTTGAGTTTGTAAATCGACAGCTAATTTGTGGTCAAGAAAAACTTTTTAACAATTTTACTTATTGAAAAAAATTAAATTTATTCAAATTTCTAAGTATGCACACACACTAATTCTAACGCTAACTAGGGCACTCTAGAATTGAGGCAAAAATCTAAATCTCTTCATGTGTTTACAAATAAATCATTTTAAAACTAGGATAAACCCGCAAGACTAAATTACAAGCCAGTAGTTTTTATTTACTGATGATCTACAACTTAACGTGGAATTCAGACCACGGCGCAAATAATTTTGTAGCAACTAGATACAGGAACAGGGTCCTGAAATGGTACTAAGAATATTTTTTCAACTTAAAAATATTTAAGAAATATTTGTTTAGGTACATTGAAAATTATTAAGTGCATTTAGAGTAACCCTAAAGCGTCAACAATAGGTACTATGCCTACAGTCAGAGCTGTACAACGCACTCGGTGAAAGTAATTCAATTACCAAATAATTTATAATGTTGAAAGCTCTTGAAATACAAATATGAATTACTTCTCTAAAAAACTGGATCCATCTTTGATTTCAATTAAAAAAAGTAATTCAATTAACGAAAAAACCTAGTTTCTGCCTACAAGAAACTAGTTCACTGTTAAGTTTATTGCTTATTTTG
Source organism: Cantharis lateralis (assembly GCA_963170105.1). Taxonomy (NCBI): domain Eukaryota; kingdom Metazoa; phylum Arthropoda; class Insecta; order Coleoptera; family Cantharidae; genus Cantharis; species Cantharis lateralis. The sequence continues at coordinate 22,421,173 of OY720630.1, read as the reverse complement.
TCGGTCCGTAAAAATATTTATATCGACATCTGGACAACCTATATCAGTGGTTCTCCACAGACAGAATCTTAATAATAAGAATATTTAAAATAATTTAAATGTAAAAATAATTATTTTGTTTTGTAAATATGTATGTTAAAAATAAGCATGATGTTCCTCAATTTTTCCATTATTGCCACAAGTATTCCACGTCGACGAAAAGGTTAAGAACCACTGACATATATTCAAGATATTATGTAAAAAAAATAATTTTGTTTTACGTAAAAGTTTTGCTTCCGAATAAATTTCTAGTTTGCGAGAACATATTTTAATCCAATAATACAGATGATGCTAAAATAAAGTGTAAAACCGACTCCACAAATTTAAAATTTTTTTATTGAAATTATGGTAAATTTTATAGATCATTCAAAAATACGTATAAAAAGAGCAAAAATTGCATGTGGGTATTCCATTGGCTGTTTCAATATGGGTTGCCCCGCCCATTTTTCAAAAATTTATAACTCGAGAATAGACAGGAATGAAACTCCAAAAAAATTATGAAATACTACATCCGTATTTCAACGTAGCAAAAATAGGTTAAAATTGTATTGTTCCGAGTTAAGAGTGCGGTGTGTATTACAATTTTTACTCAAAATACTGTGTATTACTGAAGCGTTGTGTATTTTTTTTGAAAAATTTATAACTGTTCCATTTTTTCTTCAAATTAATATTATTTTAGTAAAATGGGAAAATTTAAATATTTAACTACTGAAGAAAAGCAATTGATCATCAAGTTGTACGTTAACGGGAAAAAAATGCACGAAATTGCCGAATTTTTAGGTAAATCTACCATTTCAATATTTAAAGTAATTAATACTTTTCGAATGGAAGGTAGAGTGACACCAATAAAACGCCAGGGCCGGCCAAAAATTACTACGAAAAGACATGATAGAAAAATTCGGGCAATTTCCAATACGGACCCAACTTTATCTGCCGAAAAAATTCGTGCTAAACTTCAAATAGAGTCCCAAGTCAATGATCCACTGATACGATACGACGTCGACTCGATGCATGTAAAAAGCACAGGGGCAAAAAGATGCAATTTTATACGGAGTATGTATTAAAACCAATAGAATTTTGGGATACACTTACGTGTATCGTGGGTAAACACACCTATACCTTAAATTCGACTTAAATAATTTAGATCGCTTGGTGTAAACCCTCACTACCCAACCTACCTGCTTATATTTTCAGGTCGGGTGAGGTCGACAATTTTCTTGGCCCGACCTAAGATTAGTGACCCATCCGAACGCATGAAACCGCTATAAACTGATGTATCTTAGTTCTCAGGTAGGTAAGTAATACTTAATAGAAGCTACCTATATTCCACCTATAGGAGGTAGGTACCTCCAACTACCACTCGATGTAAATACGTATAAAGGAATAGGATTTGGGTAAAAAGATAAAAAGAATTCATTTCTCGGTGTAAACTATGCCACTGCCACTTCATCATCTAAGATTTATACAAACTACGATATTATGTACCGACCATTTATTAGAAAATACTGACCAAATAAATTTATTAACCAAATTTTTAATAAAAGTTGAATTTAATTGCTATTTGAAGTAGGTATAATTAAATAAAGTGATGTAATAATGAACTAAGTTTTGAAATATTTGGTAAAATTTGGATTGTTGGGAAATTGATTAAAACGGAAGTTATATTGTCAAAAATAAGAAAAAAGGAAGTGGCGTTGTATTGGATTTTGAGAAAATTTAAACTAAAATTAAAGCGGTGAGATATTTTAAAATTTAAATTTGTTTGAAGTTGGACATAGAAGATAGCGCGATTGACAACGTGAGTTGCAAAGCAGGTTCGTCAAAGTGGACGAGGATTATTGCTTCCTATATTGTATTGTAATTTAACATTTGATGAAAATTAAAACAACCGGGCAAAACTTTTAAAGAATTTTACAAATTGGAAATTTTAAAAGTAAACAAAAATTTAATAAACAAGAGTCCATGCTAAAAGAGAATGCGATTTTCAGCTACCAAAATTTTGTTTTAAAAATTTCCTACTCCAGAACATAGCAATATATTGAAGACGTAAATTAACAATACAATAGCGTCAAACGTGAACTGGCCAAAAAGATTGCTGGGTTTGGTAGGCTGACACCATTGGGTCAGAATTATAAAATTCGAAATAAGGTGGGTGATAAAAACTTTCAGTTCACCCTTGAATAACGACAACTTTTTCAACAAAACCTATATTATGATTAAAAAAATCTATTAAGAAAAGTGTAATTTTTAACAAAAAAAGTGTGGAAACCTTGTGTTGCTTGTGTGTAGTGTTCGCGAGTATTGAAATCGAGGTGGTTGAAGCAAAGCGGCGTTACCGCGCGGCTTCCACCTACATATATGCAGGACCGGATTGGTCATCTGGCAGTTCTGGTAAATGGCAGAAGATCTAATGCTCTAGTGGGCCGGTGAGCGGCCGAACGTGCATTGCTATTTGGGGGACGATAATGATTTTCATGAAAATACGAGAATTATTTAAATCTAATGAAGTTACTGATTTTCTACCCCATAAGCGTGGGCCAGTATAATCTGAATGGCAGAACCGGTTTTTCTTCCCAGTCCGTCACTGCATATATGTGATGTATAAATTAATATTTTGCCTACCTAAAAAATTGTATTTTCGCGAAACAGATTTTTTAGGAATTTTTAAAGCGTTATATCAATATCAATATGATTTGATTACAGATTCACTAAACGGGCAGTCGCCAACCTTTTGAACCTCGCAGACCACTAAGCGCGCACTTCCAAAACCTGTGGATCACTAAATTGCATTTTTTGGAACGGTCCCACGATCTATCTTTTTTAACTGTATTAAAAGTTTTTTCTTATAATAAGATTATATAAATTTCTAAATAAAAAAGGAAAACAATTTGGAAAAAGAAAAAATTACCCCAAGTTTCCAGTTTCATCGCCTTCGAAATTGTGGTTAAAATAAATTCCAAATGAAAGCACATAGTGTGAAATGTATGTTGTGAAGTTTTTGTATTTGTCTGGGTCCTAGTTCCTGAGATCAGATGGTTTAAAGTTGTCCCTAGAGAATAGGTTTTTTGATAGAATCTCGAGAAAATTGATGGATACAGAAACATTTCTCATCAGAATTTTGTAAAGAAGTTAAGTTAAAAAGTAAAGTTAAAAAGTTAAAAAGCAACAACAATTTTTTTTTGCAATGGGATCGGAACTGGAATGTGGAAATCAACTAGGAAAGCAAACCACTTAAGGCACGTTTCACACTTTGCATTTTACTAGAAATATTTTTATACTACAGCAAAAAGAGGAATAGAAAGTCGCGCTTGGGAGGTACGGATAGACAAAATAGCGTACGTACCACGTGTTGAATTGCGACTGGCCCTCTCGCGCTATTACGTAACTCGCTTCCTCGCGACGCAAGCCTTGGCGCATCCTAGAGGATGATGCACAACAGCTTAACGCGGATGTGGGACAAGCTGGTATAAAAGGAAACGAGAAAGCAGATGCTCTCGTCAAAATGCGGGATAGCATACCTGACCGCAAAAGGAAAAATCAAGAAATTACTAAGCAAGCTGAATAATTATGTAGATCACAACTCAGGAAGACAGTAGGACACTCACAGGACACCACATCTCCACACCACATACTATGTGTATGTCTAGATCTAGCCTCAAAATGACTAAGATACTTCGGTTCTCCATATCCGACAACCAAGCAGATAATCCAAGAACCCATCGGCAGTATACTCAACGAAACAAAGCTGATCAAAGAAAACTTGGAACACGGGCTACAATTCCTTGAGTCAACAAATTTGCTAATTGGCAAGGGGATAATTACTTTGAATTTTGCTTTTTTATTTACTTTATGAAATTTCATAAAGATTGCAAGACGACTTCGTGAAATTTTACGGGATTTCTCAGACTGCGTGAAACTTCATAAGACTTTATGCAAACTAATTTTTTTCATTCCATAGATTTCATATAGTGATTACCTACCCCCTTGCTAATTGGGCTTTAGAGAAGTTACAAATTCTGGAAATTTTTGAAAAGTCAACTGTACGCCAACGATCCAAAGACGATTGATGAAGTAAAAAATAATATCACAGCCACCATTAACCATAACTACCATAAAGCCGAGAAGGACACTTGAATGACACTATATTCCATAAATTTTCCATATTTAATAATACATCTCAAATAACTTTGGTTTTAATTTAATTTGAAAATGTGACATTGAATTTGGATAACCCTATAAAATGAACGTATAATTTAATAGAATAAAATAATATATTATTGCTCTTATATATAAATTCAAAAATAGTAACGCTACAATCTGGACACTTGAAGAAGTCGTCGATGCATTTGCATATTTATAATAGTATTTGATTGTTAATTTCGCATTATTTTATGTTATATTAGTGTTTCACGTGATTTTAAATTAAAATGGTTAACTTTTGGTGCATTTACAGTGAAATAATCTGTCTATACTAATCTCGCTAAGACAAAACAACTATAATCAACGCATTCCGCAAGAACTCTATATTGCATTATAATTTATATTATGTTCTTTTGTTGTTTCAATGTTATTGAACAAAAATTGGCAAATTTCTGCTCAGAAACGAGTTTAGAGCGTTTTTGCATCTTTTAAAAATATTTTTCAATTAGTAAGAGCATGTTTTACAATTTTCAATACAAAAATGTAAGTTTTGTAGAAATTCTAGAATTGGTAAAGAATAGCATATCCGCATGAGATTTATGAGATATATGAATATATAAATATAAAATATGAATATGAGATTTAAATTCAGATTGAGGAACATCTTTTCTACACTTTTTTAAATTGGTAACCCCGATGGACTATCAAGCTTCTTTCATTCTAAAATCTAATATTTGGAAAGTATGACATTTAATCTCCTCTTTCCAATTATCCAACCATGCTACTATTTGCAGTTAACCCCGCCAATTGGAAGATTGGCTATCCTAAAATTAATGATAAATATGGCAGATCCGAGCAATAGTAGACCAATTGTCTACATGGCGCATGAATTCATAGCTACTCCGCACGAGTTTAAATTAAAATTGAAGATATATTAAAATCCAGACCCTTATAATTACTATGGTCAAGCATGAATCGCTTAAAAAAAGTACAACTTGAAATTCCTTTCTGCTAATGTTCAGTGCTATATTACATAATTTGAATTTTGAATCCTTTATATCCAAAATGATTTAAAAATTTAATAATTGTGAGTACCTTTCATATGCAGACGATATTAACGTGGTAGGAAAAAGTATAGTCGGTGTAAAGGAGAATTTTATGCGCATGGGGGGTAGCCAAAAAAATGGGACTCCATATAAACGAAAGAAAAACAAAGTACATGCACGTTGCCAGAAATAGTGCGCAAGACCAAATACGGCAAAACATAATGATGATGGACAAGAACAACTTCGAAAATGTGCAATCTTTTAAAAATCTTGGTGTGGTGATAACATCTTGTAACAATATACGTGAGGAAATCAAACAAAGAATAAGCCAAGGTAACAGATGCTGTTTTGCGCTGCAATACATATTGAAATCTAAATTAATAACAAGACTATCAAAAATAAAAATCTACAAAACCATCATAAGATCAGTAGTAACCTACGCAGGCGAAACATGGACGTTGACTGTGCAGGATACGCTGATGTTGAGGCGCTGGGAAAGAAAGGTGCTACGGAAAATCTACAGACCACTGAAAGACCCAGAAACAGATCAATGGAGACTAAGAACAAACGCCGAATTGCATCATCTATATAACTACCCCGACATAGTACAAGAAATTAAATCACAGAGATTGCAATGGGCAGGTCATCTAGTTAGAAGTGATAACAAAAGACTGATTAGAATAGTATGGGACGAAGCACCACAAGGAAAGAGATCACTTTGAAGACCAAGACTGAGATGGAGGGACGGCATCAACAGAGATTTTAGGATGCTGGAAATAGACATGGACACATGGAAGGAATCTGCACAAGACCGTAAGAAGTGGAGGCAGATTGTAAAGGCAGTCAAGACCCACAATGGGATACAGCGCTATGGAGTTAGTTAAGTACCTGCTTGAAACATCTTTTTATGCAAACAGAACACAAAGAAATTCATTTATTCATTTGAATATTGCGTAAAATTAATACCAACATTCGGGGATTACCAAATTCTAATATTCACTTTACGCAATATCTAAATGAGTAAACCATAAACAGATATTTCTAGCATAAATAAGCATAAACTTACGGTTTCTTGAATCTCTACAAATATTAATAGAATTCTGAATGTAAATGCACAAAACACAAGTTCCTCGGTGTAGCGCTGAACAACACATTTGAAGAAATCAGGGTATAACATAACGAATTTCATAAATGCATCAATTTTGATATAATTCAAGCAATACTTTTTAAAAAATCAACATTTCCTTTTTTTATTCCTAAGAAGGAATAATGTCAAAGTTTGAATTTCCTAAAATGTATAGCTCAAGTGGTCATATAATCAAGAAAGCAACTGTACAATAAATTTGTTCTTGGAAATTAAATTTCATCCTGTCGATACATCAACTTATCCCAGTTTTGTTACCTATTTTAAAAATTGAGCAATTACAAGTTGATAGACTGTAAATTTTCTTAAAATTATATCAGAATAATAATACTGTGAAAAATATTTGGAAGGTATAATCTTGTAAAAAACTATAAATAAAAACGTGTAAATCAATTTAAGTCTGTCTAAAATTTATTAACCTTGGGTGATAAAATATTCAACATCAAAAAATGAAGCACCAAGATACCATTAGATAATAAATTGTTCACATTTTAGCTTTATCGCAGTCAAAAATTATAGCTGAAAAGTGTTACCCATAATAGTATTATTTCAAAAATACATTGTGAGGTCATCGGTTACCGATATAAACTTAAAATGTTAAAACCTAGCACAAATAAATAATTTTCTTTACATAAAACTTCAAATTATAATTATATAAATTAATTAAATAAATTAGAAACGTACATATTATGCAAAGTTTGTAAAATAAATAATTGCACTCTTTCATATTGCTTAGAAAATGGAAATTGTAAGTCATGCAAAATATATATTCAAAAAGCTCAAATAACATAAATATAACAACACTCATAAATTATAAACATTTTTACAAAATAATGTATATTACTGTTTATTCCAATTTCGTAATAATTAAAAAAATTGTGGAACTTTTCAATACAAAAACTCCATCAAAAACGTGTTTTGAGCAATTAATTTAAAAAGACAATTTTTCTGGGTACTTCCACGTATTAAGTTTTCAAATGGCAATGTTTGTTAAAAATATATAACAAAATGTTATTTTGTTTGATCTTATAAATAATAAATTTATCTCATAATATAAAATTTTAATACTTTTTAGTGTTAATGAGGTATAAAATAAATTTGTAATGTGGATTAGGCACATGCAGCAATAAGTGCATCATTAACAAACAAATTCATCATTACTGGGGTATATTTTGCATAGTAAATAGTGAAATTAATATAAAATCAGCACTTGGGGGAATTCTTATGTTTAAATTAGAATGAATTATAAAAAGGATTAAATCTTAAGATACTCTACACTAAGTTTATAAAATGGCATTTTATTGGTACTGTTTTAATGCAAATAATTAGTAATCGATTAACTTATATGCTAGTCATTTTAATTAATTCAAAGATGTGTAAAATTTCTCAACAAGGCATCTCTTTGTTGTAATAAATGCACAGAATATCGTTTGAGTTTGGTCGCAATTTTAAGTTTCAAGAATTTCCCCAAACAATTTAAATGCAAATTATTTTTAACACATAATATAATTTGCAATACATATAAATGAAAATAAATATTTACACCAACGTAAGATCGTATAAAAGCTCAACAATTTACAGTCATAGTTTCAGTTAGCATGCACAGCCTCCATCTGGATCTTTTACTTCGTTAGGTGTATCTTTTAATACAACTTCTTGCACTAAAAACACATTAAGGAAAATAACAAAACAAAGCCTACAGATATATAAACACATGAAAAATACGTTTGTTGCATAAAATCTAATATAAGCAACGAAATTTAAAAAAACGTGCACATGCTTACGATATACAAAAAAAAGGATACTGTCTTCTGGTGGCTTATTCTCAGTTGAATCCATACCTGGAAGTGCAGCTGCTACACGTCTAAAAAGCTAAAACCCAAAATTGAAATCTACACAAATATAAAATAAAAAATAAAAGTACCTGTTTAACATTGTATCCCGCTTTAGCACTAGTTTCGATAAACATAACATTGAGCTCTTTTGCTTTTCTTTCACCTTCTTCTGTACTAACTTGCCTTTTATCGGAAAGATCGGTTTTGTTCCCAACGAGCATTATTATAACATCGCTTCCTCTTTCCGTTCGTACATCGTCGATCCATTTTGAAGTTTGGTGAAAAGAATTGGCATCTACAAATAAAAAAAGTTAGAAAAGAATAAAGATTCGGAAGAAACTTCACCGTACTAGTAATATCATACACAACAACTGCAACAGTTGAATCCCGAATGTAAGAAGGAATAAGAGACCTAAATCTTTCTTGCCCGGCAGTGTCCCACAATTGTAACCGAACTGTTCTATCTTCGAGGTACATCGTTTTTGATAAGAAATCAATTCCTATAGTTGCCTACAATATGAAAAACGTAACCCGAAGTTCACCGTGGTTTCAAGATATCACTTACCTGATAAGTATTATCGAAGCTATCATACATGAATCTTGTAATCAAAGAAGTTTTCCCAACTGAAATTAACAAAGAGAATTAAAACCTAACCTACCATGACAACATAAAATTGTGAAAAATGTTATTAAATTTATGCACAAATAATGTAAGTTTAATGAATTCCAGCTAATTACACATATTTATTATTAAATGCAATAATAATAACGCCAATAATACGTGTCATTTTATTGATTTTGACAAGGCTTGTGTAGAATCAAAAATAAACCACTTACCACTTTGCTCCCCTAAAAAAACTAACTTAAATTTTCGTAAAGGATTACCAAAATCGCCCGAAGTCGACATTTTAATTACAAATATAAAATTGTTTTACAAAAATTTTCAAATTCTAATTTCACAATAAAATATCACAACATATCACTCCACCAAGAAAGTGACGTTCGCTAAAAGGGTGACAAACGCCACGGCGACGGAGTTAATACGCATGATCACGAACACCGCCAATCATCAACTTTATTTTAAATTATCGCCATAAATTTATTATAATTTAGTATTTAAACGCGCTTACGTATTAATAAAGGAACCGTTAATAATAATAAAGTGGCGAGATTATTTATTAAACTAAAATTAAAAACATTAACGTTTCTTCAAAGGTAAATTTACTTAACAAGAAATTACAATGCAAATTTAAATTTTCCCATACTTTCAACCACGCCCCTATTTGTTACAGTGACTGTCAAACAATAGTTTTCAATGAGAATGATTTATTTTCAAAAATCAACTTATAATTACATATAAATTATTAAATGCATGTCTATAATTTTAATCAAGGTTCCGGTAGGTGTTATCCCTTAGTTATGGGGCTATGAGAAAAGCGAACGTCAAACTGTTGACATTTTTTTGTGAACGGACCAAGAACCTGGGGGAAAATGAAAATCTCGTAGTAAACTTCTTATAGTTAGTGCCACACGCTAGGTAGACACGGCCCAAATATTTTTAGTGGATTATAACTTCAGTGATAGGACTTTTTGATAATTTTATACAAGTTATATGTTTTACCAGATAACAATTTAGTGGATCATTCGAGTATTAGGTAATTTTGCTTTTTTATTATACAGCCAGGTAACATCTCGACAATTCAACTTTGTTTATCTTACCTTTATAATTTTTATATTTCCTGGAAAATGTGTTCTAATATAACCTGACACATAAAGTGATCATTAAATGAGTCAGAGGTGAGCTTGAAATTGTTAAGTTATTTGGTGAAGTTCTAAAATAAGACGCAAGTTTATCACTAAATATAATGATTAGGAAATTTATTAGCCAAATAAATATACAATATTTCAAAGTGTTACTCAAATATTAAAAAAAATTAAACTTTAAGTTTTACGTAAATAATGTAAATTATGTGATTGTATTTTAATTTTTCCCATATCATTTTAACTTTTTAATTTACAACATTAAAAAAGGTAAACATTTTAATTGTGTTTCAAGTTATTTTAACTTTTCTATGTGTCGATACTCATTAACCTAACCGATGGAGGTACTTGTGCCTCCACGTTTTTCTAATAGAAACTCATACAACCTGGCACTTTCAAATCCAGATATGGATGATGCTAATGGCAGAAGGCAGGCTACCAGGTTTGTGTTTTCATTTTATTGCTTCCAAATAATTAATCATTTTTATATCTTTTAGGGTCTTCAAAAAGAGCTCACCTAATGGCAAGGTAATACAATTTTATTATCATTTGTGTTGGAAATTTTAAAGCTATGTTTGATTTTGTAAATAATTTGCTTATACGTTTGCTATATAGCACCAATAATTTGCTTAAAGGATGAATCAGTTATACTGATTTTTTTATTTAGAATCATGCTTTGGTCAAGTTCACATTATAGGATTTCTACTTTTTTCTTCAATTTTCAAAAAAGAACTAGAAAAAAAGCATTCCTTGACATCCTTACAAGTGACCTTTTGTAGTTGCAAAGTTAAAAATTAAAAATTTTGGTTGGTGTTATAAAACCAAATGCTTTATAAATATTATGTTAGGATTAAGTCATTTTTAACACTGTATGAACAATTCATGGTATGTTTGTTTATTTTGAATATACTACAGTTAATATTTAGCCTATTTTAATTCTGTTTGCTTTGAAAGATCTAGTTTTTACTAATAATTTCTTCATAAATCTATTCGGTGATTAAAACGGAGTATAATTTTATTCAAAATGAATATCAAATATTTTGAAATGTCCATTTTCCTATACAAATTTAATGTTTTCTGGTCAATAAGGACTTCTTGTTGGGTGTGGTTGTGACCCGATTCTATTTCATTCAAGTATAATTTTCCAAGTTCTATTCGCATATAATATTGAATATCTTCAAGTTTTATCAAGTTTAAAAACTATTTTTTCGAAGGGATTTTTACTTTGATTGCACTTTTTTGTTTCAACTGCACCGGAAAGCATTTTGTAAACATTTATATAGTGGTGTTCGGTTAACAAACTTCATAGTTAGGGTTTTTTAACTGAAAATAAAAAGCGAGGTAGAAGAAATTCAAACACAAGGTTTTTTTGCAGATTCTGGTTGATAAAAATGCCCTTTACGGCATATCAAAAATTAACGTTATCACAGTTTCCCAGCTCTACTACTTCATGTAGAAAAAAAATTAAATAGTCTTGTATTAAATAATATTGTCCGATAAGTTTGTCTCTTGCGTTATATTCTTGCTTTTGCAGAAAATAGAACTTACAATGCCTCATTACATCTAGTAAATCTGCAATCAAGATTCCAATTTTTTGGTTATTCTAAAGGTCATAAAAATTATGCCTTAAATCGGGGTTTTGTCAAATACTGCCCGATACAAGATATAAAGCAAAAAAAGTAAGAAGTTAAATTAAAGTTATGGAACACTTGGTATCACTTCTCTGCTACCATCTTTCCTGCTTCAGGGAAACCATTGTTTGCAGTGACAAGACCTAGATAATATCGGTAATTCTGAATGAGTTGCCTAGTATGTTATAGAGGCCATTTTTATCAACTGGATTCTAATAAAAACTTGTGTATGAATTTTTTTCACTTCCACTGTTAAAAATCCCTAATCATCAAGAGACTGACTGACTTCATTTGTTATATTTGATAAATATTTATCCTTGGCATATACATATTATGGTTATTTGACATAACTTAACAGGCAATGACTCACGAAACTTCCATACTCAGTTTCTCAAAATACGGCTGTTTGGCAGGCAAACAAAGTACGATGTCTAGAAGTACTATTCCCACCACTGGATTTCTTTTTATTTAAATTTTACCTTTTATTTAAAACTGAATAAGAATTTAATAGACGGAACCTTGCTTGCGTTTTATTATGTTTTTTTTTACTTCTGTTGATTACACACACCTTAACACAATTGGGCTGACAGAGGGAACAATTTAGTTTCATTTACTTCGGTGCTCGAAGCTCTATTTTGTATTACAGTGAAAGCTTAATTGTTGAGCACGGTTTGAACCTATTGCATTAGGCGGTAACGGATATGCCTATGTTAAAAAATAATCAGCCAGTGATATATCACATACGCCGATATCTAATATGCAAATTTTAAAAGAAAATTTTACTCGAATCGGCTTTGGCTGAAATTTCTACATGCTACAAATTAGTTTGTCAGTTGTTAATCACGTCAGGTCGTGTATAGCTAGTTTTATTGCTATTTCTACCTGGATATTTTACACCATAAGGTTTTCTACCCAACATATTCCAATTTTTATAAGTCAAGTACCATGACAGATTTATCTGAAGTGAATTTGATATCATTTCTAAGTACAAAACACATATTTTGTTTCTATCGTAAATGCTTGGAAAGAAAATTGTGGTCACTTTCCGTTTACCGGAAGTAGTCCAAATTTACCGCAAAATCAACCTTGATCTATTTTAATAGAATTTTTTATTTCAAGTGTCCACCGGACGCATATAATAATGGTCTAACGTTTCAACTGTTTCTTCAGAAATTTCCTGAATATTCATGATGTTCATGAAAAAGTGTTACAAACTTGTAGAGTATGTAGGGGTTTCAAAGTAGACCAACTTTTAACCCTGTAAGGACAAAACCCTTACGAACAAGAAAAACACTTGAACACAGAAGCAGTTTTCAATCAACTACAGGACTTTCAAAGACAACCATGTAGCTTTGAAGAAGAGTTTTTCCTAGCATTGAACAATATTCATCGATTAGCACCCAAACCATTTTAAGTGACTCAAAAATGTGTTTCCACTGTTTTGTTTTTAATTATCTACTTTGAACTCGAACATACCTTCGAAGTTTGTAACACTTATTATATATTATCTCGTTTTCTCTAGTCAATTTTTCTACCCATTTTTGAACACCCACTTTTGTTGCATTGTTGGAAAATTTTATACGTGATTCTTCTTTCAATTACTAGAATCACAAATACACAAAGGTCTCGTTTTGTGTCGGAGTTATGTTCCAGGATAGTACCGGAAAAATACTAGGATTTCTATTGAAACAACTAGAATCGAATCCTATAGTTATTTACAAGATGTACACAAATCTAGACCTTAGTATACATATTAGAAGCCATAATCAAAAAGCAAGTCAAGGTTGGTTTTTGTCATACGTCAACGCATCTGCGAACTCCAACACCTTCATCGTGACTGGTTAGAACCACCTGGTTTGGTATCGTGTTGAGGAATTAGCACACAACCATCTACGTGGAACTGTCGACTTTAGATACGATTAGTGCTAAATCTAGACTGTCGATAAGGTATGACTTGAAAAGTTGATCGAGTTACGTGCACCCCATCTAGAAGAACGCTGATAATGCGAAACCAATCATGACAGGTTTCACGTGACAATGGGAATTGTCTTTGTTGGACTTAAAATAAATTTGTCTTTCAAAGGTGGTTAGGCAAAGTTAAGGCATTGCAAAGTCCAGCTCTTAGTCGAAGGGTGATCAGTTTCTCCAAGCAGGTGAAATTTGCACAATCAAGGATGAACGGCAGACATAATTTTACAACATGGTGCTGCAGCATGAAACCATCGTGACAGATGTCGTGATTCACGAGTTCTACTCTAGTAAACTAATAGTTCATATAGCTTAAGGGCGTGAAAACGCTATGCTAATCAAATGGAGAAAAAGTGGCTTCACTATTTCACGATTATAAGAAAAACTATAGCGAATTTCGGGGTAAATGAAACAGTAATATAAAGTACAATGTTACAGTTTCATGACCAATCAATATTGATTAATAATTTAATTAAAAAACAATATTTTGAAGGAGCACAAAAAGATGCATTTTGAAGCATGGTTGATATTTAAAGGTTTACCTTTGTTAAGTTGGTTTACTTATATAACAATTATATTCATCAGAATCAGAAGAAAATTTACTTCAATTTACATTAACACTATTTCAAAAAATTCTTTATAATTTCAGCAATAATCGTGAAATACGGAATTTGCAAAGTACCTAGTAAAATTGTAATGTTTAAACTAGTTTATGCGTATGTGGCAAATAGGTTGCATAAGGGCGAATTGGAAATTTCACTATAATAGTTCAACTATACTTTTATTGATGGCGTTGTTTTCATATAATAATTTCCCATGTTCGTAAAATATTATCGATCATTTTGTTCGATTATTCTGCGAGTCGGGCCGATTGTTTTCGAAAATATGTAAGAGAACAAATGATAGGATAATATTCTGTGCAAAGGGGAAATTCCGTGGACTATCTCCCGACGAACGTCAAATTTGCTTTATTTTACATTACATTTGTTTTTTATCAATATGAAAAGAGTGTCGGTTATAGTTTTGATTATTAAATATTACAAATGTCTAGTTACCATTCGTTATTATTTGTTTTTGTTTATAGCAACCTAAACAATAGAACTCAAAATTTTTGCAAATTCGGTATCGAAAATATAGGCGCATCTAAATTTAAATTAGCCCCCTCAAAATAAATGGACTACTCTAAAAACATGAACAGTTTCTTTTTCCACTGATTGTCAAGGGTTCCTATAATTCCATATTTATTATTTTATTTTGTTAAGCAAAAAAAAGGTCTTCATTTTAGCTCTCCCCCCCCCCCCCCCAAATATTAGAGCTAGTTGCGCCTATGCCGAAAAATAACTTTTAAAGTTTTCGAAAGGTTTTGAACGTAATCATAACATTAAATTGAATACTCTTTTTGCATCTTGAATCTGGAAATTCCAGCAATTTTATCAGCAAAAGCCCCTTTAACTGATGCAGGTGGTTATAAATGGAAAAATTTGTAAAGAGATTAAATTAAATAATAATTATATAAATACTAAATCTAAAATTTGAAAATATTCTTGTAACTGTAAAGGGCCGAATATTTTTTTGAATTTGGAAATTCTAGAAATTTTACCAGCAGAGAGCAGAAGCCTCTTTAACTAATGCAGATAGTTGTGAATGGTAAAATGTGTAAAGAGTTAAATTAAATAACAATAAGGAAGATGCATAATTTTTTTTTATTGCGTAGTTGGATAAAAAATACTAAAATATACTGATTAATACTATTTAATTCATTTATGTTCGTTTCGATAACAATTTAAAAAATATTTAAAAATCCATCAATTTGAATCGAATGAAACGACCGCGCAAATCGCCATTTTATTGTGACGTCACGGGGCACAATTATTCATAGCTTGCTCCATGCATTTTAATGGCAGAGTTCTCTAGGCATTAACAACTTTGATAAAACTCGGAATTTTATCTCTCACTTTTTTGTAAAGTTCTTTTAGTAGAAATTACTTATTTTTAATCCGGATTTGAATGAAACTATCCCGGAAGGACACTAATTGGTTAATAAATAAAATATTGCAGTTTTAGTTCCCGTTTTGAATCCCCTGCGATATTATCAAGTTTGTCACAATGAATATATGAAAAGGTAAGGTTATTTTAGATAATTTTAAGTAATCAATAGCGCGGTCATTTATGCCCGATGACGTCAAACCTGTGGCGCTAGCGTTTATGGTTACATGATTTATTTTAAATAATCGTTCAATTTTAAAATGGATTATTTATAACAAAATAGAATAAATAGAAGTAATTTTTGTTGATTTAATATTTAATATATTGGATTAATCGGAAAATACTATTTTAACAAAAATTTTTTATTCGTGCATGATCCTTATTATCTAAATCCTAAATCTAAAATTTGAAAATATTTGTAAAATAAATATTTTTATTAACTCTGGTAACTGAGAGAGAGCCGATATCTTAAATAAATTGCAGTTAGAATTAAAATGTGAACTAAGAATTAAGCTAAAATTTAAAAAAATTTAAATTATTTAAATTGAATTTAATTTAATTTTAAATTAATTTAATTTAATTTTTTTAATTAAAAATTTTTAATTTTAATATTCCTACTATATAATTTCTTTAAAAACTCGACCCTAAAAGTATACAATACAACGCACTGGGTTTTTGTACTCATTTTCTCATACGCTGCGTTTAATTACAAGCCCCACGGTTTAAGTCAATTTGATGTTTTTTGTAATTATTTTAAATAATTTTTATTTTTTTTATGATGAATCAAAACATTCATATGATCCACTTCCAATACCATCCAGTGGCGTGCCCATGTGGTAGCTAGGGGGGCTCGAACCCCTCCCTCCCCTGTTCAGAGGGCGGCACACCCTAACGCCCCAAGCAAAACACTTTGTAAAACGGGGTCCGGTAGTAATCTACGATCTCAGATTTCGACAATTTTTTTTAAAAGGGGTAATAAATAGGCTATAGCATATATAAAAAATATAAAATCTGGGGGAAACCCGGAAGTTTTTCCAAAATTTTCATAAATATTTTTTTTAAATTCAATTAACAAAATTGTCACCTAGTGATTGTCTACACACGGCAGGTTGGAGAAGAAGCCTGTGAGTTTTACTTAACAAAACAACCGTCAATTTTTTTTCGAATTTCTCTCAAATGGTGAATTTTAGAGCACCCCGATTCTCGCTCGGGCGCTCCGAATTGTTTTCACGTTTTATTTGTTATTTATTTGTATTCCATAGTTACATATTTGCGCCCCTAAGAATGTTTCCCCCCCCCCCCCAACATATATGGCACGGCACGCCACTGCTACCACCAATAAGTTTAACCGCACTTGGAAAAAATTTTATGATAATATATAGAAATTGCTTTTATGTAGTCTGGAAAATTTAATAATTATTATTATTATTAACCCTTTATAGGATACCGGTACATATATGTACCACTAGGTATATTTCTAAAATACTATACAATAAAGCATTGATTATCAACTTAATGGAACTCTATAGGATGTAGTTATGTTATCTGCTACATATTTGTGCCAGTTTTTAATTGCTCTACCATCTACATAAGAAAAAGTGAAATGTGGTACATATGTGTACCAAAGAGCGTTTGAGGTTGGTGTTTGTGACAGCATATGATTTTTGATTATTTTAACCGTCTTTAAGATTTACCTTGTGTCCAAAGTTGTTTTATAAGGTCCATATTAAACCTTTATTCTATAAGCATTACACTGTGTAGTAAACTTTTTACACGGGGAGAAAAAATTTTGAATATTATATAAATATTTCAATTTGAGGTTAGAATCATTACAATTTGCATTATTTTTAAAAAATCATCCCTAACTAACTGTAATTTCTTCACATGTAAAAATATTATTTTGTTATGCAAAAACAATTAGTTTTTCACTTCCTAGACACAAATTTTAGCTATTTTTATCGGCAAAGATGATATAGTTATTTTTCGAGAGAAAACTTATTATAGCAGAAGTCAGCTTACATTCCGAACCTTTTAAGTCATTTTCCAATAATTTTTAAGGAAACACAAAAACGTTATATTATGAGATACTCACTGTGAAAACGGTGGGTTATTATTTGGAATAAAATTTTATAAAAAAGTCAATATATTACATAGGTATAATATACGAGACAACCCAATATTTCTGGAATTATCACAGATTTAGTTGGTTTTGACTATTGTATTCCTACACAGGGAACAAGAAGAAGGTGCTGCTATTGTAGCGTAGCCAAAAAACAGCAGCGATCATCTTTACAGTGCGTAAAATGCAATGTTGCTCTGTATCTTGAGTGCTTTATCCCATTTCATTCCAAATAATAATTACTTAGTTTTCATCTTGTTTTATTTTATCATGTTTTATGTATTTTTTAAAGATAATTTTTAATTGTATTTCACCAGATTAATAAAGTTTTACTTTTTTCTATCTATATAGGCATTGAAAACCGTTAAAACTAATGTGGTACAAATATGTACCAGAAAACATTTAGTAATTTTTTTACCTCAAACGAACTCTGGTACATATATGTACCGGCCAATAAAAAAAGAGCTGGAGGTAATTTTAAAAAATTTACCACTAAATACTTTCTTTTACTGGATAAACAATAAGTATAAACAAAAAAAAACTTAATTTTAGAGGCCCCAGAGTCTTGCCCGTTAAAGGGTTAATATTATAATATGAAAATAATTTCAGGAAAAATAAATATTTAAGGGTAAATTATATTTTCCCATGAAAATACTATATTTTTAATATTCAGTTAAAAAATTTTAATTGTCAATATCTGTGAGAAGTATTTTAGACGTTGAAGTGTTATTTTGTTTTACATGTTTACTAATTTTATACAAAATTGTCAATATATATATATGTGATAAATATGTAAACTTTATGTATATTAAATTTATTAATTTAATATTTATATAGAGCCTTCCTACGACATTTTGCTGTCGGGCCCAAAAATCTTAGCTACGCCACTGCTACTACCAAAGATTTCTATTCTAAATCTAAATTCTTTTTCAGTAAACTTCCCTCTTAATATATTTTGAATTCCGTCCAGCTAGACTCATATGTTATATCCATAAAAAAAAATGGATAAATATTGCAATAATTAGTTTGTTTTCAGTATAGTGGATGAATAATTTTGTAAACCACCATTTATTGTAGAATTCCCAATTTGTTTTAATATAACATATTAATAAATACTGTATAATAAATTAACTATCTCATTGTAATACAATTTTCATTTTACTGAAATTTTATGTACGATCTGCCACTGATTCTGATGACATTATCAAGAGAATTGAAAAATTCGTCAGATATAATGTAATGCACCAATTCGTTGTTACATTCCATTATAATAACATGCTTGAAGGACATTCCAGGTTACGTATAACCCCCATCCATGCCCCTATCGGTAAATTAGCATCACTGTAGTTACAAATAGCAATGTTGTAAAAATTTTCTATCGTTAACTAGGTGCCAGCACTTTGCAGCAAATAAAAAGGGATGTATATATCGAGGCAATTCTTCGTCGGTAACATTCCGTCCTTAAGTTCATGTGTTTACGGTGCCGATGACGACTAATGAGTCAGAAACGCATGTAGAAAAAATTATGGTATAAATACTTAACATGTCAAACTAGTTCTAGATTCAAAATAAACACTTGCTATTTTGTATAGATGCCTTTCGGATCTCACTAAAAAAGTCTACCGTATTTACTTTCAAAACTGTTTTACTGATCAGTAAGAACAGATCCAACCGTGTCTCACCGCCGACTAGGCCCGCTAAACAGATCTTTGAGAAATGGATAGAAATATTAACTGAACTTGCATCTTATTTAATCCTGAAATTTTTTAGATCGTAACATTCTGTATATTAGTAACCAATTGACAATATTTTCAATCTTTGTTGATCCTACTTATTTATTGAGGTAAAAGTTAAATAAAAAGTCTAATTAAAGTACTTGCCAACTAACAAATTTACTTCGTTTAATTTTTATTGTTTTATGATTATGCCGTGTTATTTATATATTTGAGTGTGTGTTATTTTAAGAACAAACATCTGTTATAGGTCATTAAAGATTAATCTATAATTTATTGCTTCAATTTATAGATAACCGTATACCTTGGCAAGAGGGATTTTGTGGATCACATATCATATGTTGACCCAATTGGTAAGTCTTTTATGCTGATTAAATGATAATAAAATTTTTTATCGCAGTTTATTGGGTGATTGAGATAATTGCAAAACTTTGTTTTCAATAGGTATACATACAAAATTCAATATTTGAATTTAGAACCACTGATTTTTTAGAGACTTATCTCCCTCATATAAACATTTACAACACGATTTTTCTTGCAAACTTAAAAATTTGTATTAATAATGACTTTAACTTGGATAGTTTTATAGAACTAGACTACTTTTGCAGTGTAAAATTAATTTCCAGTTTAAAAAAATATGGACGGCGCTATATTAGTTAAACGGCAGGTTTCATATTTTGATAAACATTATAATAAAGTGAATTATTTCAAAACGTGACCTTGTTCTTTGTTTAGCTATCCAAACATTTATTTTAAATTTTGCTTTTTAGGGTACACATTTTTTAAATAAAAAAACCAGCTTATGTTTAGATTACTCAAGTATGCAATTTTTTTTTAAATTTATACTATGGTTTACTTTTAACAATTTGTGTTACATCATTGATTCGATTTAGCAGCAAATCTCCTTGTTTGGGGATTTTAAATATGATGCGATTTGATAAGCGCCTATTTTTATGAAATACAACATTTGGAATTCTTGAAGCAATTGTTTTTAAATAATAGGAATTACTCACTAACACATCGTCTGCAACAATGAAGGCCGCGTTCAAGTTCAAGAATATAACATGATTTTGATTTTTAGATGGATTTTTAAAGAAATTGAATCTTGATATATTTGGAATACTTTGGCTAATTGAATTTTTTTGAGGAATTGAAATACATAATTTGGTTATTTTGGGTTACTTTTACGAAGTATTTATTAGTGGTTTTTGGCACAAAAAAGTTTGGATGGTTTTTCACATCAAATAGCGTAGGGCTGGGTGTAGTACGCTAACTGGAACCACAATTCTTGTAGAATTTGAAAGATGACATTAATATGAGGCCATTAAACCGAAGATCGACATAAATTGTTTCTTTAAATTTTGAAATAATCGAATTTGAAATATCGATATTTTACATAAAAATCGGTGAATAGCTAATACTGTTGACGGTGTGTGTGCTAGACCTAAATAAGTTCTGCACTTGATTTAGTGAGCGGGGCCATACTGCTAACAACATTTTATAAATTTATTTAAAGTAGGATTTCGTTAATTCTAACCGAATTTAACTTAAAAACAAAAATTCCGTCTTTTTGGACGGTTGAAGCCGCTTCCGAGATGTTTTCATGACAGGAACGCCTTAGGGTCAGTTGTATAAAGCTGAGGTAAGAGCTAAACCAGGATTAACTCTAATCCTAGGTTGAATCTCTGTTATACAACAGGGCCTTAAAGATTCACTGTCAGAGTAGATCTGCCATTTTCCAAAAGAATTAGTTATTGAACAATAAATTGTAAGGTGTCATAAGCCGAAATGGTGGAACATAGACCAAAACCGAAAACAATTTGCTTTAAGAATTACCTTACAAACTTTTTATAAAAATCTGTTAAGAAACGTCAATATCTTCGTTTAGTATAAAGGTTACCATGTTTCTTTAAGGGAGAGTCTGACTGTTTTCTATCCTTTATTCAGGCTTACCTAGAGAAGCTTTGCTTTACCAGGCTTACTTAAAAACTCAACTTAACAATCTTAAATATCACCCTACCATACTGCTTCCAATATGGTAAACCAAAGCTATACCAAAATAATTAACCTTGGATGCAAAACAAATTAAAATTAGACTATTCATTCTCTCGTTATTACAAGAGATGTTTATTATTTTTTTTTAGTGATTGTATATCAATAGCTCATAGGCCAATAGGTGTAATCCTCAAAATTTTGAAAATTGAGTTATGCTTATTTCTGGGTTCCAAATGTCAAAACTCTCATTTTCTGGGCTTTCTTTTTCTAACATTCTTGCATTATTATAAATAGTATACAACAAGAAGCAAAGTTCCACTTTTCTTCATCGGGGTAAAGTTTTTTTACTAGTAGCCGACTAAAAAAATTTTAAACGATAAGCTAATTTTTAACATATTTTTAGTACAATATTTAAATATCTATCGAGTGTTGGTTACTTACTCAACAGCGAGAGAAAAAGGAGATGGTTTCCCTACTCTTTCTTTCGCTCTTCGGTAACACTCTCATTTTTTTTTTCCTTATTTTATGTTTTAGGAGGTAAAGTGGCACTTTATTATATATATATATTTTTTATTATAAAAAATACTTTTTGTAATATTTCAAGAATGAGTTTTAAGTCGATGAAATTATTTATTATACATACTATATATTAATATTTAATAAGAATATGTTAACTAAACATTGAATTATATTAAAATACTACATTTTTTAACAAAAATATCAGTGGTTTTGAAGTAATATTTATCCTGAATTTGGTAAAAATGTAAGTTGTTTAATATATGTAACTGCCTATGTAACTTGTTCTTATTAAATATTCATATGATATATTATAAATAATTCAAGAGTGAACACCAAGAAATAAAAGCAAATAATTTTTTATTTTAATTTTTTTTGCTATCGCGCGAGTCAATGTTCCTAAAAATATTAAGTACTTTTTGTAATAACTCGAAATCGATTATTAATTTGTATCGATATTTTTTGATTCAGGAAATATTTGCAGTGAAAGTTTTGGAAAAAAACGCTCCTCCATCCACATACATTATAAAATGTATTTCCACAGTTTCTTTATGGTAACTTTACTTTTCGACATTACAATCTTTTATTAATACACTTCTTAAGTGCTCTGATCACGATACTCAATTCGGTCAAATGTTCTTGATGAGCTGACTGCTGATGTCAGATCGGATGGTAAGTTGAGCCGTGTAGAGGCTTCACCTGATAATTTAATGACATAATATCTTGTCATCCAATTTGAATAAATTGGGTAGTCTGTCTTGATTTAAACAGGAAGTGCAAAGAGTACAAATGAACATGAATGAATAAATGCATTCAATGTTCTTTAATTTATTGAAGCAATCGTAGACGATTCTTAAATAATTGCAAGTCATTATTGTTTGCATATTTCAGTAATTATTTATGTTTTTGAATTTTTTGTCCAAACCTTTCATTTTTTTCTTTAAATTACTACACCAATAAAAAAAAATTTGTTCAAAACGAAAAATTTTGATTCGAGAGTTTGTATACACCTGTTTAAGTTTAATTTACAAAGAATTAAAAAATTCTTTCAAAATTTTTATTCTATGGAACTGCAAAACATTATTTTGTAACTGATTTTGTAATTATTTGAATCAAAATCTAAAATATCAAAACGAATCAAGTTTTGGTTTATATCAGTGTAGTAACACGGCTAGCGAAATACTCGTTGATTTTATACTAAATTTTAAACTGATTGATTATTGAAACAATGCACAAAATACCTTTAAATTCAATTAAATCGTTATTTTTGTCCAAAACATTGTTAAATTCAATAGTCTGAATAAAGCATCCAACCTACACACGATTCAACCGGATCAGATGACCTTGAATTACGAAAATATTTGCTAAATATTATTTTAAATTATACATAATGCTTCCCTTTTTGTGGAAGAAAAGAATCAATTTGAGTAAACCGTAATGACTTGTAATTATATAAGAATGAACTAAGGAAGTTTCAATGAATTATTATAATCAATTAATTTAAACTGAATATTATTATCTTTGTATGAAGGTCTTTACACGGCCTGACTTAATAAGGTCGAATAATAAAATCAACTGATTCCCACCTGACAACGATAAGGAATTCACATTAAATTGTCAGCTGGCAAGCGTCCACACTACCCAACTTACCATCTGACCTGATGTGAGGACACTACTAATGGGTTGCGAGTAGAGCGCTTTATAATCACTTAGCAGTGCCTGAATCATGAATACTTTTAAAACTATTTTGCAATGTTTCTTCCTTCACCAAGTTTCTATCCTGAAAATATTTTCGTATTATTTTCGCTACTTTTTCTCTTTATTAAATTTATGTAATATTTAATTTCTATTATACCTATATTCCTAATTGAATTGGCATTCTCTGCGCAATCAATACTGCTTGTTACTTATATCTCAAATTTTTATTGCATACAAACGTCTTTAACAGCCTACAGCTGCCTACTTTTGTTGTAAATTTTAATATTCTGAAATAGAATGTGAATATTTAATATTAATATTAAATTTTTATAAAAGTTTACTTTTTCAATTATATTTCTTACATATTTCTTTTCTAAAGTTATTTGTTTCCATAATTTCAGCCCACACATTTACAAAAAATTAATTGCTGGGAGGTCTGTGTCATTTCTAATGCTCAGTTATCACCAAAATATTCCTTAAAAAGATGCAGTGGCACAATAAAATGGTCAGACTTCCGTTGGAGAATATATTAGCTCTAATTTTGTTATAAAAGTAATTTTTTTTGAGCAAAATACAAAAAATTAATTTTTAGACATATAGAAAAGGGGAATGCTCCCCAAAGGTAACTTAATTATCAGCTACACCAAATATGTTTTTATAACAAAATCTAAGGTTCATGCTTATGACCTGAACTTAATGTAGGTGAGATTTTTCACAACGGAGATAAACGTAAGACATATAAGGCTAAAATCTTGATAGAGTATTGAAAAATGTGTTCAGAATTATGTTTTACTATTATGTATTTCTTATGCTTACGTTCATTGTTGTGCTCAACTACAAATAAAAGACCTAGTTAATTATCATTTTGGTACTTGGATGCTCAAGTGCGCGCTTTTTTACGCCTGTGCGGCAAACCTTAAAATAGAGAAACAAGCTTTAAAACACGCAAAGAGGTTTCGCTTATGTACTACAATTTGCACGCGAAAATAGTTTAAGCTCACGTTTTTATAATTTTCACAATATTTCAAGTCACTTATTTTTAATAACTGTGCAACAGATAACAAAAATGTGATGATTTCTTTTTCAGATGGGGTTGTTCTCATAGATCCTGAATATGTGAAAGACCGAAAGGTGTTTGGCCATGTGCTGGCAGCATTTCGTTATGGGAGGGAAGATTTGGATGTGCTTGGCTTAACATTTAGGAAAGATTTATATTTAGCATTTGAACAAATTTATCCAACGGATGGTAGCACAATTCCGAAAAGGCCGTTAACAAGATTACAGGAACGTTTAATTAAGAAATTGGGACCAAATGCATACCCATTTTATTTTGAACTACCGCCTCACTGTCCAGCTTCTGTAACATTACAACCTGCACCAGGGGATACTGGCAAACCATGTGGTGTTGATTATGAATTGAAAGCATTTGTTGGAGAATCGCAAGATGATAAGCCACATAAACGAAATTCTGTTAGGTTAGCAATTCGTAAAATAATGTATGCACCTAGCAAACAAGGTGAACAGCCGTCCATTGAAGTTAGCAAAGAATTTATGATGAGTCCAAATAAATTACATTTAGAAGCATCTTTGGATAAAGAATTATATCATCACGGAGAGAACATTGCTATTAACGTTCACATAGCGAATAATTCAAATCGTACTGTAAAAAAGATTAAAGTTTCGGTTCGACAGTTTGCCGATATTTGTTTATTTTCAACGGCACAGTATAAGTGCACTGTTGCCGAAGCGGAAAGCGAGTAAGTTACTTTATTCAAATATTATTTAACTTTTTAGTTTCAAATTTGTTTATTAGGGAAGGTTGTCCTATTGGTCCTGGTTTTACATTGAGTAAAGTTTTTACTCTTACACCACTTTTGGCAAATAACAAAGATAAATGGGGTTTGGCTTTAGATGGACAATTGAAACATGAGGATACCAATTTAGCTTCAAGTACTTTGTAAGTTTTGATTATTAAATTTTTGTTAAGTTAATTACCTATTACTTTTTCTTATTAGAGTTGCAGATCCCGCACAACGTGAAAATTTGGGTATTATAGTTCAGTATAAGGTTAAAGTGAAATTATGTCTAGGAGCTTTAGGAGGGTACGTACTATAAAGAAAAATGTTATTTTGTAAATTTTGCATCTTAATTTTATTTTAGAGATTTAGTAGCAGAGTTACCATTTATTCTTATGCATCCAAAACCAGAAGAGGAAAGTTCCATAAGAGTTGATTCGTCTCCATCACATAGAGGAAGTAAAGAGCCAGGAGATGTAGCAGATGATACAAATTTGATTCAGTTAGATGGGTAAGTTTTATGATCTGAAAAAATATTATTATTATTAGACCACTATGCCATCTACTTTTAACACAATTGGAGAAACGCCTATTATTTCTTCCATGAAATATAATTAAGTATAGAAAGTAGTTATGCTGATCTAGAAATCTGCAAGAGAAAGTTCAGTGAAAACTCCATTCCACTGGAACGTTCCCATTCCCAAGATCTTGATACAAACATACTAACAATCTTGAATCATTTTATGTTTTACAATGATCAAAAGATTAGGATTTGTCCACTGATTTACTCTGACTCTAAACTAATAAGAAGAATGCAAAGCCTAATCTTAGAAAGAATCTGAAATTATTTGAACATCTTGAATCAACTCAGTTATAGCATACTAAACTACTTATACCTTGCAATTTTTCCTTTCTGGGAGTTCCATATCGTCGCCTGCATGTAAAAACGTTGTACCTCAATTTTTAGTGATTTTGAGTGTTTCTCTGGCCTTGGAAACTTATTTTACGTTGGTACTAAAAAATACCAAGTTTTTTATAATCATGATCTGTTTTACTACTTAATTAAAAAACCACCAAAGTAAGGAGTGGTTAGTTTTCTTGAAATTATAATTATTAGTGCTGCTATTATTATAAGAGAACTGTTAAAGAGGCTCCTTTCGCATATTTATGATTATGCCGAATGAGAACAGTGGATGGTGCAAGTCTAAAGTATCTTTAGATTAGATTTGGCAATGATGAAGTTAGAGAAATTAGTATGTGCGATGACAAGAAATAGCATTTACCTGTTAGTGTTACAAATATTTCACACTTTGCACAATTAAGGATGATCGGCAGACACAGATTCCGACGTCCTGAACCATCACGCATTTCTGTGTTTCTGACTCATTAGTAGAGACCGGATTTTAAGCATTTTTGCTTATTGTCAATTTTAAAAGCAGCTCTTTGAAATTCGAGATCTGGAGGAATTACATAAAATTATGTATTTTAACGTATAGTTTTTCATGCTTTTTTTGCTTTTTTTGCGATTTTTCGCTTATTTCATCATATTATTTTGAACTTATATTATAGTGTTATATGCTAGTTAAATTAAAATTGAACAAAATAAATTAACTGGAGTTTCTTTCAGGGATGTGGATAATGTACCAGATCACGATGACGATATTATATTTGAAGATTTTGCTCGTTTACGATTAAAAGGAGGTGAAACTGATGCCTGAAACCAAGCTTAACTATACTAAAATTGAAGCACGACAAATATTTACAAACGTTACATACTGATAGGTATGGTAACTATCTACTAATAGATGTATTTCCCTAATGTTGTGCCCTAGTCATCGACTGAGATGCACCCACAATAGTGCAAATTAATTGTAGCTCTTCGTAAATAAATTGAACAATTGGTGTTCTAATTATTTTTGTTAGATCAATATAAAATTAATGTTTTGTGTAATGGCTGCAATTTTTGCTTGCTCTTGAGTTAAAAAATTTGTCTTTTATATATTTTGAAATTGAAATTTTATTAATGTAAATTTTGTTTTAGTTCCATAAAGTGCTTTAATTTATTGGAGTCAACTGTTGTTTTTTGTAAAAGAGGTCCTTGTTCAATATTTAAAATTTTTTTAAGACTTTCATATCACATTTTATAAAAATTAAAAAGTTGACTTGAATAAATATTGGTTTTTATACACAATTGAAGGAATCAGTTGGCACAAGAGTATTACATAACAATTATATTTATAACGTGATTTATATAACTTTTATATTAAATATTTAAATAAATTAATACCGTAAATTTTGATTATAAAAATACACCCAAAGATTTTGTGGAAGAAGCTTTCTGTTTATAAGAGAATTATTTAGGAAACAGTATGGGGAATCTTTTTTACTTTCATATTAGCAGAATAAGAATTTTGAATCTGAAAAATATTTATAGAATGAGTCAAGAGGAAACGCTGATTCTTATCGAATTAATTATTCTGAAAGCTATTTTACAATGAGGTGTATCTGCGGCTTTGTTTTATACGAGCTGGTAGGATTCTAGGCTTACCTGCCGACGATTATCATTAGTTTAATTTAAAATCAATACAGTTATTAACGGCACTAGAATTTTATAGCATAGTGGCATAGACTTTAATTCCCGGGTCGGTCAATATTTGTTAAACCAGTTATACGTAAAAATGTGATCTCTCCTATAAATTTTCTCCTGACTCATCCTGTAGTATAAAAAATAAGCATAGCCTAACAGTATGAGCTTTAATGGTAATTGGTGATTTGCCTAAATTACCTATTATTAATTTTAAAATGTTATATTATGTACTTATCTTTAGTTTTAATAATTGCAGTATATTTTAAAATGTTATTAATTAAGAACCATGACATTATCCAGCAGGTACTACATTTTTTTGATAACAACAATTTTAAAAATATCACCGTCGATGGAAGCAAAAATGCTTTTTTGAAAACATACCTACTTTTATTAATTTTAAGATAATTTAACAAATTGCCAATATTGTGAAGGTGAAGATGACAAATCTTGATGTCTGTTTTAATATATTTTTTTGTATAGAACTGTTCCTAGTTACCAAGTCAATATTGTAAGTATTGATGAGAAAATACTTAGTACTTCTAGTCTGTTTATAATAAACTAGGAAATACCACAAATTTAATTATTTTGAATTATATTAATGCATTTTTTTATTAAGTCGTTTTCCTTTTGCATTTACTTTTGTATATATTTTTCAATTGATAAAATTTGTATATAAGTATTTATAAGATTTAAATTAGCTTGTGCACAAGAAATAAAACCATGTACTTAAAATTTATTTTATAGTACATTTTGAATTTTTGCGTAAAAAATGAGTAAAAGTTTAGAATTATTTTGTGGTGTATGTATAATCTTATTTTATATATATTGAATATTAATGTGAAAATGTTACAAAATTTATTGTACAATAAATTTTTAACAAAATGTGAATGATGGTTCTTCATTCTGAAACATTTTCAAGTTATTTTTTTAAATTTTCGTATTCAATCGAGGTGACTTACTTTTATTAATATTATTATAAAAATTAATTTAATATTCAATTGTATAAGTATAAAGTTTGATGTTATAATAGTCGCCTTGATATATGTTTGGGTATATGTAAAAATTGTATACACTAACTGAACTAAAAAATTATTTAAAAAATTTATTCAGATTTTTTAATATATTAATTTTCCTTTCCATATATTTGATTACAATACATTTAGATACTTCAAATCACTTTCGTTAAACGTCATTTTATAATTTAATTTGATAGATTTGTTGGTACAACCATAGCTGCAGCCAAAAAATGTATTCCCAGAGGTTTTAGGAAGTCCTATATTTCAACCTGAAGGAACAAATTTAATTGCTTGTGGAATTTATATCAACAAAACCACTCACCTAAAGTCGATGCTGAACTATTTAAGGTCTCCGAATCAAGCAAGAACTGCCCATTGAATTGGTTGAAAATATGGATTTTTCTAAATCAAGCAGAAAGGCATGGAATTTATTACGGAAATTAGCCGGATCTACTAGTTTACTAGCTCCTGCGTCATCTATTTGTCCAAATTTTCTTTCAAATTCTAAAGTGTCTTTTTCTAGTGAGCTAAAAAGAAGAGTCAAAAATGTACTTAAAAGAAAAACAATGTGAGATAACTGGCTCTCCAAATTTCAATGAAAACGGATAGAGTAGATGTAGTCAGTGGTGCCGGAAGAGTCAAATACAGAAGGGGGCAAAGTATTCAGTTTTGTTGGGCTTTAAATTCTTAAAAGCTTACTAAGGATTTTAGGTTTTCTTGGTTACTTACTAACTAAGACACTAGTGGCGCTTTAGTAGCTACTTAGTTGACTATGCATACGGCTGTAAGATTAAAAGAAAATTCTAATATTTTACAAGTAGAGACAAAAAATTTAATTTTGTTGGGGGGGGGGGGGGCAAGTGCCCTGATTTGTCCCTTGCTCTATCCGGCGCCTATGGGTGTAGTTATTTCTTATTTAAAATCAGGAAAGGCATGGGGATTGATGGAATATTTCCAGAATTTTACATACATTTATAAAAAAAATTCAAGGTTATAGTTGGGTTCTGTTCTTCTATGGAGAAAATCTGAGATTAGAACTATACTAAAACCTAAAGACCGAGCTCTCTGGGTTATATATTGAATACAAGCTGGATTTCGTCCCGAACAAAATTGCTGTGATCAAGCTCTGGCTTTAGCAACTTTCGAGGCAGGATTTCAGGATAAACAGAAAATTACCTCGGCATACAACATAGTTTGGAAAACTGGATTACTGCTTAAACTGTTAAATGTTGGAAAACCATATTATCAATAGTAATATAACAAGACCTCGTTTTTAGATCAATAAGTTGCATTGTAAATAATACGAAGGCATCGTTGCATAGCAATGCACGATGAACAAGCGGTGTCGTGAAAAAATCACGAGCGTGAGCTCGTTTTATTATTATGAAAATTTCAAAATTTGTTTTTTTGTATAAAAGTTTAAATAAACGGTTAAATCTATTTTGTAGATTATTTCCCGGCTTTTAAAAAAGCACTAAACTATTTTTACTAAAAAATCAATATTTTCAGGGCTATGGCCAGGATGGCCACGTGAAGGGAGAAATTTAAAAATTTGCTTTGAATAGGCCTAACCCTCTATTATTCTATCGCCACCGAAGTTATGTAAAGTGTATGTGGGGACACCCTGTATATGCAGGCGGTTGAAGCAGCTGATCGGTTTGTTTTACGTTGGTAATGAACAATGAAGTGTGGGCAGAATTTTGGTGTATAAGAAACATAACCCAGGTTTTCATTTCAGTTCTGTGGTTTAAAGTCAAATTTGAGACGGAAAAATGGAAGGTATTCCAAAAGATTTGCGTGGACTGAGGGCATGTTTAGTGTGTTCGTTAATTAAGGTATGGGCATTTTTTAAATTAAATTCATTCGTCTGTAATTACTTAATTTTCAGTCTTTCGATCAATTTGAATATGAGGGTTGCGATAACTGCGATGAATTTTTACGGATGAAAAACAATCGTGATAATGTGTATGACTGCACTAGTTCAAATTTTGATGGAATGATTTCTGCTATGAGCCCGGAAGACAGCTGGGTATGCAAATGGCAACGTATAAGTAAGTATATGTGATTTTTGTTGTTGTTCAAACTTAACGCCTTCGTTGCTTTCAGATCGCTTTTGTAAAGGTGTTTACGCTATTTCGGTGTCAGGACGATTACCAGCTGGAATAATACGAGAAATGAAAAGTAGAGGCATTGTTTATAGACCACGAGATACCAGTCAACGATAGTCACCTACTTGTAGCTAATATTTTGATACTTAATAGGTATAAAGCATATAAAAGTGATTAACCACCTTTTTTTACTGGAATATTAATACTTAAATTATTATTTAAAAATGCCTTCCAAAAATAATAGGCATTTTATTTATTGAAAATCTAACTTTTAACATTATCCTTCTATCTATTTACAACTGAAATTAGATCTTTGGATAAAAAATGTTTAAATTAACGAAATTAGGACGTTACGATTAGAAATGCAAGGCTATAATTTGTAAACATGTATTTGGTTCTTTGTGATAGAATAACAACACAAACGTATTCGTAATTATGACTTTATTTTTTTAATAACTTGTGACAACATGTTCTGGTTTTTTAACATGGTATCGCTGTGCCCTTTCAGTTTCAGCCCTCCTACTTGTTCTAAAATCTCAACTTCTGAAATTCATCCAAAATTATGAAATCAAAATATGAATTTCATTGCAAGTTTTAATTAGTTGCAATAGTCGGCAAGCTTCTTTGGATTTCCGAAGAATGCTAAATCAAGATATTTTCTAAAATTCCAATGATTTTCAACAATTCCAGAGATTTTCATGAAATTCCTGTGATTTCTAAGGATTTCTTGAATTCCAATTATTTCCAAGGGATTCCAAAACTTTGCTTTGCTAAACTACATGCCACTGAAAACTTTTAGAATTTAGGACACTCCAAAGTGTCCGTTTGGAGTTTGTATGGAAGGATGCTCCGGAGTGTGGTGTTCAATAGTGTCGCTCAGGAGTGTGGCATTCAAAAGCGCTGCAAAATGTGTCCATCGATTTGTTGCACGCAAAAGTTTGCTTGCCACCGTGCACACATCCTGGTTTTACAAAAGTTATCCAATCACCTGTATAATATGAATTCTAACTGCAAACTACTAGTTTCCAACTGAAATACGATTTTCGGCCGAAACCGTAACCAAAACTTATATAGTTATTAAGTTAATTTTTCATTATACTCTGAAATTTAGGAAATAAGGAAATCACTATGTTTATAATACAATATAGTAATTACAAAATTAATGGTATATTCGAACATATCCGACAAAATATGAATGCTATTTTTGGTCAAAACTGAACCTTCGGTTGGTCTTTATTAATTATTCTATGCTAAAGAGATAGAATCTCTAACTGCTAAAGGGATAAGTGTTTCCTAGATGAAAATGTAAGATTCCACCTTGACATTTGGCAGTTGTGAATATAAAAACTTTTCTCGCCCATGACCGCCAATTTGTTCAGTTACGCCACTGAAGTCTGAATGCCGGTAGTTACGCCATTGTGTGTATGGTGCTGCGTGCGCTTAATTTAAAAATTTACCGGGAATGCTTGTTTAAGTTAACCTCTTATTGTTGAATATTGCGCAATTAAATTTGTTGAATTTTAAAATTATCGCATTGCCGTTTTTAAACAAAAATGCCTCCGAAACTTAATTTTATATCAATATCGGCTGACGAGTGTAATGCCGTAGAAGATTTTGAAATAAGATATTGCTTTTCGAAATCGAAATTTGGAAATTGTATCGTTGGAGTGAATAATGGAAAATTGTGTTATCTATCATTTTTTGATGAAGGGAAAGCCAACTACGCGGTTCATGAACTGGAAGCCGAGTGGTCTAATGCAATATTAAAACATGACACCCCTAAAATTGAACCTTTCGTAAATATAATTTTTGATGATACAGAACACGAAAAAGAATTAGACGTTTTATTAAAAGGTACTCAATTACAAATCAAAGTTTGGAAAGAATTGACTAATTTAGAACCTGGTTCGACTGCAAGTTACGCAAATATTGCAAAGGCTGTTGGAAAACCACGAGCTATTCGTGCAGTGGCTGATGCAATATCAATGAATAAAATTGCTTACGTTATACCATGTCATCGAGTTATACAAAAATCTGGTAACATTGACAAATATCGCTGGGGTGTGAAACGCAAACAAGAGATTTTAAATTTTGAAAATGTATCTCGCTAAACATATTTATTTGTAATTTTTTATTTTGTTTTCTACAATTTATTGTTTTTGAATTTAAATTTTATTTATTTTACATTTTACTTTTAAGTTTACTTTTGAATAGTTAGTTTATTTATTTGTAAAAGCTATACAATTTATTTTATGCAATTATTATATT
This sequence comes from Cantharis lateralis, assembly GCA_963170105.1. NCBI lineage: Eukaryota > Metazoa > Arthropoda > Insecta > Coleoptera > Cantharidae > Cantharis > Cantharis lateralis. The sequence continues at coordinate 22,387,787 of OY720630.1, read as the reverse complement.
ACACAGTTCAACTTCGATTTTATATTTAAACATAAGAATTTTTGTAGATTCTGGGTGATAAAAGTGCGCTCTACCAGAAACTCTATCAAAAACAAACGGAATGACAGTTTTGAGAACAACCCCTAAATGAGAACAAAAAATTAATATCTTTGTTGGTATTAATCCTCCAAGCATAACATTTTTTGATTGATAGGTAAAAGTGTTCCAGTTATTGGTTAAAAATTTCAATCTCCCCGCTTCATGTAGAAAAAAATAAAATTACTTTATACATTTATGATGACGTGGATGATGGAATCTTAGTGGGTATTTTGGGTTACATTTACGAAATATGCTGTAACCAGTAGTACAGATGAAAACAATGACCGATAAGTTTTATCACCTACGTTATATTCTTGCTTTTGCAGAAAGTAGAACTTTATACTGTCTCCTGGAATAAGAAACGTAGCAAACATGGTTACGGAAATAACTCAATGGCGGGAAGTCCAACTTGACCAAAACCGATTTAGAAATGGTCATCAAAAAAGTCGTTCGAGAGTCACTAGAAATGTTTATCTGGACAAAACGAGTTTCCTGCAATGACATATTCACGTTAAATCTGATGGATATGTTATTTATGTTACTTTAGTAACTCTAGGGGTAATCAGTGGCTGCAAGGTGACAAAACTTCTGAAGTGTTACAGATGATGGACGACGACTCGCAAGACCTTGGAATGCGTGGCAGACGTAGATTGCTCCAAGAAATGCCATTTCTCCAACACATATAAAGAGGAAGAATTCTACATAAACTGCGAGCTATCGGGACACGTTACTAAAACCAATTTACCAAAAAGTGAAAATAAATATTCAGTTAGAATGCTCGATCGCTATATTGTAGTTGTGGGTTTGATTCTCAACCAAGTACATCGGACTATATAAGATACTGCTTGTAAAAAATGTGAGTAATTTTTTTGCCTAGTTAAGCCAGGTTATTAGATCCATACAAGATAGGGTAGACAAATAAAGAATATAATTTACTTTGGGAATAAAATTTATTTAAAATTGCTAGTAGCATTGCTACAATGTTACAACCTACTATAAAACATTGTTATGCTATACAATAATTTAATATTTTAAATTTTTACAATCATAAAAAGTTAACAACAAAAATGTACAGGATAATTAGGTAAAGTAAAATAACATAATTGCGCAAAATGTTATAAACTAATTAAACAACAATGAAAAAACAAAATAGAAGCAACTAATACAAAAAAATGCATATTGCAGAACAACCAATATTTACAATGTACAAATTGCCATAAGCATTTAGCAATATAAAAAACCTGCTGGAGTAGATACCTAATTAAAAAACTGAAAAAATAATTTTCAATATAGATAGTTTGGTGCATTTTCTTATGAAAAAGCGTAAATTGAATTTAAAAATATTGCAAACTGAATCTACAACTTAAAATTAAATAAGTTACCCAGAAAGTAGAAATAAATTAATCTATTTTGTATTATACAATAATTATATTCTAATGACTACACAGACGCATACTTTTTATCACTATTAATTATTAATATGTGACATTGACACAAATTACATAATATTAGATTTTAGCAATCCGACTAATTGTAAGTGATTGTTGAAGAATTCTAATTTCTTATGTGCAGTGCATATTTCTTACTGAATTTTAAAAATTTACACACCAAATTTAGATAACTGCACTTACTTAATATTTATTGAGAACTGGACAGAAATGGTTTGAGATAGACAAATATATTTTATTTATAGAGATGATAGACAAAAATATGCAAAGCGAAATAGTTTGTATTTTATATAAAAAGGCATTACCTATCAATTTATAAAAAGTTAATTATTTTATATTAACTTTTGTTACGACTACTTTAATTTTTCAAACTAAAGTTAATAATTAATTATTTAAAACAATACTTGACAAAACTCTAAGTAAATTGAAAGACTAGACTTAAGAGGATTGTATTAAAATGGAATGTCAAAAAATATTAAATGTTACTAACTACGTTAAATAAATTTCTTTTCTATTAATAATTAATTATGTCTATTATCTACAAACACACAGCAATATTTAAATACTTCTTATCACCTTATTTTCTACACTATTACAATGACATGATTAAAACTACCTAGTTGAATGAACTATACAGCACATTTTGCAAAACAAAATCCACCAATTTTTGCTATTTCTTAAATGCTGTCCAAAACATGTTCCAAGAAGTAAATAAGAAAATTATCACAGAATCATCAGAGAATGTCGTTGTGTGAAATAAACACTTAACACCAAATCTAAATTTAAAAAGACTCTCAAAAATTATTTTTTACAAATAAATTAGAGAGCTTACTTCAAAAGCAACTGCCAATTCACAAAACTCGTTTATCTTAATATTGAGCAACACACAACGGTTTCTAATTCTTAACTTTGATTTTTTAATTTTGTACCTTAAAAATTATTACGTCAATTTAGATTAGAACAACCAATGCCTACTTATTATTAATTATAAAAAATCAAAACTGCACAATGCAAGAAACCTTATTGCCAAATTAATTGTCTTTTTAGGTAATATACAAAAAATACTTCACAATTGCTTTCTTAAGTTAGTATCAGCAGCTGCTTGTAAACAATGCATGGGTAAATACAACATAAAATTTAAATCAAACCGAGAAATGTTGTAGATACATTTCTATGCCACATGCATATGGACGGCACAGCTAAACAATCACATGTGTAGTTATTTTAAACACATTATAACAAAAACAAACGGGTGGAATATTGGAGGGGACTAGTAATGAGGTAGAAGCTTATTTAGCTTTAGGACTCGGACGAGTACCAATGGTATTCAGACTGTCCCCACGAGAACGTGAACGTGATAACGTATCACCTAAAAATACAAAATTATTAATTTATTACGTGAACAAACCACCATCATTATATAAATTTATTACAATCAGTCAAATTTAAAAACAATGGCAAATAGAGCATTTCATAATACACTTAATAATGCAATAAATTCAGAGCATCAGCGATTCTTAAACTAGAATTTGCAGACCTCCCTTCAGAATTATTACCCGAGTCATATTAACATCCTTATGTACTAGAGGACCATATTGAAATAGTAGCCTTGTATTGTTGCGAATACACGGTCTCTCACGTGTGTTAAAAATATTTCTACATATATAAATAATATACATTAGAATTACGTATAAAATTCATTCATTCACACGGTAACCTGTTGACAACCTAAAAACAAGAAGTTCTGATTGGTTGACTTTATTTACCACCCGAAACCATATATAATAAACAACCAAGAAGTTGCTCTTCATCAACGACGAAGCTCCTCTCAAAAGAGACTTACTGATCCATGACCAAAAGGGTTTGTATTTTAGATCCAAACTTAGTATATCCTCTATTTTGCTCTTTGGAGATCAAAGCTGGGGAATTCACATTTCTCTTGAAAGAAGATCACCGGCTCTGAGAAACATTATGGCTAAAGGCTATCAATTCGTAAAGACTTCAATTTTTTTCTCTCTGTCGGTAAGCCAAATCAGCAATATGTAGTTGATGCTTTTGTTAAAACTGAAGAAAATCGCCGTAATTATATAAGACAAAATCAGAAGAAATTAAGAGTGGGAAAATATACCGGACTGATGGATCACCTGAATAGTACAGTCTACAGTGGCAGTACAAGGTTTACTTCTGGGAAGAGCTGTTATTTTACCGTCATCAGATAACTATCATGATGCAATGACTATTGTACAAAAATAAGGAAAGCCTGATTATTTCATTACTATGACGTGCAACCCAAAATGGGAAGATGTATCTAATAACTTGGAATCTGACCAATTTGGGGTTTTAAGTTGAAATTGAATCAATTGGTAAACGACATAACATAAAAACATGTAGGTACATGGAATTCCAAAAGCAATTGTACAAATTTTTCAAATACGTGTACAAAGAACATGACCGTGCTAATGTTGCAATTGAAGAGCACAACACCTTATATTTGCTTGATGGTGGCCCATTCCTGTATTAGAAAATTTTATTTAGAGAATGACGATGATCACCTCCGATGCCAAGCTTATTCTCATTGATAATGCAGCACTGTTGTTTGTCGCCAGAGACAGCATACTGTCTCTGTAAAATTTGAGTGTTCTGTGTCTTCCTTCTGTTAATCACTGCTGCATTTGTAGTTTTTACTTCGCTTATTTCGTCCAGATTTGTGCCACCCATATCATTCAGATTTTTCAATAATAAAAACAAACACGACAAAAATTATGCTCCCATTTTGGTATAGTGCCTAAGTGTCTAAACTCTAAAGGATGTTAATATGTTTGCCGTTGATTTCGATCAATCAATTTTCAATCAACCAAAAACAATCAAAACTAATTGTCAGTTAGATATATTTTATGGTTAACAGAATTAAAGTTTATAAAGTTTTATTAATGATAAGGAGTCCTTAAATTACTTAGTTTAAGAACTGCTAATATAGATTGCTTTATAAAAAAAAACATTCTTGGTATTTAGGAAATGGAATACTTGAGTTATGGTCAAATATAATTAAAAAAAAAAAAATTAAGTAGTTAAGCAAACATAATATAATTTCCTTCTTCAGATCTTAAGTTATATGTACCTATTGAAGACTTAGAGCAAACAAAAGTGAAATCAGACCACATATTTGTTGGATCGATCACTAGTAGTAAATTTGTTAAATTCATTGTTGTTTTAAGAACAAATTCTTTTTTTAAATTAAGCTAGAAATAAATTAAATGACACAAGAATCAACTTTATTTTAGTCATTTTATGCAAATACACATTCCTAAAATTCTACGGTGCACTTAAATATTCATTTGCTTGTTGAATACTTAACTTGGAATGTTTTTCCGGATAGTTTTAGATTTCCTTGCATCTCATACTATGTAAATTATAGTAAAATTTAATTACTACATTCTTTTTGAAATAATGCAGGTTATTAAAATTGTACTTCTACATGGTCAATAAAAACAAATTATCAATATTGTCAATTTAATGCATGAATATTGCTAGCAATAAGTTCAACATCTTTTGGAAAACATCCAACAGTGTTTTTTTTTAAAAAAGAAACTTTTGTGATTTTTCTATATTTGATAGAAATATAGCTACAACAATACATTGTAATTTATTGTAAAAGTGTCGGTCAGGCTTGTATATTTGAGCAGGTGGATCCCTTCTCAACGGCAATAATTTTTTAAATTATAGGAATTTTGTTTTTTTTTTAAATTAAGTTTTGTAAATGTGTATTTTACCCCCCCCTTCAAGAGTTTATAGTGTAATCCATAAGTTTTCTAAAACAGCATCAAAATACTGTAAAGCTTTGAAGAGTTACTTGCAGCGGGTAGTTAAGTTGCCTTATGTGTGCGGTACCTGTACTTTCGAAGTTCTTCATGATTATTTTAAAAATAGATCAACAAATGGACTTAAAATTTTGAAATTGTAGTAGCTAAGAGCACTTCATAGTTTTTTCTTTTGTAAGTATTTAAATTATATTTTTATGGCTAAAATTTAAAAAAAAACGATACGATTACGATACGATTTTCGTAGAGTCAATTGAACGAGATCACTCCACACTTACATCTTGTGAAGTTAAGTTAGTATAATTGAGTTTTTAGAAATAAATGTTTTTTTTAAATCTCAGCAAATTGGTTTTAACCTAAATTATTCACATATGTACCAAAATTTTGAATATGAAAAATAAATTATTAGGTGATCAGCAGTGGGATTAAAATATTTTCTAATTAATTTGATACTAATTGATAGCAATAATTGTACATAAAGCGTTTTAAATTTTGAGATGTACTTTTAAAATATGGACGTGCCTAAAACTGAAAAAATTATTAGATCGAGATGACAAAGTTAATCATGCTACTAATGAACAGAGAGCTATAGTTAATAAAATATTTTGGTTACAAGTAAAACTTACCTCGACTAGATGTATTAAGTGCTTCTGCTTTATAAGCACGCATTGCTCGTCCCCTTCTATCCAACATTAATTTATCAGCTCTAACAAACATGCCGTGTTTTGATTTGCTTGTAAAGTAACGAATACCTTGAACTGAACCATCATTTTTGCCTAAAAACCCATTGAAGCTTATTGAATTTTTCTTATTTTTTTTTATTTTACCTTTAGGAGCATCTAAGTCAACACCAACCCAGGTTCCACTAGCAAATTCTGTTGGGCCAATATATGCAACAACTCCTGATGAATTATATGGACGAATCAGGATACTTTCCCCAATAACAACCCAATCAGGGACGGGTACATCTACCAATTTACTCAAATCAGGACGGGAACCAAAATTATTGTCACCTTCTAAAATGAAAAAATGATATTTTAATTCTAGCGTATATTTAACAGCAACTATGTACCTTCTAATCTATCGGTAGAACTATCCATATCATCGTTATGAATTAAACCAACATTAATTTTTTGTTCAAAATTTTGAGCATTTTTACTATCTGATGATTGTGGACGGGCTTGTGGAAATGAAGCTCTTTGCTGATTCACAAGTTGTTGCGTTTTTGAACTTGTTTTACGACGACGAACAACTTTTCCAGGAGATAAGTTGGTTTTTATAACACCACTTCCTTCCGAAGGAGAATCTGATGGATCAGAATTTACTGATCCATTAATAGAATCATTAAAATTATCTTCTATATTCTGAATATCTTCATATTTATCGTTTTCCTGCAGCTGTAATAATACATGTGATTATTAAAATTAACTAAGAATTTTAGAAAATTACATCAAATTTCTCCAAATCAGTAATTTCAGAAACTGGTTTTAAATCTGTGCTAAGTGTACATCGTGATTCCAAATCAGGTGTTTCGTCCACACTAATACTTCGAAGTGACATTGAATCTTCACTTGTTAAATTAGTAGATGAGACTGCTTGTGAGCCATATCCACTAGAACTTGCAGATGGCGTACTTGTTTTAGGAGCCAATTCTACTAATGAATCAAGTGTCCTTGATGTCGGTAACATTTTTCGTGCATTTTGACTCGACTTGGTCAGGTTCTAATAATGTAAACGGTTAAAACAATTCTTTTAACTGTAAAACTTCACATACCAGGCATTCCTGCTTTCCGTTATTTTTATATTTATCTTCTTCACAATGTTCATCCATAATCAACTCCAGTGAATGTTTTCTGGGAAGGGGGACTTGTTCTTCATGAAGTGTTGTCATGCGTAAACCAATTTTAGGATTGGCTGGCGATGTCATACCTACTAAACAATGTACTAATTAATTAATCATGAAGCCAATCAAAATACAAAACAATAAAAAATGCTGAAATAATATTTCGCAATATACCAAGTGTTTCAAAATTGCTTCTAAGCGTTATGTGAAGTAATTTTTGTACTACCTTGTAATAACAATATTCAAATACAGGCAAAAAACTAAAATACGCAAAAAATAGATTACAGTAGATAAAATAAAGAAAACGATGCAAACTAAAAACAACAATATAACCAACAGCAAAACATACGTTTAACGGTTCCTGTTGGCTGCTGCAAACGCAGCGAATTCAGGTTTAAACCTAAATTCAAGAACGTAGGCCGAGCTGAAAGATTAATGTAAGTTAATAACCATATTTATAATGTACGTAATTAAATATTATTTACAAAAATCAAACATTTTACGTTACTACCTTTAATGTTTTTTTAAGTTTGATTTAGTTATCAGATCATACAAACACGTAAACTTTTTATGTTGAATAATGTACCTTCCGAGTTATGCAAGTTTCAATTTTTTTCTACTATGCCATTCCTAAGATTTGCTTCAATTTTAATCAACTATTCACCTTGGGGTTAAACCCTTAGCTTAAAACCTAATTTAACTTGTTTAAAATTTGTATCCCGAATTTTAGAATTTAAAATACTTCACACGCTTTTTTTATCTATTACTTTTGGTAAGACCGACATATTTTACAGTTAAAGACAACCACTAGAGTTGTTAAAGAACTTGGCGAGTTCAACATCAAGGGCGTTGAATGTGATTGTTAGTATTCGACTGAAATGTCGATTTGATCATGCAAATATCATTAATCTGACGCATCCCGTGGTTGAAAGCCCACGTTAAATAGTAGAACCCTTGTATAGGTGAAAACACTTAAATCAATCCACATTAAATACAAATATTTAGAAGAGAATGAGGGGCGCTTCTGTTAAGAGGCAAGCAACAAAGAAAATATTTTAAACTTTGGAAAAAATAGATACGTCAGAGTGAGTAGAAGAATATTTAAAGAGTTTTAAAAAATTGAATATATATAAGTTTCCCTTTTGGTTGAGAAATTTAGACAATCATTAGAATTATGAAAATTAAATAATTTGATACAGAATATTTTTTATATAAAGAGATATAAATTTGTAGTTGGTGAAAAGCTGATGTTCAGGTAATCAGAAATCAACTTAGAAATATATTTTATTCTGTCAAAAGTAATGATAAATTATTTTTCTTCTTAGTAATTAACCCTTTAACTATGACTGTCGTCATAAGACTATGAAAGGAAACTCTCGTGAGGTACGGCTGTCGTCAATAAGCGATCTGATATTTTAACTCGTAGTCGGGTATGGGGGTCACTTATTGATAATTTTTTTTTTATTATTATTTAAAGTATTTCTGTATTATTATTTTTGCGTTCTGACGAACGGTTTTGTGAATATATACCCGTAGTTAAAGGGCTAATGGTCTATCTTCCCCTCTTTACTATTCCAAAAAATTTAAAGGTAGTAAACATAACTTAATATTGATAGATATATTTCACAGCTACACCTATAAGTGGGATACCTATAATTAAAGTCAAAGAGACCTATGATGTTTTTATACTAACAATCAACATGTCATGCAGGTAAGATTCAATTAATTGCATTCGTTATATTACAGGATAATTAGTTCTAACCAATTTCTTGCTCCAGGCTAAACTTTATGCTACTCATGCCATGATGCGATTTATATTTTAAAGGAGCCAATAAAAAATATAAATAAATCACCAATTAAAAATTAAATTAAATCCATGTCCAGTCTCTGTGACTCTATTACATTTACACGTTAGGAAGAAGTGTTAATATAAAAAATTTGAAAATTATTATTTGGGTTTAACTAAAAGCATATCTTCAATTTAAGGCATTAGTTTTTGATAATTTTGAAATTTTTTTGATTGTTATAAAAATACCAATTAAGCAAAATTAAATGAGCAAAAAATGATTAAAAACATGCTAATGTTTCTTTTCAATCCACTAATATTTCTACATTTAACTAGACATAATTACTATAATATAAATAGAAATTTATTTAAAATTATAATTCTTGCTCACAAAATACAATTTTTTAAATATTTTGTGAACAAGTTTGAAGTATTTAAACAATCTCAAAATATATTATACTTTCTACGCACATGACAGGGCTATCAAACAATTAATTTATTATATACACTTTATTTTCCACCTATAGCAATCTCAATATGCAAGCCTCCATTTTACCTGTCAGAATGGAGCCTTGTGGTTGCAGAAAAAGTTTAAATAAAAATTAGTTAAAATAAAGTTTAATATCAATAATAAATTTGCCCTTAAAATGAAAACAGAAATGTTTTTGTTTAAAAAAAATTAATTAATTTCTTTTATAACTGAGATATTAATAAAAAATACAATTAGATAATAAAAATGTACACTTAGTTGCAACAAACTTGAAAAATATTAAATATTATTTAGGCATACCGCATTACAAAAGCAAATTTTAAAGCAATATGAGCAAAGTGAATTTAAATATTTTCACAAATAAAAAATGTGAATGATTGCACATTTAGAGCTATGCAAGAGAAAAGTTAATTTAAATTATTACCTACTACAAAAACTGTATCTAATATTATTTGAAAATCAAATTTTCTTTTGAAAGTAATCTAAAAATTCTATTACTAAAATACTACCACTATGAAATTTAATTTCAATAATTATAATTAATAGTTTATTAAATAAAAAATGCAATACACACCAAGACCAAATGGTTTCGAAGGTATGACATCAGAATCTTTTCCAAAACTACTGCGTGACCTTGACGGCAACCCACCCAATGGCTCACAGTTTAAGTCCGTCACACTTTCAGATCGAGGAATATTTAAAGATTCTGTACTCAAATCCAATCTCAACAACTGAAAAAAAATAATAAGTAAGCAACACTGGTAAGCAAACAAACAAAACCACTCAAAATTTAAATCACGCAAAAACAGCAACATACCCCATTTCTTGTTTCCAATGCCTGTTTTGCAATAAAATTAAAGAAAATGTAGAATGGCTAACAAATCTTAAAATGAAACTTACCTGTGAGAAGTTAGGAACACTGGCCGTTTTTCTCATAAGTGGTTGTCCTTTAGCTTGTAAGAGTTCTTTAACTGCAACACTTTGTCGAAGACGGTCTAATGTTAAAATACTCTCCACAGCACTCACACCCCGAGTGTATTTTTCTATATTATAATAAATAAGTAAAATTTTCACTCAACAAATTATCAGTTACCTATGTAAGTTTCCCCATCACTCAAAGAAGAATCTTCACCGGAAGCAGCAATTTGTGCTAATGATTCTCTATCTTCTAATTCTTCGCTGGCTTTAGGAATATTAGAAACAACTTCATAAGTAACCCCTGACTGAGTTATAAGATCAGATCTACCAATTTTTCTTTTAATTCGATCTGTAAAACTTTGTCTTTTGTAAATATTTAAAGCAACTCTTTTCCTTAAAACTAAATCCATTGGAGCCGGATGAGACAATCTCACAGTGGTTTTCAAAATTAAGTACACTCTGTCATTGGCTAAAAGTTCAAGATTATATAATTTGCAAGAATAAAGACTCAAGATAATTACGTTCTGTGACTTTGTTAAGGTGATTACTGTCATGAATGGAGGAATCCCATGATGCCACAGCACAAACGTCCTTTTCTAAATGCTGTAAAATATGCAGTCCATAAAATTTATTACCAATTTCTTTTGAAAGTATCGAGTTGTGACCAGTTATCGAAACTTCTTCTCCTGAATGGTGAGTTGATAAATCATCAGCTAAAATAAAGTTAAAACTAGAAGAATGTCGGCTCTTTTTTAACATTTTATTTTCATTACTGGGTTCCTCGGTTTGTTTTTTACAAGAATATTATTATATTAGACGGTCAGGTGACCCTTCGGCCACCCTAACCTCTACCCACGATTGGTAACAATTCAATTTGTTGCCTCCTCTTATAGGTTAAATAAAATAGTTGACCAATAAGAGTTTTGTTATAAAAAGATCGAGTTTTATATGGAATTCTAATTATTTCACTCACTATTCGATACTGTGCCTTCAGCACTCAAGAAGTAATATAAACTGATTGCTGTAAAATAGGAAACCCAGCAAAAGCAAGCAAAAATTTCAATGTGAAAAACTCATAAATGTGATTCGAGTAAAACACAGTGTGTGGAAAGCAAAATGTGATGATAGTGAACATGAAAAATTCCTGGTTACGGGGGGATAGGTTAATGTACGGAAGAGCATATCATCTTTTGCTTGGCAGCACAGTTGACAATTTTTGATAGAAATGATTAAATTATGCAAACAAAATTTTTTTTATAAACGAATTAACATTTTTTGTAAGAAATTAAATGATCAAATTTACCTACCATTAAGATCTAAAAATAAAACAGGTACATAGGGTTCCATTCCTAAAGATGGTTCCCAAATGGCAGGAGCACCTGGAATTCCAGAACCAGCAGCAGGAACCAACACGGCATTCCTTTCTTCCGTTAAATTAACCCATTGATCCACTAAACTTTGTTCCCGTTCAAAATCTTGCTCACTTTTGTCAATTTTATCAATTAACATTTTAATCTGTTGTTCTAAATATTGCCTTCTTCTCATCAAAGCTTCACTCCACTTTTCTCTTAAAATAGCTAAATCTTCTTCTTGATATGAATCGAGAGGTCTTTGCAATCTTGATCTGACATGAACACTGCCCACTTCAATTTTAACAATGGATTGGCATATAATAGGAAGTGTTCCAGAATTTTGCACTGGTTTAACTCGAACTTGAATTCGCCTTTGTTGACCTTGTCTTAGTTGATATACACCACCCGTTAACATGTCTCCTTTGTTACTAACTTCAACAGGAGCATATTCTCCTTGATCATTTAATTCTTGTATTTCAACCCACAGCTCAATTTTTCTCGTCAATTCTGACCAACGATCAGCTAATGAACGAGCTTTCGCAAGTTGTTGTTGTTCCACCTCCCAACCAGGTTTCGTCCGCGAAAATCCTGCACATCTATGTCCCCAAACTTCTATCGACAGAGCACCTTCTGCACAGTGCTCTAAAAACTCCTCTGTTATTGGGATATTAAAATCTTTGCTATGATCAAATTTAAAATTTGAATCTTTTTGTGCTACATGGGGTACACTTGGAATTTCTGTTGCGGTAGTTGATGCAACTACTATAGCATCTGGATGGTTCCAAAAACTATACTGACAAAATACAAAATTTGATAATGATGGTGGTAATCCAGATGCTTGTTTGATATGCACTCGACAAATAACTTGTGCACTACCATTTAATTCATCATCTTCGTGACTGCTATCGCACGAATTGTCTGATCCAGCCTCACATATTCGATCTTGAGGAAGTATACCGGACACGCGACTCAGTTCCACCTAATACAAAATCCATTTAGTTATCACAGCAAAAAAAAATGAAGAAATAAATACCTGTAGTCTTCCAGCAACCTCTCCTTGTTGACTAATAATTGGAGTGTGATAATCTAATCTGACATCATGAAACAGAGCTTCTAAAAATATATTTGCAACTCCAATTAAATTATGGTTTTCTTGAGACTCGTAAAAGGGATCCATTGTATTTGGAGCAATGGGATTCTTTAAAGGAATACCCTTTTCTCTTCTTTCATCGTACATGTCTCTCATATCGATTAATTTATTTTCTAATTTTTCCATACTCCAAACTTGGCTTGCAGCATTGATTCGTTTTACTAATATAGCAGGTTCGCTGACAAATGATCCTTTCTAAAGATTAAACTTTAAATCAAATTGGTTACTAAATTGAATAAAAGTAAAACAAACCTTTCTATTGGGGCTTAAATTAGCTGGAGGTATTTGTAAAGTAACACTAAATTTAGTTTGATTTCCAACTTCTTCAGCTAATACGTTAGCTTCTTTGACCAGAGAATTAGCACGTAATATATCAGCTTTTAACTGTCCTAAACTTCGTTTGAAGACTTCGTCACGTTCTTGGGCCCATTTTTCAACTCTCATTTGTGTGGTTGGTGTACATGGTGTTGTTTTACCAAATCTTAATGGATCATAGGAATATGGTGGATAAGGAGTTGAAGGTGACATTATGTTTCTTAAATGTTGAAATTGGCGTTCATATTCTTGTCTTTGTTTTTCTAATGCAACCTGTTTGTCTTCTTCGTGCTGTCTTTCTAAACGAGAAATAGCAGCTTGTATTGGGTCGTTACTTAACTCGTTAAGCATTAACTCTTCTCGAGCAAAATTATAATCAATATTTTGTGCTGGGGTTTGTGGCTCAGAGGTAGAAGCTAAAATAGAAATAATTATAGAATGTGAAAGAAGTCAAGTGTAGAAAACTTACAGATGGATTTTGGACAGTTTACACGAAAGAAGTGATGATTACCCCATACTATTCTATCACCATGATATAGTTGAGTGTATTCCGTCATTTGAGAACCATTTATAAAAGAACGAGCATTTACAAGAGGTTCCATGAAGAGACACCCATCCTTAATAAAAATAATACAATGTTCGGGTTGAATTCCCAAACCAGATAATTGAATATCTGCATCTTTAGCACCCACTACTGTTCGATCCTGCAAAATTTTACAGAACATATAAATAACAAACAATAAACCAAGATTAGAATAATTAAAAAATAAGTAGAAGCTAGAATAAAATTAAATTCCTTTCTCTTTCATATTTTTTGCCCTCGAATATTAAATTAAAGTTATAAAATTTAAAAATTAGCAAACTAAACAAATGTTAAAATCATTTCATGTAATTCTTTGGAATTCCAAGTCTTGTGTACACAAATGTACCCCCTGATTATACCCATCTACATACGGCATACGTCCGTATGGTATGAACCGTATGGGATGATCGCAATCATCTTGAGTTAAGCTAAAGGCCAAACAATTAAGTATAACTTTCACAAAAGCCTTCGGTTATGTCTATATTTATAGGCTGCATGTGCCGAACACTTCTGTATCAACTACAAATGTAAATGCGCCAAGAAATATTGCAAAATTTTAGAACTTCCTTTTAAATATATTTTTAAATTTTATATATGAACTTCAATGATGAATGGCTGGATAAAGGTAATTTTTAAAAATCTTACTTTCCATTTATCTTAACTGCAAAGAACAGGAATCAGATCAAGTCAGACACCTGATTCCCCAGTGTAAAGTAATTATGGGATATTGTTTGTGTGGATACCCCTGAGTCAGATAAAAAATACATTTAAATTAATAAGATTTATATCTATATTGGGCTTATTCAATAAAATTTAAAGTTATCTCCTCCTCCTCGTTTTTATTGTCTCATCATCGGCTTATCATTATTATTATTTACAATTATTTTAATTTGTTTATTGTTTGTATTCGTTGTCATTATTTATTCAACAATAAATCGTTGTTACCAATTAATTAGTAATTATGTTTATTGCACAGTTTTTCAATTTTACTGAAATAATAACTGTTAGTTGATGCACGTGTTTGCATTATGTTTTGAAAATAAAAGTACTGACCAAGAACATAGCTGCATCTAAATGGCTAATTTCTTCCCTATATTACAACATTCAGTTTTATCTGAGATTTTTGAAATTATTGTTATATTTTTATAATACCCTACCCTAAATTTCACGATTTTATACAGTTAAATCTCCTCCTCATTCCCCAAACATCAACTTCCATTTTGCTATGGACAGTAGTTTGGTTGAGTAGTAAACTCCTTTATTTAGGATTTTAGAATTCCAAATCTCATTAGTAGCTCTTCCTTCCATAAAACTGTCTGTGTCGCGATAGTGTCAAGAAATTTTGTCAAGTTTGAGATTTAATCCAGAATTTCTACTTATACTCAGAATGTTATTCCAATTAAAAAATTTTCATAATAATCGAAATCAAAATAATCTATGACTTCTAAAAATGTACAAATGTGTAATTTTCCCACATGTACATACTTCATTTATTTTTGTTTGTGTAAAATTTGAAAAACCTCAACTAGCAGTGATGCACAAAAATATATTAACGAGCTTTGCACTTTCTACTTTAATGCTTTAAATTTGTCGAATCCTTCACTATTGCGTTTAAAAATGTCTTTAACAAAACAATTCGATTTCAATAATAGATGAGTAACCATGTAGTACTTAGATATCTAATGTTATTGTAATATCAGTTGTAAAGTTCTAAGCATATGCAAAGTACAATTTTTATAGTGAAGTGACTATTTTGAAAGAGGTAACTTGGATTCAAAATTCTGGCAAAATATAGTCGAGGTTATCGAGTTGACTTCAAAGTAAACTGTACATTGCTATTTGGCAAATCGGTATGTAATTTCATAATTTTTCTTTATCGAATAATTTTTCCGATTTTAAAGTAAACTAAAAGTTGGTTTTGGAATAATTGATGATTTATAGCCAGATATATTTGCACTTGCTAAATGCGATATTGGTACAACTTCACGTTTACCTTATTAATATTAGAAAAATTTAGAATTGCTATCTTGCAAGGTAGAGGTTAAATTTTTGGTTGAAATTGGTGTACGTTAAATTTATTCGTAATTAAATTTTTTGAAAACTTTGAACAGGTTTGAAGTGATAACATTAAATTTTAAGCCTACATATTATTAACCCTTACAGGACCGGACCTGGATGAATTCATAATAATAATTTGTGCTCCGAAAACCGAATCAGTGTATATTCACGCATTTAAAGAAGTTTGTGTAGTTTTGTAACCGAGCGAGAAAGCACTTTCTCTTGCTTATTTTAGTCATAATGATCTGATTTCTTATCCCCATTATAGGTGTGCATCATAAGATTTAACATAGGTATATTACGGAAGACGGTTATGGCTTGAAGCTTAAGTATATCTACTGCAAAGCCGAGAACCCCGATTCGATCCCGAGCGGAGTAAGAAATTATGAGCGTCTTCCATTGGAAGGCAATGGCAAAGTACCTTGTTACTTCTCAATCATGAGTCTAAAATTGTTGATATTGATGATAATTTAAAAAACAAAATTTTAGATTCCGAAGTTGAAATGGAAGAATTATTGGTATTGAATTATAAAATTATTGCTCCTGGTCAAGAACAACATGCAATGCAATGGCATTTAATAGAAGATTTGGAAGAAAACCATATTTTGCTGGCCATGGGATTCAATTGCCCTCTTGTATTTCATACAGCGATCGAGTAAAATATGAAGCTAGACAAGGTGAAGTTGTGTTTCAACAAGAATATTGTTTTGTTTTGAAGATATTCAATTCAAATAACTCAAGTCTTTTTGAAAAGATCATCTGAAGATGAAGTTGCAGAAAAGGGAATAAATTGTTATAATAAAGACATCTTGCATTGAATTGAATCAAATATGGATATCCAGTACATATCTGAAGAATACGAACTCGTTTCATATATTATTAATTTGACGAATTACCGTAACTTAAATCATCGGAAACCATCAAACCTTTATTATCGAAGTTAAAATTTAGACACAATGATGCACAATTTTCTGAAATCAAAAAAGTTTATTTCCTTTGCCGAAGTAAGTTGAGTATTAATTTTAAAAATAATTCGGGAGGTTATTTGTTGGCCACATCGATTCTTTATTTATATTTTGATTAGGTGAAATTTATGATTCAAAATTATGATGAAACAGTTCTGTATTGCATTATAAACATAGTGATTCACTTTGATTAAATATTACCGATTTTTATAAACTTGATGATTTTCATGACGCCAATTTCTTATTATTCGTTTTCCTTTTAAAAATAATATTTTTAGAGCTTCCCGTCACAATGCTAGTTTCGTCCTTAAAATTTCTTTTATCGGAAAACATAACAAGCATTATAATACTTAAAAATAAACATAGAAATAAATTTCTCTAGCAGCAAATTATATTTTCTTTAATTTGGTTATATATAAATTATTTCCATAAAATGAAGAGGATAAATCCCCTTACCAATAATATCATTTTGTAAACTGTATAAAATTATATATTTTGTGTTTTGAGATATTTGACTAAATAGATATCTAAAGAATAAAATAAAGAATTTTCAATACAAGAGAGAAGGATAAAAGTTTATTCTAGCTTTCTGTTAAGTTAAGTTAAATAAGATACCTTAGCACTAATCATAAAATAATTTTCAAGTTACTTACTTTTAAGTAATACACTAATAATTCGTTTAACGATGGATCTGCGTTTAAGTTTACTAAATAAAATTTATTTTTTTCTACTTTAATTCCTGAATCTTGAACACTAATACCCATTTTTTCTAGCGCTTGTTGTCTTTCGCCTTGTATCCTTTCTGTTTTTACTAATTTTTCTTCCCAAGTTTGAGACATTTCTTTGTATAACTTTTCACTTTCGGTTAATTGTTTGTGAATATCTGGAGTGCCCTAGAAATGCAATTTTATTTAAAAATTTGAAAATGTACGATTTTATGAAAACTCACTGTTGCATGCATCAACATTTCTTTTAATGTTTCAACTTCCTGCCTTAATTCTCTAATAATTCTTGCATTAGGATCTTCATTAACAACTGCATGATTAACAATTCTTTTAGCTCTATCGGCGTATCTGAGGGTGGATAAAGTTTCTTCAAAATTATCAGCAGCTGGTGAAATTGTTGCCACCATAACGGTTTTACTGTTTCCACCCAAATTATCCTTTAGCAGCCACGTTAGTACAGAATCCCGATATGGCACAAACTTATCTTTATTTTTTCCCGACGATTGATCAGCTAATTTAGATATGACTAGACCCAAAGTTGTGAGTGACTTATTAATATTAGAACCTTCTTTTAAGCGTTCACCAACAGCTCCAGTTTTCACAGCCCTTTCAGAACCGGCAAGATCTACTAGCGACATGCGGCTCACTTTCTCTCCACTTACACCCGAGTGGGTATCTGTTAAAGTTTGAGTTAATATAACAGAAAATACAGCATGTGATCGAGACGACTCGCTGTTCATATTTGTTGCTGCTACCGTTCTTGATTTATTACCCTCCGCCATTAAATTATCGATGTCTTGAAATGATGTTACTGCTAATTGTGATAATCCATCCACATAAGGCCCCAGTACATTATGCTCTCTAACTTTTAATGATTGTTTTGTTGTTTTTGGGTCTAATAAATCATGAACCTACGATAATTAAAATTAATTAAATTCAAATCGTTGAGACAAAACTTACCTTTTCGTTATATATTTCCATGTAACTAACTTCAACCTTATAAGATAACTCCGAACTTTGCCTTTTTGCAATTAAATCAAACAAGCTGTCACAAAGGCGTGGTATAATGCCTTGGTTATCTTGAGCCCCCATCATTGTATATGATTTGCCTGAACCTATAACAAAAAGTTTTTTAAGTCATTTCATCCAATATTTTAGGTAAGTTATTTTATATGAATACAAAAATATGATAATGCAATTTTCACATAAGAAAAACATATGCAAAGAAATAGTTCTCATAGAAATACAACTTGAAACATTGAGCGAGTAAGAAAAACACAAAATAGAAATTCACTCTTATGCATTATTCATTATATGAAAATACAGAGACAATACACAAAAAACCAAATATTACACACCACTAAATTGTACCAAAGGCGCCGTGAGCAGTAACGGATTAACTAAATTATTCAAAATGCAAAATTTTAAAATAAAGCTCTAATTTCAAAATCACAACACCAAAAAGAAATAAAAGGAATTATCGAAGCCCATGTAGTAAGAAATTAAAAGTTTTGTATTAAACTGATTTAATACAATTAAAATATTCATTTTCTAGTAGTACCCAGTAGATAAAGTATTATATTATTTATTGAATAAATTACATTACATAAAGAACATTATAATTTAACAATAAAATTTTTGCACGTTGCACTTTAAATGAATTTTACTGTTAAGATCTAGGAATTGCAAGAGAATTGTCAAGAAATTAGAAATTGAATGATCCGAAGACTGTTAAAAAAGCTGCAAAAATTTCGAGAAAACCTGTTCGCACTACTGATACAGTTCCCAGAGTCGATAGCAAGGAAAACCCAAAAAAAGCAGCCGTTTAAGCATAACTTTTTGTTTCAGTTGTGCAGTTAAGAATTAGATTGTTACGGGTTCTTGATTCAATTATTATGCAAATTAAAGGAAGATCTGTTGCTTTCAAGGCCAGTCGTATAACAGAAGATCAACCTCGGACCAAAGTTAACTCAGGGTTTTGAGCACCGATGACCAGCTTTCGATTTTATTTAAAATCATTTTGTATTTTTTTGTATGTATGTCGAACAACGTCCTTATGTTCTCAGTTGTACTTCTCTTCAATTTCATTCAAAACCATCAGTTTTATCAAATTAGAAATATTAGTTTACATGAAATGAGTAAATATTTGAAGTAAAAGAAATTACTTTAAGTAAAAAAATATGCCACAAAAAGGGAATAAACACCCCGTGTCATTTTATGTTCCCAGGAGTCTCATTTTATTTAATGCGTAAGCTACTATGATCATACAAATAGGTATTTAACATTTGAATAAAAGAAAATTAATCATATCCTTAATTTAATCAGTAAACTAGTTTTGACTTTAAATAATTACGTTACGAGATAAAGGACCCATCTCTTCTACTTATGACAATTTAAACTAGTAAATTCAAATTTATTCCAAAAGCAATATATTCTTAAATTGATTTATGATTGGAAAACAAACTAAGCTTTGAATTTTTATTTATGTAAATACCCTAATTTTTTGCAGAACTAGAATAAACTTATATTTTAAAAAATTAAAATTCCGCCGAAATTTTGAATTGGCCTTACATTTTCACAAAACAAATTTTGCATTTCCAAATTATTTGTGTAGTGTGGTGCTGTCAGTGTTGATCATGAATATTTTCTTTCCTATATAAAAGTAATTTAGCATTTCAATCATAAAATTTAAGTTAGTAAAACACTCATTCTTCCAATCAATAGAAATTATATTATTTGAAGTTTTTTCTTAAAAAAAGAATTATAACCTTACTTATTTTGAAACTTACAAATTACAATGATTTTATTGTTGGTTTTAGGCTATCGTTGAAAAAAAAATTGATTATCTGCTAGTCTTTCCAAAAACCTGCGTGAAAAATAAAGGGTTTGTTCAGTTTATAGTAACAAACACTATAAGATGCCCTACCACTACTTTCCGCAGTGGATCCAAGCGTAAGTAATATATCATTTTAATATATTTTATTAATTTAAAACACATTTAGGATCAACTACTTTAGTCAAATGCACAACATTCTGATTTTGAATATCGTTTTGTGCAAAATTCTCATCATAAAAAACTGTATGACTGATGTGATAATCTTCGAATATCAGATTCCGAAGGTAAATATAACAATTACAGTTAGTAAGCACTATTTAATGATATCTTTTTTAGCCTATGCCATGGGAGTATTTATGGGCTGCTAATACACTAATTTGGCACTTGCTTGGTGCTTTCGCCATGGCTAACTGGGCTCGTAGTATGTTGAAGGTGTATATTTATACAAACCCTTTCGTAACGTTGACTCCATTACTGATAGCTGGAATTAGAAATATCACTGAAATTAAAGCCTCCTGGATTGCATTATTGTTAAACGAATCAAAGGTAAAATAATATTCTCTCTATTTGTATCGTCTCTTGACAAAGGCATTACGATCCATTTTTTGACATGCATGTTATGTCTGTTTCAAATGTATTCACATGTATTCTGAAAAATTCTCTTGGTAATTTACCTCGGTGGTATGCCATTCTTTTCCAAGGAAGACATTAGAATAAAGTTGTTACTTTGTCTGGACTCGAACGGACAATTTTGGCACAAGCAGTGAACACACGTAATTAACTGCTAGGCTGCAACCGTCTTCTCAATCAATTTTTTCTTTAATATTAATTTTGAAAAACAATTAATATGAATTTAATAAAATTTTAAACCTATTTTGTTTTAGGATTTACCCATATTAATATTCTGGTGCCTGTTTCTTGGTACCATTGTTGCAGCTCAAGCACAATTTTTCTATTGTGGATATTACTTTCTAAGATTATCCACCACACGTAGATCTTATTAAATAAGTTAACTATTTATTTAATTTATTTTTTTATTTCTGTTAATTTTTCAATAATGTTAATTGTTAAAGTTAAAAATGTTAGTTTAATTTTTGAAATCGACAAAATACTTAATGTAAACATTCGTATGCCAGTGTACGTAACTGTGTATGTCATTTTATGTGTTTCAAATTGAAAATTTGAAATACAAGTGAAGTTATAATATTCATATATTTTAATTATCGATGTATTTACTGAAACTAAACGTTAGAATTTATAAAAATTTTGGGTAAGATGTCTGTAGTCCGAAAATAAATGGGTTCTTACTTCTGGCGAAGCAAATCAGTCAGCTTCATAATTGTTACAGCAATATGTTATTCTCCATAATTATTATATGATGTTTACTTGAGTACTTGAAGTAACCCGAGGCAGTTGAGTTGACAATGTGGGTACACAAATGACTAAGCTTTATATCAATAGATAATAAAATCATCCCCATTTCAAACTGCAGAATATCATGTTGTATTTTCTACGATTCGGGGATCATCAACAAAATGATTATCAATAATATTCTTTTTCTGTGTCCACAACAACTTTAGAAAACACGTTTCCAAAAATTAGCCACTTGTACGGCTTTGTTATTGGCCAAGGTCATCCATTGCACATAGTTCGTTTATATTTGGACATATTAGCAAGTAATCTAGGTTTTGGATTGATCTACATTGATCTTGCAATTTGATACGGCAGTTCGAAATCTGTTGAGGAATTTCCACATGATGCAGAGTAGTTGGAAACCATTTAATGTTTATTTTATGCAGAAAACTCTTCCTTGATTTAAGTCTTTTGTTCTGACATCCGTAAGTTAGGTGTTCATTTGGTGCTTCTTTCTTCTCACAGTAGGTAGTGTAGTGCCAATGAAGAGGTAGATCTTCTCAACAGAGGTTGCTTCTATATAGTCAGTCATGATGCCTTCGTTTCGTTGATAGATATGCTAATTTTCCATACTGGGGCTGCATATTCTGCTGTAGATAAATATCAAAAAGTTAAGTAAGATTTGCAAGTAAAATTATGTAAAATTTTTTTCATTTGCTAAAGGATCCTTGCATAAATTCTTAATAAACATAAGAGTCGACAGGACCGTGGCTGGTCAGTGTTCATTGCCATTGTTGGTGATTTGGCCTGTTGCATCTGGGGAACGAAGTTAAAACTTAAAACTGTAAAAATTTAGCTGCGAACATCAATGATTCAAAAACGGCTCAGCAGTCTTTTACTTACAACATTTAAAAATGAAATTGCTCCTTTTTAAATATTCATGAAGTGATTGAATATAGAAATAGCAGAACAAAACCTCCCCCTCCCTAGAAAAAATCAAGACAGTGTGCAGTGCAAAAGAAAAAAAGTAGTTGGATTTATTTGGAATAGCTAATAGATATCTTCCTTTCAAATTATGAGTTTACGGTTTTCTTAAACTATAGGTCCTCGACACCAATTTTATTTGTGCATGTTGACATCCTTCTGTATTAATATTTATGGTATGTTATCGTAATATTGGGTCAGCAATTTCAATAAATAATAAAATATTCGCACTCGACTATTTAATTTAATTATTAAAATTATGTATAAAAAAAAATTATGTTAATTTTATTATCCAATTTTTAAAATATTTCAAGCCTTGAACACAGTCGAGTGCTAATATCTTAATTTATTATTATCTTAACTCCGTAATAATTCTCTGAATTTCTAATTTAATTTTAATAAAATTAGATTTGCATAACATTTTCGCAATGCTACGTATTAATCAATGAGAAAAAAATTTCTGAAAGATGAATCAAATTTTCACCACGCTGAAGAGTCCTAAGTTGTCCCTAGCCGTGGAAAAAGGTGAGCACTGAAACAACTTGGTGGTTCCCAAACTCTCTTCTAGACCCCCTCCCCAATTTAAACCATTTCCTTTTCTCACCCCGTCGTCAATGATCTTCGTGAGAAATGTTGATGCTCACCTTATTGGAAACAACTTGATATAATTCAGCAGCATCCGCTGCATCAATAGTCTAATTGTTTTATCATTTCATTGTTGATTTTCCGGCAGAAAAATTCTAATCTTACTCGTACGGTGGACTTAAACCTTCAGTTTGAGTGATATTTTTTACTTGATTTATGTTAAATCTTCTGTGCTATTTCTTGATTGCGCAATTTAAAAACATGTCTGATCCCCTTTAAAATTACTCTTTGATGGCTTTTGATGGAATAAATAATAAAGCAAAATTTCTTGATTTTCTTGTGTTTTATTCGGACTAGCTACCATTTACCATTGGATGGTAAACACTATCGACACACACCTGATGATTGAAAATCCACAATCCGCATACAATGAACGTTTAGAAAGAGGTGGAGAGTAATGTGGTCGAAAAAGACCAAAACGGCACAGACGCAAGAAATTGGATTTTGAAATTTGTATAATCTCAAGTTTGATTAAGATTGTTTGCCCAATACCGCAGGAAGTAAAAAATCTGACCAGTTTTAGTTATTATAATAAGAAAATTAATAAGTCATGAGCCTTCATGACCGTAATGAAAAACACAATTTAGGCAGATAGTCCAGCAATGTAATACATATTTCATTAAGGAGGGAAAATGTTGACTACCTATGGTTATGAAACTAAAACGGGCTCACGTTCCGTCTTTGTCTCGTCCATCGATCGTATAAACCCCGAAAAAGGTGTTTTCAAATTAAATTGAACTTGGGAAATTTTGGAAATTTCGTTCTAATTGCATACCTATGTTGAAATATAGAATTTTCGATAAGGTAAACGTATAGATAAGATTATAACTTGTTTGTTTTTAAAAGTTAGAGGAGAAGTATTGAAGTAATAATAGAATAACTGGAACAATTAATATTGGTTAATTTTATCTCGCAGTAATAGGTCATAAGTTAATCAACTTAAATTATTAATAGAAAAAAAGTCGTCCTATACATATAGGATATGTGTAAGTGAAAACGTAAGAAATAACGATTAGGTTGATGTTTCAATTTGGGGATTTCAAAGTGAGACATCTCATCGACGCGACGTGTGGGTAAGTAGATTGATGAGAAACCGAAGAGTAAATTTGAAAACAAAAATTTGCGAAATTTAAAAAATGTTCAAGTTTAATCTGAATTTAATAGGTAGCATCTTTGTCAAATAGGTATGCGCTGTAAACCATATGCGACCGCGACTTTATCACATGCCCCTTTGAAGGAGTGTACAACATCGATCCGATGAGCTGAATAGATAATAATTGTGTATTTGAATAATTGAAACTTTTACCAACAATAAGCGTACTTTAATCCATTTATTACACATTAATTCATTAGACGAGGATACAGATGAGCAACACCGTGGATTATAATATTTTCAATTATGACATAATTACTTTTGCTATAATTAACTCCAATCCAGTCATTATACCTCATACCAAATAGCAAAAATAACACGAACAACGAAAGTCAATATTGGTGATGATTATTTTCTGGAATTTTTTATACAAGGATTTCGTGTACATCAGAGAACATGCGTCTCAAAACGATGTCGTAAATCCCTTTCTGAAGCATTAAAATCGCCAGTTCTTCCTGTCCTCTTTCGTAACTCTTAAAATTGATCCTGTACCCTGATTAGATTTTTTACACATGCCAATAGAAATAATCATTTCCATATACATGTAGTTTACAAAAAGCAAGCATAATAGGTACACGCGGTTTGCCGGACCCTGTATATTTCCTATTCATTAGTAAATAAAGGGCATCACGCTATTCGACCTGATTTTCATGTCCATTAGATTTAGCATATAAGGTAAATCATATTAGCATAACTAAGTGGAAAACCAGTTGTTAGTACAAAACATCTATTATTTAAAACTATTAGTATAGAGAAAATCTACCTATCAATTGTTTATTTAAACAACAAAGCTACACGAGATTTCGTAATATAAGATTTTAAACAAAAGCCGAAGATGTTATAAACTTGATGAAAATTTACTCTATATAGCGTTGACCTACTTATAACATTGAAATTACAGGCTACTGAAAACTTAGCTTTCTGTCACGAATAACTACACAAGTTAACCATCTCATAATCCGGGGGACTTACACACTAAAAACCGTTTATGTATTTCGAAATTAGGTTAATCTTTTCAAAAACTTTTAAATTTAAATAGTATAAATACAGTAGAGCGTCGATAATCCGGATCAATTGTGACCGGACCCTATCCGGATTATCAAAATGTCCGGATTTTCAAAAAGATTCAAAAAAAGGTTGTTTGAGTTAATAACAAAAAGAAAGCTTGCTAAAACCTTTTAAATAAATCACTTTAGTAGTTAAGAAATTGCAGCAGATAAAGGAAACTATTAATTAATATGAAGTTATAATGTGGTATTTTATTAAAAGTTTAGTAAAAATGAAAATATAAAAACACCCACACATTCTTTTGTAGCGGTAAGACGACTAAAAAAAAATTTTTTCAACCGGGATTGAATCCGGATTATCGACGGCCCGGATTTCTGACGTCCGGATTATCGACGCTCTACTGTACTTTAAATTTATCTCATAAGTAGGTAAGGCGGCCTTTTAACCTATTTTACAAATTTTTGGAATTTGCCAGTTATCTCTTTACCACTGACGCGCTTGATGGATTAACGAGAATCTGAAAAACAATCTGCCCCCCCCACTGGTGCAGTTTATCTCGAGTCTATCGAGCAGTTCTCGGCTATCAAAGTAAAAAAACTAATGCTGTAATGTTCCAGCCTTGGAATTTTAACTACTTGAATTTACAGATCAATGCAAATCTGACCTAAAGAAGTTAGATTTATGACTATTGGTTCCGAAGTGACCTCCATTTGAACGACATTTAGTGAGAAGAAGTAATAACGAAAGACTGATTGTTTCAAAACACTGGCCTAGTTTAAATTCCACTTAAATAATTTAGATCGCATGGTGTAAACCTTGCTTGCTACCCGTCCTAACTGTCTATATTTTCAGGTCAGGTGGGATCGACCATCATCCCCATCCGAATGTACAAAAACGACAACACTTTTCTTTTATATCCTTTGTTATTGTTTTTACATGCTGTGTCTTATTTCGGAGAAACTGCACTTGTCTGGGATTCATTTTGTTGAACCACGCTCTCGCTTCCGCGATGATCAGTTAGTTGTAACATCTTTAGGGCTCTCTGCACAAAAACGAAAACTGTTTTCTTTCCAGATTATAGAGAAAATTAACCTTGCCCGTCAGGCTCAGGAAAGGTTTAATTTCTATTACAATACGAATTCAATTTAATATTCATTTTTCATCTGGAAATGAAATTATTATCGACGTTACTTTAATATATCTACCAAAAAGGTATTTTAGAATTATCCCCTCATATGGTTGATTTGTCCATTCGTAACCTAGTAGGCCAAAAAGTATTACCGCCATCGACTTAAATAAAACATTGTAGGATATTTTCACAGTCAAAAATGCGGAAATTTAGGAAGGTTTTTTTTTTCGGTAAAACGACGTTAGGGATCTCAACTTCAAAATTATAGAAGTACATAAAAATGGAATTAATTGGTAGTGCTAAAAAAAAGTATACCCGGCGGAGTAACCAGATCCGCACTTTGGGAGAAGGTAATAAATTACAATTTATATAAAAAAAATGTAAACATTCGTTTTTTGCTTGAGGCTTTCCAAATCCTTGTGAGAGTAGCATCATACCGTGTAAATTAGGCCTATGGGCCCCCTTGACGACCCACAACCTTTTAGGGAATGCACGAAATATCATTAAAATTTTATATAGATTTTTATCATATTAATGTATTTTGTGATTACAGGATTCAGACCAAAGCTTCAAAATTGAAATCCATGACTAGAAGAAAAATCTTAATGTTCAACATCATTAGCTGTTTGTGACGTTTCTTCTTTTTTAGAGAAAAAGAAGCTGAGCATACTGCGACAGCCAATTATTCCATAAATGGAGATAAATGCGATCATAATCAACTGTTGATACAATAGAAAAGTTTCAAATTCGGAAGGAAAATTTATATGCATCAACTACTCAAACTTTTTCAAAAAAATATTTTTTAAATAAACTTTACATCTACCGATAATTTCTCCAATTTAACAATAGGTATATAGTAAAATCCGACAAAATTGAGATATTATGGTAAGATAATAGTAAAATATGTTCTAAAGTTAGGGAAATCCCCAATATCAATGCATTATTCCAGAAATGAAAGTTGGAATAAACATGATAATGCCTACGTTTTCTAAAGATCTGAATAATTTTGTCACAAGTGTTTGAGCTTGTTTAATAAATAAACTTGCATATCTTTTTTAAAAAATATTAAATTTTCAACGTACAATGTTTAAATATTAACCCCTAAACAGTGAAAAAGCATTTACCAAATTTACTTCTACATAATACATTTTATAAAGCATCTAAGGCAGTGGTCGCCAACCCGTCGATTGCCGAAGGCAATTATGGTAGCTTACAACATATTTTTAATTAAAAAATTAAAAACTAAAATTTTAGAAGAATAGTTTAGGTTGCCTTACGAGTACTTCTTAGGTAGCTCACTGTTTATTCCAAAATGATCAAAGTAGCTCAACACATTGAAAAGGTTGGCTACCACTGATCTAAAGAGATATATTGCAGAGGTATGAACAAATTTGTCAGTCGCTGTATATTTTTAAGTGATCCCAACGTTCTCTGGAAGGATTAATTGATTCATCTAACGAAAAATGTTATTTGAGTGTTTCAAAAATACATGGGTGTCATTCAGAACAGTTAAACTTTAAACTTTTAAAAAGTTAACTTACCCGTTTGTCCATATGCAAAAATGCACGCATTATATCCTTGAAAAGCATTTTCCAAAATATCACGTCCCAAACAATCGAAAACCACTTCTTGTGACGCATAATCATCTTGGCACGAATCGGCAGAATTGAAGCAATGATCGAAGGCGAAAGTCTTTGGCTGTTTTCTAAAATATTAAATAAAAAATTTAATGATGTATAATAAATTTTATAAACAAATTTAGATAAACTAAAGAACACTAACTTGAACTTTTGGGTAAAAGTACAGTGAAAGAATCTGGGATTAAAATTTTGATGCTGATTTGAAAAAATTATAACCTAACATTTTTTGATTTGGATAACTGAACACGCTGAATTTTGCCAACCCAGAATAAATGAAATATTTCTACGAAAAAATGCTTTCTCTAAAAAGTGTTTTCAAATGGAGGTAATTAAATTGGAAATTATTTGAAGAAACTAAGAGTTAATTACTAGAAAAATTATTTAACGTAAATAATAACCATCACGGTCTTACTAACATAATGCATAATTTGCACCTGTTAATAGAATACGATAAATTAAAAAATAGCAAACATCGTGATAATTTAGTAAGTAGTTAATTACAATTATTAATTACTTCACTGTTCGTTAATTTAAACGTTCAAATTAATTATATAAATTACTTCGCTAAATTAATTTAGCCTAACCACTGGATGTACAACTTAAATTTTACAATTTTCAGTAAAGGGAGTTCCAAATGTATAAGTTTCAACTGCCTAAACTAAATTCGAGCAATTATTTATCCAAAACGTGACGACTAGAAAACTGTAATTTGTCCAAGTAGTTACGCTGACACTTAAAACCGCTGTTGTATTCTATAATAATACGGATTATAATATTATTTAACTAGATTACAATGAATAAATCCGTGGAATAAACTATATTCTGGCATCATCATCATAACGGGGGAATGTATCAACATTTAAAAAATTTTGCTTGTAATAACTTTTGCAATCACGAAAAGCTGGCACGGATTCTTTTTATTGGAAAATTTATTAACTTGCTTAAAACTTTGCCCAACATAAAACCCAAGTGTTTTATATTACTTCATTTAAATAATCTACCTTCAATATTATGACTTATTAAGGCTTAATTATGTGGAACAAAAGTTACGTTTTAAAAGTTAAAATCTAACTAGGTATTACATAAAATGCCAGAGCTCTCTCCTCCATGCCATTTATAAACTCCTTAATAGGATTAGTACATTTTTGCCAACAAAAAAATTGATTATCAATCAAGTTACACAACAAAAATAATTGGATATTAATCGATTTGCTCAACCATCAAGTAGCACACCAATCGAGTTCCAACAGATCATCAGAGACAATACTCCCCCTAAGGATTGAGTTGCTTATTAATGGAGTAGTACACCAATCCAGGTGCATACCATTCTGATCCACAATCAATAATTGAGCAACACTTGTACAGCTAGTATTACTTTTTCTTTGACATTGCTCAAGTGAGATTGGAAACCGAGTAAACCGTTCACATTATTCTCTTTATCTCAAAATTATGGTCTGTCTAGTCTTGGAGGTTTATTGCAGTAATATATTTCGTTAATAAAAAATTAAAAGCGCTTACAAATTCGCAATAATTTTTAAATGGTCTAAAGTATACGTAGTTTTTATCCCATCAACGAGGTCCTAATTAATTTCGCTGAATTATGCTACCTATGCTGGTTAAAATATTGAGGTGCATATTTTCTCTTCCACTCGCTTTCGACGAAAACGTTTCTCTTGGGAATGGCGTTAATATAGGTATAAGCGACATTCTTGATATACCGTCTTAATTAAAACAAATGCACGACATTACTTAATGGTTAAATAATAATAAAAAAGCGTTAACGGAATATATAGTTTCCCATTGACATTAAAAAACACTTAACACAATACAAGGATTTGATTAATTATCCAGAATATCCATTATCCATAAAAACAAAAAAAAAATTCTCATCTCCATCGTTTCTTTAGAAATAGACACCCAGATACATAACTGATTTTAACATATAACTGTTAAAATCGAAGGTTGATTATTCTACAAAATTGTACTTTCAAAAAAGTGAACTTTTCCCAAAAAATAAGTTTAGTTAGTAATTTTAATTAACTTCTAACCGGAATACAAAAAATTTAATTTTAGCCGGATATCACATTTTTGTCTGCTTTTAACAATTTCTTATAAAATCCGTATCCTCGAGATTGTCTTGGCTCAATTCTTAAAATAATAGAAATTTTAAGGAAAACTTAATTATAATTAAGTTAGTATTATATTTGTGTTTACAGCATTGTATGTTCTGATGACATTTTAGTATGTTGAACCGAAAGTTTTGACAAACGCTGTCAATATAACCAATATGACGTCATCAATGCTAACGACATATTGCTTCAAAATTTACAAATATCATTTAATAAAATATATTATATTTACTGCATTCTACATATGTATTAGTAAAACCTGTATAGTATAGGTATATTATATACGATCCGATTATTATTGAAATAGCAGAGGTTGTTTGGAAACCAACCAGAACATTTTTGTTTACATTTTATTTGTTTATTGTTTACGTGATCAGTAGCGTCTCATTTTTAAGGATTTCAAAATAATCGTAATTAAAATAATTTATAAATACAATTCAATTTTTATTGCTTATTTAATATAAAAAGAAATTAATTTAGTTGAATAAAAAAAAATTATTTGCACAAAAATTAACTTAAATTAATATTATTACAATACAAATTAATTGTGGTTAGAGAATATAACTTTCGTTACGATATTGCTGACATAATAGTATCTTGCTTGTGCTTTAATTTAGAAATAGTATTGTAAAATTAAATTAGTAAATATTCGGGTAGAACACTAGGTAAATTGTACAGGGTGGTTCAAATTCGAATGTTCTTATGGGGAATTCGGTAACTATAAGAGTTATGGAAAAATAGATGGCGCATCCTCGATCTCTTTTTTTGAGAAAACCTTAACGGTGAAAACCGGAATCCGAAATTTTTTTTTCGTTTTCGAGTTATGGCCAAAAGTTCGCTTTTTCGACTTTTCGTTAAATGCAGATATCTCGGTTGTTTGTAAAGTTATAGAAAAAATATTTACTCAAAAACGAAAAAAGTATCGGATTCCGGTTTTCACCATTAAGCTTTTCCCTAAAAAAAAGATCGTAGATGAGCCATCAATTTTTCCATATCTCTTATAGTTACCGAATTCCCCATAAGAACATTCGAATTTGAACCACCCTGTATGTATTACAATATTTATACGGCTGAAATTTACACGAGAGCTATTATACGATTCTAGCACTAGTTTCGTCTACTAGAGACAACATTGGTAGTTTCAAATTCAAAACTCATGCACTTGGTAAAAACACCCCCGAAGGCCGTTCTAATTCGAAAGTCATAGATCATGGCAGCGGGAATATCGTTAATCCTTTCATTCGTGTCAGTGGTAGACAGATAACCGAGAGCATTCTAAAATCATGCATTACACTAATAAGAGATATATCGATCTACTATATCAATTAACCCTAGTAAGCCCAAATAATTGAGAGACCGTGGGGTTCAAAATAGGTAATTTTTGACTCACTTGACGATTTTCTTGTTTTTAATTGTTTTAAGGTGTTTTTGGAATTCCTGTATATACTCGGTATTTCGCGTCGTGGAAGGTCTTTAAGAGTGTCACGCCGTCGGTAGCTTTTCCTATTTTTTTTAAATATTTATTTGTAAATAAATAAATCGGTAAATGATTATGTGGTACTCTTTTGTAAAAAAAACTATTTCAAGTTGTGTCCTCAAGGGACCTATTGATTTGCCCCGTAATAACGAAAGTACGTTATATTCGGTAAATATATTTGATTTCTTGTTTTCATAGGAAGTTTAAACCTTTCGGTCACGACTTTTTGTTTTTTAAGAAAACAAGTTCAAAATGATAATAAGAAGAAAAATTAGATATTTAGAACATTTCGTGTTCGTTTAAACGAATGCCGTGACCGAAAGGGTTAAATTAATTCGTTATAAGCGGAAATATGTTATAACCGGGTTTGTTATAGCCGGATACCACACACTGTACTTGGGAACCTAGGTATAACTATGTTTAGAACATCCGCAACTTTAAATGTCATCAACGTGAAACTACTCAAGATAAATATATGCTGTCTGGGACTTTTTTGAATGTATTGATTGGTTTTGTAGCGTTTCAAGTGAAAGTTAGCGACTTACTTTTATGGAGTAAAAGCAATCAAATGTACTTATTTCCCTATGAATATAATATTAGCATATACTAAGCGGTTGTTTTATAGGGATTATTCTTATATCATGTTTTAGTATAAATAAAAGCTTTTAGTCTAAAAAACCCAAGTATGTTAAATTTATTTCTTTAGAAAAAATAATGTATTGTCGAAACAGGAATACCTAATTAGTAGCTTCTTTTTTGAAAATAAACATTTAGTTTAATTTTGTATTGTATTGATTACTAAAGCCGTTAGATGTAAACAAATCGAAATAATTAATGGACTTGGTTAATTTTCAATGCGTGAATGGAAAAGCTTTAGAATTTTTGATATAGATTTGGACTGAATACTCCTGAAGTAGTTTAAAAAATATTAAAATTGAGTAAAGATTGGCATATTAAATAGGCTGAAATTGAAAATGTATTTGACTTCCTCTTTCGTGTTCCTACAAAGAAATAAAAATTGAGATACAATGATAACATTTACATACATATGTAAACTTGATTCAATATCAATGAATAATAATTATTATTACATAAACGTTTCGGTGTAAGTATTTATTGATCTGTAATATTGTCAGTTTCAGTTTATGTTTTACGATTGTACTATTACTATTAATAAATAATAAAATATTCCAGTAATGTAAATTTTAATGCCAAAGTAAGTTGAAGCAATTTAAATATTATTACCCATATGTTTAACCTCACATTTTCAGTCATGAAATATAAATGCAAATACTTAGAATGAACCTCTAAAGCTAATTAAAACAGTAATCAAATGAAGTAACTGCGTATGTATGCTTTTAGAAGTTCCAAACTCAATATTTCGTGGTTATTATGATTTATTCATCATGCGAATAAAATTAATTTTAATTAACCAAAAAATTGCAAAAGTTGCGTAATATGATTAGCAAAGGATTTATTTTAAAAACCAATATCAGGATTGTAATTTGTCACGAAAAGAAAAGAAATTATATTAAATTTGAAATGCTCGCTTATAACTATAATTAAACAGTCGGTTGGGAATTTAATAAATAAATTACTTTCTAGTCTGTTTATTGTCAATATTGAGAAAAATACTAATAACTTTTCCAAATTACAAAAAAGATTTTAATAATAAGTCTGCAGAGGACCATTGCTGATATCTGTAGAAAAAATAAATCCCCTTGAATTTTTAATATTTCAGCTTACACAACCGCTCGTGTAATTTGGCCAAGTTAGGTATCGCAACTTGAAAATTTAATTATAATAAATGATAGAATAACCGACACTCACGTTTTGTTATTTTCAGAATAAATGTAAATAAGAATAAGTATTCAAAAGCCCGTCAAGGAAAAACATCCAATTACAATTTAAAAATCTGAAATTTGACGTCTTCATCTATATTGAATATATTTATAATAAATATTGAGAATTGTACAAAAGGAATCCTAAAAAATCGTTCTACGACATTTCCCGACCCTAAACGAATAATCGAAAAGTATCGATATTTTTCAAAGGTAATATCTATGTATGTAATAGCCAAAACATAATTTTATACACATTATCCGTCTACAAATTATAACAACTGTTTAAATATCACAAACCCATAAAAATTTATTACAATACAGTTTCCCTTTAAATTGCCTAAAATTAAACCAGAACAAACAAAATTTCCATTTTCCGCCTTAATGTAAACAAATCATTAAATGAATTTACTATAGCAATATTTATTTGTAGTCCCTTGTATACCTTTATATAGCAATTCCAGTGTTTCGCAACGTGTTTAAAAATTAATTAACTTGGTCCCAATGAAAACGTTTAAGAACCATTATTGTCAGGTATTCATTATTAAGGGGTTAGACTATGGTAAAAAAAAAATCCAACTCAGTTTAGAAACGAAGGAAGGCTGAAGTTATTGGTTGTCAAACATTAAATGTGTTTATTTCAAAATTACAATTTAAAACTGCAAATTTTCTTTAAAACATATTCAAAAATTTGCTAAATCGTGTACAACATTCAACCGAACGTGAAAAACTTACAATATTTTAAGAAGGGTCACTGTGGTCTAACCCCATAATCTAATAAATATTTATTTATTAAATAAAATATAGGTAAACCTTTCCAAATGATGTGTGAATGCCTGCCAATCTATAAATTCTTGGTTAATAAAACCACGGTTTCGTATTTAATTAAACAGGCTTATTATTAAAAAACAAAATTAACGATTCAAGAGCGAGATGAAAAACGGACGTCGACATTTTCTAATTTTCTACTTGTACATTAGAAGCATATCACATAATATCTCACAAAATAACGTTGGTATCTTATCTAATTAGAAGGGAAAGCGCTATAAAAGCCCTCAATTTTCGCGCCGCGATAATACAATTATAGGAAAAACATCAACCAGTAATATGCACATGAATTTTCTCTAAAACATTCCGTGTTTTATAAAAATATTTATTTAAATAATTAATTCACCAAGACGTTTTGTCACTACCACTCGACTTTAATTACTTAAAATATCAAAATTAAGATCCCATAAGTTTGAAAATGAGATAATCCAATTCGAAACAAAACTGGGGAAAATGAATTGAATGTTTTATTATTTATTTATCTTTTTGGCATTATCCTCCACCAACTGTAACGAAATACTTTTCAAGTTCCAATACCAGAAACGTTTTATATTCAAATTGAGACATTCTTCATATTAAAATTTTCAGGATTTATTTTTCCAAGTATGACAAATTTTTAGAATTTTTAAGTGTACACCCCTGCATATTTTAAATAATTAATTATTTCTAAATTATAAATTTGACAATATGTACGAATTAAGAAGTTATCGAAGGGTTCAAGAAAAAACAAATTTCATTCGCGATAAAAATTTAAAAAAAATCTCGTGTAATTAAGTTAATAAAGTTCTTTTGTAGAAAATTTAATTCCCTACAAAATGATCGTATATTTTTTGAAGTAGGTAGAAGATTTTTTAAAATTGGCAGAATATCCAGTAGTTACACTGATAAACATTATAAATGATTGTTGCGCCTTTATTCTTACTGCTGGCTTTCGGACAGGAAAACAAATTAAATTTTACATAATGAGCTAAATTTATTTATGTATCAAGAGAATTCTCGAAAAAATTTTAAGATTAACTACCATTTCAGTTTTTTATCTTGTAATTTAATTACGACACAAATCAAAATTTTAATGTTGAAAATTAATGACATAACCTAAATAACGTAATTAATATTTTTTAAATTAAAATTTTATTAATTGCAAAATTTCTAAATTTTCAATAATATTTATTTAGATAATCTATCCCTAATGCATATTTAAAAACAAAAGCGTGCTCCATTTGGATAAAGTTTTTCTACGGCGTCAAATTGCTTTCCAAAAAATTAATAAATGTGTTTATTAATTATTACAATTTTAGAATCCCCTGGTTTTTAAAATAAAAAAAAAATTATATAAATTATAAAAATTAACAATACGTCACGTCACAATTTTAGAATCCCCTGGTCGCAAAACATCACGCAGGTCCGAATCCCCGCTCCCCCCGGATGTGACGTAACCTGTTATGTGACTATTCCAAGAAAGATTACTCAAACTCGAACCGTTAACTAAGTATTCCAACCGCGGATTGTTCTTACCGAGATGTATAACAAAGTAATTATCAATGTTCAGCGCAACCAATCATTTTGAATGCCACTGCATCACCACATTCAAATCACTTTGTAGAATATCATGGGCAGAATTAGGATTATTGTAAATTTTGGTGTTGTCGACATGTGAGGAAATAGAGGATAAGATCTATAGATCAGAGATGGTAGATCCGTAGATCTACATAATATATAAGAAATAACAGAGAACCAAGCACATATCCTTGGGGGACATCACTGAAAACGAATGCATCCCTAATCGCGAGAGAACGTCCATCCAATTTGCACCCTAAAGGTTCGATTATTAAGAAACGCAAACAGCCTTTGCAGCAATTTTCAATCCCATTTCCAATTCCAATTTTCACCCCCCAACAATTTGTGTGATTTCCTTGGAAGTCGTTTGTATTTTTCTTTTGAAAAAAAAAGTGGAAGGGTAAATAAGGGACTTCTATTATAAAACTGTGAAAGAATTGCAAAAATGAGCAAGAGAGAAAACACGGTAATATATACCTATATTTAATATAATAACGTTTTTTGTTAGAATTGCAAAAATTCAAAAATGACGTGAATAAATTTCAGAACTTTTATCAAAATTGATCGCACAAGTTTTACCATCTTTAAATAATTGTAGCAATTCCAGTTGAACCCAGTTTCCAGGAGAGGAAAATTTAATATAAACGTAAGCTTCTAAAACTTGAATTACGTAAATAAGGACATCCAGAACAAATAAAAATTACGTCTTCCAAAATTGCCATCAAAATCAGAATAGCGTGGGCGAATAAACGACGAATTATAAAGGTTAGAAATATACTCTGACCTTAGAAGTGGATATTAGATTTTGGTCTGGTAGATTAATTCCCAAATCTTGAAATTGAGACAAAATCACATATTATGGAATGATGTCAAAAATTCATAAATCTCCTACGAAGCAAACTCGATTGTTCGAAATCCAAGCTATCTTCAAAATTGAAGTTAGCAGAAAACAGATGGTCACCAAGATTCAAAATGAAAACTTTAAAATTAATTAATTCAATTTAGTCTCACATTCGTGGCCGATATCGCCATCTAATTCATTTTAAAACAAATTACAATAATAATTCCTGCACGGCAACGAAGAAAAAAGTTTTCAAAAATTAAAGTGATTGTGTAGTGGAAGTTATAGTAAGAGTAGAGCACAACCTATATAAATAAATAATATCTCCACAAAAAATATATGTCAATCAATTTTTGACTAGTTTTATCAACTAGAGAAGAGTTCATTTCCAGGTTTTTTATATACAATAGTCAAAAAAACCTTTAGATATTAACCTAAATTTGCGATTATGCAACCAGTTGTACTAACCTTGAATTAAAATTAACCCAGGGTTAACTCAATTTTCGCCTACTCTGATTGGATCAAGAGTGGACCAACTTTACCAGAGGTTTAAACAACTGAACAACAGAAAATCATGATAAATCAAATTAATCTTAGGATTAACTCCAGTCCGAGAATGATCTTGTTATACAACTGGTCTTTTCATATACAAGATAAATTCAATATGTTGATGTAAACGAAATTATTGTCAAAAATTCGAAATACAGTTTTTAATTAATTTTCATAAATATTATGAATGTCTATGTGTTATTGAAACGAGTAATTTAAAAATGCACTGTTACCGTGTGCTATGCTACTAAAAGTTAAGGAAGCAAATGTATACATACAAAGGAAAAGGGGAAGGGGTAAAAACGCATAAGAGTAAACTGCGGTTAGCACTACGTGGCATTAAACGCTAGGGAGAATATCCAAATAAGGGTATGTGAATATTCTCTAAAAATCAATTATTTTACGATTTTATAAGTTAAATTACTACTCTTAGTTTGTACTAGTTCTAATACCGAATTTTTATCAGGCAAGGAATCTTTATATTTTTAGGTGAACCATCAAATTAAAATTTAATGTAGTTTTTAAAACCTGCAAGTTATTAGCGGTGCTGTGAACTCTCAAAAGTAGAAACATGGTTTTTAACTTGTCTGTTTTTTAATGAAAAAAGGTTGTAGTACTTATAAAACTATTGTCATGTCATTGGAATTGAAGCGTGACTTCGTAACCCAGTTTTATTTCAATTTTTCTATTACACGTCAATTCCAATTTTTTTGCGGAAGCAACATTTTTTTTTTGTTCAAAATAATCACACATAAGTAAGATCTGAAAAAATTCAGTTAATGTCATAAATGCACGCGCGGACCCCCAAATTAACACTTACGGTACCTACAAAGCTAATCAATAAAACCGGAGGTTAAAATTTCTTACTTATTAAAGCCATTTTCATATTTTCTCATGGTTTGAAGATTAATTTTACCTTACCTAATCTAGTAATAAAATCTGTTCTCGGTTCCGTAGAATTAAATTTCGATTACAAAAATACTATAACCCTACATAACGTAAAGTTAAAATTTATTATCACTATTATCTTTTATTATATAGCACACTAGAAGGTAACCGTCAAGAATGACGGTCCGCCTAGGAGATCGCAAACTTAAATATTGTAGTCTCGACTAAAATACACTATGAAGCTCTATTTTATTATTTTTTAAATTTGCATTATGTGATCCAGACTTGAATTGTCTTATTATGTTACGCAACGCACCTTCGATTGGTTTATTCATATATTAACAACCTAAAAAAAGTTTAGATTGCCCCTAAAACCGTACATAATACGTATGATTGCGTTATTGCGAAAACTTATGATGAAGTTAAAATAATAATTATTGAACGAATAGCTGAAGTTGAAAATTCCACATTCACAAATGAAAAACTAAAAACTTCATAATAAAATTCAACCGTTTATTAAAAACGTTAGTATTACTCAACTTAGCTTCCATCAAGCTTTATTATGAAAATATTTTACAATATTAAAGTTATATCGCTAAAGAAGTTTAGCATACTATCTAAGGCTATTGAAGCAGCAAATTTTGTATTCTTCCATTTACCCCACCCACAGCTTAACCAATCGATGAACTATTAAGATAATTTATATTTCCCGCAGTTATTGAAGTAAAATTCCGCGGTTCCCTATCTTAATAGATCTTAACTACACATAAAAACAACCCAGTAAAATTTTAACTTTCTAGGTAACGGGCTTTTAGAGATATTTTGATTTAGTAAACAATAGACTATCAACAGCCGCATTCGGTTTCGCAAGGTAGATTGCAGCCACCCTATTTGACTAGGGCTGCAGTCTTACGTAGACGATTGACCACTCTAATTGGTGTTGGTAAAATCATTGCTAGGAATATAAATTTCGATAATGGTATCGAACACAAGATAAGTTCAGCCTATGCCGTTGAATCCTGTGTACATTTCATTTATATTATATTTCGTTGATATCTAATTTAACAAGCAAGCAAGACTAAGGAAATTATTTTTAATTAATCACTTTTCACATAATTATGTAACGCACTTGTGATTGGTGTATTCATTTATTACCAACCTAAAAAAAGTTTAACAAAATAAATGTACCTTTGAATGTAGAATAATAACGTCCGCTTAATATAATTTTCACGTCAATCTTTTAGTGCTATTCTGTTCCCGAACATTGCAATTGTTGCAAAACTCAAATTAATCTTTATTGAATGAAATAACTGTAATTGAAAATTTCGATTTAAACAAATCTTTGCTTTAGCTTCTACCTGTCAATTATATCTGATTCTGAGGGTATCCTTAGCAGTTTGCGTCGTGTTTTGTGATGAACATTGTATTGAAAGTAATATCTATCCTTAGTCTGATGAATTGGCTGAGTGCCAAATGGTTTATTAAATAATTATTTTTAAGCATTTCTCAATTTTAGGTT
Organism: Cantharis lateralis; assembly: GCA_963170105.1. NCBI lineage: Eukaryota > Metazoa > Arthropoda > Insecta > Coleoptera > Cantharidae > Cantharis > Cantharis lateralis. The sequence continues at coordinate 22,347,881 of OY720630.1, read as the reverse complement.
CATAAATATTGTGAATTAACGATAAATGAGAAAAATTGATTGTATTTATGAACTTTCTACAAACATTTAAAAAATTCGAATAATCGGAGATACAGTGGCTCACAAAAATATGTAAACCCTCCTATGTTACCACTGTAAATTGAACATTTTGAAGCCGTGTTTGTCAGATAAAAATCGATTTTGGAGCAAAACTATTTAGACATTTTTTGTTGCAAATTTCATTGCCTTCAATTTTGTTTCTATACATTTTTCGATTTTGTTGCGCCGTTTCTGACTGACAGCAACTTAAACAAGACTCTGTAAAATGCAAAAAATATTGTCATCTATATATATCTCGGAAACGGTTCGTTAAAATAGAAAAATGTAGAGAATGAAATTTACAAGAACAATATACCTATTAATTTTTTTATTTCTTTTCACCGTTTCCGAGATATAGATGACAATAATTTTTGTATTTTACAGAGTCATGTTTATAAGTCGTTGTCTGTCAGAAACGGCGCGAAAGTTAAAGGCAATTAAATTTGCAACAAAAAATGTCTAAAGAGTTTTGCTGTAAAATCGATTTTTGTTTAACAAAAAACAGCTTAAAAATGTTCAATTTACTTTGATAACAAAAAAGTTTGAATATTTTTGTGAGGCACTGTAAGAGTTCTGTGCACAATTCTTAAAGAAATCAACGTAAAAATTTAAAAAAATATGAAAGAGAAATAATATTTTGTCTAATTATTGAATCCACCCTGTAAAATCCCGGAAATTATATTCGTTAGTTTCAATATATGTACCTATTTTACATTCAACTTTGTTTCTGTCTTTTTAAATAAATTTTCATACTTTCAACGTATATCTCAAAACCTTAGGAATTCAAATTATAGCAATATTTTCTGCTCCGCGTAGCGGTTTTGTGTGCTGAATCATATATTTTGTTTAGATATGCTAATATTACAGCAAAAAAAATAAATCTCTTATTATAAAAAGATGATTATTAAAGCTTTTATATTAAGTTAATGTGAATAATATTTTTAAAAAGTGAGATAGGAAGCAGGGTTTGCAAGGATTATAAAATTTAATCCTGATATATTTGTTTACAATTTGTTAAATGAAAATAAAATCGCCACTAGCGCAGTAGCTTCCTTGATTAATTTTAACCATTAAATTTTAATATAAATTAAAACACAATAAAATATTAATAAAATTTCGAAACTAGTTTAATGGTTAATCAAACAGGTGCTATTGTAATTAAAACCTGTAATGGTTTTCGTGCACGCATCACATAATACAGCAATTCCATAATTAACCAATTTCTTTCGCAAAAATAAATTTATAAATTTTTGTAATACAAAATTACATAATAGGTAAAATAATTAAATGTAAACAAAAGATAAAAAAAAATTGTCTTACAGTTTTCTTAAATGGGATCTATCGAATTAAAAAAAAACTTCTATTTCCAATGCTTTCCATTCGATAATGGACTAAAACGATTTAGTTCAAAAAGAGGGGAGGAGAACGATTTTTAAAGAAATAGAATAAAATTTACTGTGCTACGTTTGCTAGGTACACAAAAGAACACCACATCAGAGAATTTCAGTAACTTTAGTAATTGCCCCACAGATATTCAGCTCATATTTCAAAGAGGACATTTAACATTATTTGATTGTTACTCTATAGATATGTATTTAATCTAGAATTCTGTCACTTCAAACGTTTTACGTTGATTTTAATGTCGCAAGTCATAAGGGACATAATTAAAAATCAATATCACTATACGTAAGTTCATGTTTTAGTGCCGTTAAACTGTAATTTACTTTGAGAATAAACATCCTGGCTTCTGTTTATCGCCATACATTTATATCACTTATAAGATAATTTGGAATACAATTGGCGGTACACTTTAAGCACAGCCCTCATTTCAAATCTAGCCAGCTTCAATAATTGTCGATTTTAAGTTAATTTGATTCAAATAAAATGATTCTGGCTTAGATATCAAGAGGGGAGTTAAACCAATATTGATTGCATTTTAGGTGTAAACCCCTTAACTTTAATCTTAAATAGCCCTACATTTTGTACTATGTCAAACAAAGTAAAACAAAAACATATTTAATGAAAACAAGTAATAAAGGGAAATAAGAGTGGGAACCGAACGCTTGGGGCTTCGGTAACAACCAACGATAGCGGGAACGAGTTGCGCGACAAACAAAGTAAGAATACATAAATTTAGTAAGGTAACATCTTACAAACGAGCAAACACGAAAAATTAATATAAAATTTAATAATCCAATCTTGTATCTCTGATCTTTCTTTTTAAAGCTCATTAAACGTGTCTACAGGGCTCTTCGCCAGATTTCTGTAAAGCACCCCTAATTAATTAATTTGTTTATTATAAACCCAAATGTATACAGCGGTTTATAAAAGCAAGAGATTATAGGACAGTGGCGGAACAACGTAGCCTTTAACAAAGAAAAAATTAAATTTAAAAGTTTTAATCCATTTTATTGAATGTGTTCAAAAACATGTTTGCTAATTCTCATTGCAAGCCATTATGCAATTCAAGCGTCTATTAGCCGTCATGCAATTGGAATATAGAATTGTGTTTACATAAAGTGCAAATAATAAAAACCATATTTTTTAAATTACATAGAAGTACAAATTACAAATAGCTATAAATATATTTGAATTATAACACAAGAAATACACTTGAAATAATTTTAAATTATGAGGTTTGCATGCATCTCTTGTTCTAAAAATATATCTCGAAGTTGAAATGAAAGCTCGTTAAATTTAATTTTTGGATACAAGTTCTTGCTCATCCAACCGTACAGAGGTAAGTATAGATACAAATTACTGCAACCACAAAATGCTCCCTCTCCACTGCTGGTCAACTCTGGAAGTTCGATATTAAAACAGGATTTTCCCGCTCTATACTTAACTAGTGGTAACACCAAGCTAATGTCTGACAGTGTGGCCGAGACTATCGATTAATTTAATAATTAACTCATATACATCGACAACTATGAACGAAATATACTGGAGAAAATGAATAGATTCAGGAAAAGTCAAAATCTGTAAGATAGGTAAGCAATCCTTCGATTTGTCAGAGGGCTCTGAAGGCGAAATAGATGAATTCATAGAATAACTTAAGAATAAAAAACCAAATATGCAATTCACAAGAAAAATTGAAAATAAAATTGGTATACTGAAGTACACCTTTCAATAAAAAACTTGCAATTCGGAAATTTAGAAAGTCCTCAAATACAGGAATAACCATTCAGAAAACCTCTAGCCACACGGATTAACAAAAAACTGCGACATTTAGACCATTTATAGAGAATGGAGAATGTATGTACCAATCAAGAAATTGAAACCATTAAATTGGATGCAAAGAGAAATGGATATGGAGCGGACCTCATTGATACGTTAATTAACCTCCATCCTTTCGCCCGGTCTGCAGTCCCACGGGTACTCGCAGGGCGGCGCCCGCCAACTGCCTCTACCCTCCAGAGCAAGCCTCAAATAATAAATGCGGGTCATTTCTCATTAATGGCGAGAAATTGACGCCCTTTACGCGAACGGATGAAGGTTAAGTAAAAGAAAATAGCAAGATGTCATAACTAGGACCTACATATATCCGATAAAATATGAAGAATTCTTAAGAAATACCAAATCTATACAGCCATAAAAAGTACAAACACGATTAGGGAATACATGATCAACAACAAAGATAAAAATGGACAAAAGTGGAGTATATAAGATAGATTGCGGGGAATGTAAAGCTATTAACGTAGGTCAAACTGGAAGAAAGATAAAAACCAGAATGGCAAAGCATAAAAACAAAAATAAATTTTCCACATTCTCGCAACACTGCACTGGCTGGAAACAGGACACACTTTTGGCAAAAATGAAACGGAACTTGAGATTTTAGAAATCAAAAAAACACAAAAATAATAAGACTGCCTGTGCCTGAATAAACATCAAAACATATCTCACGCAAATTATCACAAAAGCGAAAGATTATCAAAAAATTTAGCGAAAGCTGCATTGCTGCAAATTTCAAAGCTAAGAGATCCCAAAGGTAGTTAATGTTAACAATGATAGCAACTGCGTTGCTGTTTTTATAGGAATGTGCTGATGAAGACTAGATCCAGTCGAAACTAGTCCACATTAAATAAATTCAATACTTGAGGAAAGTGTATATTATTAATTTTCCGGACAAAGAGTTTCTTTACATTATTTTATTGCCTCTTTGATCAATTTTTCAACGTCACAGACTCAATTTTTTTAGCTCCTTTTAAAATTTATGTAAATTATATGTCCCGCGGGACAATTTGATCTCGCGATATAATTTGGTCCCGCGCGGAACAGGATGTCATATTAAACAAGTATGAAATTACGATTAAAAATTTAAAACTGTACAACTAAAAATAAATATAAAGAAAAAATTTGGAAAAATTCGAAAGAAGTCGGAAAGTAACATGCATCGAAATTATACACATGAATAGATGAACGAGATTAAAGAGAATGAAACATGGTCAGAATTACAGTCATTCAAAGGGGGAGGTTGTGGACGAAGTGATAAATGATGAAAAAAAAAAACAATTGAATTTGATGTTAGGTGTCGCAATTTCCCATATTCCTCGCATTCTTATATTCATCAATTCTATTTTATAGATCGGTTTTTTAGTTCTCAAAAAAATATACATTAAATAACAAACTAAATCAGTCCAACGACCATGAGCTTTCGCAACCGTAGTTACAGTAGTCTCTTCAGCGATGGAATTCCGCATCCAATAAAATCATTTTATAATATATTTGATTTGTCGCTTTTTTACTTCTTTGTACGGAGTAAAAAGGAAGTATTATAATCCAGAAATATTGCAGTTTTCAGATTTTGATGAAAATATCCGTTTCGACCTTTTCTGAATTTATTTTGACTAGTTTCGTCGTGACGTCTGTATGTACGGACGTATGTATGTCGCATAACTCAAACACGGGAAGTCGTAGAAAGTTGAAATTTTGTATTTGAGACTCTTAAAGCATCTAGTTGTGTACATCCAATTTTTGGCTGCGATTTTCGAAGCCAAAAGGGCACTTTTTAAATATTTAACAATAATTATTCTATATTTTAGTTATTAAGAAAAATATTAACAGTTTAATAGGCGTACCAGGACGTCATGTGGATGGCTATATCAGAGTTTTTATGAAACAATACTATCCAAGTCATCCGGTATTTATCCTTCTTCCAAGTATTCATTAAATCGAATTGATTCTGTATATTAAGGACATTATGTCCACATTTTTTAATCTGTTTATTAATAAAACAATTTTCTCCTAGTGATTTTCAATTTTGTTCGTACTACCTAATACTTTGGAATGGTATCTGGAACTGTATATACGTTGCCAAGTCATTGAAATACAGGATGATTTATTTTATTGGATTTGCTCCTTGAGAGTAATCATTTTGTTTCTTTTTATTTTAAAATTCTAATGTCAACTTATGTTTTTAAATTGCGGACTTAAGCCTTCAGTTCAAGCGCTACTTTCACTTGTTTTATGTTCCATATTCTAGAATTTTAAAGCATTGGACAAATTTTTGCCTATCGCTATTGGTACAATCAAGCAGTTTTATTCTTCATTTATTATTTAATTTTTACCTGCTGTTCAAAAAAATTCAGCATTTATTCGTCAGAAAAATGAATATAACAATTAAAAAAGAAACTGTGCTTTTACTAAAGGAGTCTCAACTTTATAAGATAAACATAATATGCTTTCAAGGACTTTTAAGGGAAATTTTGATATTATACTTTCGTTTGCAACATTTTAAGTTATACATGATCACAACATGACTAATTATTGTATACAAGGCAGATTTTTTCAAACACGATTTAATGAACACACGCAATCTCACCGACTAGCAGACAGAGAAATACTTAATTTTAATGGAAGAGGGGGGGAGGTGCGTACACCTACAAAATATTGACCTCCTTAAACAGTCAATCTGACTATTATTTCTGATTATTTTTTCTAAAATACCTCCTCTCCCTATGGCCCTTTTTGTTTTAATTTGAAGGATATTTAAAGAAATTCTTTTATTCGAAATTGATGAAAAATTGTATGAAAATTAATATTATATAAATAATAATGGTTGTTCGTATATTGTAAGTATTAAAATTTGTTATATTAAATACTAAAGCAATCATAAACGGAACAGTAAATAAAGAAATTGAACTGGAAGTAAATCAAGGAATATGAAATTTATTCGCCTTATTCCGGTATGACGAAATTATGATTTTCATGCACCTGGCAATTTCGTTGCAAAAAAATAATAAATAGAGTAGAAAACTTCAAAAGTTGCGAAAATTTATGAATATTACACACAAAGGACCAACCCGAGAACATTTCAGTTTATATACCTACTAACTCTTTCAAAAACTTCCAACTCGGAGTTAAGATTACGATATCTTCAAATATAATATAAAACTTGACGAAAAAGAAGTATTTGACTACCTTTTTAATATTAAACATTTTCGTAAGTCATAAACCGTAACAACATTCTAAGAATTCCTAATATCGATTAATGGAAACTAAAATAAGAATTAAGACTCACTCACTGTTCAATCTAAATTAAACTCCCCCATTTTTAAGGTGTTTTCACTTCGTAATGAGTCATAACAAAATTATATGTGTAATAAATTTAATCCTCGACGTGCGAGTATTACAAATGAAGTAATTGTGTCAAATAACTTTTTATCTCGTACTACTTAGGGCAAAGTTTACCCATGTAACGACAAATTTTCAATCGATATATGTATAAGAAGTACATGTGCATGTAACCGGTCGGACTCCACCTCGAGAAGCAGATTCAAACCCACCCTTATTAATTACAATTTTCACTTTTCATTCCAAAATGAAACTTGTAATATATTTTTAGAATATTATTGGGATGTTTGGAAAAACAATTAGACACATGACTTGCTATGCCGACGTTGTTTACGAATTTGTATCTAAGTTTAAGGACTCATTGTTTATATTTTATAGTCTTGAAAATGGAGAAATAAATTCTCCGAAACGTCGGCATAACAAGTCTTTTGTCTAATTGTTTTTCCAAACATCCCAATAATATTCTATAAAAAAATAAAACATTGGATGAGAATTATCTACATTTAAACTCGTAATATATTGGCATCTTGCAAATTTTACGCAAAAGTACATGCACCCTGTATATTTCTTTAATTACAAAATTTTCGCTTTTACGCGTTTTTTTAAAGAAAGCAATTTTGAAGGAAAGTAATTATGTTTTATTCGGCAATCATCCCAATGAACAATTTTGGTTTTATAAAGGTTGTAGAAATATTACCATCACCTAATTAGGTTTACACAACCTTTATAAAACAAAAATTGTTCATTGGAATTTTATCTAGAAATGCAGATAAAAATTTGCGACTTGTTGAACTTGAATCAACTCGAGACGATTTGGATTACTAAAATTATAAAATAAAATAATTATAATGGAGTCAATATCCTTGATGTGTGCAGCAGTCTCAAACTTGGTTAATTACTTAATTATTAAACATTATTACTTTAGTAAACGTCATCTGGCTCTCAACCAAAATTAGAAAAGTTGAACAAACGCTTTCAAAATAACAATAATTAATTAAAAGCGAATAGAAGTTTAGTAATCAAGCTGGAATCATTTTTGCATTTATTATAAAACTGTTAGATTCCTAAATATTTTGATTAAAACTTTTTCCTTGAAATATAGGTTAAATGTGATTTTTAAAATTATTACCTAAAGCTGCAAAATATGAAATAACAAAAAAGTATACCCGACCTAAGTCAGTTATACTTAATATAATGATGACTTGAAGGCAGTCCCAAAACAATTCTAAGGATACCTATTTACATTTCTTGTAACAATTTTCATCTCCTAAAAGTTTTCTCATTTTTAACTTCTTTAGTTTTATTTAATTTTTAAATTATGACCTACGCTTTTTTACATTGCAAGCGAACCCTATTTCGAGTCAACAAATAATTCTACGTTATAAAAAACAAAAACTTTTGTACGAGACAATTTCAAAAGCTTGTAAATTTTTTTCAATAATCAAACATAAATGAGATTACAGCAGGCGTTATTGATTTTACAAAATATATTTACTTACAGTTACAGTGTCAGGTGTCGTTAACTAAATTATTTTCTGATATAAAGAACTTTGACTTGACCCTTATTGTATAGCAAAAAAAAAGGATGAAAATTGACAAGCAATTCAAGATTATTAGCAAACCAAACAATATCAGGTTTTGTTTGTGTTGACCAAATAAAATCAAAGCTGAAACTTCATTATGTATAAATTTAGTAGATGCAAAAATTATTGATTAATGCAAAGATAAATTATCTGCTTGTTTTATGTCGTATCAAATCTTACAAGTGTATTACATTTCATTTTCAGGTATTCCAGTAGCACAATTTTATCCACAAGAAATGTTCCTAGTTCAGGTTTCGAACCCGAGTATACTTGATTTGACGAGTGACATTGCAGGTGATGTAAAACAAAATCCAATCACATTAGTGCATTTGTGCATGGATCGCAGTATTCAATCAAATTTGAATATGGCTGTTATTTAGGTATAATATGACGTCACACTAATTGCACCTATGACAAACGCTAACTATTCTCCGTGCAGCCAATGAATTTACCATCGCGTAGTAAATCCGTTAAATGCAGTTTACGATATTACGATTTATCATAGGATTTGTCAAAACGTTTACTTTGTCACGATTTGTCATATGAAACGGCTCGAAAGTGAACTCGTAAAGCAATCAAAGTGTCTATTTTCTTTCGAGTTTGCATACGATAGCTATTAATGTCTCAGATCTTTATCGACATTGATCATGACATTCGAAATTTTAAGATATCCATCTATCATGTTTGTATTTATTAACATATTATTATATACAGTAGCGGTCATAGAAATGCACTCACTAAAAGATTTACGGTTTCAAAATTGCAAATTATAATAAACTTCAAGGGATTATGGGAACATCTAAGGGTTTGAATAGTAAATTTTTAAATTTTACTTGCATTCGGAAAATTAATAAATTCCCCGTTTCCAAAAATGCGCTGATTATTATAACTTGAAATGCAGTGAATCAAATGTTTAGACTTCAAGATACACTAAACCACATTCATTAAAATAAAACTCGATTTATAGAGGGGTCCAGCATTGGATCTGATTTAAGGGGAATTCGAATTAAAAAATTCGTTCCAAAAAAATAATTCTATTTAGAGAGAATGGCGAACTAGGGGGAGTTTAATTTAGAAAAATTAATTGTACTTACATTGGGTGCGGAACATAACAGCAAAATAATGAGAAAATAAACAATAATTTTTTTGATTAAATCGGATTAACAATAAAAAGTGATTGTTTACGTGAAAAACACAACAGGTGTAAAGATACTATGAATAAACCCAATTGTAGAAAAAATCTAATAACCCAAAAGATATATTTTGGAATATTTTATAACGTTTTATTATTTGTATACAGCAAGAATCGAACCCGTGATTTTTGGCACAAGAAATAATCATTCAGCTATTTATTCATCGAAAAAAATTAATTATACAAAAGTTGGCAAACTATCTGAATTTTTTAAATTAAATTATTAATACCAGAAGCAAGCCACTCTGGACAAGTGCCGAGGGCCCCGCGATCCATGGGGCCCCCTAGTTCCTGCCAGATCACCAACCGATATACCGGTTTGCCTGTTGTTAATAAGATAGTCTTATCATATCATAGTCATAGGGGCCCCATTAACCTAAAGTGTCCAGGACCTCCAATAGATCAAAGACGGCCCTGACCAGAACGTTACTTAACTACTTTAATCTTATTGAAAATACTATAATTTATTATAATTACTACTACCTCTAGAGGTTTCATCTATTTTAAATAAAAAATCAACAGGCTGAGTACATTTTCTAAGCTTTCTTCAGTTAAGTTTCCATCTTCGTCAGATGTTTTTATATTATTTTTCTTAATTCAAAGCGGCACATTCAATAAAAGTCTATTACGACAAAGGCAGGAACAGTGCTAATACGTGTAAATGTTTAAATTTTAATTTATACGATTCATGCATGGATAAAATCAATTTTTCAATTTTATATAAATTTACATTGTATGTATATCTATTTAAATGATGAGCTAGCCAGCAAGAATTTTAAATATCCTCCGAAGAGTCTCATGCTCAAAAGGTGCATTATTGGGAGACGAGGAGTTCAATAATTTATTAAGAATTTATCGAGAGGTAACTACAGGGAAAAATTGCACACACCAGATCTTTTCATGCAGCCCGACTACCTGGGCCTACTCAGCCTTCCTCAGATTCTAGGTCTACCCCGGACTTCACAGGAATACCTCGGGAACTGCCCGGACTACTTTATAACCGTATAATTTCAAACTACCATGACGATTTGCCCTTCGGAAAATAATTTTTTTTAGTTAGCAAAAAGTATTGAGAAGAACATCAGTTAAAAAAGCAGTTAAGTATGCCCACCCTGTATTTAACTAAAAAATATTATCGATATTGCCTCAGTTTTAGTAGTCAAAACTATATAATATGCGTAAAAATTTATTATCGGTAGCATTTTTACACGGCAATTAAGAAATAAGGAAATTAAAAAATAAACGAGAAAAATTATTACGGCTAAACTTTCTAAATCGGAAGTCAACCAACTGCCAAATAGACTTTTACAAAATACAAGCAACGGGAAGTAATTATTCGAACATCAATATCTTTCAATTCCATTTTAAGAGAAATAAGTGGATTGAAGTTAGAATTACAAAAAATTCAAGCAATACAGACATATTATTTTACAATTTGATTAAAAACATTTAAATTTTTTCACATTTTTATTAAAAATTCAATTTTTATTGAATCGTAAGTTTATGAAAAGCTGACAAATATAAAAGAAAGTGTCTATAAAAAAATAACAAAAAATACATTTGTCAGAAATAGCCTCTCAAATATAATATTGGAAGATCTATACAGAAATCCCATAATGATGAAAAAGATTACCTTCTGAAAAAAACACATTTTGTAACTTTTATAAAATTTCATTTTGTTCTCAACTTCTAGTTGACTTTAAATACTGTTTTTCTAACGCAAATAGAGATGAACGTAAGAGAATTTTCAGCAGTGAAAATCCGTAATGATGATCAGCATATCAATCAACCCACCAACACCGCTCGCTTCAATGTCATATTTAAATGATAAAATTTGTCGTTCTGTAAAATTAAATAAGTTAATTGCAAGCCGTTGCTATAAATTTGAGCATCAAGTGTTCTTTAAAGAATACAATTGTGTTTAACGATTAATTACTTTTTTAATCAAGGTTAACTGACTTTTTTAAGCAAATGACACGACAAAATTTACTTTCATTGCGAATTTACAATTTCTCCTAATTTCACCTTAAAGTAATTTTCAAGACTTACAATAGTTTCCCTTTTATACGCAGAGTAATTACATTAATTATTCCGCTGAATGATTTAATCGTCTAATTTTTATGTTTACATTTTTTACTTTAAAAAGTCCAGGGCTTCCCATTAACCAAAAATAAATTAGGTATACAATGTACAATTCCAAAACTTGGGCAATCCGTTAAAGTAAAAAAAACAGAAATGCGTTAAAATAAAACTTGTCTAAACTTAGGAAGATCCTGTTAAATCCACAAGCATCACTGAAAGTAAAAAGTTGGATTAATAATTTTAAAGACATGTATAGTTGTTCCAACTGGGCTCAAATTAATTTAAAATAATTGCCACTAGACTAACTACACTCAAAAAGTTTTTGAAAAAACACAATTTAGTAACGCATAAAAAAAAAATTTTAATCGCCATTTGCATCGTCAAGTAATTTTATGCCCAACTGAATACAATTTCGTAAACAATAGCCAAAAATTATAAACTGAAAATGACAAAAATTATTAAACTTTCCAGCTGGAAAAATAATAGAACGCCAACTTGTTCAAGTGATAATACATGTTTTTTTCAACTTCATTAATTAAAAATAAAGTAAAATTTTTTATAATTCACATTTTATACGAAGTAGGACTAGTTGACGCAATGGACAAGATGTAATCTGTATCATAAAAAAATTAGTCCCAAATTTACCAAAGCCAGCATTGCAAGTAAAAACCATAACCTGGTTGATTCTCCATGACAATAAGGCAATTTCGTGCTAAGTTCAATCTTGAAGCAATTCTGCGCAAAACCCAAAGAAGCTACCAGGTTACAATTTTTCGCGAAGGTTATTATTCTGGAAAATTCCGCCCTAACCCTACCGACATCTCTCAGAAAAGCATTAAAAATAGATCAATAAAAGAGCCAACAAGAAATTTTATTTAATTAAGAATTTAATCAAGAGGTAAATATCTCAAAAAATTTCTGAATTGGAAATCTGTGGCAGGCTTTGGAAATTCTTTAGTGTTCTACCAATTAATCACTTTTGGGTTACCATAAAGGAAAAAATAGAAGAGCAAAAATAAACGCTTCTTCAATTTTGGAATCGTGGAAGATAGAATGGCCAAAGCTGACGAGAAAAAAAAAAGGTTATTGAAGTTTCGGATAGGGAAAATAAATTCCTTGGTCAGGATGTCTTCGGAATTTCGAATTTTTTAATTTTCTAAATTTTGTATTTTTAAAAATTACGAATATAAAAGTAATATCGTTTTGGACGTAAAAGAAATTTATTATTAGAAAAATTTTTGATAAAGTTTGAATTTGGTTTTTGGAGCAGAGGCTGGATTGATGTATATAAATGATAAAGTTTGGAATATTGATAATAAAAAATAAATAAATAACTTTCAACGTGTGGACCGACACCTGGGAACAAGGCATGGTGTGGACGAGTTTGGCGATCCATTTTTTTATGTGACAAAATTTAACTATAAATTTCAAAATTTTGAATTAGCCGAATAAAATAAAATTATTTTTAAAATGTTACAAGTAGGATCTTTGGATTGAATTAGTATTTTGAAGAGTCTCATAGCTTAAATAAAAAAATGTGGTAATCGGGTTTGTAAAATTTATAAAATTTTATTATTTTAGTTTATCACCCCTTTACATTACAATACATCTCATAATGTGAAAAAAGTTGTTTAGATCGGTGTTCCGAATTTCCACAAAATTAATGGAAGGTATCAATCTAATTTAAATCATTTAGTTGCATTGCCAAAATCCTACAAATTGCAACGAGATACGAGAAGAGTATAGACTGCAAAAACCTCTTGTGTTTATAAAAGGTACGACTTCACTCACTCATCATTAGTTCTTTTATTATTCTACATCCTGTTTAGCTATTCAAGTGCCTTTCTAACAAATATCATTATAAAGTTAGGAGCACTCGGTGTAAATTTCTCAAGTTCGTGAAATGAAAAATGTACATACATTTTGAAATATAAAAATACTGGAATTTTAAATTGAAATTGATAAACATAATGTTTAGCAACGAAAATCAACTGTCAAAAATTTAAATTTGTTTTGACTATTTCCAAAACTCAATATTGAAATAATTGTATAAAAATGTAAAATACAGTTAGTTACCGACATTGGAAAATAAATGCGATATTGCTTTACAGAGAACAAAAGAATGTAATAAATGAAATTCCTTTTAACGCGAAGCATTTTGCATAACATTGATGTTTGATGTTCGCTTTGAACTAATGAAATGTGCACATAATTATCGATGATAAACTTTTCAGATGACATTTTGTGGATTCACAAAACCACTAAGCCAGAAACAATACAAACTAATTAATGCAAGGGTGTCTACGTGATAAGCTGTATTAGGATTATTGAATATTATGTTATTTAAAAAATATGAAATTGAATAATTCCAGAAGTGCTTGGTAGATCTAGTGGCACAACAGCTTAACGCTGAAGTGGGTGCCAGGACTCCCTGAGCAACGAAAGGTCCATAACCAACCTGCGAGATAGCATACCTTACCGCAAAAGGAACTACTATAAGAAAACAGCATTTTGAGTACTGGAGGGACCTGCAATCGCGGATATTAATAGGAGGGCCCTCAAACGACAAAAGAAAACACGAAACTTGTAGAAAAACTACAAGCTGAGTAGACCACCGCTCAGGAAGACAGTAAAACTACTTATAGTTGTCCAAACGGACATTTCAAGATCACCTGCGTTAAAACGTATGATGTACTCCAACACTTGAAAACAAAATTGCAAACAAAAAAAACAATCTTATGATTTATCATAGGAGAAACCATAAAACACAGTTTACACTGTGTTTTCTTTCTTAAAATTTTAAAAAATATCACGTAAACCATACTTGATGCTTTCTCTTATGATAAATCCTAAGAGAAATGGCAAAACTGATTAGACGGTATGACTTCGGGTTTCTCAAGTTTTGGTTTGGATTTGGAAACAGGACAACGTCGGCCACCCTCCACCTGGATGGAAAGTGCGATTGCCAGTACCGTCTATTTGCTTAACTAACTTAATTAAAAAATAAACAATAAACTGTGATTTTATATAAATGCATCTATAATATCGAATACTTTAATCTACACTTTTTCAGATTACGACAGTAAAAACATCCTGACTACCTACACTCATCAGTTTTATCTTAAGTTTCAAAATATCTCTCAGATATGCTTATTGTATAAAATATTTGAATAAAATTGTTACAGACTTTTCATATAAGTTTTAATTTCGTTATTGCAAATAAAACAATATAAATACTTTTAAAAATAATATAAAAAAATTAAAGAAAATAAAATAAAATTACATGAAAAACTGCCATAAAGTTCCACTTTAAAAAAGTCAATTTCTTTATTATAAAAAGCATTCAAGATATTAAGCGCAGTGGGAGCTATTTTTTCCCAAATCAAGAAATTTTATTATTTTTTTAATTAATGATTGCACGGGCATAGGCCGCAGTCGTGTGTGTTGGCAACATCTTAGAGGTATTAAGTATATCTTAATAATTTATGTCCTGATGATGGCAATATTAAATACCGAAACGATCTGTCCATAAGAGTTTAGATTTTTATTACCAAGAACTGCGTTCAAATACACATAATTTAATCTCTCTGTAATTAAAGTGTCATTAAACTGTAGGTCCCCTGTAAAAATAAAGTAATATATTAAAATAACTTAAGACCACCTTCTCATCTCTTTGACGTTTCTTTGATAGTATACGCTAATCATTACAAATATTTAATAAGATCACGGATGTTCAGCAAGTTTGTCAGGTTACTTTAAGAACACCGCATATCACTGTTCCCTATCAACCAGCACTTGGTCAGCTTGGTAGGTTACGGCCACAAATAACCATTGTCTAATATTGGTGGTTCTCATTTTGAACCGATGTTAAAGCGTTCAACACTGAGATACTCCACCTTCAGCATTTTTAAATAAACCATGATCGAAGAATACACATTGTATCAGGAGTGAAAAAGCGGCCATTTTAAATAATTTCAACTTACTCCTTATATTTTGCATATTCGAATTTAAGAACTTCAATTACTTAAAAATCTTAGATAGTCAAACAGACGTTCAATAAATATTTATACAGATTAAAAATTATACAAAATTTGACCACATACATACAGACATTTTTGGAAATGATGATTTTGAGGTTCTGAGATCCCAAAATATCTAAATTCGCCAAAAACTCAATTTTTTTATTAAAAGAAATTAATTATATTAAGAAACATTTAATTCGCTAACGCTAATTCATTGAAGGCAATGAAATTTGCAACAAAAAATGTCTAAAACGTTTTGCTGTAAAATAGATTTTTATATGACGAAAAAGGTTTTCAAAAGGTACAATTTACATTGCTAACATACGATCTATATATTATGGAATTAAAATGAAGAATTTAATATTTTTTATGGTGGTGCTTGTTTCTTTGAATCGAATCATTTGCAACTTGCCACTTAATCGATCATGACGTCATCTCGATGTCGTTTAATGTAGCTTCTACTGTACCACAAACCAGGAGGTCGACAACTTATACCTGGGACAACAATAAATAATAGAAACGAACGACAACAGGATGTAAAAAGAAGAATAGAACAGGGTAACAATTCGTATTATGCGAATAGAAACTTACTGAAAGACAAACAATTATAGGGCAACCAAACTACCACAATACTTAAAATAAAAATCTTAAGAAAAATAATAGGTCCTGTATTAATAGGTAATGTACGAAACAATGAGCAGGAACGCAAGCCAATGACAAACTAAGAGTTACAGCAATCATTCAGCTATTCTGAGGGAATATCCATATGGGACGTGATGAGGAATGACGATAATTGAACGCTGGATCGGATATTCAGATGGAGACCTTTGGAGGATCGTACCAGAGGAAGACCTAGAATAAAATGTAAGAACCAGGTAGCAGAAGATTTGAGAAAAATGAAGGTCGACAGATGAAAATAAAATGTATTCAACAAACAAGCCTGGAGAAGAATAACAGTAGATGTAAAAACAGACGCATGGCTATAAGATTGATTAAGAAAGATAATGGGGACTAATCCACCCCAAAAAACGGATATGGAAATCTCCGAATTCCGACAGGAATGTAATGTTTTCATTATTACCCAGCAAAATCCTAACATATCAAAAGTAATTTGGCTGTAATATCTAGTCCAGTACAAGCTTCAAAATTAGCTTAGGGTGAGACTGTCCCGACGTGTTTAATTTTGTTCTGCAAAAATGCAACTAAAATTAATTTGTATCCATAAATAAATATTGTTATCCCAATTAAAATGTTAAAATGAATACTCAAACGCTTTTTTTAAATGAAGAATAATTAATAATTTTACTATTAAAATTAATATAATTTATTATTTAGTTATGTAAATTTTTAACTTTAATTGCGTGAAAACATTTTTATATATTAATGCTTTCGTACACGTTCATCGATAATTTTTTTATCTAGCATTATTTACTTATCCCGTGTAGGCATAAAATATTGACTTATATAATATTCGTAAAAAATAGGTGATTTATTTATTTTTCAATTTTCTTCTTACAAAATCAACGTTGGGAAATTCTCCTGCTTAATTATTAATATGGAATTATTTATAAACATAAATTGGATATTAAATTCTTTCACCATAAATTCAGTTGGTATATTGAATAATCGCCAATTATAAAAGAAGCCAAAATTCATACAGGTGGAACTTACAGTTTAACGCGAAATTGAAACCACGACATCGCCGAATATGAGAAAACCGAATTATTGCAAAATTGTTATTTAGTATTACAGAGAAATAGTTGGAAGCGTATAAAAAATATGTATCAGCAATTAATTATGAAGGAATAAAAATATAAAAGTTGTACTTTGTAACCAATTTCTTGTACTTGGAAAATTGATATAAAATAATTTTCTTAAGAATTAGCGATTAGAATTTCTCGGCTAATTAAGGCATTTGCCGAAAGAAAAAAGGTATAAGAAAAGCAAAAAATGATAAATATATTGGAGCGGGAGGACAAAGCATGTAAATATAAAGTTTACACAACCTGTTTGATTTTTAGATAAGGTCTGTTTGTACTACTACTTAGTTTGCAGTATCAGTTAATTTTATCTTTCAATTAAAAATTATATTTCACTTTTCACGAAATACGATTTTATTATGTAATGAAAAAACATACCTATCTATCTTGTCTAATACGTTGGATTGATGAAGAATGGTTTGTTGCTTTTCCATCTCCACGATACATGGTGTTGACAATTCCAATTCTGGAAATTGAAATTTTGGAAAACTGAGAAATATTTAAAATATTAAAGCGGGAAATAAAGTAAATAAAAACTCAATAATGACATTCACTGACCTTACTTATTCTAACAAAAGAGAAACCTAAACTATGGCATGGTAAAATATATACTATACCATATATTTAGAATATACGTGGGTGTGATAATCAATTGAAAAAATTGTTTAAACTCGATACATTCAAAAACTAGGTAACGATTTCGAATTGTGGGTGAGCATTATTTATTTGTATTGGATCATGCAAATCAACAAACCGATAGAAAAACAATATAGCTGGTCATAAGTTGAATGGAATTGGATTCCGAGATAAATAATTTATTGTTTTGAATCATCATAATATTATCTAATTTTTTACCTCTCCTGTTGAAAGGACGGACCCTGACGGCAACTTTTATTTTATCAGTCGACATTATTCCATATATTAAAAAAACATCAAATTTATATTAATCAAACATAATAATACAGTTCTCACAAAAGTATTTATATTTATCCATTTTCAAACATAATAAAAAACTAATTTTTACTTATCACAAACACACAATATACGCCACTGTCGCCATATTACATTTTGAGAGATTTGGTATTGCGCTGTGTAGTTTAAATTTTTAGATGCGCGCGCACTTATTTCAAATTCTCAAAATTTATTCCATAGGCGCCGTATAAACAAAAATATTATTTACTACTTTTGCTTCGTCTTACAACTACTTAAAAGTAAAAATCACTTGATTTACGGTATAAAAATATTAATACAAAAACCTAATGCTCGCCAGCAGTTCACCACAAGCAATAAACCAATAAAAAATAATTTTGATTTATTTCGTCAGTTAACCAGGTTTACTTTATTTATTAACGTTATTTAAAGCAACAGTAAAAAAAACTAATTTCAACCTGGTACCAAACTGATAAAAATTTATTTAATTTGTTCATCAAAACAAACTTTCTTATAGGCAACCAACCATACACAATCAGAAATGCGAAGATGTTATGATAATATTTTGTAATACGAAAACTTTCTCATGGCAAACAAGGCTTGACAGATAATTTAAAAATTTTAGAATGATTTTTGAAAACCTCAACAGGTCATCTTCGGTCATTCAGACCAAATACGTGAAAGACGCAAAGTGATAATTACAGGAGAGGGAGGGTAACACTCAATTGAGGTGCATTTCGTCAACCTTCCCATATCCAATATTTGAGGCGGCTATAATAATCGTCAACAGCGATACATCTATACATGGCAGTGAAGGGAGTGACGGATTTGCATGGGCTGACATTGCTACTTCTCTCCCAACACTACCACACAAGAGTACCAAGAAAACATCAACAAATAATAGTAATATTAATACCTGAAGATTTTAATACGAGAGCCCCCGAATGGGGGGAGAAGACGCTAGAGGAGAAATTCTTACCGATGTTGCTGCTGAGGCCAGCTAGTGCAATATGGGGGACGAGCCGACGTTCCGCAGGACTTCTACAAGAAACCTAGGCAAAGAGTCGACGTCCAAAATTGATATAACCCTGGTCTCGGAAAACATCTCGAGAGACATAACCGATTAGAGGGTCCTCTGAGGGATGAGACCTTTAGCGACCATATGTAGATATATCCATTTTCTTTTCAAGACAGAGAAAATAGGTAGACTAAGAAAAGAAAGGTGGATTGCAAAGAAACTGGACGCCCAAACCTGTTTCTTATGGTTAAATCATCCTCACCACCATCTATATTCTTAACTTCAACTGATCGCTCAACGAAGCAAGACTTTTGGGCTGCAAGATTTTTTAGGATAAGTACCTTCCAAGTAGCTGTCTCAGATAGCTTACAGACTCAGGGAAATATTTTCCTATTGAAATTTAGACAAATGACTAGGCAATTGCCAGGCTAAAGTGTTATTTGGGGGTGGTTGACATCGGTTCCAGACCACCCTTGAATTTGCTACGTCGCAAATTAAAATATTATATTTTTCTCATATTCCAAGTTTTTAATTATTCAAAAACAGTTTTTCTTAATTTTATATCTTCAAATTTAATATTTCTTGTTAGTTTAGTTATATAAAAAAATTACATTATAATTTACAAAAATATGAATAAGTTAAAATTTAATGAGTTTGTGATTATTCATCTAAAATTTTTAATATTTTGAAGATTGATAACAATATAATTGGAATTAGAGACTGATAAAAGACGAAATGTTTTGGATACCACAGGATACACTACAATGCATGGTTACTATTTGTTTTTAATATCTTCCTCATTTTTATTACGTTCAGAATCTTCTAACTCTACTTTTTCTTGTATTTCTTCAAATTTTTTTTCGGTAACTTCTTCACCTGGAGTTTTGTTGTCTTTATCTTTAACGGTTGGTTCGCCTTTTGGGGAATTTTTCACCAGATGCTTAGGCTGTGCCTTTTCTTCATTTTCATAATTTTCTAAATTTTTCGATGGTGACATGCATTTTTCTGGTATTTCATTTATATTACTTTCCGCACTTCCATGAGATATAGGCTTTTCATCGTTATCACTTTTAATGGTTGATTTATCTACAATAAGAAACAAAAATGGTTATAACAATAATAAATTCATTGTAGTAATGATAGTAATCTACCTATTTTTTTATTTTTTGGGGGTTTCTTTTTAAAACATTCGGAGTCAGAAATGATCTTCATAATAATATTAAAAGATACATCTATATCGTTTTCCAAAGTTATGCTTTCAAGATTATTGGTAAGCGCTCTCGTTCTGGCATTCAAAAATCCATTCCATAGTCGGGCATACTGAGTTGGGTCATCCAAATTGATCTCTTCCTCATAAATTTTTACAATTTTTATTATCTTCTGCTTATTATCATCAGTAAATAGCATTTTGCTATGCAGATCTTCTATGTATTTTTCCCAAGTCGATGTTTTTTTGTTCTCAGATTCGTTGTCATTTAGAAGATCAAAAATATCGTCCAGAAATTTATCAATAATATGTCGAGTTAATTGCACTCTCGAGTTATATTCATGTGGTTCTTCATTTCCAATTTTAAACTTATTCGTAATGACTACTTTTTCTGAAGGTTTAACGATATGAAGTTTTAGAATATTTTTAAAATTATCGATTATTAGATTTTCCACTTCACTTCCCATTTCTATTATTGCGGAAATTTTACTTAAAACATTTTCATCTTCATTTTCATTGATTTTTATTTTATTTAGTTTGTCTGAAATTCGTACAGTATTGACATCACCACCACTCTCTCCAGAAATACTCATGATTGAAAATAAAACACAAAAAATATATTCACTTAATTATTTACTTTACAGCAACAGTTGATTTTTCCTCGAACTGGAAGATATATTAACATTTGGACGATATGAAAATTCAAGGTCAAATTTAAAAATAAGGTAAAGATAAAATAGCATTTTTATTAATTTTGAATAAACAAACAGTTTAAATAAATTTTTACTTCCAATCAACCAAAAAAAAAAAATTGGAGGTATGGTAATCGAAAATAAATATCAATTTTTTTTTACATTTTCGAGATCACAGTGTTCAGAAACGTAAAGATATGCAAAAAATAAAAAACAAATTTATGTGTCTGTCTGTCGTGTCTCGTCAGATTTTGTCCCTCGATTTATTCCTGAACCATCCAACCAATCACGACCAAATTTGGTATGGTAGTAGAGTTTCCGGTAGAAAGGTGAAAATAAGGTTTTAGTCTCGATCTGTTAATCAGAGTTATTTTAAAGACCATTAAAAGTTTTATCCAGAACAGGTGAAATTAACTTTCTACCTGTCATCTGTAAAAATTAGAAGCTATCAAAGCTGAAACTTCAAGAGTAAATAACTCATGATTCATGAAGTACTGAAGAGATCTCAAACAAATTTGGTATGTAGGAACATTGCCCCCAAACGACTTGACAGCATACTTGAATGCAACATGAAAAAAAAATTAATTTTTTTTGCGAAAACTTAACCGATTTAGATAAAATTTAGTGTGCTGATGATTGGAGGTAATGCAGCAGAAGTAACGATGATTTTTTTATTAGTCAAAAAACGAATAAAATAGTTTTGCTTCATTCAAAAAAATTTATAGAAATTTTTCAAGCCAGAAAATTTAGAGTGGATGTTTTTGTTTTTGTGGGCAATGTTTTTCAAAACTTTGTTTAAAAATAAATAATTTTGAATTTTAGAATTGGCTCCATAAAGCAATATTGATTTACGAACGCGAAAGGAAACATGGGTATTCTTAAAATTCATGAGTAGACAACAGTTTTAAGAAAAACATTTATTTAGCTACTTGATCATACGGGGCGCTGTTGGAAAGAAACTTATTTTAACTTATTCTTTCTTTAAGCTGTTAGAGATTATACGCTTTTAGTGCAACAAGGAATGAAAACTCACAAGATTGTCAACTTAATTAAGCAGATTGCAAGTTTGTAGGTAAGTACAATTGGGATCGTGCAACACTTTACTTTCCGATGTCAGCGCACGAGGTGGGCATTTCAAAAACTTTTGATCTACATTTTCTGTTCTCGTATTACTGAGTTTAATCTCTCATCGATTCATTCATTTATCTTCAGCCAATCAGAAATAATCATTCTAGATCAATGTTCCGAAGTTAGGCGCCTGGCGGCACCACCTTGTGTTTTGCATAGCGTAGCGTGAAATGTTAAACAGGGCAATTGGCGCCGATTTGGCTAATTTTTTTAAATGTTTGTTAGTTTATTCTAACAGTTTATTCGATTATCGGCCTATAGAATTCTGGGTTCGAATCTCGGACCTGACAGAGTTTCTTAGCTCGGCCTTCCAGTGTGCATCAACACGTTGTGGCCTTAACATCGGAGGTAGTATAATAGGCCCAATTTAGTGCATGTGAGTTTATCTTACCCTCCACTACAAATCCTAATCCTAAGGTAGGTATAGATATCTCTAGAAAGTCACTGTAGGTACTAGGTAGGTACCAGTGGCGTACTTGGAATGTGAACACCACTTATTGTACATTGGTTTTAAACTCCTACCGATTAATTTATTAAAAATCTATATATTTGACCCCACCCACCCTGGTACTACCTAAGAAATTATTATATTTGACTTTGCTCCGCCCCTGTATTTATTTATTAAAAATCTATATTTGACTTTACACCCCCCCTCAGTTAACAAAAACCTTCGCAGGTTTTAAACGGGAAACAAGGTCTTACAAAAGAGGAGATAATTCAAATGCGGGAGTAACAGAGAGGGTAGGCAAATCAAATTGGCGTCAAACGTTTCAGTTACGTTTGAACTTCAATGAACTTCCATTCCTGTTTGAATATCCAAATAGGCAGGGCAAAGTCTGCCGGGTCAGCTAGTTAGGTATAAAAGGTATAGTTAGGATTCACTGGGAGTGGAAGGACTACGAATAAACTAATAAAAAAGATATTAAAAAATGTTTTTTGTTATAGCTGTTGCAGCCATACTTCGAATTCTCTAATCACATGCAACACATGCAAAATTACTGCAATTTCCACAAATTGAAGGTGGGGAATTGTTAATAAATTGTAAATCACATACCGGGCGAGGCAAAAATAAATATTACACTGTACACATCAGGAAGTGTAGTTCACTCTGCACTCACGTTGAGTGAAACCACACTATTTTATAAGAATTTATAAATAAAATTTAACAAAATACTTGTAATCAAGTCAAAAATTAAAAAATTCGTTAAATCTTTCCATTTAGGCTACCAACTTTGAACAATAGGCTCCTATAATTTCATTTTTGCATTTTCCCTATTGTGATGAATGACCAATATTGAATTTGACAAGCACTGACAATAAGGAGGGGGTTCGACGTTGTGGAATAAAATTTATCAACGTATAAAAAAACGTATAAAGGTTATGCATTGCATAACGCGATATAAGCTTTAAGTAAGCTTAAGAATCAACAACGAAAGTGCAAGTTCGGTACGTTAAGAGTAATTGGGAATTATTTGGACTTCTAGATTTCCAAAATTTTTATTCGAATTTACTGAAAGGTTAGTAATTATTTGTTGCATACTTTTATTTACAAAGAAATAGAAGTTGGAGAATTGAAGTTTAGTATTTGGTATTTTATTTTAAGGTTACGCATTTTTAAATTTCCGTAGCGAATAACTCATGTGCAAAAATTGCAAATACATGCTTTCTTGAAAATATTTTTGGTATCAATTCTAAATTTGTATGTAGCACACTTTTCTTTACAAGCATTATTTGAGTAAAAATTTCTGGTGTTTTATAATTTCATTTTGAATAAATCTTATAATTATGTTTCTGTGGTGGTCGGACGGACAGATGGACACGGTATCAGAACATAAGGTTTCTTACTATATATTTTGTATAGAATCCTGAAACTATACGAAATATTAAAAGAATATTTAAAAAAATTAATATAATATTTTAGAAACCAACACGTATATTATTTAACAAATAAAGATATATTATTGAAAATCACTTTGTTTACAATTTGTTTGTATGAGTATTTTGAAAAGTATTATAAAATATTTTGAATAATTTTTCAAAAGTTGGTTGATATAAACTAAGCTGTAATAAAATCCATAATATTCGATTCAGATAATACACTTAATTACAATTGTAATATGAAACAATGAAATTCTTGTGGAAATATTAGTTAGGTATATTTATGATTCAAACAATTTTTACTAATACAATCAAGGGTCAATCTAAACATGAAACTGTTTTGTAAATATTTATTTATTGGATGACGCGTTTGGTTGCGTACCTCCAAACCGTATATTGGGTCTTCGGACCCAATATCTAAATACATAAGACTTATGATCTATGTTGCAGTAGAAGAGCTACCACAAAAGCTAAAAATATTTCTAAAAAAATTGTTTCTTTTTTTATACAGAACCTAAATCTGCTAAAAATTATAACGTGTATGGGGAATCTTGTGGGTAAATTGGCAAATTAAACAAAATTTACTAATTTGCTACCAGTTTCGCAATTTTTAATTGCATCATCAGGCAAATAAATAATAATGTAATAAATTCAAATTAAACAAAGTTAAATAAACTATTAATTATTGAAATATATATTTTGAGCTTTAGGTTTTCCTTGATTCACGAAATAAGCTTTCAGAAAATTATATATATATTATAAATATAATTAATAATACACATAAACATGCGGATTTGTACAACGGACAGATTCAAAGTACAAATATGCGTGTGAATAGCTTTATCTCATTAACATCGCGCTCGATAACTATTGCTTCTTATTTTTTGTAGCTCTGATATTTGAGCAAATAAATATTATTTGTTTTACATGTTGTTTTATTTCGGGGAAGCTGCACTTGCTACTTTTAACATTTTGAGTTTCTTCATTAAATGAAAAGCTGGTTATATCAGCATGAAGAAGAAATTGACCTTCCCCCTCAGGAAAGGCTTAATTTGTATTTCAAAGTAAGTTCTGCAATGAAGATAAAAAGAAAGAAGACAAAAATTGAATATTCTTGTGAATATCTACGCAATATTATTATATTTTATTAGCCTAAACTCGGCCTAAACGCCAATGATGTAAAAATACCTGCTGCTGGAGAGTAAATAGAAAAACCTAGTAAGTCGCATTACTAAAAATTGAGTCTATTCATGGTTGTCAAATACTGGAGAGCAACAATGACAGTAGACTTAAGACATTTTTATTAGCCAATAGTAATTAATGGGGGCCCATGATGTGTATGCTTTACCCCATACTGTTTATAGTGTTCCATTAATTATTTGAATCTTATCTTAATATATATAAAAAAAAACAAAATTCTTTGTGAGTATAGAACATGTGTTTATTATATACATATTGGGATAAACAATATTCAGAAATTGAATTGAAATAAAAACTCAAAACGGTATTTTTAAAACACAGTTTAACAATTTATATACTAAAATATTCCTAAAATCACATTGCTTTATCTAAAATATTTATGATTGTATGTACAATTTTATGATATTTAAAACAATTTTTTTATAAAAAGTGATTCTTATTATTTGGAGTATTAATTTAATGAATTTGTAAAGTGTTTAAATTTGATAAACATTTTTTACAATATTAGAATATAACATAATGGTTTACGTTTTCGAAATTTTTGGCAGAAGTTTATCAAATTTATTTTATAAAATTATTTATTTGAATCACTCTGTATAATTATATTATTTATTAATTATTATTTCTTCAAAATAAGAGCACCTTTGTGATGTTGAAGCCGTTGAGTCTGCACTACTTGAGGAATTTGGTAATGGAACGAATTTTACCATACAATCAAAGAACCTAGTAAATCGAGTAGCTTAAGTGAACATTCTACCTACATTTCAATATAATAATAAAATCAGGGAGAAATGTGTCACAAGTAATAGAAATAAGCCATTACCTCAATGTTTGGTTACTCTAGGTCCCTCGATTGTACAAAGTATTCTACACTGAAAACTCAAAATTGTATAAATTAATTTTTTGTTAAGTAAATTTGAATTAAAATCTTCAACGTGGCAGTTAAAAAATTGAATTTTGACTTTACTGTGTAAATTCGAAGTTGGTACCATAATGCTCAGTATGTGCAGAAATTGTAAGAAAATAGATTTTATAATTATTTATATTATAAATTCTAGTAAGTCTAGATTATTGAGGCACCGTATTTATATTATAAAATATTATAGTACACAACAATAATACAATTGCATAACGATATAATGTCCCAACAAAATATATACTTTGTAAAAACATAATAGTATTTGTCTGCACTACATTTAACAAAATTAAAACATTGCTAGGTAACATAGTCCTAGCTATAAACAAATTAATCTACACGTGCGGGTAGATCTTTAAATATCCAATGGTAAAGTCTATTTGGTAAAATTTTTTTCTTAAAATGTAAAAATAATTGACAGTTCAAAATAATTCGTAACTGTCTTATATCTCTGTAAAATACAAAATAAACATATGGAAAAAGTTAAACGATTACAATACAAGTACAATACTTAAGATATAACTAAAAAACAAAAATATATAATATAATAGCGCATACCGATCGCCTTTATATTCGGTAAGTGCAAACGTATAGTGAGTGCCACAAGCGTTCAGATTTGATCAAAAAAAGTATGTATCAATACAGTTAAAAATCAATAGAATAGTATAAATGTTTAAATTTGGTGTTACGTCATCATCAAATGGAAATCACCAATCGAATGAATATCTACCATAGGTACCACAGTATATTTCTATATAGAAACTGTTAATATATTATATATATCATATCACCATATAGCACAGTATATGTATGATTATATAGATATCTGCTGTGTTGTGTGTGATATAATATATATGTCTAGATAGATTACGTAGAATCCCATTCTATATATTCCAAAATGTATTTACTATGTTATGTATGATGATAACAGTATAATATAATATATATCTAGTATATAGAATATACCGTGCAAATACTAATGATATTTCGTCTAAAAATTAAATAGCTGAAAAATTGCTTTAGGACTTAAAAACTTCTTTCTGACATAAAGATCCACAGTTAATATTATATATAGTATACAATAAAAGAAATATTAATAAGATTAATATTCATTTCCTTAAAACAATTTTTTCACTTGATGACGTAAAATTCAACTTTGATCATTTATACTATATTGAATGTTAAGCGTTGAACGGACCAGTGCAACAAAACAGAAACCAAATGTCAACCGATGATTTTTGCACTTAAAATAATTTTTTAAATGAAGATCTAAACACAGTGCAGTACCGTAACTAGCCTCCAAAATGCCTTGTGTTAGATATTAAATTTTGGCCCCCTGTTCGGCACAACTTTTTCGCAGTGTCTGGGCCCTGTGCGGTTGCACCTATTACTCCTGCCTAGTTACGGCACTGACTATCAGTACAAGTGCCTTATAGAATATTTTACAGGAATCCAACATTATAAAATATATTGAAATATGGTAATATAAAAGTAAAATACCGTTCCGTTAGGGCCCTTTCACGTGAACCCGAGCAAACTTCATGCTCATCTTTCTGTATACAGCTGTTAAGTGCAAATAAAAAACGAAAATGTTGTGGCAGTGGTATTATAAACTTCACTCTGCACTAATGCGCATTAATTATAAAATTATTTTAACAATACTTTCAACGGTTACGTACGTTTGTGTGGAAACACAAATTTTAAACACTATTTATGATACAACTAATTCCATATATTTGATTACCACATAGAAAAAACATTTGATATAAATAACTTGAAGACTTGATTTTCGATAATATGAACTTCCTAGTAATAAATAACGCATAATATAATTTTTCTAATCCAAATACGGTATTTCGAAGTTGAAATGTAGAAATGATTTTCAATTTTATTGTAAATACCATTCCACCATCAGTTTCCACCTAGTTACCAACTAAATTGCATCATTAGCTGATAAAACTACTTTCTGTTTTCTTATCATCAAATTGCAAAAATTTGTCTTCCATAAAATAAGTATTTAAAAATATTAAAATAAAAACTGACCGATTATGATATTGATAGTACACGTATTCTTAAACTACTTATTTTTATATCATGCAATCATATCCATGTCTAAAGTTTCGCAATCAACTGGATCGATATGACTTGTTGGGGATGGTAAACGTTGCTCACACATCATAGGATCGCCTGTAGGATCGGGATGTGCTGGTGATGACAACAACGAATCCCCTGTTAAAGCGTGTGGTGATGATAACATGGGATCTCCATTGACTCGATTCACGGGTTCATCATCGTCCATTAATTCTTCCATAGCCGATATACTTAAAGTTGCATCTGTTACAACGTCCGGCATCTAAAATTAAAAAAATCATAAAATTAAAAATTTGTGTGCAGATACAGAAAATCTATTCGACGAAAGTTATTGAAATTTTATTAGTTTTTTAAATTAAAAGATAATCATTCTATCCTGTATCTTAAGTACTAATATTTTAATCAATGGTATCAAAGGAAAGATACAAATCTACGGCGGAACTAAATTAATGTAAACAATATTTATCTGACGGTTAGTAAATATTATTAGCAGACAGCATTTTTAATAAATCAACATTTATTACACTTTTACGAAATTTGAGAAAAATTTTGTTTTAGGAACACACAGAGGTGTGTGAAGCTTTTAAAAAATCAAATAATAATATTGCAATTCAATTAAGGTAAATTTTGATATTAGACTGATTTATTTCCATGGATGTCAAATAACTAATTGATTTATAATAGTCAGTATTGTAATTGGACGGATACAGACGAGACCCTGGATTATTTTTACGAAAAATTATAGCATTTTACGTCAGAAAAAAAATCGGCTATGTAGACATCGCATAACTTTTCCCATATATGTCGTTTATGTCAAACGCTTACGTTAAATTGACAATAAAATAATAAAACAGTAACAAAATGGTGGTCTAAAAGTAATTGACACTTAAACTTTTTTTTATTTCGTTTATGATTTCCGCAATTTTCATCTAATTTTCACAATTTTCAACTGGCTTTTAAGTTCAACTATGATGCACTTTTATGCCGACTTTCATAACATTTGATTCCGCGGTTCAACCTGTGCGATTGATACTATTTCTATTCGTACCCCAATGACCACATACTGACATACGGACGAACATGTTACTAAAATTCATCACAATCGTATCAGAGCACGATAAGAAACATTTTAAAACCAAAATTTCGGTTTTGGATTTTTGAGTGGATTACAATACTTTCCCTTATTCATGCGTGTACGTATGGGGAAAGTAAAAAGTTGACGAAAACTGAAAACCACACACGAGTATTTTCGGACAAAAATCGGAGTACTATGAAGGGCTGGCTATATCTCAAAAACTACATAGTTTTTATATTTTATATTTTTACACAGAATTTTATTTACTTTAATTTTGATAGACCTAAATTGGGTATAAAACATTATACTGGAAATGGGCAATTTAAGACTTTGGGATTTTTAGAGCAATTTTTGACGAATTTGGCTCTGTTTAGGTTTGAATTTATTATAGAAAACTTACGATTTTTTCTGATACTACAGTAAAGTGTAAAAAAAAATAATTTCCAAGTTATTTTCAAGCAGACCCCTTTTTCATTACGCAATGACTAGACTATTACAAATTATTTTTCAAATGGAATATTGAAATGGAAAAGTAAAATTGTTGTAGAGCTTCCAATCAATAATCAATAAAAAAAAATATTTTCATTATTAAAAATTCATTGCCAAAATTGCAATCTTAATTCCCCGCTTAAATTTTAATGCCAGCTTAACTTTTATTATTAAACTAGGATTAGAAGAAACGATTTTCACATTTAATTATTGATTTTTTCAATTTACACGTTTTTTTGTTAATTTTTGTGACATTATGTAGTCGACCATTATTTGGTGGACCAAAATTTTAAAGTTCCGCCACTGCTAATACATGTTATTTTGAAAACGTTTTCAGGTTTCCAGGAAAATTCCACCTCGGTGGTTTGACATTGCCTTCTGAGAGATGTCTAGAAATATTTCGATAATGCAGCTACTTTTGTAGCATGGATGCGTGCTTGGTTCATTTATTGGCAAAATATATTCTCTATTCCCAGCTGTCTATTGATGCACCAACGTGAATGGATTTCCGTGTTATTTAGACATTATTTTACGTCAAAGATAATTTAATAATTTATAATTAATTTATAATTTAAAAAAGTACTTACTTTATGAGTTGGATCAGGTAATAGTAAAGAAGGCATTATATTTGCTGGAATTTGCTGGCTTTGATTTTTCCCGTACGTCCCATAGTGAATATTGGAAGCAGGCATACTTTGCCAACCTAAATCTGATACTGGTAACCCGTGAGTTTTGGCTTGTCTTTCGAGTTCCTAAAATATACATTGATTGTAAAATCTCATGATTCTAAATATTAAATAACACTAACCTGTATTCTAAGTTGCAATCGCCTGTTTATGTGTTCTATTTGTTTTTGTTTTGATTCGTTTTGTTTTAATCTTTGTATTTCATTTTTAAGACACTTAATATACTCAACCGACGATTTTAAAATTGTTCCTTTATTTGGCCTAACATCTCGAACTATTTCAAAATATGGGTCATTGTTTTTCGGTAACAGGCCACCTAATTCTTTTATTCGATCATTTATGTTAAATCTTCTTCGACGTTCAACTGCAAAACAAAAATTACTACAATATTGTATTTTCTTGTAAAGCTAAATTATCATTTATTCTGCACATATTATGATTTCAAGAAGTTTACCATAAACATAATAGTGAAGTGAAACGTTTTTAGCCGTATATGACTTTTGCGTTCATATTTAATTATTTTCATGATGTGAAATTTATAGAACTCATCATACTTTTGTATTAAATATAATGTGTACGAATTAAATATAATGCTTTTAAATAAAGAAGCGCTCCCACTCTTATTTCTCCTAATTGGCATTCGATCCCCACATTTATTTCCCCTTATTGGGGTCTTTTGAAAGCTGTAAGATTAACAACGAAAAATTTACAATTAAAGAGAGTTTACTATTTTATCGGGATACGAAATGCCAAAATTTTTCACATGACAAAGAAAATATTTAAGTAATTTCAAATACGTTCTGAAAGTTGCTGGTCTATTGGAATTTTTATTTCGGTCTTAATTTTAAATGATGCGCAATGCGTGAACTTCATTTAGGGTCGTTCAAATATCATTACATGGGGTCCTACCTACCATTAAGTGTAAAATTGATTGCATTATTACTAACCTAACCGAAACTAAAATCGTTTTAGTGCCAGGAACAACAGAATTAAACGAGGAAATAAATATAGACGTAATTACGATAGAAAGTGTAGAAGAAGACATCTGCTACCTAGGCCAGAAAATTAAGCTAGGGAAAGAAAACCAAGTGGCCAAGGTAGCCCACAGAAAATTACGACACGTACTCACAAATGCTGAAATTTTCATAAACTTACAGCGCAAGGTGTTCGACTCCTGTATACTACCGGTGATAACGTACGCACTGAAGACGATGACTTTAACCAATAAACACGCTGAAAAACTAATCGACGTGTAATAAGGGTAAAATAAAAAAAATAATTTTTATATTAGAGTCGTGAAACGCCCGAGCCTATTAATATAAGTTAATTAAAACATTGATTTAAATAAATCCTCATTGCCAGTATATTAAAAATTAAAATTCTATTAAAAAATGTTTGGTTTTTCCCATAAATAAAATTATTGTATTTATTCAATAGTTTCTGAACATTTATTTCAATATTGTTGATAATTTATATCATGATACGAATGATAAATCGCACGATCTGCGATATCTAAAGTTATAACGCCAACAACTGAAAACCATGTATCGCATAGTTTCGGACATGACTGCAGTTTCAGTATTATCCTAAACGAATTTTCCCAGTAGTCTTGCGATAACTACAATCAGCTAACATCATTACATGAATTTACACAGCCAATGGTTTCAAAGAGCAATGCCGAATCCATAGATGAAAGAGATATCTGTCTCATCTATGCCCGAACCCCCACACCTAGCGTCGCACCATGTGTAAAATTTTCAAGCGTCCTGTTAAGTTAAATTTATGAACTACACATAGATATTTACATATGTAGTAATCCGCTTAAAAAAAATAAAACTGTTAATTGACAATTGATGCTAATAAAAAATTATTGATGTTTTTTTAATCATGATGAACATAGAACAAAGATCAAACATGCAGATTTTTTGTAATATTATATCCCAAAAGTTAAGAATTTGTTCAAAATTCAAACGCGGAATTTCAATCTCAATAACTATCGAATTTAAGTAAACTTTATTTAAATTAAATCAAAGGCATTGATTTAGATACCGTCGGGAAAAAAATACTTGCGATGCTAAAACGTGTGCCACGACCTGTATAAATAACACTTACTCATATTATGATTATCCTTTTTTTGACGATCTTTTGCGAGGGCATGGAGTTCAGCATCGCTGAGAAAGTGAGGTTCATTTTTGATGTTAACTTCTGTTGCCGATAACGAATTATCTGATGTTTTGAAACCGTCTGAAGCCAATGAACTTGATTCGAATGATAATAGATCGTCTATCAGATCTTCAGCCTAAAACAAACAACAAATTTAGCCTTCATTGAATAGTTCAACATGTATTTTGAAAAAAAAAAACATTAGTTTCTATGGATCTGAATTACAAATAATACGTAAGCTTTTCATACACTCTTGTGTTCATTGCTAGGTATAATCTTTTATTTAAAGTTTTTGATTTTGAATTTTTATACACAGGGTGTCTCTGGATACACCTTACATAACTTAGGTGGTGATAGAGGACACTTTTCTAAGAAACATTTTACGTTGCCATAGCACAGAAAATATTGATTTTTCGGTAAGAATGGATTAGTGCTTTTTTAAAGAGCATGAAATAATCTACAAACTAGATTTAAACCTTTTATTGCCTATAATCAACGGTTTTCGAGTTATAAATTAAAGTAAAAAATGTTGAAAAATTTTTTTACTTTGTTTTTTTTCAAAACCTTGTATCTTTTAAACGAAACATTTTACAAAAAATTTAATGCCCCCATTCCGGATAGGAAATTTAACGGACTACAACTTTTGTCTAGTAAAAATTTTTGTAAAACCAATCCGTTCGACAGAAAATAATAAATAAGGCAGCTATAAAACCAAAAATTAAATTCACAAAATGATTATTTTTTTTGAAAAATTATTTTATTAATAAATTAAGGTTAAACTATTACATTATTTAAGAATATGCTCAAAATGAGC
The DNA here is from genome assembly GCA_963170105.1 of Cantharis lateralis. Taxonomy (NCBI): domain Eukaryota; kingdom Metazoa; phylum Arthropoda; class Insecta; order Coleoptera; family Cantharidae; genus Cantharis; species Cantharis lateralis. The sequence goes on along the minus strand of OY720630.1, from coordinate 22,314,304 downwards.
ATTCAATACACAGTCGTGACATATTTGATATTCGTTTAAGTTTAAGGGATTGGCGAATTGGCAATTAAAAATTATACATTTTTCTCGGTACATTGCTCCCCTTTTTTCGAGCGCCCCTAGGCATGAACCTAGCTAGCCTAAACGGTAAGTTATGTAAAGTGTACCCGGGGACACCCTGTATAGACATAATATTATATAAACTATGTTCACTAGAACTTGATTACGAATGACTAATATTTTAATGTTTATAAAATTCAAAATAAATTTTAAAATGTGATTCAACATATTAGATAGTATTGTAAACATTCCTTGTTTGTTATAACGATTTGATAATAGATGATTAAGTTTCAATTCATTTGGTAAATCATACTGTGATTTCTAAATCAAATATTTTTGTCAAATTTAGCTTAAATTGTTTAAACTTTGTTATAAACAATAAAATCTTAATAATAGGAGGCCAGAAAGCCCAGTATAAAAAAATTTAATAATATTTGAAAAATAATAATTCGGGAACGGTTGGGTTATAGACCCATGTTCATTATGATCTATTATTGTAATTAATAATTTTTAAAAGTCTGCACCTATTGTTTCTGAAACAATTTAACAGACTATTTTGAATAAAATTACAGGTTATGGTTTTAATGGTAGTTAAAAATAAACTATACTGTTTGTAAATTTTGAACCAATCAACGTCACGAACATTGACGATGTCACATTTGAACAGCGATGTCAAAATACCATGCGATTACAACAGATCAACATACTGAACTGTCATCAGAACATGCAATACTGTAAACGCTGGTTCCTAATGATTAGTATTACATAATTTTGGTAAAAGGTTGAAAAGCCTAGAATTAAAGCAAGGCCATAATGTCTTTTATATTTTGAATTTTGTTTTACTAAAACATTGAAACGATTATGTATTTTTTTTATTATGTATTATGTATTATATGTACCATAATAGGTTTCACAGAGTTTTTAACTGTTCCCGTAATAACGAGATTTAAAGGGTGGCCTAATATTTCTGACCACGACTGCATAATATATTACGTGTAAAATGTGAATAAAAATGATAACAATATTTTGCACCGGTTATTTTTAACAATTCAGTACTTAACATTTAATTGATGTTTTGCGTAGTTTGAATTTCACATATTATGTCGTTTTGCAATCGGATACATATTTATAGTGATCAACGATGCATCATCACTATTATGTTTAATAAGTCAATTTTAGTAATAATAAAATTTTAGAAACACTAAAATTGGTATAATATCCATATGAACGTAACCATTTTAAGTGGTTTTCAAAAATTCGAAAAACTTGCTTAGTTTTTTAATTATCAATTATTTTGTGTATATAATGAAGGTAATAATCCATTATTGTGTTAAAAATCTATATATGTATCTCAAAATTGCCATAATTATAAATTTTAAAAATACTACAACTTCCGTTCGAATAAGGATATGTTTGTTCATTCAGCGATTTCCTACTAATTATGTGAAGAATTTAATAAATGGGAATTAAGTTTTCTGCCATCTGATGCTGATAATGGCCTAGAACTAACACAAGGACAATAAAAATTATTTAGTATTTGTTTCATATTTTTTGATAGATGTAATTTTATGACGCCTAGATACAACACTAATTTTGGGCGTACAAGAGACAGTAGCAAATAAAGCTGTAATTTACTTTCATTAATCTCATAAATTATTTCACATTTCAAACTTATCACTAAGTACATAATTTGTACCTATAACGAGCAACGCTTATTATTTATATCACCAAATAATATACGCATTTTGGGTTAATTAAACAAACTTAATTACACCTACTTTAGGTAGTTTTACATGTTCATTTCTATTTACATTTTCTTTTACTTTTAAAACATGAAAATTGTACCACAGCAGTTCATAATTTGAGAAATTAAAAAATTCTCTTTGCGTATTTTTGGCTGCACATGTGGAAGTGTCCTTCATTACTAATTTATTATATCAACTTAGACCATATTATTTAAATTAAGGTTTATCAAAACGCCTAACTTGAAATCGCTTTATCTTGATGCAATAATATTTCGTTAACCTTGATCAAAAAATAGAAGAAAACATAAATTCTCATCAAAGACAGATTTATACCACCCAAAATCAAAATGTTAAGATCTATAACTATAACTAATATTTGTTTTGGTTGCGCAGGTAGTTACCCACCAGCAAAATTTTTGTCAAACGAGAGTCTACCTTTAAATTAAACTCAAGTTTAAATAAACAATAATTAAAATGGTTTAATGGAAGAAATTACTAAAAGATAAAAAAATTTGCTAAGTAAATTTGCAAATAATAAAATTGTGAGGAATGATAAGTGGAAATAGTATGAAATTTGGTTTTCGGATTGGTGCAAAATTAATTAAATTGAAGATACAACAATATGAAAGCCAAAAAGTCTTATTAACTAACTCATTACGTTTTGATGTCTTTATCCATTTCAAAATAATTTTGCATTCTTTCTCCTACTTCCTTTTATCACATATTATTTCACCTGTTCATTCCATCGCATGAATCTTTTTCAAAATTATCCAATTATTCCAGAAACTATATAAAATTATTAGGAGTTTTCTAAAAGGCAAACTTAAAAAATATAAACAAACATTTCGCCAATGACTTTGATTGTATTGATGTTGAAAGTAAATAAAATTTCAATTATATAATGTTAACCACAGTGTAACCTCAATTATCCGCAAGATTTAAAAAACTGCAGCTAAGTGTAATTAGCAATCCTTGCTGTTTAATTACTAAGTATTGGTAACCATTATTACAATACTTACTTGAAATAAATTAAAACATAAATAATGCTGACAAGAAAATCTATTTTATCCTGTAAAAAATAAAAAATTTAATTATGAGCTTGAATCTGGCATAAAACTCATTGCACTGCACGCGTATCTATTACAGAGGACAAGTTTATTAAAAGCTCCAAGGATATATTTACGTTTTAGTAATTAAATATTAATATAGATTCTTATCAATTTATAATACTACATTTGTAAAAAATATTATATAACCTCAAATATTTGATTAAAATTTATGATTTCAAATATTATGGTTGTAAATTAGTGAACTATCATGAAATTGCTAATTAAATAAATTTTCATATAAAGCAAAAAAAATCAGCGTAATAATTAATTTACTTTAATTATTTTTCAATTGTTTACGTAACTATTAGTTTAACATACAATTCGTTACGATAATTTAAAAACATTAATATTAATAGTAAAACCACGTTAAATCAAATAAATGTACGAGCACTTATCAAATCAAGATAATTCTTATTGAACAAGACTTACGTTAATTTTTTTATTAAGATAAATCACGACCAGAACAGTGATAATTTGTAAAATGTTGTAATGTCAAATAATACGGTTAATAAACATTAAACCGTGAAGACCAAAGTCAATAGAGTAAAACGTAAAAAAACTAACTAAAAGTGTTATTTACTCAACATTCAAAAATGCAGTCCATGAGAAAATTTAACAAATAAAAAAGTGTGAAGTCTTAACATTTTTCAAAAATTATCATAATTTTATGCAAGGTTTAACAATACCTTGAGATCGCCTATTTATTGTGTTAAATAATTTCTTTTAGTGTAAATACCTTAATTAACAAATTACAGGCCACTATAATATAATTTTAGCTAGATTTATTGTTGACTGATTTTATGATTATAATGTAATCACATTTGTTGAATTTTTTGTTCACGTAAAAAGAATTATTTACTCGTCATAAAATATTTATTATTTCTAACCTCAAATAATATATTACTTATGAAATTTAATAAAAATATTAAAAATATATACAAACGCAATAAAATTATATTAATAATTTATTTCCATAGTTTCATAATTTAAATTTAAAATTTAATAAAAAATTTTTATTCTGCAATTTTTAATTGCTATTACGTGACTCCAAATAATTTTGAAATAAGAAAGAAGCAATTTAAAGTAAACCCGCAGGTAATCTTAAATTACCTAGTTCGAATTTTCAAGATTTTATTGTATAAAATTCGTAAACTCAAAATTATAATCTAGTACAAGCAGGTCAGGCGGCCGGTAGGCCGCCCTGACCTCCTAATATTTGAATGACCTGGAAACTTCCTTTTGCACGGGATCATTCATTAATTTAGTTTTTATTAAAAATTAATAAAAATAAAAACTAAATTAATAATAATAAATTAATAATAGTTAATAATAAACTAAATTATTAAAAATACAATTTATTCTGAACAACATTTATATTTAATATAATTTAATGATGTAGTCCTAGAATTTTTGAGTTTGCAAGCAAGTCGATTACCGTGTTTTGCTTTTGTTATAACCTTAAATCGCATTTTAAAGAAATTTAAAAAAATTAAAAAAAAATTTTCTTAGCCAATCAAAACGTCGAAATGAAGTTTCCCTGATTTAGCAATAAAATATTGACGTAGAAAGCTGGGAATGGTGGAGTTAACCTTAAAACTCTTAGCTGAATATCCAGTTAAAATTTCATTTCGATCGTGCTTTCCGTTGAGGAGATTTTGATGGAACAGACATACAAACTTTGATTTTTATAAATTAAGATAGTTTAATTTGCATTTAAGATTCATTGATGCCGACTTTTCGTAGTTGTAGTAATTAATAGTTAATGTCTATCGACAAAATTATTATAGCCGTTAACCTCTTGCATGGGTCATTCAATTGTTAATTTGTTTTGATAATGCTTCAATAACTGTAGGAATTGTATTGCTCATTATCAATAAAATAAAACCGTTTAGTTATTTCTTTAGTATAGCTTTTGCCCGATTCATTCTTAAGCGATGTATAAGTCCTATTTGGAGGTATATATTTGTTTGCGCCCATAGACCCCTCCAAGATTAAGGTATACATGTTACAGTGAATGTAGAAAATTTAGTGGTTTTATGTATTTACTAGTGATTTTATACATTCACTGATTAAATTAGTGAAAGTAAGAAAAACTGCATAAAGAAATAATACATTCTTAGATTCCCTAGGAAATGTGGAAGATCACTTCTACATAATTACTGTAATGTAGGTACCAGTAATTTTAATATTTGTAAGAAAGTTTAATATAAACTGCAATAAATTTTAAATTCATAATTTTGATGTAATGTATCCGGGCCCACAGGCTTTTATAGATACAGTAAATTTTTTTTAAAAATTTGAAAGACGGCATTAAAATGAAGCGATTAAACTATCGACGAACTCTATCGATAAATTTTGGAAATAATTGATCTTAAAGTTTTAATTTTTCGCATAGAAAATACGTGAAAAAACATTCTGTTGACGGTACAAGTGCTCGACGTAAATACGCCGTGTTAGTGATAAGATAATTTCATAAATAATTTTAAATTGTATTCGGTTAATTACAACCGAATTTATGTTGAAAACTAAGATCATGCGTCCAACGTTTACTCAAGCAAAAATGTTCAAAAATTAATTTTTGTTCACGTAAAGGGTTGGAAGCAAATTAATCTTAATTGAAATAAAAAAAGTAAAATATCTTCGACTAATGTGTCTAGGAAAAATAAAATATTTTTGACACAATATATAATATACAGTGCATTTTGAATATTTGAGTTATTAGAAAACTAGATTGAATTATACAAAACTGTCGTGGTTTTTGTTATAATCAAAATATAAACAATTGCTTTGCAAAAAATATGAATATGTGATCTTTTTGAGAAAACAATAGTAGCTGAATATTCTATCGAACAAAAAATATACATTGTTGAATCAAAAATTGACGATAACACTAAACATTTCCAAACTAAGTTTGAACAAATTAAGGTTCATTTCCCCAGCACAACCCATTATGAATTTTGAGTCTAAATTAGTTTTAATCCTTTGTGTATTAATTATTTTTGTTTGTATTAGCATTGTTCCCAAAATATCTTAAGTTAAGGGGATGGGAAAAGAGTTCATTTGCGGCCCGTTCTCCATTTTAAGGCTTCGTCTAAAAATCTACACTGAAATTAGCAGTTAAAACTTCCCGTGAGCCCGAAATTAGATGCGGACGCGAACCGCACCCTTTCCATCTGAAATCTCTCTTTTATTTTCTAACTAAAATGTATCTATGTTTGGTTTTTTATGTAAAGTTAAAGCTTTGGTTTTGATTACATGTTGCACTACTATCTATAGCAAAATGTTATATAATTAAAAAAAATTATTTAAATTAACCAATAATGACATAGCATCAAATGATACTTACTAACGGGTTTGATATGCACAAATTCAAGAATGAACATTAATTTATTACTACCTGATCTTTGTACATACATATAATTGAAAATGTATTTCCGCAGTTCAATTTTCTATTTGTTTTAATTAGTAAGTATATTTTACTATATGATCATTAAACTACATTTAGTATACAATGGGGTTTTGAAATTTATATTCCAGTTGTCATCCAGGAGTTATACCAAGTAACCCTTGCGGTTAATTTCTCAAGAATTTTTTGTAGATCATTAAAAAGATCTATCAGAGAAAAAAAAACACTAATCCGCCAGGTGACTTGCCAGTGGTAAAAACTTTAAACGGGAAATGGGAAAGAATCAGTGCGTTTGAGTATGTACATTGTACTGCTATATGGCAATACTTATTAAAATACTGCTACTGACTGGTGATATTGCTACTTACTACTATTATTGCCACTTTTTACTGATAATACTGACACTTACTGCTGGTACTGCCTAATAACGGCCAAGAGTGTTAGGCAATATCAACAGTAAGTGATGATGATCAGAGACCACATGGAGTGACCTTGATTCCGTAGCGACAAATGAGAGTTTTGTTGTGGGACGTGACATGCGAGAATGCCCTGGTTCCAAGTCACTTGGGAAATATGTGTCAAATCCTTCGGTTGAGATGAAAGAGGAAACTTTAAATTAAAGCATAATAAATATATTTTAATTAATTTTTCTCAGCTTTCGCTACCCTCGGAGAAGCTATGCAAAGGCTTTGAATAGACAAGCAAAAAGTTTTTTAATCCATAGGATCAGTATGGTACATCCAATGAGGAAATTCCGCTTCGGTGTTAGAGTAGATGCCTGCAGAAGAATTTTTTCATCTTACTGGATAATTTTATGTTGATATTTTAACTTGTTATTTCCGTTATAAATTATATAAATTACTGTAAGTACCTGTATTACCGTCATAATACTATCAAAATACTACTAATACTGCCCGATCCTGCCTATACAGCTGTCCAATATGCACTATACTGCGCGCAGCAATTCACCCCCAAAATATGCATCAGCAGATTGAAGCAAGAAGTTGTGTTGTATACATAGTAGAAATCAAATAAGAAATGGTACAAAGTAGTTTTTTTTTATAATTTTGAGCACAATGAAAAATTTGAAATGAATCAAGAAAAACGTAAAAGTATTGGTGTCGATCGTGATTCCAAGACCGTGTTGATCGTGACACCAATACGAGAAGCCGTTGATATTTTATTGCACAAAAAGTTAAATCAAAACCCAAAATTATCGAGACGGGTGTTTAAGGAATTATTATTGTCCCTATACGGTTTCTGGTCCAACTTGTTTTGATCAAGATGTTCGAGAATGATCTGAAAAAAACAATCACATAAGAAACAGAAAAGGCGAAAAGGATCTAATTATAACGTCTTGCCACGTCGTCTGATGCCATGCTGATATCTGAAATGGAAGAATATCTAGCGTTTTTTTTTAATTTTCAGTATATTTGGGTGACACGAAATTAGCCTGACACCAAAACTTTTCAACTCAAAGGAAGACAGCGGCAAATGGTTTTCTTGAAAAGGTCACCCATCTAATTCGCTATTACTATGACGAAAAAATAATATATTTCCAAGCGTAAGCAATTTTTTAAAATTTATTTATAAGCAGAAAAACAAATTTTCTTAAAATTGTTAAATACATTGTTTCCTTTGACTATTTCATTCCTTACTTTGATTTATGCCAAACATTTTTTACATGTAATATAGTATTTTTGTAAAATGTTAAACAATTACTTTCTTTAAATTTGTTCCCTAACATAAAAAATCACATATAAAACTTGCCCACTACCTTGACATAAAAATTAACATTTTAAACAAGTACTAGGTGTATGTAGTGTTAAAAAATAAATTTTAATTTCCAATTGAAATGTTTTGCATTTTAGTAATTACAAAAATCTAATTGTATTGTGGAATTATTAGAAAAATTTTACTTCAAAATTAGTTTTACAAAAATACAGATTTTCATGTATTATGTATGTAATAGACGTTACATACATAACGAAGAAATCTAAGCATTCAATGACAATATGACACATAATAAAGATTATCTCTAATCTTTGATAAAAGTTTAATATTATGGAGCCTTAGATTGCGAAATGTAGGTTCATTTATGTGAAGCACCTATATAATAATACTTGAAATTTTATAATGTTTGATGAGAGTGATTTCTACGAATTGCATATAATAATAATTAGTCTTTTGAAAATTAAAAAAAAATTGCTGTCACCCCCCCCCCCCCTATTCTCCCGGGAGTATATATTTATACGTATGCTGGCTGGTATCACAGATGTTTAAATTGAAAAATTTCTATAAAATTTTGATTGTTTAGTATCAGCATTCAGCAATAATAAATAATTCTCTTGCATTGAGACTTTTTTTTTTAATTTTAAACTAAGTTAATTTCTATTCGGATATTCAAATCAATTTAAGTCAATCTGCCAGAAAATCAATACAATTTGTTATCAATCCTTTCGGTAATATAAAAAAATTTCTTATCGATACTTTTGATAACCATCCTGTATTGATATTATGTTTTATTTAATGGTTAATCACTAATTATATATGATTATATTTATGATATATATGTATATTGTATATAGTATTTAGTAATCAATGCTATTGATTATTATTTTCAAGGTATTAACTAAAGTTTACGTATAGCCTGGTATTTGCTGTTTTTTAAATCTGTGCAATAAAAAAATTGCAATTGATTTCGAAAAAATTTTGTTTTTACTTTTGCTATTCACGGAATTTGGTAGCTATGTTCAATAAAGAACATATTATAGTGCCCTTTTGAATTGGTTGCACCAGTATATTAATTTTAATTGAAATTTTTTTGAATTACATAGAATTATTTGAGAATATTTAGAATTAGTTGAACTTTATTTGAAATTTTTGTTACTACGAAAATGTAAAATTAAACGTCATACAAGCACGTAGAAATTTCGGGGGGTACAAATTTCAGCATTGGCGCTTGGTTTTCTAAGTTTCCGAATTTTTTAGATTTATTAGTTCTAAATAAAAGCAATTGTATGTACTTCTTGTAATTAAAATTAAATTATACAAATAAATTTTTTTTATGGTAATTGCAATGAATTATTCTCGACAATTATAAAATATTACATATTATTTCGTTATTTTATATTGTACCTCTATCATTTTAAGATTTATAAGTTACACATCAAGTTTTACACGAGTTGATCGTAAAATTACAACTTTTAGTACTCATTAATAATTTACTATTACAATAAATTTTTAGTGTTATTTAGAACTCAATTAATATTTTATTACTACAATTGTTTTTTAAATTATTAAATTTTACATTCAAATTCTACTAGACTGATTGATAAAGCAAATAGGGTTTTCATGTTGGAGGTAGAACTTGAATGTACTTCTGTATACTAATTAATCAAGGGTGGTCAAATATTGTGGACATAAGATCTACTTTTTATCTTAAAAATGTGTCGCGATGGAAGTTTTTGCTTCTGACCTCTTGGTTCAGTATACCAATAACCTTTATTTTAGATTTTTTACTTTATTTTAGAAATGCCTGTTTTTGATTTTGCTAATCCCGACGGCGCGGCCTCTTGCCATATTACCAAGTTTGAATTGCCTGCAACCCGCAAAACAACTGCAATATTAACAAAACAGTAGCTGAAGTTGTAGCAGCTCTCCGACTAGAACAATCTTTGCATTTTACATTCCGAAATGTGGTTTATAGATTGGGAAATTTTATAATTTCTAGTTTATTATTACTATGGCTTTCCAGTTGGGGATTTTTTATGGAAATTAATTATGTATAAAGTTTACGCCATAATTATAATTCATTGGAGTAAATTTAAGTGTATTTTTGAGATTATAGAGTAATTAATTCATTATTTATAGTCACCTTGTATTACAATTTCTCAATAGGTTAACCCCAATTACAGAACAATTAAAGTGTTATACAAGTAGCACCTACAGTTTAGCGTGGAATACTGACCACGACACAATCAAAACCTATTAACTTAACCTCGAAGTCAGGGTACCAGCTTGGTTTTCCCGATATCCAGTACACCAAAATTTCTGTAGTAATGATAATAATTTGTATTGTCAATTTAAGTTTTTACTCCAAAAAGTTACTTTGTTGGATTCTAGAATGTAAGGCTCAAGAGTCTTTAATTATAAGAAATTATTTGTTTCAATGAAAATTAAGATTTTCATTTATGTAATTTAAGAAAACGTTATTCTATTTCGACTTTCTCGCCTCGAATTTGCCAACACTTAGGTACATTAATCCTTGAACCGCCTAAGTATTATAATCAAATCATTATTAGTTAATGCGGCTATTAACGAATCATAGTTAAATATAACATTGGAGAAGAAAACAGGACTAAGCTTTTGAGTCTCACTTTGTATGAATTTCACCAAACAAATTCTATTTTGAGTATTTTCTAATATAAAGGAGGACAAATTGCTTGCATGGGAAAACTCAGTAATTATTATAATTTATAAGAAATATTCAAAACTGATATAATTAAAGAATTCGATTTTTCAAGTTCATGATCAGAATCAAGATTCTCCACCGTGTACCTCAATCCTGAAAACTTTTAGCATCTCCTGCAGCTTCAAATCCCGATTGCGTCGGATACTGTCCTGCGATCAAGGGCAGATTTAGGCAAAGTTCATTCAAGGGTTAAACGCTGACATATAAGATTTTTTATTTTTCTGGGAGGGAAGTAAATGGTAAGAATTTGGGTATATTTTTAAAATTTTTAAGTCTTGAAGATTTTAATGGGCCGTGGGGGGTAGTTATCCGGTTCCTATCCGCCCTTACTTGTCATTTAATCAATCTCAAAAAATACTCACTAGTCAGTTTTCTTGATTTCGGCCAAGTTGATCGCCTACGCCTTGCATAATAAGTCAATGAAAAAATTAATATTAATTAAAACCGTAAAACAACGAAAATTTCAGCATTTAAAATTTTGTTTTAAATCTAAAAATATAATAATTATAATTAAATTAAAAAAATAATTATAATTTATAAACAATCCATGTAAATTCACTTAAACAAAAGGTGAGTTTTTAGAAGCTTTGCTCGCCTTTTGACCTTGACTTTGATAGTTCAATTAGCCCGACTTGTGTAAATATAGAACAAATTCTTGTGATTACGGAGTGCCCTTGTGCACCGAAAGAGAAAGGAGTAAGAAATTTTCTAGTCATAGATCTTAACTGGGAATTTTTACTGTGACTCACTAGAAGTCACCTGAAACAATTGCTTTGAACTACATACATTACATACCTTAAACTTAAACTTGTGTAATGGTTTTTGTAGACCCACATGAAATTATTTAAGCACTAATTTTTTCTCATGTAAAACTAAAATTGTAACGGAAACAACAATAGTTTATGTAATATACTAATACCGACAGTGCTAGGAACTCAGGAAAAGATCTAATAGGGTGGCCGATGTTTTCTTTTCCAAAAAACCCGCAAATCAAAATTTATTCGCCAATACGATTACTTCTATGTTAATTATTTCAGTATATTTTAATTGACTTACTGATTTCAATATTTTACAAGTTCAAGGTCGTTCCATGGTATGTTACAATGATTATTAAATGTTATTAATTTAATGAATTATTATGTACAAGGGTTTCAAAGAATAGGAAAATTTACGTCTATTTTTTTATTATGTTATTATAAAGCCACTCTGTGGGATGGTATTTCCTGATTACGTATAATTTCGCTTAATACGGATTTTGAGTATGTTTCTATTCTACATTGACAAACAAGTTCTTTTGGCGTATTTCTGTCTTAATGTTGTTAGGATTATCCACTATCGTAAAAAACAAACAAATGGAAACTAAACGGGTTTTAGCTTTTAACAGCAATACGGGAACTCCGTTTCACATCTCCCAACTGTGGAAATTTTTTTTCGGCTTGTGTAGGAATTAAGAATTAGCTTTATCTCATGGCTAGCACAGCTAAAAAGATAACAAGGACTTCTCGTATAGTAAAAAATTTACGTAACTAATAAAAAAATGACGAATTATAAATAATTATAATGAAAGAGATTACTGTAAATTTACTAAAGATAATATATTACATAGTAGTATTACATAACTGGAGCACAGAAAGTTATCGCACATTTATTTTAGTTTACTTTCGAGACATTTCAATAATTACATTTACTAACAAAATATTTTAAGTTAAATCTTAATTTAAGATATTTAAATTTAGTATATTAGTTTTTATTACCAAAGCATAATATATAATATACTACCATAACTTATTAGTTGTACCTACAACTGCCAGTTACATCAATTGAAGTTGATAAGGCGCAATTATTCTTATAAAACATGACTTGAAATAACCTTAACATTTAACACTTTTTATGTTTTCTTTTTTTAATGAATACGATTATTGCACTTCTACTTAACGAATTCTAATAATTTTATTCAACATTTTTCCTTTTCATCGGGTAATTTTTAAAACTCTAAAAGGAGACAAGTGTAATTTTTGGTCTCAGGGTCTAAAACTATGCATATGAGCACAATATCTTTTTACATTTATGTATTGTACACTAAATTGACTAGATTGTGCGGCCTTAAGGCCGCACTTACGAGTCATTCTCAATATTTATATTACTAATATAAATTTTAAGTTGTTAAAAAAACTGACCAAGCAGAGGTGCGTTACGGGATATATAGAAATGGGCTATTATATTTACTGTGCATTGTATGTACATATTTGAGAAGAATCAAGAAGAGAAGAGAATATCATACCGCAGGACTTATAATATTTTCATTTCAAAGTAGAATAAATTTACTGGAGGATGAACCTAAAAAATGATTAAATTTATTTTTATTTATATTGATTACAGCACTTGGAAGAGTAAAAAATAGCTCTAAAATGCGACACTAAACTTTGTAAATCTGCCATTTTTTCAATTTTTGACTTTTTGTTGGTTTTATAGGCACAACCTCCAACAAATGTAATATATTTAATAAAAATTTTTGGGTTTTTAATAACAGACGATAGGAACGAGCGCTAGAGTGCCGCCCACTTGGATACCTTTTTTGAGGCTACCACGTTTCAGTACGAATTAACAAGAATTGTCACATTATTTTTCAATATAAAAAATTTTTTTCTCTGCTTTAAGACGTATTAAATAAGTACCAATAACATTGCGTTTCTCATTTATTTCTTTCCATGAAAAAAAAAAATTCGAGAAAATCGTGACATTTTTGGGTCGCTAGATGAGAACCTGGCCAATTAAGTATTCCAGAAAATTTTATAAATTTTAACCGAATCAGAACTAAAAACCTTCAACAAATTGAAAAGTTTAATCTAATTTGAATAATTAGAAAAAATCCTTATTAGAGAAGCATAAACCAGGAGATAAAAAAAGATAATCAAAATTTAAATAAGTTTAGGAAAATATTAGTAAAAAACATAAAACAGGAGTTTTCTAACGAAAAGTCTAAAGAGGGAAGTGTCCCCTTGTGAGTTGACGTCACTGCTTTACAATGAAAAATCTACTAAATCTAAAAAATATTTGCTAATTTTATTACATATTACAAATTTTCGTTAATCAAAGATTAATTTGATAAATAAACATTGTAAAAGCAATCTAGATTTATAGAGGAAATTGAAAAATCAGAACTATAGATAAATAAAATTACTAAATCAATAAAAATTGAGACTATATTACAATAGTCTCCGCAAATGATAATTATCATTAAGTGTGCAAATTGCGATAGTAGATATTGATTAGATGAAAGTTAGTGAAATACTACAAACAATTATTTACTAGATAAATAACAAATGTTAATAATTTACACATAAACAAATTCTGCTCTCAATAATTTATAGTCAATAAAATCAAATTTGATAGTACAAGTATTTTTAACATTTTAATCTTCATTGAAAATCAAGAAAATCTACCTCATAAAATTTATTCATTTCAAATTTTCCACTTAATTTACACAGTTTTCTGTGCTCGTGTTCGTTTTTCAAATATTTAAACAGTTGCAGTAATTAAAAACCACCTGTTCCATTTGAGATTAAATATATTACGCTTCCTGTGGTAAGAAGTCCACGTCGAACAGTCATCTACAACTGCGGCCCTAGAGGGTGGTGTGAGCAGTGCAGCCGCACTGCGCGCCATCATAGGGGGCACCGAAACGGCTCGCGATTGACACATTATTACATTTTGGTATTTTATAAATTCGAAGCAAATAACGAAAAAGGAAACTTAAAAATCTTGAAAAAGTGTTGATCAAAAAAAGCGGTGTTAAAATTAAACTCCAAATATTTTAAATGAAAAAATTACTTTAGGTACAATTTTTTCATATACGTACTTACTAATTTGAAATAAAATAATACAAGTACTTATAATAATCTTTCTTATCAACCGCATTCATCGTGTCTAAGTAATTAGGATAAAAAATAATCTGAAACAATAAGAAATTTCTGCCATTCTTTCGTTATATTTTTTTTTTATTTTAACAGATAAGATAGATAATTTGTTTTGTTAATTTATTTATCTATTATGTAGTTCTATCACTGAAGTTTTCACTTAATATTTGCGAAAAAAAAAATTAATTTTTATTACAGTTCAATATCTTTCGAAAATAAAATTTGCAAACCAAAATAATGAATGTAGCACGAAAAGTTTTGTTTAACAATTGTAATCCCAACGGGAAGTCATTTAATAAATATTTTTGGGTAGCTTATTTTTAGATAAATCGTGAAATAGTACATTACGTATCAAGACTGGAAAGTCGCGTTTTATTCATTGAGTACATTCAGTTTCTCTGTTGTGTATAAATAAGAAATTATATATTAACGTGTAATCCAAACCAGGGCAAAAATTTTTGCCAGCAGCTTAGATCGAAATACAAGTGTTGTAATAACATAAATGCATATAAAGGGCTAATTAAAAAAAATATAATTGCACATAAATAAATGGTTACAAGTAAATGATTTTCAAGGATACTTACGTATAGCCAAAAGTTTATTATTGGAACAATTTTTGAATAATAAAATTTCAAGTGCTTGCAAAATACCTCGAGTAGTTTAAAATTTTGTTTATCCATTCATGATTTTTAACAAACTGATTTATAAACAAATTTAGTCTATATTATTAAATAACAACGAGGGAGTATCCTGCATTAAAGACTATTTATAGATATTTTTAATGTGTAAACATAGTAATAGTAATAAAAAATATTAAATTCATAACTTAAAAAACATTACATTGCACCATTTTGTAATGCACTCGAGAATGATACAATATTTATCGTAAATAATCGAAAGTGTCACGTACAATAGGACTTTTAATTTGTTAACTATTAATCATAAATTTGGGTCAAATTTAACGGTAATTTAAAATAATATCAAAATAAAAATATTGAATGCGTCAAGGTGAGCTAACACTAAATTTTATTATCGTACAAGAGAAAAATAACTAATTGAATTATTAGGATTAATGAATTCATTTTTTTCTAAAATAATAATTTTTTTAGTTCCGTTTGGTTGACTGACTTATACGTGTTTACGTGATCTATATTTAAATAATAATTTAAAATTATTTTAATAATTTTATTATTATTATTATCAATAAAATAATATGGTTAATAATAATGTGCAATCGTAACCCAATTTATAAGTTTTGTTAAAATTTCCATCAATCTTTAAACCAGTTTTCAATCGTTACTGATTTAATTGCAAGTACCTGTACGATCGAAAGTGGGTAAAGCAATTTAAGAGTGGAATTTCGTTCAATTCTAGATCAAACTCGTTTTTCAATTAAATATAATAATGGAAATTTTTCTTCCGTTAATATATGATATGGATACAGTCATCCCAAAACATGGTGAAAAATAATTGGTCAAGAGAAAATTACGATAGGTTCTACAGTTCATTTATTTTACCTTGGACTAGCATTGTACAGTTACAACCATATTTTATGCTAAATGACTCCACAAATCATTACCTATTTTATTATATAATAATTGAAACAAATAAATTTATTAAGTGACAAATTTTATAAATATTTGCAAAATTTTATTGATGATTTAAATGGTTACTATTTTAATACAGGATAAAAGTTTAACTTTTAGATTAATTTATTATAGATTTAAAATTTAAAATCATCTTAAATAATTTCAGTGTGGTTCAAAGTGTAAAATACACGTGCAGCCTTGCTGAGAGTTTTTTTGAAAGCGTAATCTGTAGGTATTCCTTATTCAATTTTTTAAATTATTACAAAAAATTTTAAAAGGTAAACATTGAAAATTTATCACACAATCAAGAAAACTATATAGACGTATAGGCTTCTTGTAGAAAATCTACAACAGCTGCATGCCTATTTTTGCAAATTTTTAAACGTGAAAAATAGAAGAAAACACAAGTCTGCTTAGCTGAGTGAGGCGAAACAAGGGTCCCGGCCCTTAATCAAAATCAGCCAAGACGAGAGGGTACGGACCAATAGTAATACTATTAATAATAATTATTATAATTATTTCAATACTTTTGGCTGTTTTTCACTGCGTCAGCAAACATGAAGAATAAAGACAATTATTAACAATATTAAAATTAGCCTGTACCTTCCCGATTGTTTCAGTGCGGGTCCAATTTGGTGTTGATCTATTCGGCGCGAGTATAATTCCGATAAATTTCTGTGATCAATTCATCTTACTAATGCGAAATAGAAAAATTTTATTTGCGATTTTCTTATTTATTTATTTATTTATTATTTTTAACCTAACCTCACTCACCCTCTTTCGTCGTACCCCCATTATGTTAATGAAAATATGTTTTGACGAATAAGAGATCCTCACAAGAAAAAAGGATAAACTAACTACGTCGCTCATTCCTGTACGCATTCATGAATGTACACAAAAACAAAAGTTTTTGTTTTTTGACAAATTTTACCCCCCCCCCCTTCAATCATTTTCCATTAGATATCATTTCGTACATTAATTATACTTCATTGATGAGATTTTAAAAGAACGAAACATGTCGTACAGTGTGGGTTAATTGTTCATTAGGTTCAACGCCCCCCTTAATAATTCCCATTTGCATTGGTTAAAAAATTTGTTTGTATCTAAAATTACTATTAAAATTAATTTTAAGTTCTTAGGTTAATTTCGAAAATTCTATAAAAAACTAGGTAATTTTTATTTCCCATAGTAGAAAGGTTTTTTCGAAAGACGGAAGTATCTTCGATTTAGCTGACAATTTATCAAGGTTAATTTGTAGCGATCAAGGCTTGACCGAGTAAATACCACAAATTTACAATGTCCCGATAATTCATATAAGTATTTATTGACATAAAAACTATTATGTAACATCTTGTTATATGGTAGTAAATTATGGGCAATTTAAAAATTCAAAATTTTTGATTTTCAACTTCGTTTACCATAAAAATAAAAATAGGTTGCAACTAACTTTTATGTGCTTACCAATTTAATTAAATGTCATAACAAGACAATTAGAGCAACAGTAAGTGAAAATACCATTTAAATTACCTAATTTAGATTTCATCATTACTAGTTAGTTAACAAACGTTAACCACACACAATTACAGTGGACAACAAATTTACTTCTTCCCTAATAATTTAAAAACATATTTTTCAAACTATCTCTCCACTATCGGATAATACTTGAAACCAGCAAATTATAAACAAATTACTGATTTAATTCAAAATTGCAGTCTTTTTTTAACACGGAGGTATTTAGAATCCACTTTCCGAAAATAACTTAAGGCAAGCATTTAATGGAAATGTACAAAAATATAAATAAAAAAAAAGAAATATTAATTTTCCTAAAATTAAATAATTTATTATGGGTCAATAAAACGACCCGAATCGTCGGACAATTAAATTGTTTCATTAAACCTATATATTTTAATTAATTTTTATTCAAATTACATATTAATCAAGTTATTGTTTCTATTAATAATTTATAATTCATTATAATTTAAAATAATTTTATTAATGTATGTAATTTTATTAATTCTACTCCACCATCGGGACCTCGGATCGGCCCTTTAAACCAGAAGTCTTTTATTTGAAATAAGAATTTCTAGGCATTAATAAATTTTAAACTTCACATCATTTAGAAAAATCACGGAAGTGTATTTTTGCTCGAACGAATTTTTAATATATCTTTTCAATCTGTTGAAATCAAATTATTGTTTCTATCTTTAAATTCTTCTATCTTTCTAGCTTATCGTTAAAATATATTTACTCGTTATTTTTATTTCAATATTATTATTTGAAAACCAAGTTTCCTATAGGAAATTCAAAATTAGGGTTATAAAAAATTGAAAAAAAAGAACAAAACTAAACAACACAATACAAAAAAGAAAAATGACTACGAAGAACAAATCTGGGGAAGAAAGAATAACGAAACAAAAGCACAATATTTAAAAATGTTAATCAAGGATCATGTAAATAGTAAACATTAAAAAACAAATATACAATTTTTTTGTACAAATTATCAAAGTTATATTAGATTGTATTATTTTAGTGTATTTTCTGTCTTTATACCAGCTCTAACGATTACCATGTATCCGTTTATAAATAAAATAAATAAATAAATGAAAATTACAAATGTTTTAATAATAATAATAACTTATAAATGTATCGCGTGCGGCAGAGATAAGAACTGACTGCTGGTTTCATCTGCAAGATCAGATTATGATGTACTCTTCAATATTTATTTTTGTGCGAAAACTTGAATTGATATGCATATCGATTAAACGTAGAAAATCGAATATTCGAATAATTCGAATATTTAAAATATTCCATTAGGCAAATTATTCGATTATTCATATGATTCGAATATTCATATTATTCAAATAATCAAATTATTCGATTATTCCCCCATTCCAGGACTCGCCAAACGCCGACAGTTTGAAGATTGGCCAAATATAAAAATGGTAAATTTTTTTCCCAAGTTTGAAAATTTATAATTAATCGATTCATTTTTAAATATTCCTTTTGGACAAATGCCAATTTTAGAAGTGGATAGTAAAATATTGCCATCATATAATATTCGAATAATGTGCAAAATTCGATTATTCAAATTATATGTTGCGATATTATTCGTATTTGAATATTCAAAAATTCGAATTTGATTCCCAGGCTTAGTGTTGTCCATAATATCACAATGGTTGACCCTAAATAAATAATCCTTAATATTTACAAAATATTTTTAGTTTTTTCAGTTCGTCCTGAAGTTTTCAAGTATGTTAAAAATATATGTTTTACGTAATTGTATCACAATGTTGTAAGTTTTAATATTTTATCGAGACTGTAATTTACATAATATACATTAGAATTTCCAGGCTGGATTTATTAGTTCAATCAAATATGAATTTATTGGTTGTACTAAAAAAAACCCATGAAATACAAAACAATTTTGTTTGAAAACTGTTGAAATTAATATTGTTTAAAGAAGTTACAATAAATTTACATTTTAGCAGTTTAAATTTAAATACAAAGCAAAATATAAACTGAAAATTCTACACGATAAAAAATGTATAATGTCCTCGCATAAAGTTTAATTACTTTCTTGATTACATTTAAAATTGTGAAACTTAAGTTAAAAATAAATGTTTGGTTGGGTCGGCTTTTGGTAGACTACTAGTGAAAATTGTATGCAAATGTGTTTGATTATGTACTATCTACCCTTAGCAATTACTTTCCACTAAAGCTGCTACTAACGGTTTTATGCCCTTTATGAAGCTCACGAGAGTAACTGCACCAGTAGTAGACACCACAAGACGATAGTGAGCACATGCACTTGCACTAGTAATGGCCATAACATCACAAATTCAAATGTTTTTAAACAATATGTTTTTTTTGGAAAATAAGTAGAAACAGTTTAGGGTGAACATTACTGCTACATGGTCATTACCGCTACATTCGCCTAACTAAAATTATACATATTATATAGTACAAACGCATGGTTGTGGATTAAAAGTGAAAAACATAAAAAGATAAAAATGAAAACAAATAGTAATTTCGAGAAATATTACATGAATATCAATAACAATTTTGAGCAGCTCAACCGTACATTCTGCCTGAAAGTTCTTATTGAGAGAGTGGCTAGCCTTTAGATCCAGTCTCGAAGCTTTAGAAAAACTAAATTATTTATTGCTGTAAATTGCTGTACAAATTAATGTCTAATTATAATTTCAATTATATTTATATAACATATTTAAGAAAACCATTAAGATATATTAGTTTACTACTAATAAGAATGAACGTTTATTAGAGAATTAAGATGTATTCTAAAAAATTTAAATTTAATTATTTGGAAAATTGTTAAATTACAACCAATTATACTAATTATAAGTTATTGCATGTTTAAAGTTAAATCTCCCAAAAGAACTTTTGAAAGAAAAACTGTTAGTGAAATACTATGCGTCGTTAAAAATTCTGTTTATTTTAAATTTTTAGTAGTAAGGATTGTAGTAGAAGTAAAATTACCTATACAAGGTTACTTATATTAATTAGACACTTACAAATCTAAGAAAAAGTAAACATAAATTATTATCACCGAATTTTCGTTGTAAGTTATTGATAAAAATCGAAGTAGGAATTATAATAATTTTCAAAAACGAATTAAACTGTGTATGTGCACCAAGCTTTGCTTAAATAATATTAATTATGTGTGTCAAGACATTATATGATATTTTTCTTTCGATTAATTTTAAATAGAAAACATTGTTCATATTTGCACACTTAATAAATAAGTGAACGTTAATCATGAAATCTAAATATACTTGGCACCTTTTAGAGCAAAGAATGATTTATAAAATTTCACTCCATATGTAACATACGTAAGCTACTGTTTGTAATTTAAATTAAACATCTCCAGTGAAAAATAAATAAAAAAGTGTGCAATAATTAGGTCCTTTAAATGTGTAAATTAGTGTTTTTTTCATCACATATAATTTTATTTGAACACAATTTTTTTTAATGTTGGGGCCCCAAATAAATCATATCCTACTACCAGTAGAGGCCTACGATCAGTTATGATCGTTCCCTGGAGGTTCACCCATCCAACTACTAGACGTGCCACATATTTGAATAAAAATTACTATTTTTAGGGAGTTTTCATCAAGTTTAATAACTATACAAACGCAACCTTGCCTGAGCCGAACAAAATTACATCACAAATTTTAAACACTAATCGTACAATACATTTAGAATTGATTAGATAATAGCTAATTGCTTGTAGTTTTACTAAAATTTATAACTAATAACTTGTAGACTTGACGTAATTTTCATGTAGTTAGTGGATACAAGTTTGATATAAATAACATAGTAAATACGGTTGTTAAATGATATGTAAATAATGACGTCATGTCATACATGAAAATTAGTTGCTTATAGTTTAGTAAAATTTTTATATTTATATTATATAAATGTAGGTAACCAAAAATATTTAAAATAAAACCACAATACATATATAATGTATTGTATATCAATTTGCAACGTACCATGTTTATTTATACGTTGGATGACTAGAAAATTGTCTTCTGTTAATTAATATTGGTAAAATCACTCGTTAAGGTTTTCCTAGAATTTTACAATAAAGCTTTTCACTTTAACCATAACTTACAAGTTATATAATTACAACCTGTGTTATAAAAAAATTAAGCGAAATAAAAAATAAAAATTTAATATCACAATAATACAACTAAAATGTGTGTCACTCAAATTAACCCATTTTGTATACAGAAATTATTATGATTTGAATAATAATGTGGTTTTTCTGGTTGTGTTACACATTAAAAAAACTACAACTTTTAATTAGATTAAAACTAAAGTAGAAAATTATATTAAAAGAATAAAACAGGGAGAAAAAATAACGGTATACAGGGCAGTTTAATATTTAATTATTATTTAAAATTAATTAATATGCAAATTATATAATGAAATAAGTAATTGAAAGTAAATATCGTTTTTTATAATTTATTAAATCTAGATTTGTAGAGCACAATATACAATTTTAATCACATATTATATTTTAGAATTAAGTAACATGTTTAGTTCTTCTAGAAATAAATTATCAAGTTAAAAGTTAATTAATACTATTAAAATAATTTATGCTGGTGCAATTTAGTTATTATTATTAGTATAGGCATAGAAAAATATGTACTAAAAATATAACATTTAAATTTTACACTTGGTGGGGTTTTCCTTGGTGCACGAGTCGCTTAAAAGTGTTATATAATTACGTAACACAATTAAAACAAAATGTAAATTATTGAAGAATGCATAAATTAACATATGTAAACCGAAGACCTAACCTTCCTCAATTTTATATAATTAATTTTACTGGTATTTTCCCCGACACGCTTCAACGTATAATGAAAATATTTATAATAACAACTTTAGGTTCCTTCAATAGATTTGAATTTTTCAGAGGTCTTTAAACCTATTAATAAAACATTAATGAATTGGGTTTTAAGAATTTTTTAATTCAACTTAAAAAAATGCAAAAATACTTAAGTATAAATAATTATTTTCGTAGACGCACTGTTTCAGAGTTATTAACGCGTTAAGAATTTTAAGGTCTTAATCGGTTATGACAAAACGTTTTTATCTAATGAATAATAAGTATGTATAATGATAGATATTTCGATTACAATCTTAAAAACAATCGAATTGTTTAACAAATTTATTATTTCTTTTCATTTACATCTAGATAAATAAGTAGTAGCTATGCACATAGAGCAACGACTTGAAAACTCTGAAATTGCAATTGAGGATGGAAAATATTTAAAATTAACCCTATTTTACTTTCGTAAGAAATCAGTACATAAAATTAATTAAAAATATATTTTTTAAGTAGTATTTTTATTTATTTCTATAACAGAATTTTAATTTTTTTGGGCGCTTAAAACTATATTAATTTAAATTAATAGATAAAATACCTAAATAAATCCTAAAAAAACACTAAAATAAACATAAAGTAGTCAATTAAATAATGGGTCAATAATGATCCGGTTTTAGTACTCCAAGGTTGAAAATTATTGCAGTATAGCAAAGATCAATTAACATTATGTTAATATTTGAAAGCAGAAAATGGATTATCAGGAAAAATCAGTATCTATTGGAAATAATTAAAAAATATAAGATGAAAATTATGGAAAAAATCAAAAACCATAACCATAAAATACTACAGAAAATTTTATATTGAAGTTGTAAACTCTCCACTTTAATTTTTTCACAGTTAGAACAATTTGTAATAATTATTATGTAGAATTTTTCGAAATTCTGGGTGGTGCACCATAGTAAAAAAACATTAAAACCAAAATTTTGAATTATTTCTTAGACTTCATTTATCCGAACATTCTTTGTAATACTCTGGATAATGTAGAATAAGTTCAAAAAACGTTTTTGTTAATATCATTCATACGGGGTGTTTATTTGAAAACGAAAAATTTGTGGTTTTAATTTCTAACTACTTTGGATTTTTAAATGCATTGTACACTTTTTTATTTGGCATCTGATTTTCGAGATATTTGTTGCTGGAAGTTTTTAAATGAACAGGAAAAAAACAAAAATGTACAAAATTATATTAACTGTAATGTTTCTAATTTTAATAATTGTATTTCTTTGAAATATTTTTTCCAATTTTCTTGTGGGGGAAGTACTCAAAGATATTGTTTTATTTAAAATTCATACTCTTAAAATTAGGTCGATGTGAAGATTTTAAAGCAATTTGAGTTTAGTATTAAAATGTATAATTAAAAATCCCAGTTTTTAGCATTTCGGTATTTAGTTGCGTGTGTTGGAAAATTTAACGCAGAAGTAAACAAACTTTAATGTAGGTTTTATTGTCCGTTAATAAAATAAACTGTGTGAAAATTAAATACATTTTATTATTTAAAAATATCTATAGGGACAGGTTTAACTCTTTGTATATGTACGTAGGTAATTCAGTGTCATATCAACATTGCTTAATGTAAATAAGACTTTATTGTGCATTGGGGTACCATTGATTAACACTTCTTAAGGTTGGTTTATGTAGAACGCCAACATGATGTAACCCGCCACAATCCAGTATTTTCATTGGTTTACCTCGTTAGCGTTGCGCGCTACGTCGGCGTTCTGCATAAACGAATCTTTAAGTATGGGGTCGTAATTATATGTATTATTTATGTGCTTCGCTTTATTTTGAAGGCGATCAAACAGCAAAACTTCAATGCAGTTTTTACTGCTCGTTGTATTTTAGCTGTGGTCAAGTTAATCAAATCAGTAAGACCATTGCAGGTATACAGGTTTTTTTTACATTTTCCCATACCACATATTGTTTTAATTTTTTTACGATTATTTAATTTAGTTTATTAACTGTATATAAATAAACAGGCTTATTTATTTCAGTGACTGCAGTCTATAAATCTGAAATCGCTAAGACAAATTTATAGTAGGGGACAGTGGGGTGAAACGAGATACCTCTCCGAATATTTTCCCAAAAAAATTTAGGCAGATTTAATAATTGTATTGCAAAAGTTTGTATGTGGTGTATTATATGTAATAAAAAGTGAACTCATAACTCGTGAGATTGCATATTGTTGTGCCCCCGGGTATAGAGCAGAACGTGTTTTTTATATATCGAAAATAAGTAAATTTTCAAATTTTTATTACCATTATGTTATGCTAAACGTCCTTTTTTTACATCGCCAAAAATTGTGCCACATCTCGTTTTTCGCCGGTGTACCCTGTCTTGCAATACCTGTCCAATAAACCTACTGTCATTAAGATAAACGACTGGTAGCTGGAGTTATATCAACTACATAGAGCGTAATTGATAATAGCAATTTCACATCTAGTTTTTTCAATGAAAAATCCTTGTTGAATTTTATTAACTGGGCCTGGATTAGGCCTATTGGAAATTTTTGGAAATACAAATATTGCATACTTTTATTGTTTGTGTATATATTGTAGCAATATCTGACTAAGGAATCGAACCTAAGTACCTTATTCTCATTACAAGCAATTATTCAAGTTATCTATACAATCGTAAAGAGCACGATAACATTTTATTTCGTATTTTGATAAGAAATATGTACATAATATTAAAATTTGTGATTTTTTGTATTGCTGGAAAATTTTGTAGTAATTTGCAGTAGAGGTACATATCTGGTAGGAATTCCGATGGAATTCTTGACAAATGAAAACGAGTTTATATTGAAAGGTATCGATCATTTATTAACAACTATAAAATTTATTAGGGCATTGTTAATGTGGAATTTTTTAATAACAAATTAGAAAAGGGAAATGGTTTTGAAAATGATACGTGATGCATTTATAACCATTTTGTAAATATAAACGATGATTGTGGTCATTATTTATAAAGAAATAAGGGAAATGAATAGACATGAATTAGTTTAATATAAGAAGGGATAAGAGGGCAAGAGACTTTGTTAAGTGATAATAATTATCAGTTGTAAAGAATAGACTTATTAAAAACGACGTCTGATAAGTTGTTGACAATTTCAAAGTTTTACAAATACGCCGTTAAGAACATTTACTAATCAGCTACGTCACATTAAATTATTATTTAAATTATCCGCAATTTAATTCGATAATGTTGTACTTTGAAAATTTAGTCTAATAAAAGAATTTTAAAATGTTGATCAAGGCCTTGCGCTAGAATAAATGAAATTATTACTACTATAAAAATATTTCGATCGATTGTAGTTTAATGGTTACGCTTCATAATTAAAGGCTTAAAATTCCATTACAATAACACTTTCACAATGCGTCAGCCGATAAGGCACTTCGCCCATTATCAAAAAAATTTGCAAAATTCACCCAACTTCTTAATTTTCATTTATTAATAAAAATTAATTATTTAACATACCTTACATCTTCGGGTGATGATATTGTAAACGGGCATTTTGGTTTTTGAAGTACTGTTCATTCAAAAACTTGACGTAAAAACTGGGCCAAAGTCGTTTACAACATTAATTTAAGTCTGGCATAATAATGCATAAAGTGCAATCAAATTTTCTAAAAAAAGGGGCTTGCACAACTGGAATACTCGTAGAATTTTAAATCACAAATACAACGTGCACAAAATTTTAAAATCCTTAATTGTTTAACCAAATAATTAACAACAATATTTAATCCACACTAGTAATACTTTTAAAAAAACTTGTTAATTAAATCAATACTGCTGTTTCAATAAACGTACAGGTACAACTCCGTAATCAAACTTTACCGCCGTAATACTCGCCGCTGTAACACTGTCATACGTCACGAATGAAGTGTATATGAGAGATAAAGTCATAATTACTGGACCGAGCGGCAATTTAAGACAGAAATACTGGAGAGGGAACCCTATTATGTAACATAAGTACGCCCCCTTTCCGGCTTAAATGCACCACACGACAACGTTTCAGTAATCTTTCAAAACATCATTTTTATATCTATTATATCTACTCGAGTATGACCTTAATCTTGACTTCAGATTCCCAAATTTACATCTCATTAATAAGGTCAAGTGATTATTATTATAATAATTATGTGTTAATTTTAATACCTGTTCTCCAACGCGGTATCATCAATCAATTATTATTATTTAATAAAAATATGCTGGTAGGGTGATCTCGGTATAAACCACTACCATAATCGGCAGCCCATACAATTATCAAACTACCACTTAAATAAATCATCGGAATACCATTTATACTACTATACTTTGATTCTACTTAATTTTTTTCTTATTAGTACACCCTAATAGTACACTCGATAATAAAAATAAAATAAATTGGTTAACAAGCATAAACAAATTAATATTTTATCTAATATTCACCTCACTAGGGTATGGAGTGTGCGTTTTGGGTCATGGCCTACACATTGCTCACGAAACCATTAATTTAATCATTTTTTTCTCTAAACGTTAAAAAAACTTAACTTGATGTTATTCAATTACCAAATTTAAAGTTTACCCATAATAAACGGTTTAGAACACGGTCGGGTCCATCGTCGCCACTCCGCCGTTTCTCCGTCGATCAATCAATCAATCATCCATCTATACAAACCTGTGTGGGCCTTGCTTGAATTCACAATCTCTCTCCATCTTTCTCGTTCTGACATGAGTTTCTATCTGATCTTCCTCTATTCCTATGGTTTTGAGGTTTACTGTAATATTTTCACGCCATCAACGACGTCGTCCTAAGGGTCTTTTATCTTCGCTAAACCATAATATTACTATTGGTCTGATAACAGTCTTATAGCTTTATTCAGACATTCCTTGCTTGAAAAGTTTTTGCTAATGCGTATATGCAGTTTTGTTTATTCAGTTTATTCTCTGTTCATATTCCCTTTCCTTATAGGTTTTATTGTGTTTCTTGCTTTCCTTCTAACAGTAATATTATATTTTTGTACCTATACGTTCTGGGGGTTTACTTTTGTAACATTATCTTTCTGAACGCCTTTCTTTCTTTCAAAATCCTTTGACATTCGCTATCCCATCCTCCGCTTGATTTCTTCTTGCTTTCTCTGCCAAGTATTTTGTCTACTGCTTTAGTTGTTGCCTCTAGAATATCTTTCCATGCACCATCCACGTCGGCTCGGGGTGGGTTTTTCTCGAGTTGTTATATTGAGTTTTCAATTTTTTTTCTCTTTTCCTTGTTATTCAGTTTGGCTGCATTCCATCGTACGGTTGCACTTTTCTGTCTAACTTTGGCTACTACCATAACGTGGTCCGAATCTTCTTGTTAAATTGCCAAATTTGCTTATGAGTATTCAAATGATCGAACATCGTAGATTTTATCTATATTATTTGTTGTTGATAAATCAATCAACCATTTACCACCACGGAAATTAAGTATTTAATTTTTTAATATAAACATGACCATCGATATTTTATATAGCATTTTTAATTAAGTGGCAAATGGCAAAAGAATTATATTTACATTATTTGACGAATGTTTGCCAAGTTAACCAAACGTTCGGCGAATATTAGGTTTAGAAAATATTCCCATACAAATGCGTGTCTATAATAAAAATTTGCACGCTGACACATTTTCTGTATATTTGCTAATCATTCGGCATTTTTTGAGCGTTTTTTAAACGAAACTAAAATTTTGTGATTTTCTTCTTCTTTTGTTGACAATCTTGCGACCGTCATGAATTTTCTTACCATGACGGCACTTACAGTGTTGCATTTTTGCAGAAAAACTGCATTTAATGTGGGGAAAATCAACTATATTGGGTTTCCCACTGTTTAGAGACGTGATGATGTTGATCATGATATCATGGTCTACGGATGGATTCGAGAGCTGTGTAAAATTTTAAATAAAGCTGGAAAGGTCACTGTATGATCTAATTGATTTTCTTAATACATTTTCTTGCAAGATGAGTAGCTTGCGGAGCATCAATTCTGGTACCAGAGTGACCAGGATGTGTCTGAACGAAGTCGGTTTTATTTTAATTTTTTTAGTTATTCCATTCTCAAAAAAAATCAGCAAGTTAAAATTGGAAATCTATCGGCCTTTAAATTTCATACTGATCATAGGCAAAATAATGAAGGGCATACTTGTTGAGCAAACAATTGACAAGCTTCCAAATGCCAACACAAATTTCTACATGGTCTATCAACTATGACAAATCTGTTTTCCTGCTTTAATTTATTGGTCGTACCAGCTGGTTGTAAACTACTTCGATTTCTCTTGTGCTATTGGGCAAATAGGGCGACTTTTAATTAGTTGGATAGCTTTTGAGTATTTTTACGTGCATCTAATTGTTTTTAAAAGGGTTAAAATAATATATAATATAAAAGTAATGAATTTCAGTTAAATGATTCTAATGGAACGAAATCGAGACAATCTTTGTTAGGGTTGGTCCTAATTTTCATTAAAAAATTTTTAAGAATAATTTCTATTTGTATCAAATGTTAAACTTATACAATTTTTTAATAACTGATGTGTCTACATAATTCTAGTTATGTATACCGTATCCTATCAGTCAGTAGTGTATGAGGTACATTAGGGTCAATGCCAGCACGATATACGTACCGACATAATATTATTATACCTACCTGTAATAAAAATTTAAATTATTTTCTATAATAATAATTTAATATTTTTTAAAAACGATAACTGAAATGTGAACACATTTTTTAACGTCTAGTCAAATTTAATTATTCTCATTTAAGTGAGACAAATAAACATGCATGTAACTTATTCATTTATGCTGCTTATGGTAACGAGCTAATAAGTTAGTATGTAGTAAGACAATTTAACAAATTTACCTATTTATATATGAATTTTTAATTTGATTTTAAAATTGATAAGTTCCTGAAGAATTTACTCATTTGTAGAATAGAAAAGCCTTTAAGATGTTAGACTGAGAAGAAGAAGAACTCAAAGCCGTTTAGAGAAGTACAATATTTTCTTTAAAGGCTGATGAATTAAAATTAAAAATGTTTCAATAATTGTACTGAGCTACATATACTATTGAGAAAAATGTGAGCAAAAATGATCACAAACCATTTTAAAAGGAGTATCTCGTTTGTCCTTGTCTCATCATCCATGCATAACTTAATTTATCCATTTTATTATTTTTTACATTTTTCTTTGGTTGGTGACGCAATTATAATTTCCAAATATTTTTCCATCGCATTCCGTTTTTTGTATTTTCCCACTTGTACTTCTCAATCCTTTTGATGCTTTCTGTGAAAGGTTAAAAATCTTCATTGATCTAAACCGAACCTCGTTGGTGTAAATTTTGGATTTTCTTTTTGGTGCTTGATATTATTATTGTTGTGCATTTTAAAATAAATAATGAACAATCAATGCATTTATTAAACAAGTTTTTGTTTTCCAAGTACCTATCGGTTTTTCTTCGACACGCATTAACGATTCTCGGGGATCACAAATTTATGCAAACTACGTTTATAATATTATTATAGAATTTCCCATCAAATGCAACATATAACATAATTATGAAAATGCATATTGAGCTCCCTAAGCCAAAAGCCTTCGATAGCCTCTCTCGTGCTTTTATAAATTCTGATTTTTGGTGGAATATTTTTCAAAATAAAATTATTAACGTAATACTTTCTATACAGATATACAAATCAAATAATAATAAAGCAGTTAAATAATATTATCCATTTTATTTACAAATTTACGATCAAACGATAATACAGCCTATCTGCTTCCTATGTGTGCACACAAAAATTAATTTTTCCTTATTTTTTTATTTTAATTTTTTCCCTAACCAATGTTATAAAATCTGTAGTCCAGATTTAAAACAACGGGCCCCCTCTCATTGGTACGTTGGTACGTACAATATTTATGCAAAATTTTATAGATCCCAGTTTTATTTGCTGCAGTATTTTGGAAACGCGTCAGCATATAATTTAAGTATTTTCGGGCGGAGCTGATAGTCCACCAATTTTCCTTATTCGTCCAGGTTCACAAAACTACACTGCCAATGGCGTTTCAAAATCTATTTTCTTGAGAATTGCTGCTTCAA
The DNA here is from genome assembly GCA_963170105.1 of Cantharis lateralis. NCBI lineage: Eukaryota > Metazoa > Arthropoda > Insecta > Coleoptera > Cantharidae > Cantharis > Cantharis lateralis. The sequence continues at coordinate 22,283,493 of OY720630.1, read as the reverse complement.
TTGAGAGCAAAGATATAGATTATTTCATCTTTGTTAAATAAATCGGACTCAACCGCCCTCTGGAATCAAATGCTCTAATATAAAATATTGTAAAGATGAAAAATAAAAAAAATATCTCATTTTTTTTTGCAAAACTTGCATGTTATTACCATGGAATGCGGTTGATTTGAAACAGATTTTTTAAATATTTATATTATGAGAAAATGAAAAATCTATCATATATAAAATAAATTAATAAAATTATTTTCGACCAAAAAATTACGGGAAAGTTCCTTTAAATAATAAAAACTAATAAGATGTATGCAAAATAAACGATTCGAGCACTACTAAGAATTATAAGACAATTATTATAAAACACGCAGATTTACAAATAAGTTGAAGTAAGCAAAAAACCTTGCTTTTTGAATTCCAATTACGATTATACCATTATCAAATCGATACCAGTTTTTAGAGATGATGATGATGAAAAATCATTTGAAATGCATTATAAACAAGGATATATTTTTTCCAATAAGAAAGCAACTAAATTAACACGAACATATTAAAAAAACATGAATTGATTCGGAATCGAAAAATAAATAATAAGTTAGTAATATTCCATCCATTCTTCCGCATTTCTAGCATACGAAATAAAACATTCCCCACCAGGTAAATTCAGACCAACAATGCTGGGGATACCAGACGGATATGTTATTTGCTAGACCAGCAATTACAAACTGATTTACTAATATCAATCCGTCTTATCGGTTATGATGTAACCATATACTATTAGTCAACGCTAATCACTCATGTCGTTCAAAATCTCTTCAATGAACTGTCCCAGAAAGCAGATCAAAACACTGAAAACCTTGGCTCAGCCCCGTTGCCCGGCATTGAAACTATCTCTGTCCCCATTGAAACAAAGGAAACAGAGGAATTGTCGCTTTACCCTCCTATATCCGAATTTATTCCTTAATACGTTAATAACATGCGGACAGAAGGACGCACTGGGCCTTTTATAATAATGATACTAATATCAAGGATGCCGCCACGGGAAGGTAAGGTGGGGCAGTTGGCAGTTGCCCCTCTTGGAAAATAATCAAAAAATGACTTTTCATAATCGCGCAGATATTTATAAGCTTTCATTTTTTGTATTTCTTGATCTACTCTGCCATCTTTAAATTTCCATTTAAATCAAGATTGGCCATAAATTTTACTTTTTTTACATTAATTTTGAGACCTACGCCATGAAAATTTGTTTTAATGGTCTCCAGCATTAATTGAGTTTTCTCTATATACATATATAGAGTTTAAGTGCATTTTGATCTTTATAACCTCCCATACTCTTGTTTACTCTCTCAATCTCATTCGATACTTGTCTATTCAAAGCCCTTAACTATTATGTATTTACATCTCCTGTGTCTCTCAGTATCGCGTTCTTTGTTCCATCAACCTTTTGTTGTCTACAATGAGTTTTTTCTTGATTTTCCAGGGGCACCACTTTATTTCGGCTTTTTTGATCAAAAATCCCTAATTTTTTTAATATGCATTTCATTGCTCTCCATTATTATGTTTCATCTAAATCAATCGCACATACAGTGGCTAACGAAAATATTCGAACCCTCCTATGTCACTAATGTAAATTGAGCATTTTGAAGCCGTTCTTTGTCATATAAAAATCGATTTTGGAGCAAAACTTTTTAGACATCTTTTGTTGCAAATTTCATTGCCTTCAATTTTGTTCCTATGCATTTTTCTATTTTGCCGCGCCGTTTCTGACTGACAGCGACTTAAACAAGACTCTGTAAAATGAAAAAAATATTGTCATCTATATCTCGGAAACGGTTCGTTAAAATAGAAAAATATATAGGAACAAAAATGTAGAGAATGAAATTTACAAGAAAAACATACCTATTCATTTTGTTATTTCTTTTCACCGTTTCCGAGATATAGAAGATAATATTTTTTGCATTTTACAGAGTCTTGTTTGAGTCGCCGTCAGTCAGAAACGGCGCGACAAAATCGAAAAATGTATAGAAACAAAATTGAAGGCATTGAAATTTTCAACAAAAGATGTCTAAAAAGTTTTGCTCGAAAATCGATTTTTATACGACAAAAAACGGCTTGAAAACGTGCAATTTACATTGCTAACATAAGAGGGTTCGAATATTTTCGTTAGCCACGTATCACGTTTCTAGAAATGTTCAGGAAAGAAACAAAACTGTGTGATTACCTATAAGTTCATCCTTTTTACTCAAATTTTCGGCAAGGCATGCCTTAGAAAATCTACTTTGAATTAGTATATCATATATTATATTATAATTTTTCTGCAATTAGCGATTCCAATGCAACCCTCGCTCAGCTACACTTTGCTCCGGTCGCTCCGGGCCGTTTTGACAAGCGCAACCATGCCAAATCTCGGATCGAGGCACTCTAAAATTCACTATTTTTTAGTACTAAGAAAAAAACGTACCATTTGTTATGTAAAACTCACCTCCAACCTGCCGTGTGTAGCCAATCACTTCATGACAATGTTAATTGAATGTAACAATTTCAAAGCTTTTGGAGAAAAAACTAGCGGATTTTCCTCCGACTTTATATTTTTTATGTATATTATAGCATATTATTTACTAACAGTTTTTCATTAAATTTTGTCGAAATCTGCGATCTTGTATTATTACCAATCCCCCGAAAGCTTTTGTAAACTATTTTGTTTTATAATTTCAGATACTTTTAATTGCCGAATAACAGACATGGCGAGCTATGTAAGTATTATTGCTAAAATCTACTAATCTCCAAAGATTTTATAAATATTTTAACCCTTTATTTCAATTAAAGAAATTGAAATTCGCCTCCCAAGTTTGAACTTTTTGCATTAGGTGCTTAGGGTCGCTTTCTTACATTTACATACAGCAAAAATCAATTTTTAACGAAGGTATTTCATTTTAGGTAACGCCACAAAAAAAACTACGTATACTGACTATCCCTCTACATATATTGACTGTACCAAAGATTCAGGAGATGAGTTATCGCCACCCCACGATACGTATTTATTTGAATCAAGACAACTTCATTGAAGGGATTTTGGAAAAAGTTATCTACAACTATAATCAAATTTTACTCAAAAATGTGACTCATTTTTACTCTGCAAATAGAATGTTTCACACTCATGACTCAATTAATGTTGTCTTTAATGAGATAATGAAATTCGAAATTTTGACCAGCAACGAATACAAAGAATTTGTGAAGATCTTGTCAACTGACGTACAACCTGGAAATTTATACTCTCAACTCCATACTTCGTTATACCAGGTATCGCCAGATGGCAACGAAAGCATTACAGAAGAGGTGTCATTTACTGTGTCAGAAGCCATGGACCAGAATCAGTAAATATAGTAGATAACAGGCGCGGATACAGGATTTCGTTTAGGGGGGGGAATTTTTGTGTGATTCATCTATCTTCTAGTAAATTCGTTCTAAACAAAAAATTTGATAAAATTTTAGTTTATTTGATAAAATTTTGAAATTGCTCCCCCCCCCTGTATCATATTACTAAATCGTTTATTTGGGAGGAACTTATGAAATTTGGTACAGTTCTTCCTTATGCCCAAATAAATAATTTGATCAGCAGCATCCCCTAATAATTTATAACCTGAATATTCATGATAGCAGTATATTTTGAAAATAATGGATTTTTTTTCAGTTCAAATATTTACATTGCAAACCTTTTTAAACAGTTTTACATAATTCAAAGGGACTGATTAAACTAATTCCAAATCCTAAGCCGACATAATGTCATCTTGAAATTTGAACATTAAATTGTATTTTTCCAGAACATCCGAATATGTTCGTATGAGATTTCATTTTGAACGAATTTGTGTGCCCGGAATCAAATATGATAACAAAAAAGCGATACTTTTAATCTACATTAATATAAATATTTATAAATAAATATTTAAATAGTAAATAATAAAATATTTATGAATTAATAGATGACATCAATTGATAGATTAACCAATGTTAACTTACTCTATTAGCCATTGATAAATGTAGAGATCATTTGTGTATAATTGGCGAGAAGAACTATACATGAAATTTTCATTAATGCATTCGTTTTTACACGATTTTGTTATCTAAATGCAATGTCAAGCAATATTGTTACATATTTCAGATCAAAAAACGAAAGTAACATTAAGATGCATGAAAAAATAGCAATAATACGCAGGTTTTTGTAACTGTTTCTCTTCCTCAAATTGCACTTCCAGATAACGAGGCAGTTTTGGCATTGAAAGGGTATACAGTGTCCATGTATGGTGTCCATACCTACTCTGCGACCTTGAACAGTCATGTCCTTATTTGTTGAAAGTAAACCTTTGATCCGATTACGACCAATACTAAATGTCTTTCAAGCTACCTATCAAGCTTCACAGATAAGGGAAAGAGCTCAGAGAACAACGTAGGATAATCTTCTTTTTCTGCGCCGGATAGTTGGAAATTGAAGCCCCTTGAGGGGCTGATAGAAATTTGGGAATTGCACGGAAATGCGCGACTATGTGTTGCATCTGCAGAAAAACATGTCGGCTTGCATTCCGAGTTGCTGGAAGTACAAAGTTAAATGTGAGAATAAAAAGTAACAATGATCACTGCATTTATCGAGGGCTAATAATTAAAGTAACTTAATATCGATTCATCTATTGATGTCATCGTCTATTAATTCATAAATGTTTTATTATTTACTATTTATATATTTATATCAATGCAGATTAAAATTATAATCTTTTTGTTATCATTTTTTATTCTTGACACACAAAATAATTCAAAATAATAACTCACACGAACACATTCATATGAATAGCAAACAATGTAATTATAAGTTCAAATTTCAAGATGGCGTCATATCGGCTCGAGATTTGGGGTTGGTTTAAATTTCACTGGGATCATCGACTTGCATTAGTATAAAAAAAATGCCTAAACTGGTTGGAAATATAAGTATTTGAAATGAATGAAAACAATAAACTTTCATTATTGATAAAATAAGCCGCCATCTTGGATTCTAAGAGTTGAAATTAAAGATGCTGCAGGCCAGATCGTTTATTTGAACCTAATAAAAACGGTATCGGCGATTGGATCCGTGCCTGAGGGGAACAATATTTTCTGTGCAAAATTTATGATCCTGTGGTCACTACTAGTGCAAATGTAGTATTATTTCTTATAAAAGTATAAGCATTGTCCCATAAAGGATCCCACTATGTATTAAATAATAATCTTTCTTTAATATAATATTTTCGAGTATGTAGGAATTCTGAGAATTTGTAATGTGATAAAATATTTCATCATTAAAATCTTGAACAATTTAAATGTAAACAGCAAAAATCTCGATAAATTAGTATCTTAAAAGTTAAAGAAAAACATTGTAATTCCAAAAAGTAAATTATCTCAAAAATACGTACTTAATTTCAAATTTCTCATTTTGAAATATTACAATAAATTTTTTTGAAAGTATGTAGCAAACCATCATTTTTGTAATTGGTGTTTAGACCTTTCGTCTATTGGTGAACATAAACCTCCTTCTAATCTACTATATATTATATAATGTGTGTATTTAAATCGTTCAGCATACGGTCACCCATTCAAGTGCAAACCACTATTAAGTGGGTCTTTGTACTCGTTTTTTCCCGGATTTGGTTCATTTACTGTTATAAACACTCAAATTGTCAATTCAAAACTATCTGAAAAATTGTATTTAGAAGCAATAGGCAATGATATGTAAACCCAAATACCTAAAAATTACTTGTTAATATTAATTATAAAATATTATGATAAATATAGAGCTTTTGATTGATTGAAGCCCCTGCCAACCTTGTTTATGATTTGTTTTTGTTATTAATAAACACATATTTTTCTGAAGATAATACTTTTCGGTCAATTTGGCTGGTTTCGGTTTCGGCCATAAATTGACCAAAACTGTGGCTCGGCCAAAACTAGCGTTCATAAAGTGTCGTGTGTTTCGAAACGGACTCACTCGCTTATAAAGTGATTTCCTAATAAATTGAAGTATTTTTTTTAATCTAATCGAATAATTTGTAACCAAGCTAGGAAAAACACTAGATTTCAGAATATAATAAAAATTAACCCTACTTTGAATTTGCTATCTTAATTTTGCAAATTTTACACGAACTTATCAACTCATGCTTTATATTTTGATTAGTAATATATAATATTATAAGCATTCAATCAAGTTGACAGTGATAAAATCAGATAACCGATACATTTACATATCTAGAAAATGATGATAAAATGACCATAATAATTGAGTCAAGTTATTGCAATAATAATCTAAATTCTAACGAGCAGTGTAAACAAAAACAACAAATACGACTTTTGATTAAAAATTAATATAATTATTGTCGGTAAATTTTAAGGCAATAATTGGTATTATACAATATTTGCAATGTATAAATAAATTCTTGAAGCGTTTGGAAAAATTAATCATCCTATGCAGGAAGTCTACTGTGCAGCTACTAACTATTCTAAACGCATAAAAATGTTTTCAGATATTTAGAAAAATGAAGTAATACTACATCAGTGGCAGAACTTAAAAAGTTGGGCAACCCCCTAAACAATTTCTGGGCCCCCGTTAAAATTGTATTTTTTTTGGGGAAAAGAGCAGTTTAGTATAATAAATATTTTTTACTTTGTATTATAGTATTTACATAAAATAAATTCTAAGTCCATGCTTAACACTAAACTAGTTTACTATAGGTACCTACTTGTTAATGCTGCTAGCCAGTAAGAAAGAGTAATAAATAACATACTGTGTTCCAAACCTAAACAATCGGTACCAAAAATTAATTTGAAAATCTAATTTCAAAGTAAAATGCTAAAATTTGCTTTAAAAATGATTTCAAATTATGTAAAAAATTTTGAATTACTTAGAAAAACTTCTTGGGCTTCTCATGGTCATGGGCACCCCGCATGCTAGTTCCGCCACTGTACTACATTTAAAAGATTAGAAAATGCTACCGCATTGTTTTGTTTTTTATTAATAAATAAATGTTTCTATAGGCTACAGAGTTAAATCATATGTATAATTGGTTGCATATATTCCAAGAATCGTCGCATAATATAATATAATATATGTATTTTAATTAAATTTTGCCAATGGATTAACCACAGAGAAATTTTGGTGTATAAGATCTAGGAATTGCAAATAACTTAATTAAAAGAATTGCAAGGGATTTATCAAGAAATGGCAGGAATTGGAAATTGAAAATAAAAATTAAGGTACAGGATTTTGATCTGCAAATTACCCCAAATATAAAAAAAATGTTAAATAAAAACTTTTCTTACCTCAGAAGTACTCGTAGCGCCTGAACTAAGAGCTGGTGACATTATTGGTACATCACTATTTGGACTTGGAGAAGGAACACCAGAGCAGAACGGATATCCTCCTGGTGTGTATAGTGTGGTAGTAGGTGGTGCAGAAGTATTTACAACAGATGAAGAATAATTATTGTTCGTTACACTGGGTGCACTGTGAGTTTGATTTTGGTATTGTGGATTTTGGTTTAAATAATTTGTGCGATTGAGAGGTTGCTGGAATGATTCACTTAGGTATTGCCGCACTTGACTTTTTTGTTTTTGTATCACGTGATATCTTGTAGGATTTTCCAATTTTGTTTGAACCTTAAAAAAAACATTCATTTTAATTATTGCAAGTTAAACTAAACTTTTGTAAATTTTTTTAATTTTATTTCGTCTTTTTAAAAAATAATTTATCTTGGTTAAAATTAAACTAAATAAAATATTTAGCAATAATTGTCAAAATTGTCTTATTATCAATTTTAAATAATTGATAATGAATAATAATACTAATTAGTATTATTTTTCCGTTAGGTCTACGACCTATTTATGTTGTTTTACCGAATACCTGAGGGAATTAGATATAAAGCCTGTCCAAAGAGAAGAATCCTAAAAATATTTATCACAAACGAGACCTTCAGATTACATTCAGAGATTCCACAGTTCGATCGTTTTCGACGCTCAGAAGAAAGTTAAGGTTAGTGTAGAGGCAAAAAAATTAATTAATACCTAGTTAATTCCATGTCAGCCCTTAGTTTTTGTAACGTCATGACTGTTAAATTTTAAATAAAAAGTAAGCTATATTGGCGCAACTAGGTTTAATATTTTGGGGAGCTAAAGATATTAACGACCCATTTTTTTCTCCTAATTTCCTTACGTCTTGTTTTCAAACGTCTTTCACTCGTTATAGTCAATTCATTTTGGGGAGCTAAGAGCCCCTCTGTTGCTCTTCTCGAAATGAGGTATGGAAACTCGCATTGCAAATTTTAAAAAAATGATTGAGTATATAGTAATTTTGTAAATATTTAGGTTAGATGGCGTAATAGTGTATAGAAAAGGTATTATTTACTTGAAGTAGTCAAATCTATTATCTAATCTGCGATCAGAAACTCCTATTTTATAATAAGCTTTGTGCTTATCTTGCACCACATGTATTAAACCATGGTCTACTTCCAGTTTAAATCAAACATTTAGTAATAATTATGTATTCAAAAAGGTAAATCTTTATTTTTATATCAATAACAAAAATATTTTACTACTAGAGATAACATTATCCTTCTAACATAACGGTTCCCTTGATAAAGATGTATGTATAAAAATGAGCTTTTCGTGAGTTCAGATTTACTCATACAATGTTCTGCAACCAACTTCAAGCGTATAAAATAAAAGGCAGTAAACCATTGTTATAATACCTAGTAGATTATCAAAGTAACTAGTAAAAATAAATGTAATTAAAAAATACAAATAAAAATATGCAAAATTTGATTTTTACTTAATATTACCGGGTGACCCAAAAAAAATAATAACAAAGTTTGATCGGTTTTACCTTGTCAGCCGAATGATCAAACAAATTGAGAAGCGTGGCCAAACCGCACATCATCCAAGGAGAGGAAGAAAGGGAACAGTCAACAAGTTCGCGGTCCGTCAGATCATCAAGAAGCGACTCCAGCGAAATCTCAGGGTCTCATTGAGGAAAATTTCCCGCGAGATCGGTGTTTCAAGTGAATCGGCCCGCCGAATAGCCAAAGAGCACCTTAAGGTTAAGCCTTACAATCTTCAAAAAGTTCAACTGTTGACCGATGGGAACAAGCCCATGCGACTTCAAAGATGTCGTCAGCTGCTTCGCCGCGCCGCTTCTCTGCCTTGGTATAGGATTTTCTTCACAAATGAGAAGTTTTTCACCGTCAAGCAAGCGCACAACCGTCAAAACGACAGAATTAAGTTTGATAATGATCCAAGTATTTCTGCTGTTGTAGAGCACCGTCAAAATCCGCAGTCTGTGATGGTTTGGGCGTTGAGCCCGAATTTGTTCAACTGGAAAACCCCCTTGGTTTCTGTGGATCAGGGGGTGAAAATCAACCAAGAAATTTACCGACGTGACATTCTCGAAGCCGTCGTCATTCCACAGGCTTATCAACATTTCGGCGATGAGAGTTGGACGTTCCAACAAGATTCTGCTTCAGCGCATAGGACAAAAGCATCTCAAAATTGGTGCAAGGCTCATTTTCCGGATTTAATCACATCCGCGGAATGGCCCCCCTACTCACCGGATCTCAATCCGATGGATTACAGCATGTGGTCATTTAGGAGGCCAGAGCCTGTGAGAAACCCCATAAAAGTTTGGAGGCGTTAAAGCAGTCGTTGTGCCGTGAGTGGGATCGAATATCTGTGGAAGAGCTTCGGCGCGTAGCTTTAAATTTTCGAAAACGTTTGGCGTTGTGTATAACAGTAGAAAGCGGCCATTTTAAAACCAGTTAAATATTTTTGTCAACAATAATGTTGGTTATTATTATTTGTTGTGAAAAAGTTTTTCCTTTGTCGAATAAAATTTTTATGATAAAATGTTGTGATATCATTTTTTTGGGTCACCCTGTATGTCTTGTCAAAAAATCGAAAGTTTTGTCGTAATATATTTTTTTAAATATCTCTATTAAGCAAACGGTGAGCTTTAAATAAATTACAATAAATAAAAGTTTATTAAAATCTTAAATAATATGTGAGATGTAGACGTTCCGAGACAAGATGTTCCGGTTTATACTGCTTGTAATATATTAAATACTTGAATCATAAAAATGGCTCAATTATGAGTTCATTCTTCAAAAGTTTTCTTTAAATTATTTTAGATATAATTAGTTAGAAAAATTCAATATTTTTACAGTGGCTACAGACTGTGATATACATTTTGTATTTGTTGTGAAGAACGGACACGAAAAATAGGTTAAAAACCAAAAATTTAAATTTCTTACTGATGAATAAACTTGGAAATCCCAAACGAATAAGAATTCCGAAACTGGTTTAAATTTCATTTCTTAATTATCCATTAGCCAATCTTGATTATTGTTGTTGTTGTTTTTCCTAAACTTGTTTTGAATAAAGTATGATGAACTAATTATAACGGAGATCCTTTTTTAAATTATTGAATTGTTACGCGGTAATTATTTAATGTGTTGCCAACTTCAATCCAGTAGAAAAATGAGGCTTTTAAATTATACTAATTACCATCAATTACCAACGTGACAGAAGAGGCGCCGGAAGGCCTCGTGTTCCTACTAGGATATCGCCGTTCTGGCAGACGATGTCGCGGATGAGCCGTCAATGTCAACCAGACGACATTCCACGCAATTGGCCATTACACGTTTGTCTCTGCAGCGCATTTTGGTGAAAGACTTATAAAGATGAAAGTGCAGATAGTCCATCAGCTACTTAACGATGCGACGCAGTGGACGATTTTTGATCGAAATTTATCATGAGCGATGGATCATGTTGGCTAATGAGAGTCCAAGATTCCACAAGTCCATCGATACAATCCGAAGTACGATAAAAATTATATTCAGTTATAATCCAAGAGTGCATTTTTTGAATCAATCTTGGTACGCGGTGAGAGCAATTAAGTTTACTTAGTGGGCATTGCGGTGGCAAAACGAAACCGTAGTGAAGATAATCGAATGTTTAAGTTTGAATGACGTTCGGGTATTTCCGACGCGACTACGGAACTCGAGACAAATTATGTCCGCGAATACAGATCCCAAGGGAGATAAAATCGGATAGGTCTAGGAAGACGGTCGACGGTCGAACATATAAATGCGGCTCTCCGGTTGGTCGGAATAGAGAGATATGTACGTCCTGTAGGATTATACTTAAAAAGACGCCACATGAAGCACTCCTGCAGCTACCATAATTTTAGAAATATAAAAAAAAATTATTTACCTGCAAAACTTGAGGAGGAACATCTAAAGCAATACTATGCAAGGGTACTCGCATAGCAGTTGCTGGAGGCCGTTGTTCTTGTGATGCTTGATGGGCTTTTTCTCTTGTTTCTCGACGTTCTTGTTCTTGTAAAGCTTGCTCACGCATCAACTGTAGCTTTAACTGTGTTCTTGATAATTGTGTAGCTGTTTTCAAGTTTGGTGGACTAAAAAAAATGATTTAATTAATAGCAATACGGAAAGCATTTAGAAACATGATACCTATTTTATTAATATTTTTCCTTTTGAGAAGATTAAGGCATGAATTAACTTTTATTTAATATCAGTCGATAATTACGTAAAGAATATAATTATTAAGTTAATTTATAGCTATTAAAATATTTAAATCGTAATTAACTGCATAATCATTCAAAAGAAATGATTAGGAAAAGTTTATTTTTTACATTCCTCTTGTTAATTGTACACATATAGCTTTTTCCAATTAGAAACAATATTATAATTAGAAAAATTTATATAAAATGTTTACTTTAATCTAATGAAACTTTGATTTGTTTAAATACGTTTAAATTTTATTGAAAATTTAGTAACTACCTATCGTCCAAAATTAAATATTAACGTTTGATATTATAAAATAGAAACATTAATATAATAATAGTTTTAAAATATATAAAAATTTGTATGAAACTTAACTTTTGTATTTTTGAAACTTAGTTTTCTTAAAAATTTGGTGCTTATAGGCCATGGTTGCTTCTAAGAACTTAATCAAAATCGGAGCTGGGGAGAATCAGTATGTCCTTCATGCATCTAATCTTGGTTGATTAGAATGGTATTAATCCGCATATTGTTAATTAATTGTAATGTTTTTAAATCTGATTATTATAAGTTATTATTTTATATAAATATCTGTTGGATGTAACTCAGAAATAATCCTTGCTATAATGGTGGATTTAATTTAACTTACAGATTTTGGAATTCCATTGGTGAGTTTATGCAACACGTAATAAATTCACCAATAGAATCAGTAGAAATCTCAAATTAATTAAGGGGTCAGACTCAGTTGGAACGTCAAAAAAAGCTCTTTTTTGGGATTTTTTGGCCAAACATTAAAATAATTAACAACAAATGTTTTTCCAGGAGAAAGATAATATATATATTTGAAGAAGATATTATAATTTTTTAAGGCAAAATATTGAGAAATAAGTGGGATACAGCAAAATTGCGGCAAAAAGTATTTTGCTGTGATCACTGCTGGTCGTCACTGGATCATTTGACATCAAAAAAATCCGCAAAAATCTCAATTTTTTTTTTCTGCACGATTACAATACTTTTTCATATTTCATATGATAAAGTAAAAATTACTTAATTAATTAATGATATAATGCTCCGGATGGACGAAGAGGTTTGAAAAATTTTGATTTCTCACAAAATGGCGGATGTTGAAAGTTAAAGTTGTTTATTCGAACAAAATTTCACTCACATTTTCGGCTATTAAAAAAATAATGGCCTGAAAAAAAATCCTTCGTTCATTCGGAAGACAATATTATTTATAGAATAAGTGAGAGAAATTTGAACTCGGTCGGTAATGTCGTTCTTAAGTTACAGTGATCACCGACTTAATAATAATAATAACGTGGGTTCGAGAAACCCGCCTTTAAAGTTTTTAATACGATTTGCATGCATTGTGGACGGTTCGGTTCAAAGTTATATATCTCCATAACTAACGGTCAGATTTTTTTGAAATTTTCAGAGCATACTTTCGAAACATTCAACTTTTAGAAAATGCATGAAAAAACATTTTTTCAAAATTCTAACTGGATCTGACTCCTTAAATTAAATGTTTGTGTAATGTAAAAAAGCACAAGAAGTAGGCAATTATAATTCGGGTGCACAGTGATTAAAATTTAGCCAATTTGACTTAGGTAAGAGAAATTTCACCTCCTGTCCTAATAGTTATGTATGTTACGAGAAAAATACATATTGACATTCGTATGAAAATAAGTTTGAATTATTTTGGTGATGACTAAATAGGTAAGTAAGCAATTAACACTTTTTCTAAGTGCATCTGAAAGTCATCGAGTTTTATTTATCGAATTATCCAGTTTATCCATCATTTCATCCAGTAAGATAATATTTCATATAAAAATTTTAAATTGGTATACTTGAATTTAGTTATGATACCTACATTATATTTACTATATTAAAATATACAATGTTATTTAAAATGGGATATTAAATAAAACTATATTTACATAAAATCTAATGAGGTGCTAAGTAAAACCAAAATTTAGAAGCAACATAATAGATATTATTTATAACTTCATCCACTCCTGACTGTATAAAGTTGTATATCAGTCCCACTGATTTTATTCTTGTAATATTAGTACTTTTATTATTATTTCGTATATTATTAATTACAATAGGCATGGAGACTAATTTTGAAAAACTGTTTTATGATGACCGGAAGTACCTACTATTTCCAAAAAATATCTTAATTTCTGCAGAAAATATAGGTTTGGTAGAAAAAAATATAGAATTTGCTAGATAACATTAAACGGTTTCATAAGGATATTGAATATTCAAGTTCAACCCGAAGAAGTCTTCGGAAAGTTTCTTCTCCCAAAATAGATAAATGGTTTTATAATTAAAATTTTTTTTTTTTAATATATTATTATTACTTTATTTATAATTTCTTTTTAGTATTTTCTGATTACAAGAATTAAATTAAAATGCGGGCATATGTCAACCTGTTTTTTAATTCCATAACCCCTCCCCCATGGCCAATGGGTATCTACGGCCCTGTACAATTTCCTTATTGTTTAAAAACCAGATTGTAAATATTCATCGAAAGAAAATTTGATGCCAGGTTATCGAAATTAATTGTTTAAAAATTTATTTTAACAGAAAAATGACAGCTTTGCAAATAGATAGATAGAAATGCGTGATTATAATATAGAAAATGAAAGAAGAAATATACTGAATTACCTTGGTTGTGCGGCCTAAAGGCTGCTCTGAGCCGTCACTTTCTAATAAGTTATTAACATGGCTGGTTACAGCCTTCGGCCTCACCGGGGAAATATCGTCATCAATCCAGTTCTATCGGCCGCCCTGACCTACTATAAGTTATTGACCTGGTTGTTCGACCTTCGACCTCACTGAGGTACTCATTACAGTTTATAAATATGTAAAACCTTGTTAATATGTAACGACTACATAATATTATGTGAATCATTTCTCAAGTATTTGGGCTAGAGCTACGATTCACATAATTCTCCAGTCCAAATGCTTGAGTATTCGTGCATATTAATAAACTGTAATGATTACCTTAGTGAGGCCGAAGAACCACGTTAATCATTAATTAGGAAGTGACGGCTCAGTGCAGCCTAAATGTGGCACAACCAACATGGTAATCTAGGTGTTTATATGTTGATGGTCATTTGCTCCGTTATAGCTATAGATATACTACTAAACGGATAATCGTTAAACGGACAAACAGATTTCGACTGATATTGATTTTATTTGTAGGACTTCCACTATTTTCGTTTTTATCGTAGTAATGATGAACCGATTTTTTCACGTGTCACCTATCATCAAAATTTTCACGACAGCTGGAGCGACATACATTGCATGAGGACCAATGAGAGGTGTTCCTGAGCGTTACGGACAAATCTCATAATCATTTCAAGATAGTAACTACAAAATTTTTATATGATAATTTAAAAATATATTCGCCGCAGTGTTAATTCGTTAATTAAGGCGTCATGGAACAATTCTAATAATAAACAGATTTTCATAATATTACACAATAATCGTAAAGGTTAAAGTGCTAACCGCTTTACAAACAATACAAAATTTAGTTGGTTTTATTTCACTCAATTTTGCACAATAGGTATGTTAACATAGTTTAAATGGGAACTTAGAATAATATACATTTTTGTGCAAAATTTAGCAAAATGCGATCCTTAAGATGTCCTGAGCAATTTGATGTTTTTTCTTATTTTTGGGCAACTCATTATTAAGTATACCTTATTGGAGAATATGAGAATTAGTTTTTAGTACTATGTCATGGTCAATTAATTTTACTTGATATTTTTAGTAAATCATCAAGTAGTATGTTATGCTTAACTATTATCAATTTTCTAAATATATAATAAAAAACATTTCCGTCAATGAGTAATTTTACATTCAAATCTTATTCTGATTACATTTTATTAAACGTAACCAAAACATTAAAAACTTTTTGTGTTAAGTCTACATACGAAAAATATCAATACAATATAAAACAATATAAACATGTACGGTAAAAGTCGATATTGTATTTGAATATTTAAATATTTCCATTAGTTGATAAGATTTGAACTTTGACTTCAAGGTTTAATTATTGTTGAAATATTGCAAATATTATCTACACAAAATGAAGAAAATGATTTTAATGATATTTTGAAATACCGTATAATAATTGTATATAAATAATTCAGTATACAAAAGACCCTATCCTAATAGATATTGGAAAACTAAAATTGAACTTTGCCAGATTGAAATATTTTTCTCACCTAATTGAAAATTAAATAGTCGCTTTCAATCAACCATCAGCCATCACTAGTAATTTTACCATTTCTGTCGACTGGAACAGTACAATTCGGAATTTTACAATTTATTTGTAATCATAGGTTTAATTTGCGTAAGTAGTATTCGGCACATGGCACAAGATATCAATAAACTATGGATTGATTTATGTTGATAATGAACTCGAAAAATATTTATATAATTTTTTTACCATTTGGAAAATTTGGAGAGAATATGGCATGGAATAATGTGGCAGTTTGAAAAAAATTAGAAAAAGCATTTGGCAATAGACATAATACGATTTAGAAAAAAAAGAGATGTAAACTATTACTACTGCATGCGATAAAATTTCAAGGTCCACGTTATCCTCGAACTTTTGGCAACGCCAGCGGCGTACCGCAGTCTCCCAAGATGTCAACTACATATAAAACTATACTAAAAATATTTCATCTGTTTTGGGCCAATGTGGTAGAATTGTTTAATCATCTTTTCAATTTTTCTAAATATAGAAAAAATGTTTTCACTAACAAAATTAATAAGAAAGAATTAAATATAACCGGGAAGGGAAGTGACTATGGGAATTTTATTCAAAATAAATGTTAGCAAGTTGAATTTTTGAACACCTAATTTTAGCGTTGTAATGGAAATACACAGAGGCGGATCTAAGTTTTTTTGAAGTACCTGCCATGACAGGCGATACATATCAGCAATATTTCTGATTACTGCAGATTAGACTTGATCTAAATTATACTTAAAATTATTTTTGAATGTGCATATTAAATATATTTATTCGGTAAACTTCAAAAACTGCATATCTTCAATTTAATTTTTTGGAAAAAATGTATTTATTATTTGTAAACAAAAGCAGTGAAGTAGATTTTCAAGTACCATCACAACGGGTTGGCAACGAAATTTATTGTTGGCAAGGTTTTAGGTACTAAATTGCTAATGTTCGATAACTGTAAATTGCGTTTATTTAATGTTAATTTCAACTTATTAAATTAGACATGCCAAGTTAAAATCAAGTTTAAAATATACGGCGTAAATATTAAAAATAAATCTATTTTATAAACAAATACTAATTTAAATAGTTGTAAGCTTGAAACAGTAATACAGTTCTGCCACAAAATACAAAATTGCAAGTTTTTTCTTTTATATTCCAATTAGTTTGACATTTGCTTGTGATAAACTTGCCAACTATTGCTCAATTGCAATGTAATTATTTTTGAGTTATAAATATTAGCATTTTTGGAATACCGATTTTGATTGATTGTTTGTTTAAAAAAAATGTAAATATTAAAATAGCATGAACGGTTCATAGCTTGTTAATGAATAACGAATATAAATTTAAATTCCATTTAATAACGATTAATAAAATTTATGAGTAAGCTGTTTCATCGACTTATTGGATAATAAATGCACACAGCTTTTTAATTTAGATATTTACATATAAGATAAAATTAAACAACCATTTACGTCATTAACAATTTAATTTAGATCAACAAGCTATATCCTGTATAGTATCCTATCTCTCCATTTACCTAGTCTCCAATTACACGAAATTATTTTGACGCCTTGATAATATAAATAAATAAAATTTTGTAGATGATCAGCGATAGATGACTTCATATAATTATTATAGGAATAACCCTGATTATTGCCAAGAAAACCACCGCAATAAGTACGTAAAACCGCAATAATCGGGAATCATATCCTGCGCGGTAAAATTTGAATTTACAATAAAGGGAATCATTTTTTTTTAATAAAAAATAATCGTTTTTTGGGATTTTTTATTAAATAAATTTTTAAATTAATTTGTAGGCATGATTAATTATTCTTAATTCGGGTAATCACGAAAACATTTTTTACATTTTACTGTAGGCAGGTACTGTTTACTGTTAGTAGGTACTATGTGTGAGAGAACGAAAGAAAATGTTAAAATAATAAAATATTAATTGTCAAGTGAAGAAATATATTAGTAGAAAATTATTATTTAAAAATATTTGTCAGATTAGGACTAAGAATATTGGAAAAAGAAACTTATACATACTACCATATACTATGATAAATTGCAAATTTCATGCCCTTTAATTTTATTTATATACATTTTTTTATTTTGTCACGCCGTTTCTGACTTACCGCCACTTAAACAAGACTGTAAAATACCAAAAATATTTGCATCTATATCTCGGAAACCGTAAAACAAAATGAAAATATTTAAATTTAAATAAACAAAATTGAAGGTAATGAAATTTGCAACAAAAATGTCTTAAAAGTTTTGTTTTAAAATTGATTTTAATATAACAAAAAACGGCTTCAAAATGTTCAATTTACAGTGGTACATAGAAAAGATTTATTAATTATTTTTCAAGTACCATAACCTCTTATAAACCGGTGATTAACTTGAATGAAATTAAAATTATTTACTGGGGACATAGGGTGGTTTCTCATCGCCTTCTCTATAACCTACAGATTGATTCAAGAAATTGTTCATTTCACTTGAACCGAGAATTCTTTAAAACAATTTTTTCATAATCCCGCCGTCAAAATATCGCCATACCATAATCCCATCGAACCAAAATCCCGCCAAATAAAATACAGCCGGACCAATATCCCGCCGAACAGAATCCAGTCGGACGAAAATTCCGCCGAATCACAATTCCGCCACCGAAATGGACAGGGCCAGAGCCAGGGCCGTCGCGTGTCGAGGGTGCAAGGAGTACGGATTATGGTTTGGCGGAATTATGGTGTGACGGGATTATGGAACGGTGGGATTTTGACGGCGGGATTGTGACCGCGGGATTTTGTCCAATCCCACCATTTTAATATTTTTTTTTAGTGCAAAGGTTCATAAAATCAGAAATGTTTAAAGAATGAAAATCGTAAAAATCAATTA
Organism: Cantharis lateralis; assembly: GCA_963170105.1. NCBI lineage: Eukaryota > Metazoa > Arthropoda > Insecta > Coleoptera > Cantharidae > Cantharis > Cantharis lateralis. Next base: position 22,264,767 of record OY720630.1, on the reverse strand, counting down.
CAAAAAAAAAACAAATGACCGGTATTGTTTATTTATTTGAAAACAAAAAATCTGAATAGTCAAGTGAAAGAAGATTACTCTAAGCTTGTTTTAGAAACTTTTAATAATTATTACAAAAATTATTGTAATTTAAAATAGTAAAAAATGTTACCATTATTCGTGTAATGGTAAAAATATTAAATTCAAATTATACTTCGTTAGCAATAGGTGTATAGTGAAATTGACCCTTTTTTAAACTGATGATAGTGAAATGCTCACTAATAAAACCAAGTATCAAATTTTGAAGTAAAGTAGGAACTATCAATACGAACTCATCGAAATTTCTCTTTCTATGCGGTTACTGTGCCACTTGATAGTAAGTTCTCTTTTAGATTAAAATTAATATAAAAGGTACAAAAAATAGCAGGAAATATTTCAGCTTGATTTTTTTAACCGATTTTTTCTTTTATGCAAAATGATATCATTAAAATTACCGATTATAATGCAAAAAATAAGTCTTATCACTAACTAACTTTAAAAAAACAGAGTGATAGCAGCATTAGTAATTCACACTTGACAGTGGAGAATTTTAAAGTTGTTTATCAGTTCTTTGTGTAAAATGCAAAATTATTATAATAGGAAACGAATGAATCATAAATACATAATATTAAGGTACAAGTTGTAAACAAGAACAACTGTAGGCATCGTTTGAAATAATGCTTATAATATAAAAAAATGAAATCGATGACTATTCATTTGTTTGTATAAAAATTATCGATAGACGTATTTTTATAATTTTTTTAAATTTATAGCTTCTGCTTGATTGTATCATTAGCCAATTAACATACTACAACAAAGCATCATGTACAAATATTTTATTACAAAATAGTGTTTATTCTCATCCTCATAATGAGGATGAGAATCGTTTTCTAAAATATTTCGATAAGATAAATAATAGAAAGAGTAAAATCAAATTTAAAATATTTTGCGAATATATCATGAATATATTATTATTTTATATACTATAATATACTATACAGTGGGCTAATAAAGTTTGAAACCAATTTGATCAAAAAATTTATTGTCATCGTAATTTTTTTAAATGGCAACCCTAATTTTTCTTTACGATTTCGGTAAAGGTAAAAAAAATAGGTAAGATAGAAAAATAGGCCCGAAAGGTAATTTTTTTTAATTTTCCAATATCTGCAGTTTTGCTTGTTAACTATGCAGTCAATATAAAATAGTAACTTCATTAGAAAAAATTATATTACTTCGGAGTCCTTCATCTCCATCCAGGCGCTACAAGATGGTTTCAGAAAACTATAACATATGGTCAGAATCATCTTCGTTTAGATCTTGAATCTATTCCTGTAACCGATTATCATCATAATTTCAATTCTTTGCCTTTCAGATAAGCGACGAACCATTTTAAAATAGTGTAAAGAATAAACATAAATTATAAATAATACTATCTAATAAATAAATATAATTTAAGCAATGATTACTCAAAAATATACTGAATTACAGTTTACAAAAATTTTAATAATTTTATTTCGAAAATTAAAAAATAATCAACTAATTTAGAAAAGTTTTCGTTTCAAGGTGATAGTATTTTTATGTTAAAATTAAATTTGACAAAATCAGTTTACGTCTTTTATGGTCACCTTCAATAATTGATGGTACTGTATACCAAAGTCATCATAAATTGCGGTGTTAAGGTAACTGTTAATTGTTACAGTGCAATGCTTTGTTTATTTAATGTATTCACATCCGAGTATGTGTCGAAAATAAAAAGTATTATCAACTGTAAGAGAAAAGTTCATTAGTTTTTCTCTATACATCTTGCGATGTTATTTTGAATGCAGCTGATTTTATTGTAGAAAATATCCCAATTTAATCATAATATGTGGGACAACCTTACAGCAAACTTTTTTTTGTAGTAGTAAAAAACTGGCCTTACGAACAATTATTTCAACTCCAGTTTCTCCAGATAATTCATAATATTAGATACGTAACCAAATAACCATTCGACCAATCAAATAAAATTTAGCAGAAGAATAAATATTTTTAAATGGATCAGCAGATCTCCTAATTTTAGTGGCTGTGTAATCAATTTGGTATTTGTAGCTTTATCGATATCCCAACAGGATTTCTTTAATTGTGATGATAATTTTAATTTATTCATTTAAAAACATTTTTTCTGCTTCTTTTTTCATGTGCCTTGTCAGATCGTCCCGACGTTGGCGATCACTTCTCGATGATTGAAAACCGACTTTCTTGGTAAAGTACCTCGGTGGTTTGCCATTGCCTTCCAAAGGAAGACACTCAGAATTTCTTACTCCGCCCGGGATGGAACTGGGCTTCTTAGCTTAGCAGTTGACGCACTTAAGCGTCAAGCCAAAACCGTCTTCTTTCAATATACTAAATAACAATATAAAATAACATTCAATTTTATTCATTTGAAAAAAGGGAATATAAATTTTTATTGAATATTATAGTTTTTGAGACATTCCTTCAGCTTTTTATTGAGTTTTTCAACGACGATTTTAACAGTTGATCAGTCATGTCGTTCGGGAATCACCAAATCAGCTTAGTTTTTACTTTCATTGTCAATATAACTCAATTGTTACTTTGTATGGGGATTGTACCTTCAGTGCAAGGAACGAGTAGTTCCTCTCTTTTTTGTTTGTTAAAATAATTTCATGTTACGTTATTACATTTTACGTTTTTCAAAAAATTTAAATTTAATTAAAGTCAATCTTTCAAAAAAATATGTTTGATCCGACTCTACAGCAAAGGTGAATGAAAAGTCTACTAGAGTTTTTTTATTCAAATTTATAATTTTTCAAAACTTTTTAAATAGTTTTATGTATATAATAATATTACGATTATAAATGTTACTTTTTAGCTGCAAGAGCTAAATCGGGCGAAACAAATAATATAATTGTTTTATAAACTGTGGATTTTGAACTTAAAAAATTTTAATGCAAAATCGATCTTTTTAATTGTCAACTTCCAGGTTAAAAATTACATAATATAAATAATTATATAATGGCATTAAAAAGTAAAAAATTCTTTTATGATGTCAATACCAAAAATCACTAATGCTGTCCTACTTAGTAATCTAAGCTTTGGAGCAGAACGATCACCTACTTAATTTAATGTTTTTAATATTTTTATAGTACCTATTTCGCTATTTTAAGCGCCAAAACATTATAGTTTGTGGGCTTGAAAATATTACAAATTTTATGACGACCTAAACTACCACACTTATTGCTAATGCAAGTTATTGAACTTAGTAGGTTGATTAAAATGAAAAACGTATCACAGGAAAGAATGTAACATATTATCTTCTATTGTAGAACATCCTGTGATTTAAAGCAGTATTCCGGTTTAACGGAAAAAACTAATTTTTTATATTCCATAAATAATTTCGTAAAAATCTTCAAAAATAAGTAATTTCTATAGCCACTATAGTTTTCCGCGAACTCAAATTGTATTTTTCTAAAAATGATATTTATTTAACTAGTTGACTTGCCTTAAATTGTCTATCGTTCTTACTTAATTATCTTAATTTTTAGAATTTTCAAAGGGGAAATAACAGTGGGCAACAAACGCTAATAAGGGGAAATGAAAGGCGAAATAAGAGTGGGACCGAACGCAAAGGACTTCGGTAACAACGAATGATGGCGTAGATGAGTTGTATTCTAACTGTATTCTGTGTATAGTAACATTTCGGAACTCAACTTACTAAAACTTGCAAGAAGATATAGATTATTATTTAATAACCATTACTTTTAATTTGAAATTAACATTTTTAAATACAAAGTAATGCAAATCTAATATAAAAGATGTCAACCTTAAATCAAAAGTATTTTTGATAGCAAATGATTTACTTTTGTTGTAATGGTAAAAAGTCACTTAAAATTTGTCATCATTATTTTAAAAATATGATACCTCGATTCTGATATAGAACTTCTTTGATGGCTTTTCTCCTAATTAACCATACTCGTATGTCCACTGGTTGACGAGAGTTTTTTCACAATATACACAAGTAAACGGAAGTGAGCAGAACATAAAGCGAAAATTCATACAGGTTATTTAACACCCTTGCAGCAAACCAAATTTCTGATTAAAGCTGATATCAAACTCTTGCCACCCAGCAGTATGACATAAAGCCTATACCAACCGATTGGGTAGCTTAAGACCATTGTGCAAATCCTGATCAGGTCGGATACATTGCTGTGATCTAAAGCCCAATATCGGTCTGTGGGCTATGGGAAAGGCAACGGGAAACCACCCCATTAAATTCCCTAGTACGTCATCTTGGCTTCCACCAAGTGATCCACCAAGATATCGTCCGAACAGCGTGAGAATTTTGCGTTTTTGAAATAACACCCCTCCAATTTTTTTTTATAAAATCTCTTGATCTATATCAAGAGATCTATAATATAATCTATCTATCTATCTATAATATAAAATTATTTCAAATTTTGAAAAGTTGTTTGGCCTGATCTATTATTTCCACTAAATAGGCCAGTATTTGTTTCGTAAAATTAGGCCCTGCAACATTGGGAACTCGAATATTACTTTTGGTTTCTGCTTTGATTTTCAACTAAACGTATTATAGTATTCAATGGGATTTAGCATTGGAGAGTAAGGTCCTAGTCGCAACAGAGTTGCTGTCGTCCGATTGAAAACCTTTTCCAGTCTTGAATCTAATAGTTGATTTTTCATATCTTGCCATCATTGCAGTAATTTCGTTACCCAATCATTTGCTAATTGTGAAGTAAATGAACCTCTTCCGCGTTCCAACCATAGACCTCTTGCAGCTGAAAGTAGCTGAACTGCTATTTCAAGCAACTCTTGAACGGCTCTGTGGTCGAAGACAAATAAATTAAAATTGATTTCATTCTTCCAAACAGTTTGCTTCCCTTACTTTTTTTTATAGTATAAAACTTGCTTTGTAGGTAGTTCTCGCTTTTGGCTTTGTGCTCCGGAATTGATACCTTTTGAATTACACTTGGACGCTTTTTGAATGTGATTAGATGGTTTCTGAATATAAATTGACAAATCTGAATAACAAGTGACGCTTTCTGAATATCCGTTGACCTTTTCACTAAACTTTGTGAAACAACTGATTCAGATACCTACTAATATTGTAAAATTGTAGTAAAATACAACATTAATTTAAAGTGGAGAGTACAAAAGTTTTAGGTCGAAGCTAAAATTTTGTTTTTCTAAAAACATAGAAAACATGATTTTATGTATCTATGTGTCCTCTACAATAAAACAACCTAGTAACTCAAATCACTAAATACTGCTTTGATGTATTTTTTCTTAAAAAGTCTAACGGGTTTTTGGGCCCAAAAATCAAAAACAACACCCAAAAAAGTACTATACTTATCAAGTATAAATGAATATCATTTAATTGTGCCAATTTTAATCAGTTGTGGTCCTTTGCCCAAATGCCCTTCCACATAATTTGCATACTAGAAGGGCGAAAAGCAACATTGCGGTATCTTAGATCGCTATCCCGTAAGGGTTTGGAGTTGGACTAAAATTGTATTAAATAATTTCTCCTTAGAAAAGAGTCTTCGACCGCTTTTTGGTCAATTCCCCCCGGGGATACCCTGTATCTACAAAACTGAAATTATCACAAGAGCAAATTTCAGCTAATTGATGTGTTGATAACTTTTATTTGACAACACAATACAATTTAAAAAAAATGTGGTCGATTTTATTAATATTGCCATAGTTGAGATCAATAATTGTATTTAAAATATAAATCAAATATCCCAGTACAATTTACTTGATCAAGTCCACGCTGTATGTATCTCAATTAAGTAAATTAACAAGTAATTGACATGAATAGAATAACAAAACAATATTCGCCAATTTACGCGTTCTATTTAAATCATTGTAACTAAAGGATTGAAATGTTAATTGTAGAAAATAAAAAAATTGTGTAACATTATGGTTGTGCGTGATTGTTGTAAACATACCCTCCTGATTTAGGGGGCCGTCCTATAACATTATCTGGTGGTTTAGGTAAAGGATAATCTTGCACATTAGTAGGATGATCTAATTGTAAGTCTATAATGGTGGGATCCATTTCCAAAATCATCTGGAGATCATCATCAATTCCTAAATTGACTTTAAAGTTCAACATTGGTACTATCGAATTATTAAACGCAATTACATGGTTTTTATTTAAAGCATCGATTGCGCTCACCGATTTGGACATTGTGTGAATTCCCGAAACTTGCATTATAAAATATTTTAAAAAAGAATAACAAATAATATATAAGTTACAAGTTCCCGCGGGACTTTTCTATTGAACTGATTCGTTCCTCACTGTCCCTCAGAAAATTGAAGGTCTCGGCGTGCTATTTTCGATCACCATTCCACAAATAATTTTTGTTTTCTGACGCCGCAATTCAATTGTATAAATTTAAATTTTAAAATGTTATAAAAGATCGATACACTTTTTTTCTTTATTTACTTTATTTTTTTATAGCCGTGTAAATAATTTGTAGAAGTAGATGATATTTAGTATGGTTTTTAACGTGAATAGACAAACTGATAAGGAGATAATACGTTCCAAGTAAACAATTTGATTTTTTTATAAATACAATTTTCCCATATTTTCATGCAGTGGTTTTTTTCTATTTTCCCGCTTTATAATGACATCAACAATCAAGAATGAAGCGCGAAACTCACGTGGGTGCTTAATTCATATGGGAAATATTCCCCGATTTAAATTTTATCTTACCTTTCAGTAATAGGTAATGTTTTCGAAGTAAGTTCATAAAATTCCTGGTTTTTGGGTGTTTTTAAAAGTTCCTCAAAATCGATGGCACTGTCCAAATCAAAATCGTCCGATATGAGATTCGATAAATCGAAACCTAAATCTATACCGGACTCGGTCATGTTGTTCTCCATTTTAAATTTTGTATAAAAATAACATCACAGGTAAACAATATAAGGTAATATTGCCATATGTCGGCCTCGTTAAAAAATTGAAAGTCGCGACCAAAATAAAAGACTGCGCGAATGCCTTTACCAAATAATATTCAACGTCAACGTGAAAAGTTGTGCTGTTATTATATTCGTGATAATTCGATGGGATTCGTTGTTGTTATCATTAATTATAATTTAAGCGCGAAAGTAAATTAAATCTTTACTATACTCACATAAATAATTGCTGTCTATTACAAATACAATAATTTTATTAAGTGGCCCACTTCATTTTGCTAACTACTACATTTTTGTTAAAATTGCATTAGATATTATTATGCTGATTAGGCATATTATTTTCATTTTCTTGTCATACTTTTCGTAAGTACTTATTTTAATTAGTCGACCCACAAGAATGAATAATTCAGTGCTAATTATTATCATCGTTTTAGGACTATCCTTAATTATCAACTCTCAAGACTATGATACATCAAAAAATAATACCCATTTAAATCATTTATGGGACCGGTACAAGGTAAATTATTATTATATAATTATATTAATTACTAAAGTTTCAAATTTTAACAGGAAAAGTTTAATAAAACTTACTTTGGATTTCACGAAGATACTCGCCGAAAAGCTTGGGAAGCAAATTTCCATATAATTAACAAACACAATGAAGATTACGAAAAAGGAATTCATTCTTTTAGAATTGCAGAAAATCATTTAACTGATTTGGTAAGATCAATTATAAATTTTTTGGTAATTTGATAAAAAAAGGCAAAGCAATGGCTTGGTGTACTTTAAATTTGAATCGCGGTATTCAAAGAATTTCTTGGCTCGACCTTAAGAATTTGCTCTAAATAATATTTTCATTAACAAACCTCAATGGTCCCAAAGAGGGACAATAAAAATTTCGTCACCTTAATAAAAAAAATCGTAACTCCTCAATTTTTGTCCGAAAATGATATATTGGTACCATCTGGTAGATAAAAACTAAAAAAATATTTTGATAACAACATTATTCCTTTTCATTCTAAAAAATGAGAAGCTTTGTGCGCCTCCTATAAAATCTCCATTTTTGGAATTACGAGGTTTTCTAATTAAAGTGACGACTTGTAATGCCGAAAAATTAATAAAATAATTTTGAAAGCCTACAGAAATAATTTGAAGTTGCGAGCTATATTTCTAGATTAATAAAAAATAATCGCGAAATCCAACCAGAAATAATTTATACGATTTTCAAACGTGCCTGAAGTTGGCTTTTCCCAAAGAAGAAAAATTGGTTCTCAACTATTTCCCATTTGTTAGCAATTGTTCCGAATTTCATCTTATTTCGCAAAAATATATTTGCATAGGAGGCTTTCGTGTTACCATGAAATTTTTATGTACAGGGGGGGGGGGTGAATAGATTTTTGAGTTTTTAAAAATTTATTTTGTAAATTTGTAAGTTCCCTCGAGTTGGTCGATGTGGCGACAACTAGCGGTGAAAAGAGGATTCGCACCAAGGTAAAATTTTGAGCGGTGTTAGTTTGTGAACAAGAATTAATTGATTTAAAAAATAAATCGTGATTTTTATTGGAAGAAGTGTTTCATTGTTAGAACATAAATTTAATTGGATAGCGGTGAGATTTTGAAAATATTACATTGAAAAATTAAAAGGACAGTAATCGACACCGGTGCACATTATAATATCAAGTTCGGTTTCAAAATTTTCATTTTAGCGAGCGAAGATTAAAGAATAATTTTGCAAAACTATAATTTTTATAAAAATCCACCTCAAGTAAATTGGCGCCCAACGTGGGTTGACTACCGACTGCGCCACAATTTAGTTGCAATGAAAAATGTTTAAAATTTGTTTTCCCGAAGTTTTCTTTTTCCAATTATAATTTCTTCAGAAAATTTCGTTTTAAATAAGCGTTTAAAATGGGAACGTCAAATACCAGATGTCTGCTTATCAATAAAATTAACTTTTGCTTGATTTATCCAAATGAAGCAATTTACAAATTTTTTACCACAAACCAAAATTTGACTTTTGGATAAATTTGAAACTGAAAATCCAATCTGAACGGAAGCTGAAATTATATGAGATAAGCAGAAGCCTAGATTGGTATTTTGGAATTAATAGTAAGGTTCAAATTAATTTTTTGAACATTTATAAAAGAACGTAATATGCAACGCTAAAGTCGCACAGTTGGGGAATCACATGAAGCGCAATTTATTGTTCAATTGAATTTAAAATTTACATTTTATATGCGATTTAAAGCATTAGAAATAAAAATTATAAGTTCAGTCGGTAAAATAATTTTGAAGAATTGAAAATTTTGATTTTGTTTGAATAAGTGACTAGAAAAGTTATTTGGTAAGAGTCTCATGTTCAATGCGGGTGTTATGTGAAACCATCCACATCTGCAAGAACATTCCCAGGATTCCACCTGAAACTTGGGAACGTCACTAGCAAAAACAACTTCTTTAGTTTTATGCTGATAATTGTAAAAACAATATTGTGTATTAGGATAAGCATTTTTGATAATATAAAAAACCGTGTAAAACATAAGAATAGGAGATAGTATATATTATGTTGTAGTACGTTTTGTATGCTAAAATCGCTACTTGGTATTACAATAAAGTGTTATCATCCAAATTTGGTTTTTTGTATTAAATTTGTATTAAATTGTTTGTATTAAATTGTAACCATTTTACTTTTTAGAATAGTCAATCATATCTTCAAAAAATGGTGAAACTAACAACGAGTGTAAGACGAAAACTTGCTAACCCAGAAGTAGTCGGAAGTCTTTTTGACAGTATGCATCATATTCCTCACGAGATTGATTGGCGGAAGAAAGGTTTTATAACGCCAGACTATAATCAAAAGGATTGTGGATCTTGCTATGCATTTAGTATTGCTTTAGTTCTAGAAGCTCAAGTATTTAAGCAAACCGGTAAACTAGTTCCGTTAAGGTAAGATATAATTTTGGAGTATTAAAGAAATAAGTTAAAATTGTATAACATAATTCAGAAAAACTCAATCACAGAATAAAAAGCCAAATAATTGTCAATATATTGCATAAAATATTTTAATCATTACATTTTTGAGATCGATCCATTTCCTAAAAAAATTAAAATTTTGTTAAGCCCATCGTGCGCGTCACTAGTCATATTGACTTTTATAGTAATTATCCACGCATTAATTTGATTCACACACCATTTTTGATGAAATTTAAATATTATTCATTAAACTCATTGCTATATGCATTCAGTATAAATTCTAATTATTATTAGAGCACGGGCGTAGGCTAGCAGGTAAAGTATTGGATTGTTCGTGTTAAACTATGTCTCTTGTGTCTGCAGATGCTATATGTTCGTTATACGGAACTAAGAAAGGACGAAAAAAACCCAAGACTTTCAAAAACTCATTTAAAAAATATACACACAGTTTTAATTTTATCATTTGTAAAAATTTGAATGATTTTTAATAATTATAATGGAAGTCCTAACAAAATATTCACGCCATTTAGTCTGAAGTAACTGCAATCAGTGTGGTAAGGAAATTTTTATAATTTTCTTTGTGGAGAAGACTGTAAGGTTTAAATTATTGGTATTTTATTTCCTTTCAATTTTTTTAGTCACTACGTAGTGGTTAAGATAAGATAAGCATTAGTCATCATTAGTATCAGATTATTATAACGAAAAGGAAATTCTTGAACGTAATGTGGTTAGAAATTATGCAGCAGTACGGATATGTATTGTGTTTCGTATGTTTAAATTTAGAAAAGGCTTTATCTCGTAGAGACATAAGAAGCCGAACCAGACCTAGTGTCGAAATCCAATACTCCCTCAATTCTGTCGACTATTAGGAGGTATAACAACGTCGATTTATTGCCCGCAATTCGTGTAGGTGAGTCAATCATCTGGAAGAGATTCAGCGAATCAAGAACAGAACGAAATCGAATGTCTATTTACATGCGGAATTACAAAAATATTTCATTTATGCGGTATTTTCATTTTTAACTCAAAAACAAAGATCCCGTCTTTCTAGATCCGTAATTTACAAGTTGGGACTGCTGTATGAATGTTTTTAATGAGTGAGGCGACTCAAGATTCCTTGTCTATCTAGATGCTCAAAAATACTTGTATAAAATAAAAACACGCAATGGGCGGGGCCTATTTGGGCATCTTCTATAATTTTCAGTTTTGTATTTTAATTATTTTAATATTTACAATTACAACGGCAACTGCGTTATTTGGCCGTATATGAAATATAATTATTGTTTAAAATTTAGTGCTCAACAACTGGTTGACTGCAGCGTCTCGTCAGGAAATTATGGATGTGGTGGAGGGTCCTTGAGAAATACTTTGAGGTATTTAGACAAATCTGGAGGACTTATGACATATAATGACTATCCATATGTAGCTAAAGTAAGTAATCTTCTTTGCTAACATGGTTACTTTAGAATAACTTCTTTTAGCAAAAACACTGTAAATTTGATAAACACAGGGCAATGGTTAATTTAAGTTCGTGGAACATTTTACCAGCTAGAAATGAAAAAGCTTTAGAAATCACTTTAGCTACAAATGGGCCAGTAGCAGCATCTATCAATGCAAGTCCTCATACATTTCAATTGTATCAGTAAGTATAATATTTCATAAGTTATTTTTATAGAAATTCTGCATATTATTTTAATTATTGCAGTTCAGGCGTATACGATGATCCGTTTTGTACTGGCCAAACAGTGAATCATGCAATGCTGGTTGTTGGATATACCAAAGATGCATGGATTCTTAAAAATTGGTGGGGTAAGCACTGGGGCGAAAAAGGATACATGAGACTAAAACGAGGAGTTAATAGATGTGGAATTGCCAATTATGTAGCATTTGCTGAAGTGTAGATTATTGAATTTTAAATTTCTTTTATAAACCAACTTATAATTTGCAGTAATTTAGCATTAAATTGGGTACAATTAAAATTATGTACGTATAAATTTATTAAATATTTTGAACCAAATATGTACATCATTAGGAAGTCCAGATTAGTTTACCCATCATATCGAAGCTAATCTGATGTTTGCTAATACTGGTTTTGGGTAATTTTTTGGGATTACAAACCCGAACTGCCCTTGAGCCTGATCTTGATGTAGGTTTGGGAATGGATGTTGGGGAGGATAGAACAATGATTTAAAAGGAAGTAGCACCGGGTTCTTCGGGGATGACGATCGATTATAGCGTGTGGTAAATTGATGCTTCAGGTGTCTTGCTGGACGTTTTGGTGGACGGGTTTGTTTCATTTGGACGGTTGGATTGGTTGGTGCCTGAGTTGTTTGGGAACCGGCTTCGTTTATGGTGAGAATTTCCTTGTTTTTCATTTGGTCTTCGGTGGTTTCGATGGATTTGCAGCGATTTAAAACGAAGTCCTCCGTGAACGAATGGCGGGAGGTGATTCTGGCTCGTTTACGACTCTCGCTCGCTTACTAGATGAGCTTGCCAGGCTTGCGATTTCATCGTCCAAGTCGTTTGCTTCTGACATCAATGCTTCCATGTTTTCCACTAACTTGGCAAATTGAGCCAGTAGTCGGTTCAGGTGGAAATTGCTTTCTTTGCTTGTAGTGGTGACTATTGCGTTGTTCTTTTGGGCGTATTGAGTGTTGTCCATCTGCTTTTCATAGAGTTTCTTTTGGTCCTGATCTTATAACTCCTTTAATAACTTTTCACGCTAAAAGTTTTCCTCGACCAATTTTGATCGTAGCTCCGCTTTCTGCTCCCTTAATTTGGCAAATTTTGACATCGGTTGGGGTATTCCTCTTTCTTATCTGTTTTTTTGTGCACCTTGAAACAGGTCTTGCTTGTTCGGTTTTCAGGTTCGCCCCATCATATACCAACGCATTGAAATTTGTAAAAAATTTCAGTTGGACAGAACAGCCAATCTGATCGACTTTCTGAGTTTGTTACTGGGAATTGGAAGTAATGTGAATATTTAAAACAAAATTTCTAACTAAACTTTTATTAAAATTGCAAATAAAAACAACATATCAAAATTAATAAACTAAAAAGCAAATGCAATTTTAGTTAGTTTTATTAAAAACTAATAACACATTAAAATTGGCATTTAGTATACATATATGTAGGTACTTCAAAGGCACTTCAAGTATCTTTCCTTACTTAAAATTTTTGTTATTATCTGCTAATTTTTGTTTTATAGCAGATAATTTTGGCAATTCACTGAACAAATTAGGATTCCAAGACGAAAACAGTGATGTAAATAGTTCCGTTTCTTCTCCTTGTTTAACAGTGATAATAACAGCATTTTCACGATTGTATTTTTTCAAATTCTAAAACAAGTTAATTAAAAATTGTTCAAATGGAAGAAAACGATCATTTACCTCTGATAATTGCTTGAAGGTTTGTTTCTGTTCATCAATAGTCGCATCTTTTCCAATCCACATGAATATTTCTTCAGTGGCATCCAAAACCATAACATCATCTTCATCCAAATCTTCTTGATCAAAGTTATGTATTTCTTCATATTCTACCTTACCATTGTTCTTAACGTGAGCGTGATACAATTGTGGTTGATTTACAACTTGCAAGTTGTCCTTAAAGTTCTTAGCATACGAAGTACGACCACCAAGAGCATCCCAAAATTCTTGTGGTTCAGAACCTTCCGTAATAGTGGTTGCTGTAATACCAGATACGAGACGTTGAAGAAAACCGTCGGCTAAATGTTTTTCTACGTCATTTGCTTCCTAAAACAAAAGAATCATACAATTAATAAGCCAGTGCTAGTTAAAATTGCAAATAAATTACATTTCCAACCCAAATCCATGCATTTTCACCATTCTCTGCTATAAATACATCATCAGATTCAAGGGAACTTGCAACTGGTTTTTGTTGAGAAGCTCTAACATCATCACCACTTGTACCTCTAATACGATATAATCTGGTTTCGCCATTTACGTATGTATCGTGTTCTTTAATATTCTTAAATCCACTCACGTGACCTCCTAAGAATACAATCATCTTTCCTAAAAAAAAAAAATATTGGTAAAAATGAATTTATTACCGATTTCCTAAGTACTAACCTTTGAAAATATTGAGGAAATGTTTAGGTTCATGATCTTGCACTACACGAATTTGAACTGCAACTCCATTTAATTCGTTATCCATTTGAACGGCGTGAATAGCAGATGCAGCTTTTTCATCTATGCTACTTTTGTGCCCCTAAATATTAAATAAGTTTATTTGTATGGTCCCATAAGTTTTAAACAAAAATTCACCTGCCAAATGTAAATAATCCATTTACCATTGGTAGTACGGTATTTAATAACATAGGAATCTCCTCCAAAGAATTTTCCATAATTATCGGGATCTACTGGAGCTAATTCGAAATTTTCTACGCGGTATATTTCCAATTCTCCAGAACCATCATCGGGCATAAATTCTGGAACCAAACCACCGCTCTTTTCAGCTAACTGAGTAGGTTTAGCAGCAGCAGAACGAATAAGGCGTGGATGTAACTCTCCAGCTCCCTGCCAAGTTTGGAAATATTGTCTGAAAATTGATGTTTCAGCACCTTCTACAATACGTTCCACATGAGTCCAAGATGGATAGTGTTTAGTGGTTAAAAATTCTTGTGCTTTGCTCATAGCTTCGTCTTTTTCTTTCTTGTTGCAAAGTTTACCTATCCAGACGAACAAATTTGCATTGATTGTGTCAATAATAAAGCAATCATTAGTATCTAGTAATTGTTGTCGTAATGGTTTTTGGCCCACTTGTTGAAGAGCCATTTTTCCACTTCCATCGGAAACACGGTATAAAGCAACGTTATCTTCTTCGGTATGTTCGAATTGTTCGTCATCTCCTCCGGAAGTTTCGTCAGGAACTGAATCAGCACTACCACTTCCAAGAGCAGTGAAAAATTGTTGTACTTCATCTTCGTGGCTGGTTTGGTCTGTCAAAATGAAAGGATTATTTTATGTTACCGATTGTTTTTAATTATCCTTACCTATTAAATGAACTCGAGCTCTTCCGGCATGATCTTGGTCTTTAATAAGATTAGCAGCACTAACGGCTTTTAATCGTTCAGTACGTTTACTTTTCGAACCAACATATACATAAATATCGTTTCCAGCATCCAAAATGAAACAGTCACCTTTATTCATGGAAGCAATGCTACAATCAACTTGCTTAACTCTAATGTTCCTTTTTCCTTTAATTTGGAATAATTTCTTTTCAAATGCATTGGGATCAACATGGGCAAATCCAGAGCTAACACCACCTGGTAAATAGCGTACACCAGATTTAAAATGAGATAAGAATAAGTGCGATTCGTGTTCTTGAACTTCTCGATATTGTACTGGATCACCGCCAAGTTGTTCATCTAAAGCTACTGTAAGAATAGCAGCCGCTCCAGATTCATCCTAAATTACACAATTTTTTTTATCAAAAAGCATTATAAAAATAAATCTTATTTACCTGAGAGGTTTGGCTTCCTAACCAGAAATGAATATCCCAACTAAATGTACCAAGCCGTTCTTTGGTCTAAAAATTTTGTTGTTAATTAAGTAAATATGGTGGAAGAGTTTACTTACGTATAAGATAATGTAAGAGTCTCCGGTGTAGAATTTTCCGTAATCATTTGGAGGATAAGGAACTGGTTTGAAATCCTATAATAAAAATAAATTAAAATTATGATATCTTAGAAATAAATATTTAATTTTATTTAAAAGGAAAAAGAAGAAAAAGAAAAATTGTTAAAAACTTCCAAAATGTCTTATCGAATCAAAGTAAGTGTTCAGTTACTGATTTCTTAACTGGGGTTAAGAAATATCGTGAAAACGCGAGATCTTAGTACGAGTAAAATTTCCGCTCTGTAACTCAACTAGAAGTCACATCAAGGCACCACTGTGATGGTAGAATTGATCCGCACCCTGAACCTGCCAATATTTTTAGAAGTCACATCAAACTAGTATTTGAAGAAAATTTAAAGCAGTCCATGAACTGGTTTTGATTTATCTCAAGTTTTCATCAAGCAGTTCATAAAATTAAAATTTATTGGTTTAAGTGACGTTAAAACATTCAATGTTATTAAAATGAATTAATTCGCCCATCTGTTATTTTTTTAAATTATAATATAATTGTAGGCACGAAATTTGATAGAATTTTGGATTTTAAATGTTTTCGTTCGATATTTTCAAACTTTTCTATAAATAACTTTTCTTTGAGGTTTAAATTTATTTTGGAATACATGAGTAAAAAGTTTTTTTTTAACTTTTGTAACTTCTCAAATTTTTAACGTGTGTACAATTTTCAAAATATAAAACTAAATACACAATAAATTGCCCCCAGTTTCTAATATAATGTTTCCAAATTTTTGAAGTAGGTACTATTTATGAAAATGATAAGTTCCAATAATTTCTTGCGAGTCAAATTCCGTACGCGGTTCGGCAAGCGGAAAGACATTAATAGGATAACTATTGTAAAATTTCCAAATAAACTAGTTTTTTTTTTGACGTGCAGAGCAAGCTGAGCGGCTAAAGAATGCAAGCGCTCGTAAGGGACGTTTACGTGTAAATGCGCGTTTACGTCAACGATTTACGTTACTGATTGGTCTAGCACACGGTTTGTCTTTCGTGCTGTCCATCCTTGGACACCTGATCGTGTAAGGTACCTTATTCTTGTTTCCATAAAGATTAACTTAGTCTTAGTGCATCTGTCGTTTATTTGGTTTTGTTGAACAAGTTAACTGCGATAGCCAACGTCAATAGCGGAAATTGCCAATTATTGAGAAGATTCATTTGGGAAAACGTTCAATAAATTCGTTCTGTAAAAATATACCGTTACCAACCAAGCGCAAAGTTTAATGGTTGGTGAGTCACATTTGAGTCACTTTCGAGCCTTAAGCTGGATGGATTCAATGTAGTTCACTTTCAAACTGGGACTCTGGTGCTCTAAAGGTGGTGATACTAACGTGAACACCTGATAATGCGCACCGCGCGTTTTTTTAAATGGCAACCCTTATTTTTTATACGGATTTAGAGAGCACAATAAACCAAGATCACAAACTACAAAATTCCAATTACTATCAAATCCGTGTTACTTTTTCCAGTCTATCCAAATCTGTAAATGAAAATAAAGATTGCCATTTAAAAAAACCTGCAATGACGTCACAGCTTAAGAACAAAACATGATAAAAAAGTGACATTTAAAAAAGTAAGATTGACGTTTGTCAAAATAAAATTGACATTTTCTGAGAAAAGTCCCATAAAAAATTTATAGAAGTTATATTCCAAACTTGACGATCTCCGCCGACGGCTGAGTAGACACAAATTTTTAAATTTTAATTACATTTTTTTATTCGTATTGTATTTTATCTAATCTTGACCCACTTAATTATGCACTAACCTTGAAAATGGTTAATATTGTTTTGCTAATCAACAATAATTAAATAATTTATTATACAAAATTATTTAAAAGCTAAAGCCTGTGAAATATTTGGAGCAGAGGTAACCGTTGTATTGTTTTTCAACATTTTATTCGCGAATATATTTCTGACCAAAATAACATGAAACCTGTTATGTACTTCATTTCTCTGTAACCTTGACTAGAAATACAATTTGATATAAAATTGTGGCTTTAGATGACTAAGCAGAAAAATCCTAGATTTAATTTATTTATAGTTTCCTTAATTAACGGTTCGAGTCTAGTAAAATTAATTCAGTTTGTTTACTAAGGTTTTCAAATGTTTACAATTTTCATTTTGCTAAATTTTATGGTTAGATATTTTTAACTTTTAATAGTGAATCAGTTTTTAAATGGAGGACATCAACTACCGTAAAATTAGGGTTATTAATATTTTAATAGGAGTTATTGGCTTAGTTGTTGTAGACGAAGAATTTTGACATTTTCATGGTCAGGTAATTATGGGCTAAAAAAGCCGCTTTCTCATTAGCAGTACATTTTATTTAATTTTTTTTTCAGCTTGCCCAAAGCCATTTCCCGTTTCCTTCTTCATAGCCCAAGAGTCGTTCCTTGGTTTCCCGTTTCCTAGTAACCGTTTTCCTATCAAAAGTGTATATAAAAATGTCCCGTAATAACCTCACTTCAGGACTGAAGTAGTTCGGCCTTGGGTTTTCTTAAAGGTAGTTAGCAGGAACTACTGTTATTTAATTTTTCCATGAGTAATTTCTTTAAGACACTGTCATTTGGAAGTCCCAATAACAAGAAGTCAAATAATTAAAAATGAAAAAAAAATTATGTAAACCAATACTACCAACCAGTATTACAATTACCATCAAAATTACCTCAAATTGTTAAATCCAAAATGTATATTTTTAAATCATAAAGTAATAAAAGCAGGTGTATTAACGCGATATTTGTAATTAATTTCGAAAGTTTATGATCCCGTCAAAAAACTGGGAAATTATTTGATGTCATAAATTAACTACAGCGATAATAAAGTTTTAGTTGCAATAATGTATATTATGTATCCGTTTCAGCAAGTCGCCTTTTTACCGAATTTATATATAATATTCAGAGTTATAATAATAATAATATATTTAACATATTATATGATTTAGTTAATTATTTTACAAACGTAGTACCCCTTTGTTTTCCTCGTCACGCCACTGGTAAGTACATATAAAACTTATCTGAAAGTATTAGTATATGTTTACCTAATTCTTTCAACAGAGTGAGATTATAAAAATATTGTATATTTTTGTTACAACAAACATTTACTTCTACAATTTTTTATTAAGAGTATGTAGTATATCTATTCGAAGAATTAATATTTTTGTACTTAAGGCATTTAAAAATACTACAATGGAAAATAACTTTAAACTGACCTGTCTATTTGAAATTCGAAACTAGCTGAGCCGTGCAGGGAATTACAAAAATTAATTTTTCTGCTTTTTTGACTTGGTAATTGGGATATTACGAAAATATTACAAAACGAGCACTTCAGCTTTAAAATTAACCTCACGATGAAAGCTAAATTTAGAAATTATAGATTCTGGTAGCAAAAATTTTCCAAAATTAAAAAATTCTAGCACATATATTTGTTCATATCAGGTCAAAAAAGAACAATCTATATTTTGAATGTTTTAACTAAACTTAAAAGTATGATATAAATAGCGTAACATGTACATATTTTGCTTCATGTCATTCAAGAATTTTCAAAAATTGTCAGAGCTGCTTTTTGTATTTAATTAGGTGAAGTTTTTTTTTTACGATATTTTAAACTTCAATCGGCGGTAAAAACATTTTATAGTTCTGTCAGTGTAAATTAAGTCGAAGTAAACAAATTTTAATTTACTGTTTTAAAATACTGCTGACAGTACAGTAAGTTGAGGCATATCCGTGGATATTACTATCTAATTTAGGTATATGATTTTATTTTAAAATAGAAAAAAATTGGCGAACCGACATCACTTGCAGTATCATTTGTTTTGTTAATGTAATGAAAATAGTGCTTTGTTTTTCGTTTCTTTCTCTTTACTTTCGCTATTATCCAATCAATATCACACTGACAGGCCAAATTAAGTAATCTGTACAATGTTTTTTATCCAGTAATTAAACCATATTTCCGAAGTCTACATTGGTACATATTTTACAAAATTTTGTATAGATAGGCGCAAGATAAGAGATTTTAATTAAAAATTCATAGAACTGAAACTGAGTAACTTCTTATTCATACCCATATAGAAATGAAAATCAAAGATAAAAAATTAAGATGCTACAGATGGAGATAATCCGATGTGTATTGCAATCCTATATTTTAACTGTCCATTAAATTTTATTTATTTTCAAGTCCAGCACTCTAACTGGTAGCCTACGACAGTACTGATAAATACTGCACTTAAATTATTATTAAAATAAAATTAAGTCTGTATATTAACAATATGCAATTAAAGGAATATATAATGAAATGACCGAGGTCCAAGTCCTATTAATTTTGTAAACAAAAATAACAAAAAACATTAACATAACAAAACATTTTAATACTTTTAGAATGAAAAATTAATTACTGGCAGTTTGCCATATCTGATTTATATCGTTTTATGTTCAGGTCAGTAGTTATTTTAATCCCTCTAATAGTAATCTAAATATATAAAATTCAAACCCCTCATTCTCTTAAAAAATCTTCCCACTTATATCTGGCTTAGCCAGAAAGCTAAAATTTGAAATACTTGTTGCAAATGCATCAAAATATAATTACCACGCTAACATTTAATTTTCAAAGTTATAAAGAATTATAATTAAAAAAAAATTTGAAAATAGAAAAATATAATATATAATTAACCTATAAATTAACAAAAGTATTTTTATTCTAACAAAAACTTGAAGGAATTTAATAAATACTGTAGGATTGAAAATGTTAAGCATAAAAGCGAAGAAATTAGGTGAAAAATGTCTTCATAAAATTAAAGGTTACTCGATAAATTTTCAATAATCTCCTTAAATGTCAGTTTTTTATTAGGTTAAACAATTTTCCTTTTATTAATGTTTAATATCAATAAATACACATTTCAAAATGTTATTTGGTGAACTCTTCGAATTTTATAAATCTAAAATTTTATTATTTTACCAAAACATTTCTATAAGTAAATTTGAAGTTTTACAAAATTATAACTGATATTTGAAAATATTTATATGCCCAAATATTCAACATTGTATAATTTGTTTACAAAAAAATAATATTATCCATACCTGCCTATTCCGTATAGTGAATTTATGTCTAGGGCTACTATAGAATACTCATTTGATACATAGGGGATACAAAGGCTAACATAGTAAAAAATAGTTATTTGTGTACTAAAGCAGTGAAGTTCAAGTTTTTATTACGACAGTTGGCATATTCAAAATTTAGTTTTTATTGAATTTTTAAAGTAAAGAATTCCTAAAGAATTTTTGAGAATTTCTAAAAAAAAATTATTGAAAATTCCTGTAATTTTTGGAGTAACTGTGTTCTTAATGGATTAACACCTCGTAAATAACAACATAAATAGTAAAATGTACTTGAGTGCCAAGGTGTGTAGATTAAATTTTTTCACAAATCGATAAATATATCGTTCCAGCAGACGGGCGTGGTATATGCCTATATGAATTCACGCAATATATAGAAATCGCTGTAGGTGATGCAAGTTTGGCATCTACATTTTAAATTAAATTTGACTATTTTTATTAAGGTAATTTTTGAGGGATTATTTAAGATTTTAATTCGATGAGTGTAAGTAGAAAATAGATACTTTTTGTTTGTTTTATTATGGTGGATTAGCTGTATTGTTTTAGAGTAGAACTTTTTTGAATTTGTATCATATAAGTATTTTTTTGTATTTACGTTTTTAATTTTAATTCTGTAAATACTGTTTTACAAGATTTTTCAGTATGTGGTGTATAAGCAATAATATCATGTAAAACTGAAATATCAAATTAGATAAGCAAAATGTAAATTTACTTTTAAGAAATGTCACATGGTTGATATGTAAGATATGTAATTCTTATGTTACTTTACATTTTCAGTTTGTAAAATATGATGTATGTAAGTCGATATGTAAGTTTCTATTTGAGGTGTGTAAACTTACAATATGAACTGTAATAGTACACAGTTATGTAAATTTACACATATTATAGTTGGCTACATCGTTGCCAGGTAGCGTATATTTAAAGCAATTTTAAGGCTTTCTAGATTTGAAATCAAAATCAGAAAAATTTTAATCATAAGTTTCCTTCCTGATCTGGTCAGTTTTCATAAGTAAAGGTGACAAAAATTGTTTTTATCATGTTTTCATTTGTTTTCTATATGCAATAATTCAATGTTGTTCGAGTTCAAACCAGAACATTTTTTAAAATATAAGTAGTATAAAGTTACTCTTTGGAGTTTCTATTATTTATTACATAATATACTATTACAACTGAAGCAATATAATAGTGAGAATTTAAGGATAAGAAAATCATAGAAAAGGTTGGAATTTTTATTGGAAGTTTACTTTAGTTTATGGTGAGATTTTTGTATAGTAACGTTTCCATTTTTGAATGAAAATAGGTATTGAATAATTAAAGTTAGTCGGGAAATATTTGAGGTTTTTCTGATTTTTCCGACAAATCCGTTTTGGAGAATTTTTGATGGGTGAAAAATAACACTACAATATATTATTATGAAAATTTGTATTGGTAATAACATGGGTTCGCGTATCAGAGTTTTACTGTATATTGTATCTCTTTAAAAACATAATTACCATTAATATTTTTCAAGTACGTTATTACTATTTTTAAATAATGTAAAAATAATTCAAATATTAATATTTTTTCCATGGCATACCTATCCTTTTATATTTTGATTAAGTATATTTAAAATAACAATAATAATAATAATATCCGCAAATACATAAAATAATTAGTAAACATTATAATAAATATTGTTTAAACATATAAAAATACTTTCATTGTGTAAAACTTAACAATTTTGTTGATATCTAAGCAGTATAATGTAAGTATTATAATAATATACTTGAGAAGAACTTTTGAAATCTGTACAAATATGTATAAGGTTTGAAATCACCTATTTTGAAAAGTTTTAAATAAGAAAAGTGTAAATAAATCTATTGAAAAATATTTTCGACGCCTGTTCATAAAGTAAGTTATATTGCTACGAAAATAGATTTCCATTAATTTTAATAGCCCAGCTACTAGTTGTCAGATAGATGAATTTGTTTTGTAGATTTGAGACAAGCCGCTATTTTTTTATTCACAAAACAAGTATTTTTTAGAAATAAAATATCATCACATAAGATCGTAAAAATAGGTAGAAGTTCTGGCAACAATTTTATAAGATTAATGTTCAATAAAAAACTTGACAAAAATAAATAAGCAACTAAATAGGTCTCGGATTACAAGTTTTAGATCGGCTTTTCATTTGAAAAAAAAAGTTAGTTAGATATTTCGTGAATTATCCACAATAACGTAATCAAGTGTTCGTTAAACCGTAAAAGACCTTCACAGATGAATCGATAAAAACTTGAATGTCAGTAATGTAGTTTAGCGATTGTAATCAATAAAATAATACTAACGGAAACTGATAATGAAAGCGGAAAAATAAAAATAAATGTTTAATGAAAATCTTACCTCAATCCTCCAAATTTCGAGTCCCGATGTTTTGCCGGCGTTTTCAAATGCTGGTTCCATAACTACACGTCTTCTACTGCTACTATCTTCACTAGGAGAAGAACCAATACCACTGCGAGCTGATGACGGTCTGTCGGGGTACGCCGCGGCGTCTACGACGAAATGATAACCAACGACAACGAATAAAAACGCCCATAAACATGTTATTCGCTTGGATGAGATCCTGCTCCAGGAGTTATACTCGCGATTCATTCTAAAAAATAAAATTGTAGTATTAGTACCTGTGTTTAAAATATCGTGAATTAAAAAAAATTTAATTGTTAAGTTCATAAAAATCATGAATTTCCTAAACCGGTAACCTTGTGCATTTAACGTAATCTTACAATGTACGTAAATATAAATAATACAAGGAACATTCAAAACTTTATTCCTATTAAATTTGAACCGAAACGAAATTTCGCGCGAAATAAGTAGTATACATTTTAACCGAAACTTAAGTTATCAGGCAAGCAGAATAAAGAGTATCGATAAAGCAAAAAAGTAAAAAAAAAAATTTTTTTTTAATTGAAAGAAATTTCGGATTTAAATTTTTTGAAAATTTTTTTTTTCATTTTTTTATTTACAAATTGTGCTTACTTTATTGTCTTTTAATTATGACTTCCTGTTAAAAAACTAATAATTTTGAAGAAATTTAGCAATGCCCTTCTCAGTCTTAAAATTCAAAATTTGAAATTAAATTTTTTATTTTACGTTAAGGATCTAATTGAATTTTTCCTTAAATTTGCATGTTTTAAGCGTACAGTCGTTAAAAGTAATTTACTTTTAGTTTAAGTTTCTATTAATACCAGAATTTTGTAAATAACAGTGAAGTCATTATGTACAAATAAAATATTTTCATTCTATTAGCTCAAAATTTATTTGACAAAATCTGAAAACTAATATTTATAGTGCACATTAGATAAATCGAACCAAAATATACTACAAATCATAAAAAAACGGTAGGTTTGAAAGTACCAGCTATTCCGAATACATTTGAAAAATTTAGTCTCTCAACTCAAAATCTATTTCAAAAATCATGCAGGTTGACGGAGTTCATGTTCCAAAATTCCTTCTCACTGAAATATGTTGTTGTTTATACAAAATGATAAAAATCACTTTCTTTATACTAAAGAAATGCCAGACGCCCGATGGCGGCATATTCCATATGTCATGAATAATTCAGCAAAAACGGATTCTAGAATATAAGTCTCGCCAGCCTGTATATTTTGAAATGGATTTAGTCAGTTGTAGAAATAAAGGAGTTGAGATGTGTGAGGATTATCGAGGTTGTACTGTATTAAATACTTAATGTAATTTAGGTATGTACTATTTGTATAATTTCAATGTCATCACTTCAATTATTTCTATCGTGTAGATAATAAACCAAAATAAATTACAATTCCAGTGCAACATACTTACTACGTTACTACTTGACTTAATTTAAGAAACAAATTAAATATTACTTTAAATTTAATTGTTTAAATGCAATTAATTATTTAATTAGAATAGTTTTGTATAATCTTTCTTTTATTACAAATTAATCACGGGAAACGGCATGACTCAGTTAACCTTATTGTTTATTCAAGCAACTATAAAAAAAATTATGTAATAGACCGTTTAATACGTAATTTTATCTCAGAGAACCTGCCAAACAGAAACCCACCTTTAGGACCGACTTATAATTGCATGAATATTTGTTTTTCAGTTACTATACGACGTTTATTATATTTAGCTATTACTTATCGATCTAACCTTAACTTGCACTCTTCCCACCAGGAAGACTGCTTCGGTTTCCCTATTTGCATTCTGTAAAACCTCTGCAATTTTCTTGCAAAATAATTTTGGCTTCCCTTTTGATTTTTACTGACGGTATCCATTCCTATATTTTCTATCTTGTAGTCGTTGAAACAGTTGTCAAATATATTGCCAACTTCGAGTGAAGTTGAAGAGACCAGTATATCATCAATGTAAAACTCACAAAATTCTAGGTTTCTTGTTACTTCATGTATAAATCGTTGGAATGTTTGTGCCGCATTACGTAAACCAAAAGGCACGTGAGCTGGGATGTACAGAAATTTGTTTAAACGCTTTGACCATGTCGATAGTGGCGAAGATATTTTTACCGGTAAGTGATTGGGTTAAATCCTAAATGTATGGTATAGGATAGCAGTCATGAATGGTTTTTACATTAAGGGTGCGATAATCGCCACATGGTCTAAATTCTTTATTATTTTTAATCTAGAAGGTGTGGAGAACACCAATTGGTTTTCGAGGGTCGTTAGATAGCCATTTACATCATGATTTTAAATTATTTTTTGCAATTTGAACGCGATCTGTAGCATAGCCTTTGTGGCCGACAAGTTACCGGTTGGCCTGGTACTGTGTTCGTATGATGCGTTATGTTGTGTACGCATGATTTCTTTGTTCTATTCCGATTTGTAATAGAATATTCGTTGACCAACAAGTGGTATTTGTTGTTTGTATCTATCGTGTTTATTGTAGCGTGTTGATTTTTATCTATTCGTCCTGCTAATTCCATATACGTAACTTTATTCAGTAATCTACCATTTCGAATGTCGACCAACAGATCGAAATAGTTTAAGAAGTCGGAATGAATAATAGGTTTTTTCTTACTATTATATATATTTCTTATATATTCTTACTCTAAGCATCTTGCTTGTTTCCAGCAATGATTATCTCACCGTTGAAAAACTTTCTATCGAGATTTCCATTCTACAGCATTTTTTTCTGCATTGCTACGAAGTTAGGATCGAAAGTCAGTTTACATTTTTGTGGGTATCTGCTAGATGACTCCTTCTATTTAACATTGTATAGCCATACGATTATCTTGGGCATCTTTTTCTCGTAATGCTGTACCTATTTGGCAAACTGTGAGTTATCAAGTTAGATGAAGCAAACTAACTTAGTAAAGAAATGTAATTAAAGAGATGACCTCCCTCTGTTTACCGATAATACATAATTTTGATCTTGACTTTTGATCATCACAGTAATGTATGAGAGTAATACATTACGTTGCGAGTTATGGCAAAGTAACCGTGCCTTTTTGCTTTGTTGTGTCTGAGTTTAATATAATTTTGTAAATTAAGTTTGCGTAATGTATGACATTGGATTCATGCCAAAATTGTTTACAAACATTGTGTTTAAGTGCGCCCATAAAAGAAATTAAATCTTTTCAATAGGGTAAGCAAATTTAAAAATATATCTTAATGAAATCAAATTTAGCTTAAACAAAGCTTCTTGGAGAAATGGTGTGGCAGTTTTTTTCTCTTTACTACCATATTTGGTTCTTTTTACTTATCTTCTAGAATGCAGTTCTAGGTAAATCAGCATTATTTTGGCGACAGGCACGAGCATCTGCCTCAGGGCCGTAGAATGACTATTAGAGCTGATTCTGATTAGTTGATCAGTTTTCATTATCCTCGAAAATTATTAAGCAAATTTATTATGGTTCTGAAGTAAAATATGTTAAGCTTATAAGTCTGTCTGTCTGTAAAACAGGACCGCTAATCTAGTTGCACACCAATGTGTGCTCTCACACAAAAGTGAAATATAAATCGCACTCCTAACTTTCAAGTTTTCAGATATTCTGCATAAATGAATGTTATTTTAAGACAACTCAGATAAACCATCAAATCAAGCAAGTAATAATTCAAAATAACTTTTAGATCACCTATAAACAGAAGAACACCAACATTTTGAAAAGTACCTATCACAAATATTATTAATGTTGCATATCTGCCAAATCTTTACCTTTGTTGTAACATGTGGAAATGATTTAACCAAGTTCTTGAAATTCCGCAATAATATTTTTTTTTAATTTTATATGTACACCAGTTGTAATTTTGCTTTTGCTATAATTATAGAAATTTTCGTTACTCTGGCTATTCACCCAATTGCTAATTTGTTAATTGTTTTATAGTGGGTTTATTGTTTAGTACTGTGTATAAATAAATATTTATTTTATTTTTATATATACGTAGGTATGTATATACGGCCCTGATCTTGAATTGTCTTATATTCAAAATTTGTATTCTATATTTATCTAAAGCAATAAAAATATTTTTAACCGATTTATTTGAGTTTAATTGGCCACTGCATGTTTGCAATTTTAAATTGATGTTAGAATTTAGTGAGAGATAAATAATTTTCTGCATTAATATTAATAATTATAATCAAATAAAGTTATTAGAAGGGAGTGCCGCAGGGGATTTATCAAGCGAAATTGTAATAAACTTGCACCTAAAAGTAGTTAATTCAGCTAGAAAGAAATAGATATGGTACTAATGTATGGTAATTAATTGAGAATTTAAAATAGAGTATAAACTAAGCTACTCTTTGGGAGCGGTTACTAAACCGCTTTGTAGTTCCAGTATACTGCTAAATTTGACTCCGCGTTAACAGCTGGTTTATCTACTCACCGTAAACATAACACAAACAGCACTCTTAATAATTTTTTAAAATTTCTCCATACAGAACATGTTTTCAACAACAAATCTCAAAAATCAATAAGTAAAGTTTTTTTTATATTATCGGAGAGCGGAGCCTCCCCAGTACTTATATATTTGAATTAAGTAAAAACAGAACAAAAATTTGGAATGTGAAAAGCTTATAGTTAGTGAATTTAATTTGTTTCATTTTAAAAATAATTTTGATTACCGGTAAGTTTTTCCGTCCAATGTTTTTTAATTTTAATTTGATTACCATCATCATTGTTCATCTTTCAAAATAATTTGAAAAGATTAATGTTGGGCTTGAACATGTTTTTATTTCTGAAAAGCACTAGAAGAGATTAAGAATAGTTTCTTTGTTTTAATGCATATTTTAATATCTCTACTCAAGATAAGTCAACTAACTATTCATAGAAGACTTCATTTCATTGCGGACTAAAAATGTGAGTTACATTTCCGTTCGTGGGGATTTAAATAGAAATTTCTTACTCAAATATGTATAGTACAATGATTCAAATATTTGGTAAAATATTTTATTCTTATCCAAAGTACCATTTTTATTAATATATAATATACAAGGTGACCTTATACAGCTGTTAGGTGGTATAACACTTTTCTAAAAATTCAAAAAACTTTTATTTTTGTTTAAATTCAAAACCGGAGTGGGTCCTTGTAAACCAATTCATTCTATTTCTAGCTTTCCATGGTAGAAAACTATTATAATTTGGTTGCTCAATTTCAATTGTCCGGACTTTTGCTAACCACTATTGCTTTTGTCTTCTTTACAATTATTTTTAATCCAAGTATGTCGCCTTTATTCACTAAGTTATCCATCAAGCGTTGGAGCCTCTCAGGGCTGTCCGCAATTATTGCAGCATGTGCATTTTCTGTTGCTTTTTGGAATATATATTCCGAATAGATATTGAACAGAAGCGGCGATAATATGCAGCCCTGTTTAACTCGTCTTATTGGAACCTTTCTTGTAAGGTCCGGCCGCCTTAAAGTTTCACTGATTCTACTTGCTGTTTGTAGAGATTCAATATAACCTTTATGTTGTTGTCGTCTGGTCCCTTTGCTGTTAAGATATTCATGAGCTCTGGGTGCTTCACACTATCAAAGGCTTTGGCGTAATCTATTAAACATATATATTGATCTTTTCTTTCCTCTGTAGGAGGACCGAAAGACCAAACAGAGCTTCACGCGTGCCAAAGCCCTTTCTAAATTCAAACTGTTGATCGCCTATATCCATTTCACATCTATTTCTGATTCTATTGTGTATTATTTTTAGGAATACTTTCAGAAACTGTCCCATTAGGCTTATTAAGCGATATTGATCACATTTATTTGTATAATAATAAATAATAAAGATCCGTAAGCAGAAGTTCCGTAAGCAACCGGGGTCATAACCCCCCTGAAACTAGAAGAACAGAGCCTGTCTTAGCAGAACAGTAGTCCGACACAAAACGTGTGCTGGCATACTACACCAGACGAATAGCTAGGACAATTATTGTTAACTGACCAGGGGACCACGGCTGTCCCTTCACATGTAGATCAGAGAGCTGACAATTCGGTGACTGACGATCTGCTGACGATCCGGTGCCACTCTTTTTTACAGCAAAATGGTGAGAGAGGTATAACTCAAACCAAAGGTATGTCTTGCACGACCAGATACCAAAAACTCTTTCATCACCTTCCACATCATCACCAAAGCCCCCTCAGATCCACTAATGATGACAAACCTAGATCTTAATCCTGGATTCAGCCGAGCCCTGTCAACGGCCGGAGATACTAGCGCCGCCACTCAAATGACTGTAATTCCCGAACGGTAAGAGCCACAAATTCGCGATTGCGGGAACTAATTGGCCACAAATTCCCATATACTTATTTTTTATTTTTAGTAAAATTTTAATGGTGGCGACGCTGGCTTGATGTCAACCTAGCGCCGCCACCACTCAAATGGCTGTAATTCCCGAACGGTAAGAGCCATAAATTCGCGATTGCGGCAACTAATTAGCCACAAATTCTCCATATAGGTTTTTCGTATTTTGCAAAAGTGGCGGCGCTAGCTTGATGCGGGTTTTCACTAGTACACATATAGACGGTTTATTTAAATAACACATACAAAATATTAATGTACCGCTTTTGAGGGATTTGTAAAATTAATTAATTTAATTTCCAAAGGAAAGCTAAATTTTATAAAAAACAAATAATTTTTTTACACATGAAAAAAAATATATACAAAATGCGGTAAATATAATATTATAACTTAGGGCCATCTCCTATAAGTTTCAAGGAGAACGATAAAACTATGCACAGATGTAAACAAAGTTGTCTAATATTAACTAACAAATTATATTTTTGAGCTGAAAATTCTACGCATTTTAATTTTTTTAATTGCGGTAATTATATTTATAAAAAATAGTGATTTGAAGAGTAAATATTAAACTTACTGATCAAACTATTCGTAGCAGTTCACACACAGAAGTAAAGCACTTTAAAATTTAAAAGCCTTTTCAAGGAGAACTACCTACATAATAATAATAATTAAATTAACTTCTAAATTGGATAAGAACAACCAAATTTTTAATTAAATTAAATCTACTTATTCTTATTTTTCATGTTAATTATTTGAAGAACAAAGACGTTTTCTCAAGTAGGTAATGAGAATTACAAACATTATAGTACTTTATAATTTTGTGGAGTAGGTAATCGCCATTTTTTTAAATTTTATTTATTTTGTAATTATTATTGAATATTTATCTATATATTTTTTGAGCATTATTTTATTGCCTTTATTTTTTTACTATTACTCTAAAAATAAACTTTCGGTAATAGTTCGTTAACCTGACATTAAATGTAAAATTAGAAATACAAGTATACCTTAACATCAATAAATTTTTAAATTATCTGTGAAAGTAAACTAATTTAGTGTAAAACTTATATTCTTTCAACAAAAAGATGATTTTTACTTTTAACTTGAGTGATTCTAATTACCTATTAGTTATTTAAAGAATACAATTTGGATGTGCTAATTTAATAAAATTCAAACGTACCTACCTTAGAAATTTTCTAATAACAAAACTTTATTTACACACAATAATTTCGATTGTAACATCAACGAAGAAAATTTTATATAAATTAAACATCCAAATGCTCCTGCTTAATATACTTGATCTTATTGTTTTGCTATTGACCCATAACTACACAAGGTTATGTTTATATACTTTTGATTACCGAGAAAATTATCAGATTGATACAAATTTTAAATGAAAATTTTAATCAAGTTTGAAAATTATAGGAATTAATATACTAAAAAATACCAATTTTGTTATTTATTGCAAAATATGTAACCTATATCTTTCCAAGAACTTGTTATTTAATTACTAATTTATCAATTTTAAAAATTGTGAATTATTAAGAAGTATAAATAAATATTTTTCAAGATATCAAACTACTAATGTCAAACGCAAGAAATGGTTTTATTCTCTACCAATATTTAATACATATTTCTAATTTGTTCTGGTAATTTATCCCAAAAAACAAATTTTGCTAAATACATATATTTTACAAATACGTTTTTGACACCAGACAATTTACTTGAAATTCTTATTGTTTAAGTTTTTTTAAAAGTAATTTCTATTATTCTGAATTTTGCTTCAAAGCGCTCCAATCAGTGCCTGGTCCTGTCGCCTTGTCTATCATACAGGACGAATAATATTTTTAAAAAAATTGCGAAACTGCAAAATCTTAAAAAGAAATAAAAACAATTTAACAAAAATTTAAATAAAAATCAAATCCATAATTCGCATCCAAATCAAACAATCAAACAAAATTCCCACAAACTTTTAGGGGTTTGATAAGTAAAAATTTAAAATAATATTTATTTCAGTATGACAGAATTCAAATGTTTATGTAGGCAACTTATTGTACGCCAGGAATTTTAATATTTAGTTAGGCAACTTACTATCCTCAAGTGTGAAAATTACAATTACTTGAGTTTTGTAGTTTAATCTAAAAACTTTCAAATGGATGCAATTCAATTCGTCAAAAATGCCCGACTAGTTTTAATTTTTCAATTTTAATTTCTCCTATTTAATTTTTTCTTTTTAGCTGGCGCTGCTCGCAAATAGTCTCTTATCCTATTCTTTCTCCAAAACCAAAACCTTTCAAAAAATTGGACGTCCGTCCTGCAGGTTCGTGGATGCGTATTATAAGTGGCTAGAAGTTCGGGTTTGATTATCGCGGATGCGACGATAGATACCTAACAATAGATGAAAACAAATAGTTAGTGTTGGATAATGACCCATAATTCGCGTCAGAAGAATTTTTGTTTTCGTTTTTGTGGAGCAAATGGAATTATTCATAGTCTGAGCCCACCCACATCACCCAGTTTCAAACGGTGCAGCAGGAAAAGATTTTAAATTAATTAAATCGACATGGGAAAACGCATTAGAAGACCTAAAGAATTCGGACATATCGGAAAATCGTATCCTAACCAGATATCCATTAATATATCGTTCGACGGAACATTGTCCGATAAAAGCAACTCCTGCCCAGCGAATGTTAAGTAGATAAATAAGAACCAGGTTTGATGCGCTTAGACCACAAAAGAAAGAAAAAGTTCAAAATCAGAAAGTTATGAGAGGGAAAAAAATCAGTTTTAAGGAAGGTGAAGACGTTTACGTTAAAGATTATAGAAGCAGAAACAGAAAAAAGGAATTTTGGATCTGAACAAAAATCGCAAAAGTATGTGGAGTAAGAGCATATCTATGCAAAGTATCTGACTATACTGTATGGCGGAAAAGGCATTTGGATCAAAAATTTAAACAGTTCCAAATCAGGAAGACGAGGAAATACAAATTGAAAATTACTTTTCGTTTTCATTTTTACATTCCGCAGCTTCACGGGTGCAACAAGATTTTTAGAAGTCACACAGGCTGCAATGCAGTCGACATCAAAAACCGCCAGTACCGTTTAGATTTTTCTTATTCATTTAACCATAAAAATTAATTAAAACACGTTACATTGACTATAATTTCTTGTTTCATATTATGTTTTTCTAGTTATATGCACCTGAAGATCGAAAATAATAGTAAAGAAAATATTTGTAATGGTTTCAATCATTTCAATCCTCAATAAAATATCAATCATTTGTGTATCCTTTGTTTATATTTATTATATAAATATATTAATATTATATTTATTGTTATATATTTATTACTTTCGCTTGCATTAGCATCGTTCGCGAAATTAAAAAAAAAAAATTAGGTTTATTTTTCCAGCCCACTCATTTTTGATAAAATATTAAATTAAATTCAATTCAATTGCCGTTATTTAAATTTTAATATTCATTAAATGGAAGATATTAGAATATTTAGCATGAAATATAGAAATTTAACTATTTATATACATATAAATATAAATAAAAAGTTATCTCGTTACCAAGATATCTTAAATTTTTATATATTTGATAATAATAATAAAAATTATATTGATATGATGCTCAAGTTAATTAATTAAATACATAGGTACTTAAATTTGACGACGTCTATTCTAAAATGGCTGATATTTCAACAATAAAATTGATATTTTATGATTAACTTTAACATTAATAAGAAATATCTAAAAAATAATATTAATTTGTACTTTTGTTAATTAAAAATTGTGCTATTCGTATAATAAACAAATTATAAATCAGTACAGTGTGGTACTTAAAAGTTTCATATAAATAATATGCAGAAAATGTAACTAAAATATTAGAACTTAATTTTTTTAAATTTTTGGTTCCGATTATAACGGAAATTTAAAAAAATTAATTTCACATGTTATTTTCTATGATCTGGTGAAAACTTTTATCGATAGGTCAGTCACATGGTATAGTAAAATCATATACCGATCTACAAAATATGAATTATTAAAATCCTATAATATGCTTAATATAATGCCGGTTTTATTTCTTAATTTTTCAATATTCTGTATGGTCTAATCTATATTTTTCAAGTTTAACCAGAAGGGTAAGTGCTACAACATCGTGGGGTTCCCACGACTATTGTAAAATGTCCTCTGTGTAGTACTCTCTTTACTGCTGTGAAGCATGATGCTGGATAACCATCTCGAACTCCTGAATAATATGGGCTATTTACAACCTAAGTTACGCAGATGACATCGTCATACTGCTCACGGAAAAATTCGAGGATGTCCTCTGCCCCCTAATGCAGGACGCTCTCAGGATTCTAGCAAAATGGTGCAAAGAACACTCTCTCCCGGTAAACCCGGCAAAGGTAGTGCTTGATGTTCTATTTACAAAAAAAAAGAAAGCTGCTGGGTTATGCCCAGCTTAACAGGTACTACTTAAAATTTGCCGACGAAGTCAAGTATTTGCGAATAATACTTGACAAAAAGCTGAACTGAGGAAATCATTTACATATGAAATTCGTAAAAGCAAAGTCTAAAGTTGAGATCCGAGATTTGAAAATGTCAGGGACAGTGAAAACCTACGCTACAAACGCCCTTGCTAACCGCTCGGGCGATTCCGGACAGTTTTCTCAACACCTGTATGAATTATTACAATACTCGAAGTGCAAATGAACTCGATAATCTAGGAACTCAAATGTCGTTTTCTCTGCAACCACATGTAGTAGAATGAACACGTTCTCTTCCCACCTAAATTCTGGTTTCTAATAACCACGTAGCGTACACGTACCGTCAAGTTAATATTTTTTGAAGCAAAAATGAACTTAAACTTATAAAATTTACATCAAAAAGTCGATTTTGAAAATTCATAAGAACTTTCTTAGAATGCTTAAATTTTGATCTTTCAGAATATTTAAAGGTTTTCTATTGTACTTTTGAAGGAAAGAAACAGAAAAGAGCGACAGTAACCCAGTAACAGTGGACACTGAAATTAATTTTTTTTACCTCGATCTGGTTTGCGCTCCTTTTTCGCTTGCGCCCTAGGGAGTTGCCTAGTTTGCCTAGTGCCGGCCCTGCGTCTATACTCGGACAGCTCCAAAAATAATGCTAGATCAGACGCAGGAATATACTCTGCAGAACTTAACCTAAGCATAAGTGTATCACTGGATACATATGCATCCGTATTTCAAGGGGAACTTATAGACATAATTACACTGAACAAAAATAGTTCAGGATAGATGTATCTGGGACAGAAATATTGAGCTTCTTTCAAACCGTGTTTTGGATAAAAAAAAATTACGTTTTAATGAAATAATCCTGTTACTACCCTGCAAATGAATGTCAATTAATTACACTTGAAATGTTATTTTTGTTCATACTTCATCGATAAGATAATTAATAGAATTATTATTAATTGTTCTGGCAAACTCACTATCTTACAAACGTCAAATAGTTAGTTAAACAAAAATGTATAATATTGCAGTAATTGGTTGTGGTGTTATCGGTCTTACATCTGCTTTAGAGATTCAAAAAAAGTTAAAGCATTCAGTAAATATTCAAATTTTTACCGAAGATGTTAGTCCAAATACCACAGGGGATGTTTCAGCAGGTCTTTGGACTCCATATTTATTAAAGGATACGCCTATGGAAAGTATAATGTAAGTTAAAATAACTGTAAATAAAGTTTGTAGTAATATTTATCTTAAACTGTTGAAAAATTTTCCGTACAGCGGCGTGGCAACGGGCTGTTAGGGATATTTAAAAACGACCCCCCCCCCCCCGGAACCAACTGGTTACGAAGGGGCCCCTATATACTCATTATATACATTTTAATTAAATATAACATGTTTTAAATAAATAATAAAATTAAATTATTAAGGTAAACTAATACTGATATTGCGTTTAACCTAAACGCGCACACCCGCATCCGGACATCATTCCAAAATTAGTATATCCAAACATACATAGATAGTCTAGCCATTGAATGGACCGCAAGGTTTTGTCGTACTATCGGTTTCGAGATTACTCCGAAGAGATTTCTCTCATCAGACAATTCATGACCTAAAACCTCCGCATATTATAGTATGCAATTTTAACTTGCGGAACCGTAGCTGCACGCCACGTCGTCTTGGAAAGCATGGAAGCATTTGTAATCCTCCTCCACCCCCGATAATAATGGTGCGATGAAATACTATCATTGTGCTGTTTCTTATCATGTAAGCAGTTAATAAAATTTAGTGGAAGCTTGGCGGTATCAACCGTAAATTTTTTTCCTTGCTTCCCGGATTTTTGGGTTTGGGAAGATATTACCAGGTAAAACTGTTACTTGGAGATCTTTGTCAACCTGGTAGTTGTTTAGTTATTTAATCATTTTAAAATTAAATAGAAAGATCCAATAACTAGAATAATTTTATAAATATTTTGTTTTAGGAATTGGTCCAATGCTACCTTAGAATATTGTCTAGATTTATGGAAAAAAGGTTTTGCAAATGAAGCTGGTATATGCATACAGCCCATGACGGCAGTTGATATTGAATATATGACGGAACCCGTGGAATGGTTACCACTAACATTAGGTTACCAGATTTTATCTGAAGAACAAATTAATAAAATAAATAGCGACCTCAAAACAAATTACAAGTAAGTTATAATATCAATAGGAAATATTTACCTTTAAATATATTGTGATGTACCGGGGCGAAAAATTTAAGTACCTAGTTTATCAAACCCCTCGAATTCCAATAATGTATCTGTAAGCATGAGACGAACCTGTTTATCTTCAGCATCAAAAATTTTTCAA
This sequence comes from Cantharis lateralis, assembly GCA_963170105.1. Classification (NCBI taxonomy): domain Eukaryota; kingdom Metazoa; phylum Arthropoda; class Insecta; order Coleoptera; family Cantharidae; genus Cantharis; species Cantharis lateralis. The sequence continues at coordinate 22,228,488 of OY720630.1, read as the reverse complement.
ATTGGATTTGTTGGAAAATCACCATTCCTTAAAAATTCTATTGCTTTGGTTAATAAAATTTGGTAAGCATACCCATCCGCCGTGGTATCAGATATGATTCCGTCCTCTCATTAAATTTTAACTTTAAAATTATAGTTTTCCACCATAAACCAATTCAATTTTTATTATTTTATTAAAGGAGATACATTTATAAAAATTAGTAAATTTAGTTTTTTATTCTCAAATTAAACGCTTCTTTATCCAAATCACAGTTTAATTCCATTATTAAAAAATTCTAACTGAAAATACAGACACGTGAAATCTGGACATCTGATCCGTCGTCATGTTCTTTGCAAAAGGCCTCGTATTCTGCTCTAGTTGGCCCCAAATCAAGTAACTAGCAGGAATTTCAAAAATTCAGATTTTAAAATAAAATTTCAAAATTTAACAAATAAAAATTTTTACAAAGAAATAACTCAAAAACTCACTCACCCACCGTCTATACATGTAAAGAACACGACAATATATTATAAAATTAGTAAACCTTGTGGGAATTTTAGAAACACTTGATAAATTCGTATTGTAAAAAATCAATAACAATTCTATTGATAATAAAAATAGTAACGAATTTTTCTAATTATATCAAACGTTTCTCTAACTTTTATAAGCACTAAGGGACTGGATTTTCAAATATTGGAACACTCATTAGAAAAAACGCCCTAACTCAACTATAATAATAATTTAAATTTTAGAGGTGGAGTAACATATGTAGCAGTAACATGTGAACCATCAAAATTTCTACCTTTCCTGAAAAAACAATTTATTGAAAATGGTGGTTCGATCACATTTAAAAAGATTACTGATTTTGAACAACTTTCTTTTTATGATATTATTATAAATTGTTCAGGATTGTACTCAAAAATTCTTGTAAATGATGAAAATCTGAAATCGATCCGAGGACAAGTAATACGGGTAAGAAATGGCATTATTTAAAAAAATAATTTTAAGCTAACCCACTAATAATTTCATAGGTAAAAGCTCCATGGGTATATGGTTCCTTTACTGAAATTCATACTCATACTTATATTATCGCAAAGTAAGTAAAAATTTACATAAATTACTGACAAGGTTTTAAACTAAACTTTCAAGTCATTTAACCAATGATAGCATTCTATTTATTTTTCTTCTGCATTTCATTTCTTTCGGAAAATTGCCATATCTTGTTTTACAAGTTCCTCCATGTATTCAAGACCTCGACGATTCTTTTTCTATTACTTCTGTTTAATGATTTTTTTAGCTTTTTCCTTCGGTGTTCTTACTTTTGGTTTCCAGTTTACTTTCAATTTCATAATTTTTGAGATAAAAATTATTCGTCCCCTGGTGGGGAAAAATTTTTGGCCAAATAAGTTCACAAAAATTAGTTTGTAATATTTTTAAAAATTTTAAATAATTTTTAATTTGCATTTCTTGTTTATTGCCCCATCTCACTTCTTGTTTTGCTTAATTTACAAATTTTCCAATCACTTTTTAATATCAAAGAAAAAATATAATGCCCATATTTTTATTTCCTGCGGTATATTAACATTTTTTTTGTTAGTTCTGATGCAATTATTCTTGGAGGAACAGCACAAGAAGGTAACAACGATTTAGAAGTTGATATAGAAGATAGAAAAGAAATTTTAAAAAATTGTTCCGAAGTTATACCATCTTTAAAGGTAGGTTTTTATCAGAACATCTAGAATTTGTAAACAAAACTATTTAACATTATAATGTTTAGAATGCACATATTCTTGCCGAATCTGTGGGATTACGACCCGGAAGAGATCAAGTGAGGCTAGAATTTGAACTTGTAAAAACAAGAAGTAAGACATTAAAAGTAATTCATAATTATGGACACGGAGGAAGTGGAGTTACGTTATGCTATGGCTGCGCTTTAGAAGTTGCTGAATTAGTGAAGAACGCCTTAACTTCATCATCTAGTAAACTATAATTACTATATATTCACATTAATTTTTGTCTTAAGGGGTTATGCCTACTTAGAAATTCAAAATAATCGATTTTTCGAAAACCTCATTTTCTTGAAGAATATAATGTTATCCATGTTTGGTAAAAATTTTACATCGATCTGATTATTGTTAACAAAGTTATACTGCTTGATATACAACATTGCGTTGTAGTAACTTCGTATATACTAATTTATTGTTTTTCGCCTATGAGTAAAAATTATGTTTGCCACACTTATGACACATAAGCACAAAATTTATGACAAGTATTTCTAGAACGTTTCTAGTTTTCACGGGTCATAAATAATTATTGGTTAGGGTTGCAAAATATTTTTTTATAATTTTACTTTACTTTAGTGTAAACTGCATTTAAAACTTCAATCGCCGTTTTTAAAAAACTACATTTTCAAAGTCGGTGGGCAATATATTTCAAAAACTAGTGCAGATATCCATTTTAAATTTTGTGTACTTCTTTTAGACATCAAAATCTTGTCCTTAACGGAGGGATTTTTTATTTGAATGCGTATTTTTTATGTTATGGGTGAAAAGTAACTCTTTTTTTTTACAAAAATCGATATGGTAACTTTGAACAGCTGCCATTTTGTCAAAATTCAACTTTTAGAAAAATGGCTCCGTTAAGGACGAGATAAACTTATGTATTTACTATATCTTTTTGAATTTTTGATTTTTGATAAACCGATTCCGCATAGATTTGCCCACCGCAAAATGCATTTTTAAAATAGGGTCGTCGAACATCGGCTGTGGATGGATAAATTTTTAATAATTTTGTACAAAAAAATTACATTGTATTTTTAAAATAATGTTCTTTTGAATAAAATAATTGTTGTGCCATAAAATATATACACTTTTCCAAAAAAAAACAACAAATAGTCGCATTTTCTTGACCTCTTAAGTAGGCATAACCCCTTAAGTTCTATGTTGTATGTTCCCATAAGAGCAATGTTAATTTTATTAAAAATTTTACTGAGTGTTTTTAAAGTCACTGTAGCTCAGAAACAGTGCGACCAAATAGAAAAATGTATATAAACAAAAATAAACATAATGAAATTTTCTACAAAAATTGTTAAACAAGTATTTCTGTAAAAGCGATTTTTATTTGTCAAAAAAGGTCTTCAAAAAGTACAATTTATATTGATAATATCGGAGCTTTCTAATAATTTCTGGAGTAACTAACTATATGTCATGTTTCAAACCTCAAAATATTGTTTATTTTAAATTTTCAACAATGTAATTTTAAGAAAAGTTTTATGTATTTCGTTTTTGCAATGTTTTGTATTTCCGCAAATTGGTCGACTTAGCGCCAACTAGCGGAGGAATGGCGTCCTTTTTGTCATCATGGCGGAAGAGCCAGTAACTAGAATTTTTTTGAAGTAAGTTACTTTAATTAAAAAGTAGTAATGAGGAAATTAAACTGATTGTTTTGGATAGCAATATTTTTATATACATTATATGATACCTCAATCATCTTCAATATCCTGTTTGGTACTCTTTCTTCACTCATTTGCACCTAGTTACTAACCACCTTATATACCAAAGGGAAAACTGAGTGATCCAATCGAATTTCGTGCAAAATCTACCTCAGAAAATGTGGAAAAAGCTGCGATTTAGAACTTTCATTTTCTGGGGTCAATAAACTTCAAAGGATCAAAAAAATTCAAATTTTCGTTTTTTTCAAAATCCGTTAAAAATTTACATGGTGATCTTATTACGCAATTCGATGTACTTCGATGCGAAGGGTTCGAAAAATAAGCCTGTGGCTGCGGGAAGTTTACAAAAGCGTAGAAAATTTAGGAATAAAATAGAGCGAAATGTAACCCGATTTTGTAAAGTTTAACGCTACATTAAATAATAAATATCATACCTAAGGGAAAACTGCGTGCTCCAATCGAATTTTCTGCAAAGTCCACATCACAAAATGTGGAAAAAGCTGGGGATTTTGTACTCTCCAATTTTTCGAGTCAATAAGCGTCAAAGGATCAGAAAAGCACCGCGTTGACATTGCCAGATACATGGTTTTTGAGGTTGAATCCGACCCTACGTTCACTAAACACATCATTCCTGGAGATGAGACTTGGGTTTATGAGTATGACATGAAATCCAGACATCAATTGATTGAATGGCCTACATCAAATAAGCCAAGACCTAAAAAACTACGTCGTTTTCAGTCAAAAAAATTCTTTGAGAGAGATACTCGATACTTGACAGTAAATTGCGGTCGTCCGTTATGATCCAACCAAGGATGAATAGCTCCTGACCCGTACGGTATTGTGTAAACTGTTTAGATTTAAATTGGTTTTGGGCAAAAGTTGAGGGATTAAGATGACTAATAAGAGTTCTAAATACGTTAAGCTTGGCGAAAGAGATGCAATGTTTGTATACAATAAGAGACAATTAAAGATGCAGATTTTATTTGTGTTATTTTGATTTTCAACTTTGACTAGAATTCCCCGAACATATCTAATTGTGATGTTCTCCGTAGGAGAACTTAGAACTTACTTATTGTTGTCTACAAAAGTTATTATTAGATGGAATCAAGCCACACTCCAATATTTTCCAGTCCTTGTGTAATGAATTCCATCCCAACAGTGACAACAAATTTCCATAGAAGTTTGGGAACCTGAACCGCCACATAACCTCACATTCTTGACAATTAGTATTTCTTCGGATAAAAATTATTGTTTGATTGAATCACAAAAATCCAATAATATTCATTATGCCCCCCTACTAAAATGAATCATTGGACATATTTTATTATCTTATAATATTTATTTAATGTAAAATAAATCAACATTTTTGTGCATTTTAAAAAGTTAAAAATATGATTATGATAAACCTAAGGAGAAAAATATTAATTTTGACACAATCAAATAAAATTTGTTTAGGTCTCTAAATTTTGTGTTCTTACATCAAATATCAACTATAAATAATGAATTGTGATTATAATTTAAATGTAATATAGTAAAAGCTATCAGGCAAAATTTTAGACAGACAATTGTTGGAAAATAATAAACAATATTGAAAATAGCCTTCAGTGCATAGCTTTAAAATTATTATTTTCAACTATTGTTACTGTCTAACCTTTTTAACACAGCCTATATGAAGCCATCATTTTAAAGTACCTTCCAGCATTAAATTTATTTTTATCTGGAATATCACTAATGGTTGCTAAATTGAGCAGATTTTTTTACCACATTATGATAAAATAATTTACTAAGGTACATTTTCTAATATTTCTTAGGTAACTAGGTAACAGTTACAAAGATTTGTCTATGTGTAAAGTGCTACTTTTTAACCAATTCATCATTAAATGAAAGGTATAAAACATGGGATGCCAGAAATGTGCAGTACAATTCATTTTACACATCTAACAGCGTTGTTTACATCGTTGCAGTAATTTCCCTACTGTATACACTCATCTATATTTATAGTGTAGTTTGCTTATAATAAATAACACAAGTACAAGGCTTGATAATCTAGGTTTTAAACATATACAACTAGAAGACACTGTGTTTGGTACTGCAGTAGGAGTGCCAAATCTACTATTTGCTCTAATAACTTGAGATTTCCACTTAATTGTAACTTGGGGTAGTGTTCTACTTACTGTTCTTAATCTGAAACAAAAAATAAACCAGCAGTTTAGTAATTGGAAATTTACATTTTGCAGTCCTATTGCTTATTTGCGTTTTATTTCAATTTAAATGTACAGACTTCCAAGCCGAGCATTAATTTATTACAAAATATAGAGATCAAAACTATTTACCTATTAAAAAAATTGAAATACTGAAAAAGTTATAAAAACAAAAATGAAGAAAACATTAAAAATAATTTTTTTTACCGGTGTTATTGATATCCACTACTTTCCACGTCTCAAAAACTTAAAATTTTAAAATATTGTGCCTCCCCTTTTGTTTTATCTGAAGCCACTACACTGATTCCCATTTAAAAGGATCCCTAATGCCCGGTTTCTTCATGCACTTAACAGCGCAGTTAAGCTGACAAGTTGTTTCGGAAATACACGAGTACGAATTCTTTTATAAAAATAAAATATTTAATTTTTATAAAAGAACTCATATTTGTGTTTGTCCGGAACACCTTGTCAACTTAACTGCGCTGTTAAGTATGAAGAAACCGGGCATAAGACATTTTCTTTCCGCAAACTAATGTTGATTTTAGCAAAGAAGCCAAGTCCAGAATTTCCTCTTGCCGCATTTTATGAACATTAATTTTTCTTTTTCGTTTCTCTGCATATATAATATTAGCGAGTGTTTTACGGACTTTTCCGTATCTCGCATCTTGCTCTCCTCCAATCCTTTCTATCAGTCCAGTCCTCATTTTCTAGACCTCTGGCTTCCATCGCTTCTTTTACTTCCTGAGCCCAAGATCTTGCTAGTCTGCCCCGTTTTCTTCTGAAACTTGGAATTAATTTTCATATTCTCTTTGGCCATCGAGATATTTTTTAATTTTTTTAAAATTTAATTTCAATATCAATTTATAAACCATTAATTATTTTGTATCCGAATTTTTCTTTCAGCTTCCGTTTTAATTTGATTTTCCAACATTTCCAAACCTTATCCAATTTCGAACTCCTATAAACTCCTTCAACCAATTAAATCAAACAAACTCAAATATCCCTAATAAATCATTTTGTTTATTTTTAAAATCAAAATTGCAGCTAAAACCAATCGGACGCAACTAAAAAATGCGACTGTCATTGGTGGCTTTTGGCAAAAGCAGCATTTGTTCCTTTGCTGGCGTGGAAGGTAACAAAACTGCAACCTGTCAACTTCCAAACAATTTAGAAATTGGCTTAGATAGAACACTGCTCTCAAACGGCTAGTAGTCTTCGGAACAAAGTCATTAATTTTATTCAGGAATCGGTACACGTCGTTCCGGCGACTGCAGTTCGGCGACGGTCAATTTGGCAATACGAAGTTCGGCTATGGTAGTTTCGGCGATTCCAATTCGGCACCGGCATTTCGGCGATTCCGATTCGGCGACAGATATTTTGGAAAGGATAGGTGCTTAAGGAAAACGGTTATATTTAATTGAAAAGGGTGAATTGTATTGAAATGGGGAAAACCAAATAAAGATTAATACAATAAGGACTAATTTCATAATAAATTTTAAAGGAAACTTGAAATTTAAAACCGCTTTTAAATCCAAATTGATCATTTTGATTGGTTTATTTTGTCTTAAAATCGGTTTTAAATTTAACGCTTCCTTTAAAATTTATTATGAAACTGTATTGAAAACAACAGTTCACAGAAATACAGTTCATAAAGTGGAGGACCCTGAACAAGTTTTATGCATGTATTATTGAACTGATGAAAAAATATTTCAGATGCAACGGAAAATATTATACATGGAAGAAGAACTAGCGATGGGATTTCCGATATTCTCCCTTTTAGCTAACATAGTATTCATGGATTGGATGGAAACCAAAATATACGAATTAGATAATATAACATTGTGCGGAAGATGGGTACTTTGAAAGAAATTTTTCATAAATGAAAAAAATAAAACGTACCAGCTGTATTGTGGATGCTGCTCGGCTACATACTACATTGGACAAACGGGACGTAAGTTATCCGTCAGACCAAAACGCAGCACACACTCGAGTATAACAGAAGAAGAATTTTGCATCAGGGAATAAAAAATGGTTACGTTACTTATTTGATGAAAAAACAATGAAAAATCTACGAGAACTCCGTGCTCAAGAAAATAAGTAATGGAACTGGCTCATTGAAGTCGTGTCAGTGGTGATGGTTTTGGGCAGTTGGAAAGTAGACTTATAAACAATAGGCACAGAAAAACCAACAGGAAATAATCTGAGACCTTGCGAAATCATTCAGCTGGCTTACCAAAACGGCGCCCGGTAACACACCCAGGAATTGGAAGAAAAGAAACCAAAACAACTTGGGTATAAGCATAATATGAAAAACTTACCTAATTATAACTGTATTTAGTTTCCATGGTAATAAATATACTTTGTGAATGTCTCTTGAGCAGAATGTGTGAAGAAGTTCACCTAAATGATGATCTTTAGAACTAACAGAATATTGGTGTATACTAATATTCCAGGCAGTGCACGGACCTAAAAATTAATTTAAAAGTTGTTAAGATAAAACTATAAATGATATACTAACGGTTTTGTTTAGAAGATATATCTAATTCCAGTTGTCTTTCGACATTTGAATGAAGAGTCCAAGTGCAATTTTGGTAGTAAAAATTATTTAAATTATCTGGTGGTGTAATATTTTTTAAAGTAATTTCTCCTGAATGTAACGTGTAAATTTGATCAAAACATATACTATCCGTGTTAAAAGAATACGAAGCAGTAAAGCTAAATCCTTTGTTGCTCCATATGTAATGTGCCACGGAATATACGACAGTTAACGAATTCCAAGATCGTACGCTAATAGGAAACCACTCCGATCTAAAAGCACTGCATAGACATGCAATGGTCCAACCTTCTTCATTTACGAGCATTAGGTGATCGACTTTTTTCAAATCCACTTTTGAAACACAAATACATCCGTTGTCCCCGCATTGTGTCACACAAGCTGGCGATTGGGCCATTCGTTCTATGCCCAATACCTTAACAGTTATGCTTTGGTTATCAACTGGCACAAATTGTTGATGACATGTTAATGGCCCATCTACATTCCAATAAAGTTGTTGCGAACCAGGGTTATCTATAGTACCAGATAATGGGCTATTAATACCATTATACTTAACGTCACATAAGCCTGTTGGTTGCATGGTTCCACTTATTTGTTCTAAAAAAGAATATTGTAACCATAACATTTAAAAATTTAAACATTTTATTTACCATCGTGAAAGAAAAAGGACCCAGATAAAAATTCAGCATCGTTTGTTGATAATGGAGCAACTGGACGTCGAAATAAAATAACCATTATATTACTGGTAGATAAAAACTTCTTTAAATACAAGCTTTGACCATCCGAATCGTGTATTTGTTTAATTAAAGGACTGCATAATTTGTCAATTGGGCCTTTTGTATCTTCCATAAATCCATCAAATATTTCAATAACCGATCGGCACCCAGAAGCTTTCAAACGATAATTAAAAAATGAGATATGTATCACATCGGTAGAATGTCCTTTAAAAATTATACGGCAAGTTGGAAACCATTCATATTCTCGTGTGTCAAAATGTCCTGATCTGGTATTGTTACCAGATATTATAATTTCACATCCAAATATGTCAGGTGCTGGTGTGGTGGTGAAGTTCACTAAAATTGCAATGGATGAAATTATAGTCAAGTATTAATCTTTACAGAAACAATTACATCTTTGATGCGATATTCCGACGTTATTGGTTGTATGGAGATACTGCGTTATGGAAGATTCTGTGGTACTTCCTTTCTCATAAAACTCTAAAGTTGCTAAAAACCCATTATGATTATATGGTGGTGTTTGGGCACCAGAACTAAATTCTAATAACAATTTTGGTCCAGGATAATCTAAAGTTTTTTTCTGGTTAGCACACAATGTGATAAGATGAGGATTGCTTGTAGTTGAACCATGGTATATTGTGACATAATCCGTACTGCAATGACTAAAAAAAGTACATTAATTGTTTCATCTTATACAAGGTGTTATTTTATATTACTTTTGAGGAAGTAGAAGAGAATTGAAGATGATTCGAACTCGAATCCGATCACTACTAGTAGTAATGTGATATTTACATTGACGATTTGGAGGATATAATCCTGGATAATTTGGACTAGCTAATACACATACCCCATATTTAATGCAAGAAATATCTTGGTATAACCAATCGCAATCTGAAACAGAAGGAACAAATAGCTATAATTACTACTTTTTTTTCAAATGGAAATAAATATATTGGTCGAGACTTTTAAAGTGCTATTTACAAAACCTATTAATGTAACAAGTAAATTAAATTTTCTAGTTTATTTAATTTACACTCGTTACTGGTGAAGTGACCAGTACCTATTTTATTGTAGGGTTGTTCTTTCAGCTATCTACGAAGGTATAAATCAAATTAAAGTAATCCACACAAAACGTCGAAGCATTTTAGAAAATCTGATTGTGCTATTTGCTAACCTTTCAAGTAATTATCAAAATTGTTTAGGTTCTTTAATTATTTAAAACGTGCACGCTTAAAATAGCAACCTCATTTAATTTGTTTTTATTTTAAACGTTTAAGCATTGAGCTTTCAAATATACCCCAGGGTATGTACGAATTTTCCAAGGTTGACGTATAATGAATTAATAAAAGGTAGCAGTCAATGTTTTATTATATTTGCAATTTGTATTTTTGGTGAGCTCTTTCCTCATTTTACAATCAACAAGTTAACAAAAATTTGTCACGCAATGTGTTAAAACTAGTAGGAAAACAATTAAAGAGGTAACTAATTTTCTTTTTTCGATTTCCATTTGGGCATGTTAAGGGATAGTCCGAATATGATTAATCAAGATTTAAATTCACTGTTATTCATAAGTAAACTTTTCCACAGTTTTCTTCGCGGTTTTTCCGATAATTGTTTAATATTTTAATCAAATTACCGTCTCATGGTTTCAATTAAATTATCATCATGTAATAAAAGTCTTCTATTAATTTTTTGATTCGTTTTGGAAGACAATTACCATAATTTAAATTATTCGGACACATATTTGATTTTTGATAAGCAAATAATATTTTTAAAGCGAAACTTCTTTAGTGACGTATTCTGGTTGGAATTTATTGCATTAAGAGAAACTCTACAAAGTGGAAATAACTGTGGGGACCAAACGCAATAAGGAGAAATGAAAGGGTAAACAAGAGTGGTGATCAAACGCGAAGGGCTTCGGTAACTGGGAATGATGGCGGGGATGAGTTGCGCAGGAAATAGGAACTCAATGGCACCTAAGATAGATGTAAGTAATTAATTTCCCAAGAACTTGCAAGAATATTTAAATCAAAGGTATTTTTAATAACAAATTAAGCATTTAAAATTAGTGGTCATTATTTTAAAAATTTGTAATTTCAATTTAAAAATTATAATTTCAGTTTAAAAATTATATTACGTTTTTAATGAAAAACATTTGAAAAGGATAAAAACAGAATTCCCTTTTGTTATAAAAGGAATCCTTTTAATTTTCATTTAAACGTAGAGATTTTGCACTTCCCCCGTGAGTTTATGTGGATGAAGCTCACACGTCTTTTTTAAATCTTTATCATTTATAATTTGGAGAATGTTCGCCTGTGAATATTGTCTCCCAATCAACGCGTACCCGTAACAAACGATCGAATGTGGACAAATTTGCAGTATATTACTGTACACGATGTGTCGAATGGTAAACATTCGCCAAATCATGCATAGTGCGCATCTAGCGTAATCTGACGTGACACATACCACAATGCGTATACCGCGTCTTAGATATCAAAGATATAATATGTTTAATGTTCTGTTCATAGTTAGCTCTGTAGGAGCCAACTATGGCTTGAATAGTCCCTTTAGCAGAATGTGCCGCTCAATCAATAATTGCTTGATGAAATTCGACAACGCTGATGTTTTTTGCAACTCATTTTCAGTGTTCAAGAGGTTTGTAATGTGGGGTAAGTTGCGGAGTACCTTCGTGATGCTAAGGGATTATACATTTTTGTCTGTATTGTGAAAATTTGTACTCTGTAGTATTATTTAAAATGGTATAGATATCCGTTGATTGGTAATAAATAATGTAATACACACAATCAACATACATAAAATTAGGTGGCGCCAGTCAATTGTATAAAATTACTCTTTAGAAATATTTTTGTTACGTATTGTCAAGAAGTTTCCTGGGGGGATAATCATAAGTTTCATTTTGTATATTGTGTTATTTTATTATTTTATTATATTTATTATTTTTGTTATTTTATTATTTCAAAAAATTTCTAATTTCCGCAAGTTGGGAAACTTAGCGTCAACTAGCGGAGAAACCGAGGGCTATGCCGCAAAATTTTTCCTGGAAAGACATTAATTTATTAACTTTAAAATTTATATACTGCGATGAAACATGAGTCAATGGGGTAGTATTATGGAGCCAGGGACTGCAAGAGTGTGCAGGAACAACTTGAAATTTAAATAACAACAAAATAGTTTTTAATCCCTGTATAAAAAAAATTTAACTTAATTTTAAGTATTACAACCAAGGTTTAATAATTTCAAAACATTTTAGTTTTTACCAAATTTCGGTTGGAATCTTCGGATTAAACCGTATAATTTTGACTGAAGCTTTTGCGTTCTTTCATTAAACAGCTATAAGAAGAAGTCGGCGGGGAAAATTTTTACTTCCAAAAATTAAGCGAGCACACCCTCAAATTTTCCGTGCAAACTTAGGAGGAATCGAGAGTTATGAAGTTTTTAAGTTCAAGTGTTCAACTTTGCGGAGGACGAAAATAATTAATTTAAGAAACATGTATGGCGGTTGGGATGGCTTCCAAGGAGCAGTAGACAGTAGAGCAGAGACAACCAAGAAGAAGTCGGTAAGAATTCAAGCAGCACCGAGAACGGTCGATAAGAGAAAACCGAATATATTCCGGCGAAGGCCCCTTCGCCGCTCTTCGTATAACCCCTTAATATAATATGGTGATTTTCGATATTAACTTGAAATAAAAGCTGTAATATTACTTAGCAGATGTACAAAATATTAAAAATTATTTAACAGAAATGTGAAGTTATAATTTGATTGGCTCGATGTGAGAAATTGTTAAATTTTTTGAATTTTGAACTGACACCCGATCATAGGCAAATACCATGGGAAATTAATTTTTTTTAAATTCCTGCTTCCCATTTATAGTAATATAACGGATAAGAATGAAGAAAGTATCAATTAAAAACTCAATAATAAGAAAAAAATAGTATTTTTAAAAATAACTTAATAGCTTTGTTTGAATTTAATCGCCAAACAATAGCAATAAAGTAAAGAAATCAAATATCAAAATGAAAGTATTGTGTAATGAGGTGAACTCGATCAGAAACTGCAACAAAAACAGGAACATTGCAATAGAGGAAATCTTTTACAAATTGGAAATGACATGAACAAATATGAATAAAAAGTACTGTAGCAGCCAGGGATATACATCAGGAACCACAAACATTGTTTATTTTTGTTTGTCCAGTGGTTGGTTCAAGGGAAAATAAAGGATGATTCCGGTTATCTCGTAACCGACAGTTTGATTATAGGACAGACCAATCAGTTCTTAATCATAGCTTGTAGAACCAACACGTATGTGAAAATTTAATATTCTCAGATAATTTTATCAATAAATATTTCATTTAATAAGGTACTCTTTTGAAATTATCATCAAGAAATATTCGTTTATAGTGTATTTTGACGTTACTCAACCTTTGCTTTGGCATTCTATACAATGATAGAAAAATCTCATATAATCTGGTGTCCGCGCCCCAAGATATTAAAGGTCACAGGTCACGAAAATCGGATTTTCGCAATTATCTCGTTTTCTATACAAAATACGTTGTTTAAGTTCATTATATAACTTGAAAATCATAAAAATATCTACAAATTTCATTCCAAGTATATTTTTGTATCATCAACTTTTCTCGAAATACAGCGTGGAGAGTGCCAATACATTGGGTTAAACAAAACTAAGTTGGAATTGAAAAAACAAATTTATATTTTATTAACATTGATTACTTTAAAATTTTGAATAAAACAAGTTGATTACACAATTACGTTTTGTTTGATGAAAGGAAACCAAAAAATTTTATTTTAATAAGAGTCTCATGATCACCAAGTGCAGTATATGGGTTCGGGAGATTTTACAAAATTGTTATTAAAATTTCTCACCTAAATTCATACATATTTAAAGAATGTTTTAAAACAGATCGTAAATTATAGATAAAGTTAAAAATAAAGAAATATACAACAATATTAGAAGAAGGTTCAACTTATTAAAGTAGTAATGTACAGATGTTTGGAACAGAACCAATAAAAATCAATTAAATTGTTAAGTACCATAGATTGCAAAAGTTACGAAAACTACTCACGTCTCCAATTAATTGTCAACTTGACCAAAATTTAGTAAGACCATTTTTATTTATTCAAGATTCCATACGTAAATAACTCTTTCATTCATGATAATCCATTTTACCATAAGGATCAAGATCTAAGCACATTGTATATTGTTACTTGATTTTTTATTAGATGCCACTTAATGTACCTTTATGTACTTATATATAGGTAGACGTAAATATACATTTATGTATTTACGAAAGTAAAAATTTCACAGTAGGGTAAATGCAAGAATTTAAATTTTATTCAAAAGGATCAAGTCGATGAGACTGAATGGAAAGGTTGAATGTTTATAACCGGCAAAATACTTGTACTTATTCAAATAACTTCAGTATTAATTACTTTATCATGTATTTAGAAAGTTATAGATAAGATTAAATAATGCTAAAATATGGAGAGAGAATTATTTTCGTACGAATAAAGTAAATTAAAAAATACAGTTCTGAATTTCAAGTGGTTTTAAATCCGGCCCTGACCTTTATAGTTCGTATTAACTATATATAATTAAATAACTCTTTAGAACGTTCGATTGTTTATATTAGCGATGCTGTTGAGTTTTATTTAAAACGAAGACTTAATGCAGTTTTGTAACTGACAGTTTTAATTTCAATGTAATTAAGCGGTCAGCTAAATGAATTTCAAAAGTATTCCTAGACAGTTCGTGTCAGGTATGTTTACTCGAATAAATGAAGAAAGCGGGCGAGTAAATCTTTTTCCTATTGTAAACTGTTTTTGAAGTTTTGAAGTTTTCAATTCGAAAATGCATTAATTGTAAATTAATTAGAAGTTATTTTACTTAAAGCAATTAAAAAGTATACAAACGGAAAACACGATGCTTTTGTAAAACAAAGTTATCCATTTGGAGAAAACTTTTTAGGTTACCGGCAGCTTTTTAGGTTCTGTATGGTATACAGAAAGGACGGAAGTTTTCAACGGAAACCAGCATAGAAACACAACAGTAAATCACCATCGTGATTTTACTGGAACCGCTGCTTATAGTATTGTCCAAGTTTCTTCGTGACCTTGAAAATAAATATTTATTGAGACGAAGGTTTCTGGTATATATATGTTTATATATAATTTATATATAATGTATATATCGTTCTTATACACACTCCTTTTAATTAGTGTTTCTGTTAGGAGTGTGTCTAAATTAAATAAATAAATAAATAAATAAATAAAGTGTTCTAACTGAGGGTACGTTTTATAATTTTTGCCGTTGCCTTCTAAAACAAATATTCTGTGTGGCTTCGGTTGATGTTAATACTTCAAGGTATTCTTGAATAACTCGGTTTCTTTCATCGTTTAGGATATTTTTAGTGCGTCTCTCTTATTGATGAATTAAGTCTTTCTTTGTCTTGAAGTGCCCTGGTAATCATTCAAGTCTTGCTTAATGTTATCTTTTCCCGGATTGCTTCTTTAATTGTTACTGCGTGGTTTTGCTTTGGTATTTTGTTGTTTGGTTCAGAACCTGCTTGTTCTATTGTTAATATGAGGCTTTCTACAGCTGAGTCAATGCTTTTCATGTTGATGTTGATTTTAGTAGAACTAAGCAGGCCTGGATTGGCCATCTGGCAGTTCTGGCAAATGCCAGAAGGGCCGATGCTATAGTGGGCCGGTGAGCAGCCGAACGTTATCGCTATTTGAGGGGACGATAATGTTTTTTATGGAAATACGAGAATTATTTAAATCTAATGAATTCACTGATTTCCTACCCCATGACCGTGGGCCGGTATAATCTGAATGCCAGGGCCGGTTTATCATCCCAGTCCATCACTGGAACTAAGATAGGTGTGTGGTCCGACTATTGATAAAAACTTTGCTCTGCTGTAAGAAGGTCCGATGAAATGTCTTTTGTCACAGAAATCGATGACGTCAGGGATCTTCTTTGTGTAGTTTGGCCAGTATGTTGGTTTTCCTGTAGACAGAATACATACTTTGAGTTTATCCATACTTTTTACCAATTCTCTATCTTCAGTTGCGTGAACCCATGTGCAATGTTTGGGTTGTAGTCTCTAATCAAGTAGTCTTGATGTTGTTCTTCTTTCACAGAGTGTCTTGGGGGCTATAGATTGTCCCTAACAGAAGATTACATAATTAAAGGTATTGAAATTTATGGTACGCTGGATCAAGTCGGTTGCAATGTTTACGATAAATATTTACCACTTCCACCAAGTAGAATTGATTACCAGTCCCCTCTGCTTGTATCATTTTGAGTTTTTTTTTAATGAGAAGTTCCTTCCTTAGTAGGTATCCAATTCATCAGCAGCCACAACCACTTGATCATCCCCAACGCATAGCGTAAATAAATTTGTGATCTATTGGACGACAATATTTTGGCACTTTTTTATCCACTGTTTCAGTGTTTCAAAACTTAGAAAAAGTCTACAAAGTTGAAGACAGTAGAAGAAATTGTTCATAAGGAAACCAGAAAGTACTAAATATAATTTTGTGTAAATTTTACACATTTGTTAAAAATTTGACACAACCGTAAAAGTAGGTATTATATAAAGAGAGGGAGAAAATATAAAATAGGTAGATTTGTAGAAATTTTATATTTTTCTTCGAATTTCAAAATTAAATTAAATTTTTTGCTTTTACATATTTATATTTGTTGAAAGTCGCGATATATTTATTCCATCTAATTCCTTTTGAAAATTCGCTTTACTAAGAAATTTTTATTAAACGATTGAGAAATGCGGGGAAAGAAGCCATTTTTATGAGCGAAAGGTCATGAAGCCATTATACACAATCGGTAGTTCAGAAATCAAAATATACAGAAAAAGCAAAAACAAATCACAAGTTATTTCTCCGTTAATTGCATTATTTTTTACGTTATATTAGACAGTTTTATTTAATTTTATATCGGAGAGCTTTTATTTGACAATTTTCATTGTCGCTTCTGTTTTGTTTTGCATCTGTTTACATGTGCTTGTTATATCTAGATACATTTAAGTCCGTCTGTAGGAATTTTATTTCAAATCGTAAAACCAGTGTACTATATTTTTTCTTATTCTCTCTTTTTTATATTATGTAGCATGGAATAGAAGTCAGTGGCGTCTTTGCTTCTTTGTTGAATTTTTTAAGATCAACTCGCAAGTCGTAACCCACAATTAACAAACTGCGATATCAATATTACTACGATAAGAAATTTTTTGTAAGGTACCGTAAAAAATTTGTAAAAATTTTTTTTTTAATATATAAATAGGATTTAAATGAGTGAGCACAAAAACATGACAGAATACATCGTCGCATTTATAAAATTCTAAACTTTCTTCAAAATAATACTGAGAAAATTAATAACGTTGCACCCTATAGGTACATTGATAATACAAATAATTTTCTACCTTTTTGCTAATAAATTTGGCATTGTTAATACGAACAAGTTGAAAATGCAAGGTTAGCACGTAGTTAAAATCTTATAAATCAGCAAATAAATTTATTGAACAGGAATCGCTTAAAATTTTATCGTATATCTTACAGCTTCTTAATTAACAAACAATGCGTGAAAAGGGGTGTTAAAAAAACAAATTATGCTGTTTTATTTACCCCTTCTGTACAAATACATTAAAAATACGTGAAACAATAACAAAAACTCAACGTAAAATCAACATCGAAATGTCCTCAACCAATTAGTTTTATTTACTACAATAACAGATTAAATTAACGTTAAAAATCGAAAACAGATACCATTGGAATATAAATGACTATTATACACCACAATGAAATATAAAATTCTCACTTAAAAGATTTCCATAAAATCATTTTTATAAGTCACGTAAATATTAATTTTTATGATATTTAACATGATTATTTAGAATAACACCATAAAACAATAGGTATAATAAATTAATAGATGAAAGTTAAATATACGAAACATCTAGACAATATGCCCAACTTGTTTTTCAAGTTCAATAAAAAAAACGGCAATGTTAAAAGTATGGGAACCCCAAGTCAATATATTTTCCAGATTTTACACTTTTTGTTTTTTTATAAATGCGATAAAAATAGTTATGGAATTTGAAAGATGACATTAAAATGAAGAGATTAAACTATGGATTACCCTGAATTTTATCTTTAATTATAAAGTTTCGATTTTGCATATATAAGTTAGTAAATAGCTCATTCTGTTGACTGTGTGTGTTCTCGACGTAAATAGGTGCTGCAATTTAATTAGTGGAAGGGGTCGCCCACAGTTGAGTTCTACATAATTATATAGATAAAACAAATTCTGAATACACAGACATTGCTAATTTCACCTTTAAAAGCATTAAAACTATAAGACTTGAAAGAATTTCTTAAAAACCATATTACGAATAAACAAAATTAATCAGAATCAAATTTGTCGGTGGTGTATAAAGTAAAAATATCCTCCTAGGACCGGTTCTACTCGACAAAGTTCACTACAAGGAAAAAAGTGGAAGCCGTTCTAGCAGTGGCTACAGCCCCCTCCCCCCTGGTTACGTTACTAATATTAAAACAAGAATATAATTTTTTTATTTGCATTTGTATTGGTTCATTCAAATATTTACCCGGGAGCTCTCAATCAATTCTTATCACGATTTGATGACTAAATTTTAGGGTGGATCTGAGATTTGCCGTGGTTTTTGAACGCAGGGTTCTAAGAAGCATAATGAGCCCAAAAAATGAATTCAATGAAGAAGAAAGAGCACTCATGAACCTTGAAATTACAAGAATAATGAACGGTGAGGATATTGTCAAACATATCAAATCGTAGCGGTTAAGATGGTTGGGCCACATTATGAGAGCCAACGACTCATCTGCGATCAAGGCAATCACAGTATGGAAGCCCGGTGAGAACAGACCTCGGGGAAGGCCGAGGATAAGATGGTGGGACCAGGTGGTCAACGATCTGAGAGACATGAAGATCAGTGGTTGGGCTGGGATGACTGGTGAAAGACAAAGATGGAAAGGTATTGTCATGGAAGCTGTGCACCACCCCAGGTTATGAACATCCAAATGCCTGAACCAAGGAAACTGACGATAATAAAGCAGCAGAAGAGAGTACACACTTGATTATGACATTACATGATCAAGGGGACTAATCCACCCTATCAAACGGATTTGTAAATCCTGTAACAGGATAGCAATATTCTAAGTAGAATGTATAAGCTGATAATAATAATAATAATAACATCTAGCAGGCCGCTTTAGGATTAGTACATGTTCTGTTAAGCGGCCGAGTTTAAATATAAAAAAAAAAAAAGTTTAATATAAAATCGTTCGTTTGTTTTTTTACAATTTTACTTCGACTATAGATTGTAAAACGACAAAGAGGTTGTTAACTATCAGTTAAGCATTAACTACCACTTAACTTGAAATAGTAAAACCGGCCCTTAGTAATACCGTGTTTTTATTTCGGAAGAGCTGGACTTGTCAGGATTATTTTATTCGAACCTCGCTCTCACTTCCGCGATTATCAGTTAGCTTCAAGATCTTTTAGGGCCTTCCACACAAAAGGGAATGCTGAGATTTCAGCTTGTAGAGAAAATTATACTTCTCCACCAGGAGAGGAATAATTTTTATATCAATAAAAGGAAAATTTTAGTGGGCAGTTTCGTTCAACCAACGGGATTTATACTCTGATTTAAAATACAAGGTAGTTTCAAGTTTTTATAATTCTCTATCACAATTTAATCATTTCTTAATCTTTCCAGTTAAGGTATTAAATTGCTTTTCCATTCTACAGCTTTCAGAACCTCTCATGATTTCAACAAGCTCTCTTTTCTTGATAAACATTGCTTTATAAAATTTATAATAAACCTTTTTTAATAATCCACTATTTTCCAATTAACTTTTTTTTTTAGATCTATAGAAGCAAAAGTTTCCTTGTAAAAATAATTAAACTTTTTGATCAAATATAAAGTAAATGGATAACCACAAAAAAATAACTAAAATTTCTTAATCCCTTTTTTTAATGGTTCTGGGAAAACAAAATTGTATCTACCGAAAATAGCATAAAACTGAACAAAAATTTAAACGCAGTTAGAATTTAAAATCAACACCAATTGGAAAAAAACAAAATAAAAAAACTGCAATGCCCACAACATTAAATTTAAAGTTTTCGTGTTTCTTTAAGATATTTTTAAAAATTACATTTTCTTAAAATAAAGTTTAAAATTACTAAAATTAAATAATATATACTTGAACTAAAAGGTTCCGTAACAAAATTTTTCTAGTTTTTAAAAGATCTCTGGAGAAGAACAATCATACAAATAATAAAAAGAGTTTCTTAATAACGAACATGCTACCTTGCCTTCATAATAAGCAATATGAGTTTTAGTGAAATGTTTTCATTAGTATAAAATGAGTTTTAAATTATTAATTAGATTTTTCTTACTTTATCTTTTTTTATCTTTATATTTTAAAGTTTAATTTCCTTTTCCGTCATATAATATTTTACTTATTATATCAAATGCCAAAGAAACATAAGAAGCTTTAAAGAGCTTATTTAATGAACCAACATGTTAATCTGACTTTCATCAGGATATAAACAAGTCAGTCAAGATTAATTAAACTTTGACATTGGCTTCAATAACCAGCGAGGTTCTCAAGCAGCCTCTATACCTGTGTACGGGTGAGAGATAATGTTGTTAAATTATTATTTCTTCCCGTAACATACTTGTTTGCTTGTGAAACTTTTGTTTAACTACGTTAAACATGAACGGCATTAACTATAATAGTTATTATATTAAGTAAAATAAAACCATCCTGTACATAGAAAAATAAGTTTGGGAATGGCATAACTATGCATTTAACATTATAATAATGATTAAAAATATAGTTTAAAACATAACTTTAACTTGAGTTTTTCTCTATCACAACAGGGGTGACTATTGGGTTCCAGCCTAAAAAACTCGTTAGTGGGCCTGCTAACCAACAAAAGTCATCCCAAAATATCCTTAATCTCTCTATGGGATTAAACAACTTTCGAATATTTTCTTTATATATACTCTTGATGGACAAATTTGTTTATTGAAATTGGTGTTAAATGGTTATAGCACAGATATATTATATTCTGTTGCTCTATGATGAGTTTGGGTTAGGACTGATTACAGTCCTTATCTGTTAGAGCCCTCCACATGAGAAGAAAGCTGGTTATTCAGCGTGTAGAGAAAATTATTGTTCCCCACCAGGGGAGGAATAATTTTTATCTTAAAAGCCAATAAAAATAGACGGTTAATTTCAACGGCTTATTTAAAGTTTTATGAAACCGAATAGTAAAGTTTCAGTTTTAAAGTCAGTTTCAGTTCAGCACTTTAACATACATAGAATTAGTTTGACAGCTCATCTTTGTGAAAGTTTGGTTAATTAAGGAAGGTTATTAACCTTTCTTAGTTTAAATTATTTAATTTTAATTAATTATTTAAAGCTAAAATAAAATAATTTTTACACATAAAAAGTAATAACGTTTTGTTAATTTTAACTTAATTTATGAAATAAAGCAATAGTTTTAATTACAGTTATATTACTGATTAGTCTTAGGGCAATTTAAAGCAATTACTTGAAGGTATATGATCCCAAAATATAATATAAAATTTTTTGAAAAAATTACTTTACCAGCACTTTTTGTCGAGCACACGTAAGATTGTTTATTGCGTTTTCTTCTTAAAGCAACAAAGCAGAAGTGATTGTGGCGAAAATTACCTGAGTAAAACTAATTACTCATTAAATTCGCTTTGACAAAATTATTGATTGAAAAACACATTATGATTTGTGTTAGTTTTTTTTAGAATTAATCACAGAGCACGATTGACAGTATAGTCAGGTTACAACAGGTTTGATTGGTGCACGTGATTAAAATGACCCAATTGTATTCACTTAAATAATAATATGAGGATTTTGATTACAGCATTTACGTTTAAATTAGTATTTTATTTCAAAAATTGTTGAAGAAAAACAGTAACAATTGAAAAATATCCAAGGTATAAAACTCTTTTAGATTATAATTTACAAAATATAGATTATAAGCGATGTAAAATAAATTAAATTATAAATAAATTAAAATTTTAACTAAATTTGATTTATTATTGGGATGATAGCTTCTCAAGTATACCAATTTTAATATATCAAGAAGTATGCGCGATAAAATAAACACAAAGCATTTCTTTTCAAACATTAATTATTGGTTGTGTTCACGAACATCCACATTATGAACATAATAAAACTAATCTGATTTTAATTAATATTTTTACAACCAATATAAAAAGTACAAAAATTTCAATAATTTACTGCTGAAACAGAAAATTAGCTAGAAAGTTTAAATAAGAAAGAAGGATTTACTTCAATACGTAGAACAATAAACTTGTTCGGAAAAAAAAAAATAAAAAAAATAGTATACTATTTCATTAGGATGGAAAGTTTTCCTTTCGCTCGGCTCGTTTTACTCGTTTCTCATCTATAAAACTTGCGTTTAGTAAGAAAAGTTACTTTTCCATCCGAGTGAAACTTGATACTTTTTCTCTAAACGATTAAAATTCAAATATTAATTGCAGAGTTTTAATTTAATTTAGTAATATTTTATAAAACTAAACAAAAGGATCGTGACATGATATAATCGGTCAACAATTAAAAATCACGGATCTAGAAAGACAGGAGTTTCTGATGAACTTGGAAAAACATTCCTGAAAGACGACCAAACTCAAAAATTCCGGATCTATAAAAACTAATCGTTTAATAAATAAATGAAGATAAGTATTTATTAGACTAGCAATTTACATGGTTTTCATTTATCAAAAACAAAAAGTTGGACAATTTACATTATGCAAACCTTCGGATATTCTCAATAATTTCTCGATATAAACTGAGCTTAATTGTTAATTTCGATTTATTAAAAATTATTACTGCTTTGTTTCACTATGGTTAGTCTCGACTTTAGAAAGCATTTACTCCAAAATTATCGTTGTGGGCGAATGTAATGTTTCATGCGCTGGCCGTGTAATATAATACATATGTGTATATTACATACTTTCAGTAAAGCAGGAATAATTACCGTATCCGTTTCATAAACTATTATGATGTAGTATTGCAAGGGTTGAAATGAGGAAAATAAAACCATGTAATACCATTAATTTATCCCATGGTTGAAAGTTCTTCTATCTCTAAACCGCTTTCTAAATTTATCGAATAGAAATAAAGTTATTTACATGGAACTTAAATAAATGTAAATTAATTTAAATCGTGCAATAATGTCAGTTTATTACCTACAGAATACTAAAACAATCTTAATAATTACTCTCATAAATCTTTGAGTTGTAAACATTTTTAAGATAATATTTTTCAGTTCAAATTTTGCAGTTAATTCAAATTGCTTCATAATTTACTACGAATTTTAACATTTCATAAGCGTATTAATACTATTTTTTTTTAAATTAGGCAATTAAAAATTCTTGTAGGCAATATTTCTGAGTTACGAATTTTCTGAATTACATTTTCAAGCAAAAATGAAATGTAGATTAACTGCATTTACTTCATATTTATGCACTAAGAGAAATGATTTCTTTTTTATATAATTAAAAATTATTTCCCAGGTAGCACAAAATATTGAGCAATATTGGAGCATCATTGTGCCAATATTGGAAAATTACGCAATATTGGCAACGTCTAGTCAATATTGGAGCAATATTGATTACCATTGTTGCGGCAATAATGGCTAACAATATAGGTGCAATATTGGTTACCTATATTGGGACAATATTGTTTATCCACGTTGGGACAATAATTATTATAAACTGCATTATTATCCAAATAATATTGAAAATATTGTCCCGAATAACTTTAAAGTTATATTATTAATGATTGTCATCATTTAGAAAATGTTATGCTACCATATTTATAAATTTTCATGTTTTATAGAAAGCCAATATTGGTACAAGATTGCGAACCAATATTGCGGCATTATTGTGCAGCTATATTGTGACAATATTGCCTAGCAATATTGGAGCATTATTGATTACCAATATTGCGGCAAAAATGGCTAACAATATTGGGGCAATATTGCTTACTTATATTGGGGCAATATTATTTACCCACGTTGGTACAATAATCATTATAAACTGCATTAATATCCCAATAAGATTGAAAATATTTTCATAAATAACTATAAAGTTATATTATTAGTGATTGTCATCATTTGGAAAATGTATTGCTACCATATTTCTAAAATTTTCATGTTTTATAGAAACCCAATATTGGTACAAGCTTGCAATCCAATATTGTGGCATTATTGCGCAACTCTATTGGGGCAATATTGCCTAGCAATATTGGAGCATTATTGATTACCAATATTGCGGCAAAAATGGCTAACAATATAGGTGCAATATTACTTACCTATATTGGGCAATATTATTTACCCACGTTGGTACAATAATTATTATAAACTGCATTCATATTCCAATAATAATTGAAAATATTTTACTAAATTACTGTAAAGTTATATTATTATTGATTGCCATTATTGGAAAATGCATTGCTACAATATTTCAAAAAATTTCATGTTTTATAGAAATCCAATATTGGTACAAGATAGCGAACTAATATTGCGGCATTATTGCGCAGCTATATTGGGACTATATTGCCTAGCAATATTGGAGGATTATTGATTACCAATATTGCGGCAAAAATGGCTAACAATATAGGGGAAATATTGCTTACTTATATTGGGCAATATTATTTACCCACGTTGGTACAATAATCTTTAAAAACTGCATTAATATCCCACTAAGATTGAAAATATTTTTATAAATAACTGTCAAGTTATATTATTATTAATTGCCATTATTGGAAAACGCATTGCTGCAATATTCCTAAAATTTTCATGTTTTATAGAAATCCAATATTGGTACAAGATAGCGAACCAATATTGCGGCATTATTGTGCAGCTATATTGGGACAATATTGCCTAGCAATATTGGAGGATTATTGATTACCAATATTGCGGCAAAAATGGGTAACAATATTGGGGCAATATTGCTTACTTATATTGGGCAATATTATTTACCCACGTTGGTACAATAATCTTTAAAAACTGCATTAATATCCCAATAAAATTGAAAATATTTTCATATACTTATAACTGTAAAGTGATATTATTATGAATTGCCATTATTGGAAAACGCATTGCTGCAATATTTCTAAAATTTTCATGTTTTATAGAAATCCAATATTGGTACAAGATAGCGAACCAATATTGCGGCATGATTGTGCAGCTATATTGGGATAATATTGCGGCAAAAATGGCTAACAATATAGGGGAAATATTGCTTACTTATATTGGGCAATATTATTTACCCACGTTGGTACAATAATCATTATATACTGCATTAATATCCCAATAAGATTGAAAATATTTTCATAAATAACTTTAAAGTTATATTATTAGTGATTGTCATCATTTGGAAAATGTATTGCTACCATATTTCTAAAACTTTCATGTTTTATAGAAATCCAATATTGGTACAAGATAGCGAACCAATATTGCGGCATTATTGTGCAGCTATATTGGGACAATATTGCCTAGCAATATTGAAGGATTATTGATTACAAATATTGCGGCAAAAATGGCTAACAATATAGGGGCAATATTGCTTACTTATATTGGGCAATATTATTTACCCACGTTGGTACAATAATTTTTATAAACTGCATTAATATCCCAATAAAATTGAAAATATTTCATATATAACTGTAAAGTGATATTATTATTAATTGCCATTATTGGAAAACGCATTGCTGCAATATTTCTAAAAT
Organism: Cantharis lateralis; assembly: GCA_963170105.1. Lineage (NCBI taxonomy): Eukaryota > Metazoa > Arthropoda > Insecta > Coleoptera > Cantharidae > Cantharis > Cantharis lateralis. The sequence goes on along the minus strand of OY720630.1, from coordinate 22,202,669 downwards.
TTTCATGTTTTATAGAAATCCAATATTGGTACAAGATAGCGAACCAATATTGCGGCATTATTGTACAGCTATATTGGGATAATATTGCGGCAAAGATGGCTAACAATATAGGGGAAATATTGCTTACTTATATTGGGCAATATTATTTACCCACGTTGGTACAATAATCATTATAAACTGCATTAATATCCCAATAAGATTGAAAATATTTTCATAAATAACTTTCAAATTATATTATTAGTGATTGTCATCATTTGGAAAATGTATTGCTACCATATTTCGTAAATTTTCATGTTTTATAGAAATCCAATATTGGTACAAGCTTGCAATCCAATATTGCGGCATTATTGCGCAGCTATATTGGGACAATATTTAAAAAAAGTTTATAAATGTGTTATTTCTACTTATTGGATTGTATCTTTGTATTTTATTTTGGCAAATATCAATCATAAATATTAAGCAATAATAATTATATAACATTCCTGAAAATGAGATACACATATTTTCTTATAGGTATATTTACCACGTGGTTTCCCGCGGCACTAATCCGTAGTAGCCGTAGTTGTGTGGCCATCACGGAATTTTTGAAAAAGACTATTTTTGGCTAATCAAATTCAGTAAAAAAAAACTTAAACAGTAGGTTTGCTTGCATGTAAAAGACATATTTATATTAAACATGCAGTTAAACTCTCAGCGATAATAATAATACAGAGCGAAACTTAAAGTAGTATATTTTTCAAAATTTTGCAAATCCGTGGACCGGAAAAAGTATTCAAAATTACGTGTATTAATAATACTAGAGTTTTATAAAAAATTAAAATGTACACATTTTATTGATGTGTAATTTTTTTGTATTAATATAAATTTTCATAGATGTTAATTGTCCAAATAATAATATTTGAATTCTATCAAATTTTCTTAAAGTGGATCACGTTCTCTGTGTTATTTTGTGCAAATTGCTTTACAAAAATAGCGCGATTCGTGCAATAATTACGATTTATTGACCACGTGGTAAAATATTTGAGCCAAAAGAGGCGAGCTCTATGGAGTCGAGTATAGCCGCGAATTTTAGTGCCATGCGAAAAAGGACACCCTAAATACAGGAAAATAATCAAAAATAGATACAAAAAATTTCGGGATGGCCCACAATAAATAGGATGTAAACGATAGGTTTTCGTGCCGTCGCAGCGCCGTAGGACACATTTCTATATATAATGTGAATTATATCATACAAAATAACATGGGAGAGGGGGGAGTAAAATAAACGTTTTGACCAATTAAACGTTTAAATGCAGTCTCCTTAAACTTAAATTTTCATAACATGGGGGGGGGGGGGGTAAAATAAACTTCCCAAAATTAAGGAACCTTGATTTAAACGTCTCGTCTGTACAAAAGATTACTCCACTCTAAAGTTGGATTCATGCACTGGCGTTTTGCGATTTTCGTTTTGCAATTTTTAGCGAATGTTGGTTTTGATTGGTTAAATTTCAACTTAGGTTCAAATTTAATATAATATTAAATTTAATAAAAAAAAACCGCTATGTCCGTGGGATTGTACCTTAACACTAATCTAAACAGCTTAAATGATCGGTATGTAAGCTTATAAGTAGTTTTTATTTAATTGAAAACAATTGTCCGAATAACCGACAGTCCCTATTTCAGTTACTACGAAAAAATTTTCTTTTGTTACTTTTTACGTTTTCCTATGAATGCAATTTATTATGTGAGTAGCTTATTGTATCCTTGTATACAATTTATTATATTGTAGGTACAATCTAAGATTTAAATTATTTCAAAATTTACCTCTTTTGGGCTTTTAAAGCTTAGGGTTTTAGTATTTAAAATTTTAAATGCAAATAATAATCAATTGATCTTTGGTTTAAGTAGTGTAACTCGATATTAGACATATCAATATTTTAGCAAAACCCGAAAAAGTATACACACACTTTCCAAAACTGAAATGTTTTGAAGTTATCACAGATCAAATATACAAAAATATATATTAAACACAAACGTTTTCATCACACTATGCATCATCGGGCGATGAACTAGGTTTTCTATTGAACATTGGTATGATAATATACATCAAAACAGGCAATTTTTAGGCAATGAACAATGAGGAACAAGAAAAAATTAAAACATGTCTTGATTTTTTTTGGTTAAAGTTAAAAATTCCCCCGCCCCTCTTTAGACACCCATGTATAATAGTACAGCTAGATTGCTATTGCACACTACTACAGTAAAAACTTTTTTTTTAAGAAGACCATATTGATTGAACAAAGCTACCGAGTTTCACTTCTTTTCATTATTGTATAGCGGTCCACTAATTTTAAAAGATTTAGTATGTTCTGCAGAGTATATCAATTTTTTACACCTAAATATTGTCTTCAGAATGCTAAGTACAAGAAAATATGAAAATGAGATTAAACGGCAAGAATCTAATGAATTAATCAAAAAGTTCTGCCTGAATTTTGAAAAAATTTATGGACTTGGTGAAATGGTTTACAACGTTCATTTTATAAAACATTTAGTTGCAGATACTGTCGACTCAAATTTAAAGTTAGAAGCGATAAGTTGTTTTCCGTTTGAAAATAAATTTACTAGATTCGTTATTGCAATTGATAAGAATTCCAAACAAACAGTTACAACAAATAATATGCAGGATCCAGAAACGAGGTAGTGCTAATTTCGGTTTTACTCCCACAGAAGTTTAAACAGAAGTTTTATAGAAACAATCAAATCGGACGAAAAAAATTGCTTCATATTAACGTACAATAATAAGGTTGCGAAAGTCACAAAAATTGAAAATGAAATTTTTACAATCAATATGTTCTCTAGTACAATTAATTTTTTTACTAGACCTTTTCCATCAATGCAAGTTGGAATTTATGAAATTTTGAATTTAGGCTAATATGAATATGAGATATCATTAAAAGAAATAAATCCATATGTTGGGTAACAGGGGGTAACAGCATATGATGATTACTTTGTTGCGGTGGAGTTATTACCTCATGTTTAATTTTGTTCTTGCAAATAAAATAAAAATTTTTATTTATATTATTCATATAATAAATTATACCGATTTATACCGACCTAACATAAAATTAACAAAAATTATCATTATTAATAACTTGTTAATAATGATAATCTAGAAATCAAGTTTCAACAAGCAGGCGTCGTAGGGCCAACGGTAGAGCGGTAGGGTTTCAAATTCATAGAGCAATCCGGTTCAGGTTCGAATCCCAGGTAAGTTAAAAAAAAGTGTAATTTATATTTCAGTTAATTATCATATTTATAGATACTGCTCAGAAACTTACAATATAGAGAAGAAATGACTAAGGCAATATTATATAATAAATAAAATTAAGTAAGAAAATTTATAAATTAAAAAAATATATAAATAACTATCAAAATTTTTTTTATTTTCAATCGTGGTTAAAGATTGGAAGCGATATTGAGCAATATTTTTTGCAATATTGAGCTATATTGGCATCAATATTGCTTCAATATTGCTATCAATATTGTGGCAACATTGCAAATTGTTCTCATTAGTATATTGCGCTATATTGACATCTTTATTGTACCAATATTGGAAGCGATATGGCCGCAGCATTGAAGGCAATATTGCTTCAATATTGTGCAACATAGCTATCAATATTGTGGCAACATTGCAAATTGTTCTCATTACTATATTGGGCTACATTGACATCAATATTGCGCTATATTGACATCGATATTGCACCTATATTGGACGCGATATGGCCCCAACATTTAAGACAATATTGCTTCAATATTGCTAGCAATATTGTGGCAACATTGCAAAATGTTCTCATTAGTATATTGTGCTATATTGCTCTAAATATTGCACCAATATTTAAAGTATGACCGACCAATATTGCGTCAATATTGCGTGCTACCTGGGTTAGGGCAATGATATTTAGTTGTTTTAACAAATTATTTCTGTAATTTTCCGTGCGTTGATTTTAACCAAAATTTAATCAGCTCTAAATCTCACTATTAAAGTACTAAACACAAAATTTGGTTAAAAAATTCATATTACTTTTTGAGAATGCGCGCACACAAAATTAGACTATTTTACGCACCCACCTATCTGATCTAGGATACTAGATCTGGGAACCTAAAACGTCTAAATACAACAGGAATGAAAAACTGTTAACAAAAGCAATGGGCAGGCTACCAATTAATGATGATGTATTGAATTACGATTGCGAAAAAAACCAAGGAAAGAATGAACTTTGAAGAAACCAATTCAAAAGCATAAAAAAGCAAAAAAAGGAGTAAGTAGTTAGAATCAGAACATGGAATATGAGAATGTTTTTGAGGCCAGGTTGAGGTTGAGACCATTGTTGAGATCAAACAAAAAAGAAAGAAAAGAGAAACAGAAAGAAACAAAAGAAAGCAAAAAATTCAAACTGTAATATATAGATTAATTCACCTCAAAATAGAGATTTGTAAGTCTTGGAAAGCTTTGGAAAAGCTTTCTAAAAAGATTGATTTTATTTAGAATGTAGTAGTAGCTAAAATAAATAAATAATAATTATGTATGTATATTTACGGTTGAACCATTTACAAACAATTACATCTGCAAAAAATTGCAACGTAAAAGAGAAAATTAACAAATTACAGTCCGAACGCTATAAAATCTATGCACCTGAAATTTCGTTTAAATACCGCCAACGATTCTAGATAAATCAAACAAATCATCGTAATTTAAGCAATTAGCTGCATCCGCAGTTTATTTATGGTGGTTTTCTTCAAATAATAAAAATAACATTTTTATCTAAACAAGATTTAAAAGTTTATTTATTCAAATGTAATAAAAAATTTAGTATTGCATACTTCATTAAATAATATTTACAATACTCCATTAATAATTTTGGTATTCGCTTGTCATTTGTCAAACGTGGACCAATAAAAATCTTTGATTTTAAATTTCGTAGCCAATGAAAATGAATTATTGTAAGAATAATTATTTTTTGATAAGTAGATATATATTTTAATTTAGTTAGTTTATGTTTATTATTTTAATAAAATTAAATAAAATTTTTATAATTAAGGATTTTCGTATAATTCATTATTAATCAATCTGGCAATAATGAAACCTATGTTTAAAATCAATTTAAATTGTAAATAAATCTAGAAGCATCGCGTGTTGCTGATGTATTTGTTTGGGTATAATATAATTCTTTTAGTTGTTTCCAGTTTCCACAAATAAATCTAATATGAATTATTAGAAATTTACATCAAAAATATATATAGATAAACAAGTTTAACTGGCCGAAAAACGATAAAATACGATTCTTGTTTTACTTAATTTTTTAACCTTAGGGAATTAAGTTTAAAAAAGAGCAATTTACAAAACAATTAATTTGAAACTCGTGAACCGATTTATTTAAAATTTTAAGTGATAAAAGTTTCAGAGACTAATGGTTCTAGAGTTATATGTATGCCTTCAAGCAGAGGACTTTATTATAAATAGTGGTTTTGGATGAAAATATTGTTGAGGAATTTTGGAAATGAGAACTAAGGAAATTTATAAAATGAAAAATTGTAAATTTTAATGAATTAACTGAAAATGTGATATATTTTACATTAAATAAATATCAAGTTTGGTCTAAACCTTCATATTACACTGAAAAAACAATTTATTTGGCACAAATAAATACATACTTGGATTTGGCGAAATATTAGGTAGATGTTGAATCAAATAAAGATATATGTGTTTCAAATAAACTAGGTTTGTGCCGAATATAGGTAAGAGTTAATGCAAATAAATTGGTCAAATAAATTGCCATTTATTTGCCACAAATTTTCTTTTCTCTCAGTGTAGATTAATTTATTTTGAAGAAACTTTGCTAAGATAGTGTCGAAATATTTATAATGTTAGAAATAGCGGTGGGAAATCTAAGAGCTATTGATTTGTTAACAAACATAATGATAATATTTAATTCATAAGTAAATCACAGTAGATTAGAAATTTAACAGAGATAAGCAAGACTTCCTCCTAGTAGCACCGTAATAGTCGTAAAGTTTAGGAACTTTATTGATTTAACCAAGTACCTACATTCACTTGTTAAATATTTAAAACAAAGGTAAAGCTAAGTAAAATGTGTAGCTTGCCTTTATTAAATAAGGCAAGGTAAGTATACTTTTATATTTATTTAACTAAATTAACACAAAATCCTAAGTAGTGCGTACCTGTATTCTGCAATTTCATTCCTCCTTTTGGCTGATAACCAAGACCTTCCGTGTTGTTTGTAGATGTAAAACTAAAATAGGCTAAAAATTGTGATCTACGAGTTTTTTCTTCGATTCTGAAAAATGGAAAATATATTCTTTAATAATCAACATAACCTAAGAAATTATTATATAATATAGTCAAAATACCGAGAAAATCAATTTTAAACAATGTACGAAAAACTACATTATTTCTTTATAAATTTTAATTAATAAATGTAGTACTACTACTTGTTTTGACCAAAACGATGTGCTATAAAAGAAAAGAAAGTAGTACCTATATAAAATTTTCCAAAAATAAACGAATTTTATTCGAGTAGAAATATGATATATGGGGAAAAATGTACGTTTTCAAGGTCAACTTTGTTTTTTGAATGTCAATCTTGTTTGAGTAGATTTAGATTCTGCACAAAAACAAAAACAACTTTTTTTCGAAATTTTAAATTTTAAAATAGTTTCGGAAAATTACTAAAACTGAAAAAAGTAGATAAAATGTTTGGAAACAACAATTTCATTATTATTCCACTTTAAGTTTATAGTGACATTAGAAAAACACTGTAACATAACAAAACAAATGAACATAATTTCTTGAATTATTGTCAGTCTTGTAATGTAACTGAGTTTCCATTTGCCTTGTTAACTTTAGATCTGATAAAAGTTAGCAATCAGATAATATGTAGAAATGGTTTATATTGTAGAAGATGTTCTTCTATGGAGCCCAGAATAAAATGCTTCAAGAACTGCTGAAGCCTGCTAGAAATGCTTGTCATGTTAACTAAGTTAAGCTTATATATTACACGGACAAACAAATTCATGAATTAATTCATCAATTTCTTCGTCAAGCAACTTTGAGCGTGTAATGCAGAAGTTGAACGTTCAACTTTGCTTGAAGAACTTGACCAATTAATTCAAGAATTTATTGACAAAATAGAACATATTCTAATTTTCTAGTGTGTTCTGGGGATATTTTGAATTATATTTTCACTACCAACCTAACTTGCTAATAAGTTATTACACTGGTCATAAATTACAAATTATCGATTTAACTTTTTGCTATTGCATATATTCTTTTATTTCCTGTTTCTTCATAAAGTTAACAGCGCGGTTACTTTGACAAGCTGTTCAGGATATACGCGAGTACAAGTAAATATTTAATTTTCTCGTACTCGTGTATGTCCGGAACAGCTTGTCAAAGTAACCACGCGCTGTTAACTTTATAAAGAAACCGGGCATTAGTCGGACCTTACAGCTTTGTGAGAGGTATTGTAATCGAGTGCAGCTCGAAGAGCTTTAACCAAATCATGTATTAAAAACAATAGACTACGGTTTGATCTTTACTTTAATTTTTGTTAGAATTTAAAATTTTGATTGTTTTTTTACTAAAAATGTTATTATTATATTTAATTTTTCGGTCTTCTATAATTTTATAATATTTTTGTTGTTGTTATATATCATGTTATATATCGTTGAAAAGAGGATAAAAAACGCTATTCAAAAATATCATTTTCATCTATTTAAAAAAACACAAGTTTATGTTATAGCTCTGAAACTGAGATAGATATTTAAAATCTCTTTACCTCATTTTATTGATCTTAAAAGTGCCCGAAGAAAGTGTTAGCATTTTTTTGATAACTTGAAAAACAACCGAGATATCGACATTTATCGAAAAGTCGAAAATTCGAACTTTTGGCTATAACTCGAAAACAAAAAATGATAGCGAATTCCGGTTTTGGCCATTTATTGACCTTGTTTCTAAATTTCGGGAAAGGCGAATATAATTCAGTATTACGCTCTATATTTCGTTACCATTTAAACCGATTTTTACGCTTAAAAGTTAATCTACAACCCACTCCAACACCAACTTCAACAGCTGATTAAGAACCTACCAATATTTTTGCTTAGCGCAAGCGCAATAGGAAACTCGAATTTAAATTAATTTACCCAGTAGTCGATTTTCTATCGATTTCTTATTATATTTCATCAAAAACCTGTAAACGAGAAGAGAATTCTTAAAAAATTGAATAATTTTTTTTGAAAACTAGAAGCGACCTAACGATAAAACCCTGCAACCTTTCAAGACCTAACGACGACGCAACAATTCTATATTTTTGTATATCAAAATTTTGTAGATGGGAGGTCAACTTCACGGAGGTCTATTTTTGTACGTAATTGTTTTACTGACATTGAAGTTACGTGAAGTTACATGAAGAAGGGACAGGTAATTAAATTCTTGTGAATTACGAGTATACCACGATATAACCGATTCATTCCTGGTAATTGGACTCCCGGAAAATTTACATTAGCGGTTTGCTTCTGTAATTTAGCTCACTAAAATTTTGATCCTCCAGAGGATTTTAATAGTTTTTTGTCATGTTATTTATATTTATTGCAAAACCAGGTTCATATCATGGTGGAAAACTTCAGAAACAAAGAAACAGAAGTTCCGAAAAAGTGAAAGGTTAGGTTAGGTTTCTGTTGGGTAAGGTTAGTTAACGGTTAAAAGAGGTTTAAATAATATGTTAGGTTGTTGTTAGGGTTAGCCTAGATTAGATTTCGTGCTTGTAATAAATTTAGGTGACTACACGGCCAAAACAAAGTATAACGTGAATTATTAAATCAAAAAAAACGTTGGATTTCTTACAAAAATCTTCTGTCTTAGGTGACGTATGAATATAGGAAAGGAATGAGCGTGTAAAACAGTCAATAATTTATTCATTCCATGACATAACGTAAAAAATATATAGCGTACGACATAATCAATAAACGCAGCAAAAATTTAAATTTTTAAATTTTATAAGTAATATACAAACTGAAATTACAAATAAGAAAAAGGGTTTTTAAAACTTAACATCAGAGTTAGGTAACTTAACATAGTCATATAAAGTTTACAATGCAGTTTTAACGAATACGACGCGACGAGAAAAGTTTCAGATAATTTTGTAAACTTTTTGACTGTGATGTAAAACCTGCAAGCAAATAATCAGGAATTTGGATGCACCTGAATTAAGTTGTATATTGAAGTATATTGTACATCTTTTGAAATATACTGTGTATGACGAAAATTATTATTCAAATACCTACTGAACTGGAAGAGAAATACTTTTTCTGAAAAACTTTTGCAGTAGAAATTATTGGTTCACTCAGGTTTTGTTAAATTAACGTGGTAGATATGTTGAAAAAGTTACTAAAAACAATGCTCTAAAATTCTGAACCTACCGAGACTAAAGAGAAGAAACTCAGAGCGTACATAAGACTCAAATTAAAGCAGAAGCTTTAATACTGTAACACGAGGCTATACGAAAGTCCTAGTTCTGTAAAATTTATCGTCTTAGGTTACCTCCAGGCAAACAAAGTTTAAGACGCATGCTAGGAAAAACTAAGACGGATACAAAATAAGACATTTAATTTATTTAACCAAGGCCAAAGAATAGCTCAGTATGGCAATTATGTCAACGAGTACATTCGGGAGTCGGAGTCTTGCTACATGAGAAATACACCCAAAGTATGACAGATATTGAATATATAAATCACAGAATTCTGAAGATCGCCTCTAAATTGAAATCGTGTACCTACCATATAATCAGCGAGAAGAGTAAATTGAGGTCTTAAATACTAGAATCGGTAATGAGGCAAATCCTAATCGCGTCGGAATCGAATACGCTACTGTGATCTAATAAAGCCCAATCTAGATCTGTGGGCTATGGGGAAGGCAACGGGAAACCACTCCATTAATTAAATTCCCTGGTAGTTCATCTTGGCTAACCAAGTGATCGCCTACGCACTGCACAGTGTATGGCACTCTAAAGAACAAGGTCTTTGTTAACATACGGATGGAAATACGAACAGACACAAAAAAAAAACAAAAAGCCCATTGAGTATTGAGAGCTAGATAGATGGAGTAATAAATACAGTAATAAGAGTGCAAGACATAGTTAGGTGGGAAAACAAAGGAGACTACTGGAACGAACACGTCAAGAGAATGAATCTAACATTACTACCGCTTATTGTCCTAGAAGAAAAACCTGAAGGCAATCGTCAATCAGGTAGAACTCCAAAGAGATGGAGAGACAGCTGGCAGTTCATTTCACAAGAAAATCAAAATTCTGTTTGAAATACATCATCAGATCTTAAAAAAGAAACAGAAGCAGAAGAATTTATGTCGAGTGTTCTTGCTACGAAAGTTCCTAGGATCAAAGAGCCCAACAATTTGATACAAATTCCTGAGCCGTTGTATCATTCTCCGAAGTTTGAAGTGCAAAGCGAAGATTGTTTGGAGTGTGTTTTTTTAATACTACAGACCAATTCTGTAATAATCAATTCTGAGAAACAGATAAATTAGTATATATTACTTGGACAAGAACTACTCATTAATTGCGAGGTGGATTTGCCTATTAATGCTTTTTTACAAATATTCGACTAAAATTTTATTAAAATATGCGTAATATTGTTCGACAAACAATTGCAAAATTTGTTTTCATTTGTTATTTTATTTTTAGTTTATAAATTCTCTTTTAATACGAAACCGCTCGATAAAATTCTCGTATCTAACCATTGAATTAATGTTGATAACATTCGAAAATACTATAGTGTTGTTTAACACAAAGATTGTACGATTTACACAGCGGCATCGTGCCTAGAACATAATGAAAAATAAAATCTGCAGCTCACAATGGATCTGCATTACAAAACTTTTACACACAAAGAATGTGTTAGTTAATTAATTTTCTAAATAAAGTGCGGAAAAATTAATTTAAAAATTAATCTCTTCTATTCAGATCACACTATGTAACAATTATAAATGTTGGATATTTGTGTATAATACAATATGTGGATAGTTTATATTATATTGTATGTATGTTGTTAAAAACAGAAAACAATTAATAACAACAAAGATTTATTGTGATTACTTCACTTTACTAAATGAGATATAAAATAAAATTTTAAGATTGTATTATAACTGGAACACTAAACTTAATGAATTTGAATGAACAAACTGAAATTTGAAATCGTTTAATTTAAATTCGTAAAGATTTCAATTAAAGTAAGTAAGTATGTACGTTAACTATTTATAGCTAACTACAGATATAGTTAGCTCCGTTTATAATATATCCTACTATATGTTTCACTACCTTAACTAGTAAAATTAAGCACTTACATTGCTTAAGTTCGATTTTCAACTTTGAAATTAGTTCGCAAATACAAATTGTATCTGTTTTATTTTCTTTACCACTTACTACTAATTTTTTTTTTAAATAAAATATATAATAGTTGTTAAGTTGTAACATTAAAAATTAAAAATCAACAGATTAAATTAAATGAATTCTAAATAATGAAAACATCTAGAAACATGATTACAAAATCTGACGATATCATCAAACCATTCCCGAAAGGTTTGTTAATTTTTAAAATTTTAATTTAATATAGTAATTTAGTTCAAAAACATCTATTATTTTTTTATTCATAGCATGCATGCGAAAGGTGTTTGTACTTGGATCAAATTTAAAAATATGTTTTTTTATAAATATTTAAGGGAGAAAATAAACTTCTAAATCGAATGTGTATTGATTCAGAATAAGGTATAATGCTATTTGTGTAAATATTACATGAGATTATATCAAATGTTAACTGTAGTAGGCGCAATAATACAAAATTGTGTTTTTGATATTACTCCCTTAACTTTTCTTTTTTGAGGAATATAAATGTCAATTTCATGTTAATTATTTTTAAAATTTGTAAAAGTAATCATGTGGAAATGTCTTCTAAGTTTTGCTAATTACAAGAAGTGCACCTACAATGTGTTTGAAAATAATTTAAAAATTCAGGTTTTAGTTTTAACTACCCAAAAAGAAAATATTGACTCAAAAAACCCCCTCCCACCCATGTGTGTGACGTAATTTATAAACGACCTCTATTTAGAAATTTATTTATCTAGAAGATCATAATAACTCTTTGCAAAGTTATTATTTCATTAATTCAAGTATAACATTCAGTGCTGTAGTTTTAAGGTCAAAAATTTGAAGTGAAACTTCTTTAGCGACGTATTCTGTTTGAAATTTTTACAATAAGAGAAAATAACTCAGCTAAGGGGAAATAAGAGTGGGGACCAAACGCCTACAAGGAGAAATGAGAATTGACGCCATATTTTATGAATTTTAATTTACTTTAAAATTATTAACTAGTGAGAAATCTATAGTATAATTTTTAATATTTTATAGAATTTTAATTTAAAAACATTAAAAATGTAAGAATTCATATTCAAGATTTTCTCGCGACCCATCAAAAATTGACTTGCGACCCACCAGTAGGTCGCGACCCACAGTTTGGGAAATCCTGTATAGTATAATAGTATAAAATGGGGTGTATGTATTCTTGCTATATACATGCAAATGTAGGACATATTCAAATAAATTTCAAATATTTTCTAAGAAAATACCGATTTTAACTACCCAATCTCAAATTAGCACTGGTGACATCAAATATCAAGTTTAATGTGAAATGTTTGTTATAATGTTATTATATGTAACAATAATATGTTATTATTATAATGTATAAAAGTAAATCTTTGTTTAACCCTTTCTTGGCACCTTTTAAAACATCTAAATGTTACGCTGTATGGCGTTACAGGGACCGAAAAATCATCCCCAAAGAAACGAACAGATTTTTTCAACTTTTAATCAGCTCACAAATAAAAATATTTTTTAAATCTAAAATTTTGATGGGTTATTTATTGACGAATAAAAAAAATTAACAAGAAAAAGAAGGTTAACGATTAGAAATTGGTTTTGGGTAACTCAAAGGCAAAGGCAGGTTTAACCATGTTGAGAGGCTTTTGAGGTTAGAACATTATTATTTGAGATCCCCATAAGAACAATTATTGGAGTTGTTAGTTGTGATCGTCAAGTTGCAACTTCAATAATTGTTGTATCAAAAGGCTCACATAGTTCACATAATCTTCCAAGAGGTCCTGCTCATTAGTCAAGTAAGTACTACTAATTTGCATTGTTTTTGTTTGTTTGGAATTAAACTTCAAGAGTCCATGCCTTTGCTCAGGTGAAAAGCAATATATTATGTTTGTTATGATATGTAGCTCGCGGTTATGAAATGTTTACTAAATAACAACTTTTATAAGAGCTCTATACAGCCCGTGTAATGCTGTAATATTATAGTTAAGGTATTATAATGAGTTGTTACGCAAAAGCAGAAAAAATCGTAAACTGTCCCCATTCAGCTCACCTGTCCCCTTTCACCCCGTTTGACGGTATTTAAAATTTAATAATGTAAAGAATAATAATAGGAGTTAGGTAAATGACTAAATGAATTATTGAATATTAGATTGGTATGGCGCAGTCGTAGGTTCGATGATCTGTTTTGAAGTGATTTATCAGTAAAATAATACAGAATTAGAAATACGAATTTTTAGAAGTACGTATTGAATAGCATTTAAAAAATTGGAAAAGTGAAAGCAAATATTTTTGTATTTTATTTGTCTTTGACCTTTTTTTGGTTATTAAAGGGCACGTCATGCTTTCCAGCTGTTTTAAAATAATTAAAAAACGTTCGTATTGCTCGTGTTTGTTTTTGCAGGTAATTATACATACCTTAATTAATTTTTGTATGTATGTATAAATAATTTAAAATGAATTTAAAAATAAACACTGGAGATAACATCAGATTTACAGCAGAATAAGCACGAAAATTCTTTTAATTAAATTAGCCACGTAGTAGCAATTTACTCAAATATATATAAGTGCCCTCCTAATGTTCTTTGGCAAAGTTTGATTGACATTGTTAGGAATAAATTATGCTTAAATTATATTTTATTTGATTAACAAGAAGCTTTTCTGATACCTGTAGTTGAATTAAGTTTTAATGTCTAGCTTAATTAAGGAAGCATCGCACAATTTAATGGTTGCCATATTTTAATGTTCAATTTTACCACAATTAAACTCCAAAGTGTGTTTTTAAATAAGTATAATTAAAATTTCCTAATCACTTATCCGAAAAAATTATCAAGTTTTTCCGCGATCGAAATCTGAATATAACGTTTATTATAATTTGAATTAATCTAATCTGGAACAAAACAAGAAAACTTTAGTTTGGTTAACAAGATTTTGATTACGATTCGTTAGTGCTACTTCTGATTTTCTTGAATACGTTCTTTAAAAGATGAATGAAATTATAATTTGCTGTAATTGTGTTAAAGCTTACAAGTTTGTAGTTTCCCACTTCCTCGTTTAAGCATGCATTTTAAATGATTTAGATGTAAAACAAAACTTTGTTTGATACCACAAAAAATATTATTCAAGCAAAATTATATGTTATCTTGCATTTCCCTAAAAAGAAAAAAATGCATGTATTTTATATATAAAATAATTCAAAAAACCATTATTGGATTTTATATGGAATAATGTTCAATTTCGGGACATTTCAAAATGTTTTGGATTTAATCCTTTGGGTGCTCGCTTTTTTCGGATAAAATTAATTCACAACGATATCAATTTGGCATAAAGCCTTTTCGGTGAAGCATTATTTGGCTAAAGATTAAGATTCAAAACAACTCATTGATACTATTTCAGTGGAACTTCCACATTTGATACGAAGCTATTCAGCATGATATTATTGTGTGATATTAGGAAAAACTATAAACTTTGGTTCTTCTTTATTGTTCAGTTCTGTGTAATAGTACCCGCAAACTATTGTTAGTAATATCTTTTATCCTCTCCTGGCCGCACAAATATGTATGTTACTTCCACTTATCGTCAGTAAAAGTGGCGATTTATTTACCTAGATAACATAATATTACATTCATTCTCCCTGGGAAACTAAAATATCCACGATAATATACTTTATATTTGTATTCTCAAAGCATTTCTTATGGGATGTTTAAAATTTTGTTATTATTTATTTAGTTTTTCCTGTGGAATTTATACTATTTAAAAATTGTAGACATGATATATTACTAAGCTGTATATACAGTAGCGCTCAAAAGTGAGTTGGCAAACAGTTTATTTAAAAGAACTCTTTCTAATTTGAACATTTTCTTTCATTATATAGAAAGTTAGAGTTCTACCTCGAGTACGAGTACATCTCGAAAAACAACTTTTTGTTGTAATTTGAATCAAAATCAATTTTTTTTATTGAAAGAGCATTCAAAATCAAAAATTTTCAAAACAAAGCGATCGGATTGGTGCATCTTTTATTTATGAGCAAATTTATGAGCATTTGAAAAAAAGCTATACCTCTAGAAGAGATGGTCAATTTTGAGAAAAATCGGAGTCACCTAAAAAAGTGGCCGATTTGGCGTGACTATTTGTATTATGTATCTATTGTTAATATCGTATTATTACAATACTATCTATCTTTCTTCTTTATTTTTTTGTGCTTGCTTATTTCCATAATGTAATATATTAAGTTTATTTAGAAATTTTGAGTGCCCACCCTGAATATATTGGGCCCACCCATTTCAAAAATGCTGGCCCCCCCTGCGGAAGAGCAATAATAAGAATAATGATAATCTTTATTTGGTTAAATTAGAGCAAAAAATCACAAAATTACACAACATTCACAAAACTACTATGAAATTGCAAGGTCCCACAGGTAATCCAAAAAGCGGTTAGAATGTTAAGAACGGAAAAATTCGTCCACATAGTACAAAGCTCTTTGTGTACAATATTCAGTCGCTAACTTCTTGAATTTAATAATGTGAAGTCCTTTCATGTCATTCGGTAATGTATTAAATATTAGGATTTGAAGATTGAATCCATCGGAGCATTTTAGCCGATTTCTGTTCCTTCTTATTTCTCGTGTCATGTCCGTGGTTCGCAATACTTCCTTCAATACCACCCTGTTTTTCTTATCCTCGTTGCACTAGCAAAATCGTAGGCCGATGGAAGAGTTAGGATATTCAATTGGCGAAAACTTGGTCGGCAGTGTGTTCTACTGGAGAAAATGAAGATGAAGATGATGTTGACTCCATCGAAACATTCATTGGGCGCGGTAAGAAAAAAAGCAGTTTGCAAGATTTCTTAGTTGATAGAAGAACATTTGACAAAGTAATTAAGTAAGAGTTTGTTTAAAATAAAATAATGTTTGACGAATTTTGACGATGGGGGGGAGGGGGTAGAATAATGCTTAAATTAGCGTGACTTAATTTATGAACCACTCCTGAGAGTAATGTTGAATTAAGTAGATGTATACAGAGCTATGGGTTTTCAACTCAAGTTTTCTACTTTACAGTAGCGGCCATGCAAATTAAATCGAGAATTATTTGAATTTTAATTAATTCATCTTTTAAAATTCAGTCAAACGGGATAGTTCCTGTACGTGTTCGATCACACGTCTGTGATCTATTGATAATTAGTATGTATAGCTGCTTTAATACCTGAATATACATAGAAGTATTAAAAAATTAATCAGTAAGCTTTTAATAATAATTTTTAAATACGCGAAATTAAATTTTAATAAATATTTTTATTATCCAATTTGTACAAAATTAGAAACACATTTCAGTCATAATTTCATTAATTCTTTAGTTACCAAGTGGATTCAGTTCCATCCTATTGATAAAGTGCCAATCTGTCAATTAAGTAAATTATGTTACGTCAGTAACCAATGTAATTTGGTATAGTAGCTTTCAAAAAAAATAACAATAAAGAATAAAATTTTTTAATTGTTTTGAGTTGTTACAATGGTGGCATTTAATTGTTAAATTGCCAATCTATTAAAGCCAATAATTTCATTTATTTAATATGTCCACGCACACTTAAGTTACTAACAATAAAATCAAATTAAAAAGTCTATTAAACACACAATTCTCCATAACGTAAAAATATAAATCAACATTTTTGTTTAATTTTCATAAATTCTGGTTGTATTTGTTAAGCTCTTTGTTTTATTCGACAAAATTCAATTACCAACTCCAAAGGCTCGATGAAATAACTAGATAAAAGTTTTATTGTGATTTATATACGAAGTGTCGCATTAATGAAAACAGTTTAATTTTATGAATTGTAACATAATTAAGGCGTTTATTAATTTAATAGAGGAAGAGGCAGTGGCTTCTTGAGTAACTTGGTAATCCCATCACGTACTACGCGAAACACCAAGAATATTTAGTTTTGCTGAAAACTGACCATCAATTCCCTCATGTATTTGACGAGCAATAATGGAAAGCGTTTTATTCCTGCAAATAGGAGAAAATGACGATCTTATATTATGCTAATGTAAACTTTAACAGAAGCTCAATATTTAGTTTTAAATATTACTTGTTTTACGCAGTTTTATTAATTTAAGTGCGAAAGCTTTAAGGTTAATAAATATTTTTTTGCAATTTTCTTCTCCAATAGCTTTTACTTGCCTCGTTTAGTTCAACTAATCAAACGCTCTATTGTATTTTAGCTTTTAATAAATTGCTTCCCTTTATCGAATCACTATTCAATATCATTGTACTGTAATTAACATTAAATTTTCAAGCATATTCCGCAAAACAATGAAAATAAAATAAAATTATTCTAATTTTTGTTCCAAAGTAGAACACGTTACTATTTACTCAAAAATTCTTGAAATTACAAAGTAATTTGCAAAGAAGGTTTTACTATATTTATAGCACTGCGTATTTGTTTCACCCTCGAAACCATTCTAGAGTAGATTATAATATTATTTTAGAAACTCAAGCATGTTTATTTGATTACAACCGCAAAAAATCGAAAAATGGGACATTTTTGTTCCGCAAACTTTCATCAACTAGAATAATAATTATTAACTCGGTACAAAAATTTCAAGTCGGAGGAAAATTTAACCGTAGCATAAAGAAAATGAGCCAGTTGTTTTCAATCCATTCGTTAGGAAAGTATTGTTTCCCGTTAAGGAAAATTGTCGTGCTACCTCTATAGATGGAGTAAACAATAAAAATTGATTATTTTATGTTATGAAGTTTATATTTTGCAATAAAACGTTCAACACTAAATTTATCTAATTTTATTGTTCAAGGAAAGTTATTTATTTGTTTATTATTCAACATCAGCGTTGATAATTAAAAAGAAATTAAACGTAATATACTGCTGCCATGCGTCCGGGTTTACCGGAAACATTCTCTTTTTAAGGTGTCTGAAAACGTCAAGGGAGGATTTTGATTGGAAGGATTTGATTTTAAATTTAAATTAACCACTTAAATTTTGTTGCTAACTGAATTTCCGTTGCGTTGCGAAGCATAGAAAAACGGATGTAATTTGTGACGCATTAAAATTTATTTACCAATGTTTCAAATGGAAAACATTAAATGAAAATCTATCAACTTTATTTTCAATTCGTACTAATAATATTTAAATATTACGATTTAATAATTAATTATATTAGGCAAAATGTTTGCATCAATAATATTCTTAATTTCAGTTTTGTGCAACATTTTCCTAAACCCACCCCATACCTAGTTTATGTTTGGCTCCGCCATTATTAGTGAGTTGAGAAAACATGAAGAAGGAGAAGTGTGGATAACAGAACAACATTAAAGAAAAATTCTATTATTGCAGTTTTATTTTGAACATTTATGCCCTTATTAAGTTGTATAACTAGATTATTTTGGACGGGATTAATACACATGAACTCCAGAATGGTCTGCATAAAGGTCTAGATAATAGTCCAGATTCATCATTCCGTCAAGATCGGTTGTATATGATATAAATAATAGTGGAACCAGGATACTTCCTTGAGGAACATCCCGAGGAACAGTTAGTGGTCAAGACACATTACCCTCTAAATTAACCATAGTGACTCATTGCAGTTATAATAGAGTAGTTTGGCCTTCCCTGCGGCCTAGAGCCAATGATCGCACCAGCTGTCAGAACTATCGACACTCTCTTAAGCGAGTAGGAGATAGGCAAGAGAAACTGAATGCAGACAGGCAAGTGCAGCGATTAAAGCAACCTTTGATAAGCATTAAAAATTTTATTTTAAGCTGTCCAGAGTCCATCTACGAGCAATTGCAGGAATTTTAAATGGATACTGCAAACTGAACAAACATCTTAAGACACTGGGATTTGTAGACAATCCCAGATGTCGGGGATGCAACAAAGCACACGGTCTTTTCTGGCCTGACATGGCCAAAATCGGTGGCACTCCGTCTGCCAAGATACTTGAGTTTATCCTGGAAACAGGATGGCTCGAGCAGGGATAGGGCCGCTGCATCGGAGGGAGTACATTGGGCCCGATTCTAGTAACCTATTCCCTGCCCTCCTAACCTAAAATCCAAAATCCAAAATAATTTGTCCAAAAAACGATGGTGCGTAATTCCACTGTCAATAAATTAAAAGGTCAGAAATATATGTAAAAGTAAAAATCGAAAGTTTATTAAGCCACAGTATTAACCAAGCTAGCAAACTTATAACAACTCCCGAAATAAATTTCACTGTGAACCAGACTACCACGACGACTGTGTGCCGGTTTACAAAAATATAAATCGCGAATAGAAGCCTCCTTAGGTTAAACCTTATCCTTCAAAAACTAACCGATTTCTTACATTACATATATTTTTAATCAAAAATAAATAAGGCAGGCAAACGGCTTTAAAACAGATTTAAATTAAATTGTAATATATTACTGATCCCAAACGCTGTCATGTTTATGAGGAGCGTTCATTCAGAAGCAGACATATCCACATCAAGTAGTTAAGAGAAGTAGGCAAACAACTGTTTTCTTGCAGGACAACTAAGTTGAAACTTTGTAAACTACATGACAAGCTAGCCTACCACCCTACATGTTGGACAATGTTATCACTATAAATTTTATCTTTGTTTATAACGGATAGCTGTATTTTTTATTGTACTAAAAATGCATTTTGACAGTTACGAAAAAAAAGTAAATTAATTTTAAATTTTAAATAAAAAAATTAACATTATTCTTCAACTCGTCTGTCAAGCAATCACAGGCAGGTTCAGCTTCGTCATTTTCTTGGAAACAAAAAGTTCTGACAAATCTAAAGGCGGTTATGGCTTGACGCTTCGATCCCAGGCTAACTAAGAAATTCTAACCGTCTTCCCTTGGAAGGCTATAGTAAACCACCGGGGTACCTTGCTAAGAAAAGTCGCTTCTCAATCATTGACATGTCGATAGCCACCCTCCAATAGGAGAAGGCATCTTAAGAAGAAGAAGAAGCTACTGAATATTGTCGTGATTAAACTGCTTTTCTTTTCTTTATCAATCTTGACTGAGCGCAGTTTATAAGCCCAGTCAAAAATATGGCATTACTAAAATACTTCCGCCATATCATGAGCCGCGGACACGGGGCGCTAAAGAGATTGGTTATGTTCAAGGCAAGACAACAAGGGGTCGGTCTCATCGGTACACGAATGTGCGCACAATGCCATGGACAGAGAGCTATGGAGAGATTTGTATAGTTTTAAATAATTTTGAATAGACCAGTCGGCAGAAACGATCAAAAATATTGCAAAACCATATAAAACTCGATTTTTCAGAAAATGGACATGTCCGAGACTTTCGACTGAAAGAAAATTTAGTAAAAGATTCATTAAGACAATGAAATTTCAACTAATCAAACAAAATTTACTATATTTATGAAAATGTATGAGTTATATATTAAAAAATGTAGAGTGTGCTCTCACATATTAAAGAAAGTAAGGATGCTCAGTTAATATTAAAAAATTAAATACTAAATTTCCAACGGTGAAATGGCGACAGCAAAATGACCGAGTTCAACACGTGCAGATGATGATTAGCACTATGCAAATTATGTATTAATATAAAGCATTTGAGTTTGTAATTAATAATATAATATGTACTACTTTGTAATATCCTAAGCAATATTTTGAAGACAGTTAATTTTCATATCAGTTTTTTACGTTTTTTTTTTATATTACTGCGAGCTTGTGAAATTAATAACTTTGCTTCTTTTTTAGGATGACAAAAAGCATTTCAATTTAAATTTCAGAATCAGAACTCATGCTTTCTAAATTACATATAGTGTTTTAATACATTACTAAGATTATAACACTGACTTTTGATGTCTTCTGGTTTTATAAGTTTTTGGCCATTTCGTTTAAATAATAATAAATTAAGAAGGGTTTCATTTGATAGGGCAGTGTTTTTATAAAATTAAAAAGATTTGTTGGTGAGGTAAATATCCACAGGGTGTTAATATTTTACCATAATTTACGATTTTTTATCTTAGGTAATTTTAACTTACCGTTTTAATTGATTTGAATATTATTTCTTGTTACATACATTTTCCCATTTATATGCGACTGATGGAGATCGAAAATAATCGTGAAATAGAACCTAATATTATTTCATTCCTAAAGTTTTATTTAATTTTTAATTTATATCTTGTTTCATAACATAACAATAGTTTAGCTTCTTTTTCGAACATTCTTAGTCCAACCCTGGCAAAAGTTTTAAATTCATATCTTTTCATTGATTTTTAAATAATGACTTTTTCCGTACGCATTCTTCACTTTATAATTAAAATTCCATTATTTTAAAGGTTTGTTTAGATTTTGTTTAATGTTACAAAAAATGGTTTTAACTTTTCCGTATTTTTATTTTGAATTTTTCCGTGCGTAAGTAAACTTAACATTTGATGTTGTGTTCTTTAATTATTGTTAAAAACCCAATACTTAAATGAAAAATAGCGCTTTTAAAAATATATTGGGAACCGAACCGAATAAGGGGAAATAAGAGTGGAAACCGAACGCGAAGGGCTTTTTCAGCTTCCTCATTTATTGTTGAGCAGCTTCGAGAAAAAATTTATTATGCATAAATTTAATCGCTAGATTTAAATTTTAACTATTTTCAAATTATTGTTGACATAAAATTGCACATTAAGATGACGACATAATGTTAATAAAGGCAGTAGTGGAATAAACAAAAAATAAATCAATAATTAGGCAGCAGGGGAACATTATTATTAACAAATCCGTGTGTTAATATTTATTTCTCGGCTTCGATTGTCAGAACATAATATTCCATATTGATTTATAAATATATTTTAATAGTTTCTTTTTTTTCGATTTAGCATACCAATATTTAAGTTTTGGAATTTTATATAAACTGTTTTGTAAATTTTTTATAATCATTTTTCTAAAATTCTTATAATGCATAATTTTAACAAGTCATCATAGGGTGGATGGACACTAACGAATAGTAGCGCTTTCAGCTATGGAAATCCTGAATAATACAATTAAAATTGCCATTAAAACTCACATTTGAAATTATTCATTTGCAATCTACGAATTAAAAACTATCAACCCTTTGATTATTTAATTAAAAATTTCCTTTAAACACCACAAAATTCTTGAAGCTTTAACGTCAGCGATTTTTAGTTTTACTTTTTTTGGTGTGATTATTTTCCAAGTTGTAGTATGAACTAACTATCGTGTTAACGAAAAATTTTGAATACATCTGCCCATATGTACACAAGATTCGGGATTCCAAAAAGCAACAAAAGATTTTCAAAAAATTCCAAAATATTTGTGAAGGATACTTAAGTTTGAAACAGCTTTATGTACCCACCAGACATCTAACGTATTAATTATGCATATTGCTTATATGTAGTATATCTGATATTATGAATAGTTGAGAGATTGTTTAACTATATAATATTTAACAAAACTAAACAGAACCGTAAAATAATAGAATGTTAACCGACAAGTGAAAAAATGCATACATAGAAAATTATTATTTTAACTTGAAGATTAAAATACTATTATTTCAACGTTCTGTTTAGTTTTCCTAAATATTATATTCTACAAATAAAATTTGCTAAAAATTCTTATTTTTTAAATTCATTTCTATTAGTTTGTTCAACCACAGTCTTTTTCCATAGTTCTGTTAGTTTGCGCTAATTTTACCCCATTTTTTAATCATTTTCAGGCATATTATTTTAAAATGTAATAAAAATTAACGAATCTTCCCCATACAAATAAAGATCTTTATGGAAGGTGGGAAAACAGAAATCCACTACAATGTCAAGAGTTAATTAAGAAATGAGGATAAATTACTTCGAGGATAATGAAATAGTAATACAAATTTTTTATTCTCATAGTCGAGACTAAAATATTATACAATAAAAATTGGAAAGATTTAACATAAAAGTTCAATTTATTGTTAGAGATCAGCATAAAAAAGATATTCGATAATACAGAACTTTAAAAATTGGATATGTGCGATTCAGCAAAAAGCAACAAAAAAAATTTTAAAATTTATAACTCAAAAACTAAGAAGTATGGGAAAAAACATTTTTTAATACAAAATGTATAATTTTTATTCTTGTGTCGATATCATGTAACGTTGTAAAAGAAATTATGACATCCACTTGCAATTTTCTCAATAATGGCATCAAGCCAAAGGCTGCAATTCACATTTTCAGTCAGTTATGTGTGAACTTTACAAGATGTGGACCCCGTAGACCCCGCCCTAACTCCATTGTGCATTCTGGCAGTGGTAAAAATATATATAATAAATATAAAACAATTCAAAAAACAAGAATAGTATTTCAGTTTCAGAAATTATTTCACCGATTTCTGGATCACGGAAACAGAAGTATAATTTGAAAAATAAAAAGAAGAAGAGTCAAATTATAGTTGTATCATAAAATCAAAAAAAATTAAAATTGAAATTTGGAATTGGTGATTACTTTACTTTAGAAGTAGATCATAGCAATATGATCCAAACTCTTGGTTTGTGCCTTTTACAAGTTGCCTGTTTTTCGACTTGAAGTTTACGATGGAAATTATTTGCAATTAGCTGAAAAATACTTACCCACTCAACTATTTTGAAACTTATTAGTTTTGTTTTGAATTAAACTGATAAAATTAAACATTTTAGCTCAAACACTTTACAAGCTAAATGCAACTTTAGCTTTTCTTATAAGAGTTGAAATTTTTGTTGTAATTTCAAATTATCAATCTTTGTAAATTTAATACTCTGGAAACGAAATTAACACATTTGTTTGAAACAGAATTTAGACTGTTCAGTTTAACTTTAAATCTCGACGTTTATACTTTTGTTAATTTTACTAAGAAAATGAGATTTTCAAATGAAGTACAACAGGAAATTGTTATAAATTTATTGAGCTTATTAAAAAACAACCTGAGAGCGGCTGATAGAAATAAAAATTTAAAATCCATTCACAAGATTCGTGTAGCTTTGTAAGCCGGTATCCCACCAGGGCCAGGGGTGTAATTAATTGATAAATATACAAATAATTGTGCATTGTATAACAATACAAGGGAATAATAATTTAACAGTTTCTACGCCTGGTGTATTCAAGAACCTTTAGTGAGTAGATATACTTTGCAAGTGTTTGTTTTAATAATTGCCACATTGGACATAAACCACAGTATATATTTGACCTAGTATATTGTATATATTATAATGAATTGGGGTAAGTTTTTTATAATTTTATAAAAATAAAACTCCCCCTACCCGAATATAGCATCCTTTCAACATGAGACTCTTATCATTAAATAAAGTTTATGTTAACTTTTAAAACAACAGCGACTAAACAGTGATAAATTTGCACTATGCCTTTTTCTGAATGTGTCGGCCCAGATTGCGATTTTCGTTCTCTCGAGTTAAACTTTGGGAAATAAAATTTTTATTCTCGCCGTTTTTATTTTAAACCATGTATTATCTTGTATCGAATTCCACTTATCTCTCTCTTATCTTTTCCAGCTTATCTTATCAGCTTCCCTTCCGAATAATCTTCAAAATAAAACAAAATTTAATTTTTATAAGCAAAATGTATCGAAACAATCAAATTCTTTCGCAATCCAAAACTAACTAATATCAAAATCAATATTTCTAATTTCAATAATACACAATAATAAAAAATTTTAGAATTAAAATCACAGGCTTAAATTTCATACGCATCTCCGGTGAGCAAAGCGTTGTTTCAGTTTAAATAACAATTTAAATATTTGTACAAATAACCAAAATTGACAATTTTATTTCAAATAAAAAAATTTGAATTGTATTTTTAAAGTTGTTAATTTTATGTTTGAATTTTGTAAATATTTGATCTAGAAATAAAATTTGTAGGAATTTGTGTAAACAATAAAATTTCCTTATATTGCCATAAGCCAAAGGTATGTGAATTGGTTTTTAAGATGACCAAAATTTTGAATCCATATTTGGGTTTATTATTAAATTGTTTAAGATTGTGAAAAGAAAGTGTATTTTTGAATTTTAAGTTTTATTAGTAAAATTATGGTAAAAATTGAGCGAACATAATATATAAAAATTAGCTAAATTTGGATTGTAGACGAAGAGTTGAAAACGGAAGGTGGATTTTTGGAAGGACAGATAAGAAATAAAATCAGAAGCAAAATTGATAATAAATTAAAAAGAAAAACAAAGAATATCAGAAGAAATTTAAATAATGGTTTAAAACAAAATTTTACGATTTTGAACAAAAATTGGACGAGAAAACAAAATAAAAGTTGATAAAAGAATAAACAACAAAGAAGTTTCATGCTACAAAAGGTGGATGTTTTCTGGTGGCAAAGTTTCATAATAAAAGTAAAAAGTAAATTTTTACACCCCGTTCATCGCAATATTTATATACTGTTATATAAATATTGATATATTGCCATGTTTTGTTAAAATATACATAATGTTTGTAATTTTGTTTGTAACATTTGTTTTTTTAAGTTGTTAGGTAACTTGCACTTTTATTAACTTTTCGCGCATTAATTATTAACTTTAATTTTAATATAAATTATTAACTAAAATTAGTTTATAGTTGCGTATGTCATTTGATAAAAATTAGATTTTAATTGCAATTTTGAATTATCATTTTCAAATAATCAATTTCTTTTATTTTGTTTTATTAAAGTAGCTACAACATGTCAGCTTTGTTTTCACGCAGTTTCGAGTCGATTCGAAGAAAATTGAAAGAGATAATAAAGCATTGTGAAGTCAATTTTTTT
Source organism: Cantharis lateralis (assembly GCA_963170105.1). NCBI lineage: Eukaryota > Metazoa > Arthropoda > Insecta > Coleoptera > Cantharidae > Cantharis > Cantharis lateralis. The sequence goes on along the minus strand of OY720630.1, from coordinate 22,176,471 downwards.
TGTTTTTGAATTTGTTTTTGAGTTTGAAGTTCTCTAAAAGTTCAAAATTTAAATTTTTTTCAAAGTTATTCGTCTACTCCCGATATAAAGTAATGTAGTAACGGAATCTTTTTCGTTTTTTGATTTCAGATGATCCTGTCTCGTCCACCGCAAATCACGTTATTTTTAGGACTCGAGGAATAATAGTTAATAATTTCTACGATTATTAATATTTGCTTATAAAAAAAATTACCAATTATTCTTTAAATGATAATAAACATTATCCCACAATTTTTAAATAAATATATTCAACCGTTTTAAAAAAAAATCAAGAAAAGCTTCTTTTTTCGCTCTCATGACTGCGTATGCCCCCTTAAAATTAAATAAAAAGGTGATTTGAGTCTGTTTGATTTAATTGGATAAAGGAAGTTATATTGAAATTTAAAATTGGACAAAAAGGAAGTTGAATGAAAAATTTGAATACAAAATAATTAATGGTTTATAAATTATTGATAATGATGAAATGATGATGTAGACCGGGTTGAGATTTTATAAATTCTACTTTTTCAAAATTTATTACCCCTTTACATTACAATATATTGGTATTGGTTAGTTACGATAGGCTATAAGTTTAGGTTAGCAAAACGGTTAACCAATCACAGATATTTTTGGGTGCAAAAGGAAATTGACCAATCAGAGCGTAGTTACTGAAAGAGATAAAGACTGTGCTTGCACGTAATTTATATCCTTGATAATATGACAATAACGTAAAATGCCAATATACTAATGAAACGTTGACTAATCATACACTCGAACCGTCGAGCAAATTAATTGTATTATCTGTTTTGACACTCTTTTGAACTAATTAATACCAACCTATAATACAAATTAATGGAATATCTACTAATTAAAAACTATGTATATTCGTTGAACTTTTCTGTTATTTTAGAAATTAAACAGGTAAATCAAAAATAATCTATCATTTCCATATTAATTTGTGACGGAAGCAAGTTTAAGATTTAAGATAAAATAATAATTCCATGAAGTTTCACGGATTACATATTACAGTTTGCTATTTTGACAAATCTGTTAGAGTTATGACTTAAATATGACAGCAAATATTGATGAATTTGACATTGAGAATATTGAATCGCTTTTTGAAATTGATATGAACGCTTTATTGAATAGAATTTTTTTTAACAGATTTTTGGTATTGAATTAATAATTTCCTATCAAATTTATCAATTTTTGATGTAATTTTAGATTTAAAATGAAATTAGAGATGCCTATTCTTGAAATAAATTTTTAATTAGGTTTTGGGTGGTTTTAGCATAAATTTAAATTATTATTAGCGTAAAAATAAATTTCGCAAGTTCTTTCAGTAATCAGTCAACTGCCAACTGTTATTTTGCACAAGTTAAAGTAAGCTTCAGTAATTTTCAAGTTGGAATTGGAACGTGCCCATCAGTTATTTATTTAGAAGTGGGGAATTCACACCAATAGTTTGTAATATTCCGTTTCCTGTGGTAATAATAATAATTATTTATTGTTCAACAGGTTATCCGCCCAATTACACAACAACACAAAATGAAATATGATTTCTAATATACATAAATTAGTGGCCATAACTTTAGATAATGCTTAGAGTTCTCACAACATAACAAAAACTATTTTCAAAGTTATGTGTCAGTTATACTTAAATTCGGTTTATCTCAAATTTTATTATTATAAATAAGAAGATTTAATAATAGCTTTAAGGTTTTCAGTTTACTTGTTTTGAGTTTTTCGTAAGTGTCTAAGCTCCAGGCGCCGAGCGCTGCTCGAATACTCCAGTGGGTACTAGCTTGAGCTTTTATAAAATAAATAATGACAGCTATGTCAATCATATGACTTTTTAAATTTTTTAAATTTTATCTTGAAACTACGGGGGTGGGCTAATAGTATTTTTAATAATGTAATTGCTTGTTTTGGAAAAACACGACGTCAATTTTTTGTGCTTTCCGTGGTTATTTAATTTATAATCTTGTATAAGACTCAACCGGTAGCGAGTGAAATCATGTTCTAAGTTACGTTAATGTTGAAAATCCAAAAATTTGCATAACATTCTACTCAACAACAAAATTTACTGGTTTGTTCAAATTAAATCGAGCAATTATTGGCAGAGTTATAAATTTCCGAAAGCTCTCATTCCAATCGCTGCCATATCAAATTCGACAAAATTATATATTGGCTTCTCTGTTCTCCTACTTAAATAGAATTTAGTTAATTTCAAAGTTTAGAATGCAATATTACATCTACCCAAAATATTCAAAATTTCTTAAATGAGAATAATGAGTTAGTGTTAGTATGTCGTTAATAACTCTGTCAATTTATAGCAAAATAATGGAAAGGGCTCCATTGGTATAGAAATAGTACCTTAAACACTGAACAAACGAGTGATAAATATATAGCAAAGAGAAAACAGAAAACTTAACTCGGTAGTGAAAAACTCGTTGAGACAAGTCATTAAACCAAATAGTATAGTCGGATGTTTCGGATCTTTATTATTATCAAGGCTAAAAAACTATACCAAGTAAAACATACAAATATTCAAAAAATTTAATTTAAAATTACATTGAAAAACTTTTAATGGAATACTAATCCATTAAGAGAATAATGCAAGTAGAAGAGCATCATATTCCAGAAAACCCTTATTTCGAAATACCCTAAATACCCTAAATACGACAACCAAAAACGAACTCAAAAAAGCAACAAGAGAACTCAAAAAAGCAACAAGAGAACTCAAAAATATGTTGAAGAACTTCAAAAATCTAACGTTTAATAACTACCTCGAGAATTTTTGATGAAAGCACTTCGGAAAGCCACACAGCGAATTAAACAACCACAACAAGCAATCTCACCGATCTAACACTCCGTGGTACATCACCAACGAAGCTATCCACCGTGAACTAACATTCCTACTTTAGGAGGCTCAAAAAAGCAGATTTTCTGGATTTTCCGCGAAGATTCGAAAACTAAATTGGGTTATATTGTAAATTTACGATAAAAAATCCTTTACCCTCAGAAAGGTTCTATCAATATTATCCCCATAAAAAGGCAATGTGACGTGATTTTGATAATCGAAGGCAAATCCTAATCAATGATGGAGTTTTGATGTTAATCATCACAAGATTTATTAATAATCCATAAATCTCCTAAGCGTAACTGTCTCACTAACGACTCTACCAAGTCCGGTAAACCCCGGACTGTATCGTACGCACGCTCAACTCGCTTATAGTGACATAGGCTTTCCTAAGCAAACGATTAGAAGCCTTAGCACTTTTATCAGCAATAAAATTGTTATAAATTTTAATCTTTGGTTTCTGTCAGTAGATCGTACAAAATTTACTGAATGTGTAATGTACAAATTGTAAAAAAAAGATGTTGGATTGAAAGAACATCTAAATCGACCGGGAATATGAAAGAAAAATAGAAAAATTAGAAAAGCAATAAAAGTAAAAAAAAGAAGGTTTTACAGAAAATTAAACGAACAGAAGAAACAAATAAAACCAGAAACACAATAAGAGAACTAGAAGAATATATTTCGGAAAAAATCTGAAATATGTATAAAAAAAAGCAAAAATAACGAAAAATAGCATAATTTTAATAATTTAAATAAAATAGGGTTAGGGGATTAAAATTGCATTAATATGGTAGATTTTGGCCCTCTATCAATTGATGCGTTACAAGTTTAATTTAGTCTGAAAGCACCTTTCGCCATCTTATATGGGTATAGCATTTAAGTACTAAATTATTTAAAATATTTGAAACTTACTGAAATAGAAGAGAGGCCACACCTTCGTCGGAAAACAGTACGACTGGAGGAGTATATCGTTCATTAATTCCACATACCGTATTATCTATCGAACCGTAAATAGGCTCAGATCCACTAACAAGTTGAAGGAAACCACTAACACAGCTGCGAACAAAAAACATTATTGAACTTTCAAAAGTTTATATGCCAAATAACAATTAAACGGAGTCATTATCGCTAAGATCGACAGACTAAAATATCAAATTAAATAATTAAAACTATAAATTTTTAATCAACGCCCACGTACCTAGTTCCATTAAATCTTCCTACATTAACTAATCTGTAAATTTGAATTTCTATGCGTTGTGAAGGTGAAGGTATAAACGTAAACCAACAAAAGTTTGGTCCTTCCAGAGACGGTGATTTAATTTGCCCGAAGGTTTTTCCAGAATGTTTTTGAAGTTCAACAGAATCAATTGTCATATTACATGCTGAAACAAGAAGGAATAAATTAAATTTAAAAACTTTTAAGTAAATTAAAAAATTTATAAACTTTTTAAATTTAATATTCAGTAAAAACAAAGGCACCATGCTTCCATAATGTTGTAATGTGTTTGGCAATAATATAAAAGTTCTTAATGGTATAATATGTGATGTGGTTGTTTATAACACAACGGGAAGAAAACGGTAAAATGCAATGTAGTGCAATAATATATAAGCGTTATGTTCGTTCTTTATAGCATTAAAGATTAAACTAAGCGCTATAATCAACCCTCGGAAAAATATTTTTAGTTATGTAGATTGCTATATTTAGAAATTTATGATTTGGTTTATAGTGTAAATTTTTAATCTTTTAGCTCCAAACTGAGATACAACTGTGTCAATCACTTGAGTCAACGTTAGGTATTCCAACATTAAGATATTCTTTTTAACATTAGGAAATATAAAATACAGTAGAATTCCTTTAATAAGGCCAAAACTGAATATACAAAATTTTAGTTAATTCAAATTAAATATTTTCTCAAAATAAATGTTTCATTTCTTAAATTAATATTTTATTGTTAAATTTTTAATTTTATTCCAGTCTATGTTAAATTTTTAATTCAACAAATGCAAATTACAGTTTAACTGTTTAACGTTTTCTAACTACGGAACTACGTCGAATTACAAAAACTGTCAAGTAACCGTGCTTATATCATAACCCCATTCTTCTATTGATGGTTTACTAATTTAAAATTTTCATTGTAACAACAGAAATTGATTTTTGTTAAAAAAATAAATATTTGATTCTAGCTAACAAATTTAACGAGCTCCAACTTAAGGCAGGATCTCCATAAAATTACTTTTTATGGAAATTTATCAAATTTTGGGTACACATAAGAAGTAACCTTTTCGTATTAAATTCCTTAAATTAAAAATTTTTACCCGTCGAATAAAGACGATATTCGTGGCTAAAGTTTGAACTTTTTGCATGGCTTGAATGTACCTTTGATTGAAAGTTACATACTTCACATCATTACTTCAAAAAATTTTTATAGATTTTTTCCAAGCACAACTAATTTATACATCAATTTATTACGAACATTTTGAATATGAAAAAAACAGTTATTTCCCGATTTGTTACAAAGATAATAATATATGAGATAATAAATATGTAGTTGAAAGTATTTTAATTTAACATTTTTGTTTGACAAAATCCGCAAGTGACCTTCATTATGTGTTAATTTTATATTTTATCTTTTAGTTTATTTGATTTTTCTAGATTTGTGCCTTCTTGCAGGTATTTAAAAATTATCAGTTCTTTTTGTTAATTTCAGTTTCTCTACAAAAATAATTGGATTTTCGAAAATAATTAAATTGATAATATCCTAAATAAATATGTTTAATTTAAAACGATTGTTGGCTTTGTTTGCTAGGAAAACAAAAATGTATTGGAATTGTTTACCATTTTTTTACTTTATTTAAACTATAACTCGAAAGTTAATCCTGAACAAAATACAATTTGTTTGTATGTAGTTTTAGATTTTAAAGAACACTAAATCATTAAAAAGTAAATCAGTAGTTTTAATGCCAGGGCCATTTTAATCGCAGTCCCATTTCCTGAAATGTGAAAAAGTATAATATTTTTCAATCTTAAATTCACCTTGTCTAAATAAATTATAATTCCAAAATATGCAACAATGGAGTCGTTAATGAATGAGCATATCATTTATAAAATATATGGAAGCTATTACAAACATGACATGCAAATAGGAAAATTTATATACTTCGCTTTATCACCACAAATTTCAAAAATATCCTATATATTTACAGCAATATAACAAAATATATATTGCTAAATTATTTAGAAAACAATCGTAAAAATGTAATATTTTGGTTAATTTTGTATTTGATTTCAGCCTGATATATCATTATAGCCTTTCAAACGAGTTGTCTCGCTTATTAACAAAGAAATTTTTATAATAATGCGTAATTAGCAAACTCACTTGAAAAAGGAAATAACAAGGCGCTTTTGCAAAATTGTTGATGCAGGCACCCACGCGGGAAAGAAATCAATCGGAAAAGAAATCAATAGAGCAAAAAAAACAAGTTAGCAAAGCAAAGCAGTTAACTTACAAAACTAAAATAAAAATTACAATCAATTTTCGGTCTTCTGCAAACAACTATTCTGCACAGAACGAAAATCAGTTTCAATTAATTTTAACATCGAAATTAATTTTTTTTAAATCATTTTCAAAATTATTAACAAAATTTTCTTTTCAAGTAGTACTTACTCCTAAACATTAAATAGATACATTAAAAAATGTATGTGCGCATAAATAAATGTTGAATGAAAAGCATCAGTTGTCAACTTCAATTTCAAAATTGTTTATTATTATTGCATTCAACTCAAACACTTAATCTCATCCGATGAAGATAACTTTAATAAGATATACGCCGAATTTCGTTTGTTTTGCTTTTAAATCATTAAAATGAATAGATTATCAATATTTTGCTCTAATTTAATCATCTAGATTTTTGAAGGAAATCTAAAATAAGTAGTTTTTTAATTCATGCAAATAAACATCGATTGCAGAAATTTTGTTGGTCTGTCACAACATGGTAAACAAAAATGTCAAAAGTATATTTAAATAAAATTTTTATTATCAGCAATAATAATTTAGTCGTAAGCTATTTTTGGCTTCTGTTGAGGAGCATCTTCTTGACGATTTATACTGAATCGATGTCGCTGTGAGCATTTAATTAAATCTAGAACAACTATGTTATAATTTATTCGATAAAAAGTTATTATTGAAAACTCAATTGGACTCATGGGTCCGTCGCCTTCGTTGCGGGCGGACAACTTCGTTTCGTCCAATTATGTTTACAAAATACAAACAAGATTACAATATTTTACAACCCCCCTTATGAAATAAAAAGGGACACGACAATACTTATAAACCCCTCCCAATCCACATTAGATTCGTTTGGTTTAATGCAAGGAATGGTTTACTTCGATTTTTTGAGTTTTTATTCATGATGGTTATTATTTCTTCACAAGAGGATGTTTCTTGGTGAATGTATAAATGGGTTAGAAGTTAAGTTAAAGATGAGGATCCGGACTTCGAGGTTTACCTTTCTAATATTACATCATTGTATGATTTAATTTCATTTACTTGACTGTGTACTACAATACACATTTACTTTCTGTATGAATTTATGTGTTTTTTAAAGAGTGAATTAAGTTTTGCCACCTAAAACTATTGTTTTATCTTTGTCAATACAATAAATCCTCAATTCTTAATTTCTTACTACGTAAAGTATTAATCATCGTCCATTAAATATCATATTTTTCAGTTTACCCGAGATGAGATCTGATTATTTTTGTAAAAATAGTTCTGTTTTGCATTTAATTAATTTAATCGCTATTTGTTGTATTTTATTATGTCCTATTAGTTAATAACAATTTACGTAAATTAATTATTTAAAATACCGTGTACGACGTTGTTTATATTTAATCTGTTTGAAATGTTTCCTAAAAATTAATTTTAAAAGTAGTCATATATCATGACCGAATCAAGTCACCGAGCATACACAAGCAAATTATATTCAAGTTTAACATTCATTTTGGTTATGAGCAGAGCTGAAAGTAATTCAATTAAAAGGCTTGCATAAAGTAATTCAATTACTCAAAAGTAATTGAATTACTTTAATTGAATTACTTTTGAAATTATCCTCAAGTATTTGGTATTTGAATTACTTCAACAAGGTATTTGAGTATTTGGTAATTGGGTTTTAAATCTTTCTTCGATAATTGAATTACTTTTGCAGTAATTGAATTACTTTTCGGTAATTGAATTACTTTTGCGGTAATTGAATTACTTTTGTGGTAATTGAATTACTTTTGCGGTAATTGAATTACTTTTGCGGTAATTGAATTACTTTTTCGGTAATTAAATTACTTTTCGGTAATTGAATTACATATTTTCCGTTTGAATTACTTTTTCAGTAATTAAATTATATTTTCGGTAATTGAATTACTTTTTGATGAAATCAAGGACGGATCAAGTTTTATGCTCGGTTTCATAGAACTTTTAAGAAGCCGTTAAATTTAACTAACCAATAGTAAATATCTATCATTACTAACAAGCCAATAGAAATCGTTTGTTAATTTTAACGGCTCGTTAAAAGTTTTATGAAATCGACCATTAATCACGCTAATTCTTAGAATCTTAGTTTCTTACTAATCGACCGTTTTGCAAATTGCAATACTATCTAACGAAAAAAATTATGTCCTAATTTTTCTTTGGATTTTCACTCCACTTGCACGACTCAGTTAAGTTAAAATTTAAACCCCTGTATTCATAAAATTTTAGAAAGTTTTGATAGGTTTACAAACCCTTTAGAAGGCATGTGTCATAAAACACCAATCACAAATGTTCATTAGTCAATATTCTAAAGTTTTCATTGGTTGTTTAACTTTAATGAACGTTTTAACTAAAATAGGTGTAAAACACTCTTTAAATATTTTTGTGAATACAGGGGAAAGGGTATAATAGTTATTAGTTGATGATACCGGTTTACCAGTAGCGTATTTAGAAATTGCTTATGGGGGGGGGCAAACCATTCTGAATCATCCTGGATGGGGAGGCAAATTCCCCTTGCCAACCCCAAAACACCCCACTTAAGCTTGTGGTAAACACGATTTTTATCACGGAGAGCTTCAGGAATGCAATCCGAGTAATCCTTGGGATGGGGGGGGGAGGCAATTTGGTCCTTGCCTCTCCTAAATACGCTACTGTAAAACATAAAATACTATGTGTAGTATTTTTTATTAATTTAAATGTTTTCAATTTCTTACATTGGTACAGTGGTATCATAGTTGCTAGTTGCTACGGTGCTTACGATGTAACGGGTACGATCAACAGTTCAGTAAATAACTTTAAAAGAACTGCCGAATTAGAAATTTTACAATATTTGAACGATTCCGGTTCAACTTTAAGTGCATTAAATTCATATCCAATTATGAAAGAATTGTTTTATCGATACAATACATGTTTACCATCTTCAGCACCGGTCGAAAGATTATTTTCGTTTGCTGAAATTATCAATGCACCCAGAAGACATGCTCTAACAGATATAAATTTTGAAAATTTAGTGCTAATGAAAGCTAATTTTAAAAAAGATAATTAACTTTAAAAAAATACTTTTTACAATTTTTTAATACGAATAAATAATAATATGAGTAGGTAACAAGCTTTTAATTTTTTTAAATAATGTTGAAAGAACTTGGATTTTGAAATATTTTGAGTAATTGAATTACTTGAGTAATTGAAATACTTTGAGTAATTGAATTACTTGAGTAATTGAAATACTTTGAGTAATTGAAATACTTGGAGTAATTGAAATACTTTGAGTAATTGAATTATTTTGAGTAATTGAATTACTTGAAGTAATTGAATTACTTTGGATATTGGGTAATTGAATTATTTTTTGGTTAATTTAAGATATTTCAATTACTTTTACGAAGTATTTGATAATTGAATTACTTTTCCTGAGTAAAGTAATTAAGTAATTGATATGTCAATTACTTTTAAGAAGATATAGTATTTGGTATTTCAAGCACTTTAAACTTTGACAATAATTTGGTAATTGGTAATTGAATTACTTTCACATAGTGCTTTGTGCAGCTCTGGTTATGAGTTTAGCAATGATGTAAACTCTAAAGCTTTTGCTAATGTAATTTCTACTTCCTGTTTGGTAAAACTGTTTTTCTTATTTATACTCTACTTTAGGTGTAGGTAGAGTTAAAACTGGTGTAGAGATAAAGTCGGCATGTAACATTGTGATAGTAGAGAATCAGATTTGCGCATAGTTTGTCGTAAATAGGGATTTAGAATGAAAAGTATCCTTGTTAACTGAAATAATAAAAACATGCTGATATGAATCAACTATTAAAATAAGTTTTTACTAAACCGCGTTTAGTATTATTTTATACCACTGATTAAAGCAAAGTTTTCATTAATGTAATTGAAATATAGTAACTTGGAGGAATCAAATAAACTTTTTGAAATGAGAACACATTTTGGTTTTTTTTATTAGTAAATATAATTTTTAATGATAATATTATATATCATCTACCGATAATAAATATTTTGGAATTTCATAAGTGAACTGAACTTAGTATTTCGAAATTTGTATTCGATTGGCTTACTTTGGCTCCGCTCATCGGTAAAGTTACTTATATGAGTCGTTTAATGCTCATTACTTGCAAATTTTAGGGTGGATCCGAGATTTTCTGTGGTGATGCTTGTCAAAAGAACTGTATAATTTAAAAAAATTCCTGGGACACGACCGCACTCGAAAAAAGCGGGATCTTCGTTTTCGGCTATAATTAAAGAAATATAATTTAAAATGAAATCATGAAATGATGTTAGCATTAGCACGGCTACAAGTGAACTGAAGCCGGCTCCGCCCACTAAAACACGCTCCCGCATCTACGTAAGTCGAACACACGAACCAGTTTTTAACGTGCTTTCTATGCAAAAAATCGATATTTCAAATTCGATTATTTCGAAAATTCAAGGAATAATTATTTATATTGATCCTCTGTTCAACCGCTTTATTTTATTGACCTGCTATATAATATCTATAACAATCAGTGGTCGCATTTAACGTGCGACACCCGAAATGAATTATGAATATAATTTATTATTAGAAATCATTTTATTTTTCTTAATAAACGGATATTAAAAGTTTTAATTTAGTAATAATTAATTGATAATAAAATGTCATTATATGAACAATTACAGTAACGGCATATTTCGATATTAAAGATTACTACAGTTTTTATTTAGAAATTAATAACCTAATCTACTCTACCATTATAATTTAGTGTAATTTTATTATCTATTATGTGGTGTTTTATTTTTTTGAAATTTCCTCAGTCTACAATAGACATAAAAAATATGAATGTTAAAAATATCTCGAATATGTTGAGAATCCTCATCCATTAACAATGAAATTGTGCAAATTCTCAGCATTATTATCAAGCATACTAACCACGCGAGCTTTTTTATCTATTCAAGAGATGCAACAATATCTGAATATTATCTCTTTGTATGTAAAAGAAATCCGTAAAATTTATTTTGATTGAACAAGATGTTTGTTTTATACTAATGTTATAAATTTTGTAGAAATTTGACTTTTACTAATTACTGTAATACAATTATTAGAATAGGGCTTTGGTCAGAGAACATAAAGTCAAAGGTTTGATTTCCAATTGATATCAATTCATTTATGCTGTGGTTTAGGAGAGACTGGGGATGGTGTGGACACTGGGATACAATGGACATGCTTGTATTTTGGACCTTATTAGTGATTTTGTACATGACTTAGTATGTTAGTACCATTGTAAACAGCTGATAGGAGAGAGAAATCCTCGCTATGACTTATTGGAAGTTTTTAGATAGCATAGTTTGTTTTCAACCTCTCAGTTGTAAGTTTACATAGTGACTATGTAAGGATTTACAATTATTTAAGCTGAGCTTTTTGTAATATATTTTTATTTGTAGGTGAAAAGTGAAGTCTTACAGGTATGTCGATAGTTAATTCATAAAAATAAATGCTTGTTTTATATAAATATCTTTTACTCTACTGCCGAAGGAGAGTTTCTAATGCTTTTCGAGTTTAAAAATACTACTAATAGTAAATAAATGAAAGTGAAGAAAGCGAAAGCAAAGAAAAATTTATTTAAGGTAGAAGTAAAATCATCCAATGAGTCTGATTTTGAAATATAATATTGTTCATAATTTAGTTGTTTAATAAATATTTAGTTCGTATTATTTAAAAAATACAATTAGTAAATTTATTTCTCATTATTCCTTGCTGTTGTCCATTACATTCCTGCATGTCCTGTGTATACCTGGGTAATGTCTACAGTATCCCAGTACCTTAAAATACTTTGGGGTATTACTTTGGTTTACTTTGTGACTGAATTCTGGAAAAACTATTGTATCTTAGTAGCCTACTTCAGGGATTATAATCTTAAATTATCAACCCTAAAGTTTAGTAAAAAAAAATAATCGCCAAACTCCTTTGGAAAAAATAAAAATAACAAAACGTAAAAAGTGTCCAAACCATCCCCAGTCTCCCCTACATTCCACGTTAAGCTGAAATTATCCGCAAAGTGAATTGAATTTTATAGCTGAATTAAAATTATCAATAAATATTCTTGTTATTATTTATTTACCAATAATATTATTTACATCATTAGGTACCTATAATAAATACTATTTACAATACAATACAACTTCCAACTGTTACAATTTTGTAATTCATTGAAAAACTAGGACATAATTATTATTGAACCAATCAGAGGTTACAGAGGACACAATAATTTTCAACTGACAGACAGATAGAAAGCTTTTAGGTTATTATAAATTTAGGTCCTTGCAAAAAATTCTTAGTTTTTGTATTATTTTGTAATGCATAATTCTAAGTTATTAATAATGACTTCACGAATTGCTTTTCGAGAATCCGAATAATTATTGGCAAAACGGCATAATATGATATTAATAGAGCAAATCTTGCAAACAATTTACTTAGAATAGAATAAGAAAATTTAATATTACTTTGCAGCATATTAAAGAAAATCCTAAGAATATCAAACGACGAAAAGTTAAATTAAAAGAGGAAGTTATGTTCAAGTTGAAAGCTCAGCAGCGGATCATAATCAAATTCAATCATTGGGTACTGACCGCGTTCTTTGAAAATATAATATTTATATATTACACGTTTTTGAACATATTCCAAAGTGACTTGGTGGCACCAATATGCTGTATATCAGAAAATCGATTCTAATGTAAACCTGCTATTTTTTGTTAAAATATTTTGTTTTTAAATATTCAATTATTATTCTAACCCAGAATTAGAAGGGATTCCCAAGTTTCTAAAATAATTGCTATGCATAATAAACTTTAAGTTTTTACGAATTACGTATTTAATGTTAATATTTAAATGATTCTCTTGACACTAACTTTTAAATGGATATAATAATTCATGCTTAAGGCAGACAGTTGCTGAGAATAATCATGAAGTTGAAGGGTTTGATTGGTACAGCGAATCTAAGCAATGAAACAATAAACTTGTAGTAGTCACTTGCATTTGGTTTTTTTAGTAGTTTTTATTTTGAGTGCCATACATTTTGCAGTACCTAGACAATTAACTTAATCCAAGATGACTTACTAGGGAAGGAAATATAATTATTAAAAGATTGGCTTCCCCGTTGCCTTTTCCATAGCGATAGTTTAAGCAAAAAAATTAAATAGATATTAAAATCTCACAAAATTAAGATGACCTTTAAATCTACTAATAACATTGGACATCATTATAATAAATTGAAAAACCCCATACCAAGGTAGAAAGTCAGATTTAGTGTATAAAGTTCAATACAATAACCGCAATAAACTAATTTGTGGTATTGCGATGATCTAGTATAAGAAATAAAACCAGCAGTGGTGGCTTGGTGTGATCGCTGGTTGAGTTACAGAGCGGAAATTCTGGGTTCGAATCTCGGACTTGACATAATTTCTTAGCTCGGCCTTCCGATGTACATCAATAACATCACTACCGCGTTAAACCTGCAGGAGCGGCGAAGCAATGTCTAACGACGGATACCACGCTCCTGCAGTTAGCCTTAAGCGGAGGGGGTTTTAGTCGGTAAGAGTCCGACACTACCACCCACAGGTGGTGTCCATGAGGATTTCCCCCTTCCTAACTCATGAATAAAAAAAAATAGTATATGAAATAAAACACAAAGTAAATTTACGAGAGGATTGTCTTGTGTTACATTTCTTACAATAACTGCAATCTGATTGGCGAAATCAACCAATGGCTGTAAAAATAACAGTCAAGAAGGAGGAATATATACCTTAACCAATGCTCAACGTGAAATCCGAATAGCCAATATTTGAAAGAAAAAAACGAAGCTAATAACAAAATTAGTTGATACAGCCATTGAATACTCCGAAATTGATCATACCATAAAAAAAAGACGACTGCACAAGTGACGTCAACGATTCAACCTATTGCTGACTCAACGCGTCAAATTAACAGAAAACATGAAAGCACTGATGTCCAAAGCAACAACTTTAACGACAAAATCGCTCCTCCATCACGACATAAGATCGAAGACCACGTGGCAATCAATGACAACGACGGCTTCAGCCAGGCTATGAAGTTTACCGGTCGAAATCTTACTAGGAATTCCTCCAGCTACTCATCCACGGGAGATTTACACTGCGCTAACCGTTTTAAGCTCATCGAGACTACTGAAGACCCAATGGAAAATGATAAAATTCCACCAACCACAGTTAACATAATGTCACGTCCAATGTTACTGATCCCTAAACGACCCAGGTAGCAATTAACCCAATTGCTCAGGTTAGATTCACTTGCCCGACAAGAGTTTCTCCAATCACCCTCAATGATGTCGTTGCATAGCTTAGTTAGTGACAAAGATCCGAGAGGCAGACATCAAATACAATAAAGTCAGATGCATCCCAAATAGCCTGGCGATCAACCCCATCACCCCAGATGACTTTAGAAGGCTCAACAAGTTATTGGAGAAAAGCCTAACCTAGAGCAGCGAAGATTTCTTCTCCCACCAGATCCAAGACGACAAATCCCTAAAAGTAATCATTAAGGGCATTGTTAATCATAACCAATATACGTTATATATTGCAATATTCCGGGGTTACATTAAATTTTTTTTTTTAATCGAAAAACCAAACCCGGAATTATTCATCTTTTATGAGCATGGACTCTTAATTTTCAGATTCACCGTTTTGTTTGATTACAATAAAATGTAGTTTAGTTTATTTGGATACTTTGCCCGGCTATTTTAATTTTACAATTTAAACAAAATTTTTAAACATAACAAAACCACCCCTATTGATTAAACAGCACGACAATAAACTTTTAATATGATATTATTGTATGCTATAGTGAGAATGTACATAAATGTTTTTGTAATATAAAAATCAAAGATATGTTTTGTTTGAAAACGGGTTAAAAATTTAATAAAAAATTTGAAACATGTGAAGTGTAATAATGTTATACAAATGAATCGGTCATTTCAAACACAACGGAAGTCACAGGATTAAAATTTTACAGGCATTAATAAAAACTGTGTTACACAAAAACATCCACATTTTTAAGACGTTTTTTATAAAGTATTTTTAAACCTTTAATTTGTTAGTTACTAAATAATCAATATCTGAAAAATGTTGATGTTTTTGTGTAACACAGTTTCTATTGATGCTTGTAAAATTTTAATTCTGCATTAAATTTGGATTCAAATGGATTTTTGATAAGTTATGGTTAAATTCGAGTTAAATGGATTGTAACCACGAATATTTTTACAATTTAATTGCCATAATATTTTTTTATAATTAAAGCCAGGGTATTAATAACTCCAGTAATTACGCTTATACAAAAAGTAATTATGGGATGCGAACCACGGTGACATTATTACAGTTGCTTCCAGTTTAGGTTTAAGACTTATTTAAAATTTGAACGTTGTACGATATTACAATTTTTACAACTAATGAAAATTCAAATAGCATGACTACTACATTAAAGCAGAGTAATCTCTTTTAATTTTTTTTCTTATCGTGCTGCATAGTGAAAGTAATTATTGTCTTTGCTCGTTATTAACCTAGAGTTTATGCAGATTTTGGAGATTGTACAAATATATTTTTAAGGTAATATTAATTAAAAATTACGAAGTCATGAAAAACTCCTGCTTTAATTTCACTAATTTAAAACTTTTAATTTGATGGTTTGAAGTTTAAAAATATAATTTAAATAAAATAAATATTTGTTAGTGTTTAAATCTGATTACAGAGGTAACACAAATATTTAATTGGTTCGACTGTTTTCAAACTGAGTGCATTTCATAAATAAATCACATGTATATATTCAAATCAATGTAAGTTTGCCAAGACAAACTTGGTTGGATACAGGTTTAACTCATTAATACTAATTTAATTATTTCTAATGACGGCTTATCAACATGAATAACTTTATATGCTTAGCGTATCTGGAGATAAATTAATTGCTATAAACTTGATATACAGTATAATTGTAAGTCTGTATAGTGTATTAAATATCGTATTTCAAATTGTTTATTTAAACCTAAGAAAATTTTAACTCATTCGGTAAATATAGAAAGTAAATAATATTTAGATATATACTAAGTCTTTTATATTATACCGGGTGAACAACCTGACACCCGATTATAGGGAAATAACATGGGAAATTAATTTTTCTTGAATTCCATAAAAATGAAAAAAATTTTAATGAAATAATTTTTTATTGCTTGTCCAGAGACTCCCAACATTTGATATATTGTTTTTTAATTGTTGTTAAAACTTCAATAATAAAAAGGCAAAACAGCGTGTTCAAAAATATATTAGTAGATGGGTGACCACTTCTAGAACATCTCCTTTTCGCTGTCTTTCTACAAGTTGGGGGTTTAAACATCACGTTAGTTTCCTGGTACTTGTAAAAAGCCAAATTTACAAAAAAAAATCTTTTTGTATATCAGAAAACAACGTCGAAATAGATAGATTCATAATCTGAAAATACGTTTCACGATTAACCAAAAAAACAATTTCTTAATATTGTAGCAAATTAATCTGCTGGAAATAATATAAATAAGTACGAACAATTTTAATTAACGTTACTGTACTTTATAAACAAAAATATTACAATTATTTCAGATGGGCAAATAATGAGGATTTAAGCACCTCGCTTGAAATATAATTAAAATGAAGCATTTTTAATGTACTTTTCCGACAAAATTGCCAGTTATTTTTAAAACACGTAATAGGTTGGAAGAATAATAAAGTAGAGGAGTGAATTGTTTTTAAACATTTGCACGTAGTACATATAATTTCATTCATTCTATTTAAAAAAATTTCAAGTTTTATTGTTGCTATTCATATAGCTTTCAATTATATAAAAATCTTTACAACACATTATTGTACTCGTAGTTCAATTTAGTCAAAATTAAGAACAATAAATTAAAATGAACTAGTCATTAATTTCATTGGATATTAAAGATTGCTCTGGTTATGATCAAGTTCCTACAAACACAATATCGAATATCACCGGATTTCACTTTATAACGTAAAATTGATACCAGCATTATTGGTTGATAATTCTTTTCAATTGGTTAAAATTAGTTCGGTTAATTTAATGAAGATCGATTCCAGGTAACCACATATTGCGGTCCAAAATCAGTAATATTTTATTTGTATTTGTTTATTAAATATTATTTATATTTTAAATATTTTTTTGCATTTTTTTTTTCATTTTTGAATATTATTTTTAGTTAATTTTGACGATTCTTAGGAGTTGTTTTATACGTGAGTGGAATTATCGTTCCAATACAATTTGTGTAAATTAACCGGGCAAATAATTTTGAAGAATTAGGTTTTATTAGTTATAATTGCAAAAGTAAACGTAAATATAACAATTTTATAAGAGTCTAATGCTCAACAAGTGCAGTATTCGGGTTCAGTAGTATTCAACACAGTTTATGCATGACAACAAAGTAAGAAAGAGTGATTGCAAATTTAAGAGCAAAACACTAATAAGAAGTATATTTTCCTGCATCCTTCAAAATACTCTTGCTTGAAAGTTTCCTTGCGTGACAGGTATTCATAACTTCGTGTAGTATTTTTGCATGTCACGTTTATTTGTTAAATTGTATTCCAACCATTCAAAAATGCATGCAAACTGCAGTTTCTTTTAGTTTTATAAATTTATAATTTTAAAATAAGTTCTTCGTTCACTTACAAAATTACTAATTTAAATAATTTGTAACGATTAAGTGTGGTTTTATTTTAATCTTTATTGTTACTATTCTTGGAATTGTACAACCATAGCTATTCATTAAATCGGATTTTAGAACCCCAGGATCGAAGTAGGAAGTTTTCCGGATCCCCACATTTCTGAACTTGGCGGGAAGGGTTTTGTGGTATTACCATCTTTTCGTTACAATAACATTGGCGACATTTAATTTTCTTAATTATATACAATTTACTTATTATTTATATTTATTATGTTACTCTTAAATTTTATTTCTTTGTAATAGAACTTGATAATGTGAACTTAATATGTATGTTACAGTGAATGGAAATACTTCAGTGGTTGTATATATTTACTAGTGATTTTATACATTCACTGATTAAATTAGTGAAAGTCACAAATGCGGCTAAATGAAACAATATGTACAATTAAAAAAACATAAAAAACGAGAAAAAAGTAAAAAGTAAAACAAATACAACAAACTGTGAATACCCCTTATATAGCAATTAATAACCAATTATTCGACTCTTTGTGGCAGATTTTATTGCTTTTCTACATATTGCAATATCCTGGAGTTGGTTTTTATAAAACTAAATTAAATTAAAATTTCTTTAACCCAAATTCAGCATCCTTTGAACATGAGACTCTTTAAAATATAAAAACAGTTATGTAAACTTTTATTTAATTCTAATATGCACTTGCATTTGAAAGGGAAGGGTCAGTTTGCATGTCTCGTTCCTCGGGTGTGCGACTCATGCGATAACTGACAATTCATTGCTACAGCTGGGGCAACCAACTTTCCTCCGTTTTAAAACAATCTCTTTAATTCTGCGTGATGTCACAATAGGGTTACTTACATTCAATTATGTGGGGCTAACAAAACAAAACCGCGACCGCGCCAAGTGTACCATGTGACTGCTGACTTAGACTGAGGAATATGGGCTAGCCCATTGTAACGTCTGATGATCGGCGCTGTGTTATAAATTAATAAAAAAAACCGATGGCAATTCTGTCGCAAAAGCAACAAGAATGTGAGATTCAATTTGAAATATATTTAATACAAAATACAAGAGATAAAATACAAAATACCAGAATACGTATTTTTATTTTAGAAAAGTAAGACAAATTTTAAAAACGGATTACAAAGTAAACGTCTTTTGAAATATCTTGGATTTCCTGCTTTGATCTAAATAAAATATTAGTAACGGGTAGTTAATTAACCCATGCTAAAATCTTCAATTCGGTAAATTAAGCAATTTCACTTACAAAACATTGATAAACTGTGACATGTATTTTATTGTTATTAATTAACACTGGGCCTAAAGATGTCAGTTGGAAACCGAAACTCGTCGCCCCGAGACCAACTTTAATTTTAAAAGTAAGTAAAATTGTAAAATTGAAAATATAATTTAAATTACCAGTGATTTTTATTTTAATTAATTTATAACATTAAAAATCATAAAAATATATTTTAATTATATTTCGACATCTGACAATAAATGATTATGCGCCATTTAGACTGTTTTTAATACAACATGGTTTAGCTTTAGGTCAAATTAAATAAAGTTTTATTAAAATGAGGCACCCCTACTCATTGTCTTTCTTAGTGCGAGTCAGAGAACTAATTTTACATCAGTTGATATACAATTATTTATCGTTACATTTAATTAAACGGTACCAGTTTTTTGCGATCACTGAGATAACAAAGGAGTTTAATAGAAATGCCAGAATTTTGGATATAATAGCAGGAATTCTTCATAAAGCTTGTGTCAAGAATAATTTAAAATGACATAGCAATAGCGTACCGTTGTAGTGATTTAAGTTGACCCGGAGGAATAAACAGGTTTATTTGAATATTCTCGGTCATAAAATAACTGATTGTTTTGACTTCAATCATCCTTGTCAACTTTCAAACAAATCTTGATAAAAGATTTTTGCCAACATTTTATGATTCATAATTTGACGTAACCGTAACTTGATAACCACAACGTAAAACTTATACAATTTTATAGAAAACGTTATTAGAAGTTTATTTATATGTGCCTGCGTAATTTAGCCATCAGGAAGTCAGTGCGGCCGATAGACCGCCTAACCAGCTTCTTATATCGTATAGCAAATATACGACATTACTACTTTAAAAGCTTTAATTAGTGTACATATCATACTTATAAATGGAAAGATTCGATTGAGTGAATGAAAGTCGTTCACTTTTTTATAATATCTTGGTCGTAGTAAAAATAGCGCGTGAGCGATGAGTGGAATGTCCTTGCATGGTAAATCCATTAAGCTCTACGTATGGCAATAGGACGTTTCCTACCAGGTACATAGTGTAATACTACAACTTAAGAAGTTCTTGTAACTACATATTCTATAACTATAAAGCTATAGCGATTTAGTATCTGCGTAAGCTCACAGACTCCATTCATCCGCTGGAGGGTTAAATGTGCATCCTAGTTCTATTATATTACCAGCATAACATAAAATTTGATAATTTTTTACTGAAAAACTAAAGTTTTGACTAAAATTTTAATTTACAAAAACGTAATATTTTGAATGTAATAACATAACTTACAAAAAATTCGTTTACAAGATTAAGCCATGTATAGTTTATGCTACTGTAATTTTTATGTACTAATGCCATGCTATACTAACATAATAATATATCAAATGTTGAATGTGCTTTAGAAATTATTGCTTGAGCGTTGCTATTTTAAAAATTTACAAATACAACTACTGTAGTTTTATATACAGTTTTTGAGTTATGTTAAAACTTCATTGCAATATTGCATTGGAAGGAAACCAACACATTTGCACTACTATTGTCTTATAAATAATCTTACCTTAGGTCTTAAAAACCTATTCGAATTTGGTCTTTAATCCTTAAGTTGTAATATTACCTCAAAAACAATTTTTAAAATAATGATAAAAATAAAAGCTAAAAATCCATTTTGAATCTGCGCGATAAGTATATGTTAGCCAATTTAATTTTCTTCATGTTTTACACAGAGTTTAACGATCTAATGTTTTATTTACAAAATTTTGCAATTCCCTTGAATACGTAGGGATTATTTAAAAATAAATTTCAATATTTCCCCTCCTCAAAGTAAAAATTTATAAGATTTTGACTTCCACTCTAAATTAACTTAACTTCAAAAATTGAATTAATTAACCTAACTTAACTAAATTAATATTTACTTGTTAAAATTAATTAAATATGTTAAAGACGATATAATAGTCCAAGATCCCAGACCCGCCAAACCTACGTCATTTTAGCAAAGCTGAGATTTTCAAAAAAACTATGTGATACATAGATAAAAAGCGTATGCAAAATTTCCAATTTGAAAGCGGGGCCGTTTTAGAGATAATGATAATAATAGTTCCGATGTGAGTGGGAGCGCGAGGGAATTATGCATGCATATGAAGTGGGAACGAGAGCATCATATACCAACAAAACTAATAAGATTGATAAAGATGACTATGAGGAGCAGCGAAAACAAAGTAAGAATGAACGGCTTGATACCGAGAAAAAATTGTCTGTGGCAGGGAGACTCCCTCTCTGCAGCACCCACATCTCTACAGAGATAGTCAACTAAACAGAACAAGAACAATATTCTATAACACTCACCAGTGCTTGGTGTTAACATAATTACAAGAACAAAAAAAGAGTTGAGAGATTGCATCTCAAAATTGGTTAAAGCGGCTCGTAACGTGGGGCTGGAAATAAATGAGAAGAAGTCGAAATACATGGCATGGGAAGACAAACAGTAAGAGGAAGACTGTTATTTACATTACGAGATAGACAACCAAGCTCATATTGATGTAGAAGAGGTACCACGATTCCCTTACCTTGTTAACGCACTGAGAAGAAACTCGGAAAGCAGTACAGAAATTTTTTGCCAGAATTTCAACAGAAAGTAGAAGCCTCTCGGAATTAACCTCAATTATTGCAGGAAAAATTCAGTCTAGAGCGGTCAAAATACGAGTTTATTAGATGATAATACGACCAGTGGTAACATCGGGTAACATATTCAAGCAAACTCTGGACTGTAACAACGGAAGATCAGCTAATGCTTGAGGTCCGGAAAATTAAAATATTGAGAAGGAAGAGATAAATCCAGGATTTACATGGAGAACCATCGATAACAGCGTTCGTAAGAGTACAGAGGTTGCGATGGTTGGGACTGAGGATGAGTGAAGATAGAGTACCACTGAAGATATGGAATAGTGTAGAAGAATTGGAGAAGACCACTATCTGAATGGAAAGAAAATGTGTTGAGGGACTTACAACTTCTAAACGTGACGAATTGGCAGGAGAAGACCAGACACAGAAGATTGTCTATGAAGCTATGGGCTAATAATCTTCCATTCCTGAACCACCAGAAGAAGATCATCACAAAATTTGTATGTCTACCTTTTTACGGTTACTACGCAGACGTACTACGTCTTAATTAAATGTTACCGGATATCAAAATAACAAACAACTAGTCATTTTTAGGCAAGAAAAGTAATATTTTACTACTAACGAAAATTACGAAAAATTGTTGGAAACATAAACAAAGGAAATAAAAAACTAGATTTTCTTTCTAAACAAAATATTCTATTTTTAAACACTGCAACTGATTTAACTTTCAAGTTACGTGCAGTTATTGTTACGTTAATCAGTTTAACTATCACTGAAACTGCATGATAAACTATGCAATGTTGCCACGATCATTCAGGTAGTTAATTAAGCTGATTTAGAACTTTGATCGAATAGGTTGATAGCAATTATACTCCGATACAAAAGCTTTTGTTGTAGTAAATCAAATTTCTCGTAAATTTTACAACGTGTATGAGGTAATAAGTAATAGCAATATTGAGCTAACTATCATAAAGTAACTTCCTTAACGATTGAATTACACAATTAGCAATAATTAACTATGTACATACATATATGTAATTATAAACTAAGAGTAGATAGTACTCAATACTAACACAAAATCAGAATTATTAATTGTTTAACTAATTTTTTGGTTTAAGGATTTATTTTATTCGCGTTACAAATTAGCAATTAAGTTAAAGTTAATTTTAACAGTTAATCTGTTTAAAATTAATTTAATATTCAAAATTTTTATTTTCTAAACTAATAATTTTAGAAAAAATTAGAAAAAACATAAATTTTGAAGTAATTTAAAGGCAATCGCGTAGCAAGCGTTGGGTTTAGCACGTGTAATTATAGTTACTGGTATATGGTAATATAATGCTACAATATGGTCCTCTTCTATGCATTGTCAAGTTGTAGTATTACTATTCAATAAATTTTCACAATTATTGCAATTCAATAACAAATCCAAAGTAATTTTTGTTCAATTATTTTAACTCTTGGTATTCCATTAAACATTCGTAAAACAAATTGCGGTATAGTGCAAAAATATAAACATAGAGGTTTATATAGATGATATTTGTGCTTTTTTTAACATCTGAAATATCACCGACTTTGATGCACTTAACTCTTGGGCAATTACCTTGTACCCAATCGACATTAATCATCTCCAAAATACGTTCTTCTAGTTCAATGCCATCCGCCCCAACATTCCTTCGATTATCACTGAAATAAGAGTACCAGAACACAAAAAAAAACAAATGACGGATGTAATATCAACTGCGAATTATTCAAATTTCTGCGAAAATCTACGAAACGATTCAAAATAATGGAATAATTTCAAAGTAATGATTAAAATGTAGAAAAATGATGTTATACTGGATAATGTAGCGATACCGACGTCTTCCTCGTTACATTATGAGAGCTCCATTACTGTAATTCTTCAAACATTATGAGGTTATTTTGTCTAGAATGTTTTTAAGTTCCAAGACTATTTAAATGTTTAATCAGTCTTATTTTATGCTGTCTGAATTAAATTTGAAGTGTTGATATAATAATGCTTGGTTTCTACTTATTATTAATTTTCTAAATGAATTTATGTCATCTTGTTTGTATTTGAAAATTTTAAGTTCCACTTAAAATGACGGTAACTGAGATCTTTGTCATTGTAACTTTGATTGAGTACTTAGTTAAAACGTAACACTTGAAATCATAGAAATCTTTGAAACAAGAATTACTTTAATTTATAAATTGAAATTGGTAGTTGAAACTGACGTAAAACGTGGAAACTCTATGTTGAAAAATGCAGAAAAGTTGGCTTTTATTTCTCGATTTAGAGAGAAACTATTGTGAATTTCAGGGTAGATGAAGCAGAAATATATAGTACAAGGTTACAGCTTTAAAACGAACTAATTTTTATTAATTAACTTAATTTATAAACATTATTTTTAGGTCTGATATAAAAATAAACTCTAGTACGAACGTAAAATATTTCGAGTATCAGCAGTCTAGTGTTTATTACTTTAGTCTGAGAGAGTACTTTATACTCAGGTAACCTGAATACCCTGTACTTTATAATCGAGCAAAGCTTCAACTTGCATATTTTATAAATGTTAAAATTTCGTTTAGAGTACGAAAGCCCATGATGACTAAACCGATCGACTAATGCTCTGCATATACAAGTATGTTCATGACACAAACTGGCTCCAATTCTAAGACTTACGCAAATCCGTAGAGAGTCTTTGTCTAATAATGTATCCAGGTGGGAAGAAGGATATGCCTCGAGCCAAGCACCGAATTCATTTTCTGAGACTTATTTAATAAAGAAGAGTGTGTTAGTTTCGATATAGGTAGATACTATTTTGCCTAAGAACCTGCTTCAGATGGTAAA
Organism: Cantharis lateralis; assembly: GCA_963170105.1. NCBI lineage: Eukaryota > Metazoa > Arthropoda > Insecta > Coleoptera > Cantharidae > Cantharis > Cantharis lateralis. The sequence goes on along the minus strand of OY720630.1, from coordinate 22,151,589 downwards.
ACTTCTTACAAACATATTGTCTGTCAAGCCATAACTGCTTCTTTCAAGGGGAAATCTCAAAATCCGTTAATGATGGACTAAGGTTTGACCCAATGAATGTTTCCGTACTATAATAATAATAATAATAATAATAATATTTATTTAACCTTCAATAATAATTACAAGGTACGTCAAAAAAAGTCAAAAATTACACAATACACAAGCCTGAACGCAAAGTAACAATGCAGGTGATTTCACGTTATAAATTTAAATGTAATATTTGCTGTGATGATTTGATAAAGGTTAACATCAAGGATTGAGAAATAAAAATACCTCAATTCTTCAGGAGTTGTCTAAATATATAAACTATTTCTTTCAAATTAACATGTCTTTGAGTGATTATGCATGTAGGTAGACGTACTTGGAACAGCAGCAAAAGTAGATTACTTTACAATATAAACACTAGTCACTAAAATTAAGTATTTGCCTTCTGCAGAGTACTGCTAGCTTTTTAAAGATTTCGATTTCGATCAGTTCACCTTGATTGACATCTCTAATGCTGGCCTTTCCGCTTCTTGTTAAAATGGGGTATATAATCTGGATTTGTTATGTCTCCATCTTCTGCCACTTTGCTTTTAAATAAAAACAAATATAGTATACAGAATCAAAATTAAACAGAATAAATTTATAACGAACTTTTACCAAATCAACACAGTAAATATATATTACATTTAAACCGTTTCTCGCCAGTATGAGTTTTGTAAATATATTTTTAAACCTCTTAAAATGAAGTGGTTTCTATTTCCGGGTTCAATAATGCCAGCTGAAATATTGCTTTTTCAAAAATATAATAACTTTAAATTTATTCAATTATTTACAAGGATAATGGATTGTAGTTGACCTACAAACAATCGGAATCATGTCACAAAAGCTAAAAATGCACGAAAAAACTACAAAATTCATTAAAAATTACATTTTTTTAACGAAACTACCTAAAACTTTAACGAAGCTTACGGAATATTTATTTTATGAACCTCCCAAACAGCTGATCGGTAGCCATTTTGTGGTGGAGAGTAGAAATTCGTCAGATATGATATTATAATGCATTCAACTTTCATTTTATTCTAGTGTATTGTATATTCATTGTAGTGTATTGTATCATTTATACACACCATCAACCAACGAAAATGTGGAAATAAAAAATAAATCATATATTATATTAGATTAACTAATGAGAATCTTAAAACAAATAAAAGATGTTGATCTATATTATTTAACTTATTTAAATTCGGGTAATATATTCATTTAGCAAACCAGCACAAGATATTTCACAGTACATACGAGTAAAGTTTTATTACTTTATATTTATCGAAAATCTCTACTAAAAGATTCTATCTTATATGTTTGCTAAAAATATTTCCCACTTAAATTTTGTGACGTGTAAGTTTTGAAAGTATCTGATATATGTTGTAGATTTAAAAAATATAAAAGAAAATATATTTATTTTAATAAGGAATGAAACAAAATAAAATAGTATATTCCAACTTTGTTAGTAATATTAATTTTGATGTTTGTTGTTTTATTTATTAATTATTTATATATTTTAATTAAATTTCACTTTTTAAGATACCTGACGTTAAAATTATTCTAAATCTTAATAAATCTAGTAGCTTTTGGGTAAACGATAATCAATCAGCTTATATTCAAAGCCATTTGTACTGTTGTATCTCTCCTTTTACTAGGTGCTTGTTGCTTGCTTTCCTATTCCGTTTTGTTCCTTGACAGCTCTATAAATTTATATTTTATTTTATTACGATTTTTATATATTTACTACTGTGCCCTAGGTAGGTATATCACAGAGTTACTAAAGAATCTGAAATAAAAATTCATATTAACAGGAGTTGACTTGTTATACTCACATCACGCAGATCTTTTTAAGTTTGCAAGTATGGTAATCCTTTAGTTTTAAATTTAAACTGATTTAAACCGATTTAAACTGAATTACTGATTAACTTTTTTTTATGTGAAATATTTAACTTGACTATATTGCAATATATTTCTCCTTTAGTTATTGAAGAATGTATAATACTTTTTGTTTGTGTAAAGAAATTATAATATATTTCGGTCTCTCTCTATTGCATTGCAATACTATATAATATCATTGTCGGTGAGATGACTCCTTAGCATTTATAACTGGTTATTATTATTTAAAATAGTTAAATTTTTTTTGATATAAAAGTTAATTTAAAGTTGGATTTCATTTAATGTAAAATAATCCAAACCAAACTTCAATTTACTGTTAACTGTCTATTGCCACTACATTTACACATCTAAAATATGTATTCCAATTAGTGTGATTCTCCTCCATCCATTATCGCCTTTCCTGTATGATTTTAAAATTGCCAATTATGGTAATATTAATAACTATCTGCTTCATGTTTAACGAATTAATTATTTGGCTTGTGCCGTGTATAATTATTAACAACATTGTAACATAGCATTACATGAAATTGTTTGACGTAGGTATTATATAGATGCCGTAATTTTACATAAACTTGTATATTTTTAAATACTTTATGTATCAATAAATGATCGGAAAATTGTAGAGTAATAGCGAATATTTAGGTCACATTTCATTTAAACATCAGTGCCTAGGTGGACAATTTGTATTGGCAAATATAGAAGAAAAAAAACATCTGGATTTACCGGAAATTTAAAAAATGCCGATATAGTAGGAAGGAAATTTCGGGTTGATTGGAATTTCTAAATCCTAATCAACCAGAAATTTTTATTTTGTCAAAAAGCCTCGAAGTTCCCTTTAAAATAATACCTATCGCTGAGCCATCAAATTCGATGCACGATAAGCTTTAATAATAATAATAATATCGTTTATTTTAGCCAAGTTGGCTAAATAAAATAGGAAGATTTCAAATTTGATCGTATCGAAGCAAGTAGATCGGAAATGTTAGAAAATTAACAGATATTAGATCAAATGAGAGGTCTGACTTGACGTAAGCGGTACGCCATCGTGACATTATAGCGCTATTTCAACGAGCAAAGCTTATCGTGCATCGAATTTGATGGCTCAGCGATAGGTATTATTTTTGACTTTTTAAATGTTTTCTTTTCAACGATAGGTATTATTTTTAACTTTTTCAATGTTTTCTTTTCTTTTTTGTTTTGTTTTTTTTGTAAACTATTTTGTTTTGTTTTTATTTTTTGCGTTGGGGGTTTTTTAAATTTTTAATCTATAATATGCTATGCTGATCTGGTACCCGATACATGCGTGCCACATCAGGATACTTAAGTCGGTTCAGCGCCGATTTTGAACATTCCTGGCATTCCTTCGGGATGGTGTCTACTCGACGCGGGGCTTCGATTATCGCGTGCCTCTTGATAGATTTGAGTTTGCATCTCTTGAGAGCAGGCGCTTCGTCTCGTCTGTTTTGTTTCTCTGTGGTCTTTTGAGAAATGTCATCGACTGTCCATCTCTATTGGCCGAGATCGCCTTCTGGGTACCTAGAGGTTGCTCAAGACAGCGTAATTTCTGATCCTAGATTATGTTTTTTTTCTTATTATGTTTTTAATAATATGTAATTAATTACTGTCAAATTGTATATAGTACTATGTATATATCGTTTTTATACACACTCCTTTTAATTAGTGTTTGCTGTCAGGAGTGTGTCTAAACTAAATAAATAAATAAATTCCATTTATTTTAATAAAACACAAAAAAAAACTGGCAAGGATGAAGCAGGGCCAAGCTATAATATTTAAAATTAATGACTTCGTTATTTTATTACTCGATTAAATTAATTTACTATAATTAAAGCTGTTGAAAAAATCTGTAAAATTTAGCAATAATTTATTTCTACAAAGTATTTCTGAAAGGTGGCAAGAATGGATTATATTTGTTTTTATTGTCCTTTACGAGAATTGTGACTTGATAACTTTTTCAAATGTTTAATGACACAGAAATTTTAAAAGTAGGAAATAATTTATTTATATTTTTCACTGTCAAAGATTGAAAGTTAAAAGATCAAGAAAATCAGTTCTAGATGTCATTTCTCAAAATGTGTCAAACATCAACTCAAAATGAAAATAGAAAAGTTTTCCAGATTGTGGTGAATATTATTCCAATACAATATTATTATTAAATTGCAAGAATTGTAAGGTTTTGTAGTCAAGCAACTGCTGTATAGCTACAGATAAAATTACTCTACGTTATTATGTTTTAAAATTAAATAATAATTTAATTTTTCTATTTCTTTTCAAATATTGCACTGATAAAACAATGATGCGTTTGTGTTCAATTTAATTTATTAATTCACTTCGCACACATGAAATAATATAATTACCCCTCAAAAAAGTTGAGAGGAAAACTGAAGCTCAACGCTAACTTAGAATTTCATCTAGCCTAGAAAAACAGTCAAAATGCTCAAGGAACAATTTCTTTAATTTACCTTTAAATGTGGGGAACCACAGCACTAACTGTATCACATAGCCTGCTATATGTATAATAAAAATTGGATCACCCACATGCATCTAAGCCCCAAATCAGAAAGATTTAAGAAATGCCCACGCATTTACACTTTCATAACTGCAATACTAGTGTATTTGTCATTTATTACGTAGACATCTAATATATTATGTTAATTATAGTATTATATTAAGCATGGCACACGAAATTCTGGTTTGATATTAACTAGGTTAACCATTTCTCATACATACATAGGGGTAAGTTTGATTCCACTAACACCCGGATTCATAGACAAGTTTTAAGTTTATTGCAATTTTATTTACTCGGTTGATAAGGGTATATTTTAAAAGTAACACGTTGAGTATCAGTAATACGTTGTCTATGAATACGGGTGTAAATCAATTAATCCAAAATATTGGAAATATCTAAATATTTAATTTTTATTTTATTTAATAAATACAAATTTAAACCCAACAGAATGGAAATCTGGAGAACCTTAGCGACTTGGTCGCGTGTTCCAATTTCGTATCAGCCTGTTGGGTGAACGTAATGACCATAGCTTAAAAAGGCTTAATATAATAAAAAAATATATATAAATTCGGATTATTGCGGTTCCATCAGATTAACAATTATGTAGTTTATCAATTTTCTTCTAGCGTTGGCTGTTTGACGCCTACATACATTTTGTTTGTATTATATTAATTGATATATAATATTTTAACTAGCAATCGCAAGTATTAAGTACTACTTTTTAATTTCACATAATACATAATATTATATTTAAAAATTTTTTCTGTCGGATTTTATTTTAAATTTGTACATTTTTATTAATTTTTCTAAAATTTATGTAATAGTAAATATAACTCAAGATTAAACTGGCGATCAAAATCTTAGGATTAAAAGTCTCCCGTATTCCCTGAATTATACGATTTACATGTTTTCAAAATAAATTTATATTTTTAATACAATATATCTAGTAATTTTGTAATATATTATGTTATTATCGCAATAATTATTTATTTATCAACAACTTTAAATTTAAATTAGTGGTTTAACTATCTATGAAATTTGATTAAATATTATTAAATTAATTTCAAAACAAAAATTTTTGCTCAATTTTTGTCTGACAAATTTATTTTACAGTTTTTGTATTAATTTATCATATTACGGTCAACGTAGACTTGGGCTAAAAGTTTTTTTGTAACAATTTAAAGTAATTATATCCAAAGAGGGTGAAAGTATTAAGTTCAGAACATTTGCTTGTAAATTAGTGTTCATCTAGATGCTGTTTAACAGCATGAATATTTTCTATCATTTATAATAATATATTATACGTAAAATATGGTACATGGTGTTCTTGGGCTTTACAGAAGAACATCTACATTATGTATTTTTCTAAATTTTCAAACATGCGTAATAGTTGAGATATTCGATACTGAAATTAGTGTAGTTTTGCCTTGAAGTTGCATAAAATTTAGAACGTACAAAGCAGTATAACTTGAACTCTAAAACTATACACCAAGTGGCGCTTAAGAAAACTGAAAATTTTAGATCGAAAAGTATTCAAAAAGTCATCAAAACCACTATAACTTAAAGTGCTTTCACCTTATAAAAATATCTTCAACTTTAAAGTTATACTGACACTAGTTGCTAAGTCAAACTTTTTTCAATGTGCTTGAATAGTGGAAATCAATTTTTACTGCATACAGGTCGAAGGCCTCATTCCATGCAGATGGTCATTATTGTATAAGTACAATTTTAACAAATTTTCGGTAAGAAGCCGGATGCGAGAGACTTCATGCCCAAAATCACAGATACCGCCCAATATTACGTAGCCATTTGATTAAACAAGATCTTATTAATTTTTTTAAGACGTTCGAGTCCAAAGTGGAAGTCTTCGTCAGAGTTCAAGAGTAAATAATTAAAACTACGGCAAGTGGTGTGCAACGGCGCATGGCTCATATAAAACGTTCTAGCCGAAGGAACCTGTAGCGTACTGGGAAGTCGAGTATGCAGGATCAAGGCACTCTCATTTCTATCCTATCCATAACTCTTCAGGAATCATACATTTCTTTAATTTAATGAGCTATACTAAAATCGCATTTTCTATAATCAATCACATGTTAACAAATTAATCGCAGCTTATCCAACAATATTTTTAAGTAACAACTAAGTTGTTACTTTAAAATATTGGAAGCCCAAAAAATTTTCAAACGAACAAAAGTTTCCAAAATTTTTTTTTGCAATTGGAATAAGTTGTCTATTTATTATTACAACAAGTCATTCCGCTTCGGTCAAATTACGAGTAGTGTATAATAAAAAATAAAAAATTGATCCATGTTCATATTAGGTTTATTTTATTTTATTGGCGTTATGCAGCTTGTCGAGAATCTTTAAATGTCCAATTTTATATCGTAAAACCTTAGAAAGTATTTTAAATCTGATTTGACAAGCTATTGATGTGAAAAAGAAGTAAAACTAGAAACATATTGATTTTAAAGTGACGTTAATAATGTATAATATTTAGTGTTAAATATAAATAAACAATGGAAACATAAACAAAGAAATTGCTTAGCCGGCGCGGCGTTACTATTTTTGTTCTGATAAACAGAATTTGAAATATTTGAAGAATTTCTACTCCTTTCATAGTTTGTAATTAATCAATATCAAAAACTGAAAGATGCAGATGTTGAAATTTACATTTTTACATCTATTATTATACTGTTGATGTTTTTTTACGATTATGGGAATCATAGTAGTTTTCTTCAAATATAAAAACAGAAATTATACAACATACAGAATTATAATATATTCAATAATAGGTAAAATTAAATTATATATAATATCCTTATTTTAATTACGTGACTCAGACAAAGAAAGGTATTACCAATAATTTAAAGTGCAGGTTTTGTAGTATGAGGTGAGAAACATTATTTAAGTCCACCAGTTACTTCACAATTTAATTTTAAAAATCACTTTTTTAGTGGTTTTTTTCATATCATATCGATTTTTTGCATAGAAATCATGTCCGTGTGTTGGGCCTAAATAGATGCAGGAGCGTGTTTTAGTGGGCGGAGCCAGCCTCGGTTAACTTGTAGATGTACTACTGCTAACATCATTTAATAAACTAAAATCCCGCATTAAATTAATGTTATTTCATTATTTTTTTAAATAATAACTTTCTACGTATGGATTCTTCACTTTGCAGTTAAATTCTATCATTTTAACATTTCGTTTAGATTTTGTTTAATATTTGAATTTGAGTATATTTTCGAGTGATTTAATACATTGATTTGCCAAGTTTAGTTTTATATTAGTTTTGTTTTATTTGCTTTCAACATGTAACCGCTCTCCTTTATGGTAGGAAATTGGTTTTATTTGATGATTTATGTTTTATTTACTTCAAATTTATAAGAGACAAATGCGAGTTAACATTATTAGAATTTATAATGTTGTAGTTACTATTTGGTCATAAATATGCACGTTCGAGAGCGGAAAACCCTAATTTTCATTCCTGGTAGCACCGGATACACTCTTTTCATCTCAAGTTGCACAACGATATATTATGTCAATTACATTCATTAATATAATACGAAAATCTACTTCCAATACATATTATAAACATTGATGACGTCATGCTGTCCAAAATTGCAACTACAACGGTTCAACTTATTAAACTGTCATCAACAACATGCAATACTGTAAAAACTGGGTGACATAAACAAACTTGCAATAATAAAAATCTCAACTACAAGCGTATTTTGCATATATGATAAATTGAAAATTAGTTTTAATGTGCTGGTGATGAAAAACATCATCAAATTTGAATTTATGACGTGTATTAAAATAAATCATAATTATCTTTCTCTGTTTAAAACAATTTTATTGCTTATTTAATTTATTGTTATTGATATTAATTTTTAAAAATATGTTTATTCAAAAGTTAAGAACAACTAAACCCATATAAACTAAAAATATGTATAAATAACAAACAATCAAAACAAATATAAAAAAATGTGTAAACAATTTTGAATTAAAATAATTAAGTTTTTCTATTATTGTCGAATGAAAAATGAGCTGCATAAAACAAACAAAGGGCCGGTCCCACCAAATTTGATAAAATTATTGGTTAAATAATTTCGGTTAAAAATTTTAAGAAAAATTTAACCGACATTAACTTCAAAGCGTTCCACCAAGCGTTTTGCATCTATGATTAGTTAACTGATTCAAATTCGTGTATACTCTATTTTCACTTGCAAATATTATTCTGGTTGGTTCATAGATAATAATATGTAATAGTAGTAGTAGTTTAGTGAAACAAACAGAAAATATAATTATAATACTAAATTTTATAACTGCACATTTTAAATAATTATAAAAATTTGGTTTTTGAAAAGTAGTCAACTGTTTTTTTTTCTAAAAGTAAATCTTCTACGATAGGTTTTTGTAAACGAAAACGACGAAAGAACTTGAAATCCTCACTATCTTCAAGATAGAGTATTGTAAAATATAATTATTGTAAATGATAACAAATTATCGAATTTAAAACATTTTTCAACACATAAGAATACGCTTTTCACGTTTACGTATGCCCAATTCGCATGCATTTGGTATTAACCGGGATTAAACTTCGCACGCAGTGTGACTGTTGTAACCGGCCCCAAGCCCAGATAAAGGAGGAGAGTTTCTGGATTAGGCTAGCTACCTGCTTAGAATAAAAGACCGCTTTGCTCACAGAACCGAAAGAATTGCTTCGGATGTTGGATTGATCTCAACAATGATGACGTACGCCAGAAAAGGAAAGGGCTAAATGGGAAACCGGGCCACGTCACAAGACTGGCATGCTGGAACATCACCTCTTGGAACGGAAGAGATCAGAAGGTGACATTGGAAATAAAAAGGAACAGCATACACATATATGTATACTTTCAGAGATTAAGAAGAAAGGTCAAAGAATAGCTCAGTGTGGCAATTTATTCGCATATATATAAAAACTGCGTTTTTAGCGAAGTAACACATTGAAAAGGAATACCTGAAGGCAATCATTAACCAAGTAGACCTCCAATGAGATGGAGCTGGCAATCCATCTCCGAAGAAAATGACAATTAGATTTGAAATTGATGATCTGATCTTAGAAAAGAAGAAGAAACTTATCTAACCAGGCAAACTTGGTCTATTGGTTTAAAGGCTGGTTAACTTATTTTAACCATGATAAGAAAAAGCTGGCGGAAGACACAGAAACCTACGAGTTCCAAGTGATAGCAAATTTGCAATTTGCTGAAATGGAAGAATCTAGAATATGCATTAGTAATCATGTAAGAATCGAATATAGTGTTTATAATACAACAGTTACATTTTGTCGTTGAGTTAGTTCTAGTTCGGTTTTTGAATAAAAATGTATTTCAATATTTTTGGCATTATCAAATTTAGCAAATTTCAATAGCACTGGGAAGTACATTTCTATTTAACTAAATTTAAAAAAATTAGTTCCAGATACAAGTTAAGTCATTCGATGCAACAAATTAAATTACTCAATTAGTTATATGAACAAAGACATTTTTAAAAAATAAACTTTTGTTGCTTCGCGAACAAAATTATTTACAGTCAAAACAACCAGATGGTTGTTTTCTTTTATTCTTTTTCACCAAAATATTCCGCTTCGGTGCTAGGATCGAATGCCTACAGGGGCATGTATAGAAGAAATTTTCCACCTTACTGGATAATTTAATGTTCATATTATAACTTGTTAATTCTGTTATTGTTATTAATTTATAATTTACTGTAAATTGCAAAAATCTTTGTTAGTGATTAATAAACTAGGCATTAAAAAAAATGAACAACTAGATATATCGATTTACGCAACAAATTTTATTTGACTTTGTAATTAAGTCAACTATTTCTTGTTTTTTAACAACAAACTAGTGATACATCTAAATTTAATTAAGACATAATTGGAGCCCTTTAATTGGGATACATAAAAGAATTAAATTGTCACTGTCTAGAATTTTTAAATTTGGATTTAATTTCTCAAAATTATTTGGAATTTCCAACTTTATTTCCAAATACCAGATTTTATTAAAAATTCAAATGTATCCCAAAAATGTTCTAAATTATTAATTAGTTTGTACAAGTCTTCAAATACCGTGTCTGCTTAACAGCAGAAATTCCATCATCTAGATACCAAATATTAACTCCTGATAACAAGGATTTCATAAGTTTGATTAGTTTGTTTATTGTTTCGATTAGATCGACAAGCTAAAAACTATAGGTCCTAAAGGACCACCTTGTTGAACTCCTACACTAGAAGAAATATAATTGTTTCTGCATTGTGAGAGGACTATCTATCTTTCATGATGATCCTTACGATAGAAAATTCACTTACACCTACTTTTTTGAATTACGGTCTTTATCTGTTGTATGCGATCATGTGATTTGCCTTTAACAGAATTTATTGCAGTTAATTTTGTTGCAATATTTGCTTTTCAAAACCGACAAATTTGTTTAACCAAGATACATAACTGGTTGATCATCATGAAAAGAGATACCTGCCTGTTTGTAAAATTCAATAGCTGATGTCAATTACCAAGGATTGAAAATACTAAGTACTTTGATCGAGCTTAAAATCTATATATACGATCCAGATTGGCTGCTGGAAGTTAAATGTTGTATTACCACGAATTGAACAATAAAAGCAAATAAAAATAAAAATTTCTTTTTTATAGTTAATCGCGGGGAGGAAAATTCTATAATTTTTCAATTATTTGTGAAAGTTAATGAGTTGTAGTGGCTATTATTACTGGAGTTCTTAGCCATTAATCAATTGGTATCTATAAATAAGGAGATTCCTTATTACTCAACTCTGCCGGACCCAATCGATTCAAATACTGATTGAGCAGATATTAATTGGGAAAATAGGCGTTTATACTATATAATCTCACTATACGAAATTACAATTAAAATTTTAAACTCCCGCGAGACTTCTAAATGAGATATCCGCACATCGGATTAGTCGATCAACCGACAAACATATCGCTTAATTATTATCGATTATTAATATTACTTCTAGACAGCAAATATTAAAATTTGAACAATTATATTAATGAAAAATATTAACGTAATATAAGGTAACAAATATTTGAAAGCATAATTAAACTATTAATCCTAAACACACCAAATATCAAACTGTTGTTTTTTAAATTTAAAATTTTTGAAATTCTTTTTGTTATTCTGTTTACTACTTACTGTAACTGCAAAATTTTTCTAGTCCGCATTGCGTACAACGATTTGGAGACTCTTTACCACAATGACATCCTCCATCTTGAACACAGCAAGCACATTGATGATTACTGAGATTCCAAGGACAAGAACATCCTTTCGATTCTTGAGTCCATAGATCTATTTGACCTGAAAGGAAAGAAAAGTCATTTTTAGAGTATTTAAATACTTAAAAATTTTAAAATTATTTAAATATACTAGAACTACTAAATAAAATCTCGTTTTCAAACTTCATTTTGATCCTGCCTTAAATCCTTAAAATTAGATCCTGCTATAAAAAGTTTTTTTAAATATAACAATTTTAACAATCATCTTCGCGCCGAAACGGTTGCGCCGAATCGAATCGGCTGAAACGATACGAGTTGAGCTGAGAGTTGCGGAAAAATCTCAAGAAATGAGGCAAAAAATAGAGTAAGGTAAGGATTTTAAACACCGAACATTCTACAACAAAAAATAAATTATTCTCTACGATATAATAAATTCTTAATACTTTTTGTATTCTTCTCTCTATTTGTCCGTCTTATTCCTATAAAGTCTTGAGTGAAATACTCTACTGATATGATATTTTTAAATTTACAAATTTATAAGTTAACAGGTATTTTATTAATCTTATTAATTAAATTTTAATCACAATCAACATTACTGAATATCCTTCAGAAATATAGTAGAGTTAACGCATTACCCTAAAGCTTTTAATTAAAAAATATAGTCAATATTTTTACTATTTTATGTAGAAAATTTAAGCGGACAGAGTGAAACCAGGGAAAACTGGATGCGATAAGAAGTATATAAAAGGAACATTGACCAAAGTTGACTGTGAACTCAATCATTCATAAAACTGAAAACATGACAACGACTGGACTTCTTTCAAAGGTAACACTTCAAGATGTCATAATTACAAAAACATTGCATGAAAATTGACATGACAAAATCGGAAATTTCATCAAGTTTACTTGAAATATTGACCAAACATAAAATATTTGTGAATTTTCTCCGTATGCAAGATAAAATTATATTTATAATTTAGGGAAATGGTGTTTTCTTGCCAATAAATTTATCGCTTCCATTTGAATTAAAAAATATTGCACTGAAAATTAAACTTGTTTGAATATTTTTGAAGATTACGATTTTGTTATTTTGGAAACGTGAACCTTAGAACTTGACAATTATTTAAGAGTCTCATGCTTACCAGCTGCAGTAATTGGGTTCGGGGGTTTGATAAATCTTTATTTAAATTCCACGATCCAGAACATCGTAATATATAATCTAATAAAAAAATTATGTAGAAGTGTTATAATCTAGGTCGTAAACAAATAAGGCAATCTTCATAACTTCATATTAATGGGGTTAAGGTTATTCAAGTAAAAAAACTGCAAGCCATTCTGACTCACTATGTATATATACTAAATTGCATATAAAAGTCATTAGCTAAATTTGAACATTTTTTCATCAGTACTCGCTAATTAGGCAGGCTAGAGTTTAAATTTAAAAGCGGACGGAGAATAATATCGTAACGTTATTTTTTATAATTTTTTAATTTAATCTTTATAAATTCGTGAAGCATCTTGTATAGATTTACATAAGAAAATAAGTTTTATCAACTGCTAAGTAACTTTCACTTAAACTTTTGAATTATTAATTTATATTTTAAAAGCATTCATTCATTTTAGAAAATTTTGTTTTGAAAGTTAGCACTTTTCACCAATTTTTGTTTTCCCTAAAAGTTACGGACGGCTAACAAAAAGTGTTATTTGCTTCATGCAAATATAAATTAATTTGAGCTTGAAATCGATTCGAAACTAAATCTACCAACTAAGCAAGTCAATAGCAAACTGCATTGATGATATATCTACAATGGGCTGTTAGTTCCTGCGCTTTGCCATTCTTTTATTTTTTTTACATTTGTTAAAATTTCAAAGATCTGCAAACTTTTGCCGTATTTTAAGGCAAACATTTTTTAGAAAGGACTGAGAGTAAAGCATGAGTAATGTTTGAAACAGTATGAACGAAAGCTGTTTTATTAGACGCTCAAACAATTTGCGCAAATCAGCTTGGACCAAGAAATCTGTAGAAGTAATCGTGCAGTCTTACTCGTTTACGCGTACGATTTATTTCGACAAATTTGTTGGTTTAAGCCGATTTGCACAAATTATTTGAGCGTGTAAACCCAATTTTAGAAGCAATTTTTAAACTGAGTTTATTTATATTTTTGTCATGAAAATTTTAATATTAAATACTTTCACGCGTCGTTGTGGCGCAATATACAATAAAGTCGCAAACTCTCTATACCAGTGTTCTAAATATTATATATTCTGCAAACTCGGAACGATTTTCCTTTTTGGCTGCTACTTATTCATCGTTTCTTGTAAGAGATTAGCGGCTTGCTCAGCCCCGAAAGGTGAAGAAAACGCTTCATCGGTAACAAATAAACAATATTCAAACATTTTAAACATTTTTTCTTGCTTGAGTAAAATCTGAAAGAGCAACGAACTTATTTCTAAATTCGCGTGGGTAAACAATAAAAAAAAGTTTCCATTAATATTGTAAAGAAACGTTTGTATACTTTATAGCTTTTCCTCAAAGCAATTATTTTAATTTATCCAACAAAAATTTATCAAACATGATCAATTTATTTTATAATAAGTAATATATTTATTTACGCATAAAATATTTTTGCCCATTTATTTTGACCCATGTAACGAAAACTCCAATCTGTGATCCCTTCTTAAGGATGACGCCTAATCTGTAACTGTAAACAGCATATCTCTAAAGAGCATTTTTACATATTTGAAAAATGTAACTTTACGCAAGTCAGAATAAACCGGCTAGATAGATTTACATGTCAGCAGTTTTACTTAGGACTAAAGGTATGGAATAATTTTACGTATAATTCTCCCCACGTAACAAACAATTAGGAGCAATCGAGATTCGAACCAATAACCCACCTCTTTATTGTTTTAATATTGTTTATTTTTAGAAACATTTTTATTATTCCAACAACATCAATCACTTTTTGCATCACTTAATTAACTTCCATAATGATTGAGTAATTTTAGATCACAGGATCACAAAAGTTTGTCATTGTCAACTCAATTTATTAGGCTTACGGCGAGACCGGTGAAAATTTGTATAGAATTTTAAAATAATTGTTCTCGATGTTTTCATTTTTATCATAAATACAAGTTACATTTAAAATGTAATTTACAGATGAATATAAATCATTTAACAACGCAAACAGAAATAACATAACATCTAATATCCCACAATCAGGGGTGTTATGTTTACAACAAAATGTTTTTAACTAATTTTAAACACCACCATGTGTTTTAAACATAAATTTTTAATTAGTTACAGTTTTTTAATTTAGTACGGACTTTTATTCGATTGGACTTAAAGAACGTATAAAAAGAGGGGGGTTTTTTTTTCTTTAAATGTTTCTTTATTCAAATATTAAAAGAGTATATTCATGCAAAAATGTGCCCTCTTAAATATTCAATTAAACAAATCTGGCATTTGCTGTACATATTCTGTTTAAATCAAGTTTTCTAAAATCCAACAAAAAAAATAGTTAACAACGAAATGCATGTTTTTTGTTAAATTAAAAAAATAATGTTTTATTTCAACCCTGTCCCACAATGTAATCATTTAAAATAAATGGAAATAAAATTTCAAATATTCATTTTAATATTAATTTAAAGACAATAATCGGCGATACCAAAATTCCAATTTTGTCGAATAATTTTTTTGGTGAATTATCTTAGGTTTAAATTAATTACAAAAAAATTAAACTGGGCGGGATAATTTGAAACCTCGAGTAGAGAACTTATACAAATTAAAGCACAGATGCATATATTAATGAACAGGCAAGTACAACTATTCATCCCTAAAAGTTTCACAGAAAGCAACAAGAAACTCAGATTGTATACTACATATACGTAAAGCCGTAGGTACTTTAATATGGAGCTTATAAATTGTCACCAATGTTTTCGTGTTCAGAATGTGCATACCAAAATGTATAATGTATACAACCGTAATAAATAATAACCGCTCGTACACAAAAACAAAATTGTATATTCTGACAAATTGAGGAAAAATATCAATCACATTAGATTCATGGATGATTCTTTTTGTATGAGTGGATAAATTTGTAGCCCAGCTTAAATAACTTAAACAAAAATAATCAATATGTTCTAAATAAATTTTGTGATTGCATATTGACTACGTAATCGGGTTTGAATTAAGTATTATTATTCATACCACCAAAAAAACCTATACCCTGTATACATATAATCGTATATTTTATTAATAACATAAGTAAATCATTTTCTTATTTAAATTTTGTTTGTATTTTTTGACGCCCCCGTAGATCTTGCGCTGAAGTGCTGTGCGCCAACAAATAAATAGGAAAATGTTCACATAAAATTCATGAAGCATGACACAAATAATGTGCTGTATTATATTGTCGTGTTTATCATATAAAATGTATTTTTTTTAAGTTAAAATATTTGAGTTGCAAACTGTTTATTTTGAATTTGGCGGATTTGTGCATTTAACCATTGTAACAGGAGTTTCTACTAGAATCAACATATCCACTACTAAGACTGCTGTAAATCTTTAGCAATGTTGGACCATCCTGTACATTATAGTGGACTATCTATAATATCTTGATGGAATGAAAACTTCTGAAAGTTCCTTAATAAAAAATGGCTAGCGGACACTGCTGTTTGTTGTGTTCTACTTGCAATCGAGCTATTGATCGAAATTATGACGAAAAGGTTGAGTGTGATAAGCGCAATCGATTATTTCAATAACGAAATAGATGAGTTTCGTAAACTTGTTGATAGTTTACGGATCAGGAGGTGGACGTGTTTGGAATGCATAACCTCAAATTCTTATATTGAACAAACACCTGAAGCGCGTTCGAGTTTGATTCCGGATGATTGTGAAATCAGTTGAACCAGTACGGCGGATGAGACCGACACTATTGCAGTTGATAAACTTTTAAATATTGAAAATCTATATCTCAAGAATAACCTACTAGGAGTAAATATGGGACATCGAGCATTAATGGAATTGTTGTTTCAGGTGCAGGAACAAAAGGTATAACCTACATTTTATTTGTCTCAGCGCACTCAGCCAGTAGTTACGAAGGGGACGGACTATAACTGTGATAGAGTTTTTCCGAAAGTAACCTCGTAGATATGGGCACCTCACAAGGTTCTATTCTGGGACTAAACCTGTTCAACCTGCTGATGATGCGTCGTTAGTAATTAGTGCTGAAAACTTAGATACCTTCCTTAGACAGGCATAGGAAATCCTTGATATTCTGTTTTAATAGTTTTATGCCAATGATTTCTATTTGGATTCGGAGAAGACAGGGAAAATTTTTAGGGGTAATGTTGAACATCTTGGTTCACCACACGGTGGTGAACATTCCCCAGATAACTGTTCTAAATTTTTGGGTTTGCATGTTGAGGAAACTTTACCATGGGATGAGCATTGTATCTCGGTATTAGAGGAAGACTCAGTTCTGTATGATTTCAGGTGGGAATCCTTTGATCGGTGTTGAGCTTATCGGTCCTCAAATCATTCTATTATGCGGATGCGGAGATAAAGTCATTCTTAGCGTATGGTATATGGGTATGTCTGGGTATGCTAAAAAGCTTTTTACAATTCAAAATCGTGTTACGTTGCATGGTTGGTGTAAGTAAGTTGGAATTATGTTGGCATATTTTTAGGGATCTTGCCACTGTCATGTTTGTATACCCAGTTGATTGCCATATATGTTCGCGAGAACTTCACTAGTTTTAGTACTTCTTTTAGTGTAGATGGTCGTGAAACTAAATTTACACAAGAACTGCTCATCCCTCAGCATTGTCTAAATCTCTCTGATTTGGAACTGAGGTGCATGGGTGCAATTTATTTTTGAATTAAGGGATTTACTTTTGCAATTGCTGCCTTGTTATCAGTGCGATGTAGCGTTAAAGCGTCCACTACAATCCTATTCAGATGCACAGAGCATAGTGTAACAATTTCTAGGCAACTAGTAATTGTCACATATGTTTTCTGGCGACTTTTGGGAGGCCGGCGGGTTCTTTTCCGACAAAAGAAGGAAAGTTTTCTTAAGAGCCATCATGCTATATGATAGCAAGTTGTAGGAAAAGATTTATTGCTGTGACGCCCTAGTTGCAACTAGCTAAACTATGTGGGAAACAAGCGAGATATTTCACGGTCAATGTAATATGTTAATTTTTACTGAGCTTCATGAGTGAGATCAGTAGGGTTAATGGGCCATGAAGTAGACCGGACTGTTCCTTTTTTTTCCTTGAAGGGGTGTCAGGCTGGAAAGAGGGAAGGAGAACGTAAAGGAAAGACGTGGCGACCAGGCTGGGGGAGTTGTCTGTACTTGGACGTAAGTCTATGTGGGTGGTAGTTTTGACCACAGGGAAGATAACTGGGTAGTGTGTGAAAGGGTTATGTGGTTGTTAGTGAAAGTTGTGGCAATTAAATCAACCAAGCCCCTAATTATAAGTGCGGGTATTGAACTTCAGTCGCGAAATCGATTTAAGCGACTTCGTTCAGTATCAACGTAGGTGTAACCTATCCGGTGTCCTGAAGATCCCAGAAAGCAGATTGTGAGAACAAGTAAATGGTACTCAGGCTCCAAATCATACCCAGCATGCCCCCCCCGCGATAAGTGCGAGTTTTAGGATTCCAGCTGCGTCATACGCAAGTACGCTCTTTGTGTTGCGGCGGTGTTACCTTATTTGTAGAAAAAAGACAAATCACCAAAAATTGACGGTGCGGCTCGCGGTGACTCTGTATATTTGTTGTGCGTACTATTATCACTCCTTTTCATTTGTTTTATTTAGTTATTAGTAAGTTGTAGTTAAGGAAAATATCAATTTCTTGTATAAATTTTAGTTATAGGTTCTTTTTGTGTAGCAATAACCTCGCGTTTCCTACCCACCCAATACCTATGTCCCTACTGAGCTGACGGTCGGCACATTTGCGACGACATCCGCGTAGAACCAAAAAATTAGTTCCCGTTTCTTCGAGAAATAAAATTGTGACAATAATAGGTATACCGTAAGTAAGCGTTTTAAGGTATTTGTAGTTTATTCCTGAATATATTGTCCTGTCCCTTTTTATATCGTAAGGGTGTTTGTTTAAATATTAATTTTTGTTTGATTATTTTAAAATTGTGTATTATCTCCTTATGCAAGATTATATTATATAATTAATTTGGGAAAGGGTATTTTTTTGCCAAATTTAACAAATTCTATGTATCAACCGGTGTCGGTCGTAACCATCATCAGGATACCCTTTCTCAAATCAATTATATTATTTTAAAAGTTTGTAAATATGAAATATCAGTATTTAATGCGAATTAGGCGAGTTAGCGGAGAAGTGGGAAAAACGAGGCTTGCTTGCCAACATGGCCAAAGGACTAGAGGTCTAATTTTTGAGTCTCTTGAATTTTATAATAAAATTTAATATTGTTGAGCAAGTTGAGAGTTATTTTTGATATAGATGTGTTTTATTCCAATTCCACAAAAAAGGGAAAAAGAACAAGCAATTTTGATAAGAGTCTCATGCTAAACGGTGCAGTACTCGGGTTTAAGTTCAAAAGATTTTATTGTATTTAACTATATGAATGGTTTCGTATCAATCCATATAACCATATAATCCTTATAATTTTATTATCTCATTTGTATGTTAAAGTTTTTAATAATAAATAAATTTTTAAATTTAAAAAAATTTTTACTATTATATTTTTTTATTGTATATTTTCTTTGACTTTTAAATTATTAGTAAAATTGTAAAATTGTACAAGTAAAATTGAATCCTGATAAAGTGAAAACGTATGAAATATTACTTTTTTAAATTTTAAATTATTATCTTTTAATTTATATGATTTTATTTTGTTTGTTTAATTTGTAATTCCTCTTTTCCCAGATTATTAAAAGATTTATGTAGGTACTTTAACTTAAAGGTAAAATTCAAGCGTTAATTAAGTTTTCTTTGTAAATTATAATATTTCTAAGACATACAAACTGTAATTATCACGAAATTGTTTGAAAAATTTTTAAAGAAAATTTCTGATTTTTATTTTTAAGTTATTAATGTGGTCAAATGTTTTATACTGTTTAATACTGTTATACTTTTTATATTGTTTTAATAAATCAAGTATTCTGAGCTGCAATTTTGACAAAAATTTTAATTACTAATTTTTATTACTTTATTTGTATTAAACAAGAATACCTAGACAAATTATGCAATTAAATTTTAAAACTGTTTATTTATTCAAAGTTAGATCTAAGAATACTTGATTTATTAAGAAAGCATGAAAATTTAAAATTCGTCCTTAACTATCAAGTAAAATTAATATTTAACCAACTTGATGTCCTATCCAATTAAACACCAACATTATTTTGTGTCATTTTTAAACGGTTAACTTTATTGATGAGCATCTTATAATTCTAATATTTGCAATTATTTAAAATAAATTTTATCGTTTTATTTGTGAGTTTAAAAAGTATTTTCGCTACCTAATAATGACAGGAAAAAATATTCTCTGGCTTTCTATCTATGCAAACTGAGTGGCTTTCAATCTTTTGCATATGAAAAATGTCATAACTCTTTTATTTGAGTAGGCATTTCCACTCTTTTGTTTTAGGAGTGTATTAAGGGTGCTATATCTATGTGCGTTATAAAAAGTGTTCTGCACATGTTCACCGTTTCTGGTGTTCTGATTTTCTCATTCGCATTATTTTAAAGATTTTGTGAATATAATGCCAGTGCCAATTTATTGCTTTCTCCAGGGAAAACATGCTTTTTAAATTTTACTTGTAAAAGTTGACTTGCTAAAAATTAAAATGGTGCTAGTATTCACTTTGACACAAGCACATGAATTTTAAAAAACTGATATACAAAGTTCAAAAATTTTTTAATATTAGAAACCTGCATATGCCGAGCACGTACAAGAGCTTTGATACTATGTGTTTGATAATATAGAGGTCACACAATTGGGAAGTATTAAAGAACAGGCCGCATCTAAAATCGCATCGCGTTTTCAGCAATTTTATCAATTTAAAGTCGAGAAAATTTCAAATAATAAGTATCTATACATAGCTCTCCAGGTTTTGCCGGAAAACACGGAATGTACGTAGCTTTTGGCCACACTATAATTTATAATTTAAGGACAATCACCAATATCATGGAGATAATATAAAATCTCGCGTTGCTTGGATAGACTTTTGCATCATTTAAAAAAATGTTACTTCAACATACAAAATCTAATAAACCAAATAAAAAACGTTGTTCTGCTTATTTTCATCCAAAACGAATAATTCTAATCTTGAAAACAATTTTGATAAAAGTAGTAAGAGTTTTAAAATATTTCAAGGATTTTTAAATTTATTGTTTAACATATAGCGACGGCGACGTTAGTATTTACCAGTAAATTAAATTGTCTGTTTTCCCCGAGGTTTTCCACTGTCGAGAGTAGTACATTCTTACTATCAGAAAGTTACATATTATATTGATCACGAATGTTAAAATTTGGAAATAAAATAAATTTTTTAGACTGGATGTACTTACTATAATGAAAATATTTTGATACATTTTCATTAAAAATATTCTATTAATTGCACCCCTACAATTATCAAATGGAAATCATATATATTTAAATTAATGTGCAATTCGATTGTTAAAATCACGAAATATGCTCAATCACAAGATGTCTTTGGAAACGAAATTAATATTGTATCTATTGAAATTAAGGGGGGTGTCGAATTTAACAATTTCCGAATGACAATAAAAAATATGAAAATTAGGGCACCATAATATTCTAAATGAATTAACAGAACATACGATGATATTCGAGTAGAATATTGAAGTTCTTAAACAGATATCCTTTACATCGCGTTAGAGCTTCGTTTCCATTAGCGTAGAATCACCGTAAACATAATATATAAACATATTTACTGTCATATTTACGGTAATACATTGACAAACACAGCAACAAAAAAACCAATACATAATATAGCGCACTATGTAATATGAGCAACTATACAAAAAAACTTGTATGTTAATTTGAAGAGGAGTATACACATTAAAAATCGAATGTGTATGCATTGCGCAATAAATTGTTTAGTTTTGTTATTATAGTTTAGTTTCAAATTCAAGAACTTTGAAATATTTGCTTAAGTTTTGGCTAAAGAAAACAAACTCCTTTTTACATAATTGGTGATGGGAATTTCCCAAATTTCTAACTACTGACGTTCTAGATAAGTAGAAAGATCAAAATTAAAATGGTTACATGGAGTTCTTCGGGATTTCTGAAAAAAAGAAATTTATAACTGAAAAAATTGTACGAAAAGAAGACGGCAGATCACAAAAAAAACTGTAAAGCAATGAGATGAACAACGAAACAAATAAGAACACAAGAAACTAGCTACATTTTTATTAAATTTTGTTTTGCAGTATTCCAAAAAACATACTGACGCGCCAAGAGATTAACGAGATTTAATTCTAGTTTAAATTTAAAGCAAATAAATTTAGTTCCAAATCTTTTAATATGGGGAAAATGAAAATAAATACGACTGGGAAATCAGAATGAAATGAAACTGTATAACTAAAATATTCCGTTTTAGTTTATATAATCTAGATTTAGTATAATTTCAAGTACGTACTGTGTATATCGGGGGCAATATACAAAGTAACACATAATCGATGTTACAGATTGTTTTTAAGAATTTCAGAAAAACCCAGCTTGGAATTTTCTCTCTTGTCGATAAATGTTTACTAACAGATGCACGTATTTTTATACCGTCAACAAATCTACATTGATTTATGTAACATGTTTGCTACCGGTTCTAGTTCTAATTGTGACGAATAATAGAAAACATTCATTTGATCATTTTCTTGTCATGCCTCTTTCATTTCAGTGACTGCCAATATCAGTTTACAGTTTATTTACACTAAAGTTAAATTTTAACTTTTATTGTAATTTTTTATTCAAAATTCAATTAGACAGCAACAGCAAAAAAACAGAGGGTAAATTGTGCATCAAACAAGTTCCACTGTATTTACTATTATTAAGTATACTGTATTCACTACTACATGAATAATAGATATTGATCAATTAAGATTTAAAAGTTAACTAATGCAATCTCGTTAATCCATTCTCGTCAATATACACATACTACATTATTATCTGTATATTTCAAATGTAAAAACGTGAAAAGACTGTATTTACGGGGGGATTTTTGCAGTGTTTTTAATTTTAGCACTATCTGGTAACCAGCGACAAGAAAAGTTATTATTACTAAAATTTGAATAAACTCATTTTGGCCGGTAGCTATCTCTTTATATATGTAGAATCCCGTTAATCCTAATATTACATAGTTAGTAATAAACAGAAGAAGTTTTTACCCCAAAGAGGACCATACGACATAGCCAAACTAGCGAACGATAAACTTGTTAAAGTTTTCAACAAAAATACTGAAATTTTGGTTTTAACTAAAATAGTTAGTTTTAACAGGCTCTCCTTCTACATAATGTACGTAATATCATTGGAAGATAATGTATGTCATTGTATAAATATAATGTCTATTTTAAACATCTCTATCTCAAATATTTACTAAATCAAAAAAATATTGATACAAAATGCAGAGCAACAGATTTACGTAAAAGTATAATAATATTTTATTTCCGAATTTATATATAAATTTCACTCATTTTTCTTGTAATTTGAAAATCTTGAATGGAATCTAACTCTTTCTAATTTATTAAACCATTATACAAAAATGTTATGCGATCTTCATCTGAAAAAAATCCTAATTAAAAATTTAATTAACATTGTCATAGTGATTTGCTACGCACGGCAGGTTAGAGGAGGAGCCTGTGAGTTTAACTTAAGAAACTTTATGTTGTTTTATAATTACTCAATATTAGTGATTTTTGATTTGTTTTGGTTGCGTCTGTCAAAACCGACTTTACGCAGCCTTCGCTGTGCTCCGAGCGCTCCATGCCGTTTTGATAGGCACTGAACTCATTAAAAACATGCCTGAAGCCCGACCGAACTCGAAAACTGGGATCTTAGTTTTCACCGCTTAAATTCGGTCATAATTAACCGAATACAATCTAAAATAAATTTATTAAACCATGGGGGTTTAATAAACATCGTTCTACTTCCAACGGCATCCGAGTTATTACTAAAAGTGGTCTCACAGACCGACGTTATCACTGATTTTATAAAGCGACACGTTATCACTAAAAGGTGAAATAATGTGTAGTACATTTGTTGATTTTTGTTATTTGAAAATGTATATTTTGATCATGTTTTCGATAATGCGAATATTTCGAAAATTTGAATCAACCAATGCAACTATTAGTTCGGATTTAGGAGGTTCTACTGTATTTACGTTGAGCACAGGTACCGTCAATAGAATACGATTTATCGCGGCGATTGACTTGCAGATGTAGATTTTCAAAATTAAATTGTGAAGTAACCGGTGGGCCTAATTCATTCATCCTTACCAATTCTGAAAGCTCAAAATGTACTCATTCCGAATATTCATTGGTTTTCTTTCCCACTTTGAAGGGAAAAAGCCGTAGATTATTACCAGCAACTCTTAATACTTTAAGAAACACAGAAGATATTAAAGCATGCATTGACGAGGGTATGGTTCTCCAAGGATTTTTAAAGTTAAGATGTGTGGGGCGAGATCAAGAAACTCTTAACTTCTCTTTCTGTAAATTAGTTGCTGCAGTTTCCGTTGCTTTAAAAAGTTTTTTTAATTTGGGACATATTGTAGACTGAAAACTTTGGAATTTAACAAATAGTATTTCCAACAACATAATTTGTTAAAATAGTTTTGAAATACAAATTCTATCAAAAAGATAATTTTTCTTTAAACTAACAAGTGACGCTTGTATTATAGTAGTAATGTAGTAGAATATCGAACACAATATAAGATTTTAGGGGGTGTAATCGCCATCCAAAAATAGAGTTAAAAATCAAAATTTTGAATTATTATGTAGGAGTTTTTTGATTTGAATGAAACCAACGCCAAAATACTATTATAATTTTTTATATGTATTATTATATTATATATAAATGTAAGGAAAATATAATTTCTTAATTTGAATATTGCCGTACTCCTACGAGCGTGGATATAATAGATCGGAACACAGATGGGAGCAAACACGCGGAATTTGTTTGTTGAATGTTAAAGTGTTTACTTGTAGTTGGGAACTGACAATGTAATTAATGGCATTTAATGTAGGGTTTTTGTAAATAATGTAGTGTAAAATATGTAAATAATAAATAAAATCTTGAATTGCAGAGAAACTCAATGGGGTGTTTTGATTCGAGGTGTTACTCATAACACCATAAATTCATAAATTCAATGAAAGTTGTTCATAAATTCAATTGCCTTTGCTCATAAATACACAATGAATTTTGTTCATTAATTTCAATGAAATTTGTTCATAAATTCAATGAAATTTGTTCATAAATTCAATGAAATTTGTTCATAAATTCTATGAAATTTGTTCATAAATTCAATGAAATTTGTTCATAAATTCAATGAATTTTGTTCATAAATTCAATGAATTTTGTTCATAAATTCAATTACCTTTGTTCATAAATACAATGAATTTTGTTCATAAATTCAATGACATTTGTTCATAAATTCAATGAAATTTGTTCATAAATTTAATGAATTTTGTTCATAAATTCAATGACTTTTGTTCATAAATTCAATGAATTTTGTTCATAAATTCAATGAAATTTGTTCATAAATTTAATGAATTTTGTTCATGAATTCAATGCCTTTTGTTCATAAATACAATGAATTTTGTTCATAAATTCAATGAAATTTGTTCATAAATTCAATGAAATTTGTTCATAAATTCAATGAATTTTGTTCATAAATTCAATGAAAGTTGTTCATAAATTCAATTACCTTTGCTCATAAATACAATGAATTTTGTTCATAAATTCAATTACCTTCGTTCATAAATACAATGAATTTTGTTCATAAATTCAATTACCTTCGTTCATAAATACAATGAATTTTGTTCATAAATTCAATGAAATTTGTTCATAAATTCATTCAATTTTGTTCATAAATTCAATGAAATTCGTTCATATATTCAATGAATTTTGTTCATAAATTCAATGAATTTTGTTCATAAATTCAATGAACTTTGTTCATAAATTCAATGAATTTTGTTCATAAATTCAATTACCTTCGTTCATAAATACAATGAATTTTGTTCATAAATTCAATGAAATTTGTTCATAAATTCAATGAAATTTGTTCATAAATTCAATGACCTTTGTTCATAAATTCAATGAATTTTGTTCATAAATTCAATGAATTTTGTTCATAAATTCAATGAAATTCGTTCATATATTCAATGAATTTTGTTCATAAATTCAATGAACTTTGTTCATAAATTCAATGAATTTTGTTCATAAATTCAATTACCTTCGTTCATAAATTCAATGACCTTTGTTCATAAATTCAATGAATTTTGTTCATAAATTCAATGAAATTTGTTCATAAATTCAATGACTTTTGTTCATAAATTCAATGAATTTTGTTCATAAATTCAATGAAATTTGTTCATAAATTCAATGAAATTTGTTCATAAATTTAATGAATTTTGTTCATAAATTCAATGAACTTTGTTCATAAATTCAATGAATTTTGTTCATAAATTCAATTACCTTCGTTCATAAATACAATGAATTTTGTTCATAAATCAATGAAATTTGTTCATAAATTCAATGAAATTTGTTCATAAATTCAATTAATTTTGTTCATAAATTCAATGACTTTTGTTCATAAATTCAATGAAATTTGTTCATAAATTCAATAACTTTTGTTCATAAATTCAATGAATGTTGTTCATAAATTCAATGAATGTTGTTCATAAATTCAATGAAATTTGTTCATAAATTCAATGACCTTTGTTCATAAATTCAATGAATTTTGTTCATAAATTCAATGAATTTTGTTCATAAATTCAATTAAGTGTGTTCATAAATTCAATGAAAGTTGTTCATAAATTCAAAGAATGTTGTTCATAAATTCAATAACGAAGCAAAGACAAAAATAACATATAATACAATAATATTCTGTATGTCGTCCTGGAATAGCAAAAAAAAACAACTTAATCTGACTACTCAGATAAAAGTTATCTCAAAAATATTATAACTGTCGTACAAAATGTACATACGCGCCTGCTGGAAGGTTAAATTGATTATTCTCCAGATCTGTATATTCTACCGATTTCATTAAAATTTTAATTTAAAGCTATTGAATGCGGCTTTTGTTGTATATCGATTATATTCTACAATAACAAAAAATTCTACTTCTAAAATTTTATTTTATAAAATATTTTATTTTTTTAAATTTTATTTTATTTTATTCCTTGATCAATTCTCTAAATTACTGTAAAATTAGATGTGTATAATTATGTAAACAAAACATGTGAAATTAGTCTGCCTTTCTCATATTTCCTATTCTGCACATCGCTGTAAATACCCAGTTTTCGATACTAATAAATTCAGATGGCCGTGAGGTAAAGCTTATCTTAAGTATTTTCAACTGTGAATATTTAATTTCTTATTAATTAAAATCTAATTAAAGGTTATTTCAGTTTGCCGTGTAGGCAATCTGCATGTGAATTCGAAGTCTCGTTTCCACAAGACTATTGATTTTATGTTGTTTGGATCTGATGAATTAATTCTAATGTTGCTTGAGAAGATGTGAACTAGAATGCAGAGCTTAATTTTTGTTCAGATGTTTAAGATTAAAATGATAAGAAAAAGTAAAACGGGTTATTACCTACAAATTAGATTTGAAAACAAAAGATATTTGATGTCCTTTGGAGTCGCCTGTTCAGCGAGATGATGTGCATTGAAAAATATTTTCATCAATCTGTACCAAGAAATAGTATTTTAACTTTTCTTTCATTTTCTAAGCGGAATTTCTATCTATAAAACCATACTGAGCAGAGAAGTAGTTCTCTCGACTGTATTCCTACAACTCTCCTGTTGCAAAAATGTTTATCTTGTTTTTAAATGTTTAAAAAAAAAAAATTTATTTTTTTTTACAATTCAATCTAGAACAATAACAGTTAACGGTGTAGAATTTATGTATATAGAAGCGATTAAGTGTGCATAATTTATTCTTTAATATAAAGAAGGGCAAAGCAAAGGTGAAAACAGAATTATATTTAATGGGAAGAAAATTTGTAAACAAGATAATTGTTTTGCAATTTGTCTCATGCAAGAAAATAAAATGAAGACAATACAGATAAAAAGTTTACCAATTTTGAATACCTTATTCCAATTTAAGTTTATGAAACTTTTTGTTGCTACGAGAAACTTAACATCCAGCAAACTCAAACCGTGACTAAATAAGGGTTAAACATTAAAGAAGTAAATTTTATCTAATAGGTTATATAAATTATCTAAAATTATAAGGATTAATTTTTAATAACGTTTAAATTAAATTTCAACTTTTAATCATAGTTAAGTTAATCGAGTTTTAATTAACTATCAGTTTAAACTCGAAATTATAGTTTAATATTTTTTTAGGGCCAACGTAGCCCTCGCGTAATAAATAAATTAAAGCAAAAATTATGCAAAATAGTATAATAATGAAGTAGATATAATTTCTTCTTTTGTTATTCTGGCAAAATATGGTTAAAAGCCGCTCAGTAATAAATTTAAAACTTTTAATGATATGAAATATGAAAGGAAAAGTTTGTTATTTGTTCACTTTACATAATAATAGTTGGAATTATAATTTTTACACAAGTATAAATTATTACTAACTTGATTGTGTAAAGTAGGGATTAATTATATAAATATAGTTTAAAATTAGTAATTAGTTTATTTGGTAAATGAGAAATTAATTAAAGGTGGTTAAAGCTGTTTTATCTTTCATTAAAAGGCTAGAAATGCTGTGATGCAGTAACATTTTCTTTCAGTTGTTCCAGATATCTTAACAACGCCAAGTTTCTCCGAATAAGAGATAACTTTGTCACAAAGGAAAACTTACAAACAATTTTAGTTCCTCTCTCTTATATTTTATTTGCAAGGTGTTATTTATTCCGTTGGCCGATTTAGTTATTTTTTATTTACTATTTTCAATATTTTCTTCTCTATATATTCCTTTTGTAGTGTCTCCATATGTTTACATTAAAATTCATAATAGATTTGATTATTTACTCCATATAATTTAATTCATCTCCGTGTTTAAATCTACGACAACAAATAAACATTTCTTAACCAGGGCTAAACTAAATTATTTTGGATAAAAAGATCATCCACGCAGACATAGCTTTATATTTTTGATCTTGACGTTTTATCAATTGATTCGACTTACAGAACTTATTCTTTAATCCACGTTGTGCCAATGTTCAATGAGACGCGCAGATAAATTTCGTCCGCGATTCAAACCTAAAATTTCCGCTCTATAACTCAACCAGCGCAAGCGGTAACACCAAACTTCTCGGGTTAAATTATATTCTCAAACCTCAAGTTTTCCACGTCCAGATAAGCAGTCCCATCTATTTCGAATTTTGTTTATTTTCATAACCTCATTAACATTTTATATTGTAAAATTCGACGATCTCGGGTTTGATTTCCGGGTCCTAGACAATTTTCGTTCACAATATAAAGCTGTACCTGCTGCAAAGTTATAATAAGGATAGATCTTAGTGCTGAACTATTATCATTTTTTTGAATTTGAAAACAGAAACATACATCTTTAAAGTCAATTTTTTCATTTTGCTTATTCATATTTTAGTAATAATTTTTTATATCAAGTGGCGCATCATTAATTTTTCATACATTTTTAAAATCTCCGAGAAATATACATATTTTTAGATAACTGTTCCTGAAAATTTAAAAGAAAATCTTTTTTTGTGCTAGGTTCAAATTGTATATCTGTAAATGAAACTTTCTTTACATATTTAAATTCGTAATGTTGTACCTTTACCAAATGTATAGGAATTGTTACATTTCCGTTTTTTGTTCTCTTTATTTATTTACTTTTATCATTACATTTTCACTTCGAAAACTTTATTTTGACGTTCGCTAATATAATTATTTCTTCAATTATTTTATTATAGCGCCGAAACTATTAATTTCTACTTTGCTTAATGAATTTAAAAATTTTATTTTATTTTTATTAATTTTTAACACTTCTCAACTGAATTAACAAATATTAGTCAAGAACTCGAAGCCCAAGGACACAAAGTTTCAAGTATTTCGGTTACTGTCGATCTTTTCAGAGCTTTTCCTTCAGAAGTAGGAAAGCATTTCTTTAAATATTCTGAAAGAGCAAAATTGCTTATGAGGTGAAGATAAATAAAATCGGCCCAACGGTTACTTCACAATTTAATTTTCAAAATCGACTTTTTGATGTAAATTTTACAAGTTTACGTTCAAGTTAGCTTTAAAAAACATTCAATTGCCGGTATGTGTGCTCTACCTGGGTCATAACGACATTCGCGCTCCGGCGGTTTCCACAATCCCTGAGATTGGCAAATCTCGAATCCCAACATTAGAATTTCGTCATTTCCGAGTTCTATTGTGCCTCAGGAGATGTTTTTAATGAGTTTAGCTACTGGACCATCCGAAAATTGCATTATTTATATCTACTATATAGACCATTACCTACCCTACCACCCATGAAAAATTTCGGCAAAATTCGAGCTCTTAAAACATCGACCGATCCCCTAAATAATAAAAATTAATTGATTGATAAACACGGTTGTTATGATTGTGATTGAACCACCCCATCTAAAGCGTGAAGTAGTACGCGATACGGGCGCACTAAAGCATACTTTTCAAGAAAACCCAGATTTGTCAAATGTGGGAAAAACCACTGGACCAAGGAATGCATAACCGAGAAGGTTTTAAAAAGAGATCTAATCTGTGCGTTGTGGAACCGAAATCTACCTGCTAACTACAAAAGTTGCTCCGTATATAAGGAAATCCAGAAGATAAAATTTCCCCCACTAAGACGAAAACAGTTATCACAGAAGAGAGAGGCATCTAGTCCATTACACCCATCATTGAATGATGCAGACTTCCCCCCAATTAGATAAAGGCAACCGCAACTATAGAAGCACTCAACAACATACTCCTCACATAAACTAAGCAGACCAACCAATAGCAATACAAACTTTGCTAGCGCAGTAAGAAGTATCGAATAAGTCAATCCAAATCTTGAAAACATCCATTCGTACTAAGAAAAGCACAATAACAATAATGCTAACAAAGATGATCCACCGTACGGACGAAGTTGAAACCTGGAATGGATCTCTGACATTTGCTGCAATCTACTGCCCCCCCCCCAAGACATAATATTAAAGAAAACCGATTTCTGAACTTCTTAACACTCGGAACCAGCTTCGCTTTAGGAGGTTACTATAACAGAGGTAGAGAACTACTTAAAACTATCAACAAAAACAACTGCGGACACCTGTCGACTGATGAACTAGCATACTGGCCTACCGACTGAAATAAATCGCCTGACCTCATTGAGTTATATGTCATTAAGTGTACTTCAATATATTATCTACATGCTCAGATCTGCTTGAACTTATCATCGGATCGCTCTCCAATAAATTATAGTGACTCAAAGGTACTCCAAAAGCAAAGTCAAGCACACTTGTACAACAGCCGTACTGACTGGGAAAATTTCAGATCACAAATTGAAGAAAATGTGGAAACAAACCTAACACTCAAAACGGAGAGAGATCTGATTGAGGCCGTAGAACACTTCAATAACGTCCACAATGCTGCATGGAACTCGATTCGGTCAGTACTCGGAATCAGTACTTAGAGGCGATAAGGAAAGCAATTGAGGAAGAAAGAAAATTTTGAAGAACTTGGCAGAATACTAGACACCCAAGTGATAAAAATAGATTTAAACAAGTAACAACAACATTGTTAAAAAATATGCTGCAGAATTATAAAAACGTAGAAGTCCAAGAAAACCTAAAACTCTTATTTCCTCTTGTTGGCGTTCAGTCTCCGCTGTTATTTTCCCATATTGCAATAAATTTTAAACAGAATACGTCTCTAAAGAACTTTCATTTAAAAAAAAAAAATCATTTCAAGTTTTATAAAATTTATTTCAATTTATTCGTTGGTCGTTGTCTTAATTAATTTCTACCCCATCTATTATTGAATTTTGGATTACATTTTTTTGATTTGCAAATACATTCATTAAAAGCTTTAATCGAATTAATATTTTGAATATTTTATATAAAATGAGTATCTACTAAGTCTATATAATATGGAATCTCGGTAAAATTTATTTGTTGTATTTTTATGTCATAAACCATCAAAATTGGTTTATTTCTTACATAATATTCTTTCAAAGCAGAGATAAAAATGAGAAATGTGTGCAGTGCAATTTTTATTCAGAAAAATGTAAACAATTTTTCTGCACAATGAATCATCCATCTTATTTGCCAGATTTGGCTGTCTTTGACTTACTTGTTTCAAAACGAAATGTCATGACAAGAACTCATTTTGACAAAGTTGGATATAAAATTGAGAATCTTCGGAAATAGTTCGTCTGGTGAGAAATTAGTACCGTATTTTTTACGGTTGCTTTTCGTGCGTACTTCTTTATTATTCATTTTTATGTTCATTTTTTCAAACGAATATAGTAGCCGCAATCGTTACATACGTTATCTTTTAACGACTAGCAGTTAATCTTAGGTTTATCAATGCCAATAAAAATTCCACAGTTATACAAAATAAAATTTATAATAAGAGTGGAAAATTTGTATATACCTATTGACAATAATTATTAGCCACGAATAAAATTAACAATAAAAATACTTATCCAAAATATTTAATACTATATATATGTTACAATATACATAAATCTTTAAAATAAGAATAAAAAAGGTAGAGAATTAAAATTAGAACAGGACAAAAAAATAGATGGGTGTTTAAATTCGTGCTAAGGAATTATTGGTGAAGTTCTAGAACACAATGGCAATACTGACATTGCTCCAATGTCCAAGCAGTAGAAAAGAGATTCTTTATATTCCGTGATGAGATACACAAAAACTAACAGAATAGAAAATAAAGACAAACTGGAAGAATTGAAAACTACGTTACCATAAGAAAAAATATATCAACGCAGACAAAACTAGGAAAGACACCTTTAAAGAATGAACGCTACAAGAATACCTAAATAGATATTTTTGATACAAGTTAGGAAAACTAACATTTTACCACTCAAGGCGAGGTTTTACGATCGAGGCCTTGAATGGAAATAGATAGTCGAATGGAAGTACCTGGTCAGGAAAATTTCATAGGTTCCTATACCTGTAACTAACTTGTCTCAAACTTATTACAGTAGATTGGTAAAGCTGTATACTGGCTGTAGTACAACCCTTCATGGTAAGCCTATAGGAATGCTGCCAGGGACCTGTGAAAGGTGGCTAGCAGGGGCCTGTCAACAGTGGCTGCCAGAGACCTGACCTGGGTGTTGGAAAGGTAACTTTTAAAAATTCCTCTAAATATTATTAAAATATTTTCGTGATTTTAATATATAATATCAATATTTTAGAAACAGAGGCAAACAGTCCAAAATCGTAAAGTAGACGGTGATGGAATCAATAGGTTAGATTTGGTATATCGAAAATTAGATTATATTAATACATAGCGTAGCATCAATTGGGTTTCTGTATTCGATTCGATTCGACTCGGACTTTTCGAATATTTGGGTAGCTACTACTAGAAACTGCAGGTACACTCTGGTACGCCTCTCTCTAAAAACAGGGTTCACAAACATTACCAAACCAGCTTCAGCGGAAAAACATAAGAGGGGGGGGGGGCATGGAATACTTTAAACTCGTCCAATAAAACAGAACAATATAAATTACAAAAATTTTAAAAGCAAAATACATTGAAGGTGCTTAGAGAACTGCATTTAATTTGCATAGTATTAATTGACCTGCTGATCGAACACAGGATTTGTCAGATAAAAATTTTATTCACTTTAGTTTCTGAAAACCTTCTTCCTTATTTTGATCTGATAATTACGAAATCTGAAAAATTATCAGACCAAAAGATCAAAGAAATTACTGAGATAAATAGACACAATTGCGATTGATGCTTTGTGATTGCTTCGGTTTGGTAAGAAATTAAAACCACAACATTTTGTAATATTTAGTTAAGTTAAAAAATCTTTCGGTCAGTTTTTCAAGTTTTTTTAAGATTTTTATACCTAAGACCTGGTTTCCGATTTTTGATTACCTAATTGGAAATTGATCTTACGTTAAAATTCAATTAAAGTTTAACTGATATAGATTTCTACATTAAATGCTATTAAAACTAGATATTATCTTCATTAACTGAAAATTGTAATAAAATTTCACAAATAAATACACTGTAAGTATAAATACTATTTCATGATCGGACAATGAATTGTAATTTATTTGAAAAAAGTTCTACAAAGTGTTTTTCATTTTTTTATAATTTGAAAATATTGAAATTGTTAAGCTCTATTGTTTTGACTATTGACTAACTCACATTTTACGCTCTTCCATAGAGTTATAATTCATAAAACAATCAAAATTTAAAACTGTTAGTTACAAGTTTTGTAACTCAAAAAACGTAAGCTTGTAAAATCAATCAATACGCAGTTTATTAATTACAAATCTAGACGAGTTGTTAATTTTTAATTAAACTTTTGTATTTCCGTATTTCTCACACTTTATTCTCCATTATTTCTTCAGATTTAAGCTAGAAAATTTATTTCTCTCGAGTTTTAACACAATCAACGTCAGTCAAATTTAAATTTATTTCGAAATGCTTTTCTAAAAAATCCTTTTTAAAAATAACAGCATTTGAGAATGCATTTTTTAAACACGAAATTTTCAGAAATAACTTAAATATAATGCTAAATTACATTTTGAATTTTGAATTTTATTGCCATTTTATATTTTAATTTCCTAACCTTATTGTAATAATGTTTTTTTACGTTTTTTTCTTTGACCTTTGATTAATTTTAGTTACCTTTATTTACTTATTAAATTATTTCTTTGTAGTGGTCGACATATAATTATGCTATTTCGTTCTTTTATCCCCGCATTTCAATAACAATTAAAACTAATCCGCCTAAAATTTGGTTCAAATGAAAAGTCCTTTAAAATAGTAAAGTTTTGGGCTCTTGTTACATTCTTAATTTGAGGTGACTGAGAGTGAAGGGGTTAGTCCTAGCGCAATGCAGAGATGCAGTCTAGTCTTCCCCTTCCTATTATAAAAACCGTTTTTACATATTTTAAAAAATTATAAATTTTATTAAAACTGGAGGCTATCTACTAATCTAATTAGTGAAACATGTCAATTATTTTATTATACCCAACTATTCTATTTGTTAGTAGGTATTACAATTGAAGGAAAATTGTTCGATTTGAAACACGCGGTAATCCTTACTATAATTCAACAGAAATATCTTGATCATTCAATAAAAGCGTCTTATGAGTTTCAGTAGGAATTTTGTTATGTAACACACAAATAACTTGCAAGATATAATGTTACGATTTCGGTATTTACTGAATATATTTTACTGGAATTTCTTATTCTAAAGTGATTTGTTACGATGTTTGCGAAAAGTTAAATTTAGTTTTCGCGTAATCGGTTATTGTTTAATTTATTATAACATATTAATATTTTTTTTAAATCTCAAGTTCTTTAAACATACTTTTAACCTTGGGACCAATCCAGTTTACGTTATTTAACTGAACTGGACCGTCAACCAATAATAATTAACCCACAATATATTGACATGTTCTTGATTGTCAACCCCAGGTAAACTTACTATTTTTTTATAATTAACCTTAAAAGTTTTATTTCTAGGTTATAGGTTAGAGCAAAAAACTTACCTTTAAGCAATTTTGGATAAAAAAAGTACTTTACCAATTTGATTGAACAAAGTTCCTTTTCTGCAAGGAACAAGAAAAGCTAACGAACGGATGTAACGTGCAAATTACATCTTTGTCACGCCCCATAATTCTACAATTTGAAATTTCATTTCAATTAATTTAATTCTAAAATGCTGTAATTCCCTGTGTCGTCTTTCTAGATTGCCGCTCCTAATTTCTGTATTAACAGTAGTTGCACTAAATTACTCCATGCAATTTAATTTTTCTCAGTTGCAAGTATTATTCTTTACTTGTGAAACTAGAAGTGCTATTTGATGCAAGAGAGGTGAAAAAGCAAATTAAATTACACATTTGCATAATTTACTAGCAGTTACGTTGGGATGCACCGCACACTACATCAAAAGTAATTATCATTCATAAAAGCGAGGACTTAACCAAGTTAAAAAATTAATTCGGTTAGTGACGGAAAAAATTAAAATAAAAAGGGAAAATTATAAATGGAAACTGCGGCTCTTCATGAAATACATAATGATATCAAAAAAGCGAAAGTGGACTTTGATGTAAAGTTTTTCATCTGTTTCAACGCAAGATTTTTTGATTCGAACAGGTTTGGAAACAAAAGTTTAAAAAAAATTTAAATTGTAATGAATCTGCATTAAAACGGCGGCGTTGAAACGGCGACATTGAAACATCCTAAATCGTTTTGCAAGCACAAAATTGTATACTACTAAAACTTGATTGAGCGAAGATATCCAGAATTGAATTCAAGACCCAGAGTTGTAAAATCATCGATTGTAATCACGATCTACACATAATATAATCTTTCAACAGAAGGGGTGTTTAATAGCTGTAAACTGTGAGATAAATACTAAGAAATTTAATTTAAGTACTTGTAATATAATTTAATATGTATTAATTTTTGAATTCTACCTCAAAATTTAATTATTTCTGTGTATTTTTGATATAAATACTAGTTACGCTGATTATATTACTATTTAATGAATTTGCTATTTTGGTGATTTTAATCTACATTTAAAAATTATACTTCAAGGAAGAAATACTAAGGAAATGGCTAAAATCTACATTGCTGCACCTGCTACACAAGATGAAGAATTAGCGAATATACTAAATAAGAATGACATCAATGTAATAGTAATATCCAAAATAAACAAACAATTGGAAAGAAGAAAATTTTTCTAATTTAACAATATGTATTAGTGTATTTTTTCTTTTCTTATATAGAAAAATTAAATTACCAATTATCGGATTAAAGAGTTAAGCGAATTAAGAATAATTTGCACTTCCTCTACAATTAATCCAGAAAGAAAGGAGATGTATAGAAGCCTTAGAACTGCGGTCATCCGAGTTCCACCTTGTTTATTATGTTTAAAGCACGGATGGTTTAAACTACAACTCCACCAAGCTAAGAAAGGACGTGGCAAATATGCCAACTAATTTGATAAAAATTTGAATAAACCAATGAATGTCGAGTTATTTCTCAAGTACATTCTGTTGTAAAAGTTACAAATCATTGCGAGTGTTTATATTTGTCGTGGTTATTTGCTTCATTCAGTTTCATGTTATTTATATTTCAAGGCTTCATCTGAGTGTACATTTTAAATTTAAGGTCGACTTCAAGTCGGTTCTAACGTTGGTGGAGCTGTACTGTTATGATAAAAAATTACCTTCTACTCGCTTTTCGTCTAATTAAGAAAATGGAAAATAAAAAAATAAATAGTGTGAATCTTTTTTGATTTTAAATACATAATTTAAAGATGTCCTTTTGATCATTTGCTTTTACCAAAATTAAATGAATAAAAAAGTTTGAACAAAAAGCCTACCTTTTTGGCAAGTAAGTGAAAAAATAAGTTTATGTTTTCTTACTCTGTAAGTAAAAAATTTATTAAATCCTTTCATAATAGAAAATGTAGAAAATGTTTACTAAGACAGTAGATTTGTGGAATTTACACGTCTGGTGAATTTATAATTTGTGAATAATAGTGACTTGATATTGAATTTGTTTATTTGATATGCAAAAATAAAGTTACCTCTTTCAAGTGATTAATTTGGAAAAATTGGTCAAGTAACATTGTTTGAAAATTGTTTTAAAAAGGAAGCTAGAGTTTTGGAAAATTTACGAGAGTGATTAATTTGAATTTTGATAAGAAAATAATAAATAATAAAACTGAAACAGAGAGTGGTAAGAAAATTAAAATTATTCTAAAAGTTGAGTTGAAGGCAACAAAAAATTTGCAAAGTGTAGGCCTACACCTGGAACGAGGTATGATAAAATTTCATCATTCCTTTCTAGTTTATGCTAAAAATAAAAAATTTCATATTTTGATGAAATCGGAACCTAAAAACTTAATAAGATATAAAGAGTCCCACTGCTTAAAAAAAGTTGTAAACTGGGTTGATAATTTATAAAAAAAAATTATTAGTCGATTAAAAAGAACCCCTTTACATTACAATATATGTACGGCATGTGCTACTTGGGATAAGCAACTAGCCAATTGGTAGCTGAATCACATCCCAACTCTGTATGCTATGTTACTGTAGTATAATGTATTAAGGAGTATGCTTTACGGTATCTAGCATACCAACCGGTATGCTTTATATGTAAATTCCGCAAAATTTTTAAATATATTTTAAAAAAACCTTTAAGTATCTGAGGTACTGCTTCAGAATTTTATCAATGAATAAATTTTCCTTTGTTTGAATATATAATAGCGATACATCAATATACAACTGCACCATTTAGTTTTAAACTTAGATTAAAATGTTAAGTTGGTATTTATAATTTGATTAAGAATAAATTTACTCGAAGAAAATTACCAATTAAAAATTATATTACACTAAACTAGAAAATTTGAACTTATATAGCTATATAATGAGATTGTATTATACATAGTATATTGGAACATTTATAATATTATATATAAAAAAATGGGTTAAATTTTGAACAAAAAATAATTTGTCGGGTGATTTGAACCGCCTTAAAAAATCTGAGAAAAACAGTAGGAAACTTGCAGAAATGAAATAAAAACGCACAATATCAACGAAAATGATTTTCTTTATTGGTCAAATGGCCCCAAAATGGAAAAAAAGATATTCGATTAGTTATCCGATTCTGGAAAATCACAAATTTTTCTACAATTACAAAAAATTCACTTAGCATATATTCCAAAACGCAATTTTCTATCATTTCCAATCGATAAATATTTATCCCAATGTAAAACAAGAAAATAAATGGGTGGCTCAAACTACCCAAATGACTCTACTTTTCTTGTATTTTGGAAAAAAGAATTAAGGACGATGCAATGCTACGAAAACTTTATACACGTGATAATTCATCGAATTTATAACATATTAACGATAGTTACAATGAAAAATCGTTGGAGAATGTTCACTGAACGATTTTTTTAAATCAAGCAAAAACTTTTTTGTTAATTTTTGGAACACATGTCTGATAAACATATATCGAGTGCGTCTTTTCTTTACAAAACCTTATGAAAAGTGAGGTAATGGTGTAACCACAATTTAACACTATTCACCAAAAGATCTCACTGTCAACAGACCAAAAGATGTTGGTGGCTCAAACCACCCGACACTCCCCTAAGAAATGTATTATAAATATGATATAATTTTATGGTCTAAGCAAATTTTGAGGTAATTAAACAAACTTTATTTATGTATACCTACAGATGTTTCGGATAAAATGAACAATTACATAAAACTTGAGTATTGATTGCTCGAGAAACTTGTTGTGCGTGAAAAGTTTTACATCCTTTGAAACACTGAACTACTAGAAAACTTGTGATTTCGTATAATGTAGGTTACTTGTTCGAAATCGCAATAGTATACCAAAGTTTTTACTCATGCGGACGATAATGTTTACTCTTTAAAACCAATAGCATTTTAATTAGAAAAATTGAACAACATTTTCCTTGGGTTAATTTTAAACTTGTAATGTTCATTTCTTGTTTTATTTACTCGACAGGTGTTCACCTATATTTACGATGGAAAAGTTTATTTTTCTTCTCACTCAGAATTACTTGTTGCATTACATATCAAAATTCAAACTTTTGCTCATTTTATTTTAGTCGCTATAAAAATGATATAACAAGCAGGATCATTCAAAAATATATGCAAAAACGGTCAAAAATTGCAACCAACTATCATATTGGCCGATTTTAAAAACTTTCCAAAATATCCGGGCAAAAAAAGCGCCGGAGCGAAGCGAAGGGTGCGTACTTACTATTAAGCGCTATTATAAGCGCTGTACTTTATTTTAATTAATTCAAGTTTCTACATTAGGTCCGTTCCGATTCGATCGTATCATAACTTTTAAGACATTTTATTCGTTTTAGTAAGCATTACGTTTACTCTTTTTTATTAAACCTTGAATAATTAATCGAAAATGTCAAACGAAAAGTTTTTTCTTCATGTTAAAAAAATATATGACCCATTTCTATACGCACATAAGCATCAATAATAATTATTGATATATTTACCTTGACACACATTTTCTATAAAATGATTGTGTAACACATTAATGTTTGAGACATAACATTGAATCCATATTTATAATTTAGTATAATGTTGTTTATTACTTAAGTTTCCCAACAGTCAAACTTTTATGTTATTCTTTAGCAAATTATGGCTACTTTATTTACCGTTCCTGTCTGACCTTGTTTTGTTAATTTAAAAATATTAGTAAATCCCTAATGTTCCGGGAATAAAGGAATAATCCGTTAGTAGAAGATAGGACTAATCAAGGATTTATTTTGATTTTAATTATTAGTTAACAAGATAGAGCAGCGATTAGTAAAATAAATTTTTAATGTTTTACTGACACTAATTTACCTCTTAATGGCACTTAACTCAAAATGGATATAATCGAAATTACCAATTGCGATTCGACGGATTATGATGTTTCCAAAATTTTATATGACTATAATCTGTTATAAATTATTATAAGTATTACCTCTATTATGTTTTAGAATGTAATTATACTGTTATTTAATACTTATTTAAATTACTAACTTTTTTTAAATAAAATAGACCGTCATATAATTAAGTGGAAAGCAATAAAAATTGCAATTGCAGTATAAATTAAAGTAATTAAATTGGATTAACAATAATTTTTGAAATAACCATTAAAATCGATTTTACATTACCAAGCTCCATAAATCTAATAGTGTTAATAAGTGATTTCATAATTTGATTATAATATTATTAAATTATACATTATTGTATTATACATAAGTAATATCTTTGCAATTAGTGATCTAAAATACAATAAATTTTACTTCCCAAATTGTTTATTAACAAAAAATTTTAATGTATGGTATGTACATACTTGAACTAGATATTTTTTTTAAATTACCTTTTATAGCTCCATAAAGTTTTTATTTTTATAAATTTTAAAAGTTAAACTTATTTTGGTCGAACAACCAAGTCAACGAAAATTAAAAAATAATAAAAATATTTAGACAAAAACAAATATAAATTTCGATAATCCCGGGTTAAGCTTACAAAAAAAAATATCAAATTGTAGTTTTAAACAATACGTATTATGTTTGGTTGTAGGTATTTTTATGATTTAGCGGATAAAGCTTCTCGTTTCCGAAATTCCGGATTTAAATGGAATAATCAAACGATATTGTGAAATTGTGATTGTGATAAGCTGTTTTTAAATTTAAAACATGCGGACAGACGGACAGTGCCGTAACTAGGCATTTTAGCGCCTGTGGCAAATTACCAGTTGCGTCCTTCACCTTACAGATATATTCAGGATTTTTGTTCGTACTTAATGCGCCTTAGGCGATTTTTTTTAATGGGGCCTGGGCCCGGAAGACGCTTCTAAAAGAAAGCTGAATATTGTTTTAGCAATTTGTTAAAAAAACAAAACTAATGTTTCATAAAAAAATATTTAATAAATAAAGTAAAAAACATAAAAACAAGAAACATAAAAATATGACGATAGAAAAAATGGCCGTATCCAGTTAGAATAATAATAATATAATATAAAATAAGTATAATAAATATTAATTATTAATAACACACAGAAGATTATGTATTGTATTATTTTTGTGAAATTATTGAAAGATCTTTAAGCAGTACCAAAATTTTGAATAGCTCTCACAGCATTATCTGTTAATGACTTGATATAATTCAAATTAGGTTGCTGGTTTGAACAAATTCTAAACATTTTAATTGCTAAAAATCTAATACATATTTGAACCCTTTGTAGTATACAAAATAATTAACAATTCCTTTGATATTCTACCTTTACAAATTTTATATTACTATGAGCATAATCTTGTTATATACACATAAGTTGAGTTTATTCATATATCAATTTTACACTCCAAATATCATCAATTTTTTTGTTTAATTTTAGATCTGGTGAAGCTCTTTCAAACTTAGTGCAGGGTCAATTTTTATTGGGATATCCAAAAAGATCATTAACTTACAAGTCGTAAATAAAATTTTTAATCAAACGCAAACACATATGAAATTCTCTTCTCATTCCATTCATTTGTAGATCTGATTTTTACCAGTCAGAAGGTAATCGTATTATTCACTCGGTTAAGCACACGATTCTGACTTCCTACAGTTTTCTGCCAGGGGATACCTTTTACATCATAATATTTAGTACAGTACTTATAGGTAAAAAAAAACCTTAATTTTGTTTCATTCCATGTTTTTCAATAAAAAATATTTAATTTAAAATAAGAATTATGTTGCCTTCATCTCAGCTTTAAAAATTATTAATTTACACTAAATCAATTGATACGTGGTGTAAGTAGTATAACTCGATAGTAATCATATCAATATTTTAGAAACACACTTTTTCAGTTATCACAAATAAAATACACTGTAAGTATGTTAATTGCAATCGTTTTCAGGTTTTCTAAAATATTGATATGATTAAGTTTGATGTAGTTATTTTGAAAATATGGCATATTTCAATAAAATTGTATATAAAGATTTTGGACATGGAAAGTCAATATGATGAAAATTCTCTGAAGCTGTCATCCTCAACTGAGGCTATTGCAATTCATATTAAATATACTTGTTACATTTTTTACTTTAAATTTTATTCATTTTAAAATCCGAAAGAGGGTAGAAAATGAATAAGTTGGAACTTTTAAGGTCTGAACTAAAGAACTACTCAGTATATGAGATTCTACCTCTAATAAGCTAATAATGCGTTTATTGTTTACATGCAAAGTGTCAAAAATATTTAAGCTAATTACATAGTTTGTTAACATGTTTCAATATTGTAGGATTACTCTGTTTGTTCTAATGCTACTAAGGGGCATTTTCCTAACAGTAGCCTAATCTGTTTGAATACTGCTTTATGGAAGATTTCATAGTTTCAATAGCTATGAAGCCTGTTTAATTCAGCCTACTATCCCAGAAAACAGTAAAATAACATTTTTGAACGACCAGCAATATACCAAGTGCGACAAAATTATTCGGTTAATTTTTCCTAGTTCCAAAAAACAAAAATTATTTCTTGATAAATCTTTGTAAAAAGTATTTATTTGTGGGGTAAATTTAATAAGCTTGTTGTCTGTAGATAGCTTATTATAAATTTGAAATACTAACAGACAATAATACCAAAACGGGGGGGGGGGTTATTTTGCAGTTTCCGGAAATCTTCTATTCCATCTGTAAAAAATAAAAGTGTATTATCAATAAAACTATTGAACTGAAACTACTATTGATTCTTATAGTTGCAATATATATTAATGACTAATAGTTGAAGTAATATTTCATGCTTCAACAATTAATAATAAATTAGGATTATTAACTTGTAAAAATGTAATATATTAAAAACTCAAAAATTAAACAAGTTAAATTGTTTAATTTTTGAGTTTTTAATATATCTACAACTAATATTTTGAATGTTGTGATAGCAGAGGTGTAGCATAAAGCATACATCGGCAAACTGGAAAGCGGGAAACTGCGCTTTCAATCCTGGTCGCGTCGAAAACACTGCTATGTTCAAGATCGATCTGTTGGCATCCGAATTCTAATAATTTTTTAATATAAAATACATGTCTCCATCATTATCGACATGTCATTTTTAAACAAGATTTTTTGTTATATTTTTATATTTTATATCTGGTATTCAAGTTGAAGAAGTTAGTAATATTACTATGAATACTCAATTGGTTCGTTAACGAATAAAAGAAATTCTGGAGAAGATTAAATATTATTTAAATTGTATATCTGTCGAAAACAAATAGTTCAAGGCATTTAACACCCCAAAATTAATGGGAAACATAAGCACAGGGTAACATTTCAATTATTTTTTTAGTTAATTTTGAAATACCGCATTCACAGGTTGGATAGCCCCTAGTAATTTAATTAATCCACCACTTGAAATCACACGCTGTTTAATGCTATACGTACAGTAACTCAGTGTTTTTGAAGTATTTCTATTTAAGTTAGTCTGTAAATGTAACAATTTTCTTTCAAGTATTTTATTTAATATTAAGTAAAATAGTATTGATCAAAATTTGATATTTTCCATAAAATAGTTGAGATATTCGGCTAAATTTTATTACAATTAAGGGAAAAACTGATAGAAAAAAAAATCGTCTTCCACACAAAATCCTTGTTTTCACTTCTCCGATTCTATCTCAAAATCTCACATACTCATGGACGCCCAAAAACATTTGGATCTATGTCGTGTTTGTTTCAAGTTTTACTAACAGTAGATTATATGCTTATTTGCACATACTTTTTATTTTTATTTTATTTACTATGGATTTTTTTACCGCTAAACTTTTGTTTGGTGATGGAAATTCCGAATAAAATTTTACTAATTAATAATATTACTCCATATGAATAC
The DNA here is from genome assembly GCA_963170105.1 of Cantharis lateralis. NCBI lineage: Eukaryota > Metazoa > Arthropoda > Insecta > Coleoptera > Cantharidae > Cantharis > Cantharis lateralis. The sequence continues at coordinate 22,107,028 of OY720630.1, read as the reverse complement.
CCAAATATGTTTTTTTTTTAAATAAATATTTGATTTGCGTGAACAATCACCTGGTAACATTTTCATCAATATGAGCAGTAACAAAATCAACAGAAAAGAAAACATATTTTAAAAAAAAATTATTAAGTTTAATAAAATTACAATTATAGTAAATTATAGAAAAGCACAAACTATAAACTTTTGCTGCTCGATTAGAAAATCTGACCAAAAATTTAAAAAAATCTACACAGCGCTCAGTTTAGATTGCATCAACATCCAAAAGTGTTTTGAAAGTACCCATAATAAGAAACTTTAAACCTCACAATGTTAGTGGTAGTATTGTGCTTACTTATGAAATCGTGCTGTTTATCTCTTACAACATCTACCAAGGTGGAAGGGAGCTTTTGAAAATTTGACTTGTATTCATCAAAATTATGATTGTAGGGTAATTCTTACAAGAATTCAACAAGGTCAAATTAAAAATCGATACGGCGAACAATATTAATAGAAAGATTCTTGTACTAAGTGAAATAAAGCGAATTTTTGATTCACTACCCTGCTGTATTATTTTACAAAAAGCAACAAACGCATCATTGGAAATATTGCTAATATTCAATAATTACAAAACATAAATGCAGAAAATAAGAAACAGCTACGAACTTCAATAGCTGTTTATTAGCTGTCTGGTAATTAGCTATTTATTGCTATTTTACCAGCGGGGTATCAGTTTATAAAATAGCTGCTAATTAGCTAGATAATAGTTCTTAATAATAACTTGCTGACATCAAACTATAGTAACCTTCTAATAGCGCGCAAATAGCCTTTAATAATTGATTCCTGGCAGGAAGCTGTAATATCATCTAATTTGTAACTAAATAGTTTTTAAAAATTATTGATTTTTAGCAAATAACTTTCGTTTGCATTCGGCTTGAAGTCGAAAGTCTAAGAATTAAGGAATAATTGATTTAAACTGAAACGATCTTGTAGGCGGGTTATAATTTATCATCTTTAATAAATAAAACAAATTTTTAAATCTGTATATAATTTTTGGCAGTGCTCTGTATTTTTATTTCCCAATAACCTTGTTTTTTTCTTGATAAAAGTTTGAGAGTGAATTTTGTTTGACGAGCGATTGAATTTTTTCAGATTGTTTCAAATCTAAAAAATAGTGAAATTTTTGTGAGTATTGCACAATAGATTCTTTGGGAAGAATCGTGTTTTGCCATGGATTTATTTATTTGTTTATTTTTAGTATTTATGAAAACCTCAAGTTTGTTTCCAAATTTTGACGAACCAATTTGATTAGAAGATCCGAAATCATCGCTGCAACAGCAATATATTAGCCAAGTTCAATTTTTGTAAATTATCTCAATAATTTTTATCCGTAAATTTTCGTGTGACTCAAATTTATTGATGATAAGATATAGACCGCATTTAAACATTTATCAGATAAATTATTGTCAGTGCTCGCATTTATTTTTGAAGTTATCTTTGATTTCTATTATCTTCTGGGATCAAAATTATATTTTAATTTATTTTTAAATTATATTGTTGCTACGCGATTTCGACCTTAACATCCCCCCCCTCCCCAAATTTGTTTCTAAGTGATTTTGACTTAAACACCGATCCCCAAATTTGTTGCTACGCGATTTCGACCTGAACACCCCACTCCGAGGGGGTGGTTCTAGAGTAAGGGTTGATGATTAGACGACGGGATTTTCACGATTCAAGAGCAACAAAATAGCAACAAATTATGGTATTTATGAAGCATGGAATCCAACACTCCGTTCATTAATTACCAACGTGGTGTTGCTAGTTTGATCGCAAGCTGGCAGCGCAATCGATTTCGGCTAAACGGGTGGAGCAACAAAATCGGGAATGCGGCAACAAATTAGCAACAAAAGAGCACTAAATCCCTGACATAGTCCGAATTTTTTTTCCCAAGTGGTCATTCCAGCTTGGGGTACGTCTCGTTTCGGGGTTCTAGTCGTGATTCTTCTGCTATTGATTGCCTTTCCTTTTTTATTTATTTTTTTTTAATTAAATTATTAAAAATTCCAGCAATACACCCATATTGATATAGTATTGATATTGTCATTTATGATGTAAGGTCCCTAAATATATTTTAAAGAATTGTGAATAATTTAACTCGAAAAAGTTAATATATCTTGTCACAGACTTGGAACAATACAAAATAACAAAAACAATGTACCTTCCACTATAGTAATTAGTTAAGCAACATTTTCAACATTATCGTGTGATGCTTAGTAAACATGTTTTGTTAAAACATGTTTTTTTGTTTAAAAAAACTGAAATTGTGACAAATTACTATAGTGAAGCATAAATTATAATTAATAATGTTGCAATTAAAATCGTAAGCAAATGTGCATCATTCAAGCACTTTAATTTATTATGCGAGAAATTAATTAATATTCAATCTCAACTAATCAAATTTCCTCTTGTTTTAATAACAAATTCTTTTTATCTTCACTAAGTTATTCCAAGGCAGAAACGAAACAACAGTCATTAAAAAAGTTTTTTTATAATTACTTAATTTTTTAACTCGCAATCAGTGTCAAGAATAATTTTGTTATGAACATCAAAATTTAAATACAGTCAGCAAAAAGTTAGGTAAAGTTAGCAGGTGTTTTATCTATATGATGTATTTAAAATAATTGAATGTAGTTGTTTAAAATTCGGCAAATGACTTTGTTGCGTGTACTCGTCAAAACTGTAATTATATTAATTGAGACTACATGAATAAACATTGAGTTTAAAACAAAGAATGTACACGCAAAAAGCTTAATGTAGTTCTAGTATAAGTTTAAATAAAATATATTCAGCCGTCAACTACATGTTTTTTGAAAGACTTACTAGGTTCTTTGATTGTACGCTGTATATACAAATTAAAATATATTTATTAAATTAACATTTTATTTTCATCCAATTTGCCGGCACTTGAATAATTTAAACATATTAATTTGATATCAAAAACTTTTAATTTTAAATTATTTTAATTATTATTTATTGTACTTTTTTTCATTGGTCTGGATTAATAAATAAGTCAAAACTGAACAATTGTGCATGTAATATAAATAACGGTTTTGTAAGCAATGTAAAACTAAGATTACAGGAAAATCAAAATTTGATAATTTGGAGAAATATTGGTTTTGATTTCGCGGTAGTTGGGGTTTTAAAATAAAATAAGTGGATTGAGATATTGTGTATTAATTTTGAGTGATAATCGTTTTTTCATTTTCTCTGTGTGAAAACGTTTATTTAATTATTTATTTTCTCTATATCTCAAATAAAAACAAAAAGAAACAACCCTACCCAAACGGAAATGGAAAGCTCGCAGCAGCAGGTGATTCACGATTAGTGATGAGTTCGATTTTCAGCACAGAGGCCTGTAAAGAATTACGACCGTAACAAAACGATAAAGAAAAAACTTTTGTTTTAAAAGTTACTTGATGTTTTAAATATTTTTAATTGATTCTTTAAAAATTTGTAAATAGCTTTGTAATAGGGTTTACTTAGTAAACAATAATTCGGGAAAAATTGCTTCCAAAGTTTCTTATAATAATTATTAATTTAGTATGAATTAAATATTAAGAAGAAGATTTTGCAGAGCTTTTTCACAGACTTCTTTTAAAAAGAAGTTTACGGATGTAATTTACAGAAAAAATGTTATTTTAATTTAAAATTCGGAAACGTTCGGAACAATACAACATCTTGAACCTAACCTAACTTAAAAGAATACTTAAATAAAGTTTGAATAAAAGTTTTGTTTTGTAATTTGGTATATCACAATAATTTGTTACGGCAAATTATATATGATTACGTCAGAACACATATAAATTTGTAGGAAAAATTGGGGATGTGGTTATTTGAAAAGTTTTTTGAAAAAGTATAGTAGGTATATTTTTGTTGTGTGTTGTCCACAGGAAATACAAAGAATATATAAAAACCTTTAATAATAGAAAACATAGAAAAAATATCTTTACCAATTTAGGTTGAATTAATAGGCATAATATTTCGTGATTGCGAATTGTGAAAACAATCGATCACTGCGTAGCAATAATCATGCTTTTTATGTAACTTATTTTCGGTGAAAGTTTGGACTTTTCTCGGATGGGGGACCGAGTGGATTGCCCACTTAAGAAACCTTACCAGAATGCACCGATATTATTTACGTGATTTTGATAGTTTATATATTTTGTGTTACTGCCAAGCTCAGATTTAATTTTAAGCTTTACTTATTTGCTGTCTTTTGAATTTCACATATTAAAAATTTGTGATCCAATTTCTTATCAGGAAATTAAGCGAAGACGAATCCAGAATGTTTATAATTTTAGACACTATTATTGTTTTATTAATATTGATAGGTCTTATTTCAACATTTGGAATGCTTTTCGATTATCTTCCACCCCTGCAATTCATTTCGTTGACTTCAGGTTAGTCAAAGTAAATTGGGTCATCCTCAAGTTCAAATTTAAATTGAGAGTTGGCGTAACAACATATTATTTATACTTGCGATTAATGATTGATTTTACGCCTTTGTCAACCAATATACTATTAAGTATGGGACATGTCAAATTTTTATTTATTATCATCCGCGATCGTTCGTCTCCCGATAGAGGGAGGTACCCGTTCTATGTCTCTAATGTGATCACAAGAAATGTTTCACACAGCTCATTTTGAGTTAGGCTTTTATGGCAGATTATCTCGGGGGTAGTAAATCAGTAAGGTCCATAAACGCACGTGGGTGGAGTTGGCTATCTAACTGTTGTGATTGTCGTTACAGCAATCTATTTGTAAGCAGCACGCTAGCCCATTTTCCCCAGTAACCCTATTGAATTTCATAATTAAAAAAGCATAAACAAATTTGAAGTTTTACAATATTTGCTGTAATGTGTTAGTCAATAATAATAGTGATGTGTGAAGTTATCTGACTGTGTCAACTTACTCCTATAACTCATTAGCCCCGGTTTCGCCTATATTAGTTTGCTTTGTTTAAATGTAATACGAACAAACTTTCAGAAACTCTTTCGTATGAGTAATTCATCCGTCAATTTAATTAATTAAAATTAGTTCATAAATACAAGCAGGTAGTTTATAGTTACAGCCCCAATTTTGAAATATCTGCAAAACGAGAACAAAATAATGTCAAACATATTTATTATATTATATTAACTATAATTAGAAATTATTAGTTCAAAAATATGTCTATTAATGACTGTAACGACAAGTTTTTCTCTCGAGTGTCATCATAGGAGATCAAAACCGAGCACTTAACGTGAAGGTAATTTTGAGACAGTGAAGAAAATACAAAACTGTTAGAAGTAGGACAAGTGAAATCCCATGATTACTTTATTTGAATTTTTTCTTTATTTTACTAGCAATACATATGTATATGTTTTATTAGAAAAGTTTGTAAATATTGGACAGGCAGGAACATCTCGAAATAAAAGTAACAAGAAAACATCCGAAAAGATGCTTACAAAAAAAGACGGAAAGAAAAGTTGATGTCATTCAAATTTGTAACAATTGTGTTTTTGTGCTTGTCTTGTTAATGCCAAAACTAAATAAAAACAACATTGCTAGTTTTTTGGAACAATTTTAATGGTCCGACTAAACAGCTGCGAATCCTAAAGCATCAAATATATCCGGAAAACATTGTGTGTAGTAAATGTTTTAATACAACCACTACAATTTTTACATTTTCCGGATTGTAATTAATACGGCTTACACTTTACCAAAATTATTTATTTAATATATTATAGTTTTATTCTTAATCGGTTAGTTTGCATGCAATTTAATCGAAGTGTTACTTTAGGATTATTTACTTATCTACATAATACATTGACTACATACTTATTCTGTTTTTTCCTGCAGGCTCAGCGCTGTAGTCAATTTAGAATTGAGCTCGATCTTGTTTTTGGTTTTTGATAGTTTTCTGTGAACGCACGTTATAGTTTAATTTTGAGTAGCGATTACTGTACATTTACAATATTTTATTTAAATTATCTATAAAATTTAAAGCACAACCCCAATTTATACGGTTGAAACATCGCAATATATTGTTGTGATTTTTTTGTATTAGTAATTTTAAATATTTAGTTTGTACAAAACCGTTATTTTTGTTTGTAAAGGTAGAATTTTGTATTTTTATTTTATTTTAAATTTTGTTATTTGCGTGGGAAAGGAATGTTGGCAGAGAGATAGGGATATGGTATGAAGGTCGGGGGAGATTGTGAAGCAGTTGGGATTAGAAAATTTTGAGTTTTGAAAATTAAAAATATAAAGAATTATTCAATTTGTTTTATTTATAAATTTAAATTAAAAGTTAAAAAAAAATACAGAGCAATTTGGCGCCGCAACGTGGGGTGCTTATGAAAACAGTTGAATTTGTCGAAAACTACGTGAACCAGATGTGCGAGGAACTCACAGTGAACCCTGAGGTTAAGAAAAATTTAAAATATGGAAATTGAAAAAAATATGGCGATCATGTTGGACATGTTGAAAGACATAATGAATAACCGCGTAGAAGACAACAAAAATTTGGGGGTTAAACTAGATAATTTAACAACTAAAGTAGAGGGAGTGGAATTTACCCTAAACCAAACTATAAAATCAGTAAAGGATAGCTTATCTTCGGATATCGAAGAAGCAAATGCAAAAATAAATAAAAATGATATGGAAATACGAGAATTAAAATCAGTTTATATTGAAAATATGAAACAAATCGACGAGAAGCTTATGGACGTAACACTACGGGAATACCCAAAGGTTATTGAAAGGGATGAAATAAATGATATTATAAGTCGAAAACTGTATGAAAAAGAAAAAGAAATCATAGAATACCTACCTAATAAAATTATAAATAATGTTATGATACAAGAAATTCAAATGAAGGTTCAAGAAACGATTTATAAAAATAGAGATTTTGAAAAGAGCGAATCAAATAAATTATTATTTAATTTAATTAAATTTTTCAAATGGAATGTTTTAGTAAATTTTGAAATTGGATTTAAAAAAATGTTAGATGTCAAAGAAAATTTGAAAATGGATTATAAAAAGAAAAAATTTAGAATTGGAAAATGTTATGTAAAGTTTGACTGGCATCCAACAAGGAAAAAATTATTTAGATATGATAAAAATGAAAAATTTCGATATGTGGCCAGATCAATATTTAGTAGAATGACGATAAATTATTTATTTTACCAGAATAGAAGATTAAATAGTTTGGATAAAATAGATCTACGAAATTTTGAATTGAAACAGGAATTGAATCTATGGATGAAAAGTAAAAAAGCAAACGAATGGATGTACTTGAATTGTGGATTCCTACAGCAACGATTTTTTATGGAAAAGCATCAGATGGAAGTCAACTAGTGGAAGAAGATAGATGAATTTCTTTTGTAAATTTTTGGTAGTGTATGGGATTTAAAATTTTTATTTTATTCAGAAATTTGTGTTTATGTATTTTGTGAATTAATTTGTTACCAGGTGGAAAATTTATTTGATGAAGATTAGTAATTTTAAATTGATTTTGTTTTAAGAAATTATTTTTGTTTTAAAATGTAAATTTAATAAGAAAAAAAAATCACTTGAAGTATTTTGAACATCAACAAACTGTTGTATGTTAGATGTTCAAAATAGGGGGTTAATGTTGTGATTTTTTTGTATTAGTAATTTTAAATATTTAGTTTGTACAAAACCGTTATTTTTGTTTGTAAAGGTAGAATTTTGTATTTTTATTTTATTTTAAATTTTGTTATTTGCGTGGGAAAGGAATGTTGGCAGAGAGATAGGGATATGGTATGAAGGTCGGGGGAGATTGTGAAGCAGTTGGGATTAGAAAATTTTGAGTTTTGAAAATTAAAAATATAAAGAATTATTCAATTTGTTTTATTTATAAATTTAAATTAAAAGTTAAAAAAAAATACAGAGCAATATATATAGCATACGTTTCTAGAATGTAAAGTCGTTACAAATGTCTGTTTCTATATTTAATAGTGCTAAATTACTTTCCATTATGTTTAAATTGAATAGACATGTAATTCGCAGATCAATTTTAGACTTGAGATCACAGGAATGTATACGAGACGACCAAGAATATAACCGTAGTTTACGCTTTCTAACCTGCCGAGCTTTACGTTACGTCACACTGTTGGTCTTTTCCAAGTTATTATAACTATATTTAACTTTTGAATACAAAATACGTAATCGTTCATGCATGGAACTAATTGGATTGTTTACTTTACCGCCCACTTAAATTTGTGAATCGATCATTTCGAGTTCATTTTATTTGAATAATTTATTTATAAGCACTTTTAATAATTATATATCTATTCATTTTTCAGTGGTAAAATAAAAGGAAGTAGGAAACAAAACTGATAAGTAATGGAAATTAATTTATGCATTATTAATTGCATATTTGAACAAAAACTTCAAAAAACACAAACGTGTGTGAAAATTATTAGTTATTTTGAAAAACTGTAACGACATTTTTTGTTTACAACTTTGTGACTAGGCAAAATTTGAGATATTCAATAAAATTGAAAAATTGAAAAGCGGTTTCGATAATGCGATGCGACGCCATTTAATGGTTATTATTAATCGTTGGTTGCATTTAATCAAAAAAGGAATTTTAGTTCTGTTAATATTAATACTAGACATTAAATAATATTTTAATTGGATTTTTAAAACGACGGTGTTCCAGTGGTATTAAACACTAATGTCCTAAAAGGATATTATTTCGTAACAAACAAATACCTTTCATCAAAATTAAATTTATTAAATTAATTAGAAATCTCTGAAATCTCAATTCGAGTAATTTCTTCAAAGCTTAAGAAATTTAAAGTTTTAGTTTATATGACGTTGTTTTTGAACTATGTCAAAACTTCAAGTTTCTAAGTTAATTAATGCATCTAAGCATCAAAAGTACACAGAAATTGAATTGAAATTTCGTTCTTCATAATGAAGTTGATTTTTCAAAAGGAAATCTAGATGTTTAAAAATATGTAAAAATTTAACAAATTCAGTAAAAGGTACAATTATATAAGTCAAAGCTCTAATGGTGAAGTCAGTTGCATTGCAATTTAATTCCATTATTGATTTAATGATGTTGCTCGAGACTATTTATTTGTTTAATATTTACTCCAACGCACAGTGGGACCAAATCTCGGAAAGCCGGTCAAAGCTTCAAACAAAGATGTGATTTAAAGAAATTTTGAAATGTGGAGGTTGGTAGACAGATTATGACTATTATTACGTTGGTAGAAGGAGAGGGTTTTAAATTACATTAGTTGCAGTAGTTCGGCATGGCAGTTCAAAGTTGATCATAATTTAAACGCAATCATTCTGGTTTATTATTAATTATTAATTATTATTATTATTTTTTTTTTTTTTTATTGTTGCTAGGTATAACAAGCGATCATTGACTTGTTTTAATATTTTAATACTTTGTTGTACAATTGAAGAAGATATGTAAGAATAAAACAGGTATTAAAATCAATATAATTAGAAGAAATTAAAGTTATTATAAAAAGAGAAAAGTCGATAACTGCAGAGTTAACGAAAAGAGCAAATTGATTTATAAGATTTGAAAAAAGTAAGAAAGACTTAAAGAAGGACAAATCGAAAAGTTGGAAGCAATACATAATACAATTCACAGCACATCAACAACAAATTAGATATTGATTTTAACTTAATGAAAACTATTGCCAAGTAACATATTGATAAACTAAAGTATGTCGAATACGCATGCATCTCATAATATATGCAATATATTATAAATCCAGTTTATGTATTAAAATAAACGATATATCAATATCTCAAGCAGTAAACCCCGTATTTGATTTTCAATTTCATAAAATAGTTATTAACTACTTGCTTATCTGGAGATGTAGTTTGATTTAGATACAGTAATGAATAAATGTGATAGATAAGTAATTAAAATGTATTGAGGTTTTGTTTAGTTCGAATTAGCCCTTTTGAAATTTATTAGCAGTGTTAGTTTACTCAGCATAATGAGCTTCCTCTTAATAAGTGGTCATATGCTATTAACCTAAAACCACTATGTACAAACTTTGAAAAGCACTATAGTATACTCTTACAATGCTTAAGTGTCTATAAGTACTGGTATATAGATATATACTCCTATATAATATACATATATATAATATATTAATATAATATACCAAGATCCACCCCAAGCAAATATGTATTAGCTTGATCTTATTAATTATAATATTACAAAGAATTTATGAATTTTGGTAAAATAAAAATACGACATTTGGCCCAGTTAACATAAATAAAGTTTCTATCTCACATAATAGTTTAGCTTGAGCTGGTCATGTCGCCTAAAAAGTTACCAAGATTAGCTGACGATTTGTTGCTTAGCTTAGTAATTGGTGTCCTCAAGCTTTAAGGATTTTATGTAAGTACAGAATTACTTATTTTTGTTTGTCAGTTATTTTACTATCAGCTTGTATTACAATAGCTTAGCCACATATTGAGGTGATAGCTATACAAGGTTCTTCTAAAAAGCAAACAGATTTCGTTTCGTCAAAGTATAATAAAATACATTGCCTTTGAGAATTGACATAAATATATACTTATATTGTTGGCGGCTAGGCGCTTTGCTACGCTCAACTTAAGAGCAATTTAAAGTGAAAGCAAAGTTCTTAAGCATATTAAGAAAAAGAAAGATTCGTTCCTGATGTTTAGTGTTTCTTGTACTATCGTCTGAGATATAATAATGTCCAACTTTGTAGTCAATATTTTTAAAAAATAGACAAAAATATTGTAGTAAAGTCATCTACACGCCAAACTATCATTCTCAGGATAACTCCACAGAGAGGGTTAATCGAGCACTAAAAGCGATCTGCCATCATAGTATGTAAAAAATAACCACCAAGACATGGATAAATAATTAATATTTATTTAATAGATGGTGTATTGCGCAAATATGTTTTTATATAAAGAAATTTTAAAACACACGTCAAACACATTTCTACGATTTTCTCTGCAAGCTGATAAACTTAGCTTTCTCGTTGTGCAGAGGGCCCTAAGAGATCTTTCAACTAGCTGATCTTCGCGGAAGCAAGAGCAAGGTTAAAGCTCTATCTATTCAAACGTCAAATACTTTAGATCTACTCGGATCATAAACGCACCGATCGCAAGGTAATCGAAACAGTGTCGCACCTCAAAAAATAATAAATTACAAAAATTTGTTAAAATGATTTAATTCGAAGTAGCGAAATCAGCCAAGTACAAAAGTTAGTTCTAACATTGAACTGATTGTATTAAAATTATAACAATTGTACAAAACGTATTTGCTTAATAAAAAAGTTGACCTGCTACTGCAGTCCATATTTCTGTATAATATACATATTTCCTACAATTGTTAGCTTAGATTTAACAACGCTTATAAATGAATATGTATGTACCTATGTATAACATTCGAATATAACGTGAATGTTTAACATTTATGTTAAATAAACCTTAGTGTTCATTATTACTATTATTATAATTATACTATATTTTCGTAAAAGTTCAAATAAGTTTTAGCGAGAGACAAATTTAAATAGACAATTTCAGTGACTTTCAAATTATGTGAGATTTAAAGAGAAAAAAATAATTTAAGTTTGGTAATCCAAGTACCCACTAAGTTAATGGAGACGGATAAATAATATATTGCATTAAATACAAAATGAAGATTTTACATATATAGTTTGAGTGTATTACAAAAGACCTAGTATTTATTGAAAAAATATTTGAATTTGTAGTTAAGATAATATAAAGACTCCATTACTAGCCACAACAAATACTTTGCTAGTAAGTATAACAAATATGAATTAGCTATCGCCATTGGGAGTTCAGTTATAATGAGGAGTTGGATACTTCTTTAAAAAATAATAAAACCTCATTTTTAAGAAAGAACATACTTAAAAAAATTCACTTAAATTTTCCAAATAAATTATATTTGCTATATACGGGCATGTGTGGCGGCCCTAATATAGTTAAATATATATTTTGCTTCTTTAGGGTGATATAGAATTTAATATGTGTTTTATATCAAGTAAACAAAATAAAGCCGAATAGTTAAAAATTTCATGCATTTTAATGCTTTTTATTATTCAACTATGTATTTACTTTTAAAATCACAAACTATTATTAAATATGTTGTTGATATATTGAACGTAAATAATTTAATTAAAAACCAACCAATGCATTAAAATTGATATTTACAATCATTTTGCTCAGCTAATAAATACTAACAAAATTTACCGCAAATCAAATAAATAATGAAAGCGTTTATATTTAACAACACACAATTGACACCAATTTACAAACCAATTTATACTGGATTTGTTTTTGGTTACTACAACAAAAACTTAAGATCATCGCAAATAAATCAGAAGCGAAGGTAGAGCAAATTTATTTCTACAAAACTCAATTAGTTAAATCGCACAAATAATTAATTATTTATTTATTTATTTATTTATTTATTAACTATACAATAACAACTATATTCCTATACAGCGAAAAGATATACACAATATTAAGTACAGTTAAATGGAATGCAACTCAGATTGGTCAGAATCCTGCCATCTGTTCCACCGCACATCCCGAAGATCGTATGTACATCGCCACCCGAACTGCCATTGTTCATCCCAGAACTATACTGAAAAAATAGTACAACTCAACTCGTCACTCGCAAGCCGCACGCATTACTATATGTATATATTATAATAAGTACCGCATGCCCCATAATACCAATTACATTGTTGAAATCATCAACATCTAAGAAGCCCACTCACCCCTCCTAAGAAGAGACTTAAGCTCTTTTTTGAATAAATAATAAGCACAACGTTTGATGCTCTCAGGAATTCTATTTAAGACAAAAGAGACCTGGTAGGAAAATGACCGTTTGAATATTTCAAGTCTGTGCCTCGGTATTGACAATATGTTTTTCCTTCTGATGTTTATATTGTGGACATCAGTTCTAAATCTAATCCTATCATAGAGGTAGTGTGGCGTTTCAGTATTAATAATTTTGTAGTAAACACAAGCAGCATGCAACCTTCGCCGATCCAGCATACACAACCAGCCAGCCTCCCCAATCCTATGCGAAACTCTTTCTCTTCTTCTGAGCCCATATATAAATCTAATACAAGAATTCTGCACTCTCTGTATTCGACCCCTATCCAGTGAGTCGAGACAGGGGTGATAAACTACGTCACTATAATTAAAATTTGAGAGTACTAACGATTCACAGAGAAGAATTTTAAGATTTCTATTAAGAACATGTCTGTGAGAATATAGTAATTTTAGTGTGGTATATGATTTTTGCACTAATTGTTTAACATATGAGGTCTGAATCTAAGTTCAGAGTCCAGGGTGACTCCCAAGTTTTTTCCCCTTTGTGAGATTGGCAGTAAGACATTGTTAATATAAATTTTAAGTTCTGGTTTAGCATCCTCACGCGTTTAACGGTTTAACATCCATACTTTATTTATTTTAATTACCAACAAATTATAAAATAAATATTTGTTTTTTGGAAAATATAAATACATCGAGTTAGTTTGTCACTTGTTTAAAATACAAAGTAATGGTCTGTCTACCTATCAGCAAAAATTCTCAGTTTCATACCAACATGTTTATTTACACTGCAGGAGTACTCGATACTGTTTCAACTGAATACTGGTTATGTGTAAACAGTGCATTAGTACCAATATCTTCAAAATGGAATCGGGTATAAGGAAATTTAAATACAAATTCAAAATCTGCTTAAAAATATTAAAACATACATATTTACGTTTGCAAGGAACTTTTACGGGTAGAAGGATTTATTTTATAAAGTTATAAAAACCTACCCCGGGACATTGCAATATCAAAATACAGTGTAGCCTGGATAATTTGAATTAATTAATGTAAGTATTAAGAATATCGTTATTAAATTTATATTAATATGATAAGTTCAGTAGTTATATAAATAAACCATTGAATGTTAACTTAACGTAAGTTTTGAATAAACGTAACGAGCGTTGATATGTTTGAAACTTTCCTTGAAAAAAACTACGGTTTCATCACAGATATCTTTAAACGTGTTTATTCAGAAATTTTTCCATTTAGAATCGTAAGGCTTTGCGACTAAGCAGATTCGACGATTTCATTTATTGCAGTATCAATTTTCGACAAGAACACGACATACAATATTTTTGAATGTTAATATAATTCAAATGTGTAAATTAATTTGTATTTCAAATTTGCTTCAGATTACTAGGAATTTGAGATTACCGTGGTTTAGATCGTAAAGGTTGCCGCTGGCATGGTAATTCAATTTCTTAGTGCATACACTTGAGATTACAATGCAAGTGTGCTCAAAATAATTCCATAGTCACGTGATACGTATAAATGATATTAAACTTTATCTCCAAAATCGATTAGAAATTTTTAGCGCAGTCTCGTTCCAACACAATTGCACTGTAACAATTTTAAAAAATGTGACTGCTAAAGAACTATATTGGGTACAGAGTGATTGTTATTTTATTGCGTATACCCCGAGCTGTGCACTAAAGTAACCAGGTATGATTGCGAAACACAATTGGATTGACAGTTTTTATTTTTACAGCTTCACATGAAACGCAAAGAGTTTTCTCTCCGTGCTATATGCTGCACCATTTACTTCTTGTATTTCTAGCACACAAGTAGTATTTATACATAAACCAGTACAGTGAAACTGTATATATTATGCAACCGTAAACAGTTATTCATGAGAGGTTAGATAAACTTATTTACAGATCGATTTCTCTACTGCGAAGAAGCTTTGACATTTAACATTGGTTGTATAATGATTTTGTAAACTTTAGTAATGTAGATATAGAATTAATATAATATAATGGTAATACTACTAACTTACTGGTATTGTTATCCGGTTGGTACTCGGTTACTTTTAGTTGCGTAGTCAAAGACATTTGTGGGCGTATGTACACGCTCCTCCAATTAAAACATAACCTAGCAGTTTAATATATGTTTACAACATATAATTTTTGGCCAAAATGAATTTGATGTAGTAATGCGGAAACGTAGGTATTTACTATATTTCCTGCTTAGTGCCACAAGCTAATGATGAGTTTTATTTTACTTATTGGTTTCCCTGAAACGCGTAACAACTTGATGGACTATAATAATGAAGAATTATCTTATTATCTAGTAAAAGAGCAACAAAGTTCCAAAATAACTTAAATCCATAATTTACAAATAGTAACTTGTATTGATGTAGAGATGACAGATGTAGAGTGGAGATGACCCGTAGAGATGACAGGGGAAAAAACACGAAAATGACAAAACAAGACGAAGACGGCCATGATGCTGTCTTTGTAGACACGTAGACATTGTAGACACGTGTCTAATGCCCGGTTTCTTCATAATAGTTAACAGCGCTGTCAAGTTAACTGAGGGTTCCGGAATTACACGAGTACGAGTTGTTTTATAAAAATAAATTAGTTTGACGTGTGAACATTTTATAATTACTATAAAATTATTAACTAGTGAGAATATATTAAATTATATATAAATTATACTAGTTAAATTAATAAAACTTTGATTTTAAATTAAATTAATAAAATTAATTTAATATTTTGCAATTACATATTTTATAACCTCGAAATATGGATTTATTAATGCTCGACGTTAATGTTTTCTCTGACGATGATGACAACCATATATTTTGCGAGATAGGGTTAACCATTTTGAAAGATGGGACGAAATCGATTTTTTTGCAAGATTCCGTTTAATGACGTCTCTGTTTTTTTGAACTTTTTTTTAAAAGTTTATGAAACACCAAATAGTCGGTCTTTCGATGCTCAACTGCGATTGTAGCCTCCTATGAGCTGCCTCTGCAATATTATTAGTTCTCTATAAATTAACTTACATCAGCACTGGATTTACTTTAAAATAATTTTCTTTTTGTTTAATTCCGAAGTTTATTGATAGGTATATGGCGCTAGAAGCTCTCGGTGAATCGTGCCACGGCGAATCGTGCCGCGGCGAATCGTTACCGGCGAATCGTTACCGGCGAATCGTTACCGGCGAATCGTGCGCGGCGAGTTGTACCCAACCCTGAATTATTGTATGAACTTTACCTAGGTATGTGAGTGAGTAGTAAATAAGCTACAAAATTCCAAAATAACTTCAAGTTATAATTTATAAGCACTAAAAAACTTCAATTTTTTTAATTACTGTAATGGGGTGCAAGATGAAATAGAGGCTAATGGTAAAAACTTTTAAATATCTTGAATCGCACAATAGCTATTAACGTACGTGCTAGCGAAACAGATCCATTAGGTACGTAATGAGTTAGGATTATATCAGAACAGCTATATTTTTAAATTTTATCTGTGGCATATATTGACCAAGAAATTTTTCTACTTCAAAGTTATTAATGCTGCTGATTTCTTCAGTTTCACCAAACTTGTTTGTTAATCCATTATGCGCGTCCACCACAACCTGTAATTTGGTTACAGAATTCATGTGCCAAATTTAATCTTTTTAAAGAAAAATAATTTTAATTATAATTGAATGTAGTACGTATAATAGGGGAACCTAAAAAAATTTTGCAACATGGTCCAGATGGCCGCCATATTGGATGTGGCCTTAATTTTAATATAATATATCCCTGTAACAAAAATATAAAGAAATTGAGATTATGTGTCTCAATGACCATGTTTAGTTACTATTATATACTATTCCTATTACGTAATTTAAGAATATCTTTTCAGATCAATACTTAATTTGAAAACTTTTAGTGATATAAGTCCAAGTAAAAGTTCCGACTTTTATTCTGAAGTTATCCGACGTTATTAGCGCTAATCAGTGGAGGCTCGTGCTATAGTTTGCAGTTTTCAGAAAACCCCAAAAATGCAAACAAAAAATTATTAATGTAATATATAATATAACTAAATTATTAACTAAAACCTCCGATATACTTTCACTTGCTTATTGTGCTTTATATGGAAGAATTGAATGGAAATGATTAGTCTAATATGTTTGTCTTCCTGTCTCTTACACGTTGTTTAAACATCGTGTTTCAATCTTATTAAAAAATTAGGTCACAGTGTCCAATTATATTCAAAAAATCTAGTTCATCGTAAATACCAGTGTGGGAGAATTTTACAAAATTTTGTAAACAATATTTGTAAACTTCTTATTTGAATGGGAAAAAGTTCCAACCCCCACGTTTCTAAAGTACGCGCCGCTACTGGTCAATAAAGGGCAATTACTAAATTACACATTAATAAGATAAATCAATAGCTTCTATAAGGTATCCGTTGCTCTATATTTTATTTCTAAACTTGAAGATGTTTAGAAAATATAATAAAACTTTTATTTAAAAATATAAAAATAGTTAACAAACAACTTTCTGTAGGCACACAAATTTTATTCAAGGTGTTTATAATAAATTTTAAAATTTTTTCGACCTAAAATAGCAAAACAACTTGATACATAAATTCAAGTCCAATTTGAAAACATTTTAGCGCATATTCTAACGAAACTTTCGTTTTGAAGCTACGTATATTGTGAATTATATCCAATATTAATCCAAATTTAAGGTGATATTGATTAATTTTGTTGCTATACCTCCTTCTAATATTCAACGTCATCTTTTAGTTCAGCATTTTTTTTTAATTAAAAGAATGAAAATTATTGAGAAGTGAAATACTTTTCATCATTGTTTGCAAAATCTTTTCAACAACTTTTCTACATTCACGGGGAGTATAAATCTTACACCAAGAAGAAAAAGAAAGTGAAATTTATAACATCGTAATAATATTATGCAAAAGTTAATATCAATTCAGGATTTCTTTTTTAAAATTATTCGAGCCTACTTCAAGAAAGAAAGAAAAAATTTACAATCTGTATAATTTTATTATAACGACGTTTATTAAATTAATTTAATTAAGTTGATTTAAAATTTCCCTCACTTTGGTTGAAATATTGAAAAATTAAAAAAGGTTGGCATAATTTTTCTTTTGTTTCCCTGCTCTTCATTACTGATGTACTTCATAAAACCTCATAACTACCCCATCTTTGAAAGATTTCTAAATATTATAAATTATTTTGTGTATAATTTGGAACTACACAAAATTATTGTTTTAAAATTTTTTAGTAAAACTAATAACAGTTAATTTTTCAAAAAATCTACAAGTTGAGGTTTCTCTCGACTATGGAGTTTAACATTCCTCGCGTTCTGTATTAAATAACCCTATTACTATAAATCATTTTTAAAGCAGTTGCTTGTAAATTATTAATTGTTTGGTAAATTTTTAAATTAATTTCCTAAAAATTGGTGTTTTAATATGATTACATTGTATCTCAAAATAAAATTTTTTTCGCGTAAAAATTCCTTTTATGTAAATATAAAGTTACAAAGTTGCATTGTTAAAAATTTTATTCTGTGTAAAGTATAAAAGATGTTATGCTGAATAATTAATTAATATTGTAATAATATAAAAAACAATGTATTATTTTTTTTCAGTTAGTTTGATTGAAAATTTTAATTATTTTATTATGTCGGCGCTCTTTCTTTGTAAATAGGTTTTATTTGTTAATAGCAGTACGGCGTACTAAGAATAATAATTAAACCTTTTAATAATAAAGTATTAACGTAATATAAATTACACAAATTAAATAATTAGCATAATTATCTGTAAGGGTGCACTAATCCCATAAAATCCAATACACTTGGAAGGTTGCGTTTCTATGCTCTCTCTAGTTTATTCACTATCATTAAATTATAATGGGTTGCTCGTAAATTTCGTGCAGATTATTTTATCAAGTAAATAAAATAAATTTTTCACTTTTTATTTATTTATTCACTAACAGTCACCCACGTTTTCCAAATAAAATAAAGATTTTCAATAAAATTTAAAATTGTTTGCACAAAACAACATTCCTAAAATTTAATATCTGGCCAACTGAACAGAATTAGTATAAATTTAATCAATAAAAGTTTTATCATTTTTATATCCACGTAAATAGAAAATCGTTGTAGAAATCTTAAATCTCGAGATAAAATTATATTGCCCACGAGATGCATTCGCCCCATTGCTTCTGGAAGTAAACGCTTGGAAAGATAAGTCAACAAAACTTGCGATCTAATCAACAAGGGAACAAGCAACCTATTAATCACAATAGTTAAATTTAAAATTAATAGTGTTATTTGTCCATCAATATAATTGCAGTTGATAATGAGATTAAGCCATTAAAAAAAAATTAATTTTTACCATCTTGGTTAATCCTAATTTGCAATAAATATACTAGCTGCATATTCCCTACTTAATTTACACAGTAAATTAATTAAATTTACAGCGATATAGTATCTTTTTAAATTAATAAAAAAAGGATTGTAGCTCAAACGGATTCCGTTCTCTAAAGTACTCTCAAATTCAAATCCTCCTATCGCAGTTTCAAGATAAGCACGCTAGACTGGTGCTTCCTTTAGTGACTTTTTTGCTTCTAATTAATGAGCTCAACATTGATTAATAAAATGTTAATGTTAAAATTCAAGTAATTATTTTCAATTAGAATTATAGCTCATAAATTTAAAAGATTTAAAAAACCTATTTTATGTTACTGTTTTACTTTTTTTAATATCGCTGAATAAAATCCATAAGAATTAAGACTGTAATTCGCATACTTAATTTATCGTTTGCATAGTATTTCATTTTACGTTTCTCGTTTTATTCATTCATTCATTTATTGTTATCTTTAGTTTACTTATACATATTTATGAAGCCTTGCTTAAAATAAACAACAAATTTTAATCAAGTCTTAATTTAATTTAATCAGTTAAGCAACAAAACGTTTTTATTCAATTGATTCGTGATGGAAGTAGTGAAATTCGGTACTCACTATATCTTTTATTTTAAATATCCAAAAAATCACTTTTTAGAAATAAAATAAAAAAAGATTTCTTTCACGAAGCAACCTTTCAAACCAAAGGAAAAAAAACTATAAATTCGGGAAGTTTAAGGAAAATTTCCATAATACATGTCTAAAAAATCTGAGTGAACGAATGATAAACCACTAAAATCAATAATATTATTAATTTCCTAATAGTTCGGGAAGCAGTGACATTTCCAAAAATTCCGCAAGGCTAATTTTGTTTTAATTAATTATTGTGTATGTAATATAAAACTGTAATATGATCGCCCTCCATCAAAGTTGTACAACGGGGGGTGGCAGAAGGTTTACAAATAAAATAAAATTTCGATGAAAAAGTTTTATACCGCCATACGTAAAACTTTTTGTGCGAATTCATTAAATTACTACTAGTTTGAAAAGCTCAGTCCTCCGTCTCGAAACCACAACAGAGAGCGTCTTCCACCCACATAAGTATTGGTATACTCAATTATAATTAGACGATTTCCGCGTGCAGTTTGAATATTACCAATTTAAATAGTATTAAATGATCAATTTTATTTTTGTATGACATAATAGTATTATATAATTATTGTATTAACCCTTAGCTGACACACTGGGTATGAGACGACCCCAGCTAATGTAACTGCAATTTTAACTACTTTATATCGTGAAAATAATACTTGAGGCTCCATTTCTCATTAATTTAAATCGGAAAAACATTTTTAGAATTTTTATGTGAAAAGCGTCTTATTTTTATTTTTTCACGTTTCTGAATTTTTGATCATATTAAACAATTAAAATTACTGAAATTAGCTGTAATAGCTATTTACGAACGAGATAGAGTAACAGACCCATTACGTAATGGCTAATTACACCTTTCTACCTAAGTTCAAATTAATTAATTGTTAGGTTGGTAACAGATTATTCGAAATTAAATACTTTAATATATTACGGAGACAAAATGGGTACAAAATTACTGGTATAAGCGAGACAATCCGTTTCGAACATACCCGACACGACGCGAACGCTAGTTTCGACCAATGTTTGGCCGAAACTGCCGTCGAAACTAGCATTTTTGGCCAAAACTGGTCGAAACCGAACCTTCGCTCGGTCACTAAAAATTATATTCAAATGTCTGTATATCAAACAAATTAACGTTGTAGTATTGATACTCTGATTGGTATTAATGAAATATACACATATTTATTAATCAAAATCAGTTAAACTTATTTAAAACTTTTAAACGGAGTGTATGTAGTATATGGAGTCATACATGCTTCTTTGTTGTTAGAAACTTATTTTTATCTTTTTTATTGCCTACTATTGTCTACTAAATTTGGGGAAGGTTGGTTAAAGGGGCTTAAGCCTTAGGCGTCATGATATTAGGGTTTCGCAATTTACCCTTGCGTTAAAATTGAAAAATCGATTTTAAATTAAAATTAAATCTATATTAGTTTAAATACACACTAAATTTTGGATTTGTTCTAAAGATTGTAATTTTAAAAGAATTTAAAGATTAAAATAATTGTTTACACGTAAATTTTAAGAATGTCTTTTAAATATGGTTTCTAAATTTTTTAGAATTTGTTATAGAAATCTTTTAAAACTGGAGAACCATGTACAAATTTGCAAACAGATTAGGTTTACAGGTATTTGATTAAGATACTGTTGCTTCTGTGTATTACACAATTAATTATGTTGCATGGTATTAATTAGAGTAATGTCGAACATTCGCCAAACATATTATAGTATTACTCCTGAATACAAATTTTAAATCTCCAAGTGACCAACACTCAAAAATTAATATCAAAATTTTAATTTACTTAAATTTCTTATTGATTAAAATCATTTCAATGCCATATTTCAATCTAAGGACCTTTTATAAAACTAAAATTAAGTTGTTTATACTATTTAAGGTTTATAGTTTATATCAATGATTTGTATCGATAAATTTTTAAATTACTGACTGGAAAATGCATATTTTGTCAAATTTTGTCAAAGTCGATAAGTGGCTCCTTCTAATTTGTAAGCCACGTACCCTATATATAGATTTAATCCAACCCTGTCTACCTGGGATTGTACATTTCGACAGGACTATTTTGAAAAAAAATTATTTGTTGGTGTGCTATAGATTTAGTTATGGCAGCAGAGCTTTTTTGCCATCAGAACAAAAAATTAGTTGAAGTAATTAGTTCTGAGTTAGACCAGCAAACTGTTTTTTGCTGAATACGCTTTTATCTGTTAAACGAACAAAAACTGTTTTAAAAGTATACTGTATAAAAGTATGCATCCATTTCTACACAGGACTTTTCGATTCAAACCTCAAGACACAAAAAATATTGGAAAAATACACCAATTGCGATAATGGAACCCGAAATAATTATAATCAACTAAATTGAAATAATACTATTGAAATTTAGGGTATCCCTTTCAATTATTTTTTTTTAGAGTTTACAAAGTTGACTGTCTTTGTTCGCATTAATTTTAAGGATCTATCAAAGAGTCCTAGATGTAAGTCACAAAAATGAAAACATATGTACGAATAATGTAAAAGTATTTTATTTTAATATCCAATTATTTGACTTTGAAGATGATGTATAGCATTGCAATTTAAATATCTTCCAGGGTTTATTTTATTTATAGAAAATGTTTTATTTATTATAAAAGTTAACAACCTCAGAAAACAACAGATATTAATATTTTAGAATATTATATTTAGAATGTTATATTGTTGTATTGTATTTTTTTTAGATTTTTAATTTCTAAATTTTAATATAGTTATGTTTTTCAGATGCTAAATTATATATTTTAATATAATTAAATAAAATATTTGAAGTATAGCTGGGTATCTTCAAAAATATTTTAAAATGGATTTATATCCTATTTAGTTAAACAAATTAGAATTGAACATAAATATGAAATATTTTTGGATGCTTGAATTGTTTAACCAACAGCTAATTTAAGCATACTTTATGTATTACAATTAAAAGTTAAATTATGTGATTTACTGACTAGTGTAAGTCAAGTTTGAAATATATAGAAATATTTTTATAAATTTTGATTTACCCCCAAGAGACGTAAAAAATTAATTTCAAGTTTGCAATTTCAGGTTTTAAAAAGTTAATATTGAATTTGTTTCGTGTTCACGACAGTTCTGTAATAAGTGTTACTTCAAAGTTTGTATTGCTTAAGGACTTAAAAGCAAAGCAATACACTTAGATTAACCAGAAAATATATTTTGTCATGATAATATCGATTATTTAAATTGACATTTAACCTAAAATGTTATATTACGCTTTAAAATTAAAATTGCAAATAAAACATCAAACAATATTATTTAACTGAAAATACAGCAATATTTTGTGTTTTAAATTTGGCGCAGTACAAACGATCCGCTTATTTAAATTTTAATGCACCGACCGAAAAACTCACTCAACATAATGGCAATAATTTTCTGTATCAAAATCTAAGAACTTTTTTTCAAATTAATTGATTCATTAATTAAAATAACTACACGATCTCCCAATTAAAGGGTTAATGAATAAATCTGTTTTCTGAATTAGAAGACATTGTTTAAACTTTAGTAATGTTTCTGACAAACTTTCGTACTTAATTGGTCAATCAAAATACGTATACATTAGAGCGGTTTTACACTGCAAAAAAAATTAGTAAACATGGTATCTTATTTGATCAAATAAGTTTATTGCTCTCTTCACGATTAAAATGAGTAGATACTTAGCGAGCGCTATAAAAATTTTGCGCTAGAATAGAACGCTAATGAATTTTAAGTTCGTAGTTTTGACTTACTGATTTTTTTATCAGATGATCAAAGCAGAATATATTAAACATATAAAATTTACTTAGTTTCTGCTTTGCCGTTTTTCCAGCTTTTTATCCTTAAAACAACCTTAGATCCTAAGAATTTCACCGAAAAGGAAGGATAGAGTTTTACTAAAGTGAATATCCGTGATTATATCAGGACTTGGACAGCGTAAAAGCAACATATAAAAATTCTTAATTTATTATTATAAAATATTTGAATTTTATATAATTTTTAATTCATTCTGTATATTGTTATTGTCAAAATCAATAAGTTAAAATCCTATGCAGATTATTGTAGTTGATCACGAATCAACAATAACTTATATGTGTCGACGTAAAGCATAATATATTACTTATAAGTTAAATTGCACAGTTAAACTGTGGAGATGTAGCTCAGATGAGAATTAGCGAATACCAAAACATGTCAGCACTTTAATCATTTCAATTAGTAATTCGATGAGATTTAATTTAATATATGTAGGTATATATACATATATATATTAAAAACTTTCGCCCCCCCCCCCTGAAATTTTTGGAATCATATTAAAGTATTTGTATTACGGACAATATGTTTAGTTTTGTGATCGATGTGGAAAGTTGTAACCCAAAATATCTTAAATATAATACAATAATATATCCACAATCTAAAACTTGAAATATTTATTTTACTCATATTTTAATGGTATAAAAATAAAATATCTTGTTAGTGGACCCAAACCTTCAATTTGATAACTATCTATACTTATTAAATAAAATGTATTTTATTGTATATAAACTTCGAGGCATATAGGGTAGAATTGTGCTACTAATTGCAGAAGAAAAAAAATCAAATAAAACACAAGAAAAACAAAAAGTAAAATAAAAATGTTGGATGAAATCGTTACCAATTTTTTTAGCTCTAAATTATAGAACTAATTATTTTGTGGTAAAATTAGTTAAAACGTATATGAATGATGTTATTAATTCAAAATATATCCAATTATTTATAAATAATATATCTGAGATAAATGAGTGGGTGAGTGAAGACATACCTAATATAAAATCAATAGCTTGTTTAATTAATACTAATTACTTCGTATAGCTATTATACGGTAAACGTCTACGAAAAATAAAATAACAAATTGCTATTGATTATAAACAAATTTTATGTCGTAGGTACTATACAGTATTGATATAACATATAGTAGTGATCGTCAACCATAAAAATCAACAGTGCCGTAGTAAAGGCGATAATGCAAGGTTACATGTAGTAAATACATATGTCTTTAGAAATATTTTTAGTTTTTTGATTTAGAAAATTAAAGTTTCATTGAATTTTCGTTTATTATTCTTGTATTTTAAAAAAAAAGTGAAAATTTGATAAATTTAAAAAAAATTATTTTCAAAATAAACTCCGGAACATTACAATATTATACAGTACGCATTCCTCGACTACCTAATATTATGAAATTATAATGTACTAGGTTGGTACTACATATTTATTTATAACTCAAATTAATTAACCACATTATTATGAATTTTATCGTATTGAATACATTAATGGTAATTGATTTGAATTCCAATATGTGTTTATGATTTGTATAAACTTCCTAAGAAACTATAACAACTATGCTATTGTTATGTTTTGCATTGTAAATATACTTGACAGTTGTAATATTTGTTTAGCTAAAATTAATTATATTATACAAACAACGTTAGAATGAAACAAATTAATAATTATCTAGTCAATTTAACGAAAATTCAATTTCTGCTCATTTAATTTGCATTTAACATTTTTATTGTACCCTTTACCAAGCGTCAAGGGTAACTTACCAATTTTGTTAAATTTGATAAAATAAAATTTTTTTATTAAATTATTTACATTGTAGACACGGCTATAAGAACCATCATAGAAAACCAATATCTAATTGGTCAGATTAAGATTTAATAAATTAAAGCGTTCTTTAACAATAAGGAAATTAATATTATTGTAGATTTTGATATGATTTGTTATATTTGCAAAAGTTTTATTTTTTTAAATTTAAAGCCATAAATACAGGAATGCATTTCCTTACCCTCCAAGTAATCTAATTTGTTTGTACTGCTTTTATTTTAGTTTCTGTTTTTCTTCGTTATTGTGATTTAGTGAAAAACACGGGAAGAACACTGGGGAAATACTAGCCATTCATGTATACTTTTGTCTTAAAATGTGAAATATTTTTGAGGTAATTGAAAACAAAATAAGTTTACTTGTTCAAGCTTAGTGTTCAACTTATTTATATAACAATTTAGTTTGTACTATATTTATTTACTAAATAAAAAATGTATTATTGATGCGTCTGAATGGATCAATAAGATTTTCACAATATGATGAATTTTGTATTTATAACAACGATAAAGTGGTTTTTGTCAGCTATACAAACTTTATAGTAAACAAAGTACTTACTTTCATGAAATTGAAAATAATTTTGTTTTAAATAGTTCATTCCGTTGAGTTGTAGGTAATAAGCCCAATGCTGTTTTATTGGTCTGGACTAGACATTTTATTTATATTACAATTTGCATATAAAAATGTGGCTATACTATTTTTACAATGAAATTCATTAGGTAAGTGCACTCCAGAATACATTCTTAAAGCGACATATTTTAATAATAAATAAAAAGTCGTTTAAATAATATGTATGCATATAGGAAGTTGATCGAGTATTGCTAGCGAACTTTTGACAGTGCTAGAGCATAATCACAACACCAACATCAAATTCAATCCCATTGCCAAGTGTATGATCCCACTACCACGTGCTTGGTCGGGAGCTAACCGTATGCAAAGCTGATATCGACTAGCCGGATCCAGTTGCGTGTGAAATGGGACTTATGCTTGGATATTTATAATCGACATTCTAAAAGTTCCCGAGTTTGAGTTTCCGTTTCGTCGCTAAAGCGAGTGAAAATTTTTTGATGTTTGATCATTATTAATTAAATAAAATTTAATTGACTAATTTAATTTTTTTGTTATTAAAAGTACGTTCCATTTACCCAGCATTATTACATTGAATAACTTAATGCGATAACTGCTATAAAAATAAATGAATTTTAATTTTTATTTGCCTTTTATAAAAACTTTATTTTATTACTTTTTAAAAAGAGGCAATAAAAAGTACACTTTAACACCATCAACATTTTAATTTTTATATATGAAATTCAAAGCTTTGATTTAATAATAAACATTGAGGAAACGTGGAGAAAAATTTAAATTACATTTATGAGAGTAAATTAAAAGTAGAATTATAATTTCAAATAAAATTTGCAGTGCCAATTGCAAAATTTACGAGCAGAATTAGAATTTCTAAAGTTTTTCAAGATTTTTATTAGCTTTTTCGACTTGGATAAATGATAGCTCACAAACCTTACGCCATAAAGCAGAAGTATTAAAATAAGGTATTAGATTGAAAACATTCCCTTCTGAATAAGTGGGAAATATTAAATTGGTCCAGTTTTGTAAAAGTTATTAGCATTTAAATGACGTTCAAGAAATTTTCAAGATTGTATACCAATTTCGTGTTGTAAAATATTATTTTGTGTCGTAGTGAAATAAAATAAGTATTATTTGACTCGATATTATAAATTGCACGTTTCATGTGACTCCCGGAGCATCCTGCTAAAATGTAATTTCAATCATTTTGATTGAAAATTATCTTGTCTTTCATTTCTTGTCTAGTAAAAAATGGTTTATTCAATTTGCGTTTATTGTAGCTCGAGCGAGATTCCAAACCGAGTTGACCGAAAAATATATCGGCAGGATATAATATCTTGTGGACGATTAATATACGTTACGAAACACCGTTAGATAACTTATGAAATAATAGTGAATATTTATAACAATAGCAAGTTACCCACATAAAATTTTATATAACTAATATATTATAGTTTAGATAAAACATAAAAAATGAAAAACGTCAAGTTTGAAGATTTTCATGGGCTTCTTTTAAGATATGAAAATGAATGAAAATTTAAAATTATGTGTCATAAATGAACGGAAAGAAGTGCATTATTAAATTGAAATTTACTTACTATTTCCATCTACGTAAATTGAAGTCCATGCAAGTTTGGCATCGGTTAATAATCTTCGGTTAAACGAAGTTAACCAAATAAAAATTAAAAAACGCAAAGGAGGCATTAGGTAGTTAATCCGCAGCCTCCCGTACTTAAAACGTTATAGGCGAATTATTTTAATCATTGCAAATACTTTCTAAATGTGTTTTGTAAAATAAAGTTCCACTATGTACGTTCGAAACGATTTTAATTCCATCGAAGATAAACACCTCGTCTTTAAGTGTTTACTTTAGAAGACTCGTTAGAAGTTTTAATTTTATATCCTGAAAGTAACAACAGTTTTACTTTTCAACAAAAAAAAATAAATTCGTATTTTAATTTAAGAAGCATGTCTATCAAATTTAAATTTCATGCTAATTATTTATGAAAATAAAAATGTTAATTTTAATTCAATGCTTTTTAAATATTTATTTAGATACACAAACAAATTAAAATTAGATTTGCTGTTTTTGGGGAAGTTTTCAAAGTGCTAGCAAAGATATTATTTTAGAAAAATGTGGGACATGTGCATTTTGTGGTTATATGGAAACCGTTGATTTTATCGCTTTATCAATAAAAATAGCTTAAAGGAAAGTTTTGCAGTTACTTATTATTTATGGGTATTGCCAAAATGGGTCTAATTTTTTTAATAGTGTAAGAATCTGTAATCGAAAATTTTCTAATAGCTACCTAACGATTTGCATAGATAGCTATGCATTCATCGATTATTGAATAACCAAATGGTAAATAAAAAGCTTCCAATTTAATATTCGAGTCAAAATATTTTGAAATTAATTTTGAATTAACTGACAATACTGTTTATACGTTTTAAATTTAATTAGGGTTTCTTAATTGCACTTACAATAACATTCCATGGATTAAATAGATACTTAAATATTTTTAAATGTTAACATATAACCACTTATTATTGTAAAAGACACTTAAAACTTATAAACAAACATTTTTTAATTATATTATTTGCAATAATTTTTAAATTAAAAATCGCAATTCAACGTACTTTGAAAATATTTCGTTTTTATTTGAAAGTTCAACATGCAACTGTGTAACTTAAATGAAGATTGTGTTGTAAAAGCATGAGTAACCCCATTTACAGGTCGCGAAAAACTGGCGCGGGTGAGTCAGTGATGATGGCGACGCCTGCGCTTATCCTGACCTCTCTGAAGGCGTCGGTAATCAACCCCGCTGAAAGGTGAGTTTGCCCTTCCCAACAACCACTGCGAAACCCCGACAGCAATTAACAAAAGCTTCTCTAACCACTAAGTGAAGTATACAAAGTGATATCGGTTTACTTTACTAATACTTGATACTAACTATTTCATAAAATTATGTTATAATTGACTATGACATTAGAGTCGCTCCTCAATTGAAGCACGAATTACTCAATCCACGTTAAACTGATATATTACTTACAACGCTGCCCCACTACAGTAATCGCTATTACGAAAACAGTTCCAAAGCAAAGGCACTAATATAATTTTTTTTATTACAAAATGAATTGATGTAGAGTTGATGCTACAAAATTTATTAGGCTTTTTTATTTTTCCGACTTTAATTTAAATCAATATAACTCCAAAGTTAAATAAAATAGCTTATAACGCTGTTTAAAATTAGTTGATCGAAAACAAAACATTTGCATACTCAAGTAAGACAACTCATATGTATATTAAATTGTTATACATACATTGCATAACAATATAAAATTTTCAGGCTCATAAATGGCTAAAAAGTTTTAATTTAATACCGGACGCGCATGAATAGATTACAATTAACTTAACATATTTTATTTTATTTATTAAACTGCTGGTTTAAAATATACATATTTTTATATTATTCAAAAGTAATAAGCAAATTTCCTATACATAAAATTGAGACTGGAGTGAAGAATTTATCTATCAACGGCTCTTCATTGCATATCTCGAAATGGGCAGGCACCAGATCGGGCGCAGACTAGGAATAGCATAATTATAATGCGTAAAAAACACCTTAAACTTTCTCAGAATTCTTAATAGGAAGCCTCTCTTCAATTTCATTTTTCTTTTTTTGTACACTTGTAAACAATTACAGCTATAAAAATGCTTAAATAGAGTTGCAACTTGTGACTATGTTCTTGTGACATCATAACTTGTGACTAATAAGAACTACAACATTCTCAATTTTTTAATTTACGTAAAATATTATCCTTTACAAATCATCACCTTAAAGTTTTTTCGTAAGACTTACACCAAATGAATTATTTTGAAAAAACTCTTGTGAACAATTTTTCGTAAAGTTACAAGTTCCAAGCTACAGATATAAACTTCAAAAGTATTTAAATTAGCTATTTTTACTTTCCCCATACGTATACGTATGTATATGGGAAAGTATTGTAATCCACTCAAAAATCAAAATTTTGGTATTAAAATGTTTCTTATTATGCTCTGATACGATTGTGATGAATTTCAGTAACATGTTCGTCTGTATGTCAGTATGTGGTTGGGGTACGAATAGAAATGGTATCAATCGCACAGGTTGAACCGCGCAATCAAATGTCATGAAATTCGGCATAAACGTGCATCATAGTTAAACTTAGATGCCAGCTGAAAATGGGAAAATCTGTTGAAAATTGCGGAAATGATAAACTAAATAAGAAAAGTTTAAGTGTCAATTACTTTTAGACTACCATTTTGTTACTGTTTTATTTTTTTATTGTCTATTTGACAAAAACATTTGACATAAACGACATCTATGAGGTAAGTTTTGCGATGTCTACATAGCCGATTTTTTATTTTACACTTTTAAAAATTTTGTCAATTTTGAAGAGGATGTTTGCTTTCAACAGGGTTTGGTCTTTGGTACCTCCTTCTTCTTCTTAGAGTGCCGTCTCCTCATAGGAGGTTGGCTACTATGACGCTGTACTCTTCTCTATCTTTTACGAGTCGTATCAGTGTTGCGGCATTCGGAATACCAAACCATTGCCTCAAGTTCTTAAGCCAGGACTGCCTCTTCCTTCCGAGCCCCCGTTTCGCCTCTATCTTTCCCTGCATGATCAGTTGGAGAAAACCATACTTTTCACTTCGAAAGATATGTCCGAAGTAAGCCGCCTTTCTCCTCTTAAAGACGTTCAGGACCTCTCGGTTTTTACACAAACGACGAAAAACCTCCCAGTTTGTAACATACTTAACCCAAGATATTTTAAGCATTCTCCGGTACATCCACATTTCGAAAGCTTCTAGTTTATTCATGGACGAAACCTTCAAAGTCCACCCCCTCGACTCCATAGAAAAGTACTGGCAGACCATTGCACTTTGCGATTCGCCATCGGGTTTTCAAGTCCAGTTCCCGGTCACATAACAAGGTTTTTATTCTAAAGCAATTCTCGTGTAGCGAACATCCCAAGTATCTGATTTTGTCTACCCTCTCCAGTTGCTCCACATTTACATTTACCTCCACATACATCAAATATTTTGTGAAAAAATTTATCAAATTTTATAATGGTTGCAGTATAACCAGAAACAGAAACGGCACGGCCCTAGCAAGTTTTTCAGATAGTTCAAGATTTTATTGAAGATCCCTAATTAGTAAAACGGCAAAAAAAGGTCATTTATTACTTGTATTTCACATCGAATTTGTAAAATATCTAAATGTAAATCTGTCAATCGCTAGCCGTTTTGCGCCGCTCGTATGGGACGCTTCAGACCAGAAAAACCTGAGATAGAGCGACTTAACGACCCTGTTGGTTTTTAATAATCAAATATAAAATAAATCTTAAAATCAAAATAGCCATTCTATACTCTTTCAAATTTCGGGAGCCGGTAGTAAAGTACGGTGGCAAATATCGACAAAACAATCCGATAGTTTTTGAAAAATTTTCGTAAATATTTTCTTTGAAATCAGTGACATTCAAGTTGGAGGAGAAGCCTGTGTAAAAACCATGTTTTTTTTAGTACTACTCTAAAATGATGGATTTTATAGTGAATCCGAGATTTTTGTCGTGGTGGCACTTGTTAAAAGTAATCCTACTCACCCGCTGCTACGCTCCGAGCACTTCAGAATTTTTTGAAAAGCGCTGTACCATTACAGCGAAAATTACGAATCTCAAAGGGAGGGATCTAAGTTGTCAACTTAAATTCAGCTATAATTAACAGAATACAATCTAAAATAAATTTATTAATACCAGGTTTCTTACGAGTTAAAGTTATTTTATATTTTAAATATTCTAAATATTTAATTTTTATGAAAGAAATCGTACTCGTGTATGTCCGGAACAGCTTGTCAAAATAACCGCACTGTTAACTTTATGAAGAAACCGGCCATAAATCATGTTAGCACTAGCAAGGCTTAACGGAACTGCAGTCGGCTCCGCCAACTAAAACACTTCTGCATTTATTTACGTCGAACACACGTACCGTCAACAGAATGCGATTTTAACGAAGTCATTGCTTGAAAATCTCATATAAATAATTTTTCATTGCCTCATCCAAAAGCTCAGAATGTGTTCTTTTTGAATATTATGTATAATATCTATGTATTATCTTTTCTGTCTACTACCTAATTTTATTTTTATATTTAAGTGGCAAAGCGCATTATATCGCCTGCTGCTTTAACCCAAGATAGAATCTTAGCGTATAGTTATAATGGTCAATTTCTTAATCTTGGTGTATAATATACTATTGAAATTATTTTAGCAGAAAAAACATGTCGCTAATATATTTTATTGTGCTTTAAAAAATATTTATCGACGTAAATTTAAAATATTTGATATCGATTACAATAAATTGAGAAATACGTGCACATCAAGTGATTTATCAAATAATAAAATAACGATACAATTGTTTATGTCCAAAAGGGTTTTTGATTAATGTTAGGTAAACATTGAATTAAGTGAACTGAAAAATTTCTGTATGAATAAAAAATAAACAAAACGATAATTAAAGTCTCGATTAAAAAAAATATTCCTTTACTGTCTATTCTCAACAATAATTTAAAATTTTCATTTGGGTTGAATTTTTAATTTACTTAATTATCACAAAATTTAATTCAAAAACCATTTTTAATAAGTTAGCGTGTAAAAATAAACGAACAAATTAGAAAAATACAAATTTTTTAACTCTTTCAACCACGGACTGACACAAGAGGATTTAACATAGATATACATTATACATGTGCTTGTAGCAAAAATGAAATAAGGGAGATTAACTAACCAAATAAAACATTTTCCGATATGTGCGGTAACTACAAGGTGAGTGATGTTACCCGACAATTACTAAAATATGAAAAAAATATTTAATTATTATTATCAATCTGTGCACTAAAATTTATAATCAAAAATTTTTTTTTTAAATTTACAAATAAATCATATTATATTCAAAACTGATTTACTGACTAAAAGTAAACAAATTACATACAGTTTAAAGTGAAATTAATTCAAACGACGCACTTTAGTTCATTTTCAAGTTTTAGAAAATAAAAAGTCTATGTATACTTTAAATCATCTCCAAAGAAACGTTAGAAAAAAATTTCTGAAATTTTGTAAAATACTAATACAGAATCTGTGAATACTTCAAAGTAAATTAAAGCATTTTACCCAATAAGTGGATGGTTTTCGAGAAAAGGATTTAAAATAAATTTGGATTAAAAATGCTGAAATTTTTTTTTGTTTTGTTGAAAGTATTCTGGCCAAATCTCACCTTAAATTATATTACGACCAGAAAACAAAAGCGGACTGTATTTAGGTTTATAATACTTTTTCAAATATAATATATCCTAAATATAATTTTTATAAGCTTTTTTTTAATATTTGAAGTTAACCAGAAGGGTTACCCTGAAGGTAACCTGAATGAAAATCCATTTATTTTAACAAAAATTTTGCGAGTGACTTACCTTCAATCCAACCTCACAGAATAAAACTTTTTATAAAACAGCAAAATTAGTGGCAAATTGCACTTCAAAAAGATATGGCATAAATTTTCTGTCAGACGTTTACTTTGACCGCTATTTAGCAGAAACTTAAAAGAGTCAGAAAAGTTTTGTTTTACAAAACATACAACATTTAAGAAAATGAGCTCTATGTACAGATCAAAATTAAAATCTCTTTCCAATTATTTTGCTTGATTTATTTATTGTAGTTTTGTATTATATTTATTGCCAAACTTGAACCAAAAATTTATTATTTCTCACACAGAGAAAAAAAATTGTATATTAGTAAATTGTGAAGTTTCATTACACGATGTTTGTATGAATCAAATTTTTGAAGGAAGTTGAGTCGTTTTCATAAAAATTGTCACAAAAGGACTACGACGCACAAGGTCGTTTGATGTTGATTTACACTTTCTGGTCGGGTTAAAATTTGCCCATCGGCAGACTCGGCTGGTAATAACTTCTTAACATAGTTGCAACATAAAATTTACTTCACTAAAAACCGACTAAATTAACTAGAAACTACAACATGAAGAAACTGAACTCAACATGAGGTGACCGGGGTCGGTGATCAACTGCTGTTACAAAATGTAAAGCAATTAATAAAAAGATGATTGTTGATTAGGGCTATTGTAACCTAGGGGACATCAGGAGTGTAATTTATGAATAACTTAAAAACTTAAAAACTTATTAAAATTTATAAAATTACAGCTCCGATCATTACAATATGTTTTACATAATTTCTTATGTTGTTAAATTCTTATAAATTATGAAAACAAATACATTTTCGAAAATTAATTTTTTAACTCTTTTTGAGTTGTAAAATTTTGGACCAACTTCCATCTATATATAATAGAATTCAACCAACATCTACAATACAGAAAATTTGATGTTTAGCTACGCACTGTCGCACTCGTAAGTCGTAATATGTTTATGTGTTCAGTTTTCAATGAATGTTTTCTGTTGTTTTGTATTTAAAATCTACCCAACTTCATGAATTTAAAACTAAAATAATACAAATTTTGTTAGATACTCTAATTGCAAGGCAATCAGACAAAAGCGGATAAATTTATTGATTCTGAACAATTTTAAGTGTTTAACAAAAATTATTATCTGTAATAGTACGATATTTAAACAAAAAGTAATGCTTGCAATTTATGAAACTTCGTAAATGAGCTTTCAAAATTTTAATTTCAAATTTTTTAAGAGGTTGTTAAGAAAATTAAATAAATTTTGTCAATTTAATTACTATGCTTATAAAACTGATTATAAACATCGTTTTTTTGTTAGTAATTTGCATCAATCAATGATCACAGAACATCACAGATTGTCGATTTTCGGTAGATGTCCGAATTAAGAAATTGTGCAAATTTTATTCAAGAATTTCCATTTTGTAGTTTTTAAAATAGAAAATTAAGTTAATTTTTATATAACAATTTGAAAACAATTGTTAAAGAATTTTGATAGTGGTGTATTACATATATTTTATCGGAATCAAGAACAAAAACTAAAAAAGAAAAATATTAAATTAACCACGCTGACAAGAACAACTGCTTCAAAAGCACCCACAGAGCCATCTAAAATTAAGCGATTGAACACCAAACTGAACCGGATTTATCTGATTTTCATTCTTCTTTAGGATCTATTTACTATTGCTTGATTGCCTTAGATTTTAAGTGTGATTTTAAATAAAACATCATTTTAATATGCGATAGGATAATCCAGATTATCCTAGGAAATTAATTTCTGTAGCAAGATTCAATCATTCAGATAGTTAGGCAATTTATTATACATGTGTTTAATAAGTTATAATTATTTAGACTTTCTTTCCTTTTAGCAGTGGCACATATTATTAACATTTTATTGTAACGTTTATTATAACATTTAGGGTCAGTTTCACCAAAGTTAGTAAAATTAAGATTAAAAACTTTTGGTTTAAAAATTAAACGAAAAAATTTTTAAAGAGTTTAATCGAATCGAAAATTAAGTTAATCTAATTTTCATAATTGCTATATAATGACCTGAGGAAATATAGCATTTTAAGATTAGGAAATGTATATGATTCTATTAAAATTACAAAGTAAACTCAAAAAATATTTAAACGCGTTTAAGTTATTCATGTTTCACTAACTATTTAAACTCGATTTGGTCAATTAAACGAGTTTTTATAATAACTACCAGGTTTCGAGCGTTTAGCAAATTTAACTTGATTTTGTTGTAACGACAGTTTGAAATCGAAGCGAAACTTGAATTGACAAACTCTTTGACATACAAATCACCATTTTTAAATAAAACTTCTTTAGGCTCGACTTGAGAGTAACTCAGATCTTTTTTCGGACGGAAGTGACGTTCACGGTCCGATCCATAAGTCGAAAAGCAGCGAATCAAATTAATTTATTCCGACTCTATCCAGTGCTTATAAATAGCAGGTATCAAGGTTATCATGATATATGAGATATATGAGAATCAATTAACCAGTATTATTTCGTAATACTTTGAAGATACAGGGTGCCAGTAATTCCAATCAACACAAATTATTTCATTTTACAAATTAGATCTTTATGGTGGTATGAATTTCTGCTGTTTTTGTAACCCTCCTACCACTCCTCACTGTACAACTGTGACGGAAGACGGTCATATTGCAATTTTATATTAACTTCATAATTAATAAAAATAATTAACTTGGGCAAAATGGGTAATTCAGTTTTGTCGTTGCCTCTCGGACTATAGTTTGTAGATCTTAACAGTATATCTTTTTTTCGGAACGTTAGTTAACAAGACTAAATTTGCTAAACACAATAGAATTAATCACTGCTCATTTCAAATTTTAGAATGAACGGTAAAACATAAAAATTAAAAACAGAAATTATCTACAGCAATATTGTTATCGTTCTTCACTTGCACAAAAAATTTACTCCTGTTATATGAGATACGCGAATTCAATTAAAATGATTGAATTATTCCCTATCCGTAAGTAAATACACTGGCAAAAAACAAATGTATTTAATCTAAAATGTATAACAAACAAATGAAATATTAAATTCGGTTTTATTCTGCTTTTAAATTTTTATTGAAGAGCGAGCTAATAATATTTCACGAAAGTAAACAAAAATTAATATGTATAATATATGTAGGTATCACACGTATCACAGTCACACGTAAGTGACTCAAGTATTCCACTAGGACCAAAGAGTGGGGAACCCAAAAATTGGTAACGGCTGCGCGCCCGACGTGGGAGCCTTTTCTCAGAGCGATTGATTCTCTCCCGACTAAGGACTGGACCTCGCCTCGCCTTTACCAGCCTCGTGCCTCTGAAGACAGACGACTAGCCTCATAGACAATTCTTTCCTCTTAGGTAATTTCTTACCTTCTACCGTTGGGTCCCGCCACGTAATTGGACCCATTCCGCTTGCCACGATTCACATTGTCAGCGACCTTCGCTATGGGGTTCTCGCAATCACATCTCAGCCAAACTGTCGACAGCCTTGATACGGCTCTAATCGTATCTAAAGTCGGCAGTTCCCCGGCGGACGGTTGTGTGCTAATTCCGCAACCCGATGCCAAACCAGGCGATTCTCGCCAGTTATTTTAAAGAAGTGTGGGCTCCCATAAAGTAATTTACGATTCCGATTCCGGAAATATTTAGCTTTGCGCAGAGGCCATATCGTAACCAATGAGGTTGTTCGAGATACGATATTAGCTGATTCAAAACTTTTTTAGTGATACAGAAATCCAGTAAATGTGGGTTTTTGTTTCTGTCTGTTGAAAAATAGGTTGGGTGGCCTGTCGACACATAGTTGAAGTTTTTCATTGTTAGAGTTGTAATCATCATTTTCTCCAGAGAGTTGGTGTTTTGATTTGGAGTCGGAAGGGTATGTTGTTAAGAGTTGTTCATTGGATATACTTGCAATGGTCGACTTGCCGTGTTTGCATTTATGAAAATCTTGAGTGAAAAGTCCTCGTTTGTTGTGGGGAGATTTTGTGTTGCAGTAGTGGGTGTTGTTGATTTGGTCTCAAGGCGGGGAAATTTCTTTCATGGATTATCTTGTAAATTGTACTTCCTTTATTATATGCTGGGTGCTCTTTAATCATATAACACTCATTTAGGTTTTGTTTCACTAATCTTCACAATGTCACATGTACAAAGTATAATTTTTATAGACTAATCTTTCAGCAAACTATTCATCATTTCAAACATGCATTTTGTTTTATTATTTAGTTATTTATAGATTTATAATATACATTTAAAATTGATTTTAATTAGATGATTTATAAATTATTGTTTACATTTGTGAAATATTGTTAGCTCGCTGTTCAAAAATTTAAAAGCAAAATAAAACCGAATTTAATATTTCATTTGTTTGTTATACATTTTAGATTAAATAAATTTGTTTTTTGCCATTTTATTTACTTACGGATAGGGAATAATGCAATCATTTTAATTGAATTCGTGTATATCATATAACAGGGGCAAATTGTTTTGTATAAGTTAGGAGTTATAACTATATTACTGTAGATAATTTTTGTTTTTAATTTTTATATTTTACGGCTCTTTCTAAAATTTTAAAAAGGCCGAGTTTAATTGTGTTTAGTAATTTTAGTCTCATTGACTAACGTTCCGAATAATATTAATTGAGTCTAACTTATACAGGGTGTCACCGCAACCTTTGTACATCTTAGAAGATACTTTTTAATTAATATCCTTTAAAGTTCAGCTTCATTAAATAAATGTTCAAGAATAAATTGGTTATTGTTTATATGATATGTTAATAAGTTAATACTGTTATTGTTATTTATAATTTATAATTCATAATTTATTGTAATATTCAAAAATCGTTGTTAGTACATAATAGAAATATGTTAACTATTTAAAATTATTAAATCCTTGAATAATTTTAGGTTAATATATAACAACTCTTGACCATAACCTACATAATGTAATAGTTATTATTAGTAGATCACAGGTATAAAGTAGAAATGAATCAATGAAGTGCATAGGATAGCGAATCAGTTGAATTAATGGAAATTACAATAAATTATGAAAGTGTAATTTATTCGTTGTTTGCAAGGTAGGAAGCGCAAATCAATCATTGAATAGTAAGTTTTGTATTAACCAAAGTTAACCGTTTCTGGATCGACAAATTAAGTTGGTAACAAGCAAAAATAGTACATTATGCACCAAGGGAATAAAGTGATCCTTTTTTGTTTTTCGAATTTTTACAGTGACGTTCCGCCTTAAGTGTTGCTATTTTAAAGATAGTGAATGTTGAGTTTACAATATAAATAAGTGGTCGCAAATTATCGTGATTTCAGGTTATTGTATCATTTTGACAAATGACTACAAATATTTTCATAACCTGACTATTCATTAATTTATTCACAAAACGGAAAAAATTTCATGTCTCATGAAATCTTAATGTGTGCGAACAGTTGCTATTAACAACGCTTGTGAAAGATATATTGAAATGTTCTAAAAATTTAACGTGATAATTTTTCCCGTTGTAAATGAATATTATATCTCACTTTACATAATATACCTATATACATAAAATAGTTAATATTAGAATTAGAAGTTTACTTGCAAGAAACTTGAAATCCTTTTAATAACTTAACCTTCTAGTTAGTTAATCACATACACCGCAAAATTTTAAACAAACGAAGTTTTCCCTTTAATAAAACACAGAATATTCAAAAGTATTAAATATACTTCTATAAAGTTTTCAAGTATAATATTTATTTAAAATTGAAACGTTAACTAAAATGTTAGTTTTTTATTTACTATTACCTATATCAAAGAAAAACCAATATAATAATTATTTTATTTTTTAAATTATTTATATGATGATAATATTTATGATAAAAAGTCTTAATATTTATTAGAGCAAGGTGAAACAAATTATAAACATTTCAATTAAAAATTTTTTGAACATAATATTTTTTTTAAATTGTTGTAACTAAGTATAATTAAATAAATTTATTGTATAATGTAATGGATTTTGTAAATTTCCCTAATATCAAACCCGAATTATAAGGCGGTTCAATCAAGCTTAAATAAGATTTAGCAAATTACCTGTTAACATTTACAGACTTATGCATAGTCATATTCTTAAAATGATACTAGTTAGTTACTACTAGCTTTGTGTTTTACATGTTTTCTTGGCTATAAAATAATTCACTGTCATAATTTTTATCAAAGTCATTTACATAAGTGGCACCCTGAACACATTTTAAAATAATTCCATCAGAATAAATAATTGAAATGTTTTTGTAATATAAACTTCTTCCTCATATTTTTTATTATTAATACTACATTTATACTTGTTAACTTTTAATTATTATACCGGGTGTTGACTCGAATAGCCGAACATAACACGTAAAAACTTATTTATGCAAATTCCTGCTTCCCAAATTATTTTAGAGAAAAAATGAAAGACACAAAAAGAATGCAGAAATATAAACTACGTATGATAAAAGCATTAGATTTCATGTAATCTTTACTTATAGGGTCAAAAAATGCTTTTAAAATTGTTAAAATTTTCATTTATCAGACTGGCCATGTAAGTTTCCAAGGTAATTATTTTGAAATTAAATTGAATTTATTTCATGACCAGTCTGAAAAATGAAAATTTTAACAATTCTAAAAGAATTTTGGACCCTTTAAGTAGAAACTAGATGAAATTTGAAGATAAAAGTCCAAAATTCTTTTAGAATTGTTAAAATTTTCATTTTTCAGACTGGTCATGAAATTAATTCAATTTAATTTCGAAATAATTACCTTGGAAACTTGCATGGCTAGTCTGATAAATGAAAATTTTAACAATTTTAAAAGCATTTTTTGACCCTATAAGTAAAGATTACATGAAATCTAATGCTTTTATCATACGTAGTTTATATTTCTGCATTCTTTTTGTGTCTTTCATTTTTTCTCTAAAATAATTTGGGAAGCAGGAATTTGCATAAATAAGTTTTTTCGTGTTAATTCCCTATGTTCGGCTATTCGAGTCAACACCCGGTATAACATTGTTTTAGTTATCTATAAAAATACATGGTATAGAATGAAAATAATCGAAAACACATTGATTTAAGAAGATATAAAACACTGTCTAGAAAAAAAAGGGAAAGTATTTTTACAAATCTTGCACGAATATAAACATGCACTTTTAATTTATTTCGCAGCGAATTTAACGAAATTGTTTCAAAATAGTACGTGATTGCACGAGATCCCTTAGGTTGTCTTAGCAATGTAAGTATTTCAAATCGTAAAAGTATTTTTGCTAATACAAAAGCTATTTCTCTTTCTTTCACATCTAAATTGTAACTTTTTGTTAAAATTAAGCTTATTTTGTAAGTACATAATTTCAACTTAATTAAACATTTATTAAAGATCTGCAAGGAATAAAATAAAATATAAGATGTCCAATATTTATATAGATATTTATTTATAGACGGCAATATACACAGTTACGCCATTAAATTGTTAAAAGTTAAAATTGAAATTAATTTATAGATTTTTAATAGTAGGGGAATGTCGGGTGGTTTGAGTCATCGGGTGGTTTGAGCCACCGCAATTTTTGGTCTGTTGACAGTGAGATCTTTTGGTGTATAGTGTTAAATTGTTGTTAGACCAATACCTCACTTTTCATAAGGTTTAGTTTTTTAATAAATATTTAGTTCGTATTATTTAAAAAATACAATTAGTAAATTTATTTTTCATTATACCTTGCTGTTGTCCATTACATCCTCGGCATTTCCATTGTGCAGTGTAACCCCGGGAATTGTCCACTGTATCCCAGTACCTCGGGATACTTTGGACAAAATTAAGGTTTACTTTGAGACTGAATTCTGGAAAAACTATTGCATTTTAGTAGCCTATATCAAACTTAATAATCTTAAACTGTCTACCCTAAAGTTTAGTAAAAAAAAAATTATCGACTAACTTCTTTGGAAAAAAATAAAATAATAAAACGTAAGAAGTGTCCAAACCATCCCCAGTCTCCCCTAATTATAAGTAACTTTGTGATTTATTTTTTCTCCATAAAAGATTATAATTTGATAATAATTTGAACACCGATATTTTCAAAATAATACAAACGAAATTTATTTCAAAATTTAATGTAATTGATTTTTCAATGTGATGTAAAATTTTAAATATTCTTTAAATCCGATAAGTTATAGTACTTAAATGCAAAATAAAAAGTTAAATATAAGCTCTGCGTAAATACTTAGAGTTTAATTGTTAAAAGAAGAGATACAATGGAAGTGAAGGTATCCTTTGAAGTTATAAAAGCAAAATAGTAATTACAAGCTTAACACAATATTGAAAAGACGTGCTAAGCAAAATTTTCAACTGAGGACATAAACTACCATAAAAGGCTACCACTGGAAATTACTTGCATAAAGCTTTTAAATGACTACTTGAAATTTTGCTGAGCCTTTTTTGGTGAAATATTAAAAGCTGTTATCACATTTAAGTATAGTATTTTTATATTTAAGCGACTATTAATTTTTATGTAACTTTTATATTTTTTACTTGTAATAAATGTTTAAGATTCAAGATAAATTGAACCTATGACACATATTATTTTAATAAATCTAACAAGTGTTAGATTACGGTTACATTAAAATTTGCGTTAGAAAGCGTGTTAGCAACCACGCAAATAGCTTCAAATTATTTAAATTTTATAAACCCATTAGCGCTAAGCATCATTTTTTGATGACAGTTCAAATATGGACTCCAAAATTAATTTTGCCTGAATAATTTTTCATTCTTTTGATAAATGAAACCAACCACAGTTGAAAATTAATCGTTAGTTTAATGACGGATTAAATTTGGCTTAAAAATTACTATCCCACCAGGTAATGTTTTATAAAGTAAACAGGGCATAAGTTGATTTTATAAATAATACTATCTGTTTAGTTGCACGAAGTCAGTTGATTTGAGTCAAGAATTAATTAATAAAGCTTTACTTGACAACTTACCATTTGAGTTGGGTGTATTTTTTTTCAAATCGCTGGAAATTTTTCATTAAAATATTATAGTCCCTATTCTACCACTTCAAAATTTAATTTACTTTGTTCTTTAATATATAATTTCAATTTCACATTATGTCTTCCTAAATTAATGTGGGTTGCGTTTTATTGCTACATAAACAATGAAAATTTAGTTCATAAAATGTTTATTGCGATTGTACAAATATTCACATCTAGAAAATTTTAATGCTTTTTTAAAATATAACAATACAAAGTTAAAAAATTTATTCTCTTAATATTATATAGCTTATCTTTAGAGAAATATTATACTGTCAGGTCCGGGAAGACCAAACTTTAATTCTTAACTTAACTTGCGTACAACAGCAATTCAATTAAAAAAAAAAGAAATTTTTAAATTTTCAAAATCGAAAATTAATCATCTTTTAATTTTTATCTTATTTCTTAATGTAATAATAATTATCTTTCCTCTTCAAATATTCTTAGTCCTACTCTGTCAAAAGCATTACTTAAATTAATATCTTTTCATTGTTCTTCAAA
Source organism: Cantharis lateralis (assembly GCA_963170105.1). Taxonomy (NCBI): domain Eukaryota; kingdom Metazoa; phylum Arthropoda; class Insecta; order Coleoptera; family Cantharidae; genus Cantharis; species Cantharis lateralis. Next base: position 22,063,777 of record OY720630.1, on the reverse strand, counting down.
TAATAGATTTCTTCGTATGAATTTTTCACTTTACAGTTAAAATTGTATTATTTTAATGTTTTGTTTAAATTTTGTTTAATAAAAAGAGAAAATTATGATTAAAAATGTGAAGAATTACATTAAATGAGTTAATCAACCAAAGGAAAGAAAATATTACAGTGCAAAATTTGAGATTAACTAAGTAAGTTCAACTTTTTCTATCGGAATTAACTTTGTACGAGAGATGTTCCAATAAAAGTTTCAAACATAACTGTTTTGTTCCTGTTTAACCATGAAATGAACAGCCATCTTCTTAAATTTTTTATTATTGTTCACCTAAAAATATTAAAAATTTAAAACAAACTTTTTTTTTTATAGTAGACCTAATTTTGTTTTTACATGCTTGATTGGAAAAAATACAATGGAAAAATGGAAGATTGCTTTTTAATATAGTATAATTTTAAAATGTATACACAATTTAAAAAGAATCGTTTTTATAAGGATATGCCTAAGGAATATAAACATTCTTTACAATTCTATATAATATTTTAAATGGAAATTTCCCAGTATTACATAATATTCTTTTATCTCATTATAATAACAAAGTATCACTTTATTATAACGTCTTTCGTTAGACAACGTTGCACATTATGTAGCCAGTTACTCAATATATTTTATTATGCAACCAGTTATGTAAATAAAACTTCAACTACAGCTACTTTTATTCTAATTATTTTTGATTAAAAAATTATTAGATTTATTAAATTTAAATTTAAATTTACCACCTTAATAAGGAAATAATATTTATTAGTTATAAACCAGGGCTCGGAACTATATGCGCTAGAAACCAATGTAATATGTGCATACGTATGCATTAAAAAACAGAAAAATATGCGGTATAATATGTAGTAAAAATGACGATAATATGCAAAAATATACAATTTTTTGTTTAATCTTAAAATAACAAATGAAGAAAGTTGTAGCTAACAATTATTGAAGAAAAAAATATTTAAAATAAAAAATAAACATTTGAAAATTATTGAAAAATATTTAAGTCTTTATTTCTCCTTTCATGTGCATTGAGTTTAATTTTGAATAGATCACGAGAGCTCTACGACGGGTGAGAGACTGACTAATAGCCCAATATTAGTTTTATTCTCAATTATGTTCTTTTGGTTGCATATTGTGAATACTGTTAGTTTATGCCTGCTTTTAAAATTTCCCCGCAAATTTTATGAAACTACCATGTGTTTACACATTTTTGAGTAAATATCTCCCAAACAAAAAGCATTCTAAAGTAATCCTTTCTATTATTTATTACTTTCTCAAATAAACATATTTTTATACCCTAACTAACATTTTCTAGTTAATGATAGGATCGTGGCTGTAGGTAGGAAAATATACAATTAATTTAGACACGAATTTTTTTCTCTTAAAATCAGCAAATCCACCATACACTATTTAGTTCTTGTATGGCTCTACGTCCCTGTTTTATTCTACTGTCAATGTCCCTCTCGAAGTTTGGGATTTTTGTAAAAACCAATCCAAGGTGTTTAAATTCTTCACAGAATTCCTTCACATCCAATTCCAAGCTCTTATTTCCTGCCCCCACAGCAAGATATTCACTCTTCCGCACATTTATCTGTAAGCCCCAAGATTCATATTTTTTTCTTAGCTTGCGTGTCACATAAAATGCACCTTCCTCATCCCCGGTCCATACCGTACAAATGAGGTTAGAAGAACTCCAATGCACCTTATTCATTGCATTTACAGTTTCGTCTTCACGGGTTTTCATTTGTGTAGCGTTCCATAATTACTAATCGCAACAAACAACAACCTAAATCCGGTTCAGCACTATTATTGAGACATCTTATATAAAGTCTGTACTCTAACTTGACTAATCTAGACTAAGGGTTTTCTGTAAAATTTACTTACCCAAATTTGATTGTGGCGAGAAACGACTTACGCCTTCTGGATGATTCAAATGTTTATTTTCGTCATTACTACTCCATGGAATACTAAACTTGGATCTATATTTCATTGTTGTAAATGTATATAACAACGGATTAACCGCAGAATTTATTGGTAGGACAAAGACAACCAACCAAGAATGCAGATCTTCTGTTTTAAGAGTTATTAAATGAAAACAATTTTAATCGATTAAAGAAGTTACCTGTTATTTGAATGCCGGATAGAGCTAACAGTTTGGCAATAATTATGGGAAACCAGCAGCTGACATCTGTTAATACAATAAAGAAGAATCTAATTGCAAATTCGTAATCTGTTTTTGGTAAGGAGGTAGCGTTTCTTGTTTTCCAAATACTGACGAACATTATGCAATAAACCATGGCAATAAAAAACAAACTGAAATGAACATGAAAGTTGAAATACTGAAGTACATTTAATTAAATATTCATTATTAATTTGTTTATGTTTACATTTCTATACCTCAGAGTATTAATCCCGAATGTTATGATTGCCGAATATTTCCATCCTACCAGGAAAGGATCGTCAATATATAGTGGAAAGCATAATCCATTTAATCCATAAAAACGTGTACTTGAATAAAATTCCATAGCTGTAATAAAATTTTGTATTAAAAGTCATTTTAAAGGTTTTCTGTAATTGTGCTATGGACTAAGCGGTCACATAAAATGCTTGCCTGGTATACCATATAAAATTAAATGTGTTTTTTAAACATCAAAACAAAATAAAATTTAATTTTCTCAATTTTAAAATTATAGCTACGCATCGTCTGTAGTTATTGCGGTTTTTCAATCAATATTAATTCAATTATAGTCTTTTCTTACTCACTGTGTCGTTAAATATTAGTAAAGCAGATGAATTTATTTTTGATACAGATACTAAATTTTCAGTAGTACGCGAAAGCTGCCATATACACCTCGATCTGTTGTCAGACTGGTCGTCAGACATCAAGTTGTTGCACGTAGGATGTTACTGGAATCGTATAAGTCTGGGTGGTTTTGAAATTTTATTAATTAATTCATAATTTCTTGGTATTCGATGTCTTACGACCCTATAACTTTACCAGACATAGGCTCATCTTGTTAATCCATTCATATGAGTCAGTATACTGGGCATGCATGGGCTAAAGCCCATAAAATATTTCATGAGCGGTGAGATAAAATAACGAAACTGTTTACGGCACTGTGTATACATAGATAATCACAGTTCGATTATAATTTTGTTAAATAAATCATTTTTGCTAATTCTTCAGTATTTTGATATGCTACTTTCTAAAATGAAGTCAAAATATTTTATATGAATTTTTAAAATAATTTCTACTAAAACTAAAAAGGTGATATTTATTGGGGCACAAATAAAAAACCGAAAAAGGGGTACAGACGTTGCTGAACAGCTATGTGTAATAATTTCACATTAAGAAATTATACTTAGTTCTAATGTAATATGATTGTTTACTACTTGTGCGTGAAAACTTGTAGTTTAATTTCAAACTTGTCAAAATTTGTTAAGCAACAATTATTTCAAGTAATTCTAACTGGAAAAATTGTTACAGTACTCTGCTGAAATTACATTTACACTGGCGAGCGACATTAATATTAAATTTGTCTGATCCTGAACATGCGAGCAAAACCGTCATACATTTAGTTGTGCCAATGTAAAAAATACATAATAAATGTATATAATTGATTAAAAATTCAGTGTGTAGGACAGAGTGGTAATATATTGATCACCTTAAAGATAAATAAAATTGTAGACCTGGAGTATGTAAAAAAAAAATATTTTCATTGGATAACCTTCTTTGATGGTTTAAGAAACCAAATAGTATTATAATAACAATTAAAAAACTATTCTGAATTATAAAAAACAAAGTATTTTCCATGATCGATATTACCCATACGTAGGACCTAAAATATCGATCACTGGTTTGGGAAATTTCGACTATTTTCTTTACTCTTAATGTAATAATAGTTATTTAATATCATTGAGTGCAATATTGATCAGTTCTGATATTTAAATCAGCGGTTCTTAAATAGTGTTGGATGAAACCTTTAGGATTCCGTAAAACCATTATACCCCAGACCTCCCATGGCGGACCCCTATTATTTACACCTCAGCTTCCTAAGCAGAAGATTGGATTATAAAGGTGTTTTAGTGGAGATTAAGTGCAAAAATGTAGATTGGAGCATAATTGCAGTCACACTTACTCAGTTGATGAGTCTTGGAACTGGCAGACGTGTTGATTTTTTTATAAAAATTTTATGTTCTCTACTTTGTAGACTTTCATTTCTGAATGGTAGTCCAATTGAATGATGAAGTAAAGTTATTGATTTCGAAAGGTTTTGATGGAGGAAAAACAGATTCTTGGAATTGGTTGTACTGCATTCAGGATAAGTCTGATAGAGATGTATATAGTTTTTTATTGAAGATGCCGTATGCCAAGATCTATTTTCGAGTAAATAATTCTGAATTATTAAAATTCGGTGAGCGATTAATCTGTGCAGGGGCATAACTTAACTTTGTTGAGTTATCCTCTTCAAAGATACTCAACTGTTTTTTTTTACGAATAGTGAGCAACTAGGAATGAGCTTTTTGGATCACGATTCCTCAGTAATTAATTTGTTTGTTTTTCTAGTTATTTTTCTAGAATCTCTCTCCTACAACTTTTATAAAATTTGCATCATATCTTTAAATTAATCTATATATACATCTTTAGACATCGTTGTAAATTGCTACTTATTTGTTCTGGTTGGTGATTTAACTGTCTTTCTAATTTTCTGGCATATTTGCGTCTGTTCTTCTAATAGAACTGTAACGGGAGAAAAAGTAGAAGGGATCTTGAAACACGAATTGTAGATATAGGTTAACGCCACGGTTGAACGACAACTAGTAGGTCCAGAACCAACTTGCGGAATAGCATATCTGACTCCAAAGGGGCTATCAAGGAACTGCCACGTAAACAGGATGGAACTGATGGAGTAAAACTTGGAACGTGGGACACAATAAGCCAAGAGCTTCAATGCAGATGGACCAGGAACCATAACCCGTTCAGCAATAATAATAAACTTCGCAGAATCAACATTTTCATTGAGTTCAAATTTTGGTTTACCAATTTAAACAATCCCTATACTTTCTATAATAAAACACTTGGATGGTTGAACAAGATTTCGTAAATAATTTTAAAGTCAAACTACATAAATAGGAAGAATAATAAAAGGAGGGGAAAACGGATTAAATAAAGGTATAATAAAATCTTATAGTACTCAAAAATGGATAAAAGAACAAACCGATTAGGAAACTTAAAATATCTGTTGACTTGTCCAACAAGAAATCTGGCGACGGATCGTCATGTATATGGCAGCTTTAAAAGATAAAACATTTTCAAGATTCAGTCACCGTTATAAATTTTAAAACTTTTTCAATTAACTACGTTATTATTCACTTGATCAAAAACTGCAAGGAGAGTTAATTAATTTTTTCATCCTTAATGAAAAATTAAAACACAGCTAAGCACAATAGTATCTAATTTAAGCTTAACGTGATTAAAAATATCAGCAACCCTTCTGTCAACTTCTTGAAGTTTATCCTAAGTGAGCTAATTTGGGGTGATTTTATAAGTGTCGATGTTAAGAAAACTACTGGTGCGAGAATGTACAATAGGCACACTTTAAGTACAGATCCTTTCCGCTTTTTTCCAGTTTCAATTCAACATAGTATTAGCAACCATCCTGAGTATCTCTTTTATTCTTGTTCGCAATGAAGCGTACATGTCAATTTTCCGTTGCATTTGAGCAATAAATTTCAGTTAATCGATGACACCAATTGATTGGCTAAGATAATATCATTTTCAATTGAAAATTTTAATTCCACTATGAGTGTTGTCAAACTAGCTCAAAACAACATTTTCGTTTCGTTCACATACAAAGTTAACAATTGGGATAAATTTTTAGCAGGAATTTATATGCAAAAAAAGTTTCTCAATTTGGATTCGAACCCCAAACGATAAAAATCGTTTAACCTTAATTAATTAAATAATTTTTCGATAAAAATAAAAATTTGTGAATTTAATTTTTTGTTTTGTAGCTGCCTTGTTTATTATTTTCTGCTTTTCTGTGGAATGGATTGATTTTTCAAAAAATTTTACTAGACAAAAGTTGTAGTCCGTTAAATTTTCCATCCGGTATGAGGCGTCAGATTTTTTGTAAAATGTTTCGTTTAAATGAACAGGATCTTACAAAAAAAGCTAAAAAATATATGCTCGAATTTCTCAACATTTTTTTACTTACTTTAATTCATAACTCGAAAACCGTTTATTTTAAATAATCAAAGGTGTAAATCTAGTTTGTAGATTATTTCACGCTCTTTTAAAAAGTACTAAACTATTTTTACTGAAAAATCAATAGTTTTGGTTTATGGCCAAGTGAAGGTGAAAATTTTAAAAATGCTTTAAAGAGGCCTAACTCTCGAGAATTTCAATTTTGAAAAAAAAATTGTTAAATAGTTTTCTTAGAAAAATTTCCTCTATTTCCACCTAAGTTATGTAAGGTGTGTCCGGGGACACCCTGTATATGGTATTTAGTTTGCAATACAGGCCTATCAGACCCTTGGCTTTTTTGTCATTATATTCCATTTTTCCTATCTCGAGTGTCTTCCTTTCAATCTTCCAATTCAATTTCTTCCATGTCTTCCTGCACTTCTTCTCTCCAACGGTTTATAGGTTTGCTTCTTCTCTTTGTTCCTCCAAATTCCATACTCCACAACTCGCTTGGGGTTCTATCACCGTTCATTCTCGCAAGATGTCCCCACCATCTTAGTCTCTGCGAATTTATACACCTGATTATACTGATATACTCATACCTCTCTTTCAAGTCGCTATTTATGTCCTTATGATCCATTGACCGTTCAAGTACTTTCCTTCATGTATCATCCTTAAAATCTTCCTCTCCCATATATCGAGTATCACACGTTCTCCCTTCCTCACTGTCCATACCTCCGCTCCGTATTATTATTTTCAATGCGAAGACACTTCTCGTGCCGATTTCCATTCTTGCATTGATGTCATCTTCGCATCCTGGTTTTCTTGTTATTACTATTCCCACGTACGAAAAGTTGTTCACTTCCTCGAATTTTAGCTCTTTAACTCTTAGTGTCACATTTTACACCTCTTTTCTTCGAAGACCTTATGGTTCCATACCATTTACTTTCTCTATATCGATGGTTGTACTTTCGACTTCTGTTTTATTTCCGCCGTATTTCTAGCTCATCTTATTAAGTTGCTTCTAAGAAACGCAGATCTTTTCTCCCCTGATGAAAGTTTTACTTTACTTCTCTCGTTGTTGCCATTTTTCATAGTTCCTGTTATTAATTCCCTTGTTCTCGCATTATTCCGTTAACGAGAAAAAAACAGACACCCGGAACTACTCCGGGTGCTGTTAGCTACTAGTCCAGTAAAATAAGCATTCAACTTCGAAATGAGAGAGAATAAGCTGTAAATTGGTATAAACCTTTGTTTTGGCTTTCTAAATACTGGTAGAAAAGTCTCATATAATCTCTTGTCCGCGTCCCAAGATATTAAAGGTCAAAGGTCACGAAAATCGGTTTTTTGCAATTATCTCGTTTTCTATACGAATTACGTTGTTTAAGTTCAGGATATAACTTGTAAATCATAAAATTATCTACAATTTTCATCTCAAGTATTTTTTTTGTATCATCAAATTTTCTCATCAAGCAATTTACAGCTTATTCCCTTCCCTTCCGAGGTTTGCCCTTTATTTTGCCTTATTTGACTGGACTATATTACTACTATAAATTTTGCTCTAATGTATGTATCTTATAATTACTTTACACTTTACTGCGTGATAGACATGTATTAAAGCTTATCGTATCGACACTACCTGATTTGATTTGAATAAACATAAATATTTCATTGCAATTTATAAAATTTAACTAAACATTCTCTGTGTAAAACTGTAAATACGATTTTCTTTATTATTTACAATAAATACTTTTTAGTTAAATTTAATAGATCCGACAGACAACACTATAAGTAATCCATATTATAAAAATGTAACGCCCGAAACAAAAAAAAAAAAAAAAAAAAGAGAAACCTGTTTGACAAATAAAAATTTACAAAAAATATTCCTATAGCTCTCATTTAGGGGGTAAAATTGATTGTTCTACACAACCCGTGCAACATGAACTCTATATAGAATAGATAATTAATTATATTGAAATTGCAACTCATAAAAGTGGCATGACGTCAATGCTGCACGAATGGCACTTAAACGAAATTTGTTTGCTATTTTCTTCACACTATCTGGTAACCCGACATTTGATACGTAGTTTCTACAAGATGAACATTTAAATATAATAATAATAATTTTAAATTATATTTTTTGTGCAAGTACCCCATTACATTTAAAGCCGTGTACGAGTACATGGCATAAATTCATTTTTAATCTAGTAAATTAATAATATAAAAATATAAAAATTAAGAAGTTAGCTATGATATTAAACAATAAAAATGTAATTATTCTCATAAGTTTTCAGCAATGGTTATTGTTGTTATCGGATGTTTAAAACAATTTAAAATTAAAGACAGTATATAATATCTATTACTCTTTTATACATATTTATGTAAATATTTTATTAGATTTTTTGTTATGAGAGGTTATTTTGCACAATTAATTTAATTTTGTTGCTTGAAATATTGATTGGTTTCAGAATGAATTCTTATCTTGGATACCTAATTTTTTTAACGCTCTTATTTTAATTTTTGAATATATACTTGGGATAACTGCAAATCCAATTCCAAGGATCCATATTGTAATCATTGCAATTAATGCTGTTTTAACATTCATATTTGAAAAGTGTCCAAATGGAAGAGAAATTAATAAAAATCTCTCTGCCGACATAAAAGCTAATAGCAAAATAGAAACTTCTGAAGAAGTCATTGCTAGAGCTCCAGAAAATATGCACAACCACGATGACATCCAACTGTATGCATATTGATTATAAACACCCCGAAATTTGAAATCCTTCACAGCAATAATCATTAAATAAATTCCCATTAATAAATCACTTCCTGAAAATTAATACATGTTTAATTAACTTTGAAATATGTAATTTCATACCTGCTAAATTTCTAATCACCAGATTTAAAACTTTATTATCATCCCGTATCGTACACCTTCCCCATATTACTAAAATATTTCCAATGCATGTTATAATTGATGTAATCCATGTAGCATAACGTAATATAGGTTTCTCTAATAAATGAGTTGTTGAAGATATACCTAAGAATAAAATAATAAATTATTTACCACGATTATTTATATATGCATGTCTTAATTAATAGTACGTTATACAATAAGTACAAAAAGGAACAGGTTACGGAACGAGTAGACAAATTTTGCGCACGAGCCGTCAGAAGAGTAAGTGTAGTCTAAAAGTTTAGTAATCTTTTCCAACAACTTCTAATTTAACTGAATCTCTGTCTCTATCGGATGTTACCGGTCGCTCGGTTCCAAGTCAACTGAAGCGGGCTCCGCCCACTGAAACACACTCTCGCCACTATTTACGTCGAATACAAAGTATCGTCAATAAAAGGTACAAAAATGTACTTTCTGATTCTGAAATCAATATTTCAAATTAGATTATTTTGAAATGTCATGGAAAAATTTATGTTGATCATCTGTTTAATCGCTTCATTTTAATGTCCTCTTTCAAACTCTACCAGAATTTTAGTGATATCTATGAAAACCTGAGAGGGTAGCTAGTGTACTACACCCCTTACACCTATGTAGTTGTGTAACAATATTTGTCATATCATATTTCTTGAATGCTACCAAGCACCTCCCTAACTGTAGGTTTACCACAGTTAACACATTCAATTTTAGCGCTGATAAAACTATGTTGTGGTAAAAGGAAGCCTACATCCGCAAGGACAGAAATAGAAAATATTACACTGTTCATTAAAATATTATTGTTGTGATAATAACTGACTTGTTTTATGATCTTAAATTAATAATGAAATGTATTTTGAAACATAATAAACGTTAATGTTATATTTTAATTGATTTAAAAAAAAATGCTGTTAATATACTTCCAAATTGTATAGTAGTTTCATCAAGTATTAATTGTATACACTACAATTACTTTTAGTAGTCTCCTATCTCATCAAGTGTAGTTTGATTAACTTGTTATTATTTCCATAGCTCTGGGAGTAAAATAATGTTAAATTTAACCCTTCGTTTCATGGTGTGCCAGATATGGCACATACCGAAGTTTCGATTATATTTCCTACGATTGAAGTTAATGCCCAATTTCAACTATTGTAGCATATTTGTACAACACCTAAGAATAGATAAAATTGAAAAAAAAAATTTAATAGGGCACAACAGTATAGATTAGGCATAAGAATAATCAGAATTTTGTATAGTTGGTTAATCTTCAGTGCGACGTGTATTTGTTTACTAGTTTTCTACTGAAATTTTTCAAAGGAAAATTATGAAATTGGTATGGTAACATAGTAAAGGTATATAATATAGTGTAAAACAATAGTTTTAATTTTATAACTATTATTGACCAAGCAGCGTAGTAAAAACGGTATGTGCCATATCTGGCACATCATGATCATAATGATCACTATGCAACACTACCGTACATGTAATAAAATTTATTGTATTCAAAAAAGGGATAACAACTTCCAGGTAAGGAACTTGTCTATTGTAATGTTTTGAACAAAATATGAAGAGTATTAGGTCCTTTATTAAATTTTGATCATTTTTGACCCTTTATATGCTATGATAACGCAATTTAAAAATTAATTTCACGAAAATCGTTTGTTTTAAAAATCAGTACTGTATCATTTTTGTGCAGTTTATAGACTAATTTAGGGTAGTAGAGAAGCCTTTAATTTTTTAATTTAATACAGTAACTATATTTTGGTACTTATATAAATTTAATAGTAAAAAATATAAATTTTATGGTTTGCTTACACCTGAATCTGCTTGTGGTTTAACATCTTGTTTCTAACCACCCTTCCGTTTGAGGGATAATTTTAGGTAACTTCGTACATTTCAAAAGTAAATTTTATTAGTTGCTCAAGAAGTTTCTCAAAAGACAGAAATTGTTTTAGTTTATACCATACTAAGTAATTTGAGATTTTTCAATAAACATCATTATTCACATGATGTCCCATATCTGGCACATACCCATTTTTTTTAAATATTACAATAAATTTTTAAATTTGAATTTTTTCTTTATTTTTCCCATTAACTACAGCATAATAAGTAACCAAAAATATTTTTTTTTTTTAAATTCGTTAAATCATGTAACGAAGGGTTAATATATATTCTATGTATTGGACCACATACTCGACATTCATTAATATTAATTTATTTATTTAATTTTATTATTATGCTATTTTTACTAAATAACTGTGTTACGACTTCACATTTTAAATTACGCGCACTTACTAAATCGAACAGCGCATGAACATGAACTGTAATGGCGAGTAAACGTGTTAAAAGTTTTGTACGGTAGATTCAATAAATTGTGTCAAATACATACTTTGACACTATAAAAGTATTGAACTTATTCAATAATTTAGTGTTCATTCATGACTGTCATTTTTAAGTTCTGATGCTTTTACATTGGAGGCGCAATATAGTACTATAGTGACTTTATAAGATAGTGGCGACAATAGTCCTTAAGTCGACCCAGGATGTCCCAAAACCACATTATAAAGAACAAGAAAGTTACAGAGGTTTAAAGTGGGGGGTGCTGTGGACATATTTGCATCCCCATCTTGAGAAAGATATAGCAGATAAACAGAGTTCCTTTGCATCCTAACAATGTTACTGACTACACATAAACATGTTTCTCATACCCATAGCCACAAAACGTAACACACAGTTTTCCGTTAGTTACGTCCTATACCTTCTAACAGAAAATATCTGCTCCAAGTCCAAAAGCGTGTAAAAAATTAAAGAAATATATAATGTTGGTTGAGTTTGTTTGAAAAAAATCGGATAGTGCAGGTTTTCGGCAAAAGAGAAGCATCGCAATGGTTCCTAATATTTTGAAGTTTTGAATTTTTTGTAATTTTTTTTATTTGTAGGTGAAAAGTGAAGTCTTACAGGTAGTATGTCGATAGTTAATTCATAAAAATGAATTCTTGTTTTATATAAATTTTCTAACCTTTAAAATTTCTTTCCTGTCGGGCGATGCAATTGACAGTGTGTCCAATGTATTTCATACCTTTTACTCGTCTGTCATAGGACTACTAATGTTTTTTGAGTGTAAAGTAACTACCAATTGTAAACAAATGAAAGTAAAGAATAGGAAAGCAAGGAACAATTTATTTAAGTTGAAGTAAAATCATCCAGTGAGTCTGATTTTGAAATAAAATATTGCTCAATTAAAATTTTCGTAATAATTTTTAAAGTTTAATTAAAATATTATATTATAATATTGTTCGTAATTTATTTTTTTAATGTTTTAATAAATATTTAGTTCGTATTACTTAAGAAATTCAATTAGAAAATTTATTTCTCATTATTCCTTGCTGTGCTGTCCATTACATGCCCTGCATGTCCAGTGTATACCCAGGTAATTTCCACAGTATACCAGTACCTCGGGATCCTTGGGACAAAATTAAGGTTTACTTTGTGACTGAATTCTATAAAAACGATTGTTTCTTAGCCTATATAGTAGCCTATATCAAAGTTAATAATCTTAAACTATCTACCATAAAGTTTAGTAAAAAAATAATCGCCTAACTTCTTTGTAAAGAAGTAAAAATAATAAAACGTAGTGTCCAAACCATCCCCAGTCTCCCCTACACTTTTATTGTACTAATAAATTTTAAAGTAAGCTACGTGAACTTAGATTCATTTCGGCGATCATGTTAAAATTTTCAGATTTTCAGAAAAATTTAACAGTTTTCGCTGATATAAAGGGTGTCTCAATAAGAGTGCACTATTTAAATTTTGTGTAATTTACTTTTCGTGCAAGTGGCAAATCTGAAGTTTGCCAGCTGTCACCTATGATTGTTCCGATTATCAAAAATGGAACGCTACACAAAATAACAACGCGTTATCATGTAGAAAATGAAGCCGGAATTGCAGTGACTGTGAATGGCATTCGTGCAGGAACATTATAACGGAGTTCTTGTGGCCACAACTGGACAGCATGGATCTGGACAACATGTGCTTTCAGCAGGACGGCGCGACCTGCCACACCGCGCATGAAGCAATCGATTTATTGCAGAAACGATTTCCAGATCAAATCATCTCACGAGATTCTGATGTCAACTGGCCACCAAGATCTTGCGATTTTGCGACGTGTGATTCTTTTTTTTGGGGTTTTGTGAAACCTCGGGCTTAAGCGAAGAGACCAGGAACAATTCCTGAGCTCAAGGATGGGATCCAACGCATCATCGGTGAGATACAGCCACATCTTTGTGAAAAAGTTATTGAAAATTTCAGTTGCCGGATATTTTATTCCATACTTAATCGGAACAAGTCTACTTTAAAATGAAGTAAATATATCAGAACTCGCTCATTAATACATGTTTTTATTTTGAAATGAAATAGGGCACTTAGTGAAACACCCTTCACTATTTTTCGTTATAATCTGTTATAATAGGAAATCAGAATTTAAAAACAAAACAATTTTCTATGTTAATTCCCTATGTTTGGGTGTGCGGCCGGTCACCCAATGTAATTGTAAAATAATTCTATAATTCTTAACATTTCTTGGAGCTGATATTTACATTTGTGTAAGTATTATTTAATTTTTTTAAATACTTACCATCAGATAAAGGTCTGCAACGTGGTACTGTTGGAGCAAACGAACAATAGTAATACTTTTTAAAGTAAACTGATTTTAATTTTTTTAAGTTTTGAAATATATTTATATCAATATTTTCTATATCAATTTCATCCAAATTTCTGAAAAAGAAATTAATTATTCGTTTTATAGTAGACAGCTAATTTCAGATAAGCTATATTTTAAGTAAAAATATATAAAAAAAAATTTAAATACTAAATCACCGTAATTAACAAAATTTATATTTGACAACATGCGATCTTAATTACCAAAGATAATATGTAAAAACTTACAACGAGGCCAAGTTTTCTAATTTATTAAACACTTCGGTTGGAAATTGGTGAAAAGGGTTGCTTCCTAAATACCTATAAATAAGATTAGATAATAAAGTGTTAATTTGTAATAAAACGTGATATAAGCAAACTAGTTGGGATTGCAATAATTCCCTACCATTTATACTAATGCACTTGCATTTTCAATTCATGATGAATTTATCAATAATGGTATTACATTTCAATTATTACTTAAAAATAAAATTAATTTTATCGCCGATATAAATTATAAATTGGATTATAGTTATTAACATGAAAACTTCATAGATTTAAATTATTGCAATTCAAATATTTACATATCAACTTGAGCTTCAAAAGTACAGGCAAATTTAGGTTTATATTGTATTTAGTTTCCAAAGTTAATGCACATAATATTGGCCAAGCCTTCAAACAACTATTAAAAGTATCCTTACATGTAAAGGTGTGATTATGCGTTTTATTCTCAAAAAACTCAAACATTTTTGATTTGAACATCTAATGTATAGAGAGAATATAGCAATTTTAAAATCCAGCTTCAGCTTGATGTCCTTACCAGAGAACAGTTTTGTTGGACAGGAAACCTAAGTCTATGGGATTCCCACAATTATAGAAAAAAAAAAAATTTTAATGTAATTGAGGCCAAAGTAGCCTAAAAATTTATTGCGTCTTGATAAAAATTAATTTTCCTAACGCAACGCCATTAAACATCGCATATGGTCCAAGGAGTAGATGTTCTGTGTAGAGATAATTGTAAATAATATTTTGTAATGTAAAAAGCTATGTTTGAAATAAGCATCTGTATTAATAATACAACATACAGAGAGGTCGTAAAGTTTGGAATATATTTGATTAATTTTTAGATACATTTTTTCATAAAATCAACATATCAACCTTATTTTTTTAAATATCACTTTTCTGCCATTAATTTTTTCAATTTTCGTTTTTGAGCTATAATGTTAAATAAATTTTTTTTAATGGCAGCCTCTATTTGGAAGCCCGATTCGATCCGTTGACAAAGTATTTGGTAATTAAATTACTTTCACCTAGTGCTTTGTATACAACTCTGAATGCAGTTATTAAAGATCAATAAAACTAATAGTAAATATTCCAATTTATTAATTGTATTTTATCGTTTTTCGTAAAAAAATGTTTATGCGAAGGTTAGTCATACAAATCGGACACATTTACAACCTCCGATGTTACAATAAATAAATCCACAGTGTGCCGTATTCACCGGATGACTAAGATAAGACGTCTGCGATTCGAACCCAAATTTCCGCTTTGCAACTCAACCGACGATCATTCCCCGTTGCTGTTGACAATTTAGAATGCATTCTTAAGGAAAATTGATTCTTGCATGAGTTATTTACATAAAACAAAATGACCAATGCTATTTACTTAACCCTTTACGATCCCTTGTACACGAACATGTACCTACATAATATTCTAAACAATTTTATTTAAAATTTATGCAACTTCTTCAAATGCAAAAATTATTTTTTTTATCGATGATATTTACATAATTACTTCAGGTCTGAAAGGGTTAACTCACTACTACTTCCGACGAATTTCACACAAACTAATAACTTTTATCACAAATTAATCTATAGAAAGTAACTTTTTGAAATTATCTTTTTTTTATTTTTATTTCTACACCTTTTCTCTTTTCATGCAGTTTCTTGTAATTATGAAAAAAGTTTCGATTGAAACGGCGGAGGTAGTTTCTCGAGTATTCTCAATAAGCACATTGCATACTTTGGAATACTTTGAAAACATTGGAAAACTTTTTTGATGTGGGGTAGGTATTTATTTTTAATACTTTGAGTTCTTGAGGATTACCTTGACACTTTATGTATGCTAAGTTTTAATAGTTCATGAATTTTCTCAGTCCAAAGGCTAATTTGACTGTCCATGCGTATAATTTATTTAAAAATTTTAGACTTGTATTTGGTAAATATGTTTATAATTTATAAAGTTAGATATGCAAATGCTGCACAGTAAATTCTAATTTAAGGTTGATGAGAATAATTATGAACAATTATGTTATTTCCCATATTAGCTTAGTCTTGCTCTAAACTTAGTTATCTGCAAATCTATAAGATATACACAAATAGAATAAAAACTACCGTAGTTTTTACATTAATTACTATTGGATTACTTCGCACAATCTATGAATTATTTATTTTTTTAATAATTTTTAATGGTATGCAATCTACAATCTAAATAGATTATTTATATCAGGATTGTTCCAACACACTTTAGAATCAATACGGAACTGTCATGGTTCTGCGCAGTATTAAATTAATGTTCTACCCAAGTTTAAAACGAAACGGACACTGGATACTAATCTAAGATTTATTTTTTCATATAATATGTTTAAAAAGAAGAAAGCGATTTTAGTTTACAGGAAAAATCTCGAATGTTCAGAAAATTATAAGTGGCCATTCGCGTTCAACAACCTAATTTCATATTTAAGGGGGAAATATAATTTAGAGCTCTGGAATAAAAAAAAAAGTAGTATATTACGATGTACTGGGGAAAAAAATTTAAATAATAAATTTCCAAACTCCTCGAATCCCAATAATGTACCCGAGAGCATGAGACTCTTATTCAAATTGTAAACTTTTAACGTTCACTTTCATTAAAACAAATCGCTAATGTATAAAAAATAAAATAAAAATATCAAATGTTTCTGCTCTTGCCTGCAGTTGGCTTTATATTGATGTTATCAGTATCGTCTCATCTGACTTATGTCTCGTATTTATCAAGTAAATATTTCAATTGACTATTAAAAATAAAACAAAAATAATTTTGCATATATACATAAATGCTTAATTCAAAATTTTAAAACACCATGTTTTTGTGCACAAATTAGTCTCAAAAGTAAAGGTATTTCAAAAAAAGGTGTTACACAAATTACAAAACTGGAGTATGGAGCAGAGATTATTTTACCCTTTTTGATTTTGATTCTTGATGGTTGTTTTTTTGTTCACAAGAGGATGTTTCCTTGTGAAGTGTTTATACCAGATGGGTCAAAATATCATTTCAAGTTGGAGAGCCAAACTTTGCCCACATGTTATTATAACGTGTAACTCTTAAGAAAATATTTTCACTTACAGAAAATTCCTAAATTAAGTAGTTGAAATGTAAAACTTGTAGAAGTATAAAACTTTTTAATCTACCTTTTAAAGATAAAGCTTAAAATGTAAATATTAAAATTTAAGCAGCATGTTTGCAATTTTAAACATTTTGCAACGTGAGAAATATTAATTGTTGTTATAGTTACTAAAGTAAATTTAGAAATTTTTGATTGGTAAAATATCCAATGTGAGGAATATATCAGCGGTTAAGCGGTTCTATAGTTCGGCGGTAAATATAATATAGAACAATAAATAAAGTAGGTAAAACCCTTCAAGATATTTAAACATTATTTAAATACTCGAATGTATAACATAACTGAACTTATTCTAGGTGCAACAACAAAATTAAGTGGAATTCTATCTTAACTGAAATTGGAGAAGAAGAGATGGTTTGGAATTTGGATTGATAAAATAATAATTAAGAGATAAAGTAAAAAATAAAAGAAAATAGGTCAACAATTATTTAAATTGGATGGACGAGAAAAGTTTTGGAGTGGAGACCAAGAGAAGGACGGAGAAGTATTGGTAGACCACATGGAAAGATAACATCCGGAGAATGGCTGGAATGCGTTGGATGACAGAAACGGGGTACAGACAGAGGTGGAGTGAAATGGGGAAGGCCTACATCCAGCAGTGGATCGACATAGGCAAATCGTGATCATGATCTATTAAAAAATTTAAAATTTTTTTGAAATTTAAAATTTAATTTTTTTTATTTTTTATTTTTATTTATTACAAATTTCTATTTATTTTATTTATTCTTTAAAATTTTTATTTCTAAGTCCCCGTCTGCAATACCTTTTCCAACATTATAGAGCTTGTTTTTCGCTTTTCAGTTAATATTTTTTTAACACAGTAGGGTTTTTTTTTTTTTTTAATAATCTGGTTTTTAAGATATTCAAAGGTTACCCATTACACTATACTAACATACACCCAACATTACATCATACTAACTTGAAATCATCTGGCTGTAGATTCCGATTTATAATAATATGAGAGCTAACAAATTTTATACTTTGTAAAACTACAGATGTTCAACTATTATTTAAATTTTAAAAAAGTACTTGAATTAGACTTCGTGGTTCGAAGATATTGCGTTTGCATATAAAAAGCACACTGTAAGTATAATATGAATTATAGAGAGCCCTCTTTCGAGAATAGTACGTCTTATAAATTGATAGATCTGAAATGACAGTTTGGATTTATTTCAACAGATTTATTATTTAATAAAACCAATTTATTTCATATCGAATCTTTAAATTACATCACTTGAAATGTCAATTACAATTTAATTATTTTATGAATATAGGAAATTGTATTTAAAAATTTATATTATGAGAATTTTGTCGAAGTTATAAAATTCGTTCATAATAAACTGGGAAAAATAAAAATTTGTGGCGAACAATTGGCGATTTATTTTTTCTGTTTATTTGAAATTTGTTTATTTGAACTATATTGCCGTGTAAATATTTAAGGATGTTGGTTTTATGTTTAAAATTTAAATGTAGGCGCCAATTTATATTTTTCTAAGTTGGCATGAAATGAAAAGACAATGTAAGGAAAAGAAGGGAAAACGTGGCTTTTTGCCAAAAATCCCGATTTCTTCAGATTTATATTTATTCGAAATAAAAAAGTATTTTGAGATTGAATGATGTTATTTGAATTTGCCTAAATAAATTCCAAGCGTTTGGAATTTTAGGCAAAGATTTGGTTTAGAAAATTATTTTTGAGCAGCAGCTGGAATAATTAAAGACAAAAACAGTAATTTGGATAAGAAATTATAAATGAAAATTAAAAGTTTGAAGTTTTTCCCAAATATTTGCACCCGTAGAAAAGTTGGGGGTTGAGGAAAATTTATATCAATATATTGTCGTGTTCCTTAATTGATTAAGGGGTTTTTTATTTATTTTAAAAATTGTGCGTCTAATAATAACCAATATTTGATATTTTTCTTTTCACTTACTATTAAAATAAAATTTCATTCAACTTCAAAGTATATTGAAAATGGGAAAGTTATGTGATGTGACATCACATTTTTTTGATATTTTATAAATATGAATCGTTTAGAAACACTCTGAATTTAGAAAAATAATAAAAAATAAAAATACTCATAAGAGTCGCATAAAATTTAGATATTATTTTAAACTTCTTAAAAAGTAAAAGTTTCCAAAAACTCATGTTATTTAGTAAATGCTAAAAAAATAAGAGTGCTGTCGGCATCCCTTAACATTAAGATAAGGGTTTAAAAATTTTATGGCATGCTTTGTGAATTATTTGGAGCAAAATTTCCAGATCCCAAATAAGAATCGTTTTTTCGTGTTCAGACAAAAAAATTTATTACATAAATTTTAATAAAAAATGGAATGGTGGTGATTCTTTAGAAAATTTAACTTTCTGAATGTCAAGGAGCTTTAAAATTTCAAATAGCACGGAGAGGATGATAATGTGTAACAACGTTGATAACGTTTTGAAAAAATTAATATGTTTGTAGGACAAAAATGCATTAATATTCGAAATAGTAATAAGTTATTGAAAATAAATTTTTTTTTCATATAAGTTGAACTACGATTATTCGGGCCGATTGGAACTGTGTTTTGCGCGAATAACTGAAAAGCACGGATGATAATAATAACTGACGTTTTTTGTTAATATTACAAAAAAAAACAAAAAAAAAGCATAAATTATATATGTTTGCTGTTACATATAGGTATGCTGAAGTTGCAATCGCCCCCGGATAAACCGCGCACGGATAATTAAAGTTATGATCGCATTCAGTTGGCGGTACGTGTGTTACACGTAAGTAGCGGCGACAGCGTATTTTAGAGGGGGGAACCCACCTCAGTCGAGCTCGAAATGAGCGACTGATAACATCGTTCAATAATTTGTAATTTTCGAGTTCTGTTGCGCACCCATATAAAGGGTGAAACAGAATGCAACGCCGTTGTACGGCGCTGAACGCAACGTTACGTTGTGAAAAAAATATTTAAACACAATGTGGCGGCCCAAATGTCACTCTCGAATTTTATTTAACATTTTATAAGCAGTGATTTACATCCTCGACAACATTTTATTGTACATTAAATTGCATTCACGAATTCACTGAAGTAATTTTCCGTCAAAATATTCTAATTTTGACTCGCAGTTTATAGCAAACTTGAAATGTGAGGTTATATACGGCGTAAAAGTAAAAAGTTGAACAACTTCTACGCAGCGTAACGCTTGACGCCGTCCATTGTGTGCAGTCAAACCTGTTTACACGCATTTCAACTTGTACGTGACATTTGACGCCGTACGACGGCGCTGCATTCTGTTTCATGCTTAATTAACCTTTCTTATTGGCGGAGCCAAGTTTATCGAATAAGCCAATTGAATCGTTGCTTCCAGTATTTGCCAGATTTTGGCAATATTTGTCCTTATTTTTGAATGATCCATAAAAATTTTTGTATATAATTGTAATTTACGCTTTAAAGTACCATAATATCATTTGAATATTTTTAAAATCATGAGCCAGGTTAACATGCTCCTCCCCAATTTGATTGCATTGAAAATGATATGAACTGTTGTGTGAGTTTCTTTCAACGTCGACTACTCTCTTCACTCCTTAGTCCGTACCATTATCTTCTATAATAGTAATTTAATAAATTAATAGTATAAATAATATTATATACTAATTGTACTAGTAATTATAGTAATTACTGATATATTCTTACTGCTATCTATTGCACGCACCCCGCGTTTTTCGTTTTAAATCTTACAAGAATTTTCATAGCAACTTAAAATTTACAATCACAAATTTGGGGACGGTCCAAATTCTACGATTCCGAATTTCGACGAAATTTTTGAACTTGGTGGTAGGTAATGGTCTATATAATAAATGTAAATAATAAATTTTGCGGAATATCGCGTTGTTTTTCGAAAATAACAAAACAAAATTTACAATTTTAAAGCTGATGGATTCGAGATTTGCCGTTGTTGCACTTGTCGAAACTACGCCCTGCACACTCTCGCTTTGCTCTAGGGTTACGTACCCTTTTGACAAGCGCTAAACTCATTAAATAAATTTCCCTTGGCGCAACAGAACTCGAATATGACGAAATTGGAATGCTGAGATCCGAGATTTGCCAATGTCAGGGGTTGGCAAAACCGGCCAAAGCCGCCTGAAGGGCGTGCGAAGGGTAGGTTTTCACTGTGTGAAATTATTACAATCGTCGGATCGCAAATGCACTCGATAATGTAAAAACACGAACCATGTTTCCACGGGTACCGCTTGCGAGTGAACGAATCACGCTCTCTCCCCACTTAAATGGGAACTTGTAAAAATTCCATCAAAAAGTCAATTTTCAAAATTAAATTGAGAAGTTACAGTTAGCCCGATTTTATTTATCCTCACCTCATAAGAAAGCTTTAACTTTTCAATTTTCGAATATTTAATGGTTTTATATCGTACTTTTAAAGGAAAGTAGGGTAGAAGTTGGACGGTAATTTAAAATTTTAATTTAAATAGTTATTTTATATATATAAATAATTTGACTACGTAAGTTGATTTATAGATATAACAAAGTTTGTTATAAGTTACAAAATAAAAGAAAAATATATATGATTTATGATTTTATTTTTTTATAATAATTATAAAGTTCATTTTTCTTTAAAGGCATGCTTGAACATTTATTAAAAAATAATATGATCTTGACATTCGATTGTTTCTTAAAAGCTCTTTCTCGTTTCTAGTACGATGAAAATTTTTAAAACAATGTCAAATATTTCAAGATTTACTAAGCAAAAGTATTACAAATGTGGTATCTTTGAAACGAGCACCTTAAGAGAAATAATATGACAAACAAAATAATAAATGTTCTATTTTTATAACAAAAGCTTATCATACCATAATATAGCAAATTTGTTGGTGTAGTGTATATTAACATTTCTATATTAAGAATTTCTGGTGTTTAACGCCTTGTTGATTGATGAATGAATACACCTACCAACTAAGTTTTGAAATTGCGGTGCTGGTTCGATAGGTAAAAATGCAAAAATGTTTTACTAGTATTTATACAGTAAAACTTCTTTACAGAGGTAATTTGTTTGAAATTTATTGCAATGAGGGGAAACAAGAGTGGGGACCGAACGCCAATAAGGGAAAATAAGAGTGGGAACCGAATGCAAAAGGTTTCGGAAACAACGAACGATGGCGGGGATGAGTTGTGCATCAAAGAAATTAACCATGTAGCTCCTCTTTGTTTAAAAGAATTATGATAATATATTATTAATACAAATTGTATTTCCAATATTTAATAAATAACCCTAACATGTTTTCCTTGGGATTTATATATATATATTTGAATACAATTAATACAAAAATATGAGTGGGGTTTAGACTGCCGACAACTTGAAGAAATCGGGCATAAAGAAGTTTCACTTCCCCGTGAGCTGATGTGGATGAGGCTCACGCGTTGTATTTTACCTTTAAGTTAGTACCTTTTAAAAGGAGCTTAATTAAATTTAAAAAAATAGAAAGTGGATAGCTTTTTGGCCCTAAAGTACAATAAATAAAAAATTGTTTGTTATGTTTGTAGAAAATAATTCAGGGTACAAAGAAAGTACTCATATACTAAGACTAACAGCATAACTACAGTTTTATAATAGATTTTAATAAATTCGAATCAGCATTTCACACAGATTACAGAGTTAATTGTTTTAAATTTTAATTGAAAGCAAATCTGCTATGATGATAACACATGTCTCATTTTCTGGTGAATGTACTTGTTGATTAATCTTTATGAGTTAAAATTATTAATATTATGTAATTAATATGTTGGAAATAACTTGCACTGGTAGCTGAATTTATCCAGTTACAGAATAATTTGACTCTAGCTGATTTATTGCATGTATGTAAAAAGAGCCACTATTACTAGCAGTTTTCCTCAGATTTTAGAAAAACCAATACTTACAGTTTACTAAGCAGTGGAACATTGTTGAATATACTTGAATGTAACAGTCTTAGTTTATTTTCGTGAAGATTTCTGGAACAAAGTATTAACTATATTTAAAATGATATATGAATATATTAAACAATGTAATAAATTAAAATTAATTTTGAATTGATGCTTCTTCGCAGCTATTTTGTTATAACAAAACTATTAGGTTACTTTAAATCTCGCACGACATGTTTCATATAGCTAAGCACATACATAATATTTTAGGTAGATACAAATTATAGAAAAATATTTGTTAGATATAAATTTTTATATTTAACCCTTTCGGTCAGGACTTTTTGTTTTTTAAGAAAAAAAAGTTAAAAATTATAATATTATATAATTTTTATATTTATATATTATTATATTTATATCTATATTTTTATTTAATTTAAATAATATTTAATTTTTTTAAAGATTTTTAGAGTAATCTAATTTTTTAAGGTTACATACATTTTGTGTTCGTTTAAACGAACGCCGTGACCGAAAGGGTTAAAGTGTTTTTTATGCTCTAAACTACACAGTGGTAAAATGTGCTACGTTGAATGTGTCAAATGAAGTGTAATAATTTGCATGTTAAACTTAATTGATAGGCTAAAATACGCAGAGGTAAAATGTTTACCAAATCTCACGTTGAAGTGTTTAAATGTATAATGTTCAGAATTTTAAAATGTTATGTTGATAAATATTATATAAAATTTATAGGGAACGTAAGGGTACCGTCCCGAATCATTCAATACCAAAATTTCGACTTTCGATTTTTCGGAAAAATACAATGCTTTTGTATAGGTAACATAATATAGTACATACTAAGGCAACGATCGCATTGGACGCTTACAACTCGACGCTTCCTCCAACACAAACCCAGCTTAAGTATATAAATTAGCGGTTAGTGCATGGGAAAAAAATAAACCAAATGAATATTTCCCTCATAGGAAAGTATAATTCTATAAACTAATGAGCCAGAAACACAGAAATGGGTAATGGTTTCAGGAAGTCGGTAATCAGTGTCCACCACTCTTTCCTTGATTGTGTTAATTTTATTTAAATTTTCTAAGTATTAAAATATAAACTAATAATCAGTTCTATAAAAATAATTTATGGTTTAATTATAAAAAATATACTTACAATTCTCTTAAGTTTCTTAAATTACCGAAAGCTCCGGCCTCGATAATAAATATTTTATTCTTTTGAAGATTTCTGAAAACTCAAAAAACATTACAATTTTTAAGTTTTTTTTAAAATACAATATAAATAATCATAAAAAGCCATGTTCCTGAAATGTTGAAGATATAAACCAAGGTGAATTTAGAACCCCCGCCTCTTCAAAATCAAAAATGATATATTATGATCTATTTAATTAAAACATTTAAGTAACAATTTGTTACTTCTTTTATTTCATACTTACATTAACTCCAAATTCATTAGCTGGGAAAATGTATTATTCTTTATTATACTAATATTATTGTTTCCAAGAAATCTAAAAAATAAAATAGAGAAAAAAATCATGTGAGTAGGTGTATCCATTTTGGCATATCTTCATAATCTAATGGAATGACACCTTAATGCTGATGAGCAAGAAATCAGTAAAAAATTAAAAGAAAAACAATGATTGCTTCAAAAAGTTTCAATATAATGTAAATATCGTGATAACTTTAATTAAATATCTGTTATGCACATGTTTTCATATTCGGGTCAACCATGACCCCTAGATACTAGTTGAGGGTTAAGACCACAATGAAGTCTACATTATATGATTTCTTTTATGATTTATCATAGGAAAAAGCATAATGTATGGTTTACATGATACTCCTATTTTTTATAATTTTAAGAAAGATAACACTGTGTAAACTGTGTTTTATGGTTTCTCCTATGATAAATCATAAGAGAAATGATAATTATAATATTATCTTAATGCATTGTGGATCAATGGAATACAGCGAACTAATTAGTTTTTCTTCTGTCGGCCGACTTCATCAGATCACGTATAGAGAGTTTAGGCTGAAACAATAAAGATCTAATTCATTTAGTAATAACTTAAACTTACAATTCTGATAAATTCAACAATGCTGGAAATCTTTCGTGTTCTAAAGTTAAGCGATTTTTTGATATGTCCCTGGAATTGTTAATTTATATTTATTTACATAAATTACTTTAATATTAACTTACATCCATTGTAACGACTTTAAATTTCTAATAGAACTCATTTCAAATTTTTTAATATTATTATTACACAAAAATAACCATACCAGCCTGTGCAGTCCATCAAAAACACCATTTTTGATTACATTTAAGTTGTTATTTGTAAGAAATCTAAAATAAATGAAATCAGTAAATTTGATTTAGATAAAGCTAAATGTTTAATTTTTAATAGTCAATTATATTGCAGTTGATATTGATAATATAGTTTTAAAGCTGGTTTAATCAACAATTTGCTTTTTAAAAAATAGTATAAAAATTTGATTAATTCAATTTACCCAATTTAAAAAGGACAAGAACAACTAGTGTTTAACTACCATCCTGTACATAAGAAAATAAGTTTAGGAATTTCATAACTATGCATTTTATCATTATTATAATTATGCAAAATTTCAAAAAATAACCTATAATTTTGTAAACTTTGTCAAGTCGCATGTATATACAAAATTTTAAATAGAATGACCAACTTATGCACGCGACTCAGCAGCAATAATAAGTGTATTATATAAGGACTGCTTTTGATCGATAAGAACATATTAAGTTTAAAACTTAACTTCCACTTGAATTTTATTTTACCAACAGGAGTAAAAACTCGTTAGTGTGCCTGCTAACGACTAAAAGTCATCCCCCAACATCCTTAATCATTTTACGTGATTAAACAACTAGCTATAAATATGCATAATTATAACATTGCAAGGGCACAATGTTTAATAATTTTATATTATCCCGTTCAGCCGATACAACAGTTGAGCACCTATTAGTTTCAACCACAAATCAACATATTAAAAGTAACTATATAACCAGAGCTTATCAGATGTAGTTCAGCGAAAGTAAAAGATCACCATATTCAACTATTGAGTCAGTTAAACTACAAAAAAAATTGTAGAAGTGCTGTAACAATTTTATGTTTCATAAAAGTGTGCGCGCAACCCTTTGAAATTTCATTCCTAGACGCCTAGGTGACTTAAAGTACTATTTTTTCATGCGCGAGTTGATAAGGGTAAGATAAGAAGATAAGGGTAGTAGTAAACGCGCAAGGATATTTAAGGATCCTGAGAAAAAGTGTGATTTCTCAATATATCACGTATCAGTATCATCACCAAGTTGTGTGTGTGTGCAATCCAGCGAGTGAAGCGCTACTGAGTGCTAAGTCCTGTTCGGTCATCACCCACGACTACCATTCTATAACGGATTGCAAGAATCCGAGGATTTCAATTCAGAAGCAGTAAGGAGGAAGTGTCAAGTAGTCAGTGGTGTTGGTCAGGATAGTGGACACTGCAGCTTACAGTACTGAAAGCTACTTGTCTTATTACCATCTTGTAAACTCATCAGGGCCTTTGGTTAGCAGTTTTATTTTGTCTGGTTGTCAATTGCGGTGACGGTGCGGTGTGTTTGTTTCTTTTTAAACTGTTATACATATAACATTTATCCAAATTTTATGCTAGTTTTATTCTTAAGGAGAAAGCAAATCATTATTGGAATCTACGCTCTTGCTTCTGCTACCATACCAGAGCTGGTTGCAATTCACCACCAGGGTCTATCACATCGTTAATACTGGAGAACACTGATTCCAGGTATGATCCTGGAATCTTGCCTGGTAAGGTTTTGTTATTACGGTGGATAGTTAGAAGTATACGAAAGTAAACTCAATTTTTTCACAATTTCACATTATATTTTTAAAAATTATAATCAAATTATACCCAAATATTCTCAAAATACAGCGCGTTGGCTTACGCCATCCAAGAGCTTTTTATAAATTTCTATACTTGGTAGAGGATCGAATCTGAGACTTTTTCATGTTGATTTAGCGTTCTACCATTGGCCAATAATGCCAACTTAAATAATTTACAACACAAAAATAACTTTTAACAAAATTAAACATTTTATACAAACATGATTAAAAATAAATAACCCCCTCTATAAAATCTTAAAAAAGAATATGACAATATACTTCATACTCAATTAAAAATAAATTAGTAATTTATATAATAAATTAACATAAACATAAACGCCAATAAACATTTTTCGAATTAAATTGCTAAATAAATTAGTATTCACAAAAGGGCAGTGTTTTAATTGCATAAATTATATTGATCTTGTCTTGTAATATATCTTACTCAGGGTACAGGTCGTTTCGACGCGACAATGTAGACCAGATAAATATCAATTATTAGTTGACAATAAGTAGTTTTAAATATCTGGTTTAGTTTTCCTAAGGTTGATGGCTCTCTGTCCTATGTCTGTATAGATATCCCTGTGTAATGGGATATCTATGATATAGGACAAAAAAAGGTATACAAATATTAAAAATTGTGTATTAAAAATAAATTAAAGGATTTAAATAAATGTAATGTAGAACTTAATTTATCTATAAATACGATATACTTTTCTACCACACATAATTCAAAAACTATCAGACATGCAGAGTCGATTTATGTATATACTACTCATATAAATACTTTATTATTTAACCTATCTTTTAGAACTGACAATAATCTTAACAAATTTATTAATAACGTGAAATCAAAGTCAAAAACCTAAATCAGGGGTTTATGAACTTTCTTGTGAATGCTCTCAAAAATAGTACATTGGTCGTACAGGTAGATCTTTCCAAACACGATTCAATGAACACGCACGATTGCACTAACTTTCAAACGGAAAATCTACATTCGCGAAACATTTACTAAACACGAACAACAAACAGGGGGGGGGGGAGGGTACTACATTTTACATGTGGAACAAAAGGACAAGAAAAAAAACAATAAAAATTGAAGGCTATGGAAATCAACAAATTAAAATACTCATCGTCTTTACTAAACAGTTTAAGTGACCTTAACAGCTTTTCTCTCTTTAACATCTTTAATAAATAATACTTCCCCCTTTTCTGTATTTACAAATACCCCCGCCCCTTGCTTAACTTAGGTCGCGAAGTGATCATTTGAACACAACGTGGAGCTGGGAAATAAAACAAAATAGCTTTCTGATTGGTTGGCAAGTGAAAGTGAATAATAATCTGCTTACCAACTCATTAAAATTCGGCAATGTATCGATTACTAATTAAACTTAATTGCTTACTTCGTCGAGAATCGAACCAGAAGCATTAATACATTATAATTTAATTATTATTAATACTTACAATCTCAACATATTCCTTTGTTCAGAAAAAGTTTGATTGGATATATTTGTTAATCCATTTCCTTCAAGATGGCTGAAAAGTTAACTACTTATTAAAATATAATTAGTTTTTAATTCAATACTTACAGAACTTCCAGGTTTTTATAAATCATCAGATTTTCTCTATTTAAATACCTGATGCTATTGTTTGGTAAGATTCTTTAACAAATAGTATAATAATTAATTTTGTATAAATCAAAACAGTACCGCAACTTACAAATGAGTTACTTCTATTGATATATTTTTAGGAATTTTGACTAAATTACTACGTTTACAATAAATCCTATATCTCAATTTGCAAATGCAGTTGCTGGGATAGTTAGTTAAATCTGAAATATATTCCAATTATGTAAATATACTTAATTGATAAAAGTCGTAGTGACACTTTTGGCGTGGAGCATATTATAAATAAAAACGAAACAAATTTAATATTATCACATTATATGATTTTTATCCCGGTTTTTCCAGAATTTTTGCCCGACAGCCCATGGAACGTAGACTCAGGTCGTAGAAGCGATTTTGCAAAAATATAAAACAATTGCATTGCAACAATGCTATTACATAATAACACATTTAATTTATATATTGTCGTGTATTTTCAAAATTCAGTTTAGTTTATAGTATATAGTTTAGAATTACGCTCAAAAATAAATTATTATATAGTTGGTACCTTTAGAAAAAGATTTTTGACAACTTCAAAAAGGCACGGAGTTTGGATCTTTGCCAAAAAAAATTTTGTACTTCTCAATTTTGATTGCGAATTGTGTATTATTGCGAAATAAAAAGTGATTTTTGATAATAAATTGTTTAATTTTAACCCTCTGGTAGTCACGTTAAGGATGTTAAGGAGATGGACACTTGGGTCTTTTAAGACCCCAGGTATATATAAAAATGTAAAACAAAATTAATTAATTTGGCTACAAATAAGTTATTTTGCAGACTACTAAGATCAAATTATTTCTGGGGTCTTAAAAAAACCTAAGTGCCCATCCGGAGCTATTATAACTTTGAAAATTATTTTTCAAAGTAAAATTAATTTTCCATAGCGCACCTCCGTCCGCTCAAATAGTATCGTAAGTCAAATAAAAAGCAAACTTACGAGAAAACGGTGTTTGAAATTTATTTTAACTTTTTCTTTTAAATGTCGGGTCCGAAATATAATTCGGGAATACAATGACCATACAAAATATACGTACCATATCTACATAATTTACCATACGAATTTATATATTCCGGTAAATTAATATTAGATATTTGTTTCAGATGTAAAATGATCAAATAATTTTCTATTTTCAAGTTAATTTAAATCAACAAAATGTACTTTATCAAGTAATTTCACAACAATGTTGAATTTTAGAAAATTACATTGTAATTGTACAAGGGGTTAATAATTTACCCTAAAGTGTATTTAATACTTTTATTTTCTGTTTAATTTTCCATTTTGTATTTTGATGTAACATGAAATTATACCATTTTTAGAGTCAATATACCTACTCTTATGAACTGGATAATTTTTACTTATAACATTTTTATGGTATTAATTACTCTCATTGGGTGGGTAATTGTCATGGGCAAAATTATACCGATTTTGACAGTGTATAGGAAAATACGAATCAATATCGACTTGAAAAATTTTCATATTAATTAGTTACATTTTTCTCAATTAATATAAAGAATAACAAAATCTTTACAATTTTGTACATTATAGTTTTTTCACTTACTGCATTGATGCAAAATGCTGTTATGGTATTTTATTGTTGTTGTGCTTGTGCTTAGTGTGTGATTGATGCTGTTAATGCTTCCATTCAAATCCGCTAAAACAAAACTTGGCATTCAATATAAGATAATAGAATATTACCAATATTTCTTTGTCAATTACCAAAAACTACAATTATGTATAGAAGAAACACAAAAATATTAAACACTGCGCCGGGTTCGTAACCAATAGAATATTATTTTATTAGAATAAAGGTCAAACTTTAGTTTGAGTTTAATAGACATTTTTATTCAAGATTAAATAAACCTTGCCACTTCATTACTACCTTGTCTTAAAATCTTATTTGCAAAATCGTCATTTCAAAATTCAACAAGACCACGAAGTGTCAGATACCCATCCCATAGCATCAGGAGTACCACAAGGAAGTGTGCTTGGTCCAGTGTTGTATCTGCTGCATATCGTTGACCTGTCTGTCATTACAAACACAGTGATAGCCAAATTCGCAGATGACACTGCTATCTTGGCAAGACACAACAATGCTCAACAAGCTTCGGAAGGGTTTGCAAACACATCTGTCTCTTCTTCAAGATTGGATATCTAAGTGGAGAATGAGGGTAAATGAGTTAATATCCATACACGTTACATTTACCCTAAATGGACTGTAGTGCCCACCCACCTTATATTAATGACATATAAATACTGCAGAGAGATTAAGTTAAATATCTTAGACTATATCTTGACAAACGGCTACCGTGGATGACGCATATTAAGAAAAAGAGGAAACAAATGAACTTAAAAGGCAAGAAAATGTATTGACTACTTGGAAGAAAATTAATTCTCTTCATTGAAAATAAAATCCTTATATACAAGGGCATCATTAAACCGATTTGAACCTACGGAATAGAGCTATGGGGTTGTGCTAGTATGTTCAATATAAAGATAATACAAACATTTCAGTCCAAAACCATCCTAATGATGGTTGATGCGCCATGGTACTATGTAATCAATCAAACCCTGCATAAGGAACTAAGTACTAACACATAATAGAAGAAATTAAAAAACGTACTGAGAAACACAATCTAAGGTTACAAGAGCACCCCAACCCCACTACCAATCATCTTCTACAAGAAAATATATATATAGAAGACTGAAGAGAAAATGGCCTCGCAATCTTCTCACATAAGCCTAAAATGTGAAAACGGATACCGCTGATGGGTGTATTTCCTACACGACCAGCGCCGGCAAGAGGGTGGGGCAGGAGGGACCAGAGCCCCGGGGCCCGGGCTTTCTGGGGGGTCCGTCGTCGTCCGATCTCTTCAAAGTATAAGTGAAGGGGACCCGAAATAATCAATCAGCACCGGGACCCACAAAAGTTCTCGCCGGCTCTGTACATGAAACATATCTTATCATCTAATGATAAATCAGCTTAGAGAACTTTATATATAGCATTATTATTGTTGAAATTAATTATAAAAAAAAAAAAATACTTGAAAATTATTGCAATGTTTTTAAAAAAAATCAAAATTACAAACATCAAATTGATAACCCAGACGCCAAAATATAAAAATAGTGAGCTCGTTTTTGGGCGAGGAAAAAAATATCTTTAATTTGATGTAATTTTCATTCTTATTAAAATAATAGTAAGTAAGAAATTAACTGTAAAATTTAAAAAAAATTAATTTCCCAGGTTGTTTATTGCCCATGGTAGGTACAATTTAGAATTTAGGATTCTCAATATAACATAATGTGGTATATTGATTGATAAATTATAAATGATGAATTGTAATAAGTTTGTAAAGATGAAATACTCCTAATATTTATTTTAGGATTATTTATTATATTAAAATTAACTTTTAAAAATTCTTTTATTTATTGAGTGTGAAAGCAAAAGTTGACCTTATCTATTTCAATATTATTTTAACATGGAAAGCGAAATATCGGCTAACGAATTTTATGTTTTTCTAACATGGCACAATTTTATTTCTAATAATAACCAAAATTGATTTTTTAAAAACCGTTTAAATAATACAATTTCTTACTGCAAAGAACGGGTTCTTCGTCTTCTCCATTTGGGCAATCTTCATGCATGTTACATACTTGACTTTGCGGTACACAATTTTCATCACCTGAACATGCTAACGTTCCTATTGGACAGGATCCTGAAATAAAACATTTGTATTAGTTTTTTTATTTAAACATAAAATATAATTAGAAATTTTTTTTTAGGGTCAGTAAATACAATGTAAACTTCTGTAGTAGGGGAGACTGGGATACAATGGACATGCTTGTATTTTGGGTTATTACATGACTTAGTATGCTAGTACCACTGTAAACAGCTGATAGGAGACAGAGATCTCAGGAGACAGAAATTTTTAGATAGCATAGTTTGTTTTCAACCTCTCAGTTGTTAGTTTACATAGTAATTACGTAAGGATTTTCAATTATTTAAGCTGAAAATTTTTTAGTTGTTGGTGAAAAGTGAAGTAACTGTAAAATTTTTTTCCTGTCAAAAGGGATCCTATGGACAGTGCGTCCAATGTATTAAAGATACTCTTAATTGTAAAGAAATGAAAGTGAAGAAAGGGACAGCAATGAAAAATGTATTTAAGATAGAAGTAAAATCATAAATTAGGATTATTAACTTGTGAAAATGTAATATTTGTCTTTAATATTTCGATACAGAATGTATCTTCATCAGAAATAATTTCGTTTATTTAACTTGTTTAATTTTTGAGTTTTTAATATATTAGAAGTAAAATCATCCAGTGAGTCTGATTTTGAAATCATTGTTTGAATCAATTTTTGATTTTTAATTTTGTTGATGTATATCAAAATTCACCTGAACAAATTGTGACAGCAGATTGCTCTCAATCTTACTCGGTCTCAAAGCCAAATCAATCCTCTACAAAGCCAATATGCTTATTTTAAATGTATGTAATTTAATGTTTTCTTCAGTAACAAGTGAATAATTTATGTAGGCTGTGATAACTGAGCTTCAGTTTAGGATACAATATTGTATTTTAGTATATTTTACGGAAAAATATACAAAAATTTAGTATTATTCTGCAATACTGCGTAAAATGGTAGTATCGATTTATCAATTGTATATAGGTTATTATTTCAAACAAAACAATACCTTATGTAAAACAATTGAAATTTTATTGGTTCAAAATATATGCTTTTACTTAAATGTAAGGAATATTTTTATTTTGAAACGTCGATTTTATTTTAAATTAAACAATTCAAAATATAAAGAAAACGATATTGTTAAAAATTGGTCAAAGAAGATGCAAATTAATAAGCAAAACACTTATTAAAGCAATTCGGAAAAAGCTCTGGATTGGAATGGATATAATTAAAAAAACTTTATACAAACAATTTCCCTTTAAATATAAGCTGGCATGTAAGAATGTAAAAAAACTTCCTTTATCAACTTTGTTGACAAAAAGATTGCCTTGAATTTTCTTTTAGGACGTCCTTAAGTTTGTGGTGAGGAAATCAAGAGAGATACAATACATGAATGTATTGTATAACTCGAAAACATTGTAATAAAATAGAACGGTTTTTATTCTCGTGAAGCAAGCAAATATTTATATTTATACAGGACAAAGTTTTCAGTTTTTTTATACAAAAATAAGAGAATATTAATTGGTACTAATGAACTAACGCAAAATCATACAACTGAAAGCTCTGCTTGCTTGATATTCGGTTATTGCAAAAACACAAACAATTAGAAACACAGAACTCTGAAATTAATTACTCAAAAATATCGGAAAATCAAAAAACTTCTATCAATTCAGGAACGTATACTTATATAAATTGATAATAAATTATTTTATTTATTTCGTATATTTTGAATTATTATTTTACTTTGTACAAAAACATATAACAAGAAAACAATACATATTTATAGTATCATCAAAACAGCTAAGTCTGTTGTCACTCATATTAGCCGATTAATTAGAAAATTAATGTAAATTTTTAGAATAAAATTTTGCGTTAATTACTTTATGTTTTACATTAAAATTAGATTGTAATTGTAGATTCTAACGCAGAGTAAATTTTTTTTTGATAGATTGAATCTTTGAGATAAATTATTATTAGTGACCGACCAAAGGTTTGATTTCAGTTTCGGCCAAAAATTCTGATTTTGGTGGCAGTTTCAGTTTTGGTCATAAATTGGCCGAATCAAAATTTTTTTTCAATTTTTTTTTATTTTCTGAAAGATTCTTAGTTAAGAATGATCTTACCAAATTTTGAAAAGAAATACATAAATTGACGGAGATATAGCATTAGATGGCTATATAGATATAGATATAGATGGCGCATCAACCGACGGCGAGGGCAACAAGGCTCAGAAGAGGGTCATGGAAGATTCTGAGGCTGTAATTGTACCAACAAGATCTCACCGACCATTACCAACGAAATGAATTTCTAGAGAGGGAGGATGAGCCCTCGTCACCTCTGGCGAGGTTGGCCCTTGTTCTAAGTACACCAATTCTAATCTCTATTCGCCGAAATATTTTATTTTGTGGTTTCAAGGCGACAACATGGATGAGCATTCTATAGCCAATCGAATGAGATCAATAGCGGTAGACGAGCTGACGAAATGATATCCCGAGTTCCGTTGGGGACCAGGAAGCATCCGGCGATGGGTCAGGTCAGTTGAGGAGGAAACGGCACCCGAACGGGAATTACGTACACTGTCCGGCATTTTGGAGGAGTGCCGGAAGGCGAATGAGGTATTTCTGAAGGCAAGGAAGGCTGGATCCTCCATGATGTTATGTTGGAGTGAAGGAGTCCGGGAGGATCCTTCCGAAACCTCCTGGTAAAATCGAGGCGACGATTTATATTTCTTTTTGTTTTCTTTTGTAATTAATACTGAAATTAGATTTTTTTTGGGTACTACCCGGTGCTAGCTTCATAGATTTGGGAGCTAGCCTTTTGGCAAAAAATTTTAAGTCGGGGGGGGGGGGGGAAGTAACGGATCCTATTGTTTTTAATAATTATTACTGACTAGTTTCGGGATAACTAAATTCCATCCTCAAAGCAAACTACAAAAAAGACTTGTCAAGAAAAACAATCAAACTTGCATAATTTTACAAAACTTTTCAAATTTTAATTTTAATTACGCATAATTCTTAATTTTCAGAAAATTGGCCTAACCAAACTAAATAACAATATCAATAGATGATCGCACAGGTCAGTACATTTCAGATTCTAATTGATATTGGTACAGATACATAAATATACTGGTTTATAGCAGTAATCTAAAGAGCTGGTTAGATTTTGGTTGAAATCCCTCCAGGTTTATTCCATTTTTTCAAAGAATGAAAATTGTTAAGGCCCGGTTCTTCTTCCAATTATAGATAGTAATAAAATTTCTCTCAATCGAAAAAATTTTCACATTTCTTTGTGCGTCTGATGATAACCAATACTTGACATTTTTCTTTTCAATAACTGTTTAAATAAAATTTTATTGATAAATACTCCAAAGTATTTTGAAAATGGGAAAGTCATGTGATGTCACATCAGATTTTTTTTCTTTTTCTTGCATCATCCATGCAAAGTTCGCTCCCGTCTCACTTGCAATAATAACATATTCAAGGTTTTCCTAGAATTATACACAAGTACGGACTTGCATCCTAATAGCTACTCAAAAAACTTTAGACATAACATGTTCTCTCGTAGATAAGCCTATTTTCCACCTACTCTTCTTAAAGACTCTTCCTTTCCTACTTGGGCGTTGAAATCACTCAGAATTATTAAGTATCCTCCTCTATAGCTGTTAAATTTCCTCGAATAGTTATGTTTTCCTTTTTATCTGTTTTCTTTTCTAATGTTTAAAACAACAGATTTTTATATTCAACGTAAAATTAAATATTTCTGAATCAAAATCAGCTGGTTAAAATTTTTTAGCCATAATTATCAAGTATTATTACAATTATTGAAAAAATGTACAGTTAATCTTGAAGGTTTTTGAACAATAGAATAAATTTCAATAAATCACTTGCATCTTTATTATTGATTAAAAAAAACAAATACATCATAATCTTGTGGTTTATTTTGATGTATTTGTTTATATAAATCAATATTATTGAGATGAAATAAATTAACTTCTATTTTTAACAGACTGCAAAAAAGGAGGAAGTTCTCAATTCGTCTGAATATAATAATATGTTATTTCATGTTTTTAATTAAATTTATACTTTATTTATGAATCGATTTTAATGATTCTTTTTGCCTTGGGTTCCGTATAGTTCCAAGGTTGTCCCTGTTTTAGAAAATCGGAGAAATAGTAAACATTGGGTAGATATCTCGTTCATTCATTCATGCGCACTTATTCGATGAAAAACTTTCAATTAATTGCTATTCTGCCTAGACTAAAAATAATAAAAAAATGTTTGCAAAAAATTCAACTGTCTTTAATATATAACACTAAAGGCATTAAAAAGTAAAAAATAACAATAAAATGTACAAACTAATTGTGTACATGTCTAGCATACTGTTGGAGTCGGTTGCGGATTATACAAAATTTCTGGTAAAGATTTTAACGCCATATTTATGTATATCGGTCAACTAAACCGAAAACTCAAAACACGTATTCCAAAAAGAAAGAAAAAGGAAGTTGTCGAAAGCTTACGAAATAAAGAAAACACCCAAGGATCCGAATGTGATACTACCCTACTTATTTCCAGTTTTTTCTATTTACACAATAAAACGTCTGAACTATTCAAACGTTCACCTAGAATAGAATTCGTTTTCAAAAATGTGTTTTGTGTTTATAACTGTGATGGAGATCTTTTCAACTTGGTGTCCTATTGCGGAAAATTGAAATTAACAACAATGGTGAGTTTATAATACACTTTATTTTAAATAAAACTTTTTATTTTTACAATTTCAAAAGATAAATACCACGCACAAACTGGTACTCAATATTTTCAACCTCTCATTCGAAGATATTCTGGAAACATTTCTTTCTAAACAATAAATTTTATATGACTTCAATAAAGTTTTAGGTAAGTTTAGCTGGTAATAAAACAAAATATGACTGAAATTTTCTTTCTTATTAGCAATAACAAAATAAAACGTGGCGATTCTTTAAATAAATTCAACAAAATGAAACAAAATTCAACAATCGTCAAGTCCATACGCAAAAATGAATTAAACAAATTATTTTTAAGCCCGCAGTCCTACTGCAGCCATCCACTACCTTCTACTAATATTCAACTAATTCAATTGGTGCAAATAATGAATAAACCATTACCATTGGTTGAATTTTTAATCGGTGGTTGACGGTGGCTGCAGTGGGACTGTCGCTTAAAGCTGGAAAGCGCGACCGCGGACGGGCAGCTAACCGGTGAATCTCTGCTTTAGCGGTGATGTTTAAAAAATATTGTTTCCTAACACTAACGTAAGCTCGACCGGTGAATCTCTATTTTAAAATTTTTAATAAACAACATCGTTTCCTAATATTGACAATTTTAAATGTTTGCCTTCAAATTTCCCTGCGCTTTATGTAACTCGATGTACATAACTTGATTAGTGAACAAATCGTGCTTATTAATTTTGGTTTGATTCCCATCTGCCGGATGTTCCTGTGGGGCAGCTACTTCCTAATCAGATTTGTTTGGTTTAAGAGCCGTGTTTCTACGCTTAATTCTTTTGGGTGTAGTTTTTTTTAAATATCTGTTATAGCTTATTTACGGTAGCTGAAATAACTACTATTCAGTAAATCATGAAATCGAAGTCTCAAGAATTAATGATTAGATTATGATAAATAAAATATTGAAAAAAATTATAAAATTCTAATTGACTTTTGTCAATTTTTACAAAATACTTTAAGATTACATTTTTCTTTCTATAAAAATATATGAATTTTTTTTTTCAACCACAATATCGCAATGTATCTATACACAAATGCCACTTCATTATTTATGTGGTTTTGTTATGTATTTGTTTCAAACTGTGACCACTACGACCCAATCTTACTAACTATAAAAGATAAACGCAAAGTCCGGACTCTATTAATCCGTATTAATTGTTTGACCATTTTCATATAAGATGTACGAAACATGAAATTTTACAAATAAATAGAAAAGTAATATTAAACTTTGACAAATTTTAACTAGCTAATGCTAAATAAATAATAAAAAATCTGACATCATGTGACATCACATAACTTTCCCATTTAACAGGTTTTTTTATATTATATAAATTTTTTATATTTTATATAAAGGAATATACGCACAGCTAGCCCTTCATACACATATTATCGTGGAATTTTTATGTGTATAGGGGGGTATTGCATAGATTTTAGATTTTTTTCTTAATTTTTTAAAATTATTAAGTTTTGAAAAATTTTAAGGAGATCATTTGTTTAACTTTCCCATTTTATAAAATTTATTTGAAATTAAAAAATTGAAAGTTAGCCGGGCAAGATTTTTAAAAAGTTGGAATTTTCCGACAAAAACAAATATTTTATAATTTCGTCATTTGCAATCTACCCACTCAAAAATTTATCAAGTTATAGCTATTCTATATTTTATAGCTATAAAAATCAAATTATAATAATATTTTAAACTAAAACTAAGTTAAATAAACGCTTAAGTATTATTATTTAAACTCGAAAATGAAAGTAACCACTTTCGAAATATCGTGTCTAATAAATACAATTTTAAAAATTCTTAAAATTGGGGTATAATTAACCGAATACAATTTAAAATAAATTTATTAAATGATGTTATCGCTAGCATGTGAACTAAAACCGGCTTCCCCTACTAAAACACGCTCTTGCAACTATTTGCGTCGAACACACGGACGTCAAGAAAATTATTTTTTAACGCACCTACTTTCTATGGAAAAATCGTAATTTCGCTAACTGTCATATTCCCTGTTTCACTAAAA
Organism: Cantharis lateralis; assembly: GCA_963170105.1. Lineage (NCBI taxonomy): Eukaryota > Metazoa > Arthropoda > Insecta > Coleoptera > Cantharidae > Cantharis > Cantharis lateralis. The sequence goes on along the minus strand of OY720630.1, from coordinate 22,024,560 downwards.
CTTTTTTTCATCACTTTTCCAAAACTGAAAGTGCGGGGAAATACGGAAAATATTATAATTCATTTCCAAACTATCCAAAGTTGAATTAGATTAGGACGGGGTCGTTTAAAACTAGTACTGTTTAAATTTTATCTTCCATCCCGTAACCCCCAGTTACCACTACTTTAAAATGAAATAAAAAATAATTTTATTCGGAAATTATGTAACTTTTAGAAAAATCACATTAACTATGCACTTCACTATCACCTAAATTACAATTATTTAAGTTTTAGCAATTGAGAATTGAATAATAAAAACCAGAACTTGTTTCGAGAAGATAATACACAATATCCTCAAAAGCTCAATATGTGGGCTGAATATAAAATTTTTTCGGGCAAATAGATTTGCAGGAGTGCTTCTATGGAATGGCCCGAAAGATTTACCGATTTGATGACGTCATTTGAGTTTTTTCGCTGGGGTCATTTGAAAACGGTAGTTTATAAAATTTCTCCCAAAAATCTTCAGGAACTGAAAATTAAGTGAATGTAGGCGGAATAGTGCAGAAATATTTCAGCAAGTCCGCGAAGAGTTTGAAAATAGGTTGTACTATTGTTTGGTCAATAACGGAGCTAGTTTTGAAAACGTAATTTCATAAATTTTATAAAAATTAAATAATTTATTAATTAAATTACTTTTTATTTCATCTTTCAATTTTTACCTCTAGCTCATCGAGGGTTCCGCCAAATACAATTTTTAAATGTGGATGAACGGGGATTTTTTTTCATCTTTAAAATGATATATAGCAAAATATGAAGTCCCATTTAAAATTTTAAAGTAGGGGTAACTGGGGCTTAGGGGGTGGAAGTTAAAATTTCAATGGTAGGGGAAAGGTTTACAGGTTGCCACCCCTTAGCTTTTTTGGTCATAACTCGACATAACATCAACTTATTGTTGATATATAAAAAATGTTCGAAAGAGGAAGTATACATTTATTCGTATCGGATGAGTATCCTTATTCAGATCTGTTTTGTTATTGTTACTTCCTTTTTCACATAATTGCACTACACTAAAAGTAAAAAGAAAGACAAAGCTCTACAAGAGACTTTAAAATGCCATAAAAGAGGAAAACGTGCTAACAAATAGGGCTTATTTTAATCAAGAGCAGAGATCAGGATTTATTATACAAGTTTGCATCTTCTGTTATGTCTCTCGGCATTAAAATCCGGGCTCTCCCGATAAGCTTGACTTTATTGCTGTATTAATTTCAGTACAAAGACAAAAGTTCTTTAAAATTATAAATTAACAATTTTCAATCAAGTTTGGAATTGTTTAAAGTAACTAAAACATTTTTCACCTGATTAAATAATATTAATCGTTTTGAATTGTTCACAAATTTTTTTATTAATAATAAGTTTTAAGATGGTTTGAACAAATTTGTATTAAGTTAAAATATTAAATTATATTTAAATTCACTTTAATGATTAATCGTAATATCTACCGTATAAGCAATAAAAAAATTTAAAAAATTTTCAAAGCAATTTTGTAACTTTAGAAAAGCACTATCAAGGAACCTTTGTTTACTTAAAAATGTTTACATTAAGTAATGAAAAAGTTTTTATAGTAACTCAATTAAAATTTGAAATTAAAAGCTTTTAGTATTAAATGTTACCTAATATAATTTGTTGCCAATTAGGGGTAACTTTTTATTTTAAAATAAAATTATTTGTTTATTTAGAACATTAAGCATTCAAATTTATTAATTACCTTTACTCCAAAAGAAGATGAAAATAGAATACGAAACAACACAAGTCACAATAAAACCTCCGATCGCAAAACTTTGCCAATAATGCATTATTAGTATCTATTTGGTGACAAACTGCGAATTGCATTAGAGCATTCGGTAGACTGTCCACGCGCTTTAAACGCTTCTCTTTATATATGTACAACCCTTTCTGTGTTAGAAGAGAAAAAACAATAAGAAAACCTTCCTTTAAGAAAATTTCAATATTTGGACGGAAAATTGGTAATTACTATTAAGTCTGATTTTCAGTATTAACTAACTAAAACTAAGCAAAATATTCTGCGTTGAAGTAAAATAAATAAAACTTTAGAACATCTCAGTTTCAGTATAATAAATTTTTAGTTGTTAGTTTAAAATATTAGCTTCAAGATTTATTGGTGAAATTGTCGACAATATAGGGGAGACTGGGGATGGTCTGGACACTTTCTACATTTTATTATTTTTATTTTTTTCCAAAGAAGTTAGGCGATTATTATTTTTACTAAACTTTAGGGTAGATAGTTTAAGATTATTAACCTTGATATAGACAACTAAGATGCAATAGTTTTTCCAGAATTCAGTCACAAAGTAAACCTTAATTTTGCCCAAAGTATCCCGAGGAACTAGGATACAATGGACATTACCCGGGGATACACTGGACAATGGACATGCAGAGAATGTAATGGACAATACAAACTAAATATTTATTAAAATATTAAAAAACTAAGTTATGAACAATATTATATAATATTTTAATTAAATTTTAAAAATTATTACGAAAATTTTAATTGGGCAATATTATATTTCAAAATCAGACTCACTGGATGATTTTATTTCTACCTTAAATATATTTTTCTTTGCTTTCTCTTTCTTCACTTTCATTTGTTTGCAATTAGTAGTATCTTTAAACTCGAAAAACATTAGTAGTCCTTTGGTAGTCGAGTAAAAGGTATGGAAAATAAATTGACATCCCCTGACAAGAAAGAAATTTTAACTATCGACATACTACCTGTAAGACTTCACTTTTCACCTACAAATAAAAAATATTACAAAAAATTCAGCTTAAATAATTGAAAATCCTTACGTCATCCTCATCACTATATAAACTAACAACTGAGAGGTTGAAAACAAACTATGCTATCTAAACACTTCCGATGATATCATATAGGTGACGGCATATAGCTAAGAACTTTTCGAAAATTTGACCTTCAGTTCAAAAGTTACGAAACCACAGACAGACAAACATACATATCAAACTTATAACTTCCTTCTTTAGATCGGGGGTTAATTAGGTCGAAAAATAAAAAACAAATATGAGCGTCTTACCACTTTCTTCAAGTACCATAATTAATAAATTGTTAAAAAGTACTAATTACTACAAAATAGATAGAAGAAATTTTCATTTTTTTTTTTTATTAATTATGTACCAGTTGGGATGACCTTGGTTCCGTGGAGACCAGAGAGAGCTTTAGTGTAGGACGCGACGTGCGTGGATACCTTGGCCCCAAGTCAATTGGGAGTTTCGAGCCAAATGTCGAACTCAACAGCGACGAAAGCTGAAACTTTAAAACATAGCAAATATTAATCAGTAAAGGATCCTTATGATTTCTCAGCTTTCGCGGTAGAGACCCTCAACCCTTGGAGTAGCGATGCAAAGGCTTTAGTTGCTTGGAACGGTCGTCTTTTAATCGATGTGTCGGGGGACAGACGCGCGAAGAGTTTCTTAAACCAAAGTTTCAGTTTCTGCATTCAATGAGGAAATTCCGCTTCGGTGGTAGGGATATAATTAATATAACATATTAATTCTGTTATTGTTATTGTTATTAATTTTTAATTTATTGTAAATAACAAAACTCGTTGTTAGTAGTTAATCAACTAGTCATAGTATTATTTATTGTTTTTTTATTTAAATAATATGAGTAATAGATCAGCAACAGATACTATTTCACAAAAAATTTCAACTTGATTTTCTTTTCACGAACAAGATATATTTGAAATAAAATTCACGTAAAAGTTACTACGATTTAGGTCTTTATGCTTTCTAGATGAATTTTATCCAATGCATTTATTAAAGAAGTATTGCCCTTTAACATTTTATCTTTTTTGTCTCAAAATATTACGGTAGTTAATATTACTGATATTTTATTTAGAGCCTCTCGAGATTACACATATATGCCCAGAATCAACAATTTTAACAATCTGAATTGTTTAATTTAGTTATGTAAAAGTTTTATACTAATTTATGTTTGTTTATGTACATTTTTAATTTTGTTTTTGAAAAATAATTCTATGAAATATTACATTTGCAGTTAGCGGCTTATTATTAACATTAAATACTTTTTCACAGTAGTTTTGCAATTTTTCGTAATCATATAATTACTTGTTAAAAATCTGTACGCATATTTGTTTTACCAAAAATACTATTGTTCCTGTAAGAGAATTTTTTTTTATTAATTAATTTAATTGAAAGGATATAAAAATTTAGCTGCATTTAACTTGCATTTTTCTTTATTAATTACAATATACTATTAATTACAATATAAATACAATAAACTTGTGAAGATATCCTATCTATACCAAACAAATTTGATTTGTTTTGCAACTGCCTTTCATAATTTTCTGCTTTTCTGTGAAATGAAATTTTCAAAAAACATTGCCAGAAAAAAGTTGTAATTGTAGTTCTGCGCGAAAATAAAATATTTGAAGAAAAGATAGAAAAAGAAAAATAATTTGGAAAAATTATAACTGTATTATGGATTCATTTCGTAATTATACGATAATCCTCGCAGATAGTCGATTATATTTCTGTTTGCATAATCGCTCACTATCTTTTTTATGCGCTTATCCGCATCCTCATATTTTTTTTATTTTTTCGGTGGTTCGTGGCCTGCTAGTAGGTGTTCATAGAACATATCACGTCCTCTTTGAACTTTCTTCAATGCATCGATGAATTTCCATAAAATGGGATGGTCCATACCTATTTCCATTTGGAGGCGTCGATGAGCCGCTTCGGCATGATTGTTTGTTCTGTCCATGTCATTTAATACGCGGTTATATAATGACCATAACTCTGGGGGGAAAATTGCAGGTCTTCTAGTATTCCCTCGACGGTTCATTCGCCCAACATAATAATCCTCGAACCATTGCAATAGAGGTTGAAGTTCTTCAGGCAACACTCCAGCTAACCCGTCTATGGCTTCGTCTAAATTAGCAGTTGGTACAAATGCGAGAGATACCACCATTCTAGCATGCAGAGCGAAATTGGAATCTGTATTGTAAGTCCTGCTTAAGTTTAAGTTGCTTAGTTGTTTCTTCATATTTTTTATCAAATAAAAAAAACATCCATGCATTTCAGCTGTTGGAAACGCGTTTCTGAATGCAGAAATTGAAGCCAATTCAAAATCACATGATATATGTGCTGGATTTAAATTTGGTTCCAAGTTTTTTAGCATATCTATCATTGCTGTATATGTTGCAGCTTGCTTATTAGGAAGAAGCGCGTACAAAAATGGATGCACTCCTCCATTCTTTGCTGCCAAAATCACGTACACCAGTGAAAATAATGGTGGCGTAATTATAAAGGTGCCATCTACGAACCAATGGTCACATTCGCTCAATATCTGCAAAAACAATCAAATTAATTATTTTGGAAGTTCAAAATATCGTATACAGCAAAACAAAAACAAATACTTACGCGGAGATTTCGTTCACGGCCAAATATTGCGTACCATACATGTTGCATACCAACATGTATAAATATTATATCTGTACCATAAACATTGCGTATCCATTCCAATAAACAAATTTAATCGTAAACAATACATTTCATTGAAGCATCTATAAAGTGAATATTATAAGAAGTTCCGCAAGCAAGCATATTACAGAGAGGGTTGATAATTTAATAACGTTATCCCTCACCCGTACTATATGCTAATTTAGTTCCGGTAATTTCTTATTTGAAGTTGTTTTAAAACTAGAGAATTGTATATTTTAGTTTAATAATAATAGGAATAAAATTTATTTACGAGTTTTTCTTATTCAGCATTTCAATACATATAGTTACTATAAGAATGCTTTTTACAATTTTCAATAAATTATAAATTACTAACAATAACTTAACGTAAATTTTCACACTTTCTCACAATAATTCACTGCTACATCACTTGGGAAAATTGTTAACAAACCTACGAAATGGACCCTACCTATAAAAAATAGGAAAAATTCTGTAAGAATACAGTTTTTCCTAGCAGTGTCTTTAATTAAACCTTCCTTTAACACTAGTCCTGCCGCAATAGTCATCGTCTTTCTTCCAATTCCATCATAGAGCACCAAACACAAGTTCAAACACTGGAACAATTTTTTAACGGCCACGAAAAATTCTATTTTAATGAACACTGATCACTACTATTAAATCCAAGATTTAAATCAAAAATGAAACACGATTATTCTTCCATCAAGCTTTTAGTAAAAATTAAGTTTGAAAAATGCTAATATAGTTTTAGATCTTGTAAAATTAAGTTTGTCGAAAAGCTAGGTCATTCACAAAACTTTTTTAATCATGCAAAATAATACATTTTATAACTCACTGGCTTCCTATTTGCAAATATTCAAAAACTCGAATTTCCACTTTTCTCTTCCATTGATGCAGGAGGAGAAAGCACCAGCAGTTGAATCCAACCCACCCTGACAGTGTCCAGGAGCCTCCACCTTCATGACTAATTGAAAACAAAATGTTAATGTTCTACGTCACGAAATTACTAGCATGTCCAAATAAAATCTAAAATAGCATAATTTCGTTCAACTTACACTATGTTCAGGTTTGATTCTCCTAGAAAATCTAATAAAAATTATTATATCATAGTTACAAAAGTAAAAAATAATAAACACCCTAAAAATAAAAGTTTACGAGGCATTCTCGACAGCGTTTGTAACAAGAATAAGTACTGAGTGCTGATAGTAAATTTTTGTTCCAAAATGTTTATGTAATTTAAAAGTACATCATCAGGTGATAATGTTTTTACACATGCGTTAAGCCGGAAGTGACAAATATTAAAATAATTTGAATTTTATTGGAACACATTTAAACATCTACAAGGTGAAAGTGAAAAATTAATTAATAATTTTCATTTTCAACCGTAGATAATCTGACGATCAAACTAGTCCAGTCCAAAAACCCAAATTCAAATAATTCAATTTTCTAGGAGGGGTTTTCTGTTTCAAGATAACTTCAATAATTTTAAAATTCGCGCCTTAGCAGTACGTCGCTACACTTTACGGTAACCGAATCGAATTGAAACCGAATAGTACCGATAACCCCCGATTGCTATTAAATTCAGAATATGTATAGTTACGCCATCTACTCAGATAATTTCTCGTCTAAATGAAAAATCATGATCTTAACTTGTTTATTCATTTTTAATTAATGTATACAATAGTGGTATTTCAGCAGAAATATTAAACCTCGGTTGATCCATGGGTACCCGATTTATATCCAGAGAAAATTTAAACAATTTTTTATCGGTTTATACACCACGTTGCTGAAGCTTCTGCAGATTTTCCGTAAATTGCAAATTCATATATTATTTGGGGGAGCAGTGAAACACAATTTACTTCTTTATTTCTTCTAGGATGTTAGATTCTTTGCATGTCAAGTTGTGCAGGTTCATCTTGCCATCACATGCCACCACCGATTACAGGTGTAGATTCTGAATAATTCCATCATAAACCAAAAAGCAAAAATGTAGCCAAAGTCGTTTCCACAGTGCCTTGTAGTTACTGCAGCAACTATAACAATTGATTAAATCATGATAATTACATTTACTCGCAATAGACGTTATAAATGCACTTTTCTGGGAAACCGCGGACTACACAATATACATAAGCTGTAAATTTGTATATATGCAACAGATTTTATATCGACGTTAGTGGAATATGCAATGTAACACAATTTTATTCAATAAGTAACAAGCCTCCCAAAGAATTTAATGCATAGATCAAACATTACCATAAAATATAGAATTACATTGCAGAAGTAATTAATAAAAAAAAATCAAAACTAGATAGATTAACTTGGTAACCAAACCGCCAAATTACAGCAATGTAGAGCTTGTTTTTCGTGCACCGCGGATGCGTTATAAATTTGTTTTTCCCACAAGTAGTGTTCGGCCTAAAAACGTTGTACCAGTGAATGTTGATTCCTCGGTTGTTATCCGTGCTTGATTATAGTTGTTCATTGTTCTTACTTTGTTTCTATTATTATTAGTATCCTAAATACATGACTCATAATCACAGGTTATCAGAGTAAGTTTTTAGGTTTTTTTTTTGCATTTTATATTTGAAAGGGTTGTAAGTCAAGTTATAGTTGGGACTATAGCAATTCATAGCTAAATTGAACTGACCTGTTCGGGTTTTTCAAATTCTTTTTGAGATGGGGTATCAGTCCTTATCAAATTACAGTCAAGTTTTACTCTTAGTCTGGTGTGTGGCTTCATTTCCTTCACTAGTGATCTCCAGAACTTTCGATCGTTACAGGCCACTCTCCAGTTTGACACTTCGATCACTCTCAAGTTTTCCATCACACCATCCCACCAACGCAGTCGTGACCTTCCTCTGGCTCGGGCTCCATCCGGCTCCCACAACATTACTTTCTTTGTTACCTCTTCTCTCTTCATCGCTACTTCTCATGACGTGTCCCTACCACTTCACCACTTCATAAATCTCACCATACACTTAGATCAACACAATTTGTTAATTGTCCTAGTTCCTAGTTTAGGACTATGTCCTGTTATTACCTAGTCGTGTACCAAATTTACACTTTTGGTCTACATGGCTAGAACTTTCTTCTAGGAAAGCTTACTTACATTGTGTTTATAGTGTATTTAGGTTACAAAGATATAACTGCTTCAGCTTATATTAAAAAAAACAAGACTTAAAAAGTTAAAAAAACAAAAAGTTGAAATGGAAGCAAAATAAGAATAAAAACAAATTCAAAATTTAGAAAAACAATAAAAATTGAAGATATGATAATATTTATTACATTTTCAAAGAACAAGATGGAACGGACAAAAAATAACAAGAGCAGTATAGTTGAATTGATATTATCTAATTAAAGAAGAAGAAGCCGATAATGGATGAGATGAGTTTCATAATAAGTAGTCATATTCTATCAGATTTATATCAAAATGTATTCAAATTTTTTTGTTACAGTAGGAAAAAGTTTTTTCATATAAATTATTCAATGCCAAAAAGGACGACTTCATATTTTCCGCATAAAATCCGAGTCTCTGTATATATCAAAAATGTTATATTATAAATAATATTGGCATTATTGATAATTTTAATATCGCAAAGCATGTGCATTTTTATCGCTCTCCTTTTGTAGAAGTTTGTGGATCGAGAACATTTGAAAGATTTGGTTTAAAGTTTTAATTTACAGTGAAATAATACATTAGAGTAAATATTCTTTACTTTTGTTATAATTTTAACAAATTAATTTGATGTAATATTTGGGTATAACTAGTAAATATTTAATACAATTTATTTCTTAGATTTACAATGGCCGCATTGTTTCCTAGTACGTCCAAGTTGAAATCGGAACATGAATTAGCATCTGAAGCTGCACTGAAACAATTTCCAAAAAAATGGGTTAAAGTTGGAGTTATACAGAAATTATATATATACCCTGTTGAAGGAAGTCATCCAAAGGAAATTGCCAAAGGAATCTGTACACCACATGGACTGGCTGAGCCTGACGATGAAACTAAGGAGACATTTTTAGATAGGTAAGAATTTTTAGTATTTAGATATTTTCTCGTTTTTTTCACACGTCCGAAGTTTCCATTGTTTCGTTTTTATTTAATCAATTTGTGGTTTAGGAGTTTTGTCATTTATGACGAAGAAACCAAAATCTGCAAAACATTAGAAGATTATTGTCATTTAGTCTGCCTTAGAATGGATTCTGTAGCAAAACGGACATTCAATTTTCATCTACTTGATGACAATGTTCCAAGACAGTATTCCATGCCCGATGTTAAGACGGCGAAAAAAATTCAAGTGTAAGTAATAACTTATAATAAAATGCAATTTACACACTGTGTTTTATGGTTTCTCCTGTGATAAATCATAAGAGAAATCCTATAACGCAAACTACACTTAATTTGGAGAGACGTCTGCTCGGAAACGATACAACTTTGAAGAATAATGAAATGAAAATCAGCATGGTCTTTCTCTAGATATCATATAATATTAAATATTGATAAAGTTAATACTTTTTTAATTAATAAATTTAATCGATGCTTTGTTCAATTGCTTCTTCTTTGTAGCGTTTACCATGGTAAAGATATAGAAGTTATTGATTGTGGTGATGAAATAGCACAGTTTATATCACCGTTTTTATTTCACAAAGAAAGAGGTATACGATTGGGAATGCACTGTAATTTAAAGAGAAGAGACATCAGTGATTCTATGTTGGAAAAATCAACTATTAACTTGAAAACTGCAAAAGCTAAGGTAAATTACTGTTTTTACTCATCACTTTAACGCAATTTAATCAGGCTACGTTCATTATAAGTTTATCAAAAAATTTTGCAGAAAATGCATGCTGATTTTTCCAGCTACTTAATCATGGCCCAGTCATCCGTTGATGAGGTTTTGTTTACCATAAATAACACATCGATTGGAATTGAAAATTTTCGCCCAAATATAATATTGGATGGAAAACAGCTTACAGGTTTTCCAGAAGATAATTGGCATTGGATTCGAATTAACGATGTTATATTTAACAATACCCGATTATGTTCACACACTGATACGACTACGATTAGCATACGCACTGGAATTAAGTCATTTAGAGATGAACCTATAAAAAATATGAAACCGTAAATGTTTTTCCTATAGTATAAAATTATACATATTAAATAAATTATTTTTAGGAAAAGGATGTTAGCTAATGTCATTAATACTCCCCAAGAAGAAGATATTGCAGTTTTGGGCGTCAACGCAGAATTAAATAATTCTGGTACGATATCCGTTGGTGATTTCGTTTATGTTGGAACTTCTTAATTTTTACGTTTTGTTTTTCAAATTCTTCGTTATGTGTATCAGTTATAGAATTTTATTAAAAATTTTACTAACTTATAATAATACTCACGGTGAAATAATTTAAATATTTATCGTTGCCTTTGTTTCGTTTAACTTTATGTAATAAAATGTTATCATCTTTGAAATAATAAATATTGTCCAATAATATTGTTATTTTTCATTTAATAATTTTGAACAGAATCTCGAAATATAACTTCTCTGCTGACTTTCAGTTGAAATAGTGTAAAGATTCCAATTTAGAGTCAATGTGGAGTTAACGGTTCGTGGACTTGTATGAAGCAAACCAGGAAACTGGAACTTTTACTCCAGACAAACTTCCAGGATGTATACCAACACAAGTAAGGGGGGCCGGAAGATTACAAATAAACTTGTAAGCAAGACCGAACTTGTATGAGCACTAAAATTTTTCAAACCATCCAAGTCCAGATGGGATATTTCCCGCTCTTCTCCAACAAGGTGTAGAGGAACTATCGACTCCCTTGTGCGCTATCTGTAGAATAAATAGGCGCCGGTAATAATCTGCGGCCTCAGATTTCAGAGTTCGTTAACAACCTTTGTTATTTTCTAGGTACCCAAGAAAGATGGATTTTAGACTGCCCCGATCCGATATTTGCCTTGGTTGCGCCTGCCAAAACGGCTCAGAGCGCCCGAGTGAGGAAGATTCCAAAATCTGGCGTACATAAGTCTTATATGAAATGCAACTTAGAAACGTAGATTTACGGGGGGAAAAACTACAGCTAAAAGTCAAATATTTGGGTCTTACTTTAGACAACAGGCTGACTTTCACACCACACGTGAAAAACGTAACGCTCAAAGCGACTAAGGGAATGTGGGCCTGTAGGAGAATGATCGAGAAATCGTGGAGACTAAAACCAAAAATGGTTTTTTGGCTATTCGCGATTTACCTTACCTTTCCTACCAAATGTCAACAATATGGCGGCTCTATTACGTATTTTTAATGTTATTTGCACGTAAATACAATGGAAATTTCATCTTGTTCTACATTTGAAATTATTTTCATTCAAAATTATTAAATTATTCATAATTAATAGGTTAGCTTGTATAAACTTACACTCAGTCAAGGCAGCCATTAGACTTTCTTGGTGGTGGAGTCTTGTATTGGATTGTCAGTTGCCACGTGAGATTCCTCTTGAATTCTCATAAGGTCAAACTTTGTAGCTACTTGATTTCCTGCATTTTCACTTTAAGGCTGGAGAATCTGTTATTATTATCACTGAACCGGTTATGATTCCTGGCCCATCTGCACCGAAGCTCTTGGCTTATTGTGCCAAGACGCATAGAAGAAGCCTCTAGACGCACCACTCACTGACTTTCACTCAGGGGTTTCAAGTCGCAAGCCATCCAATCACCTCTCCAGTTGGTCCGGCTTTCCAGCAATCCAAATGGTGGCTTTAGACAGCATAAGGCAGCTCCTCTAAGTTGATCCAGAGATGGCCCCATGGGGTGGAGCCTCCTCCTTCAATGTCTGTGAAAACTAGGTAAAATTGGCAAAATCAAATCATTGGTATACTGAACAAGGGTGAGAATATCTCAGAAGACTAATATTGAAAAAACTTTATATTGTAAACTTGTAATTTCTATAAATACTCTCAAGAGACTTTCCCACATTCACCGAGGATATCCTATAGTACAAAATACTTTTTAAGAAGTACATTTTCAGTTTATTATAATAAAACAGTTAACAAATAAAATAGATACATAAATGCGGTATTACAAATAATGGCACAATTTACTCAAGAGAGTATCTAGTCAGGTTTATATATTTTAAAACCTTTTGGACACCCTATATATAAATCAATATACACAATATTAGATTTAGTTTACAAAATATTCAGGCACTATGGTAACACATTGTACTTTAATGATAATATCACAGTTAGTTAACTATTGACAACAATATAAAAGTAGCTAATCTATTTAATAATTGTACATTTTTCTATAAATGTCGTAATTTACATAAAAATTAAAATATTTATACAATGAACACACTTTTTTAGTCATGTGGAAAAATATGGTTCCAAAATAAATTTTAAATAATTTCATTATTCTCAAATATGCAAAAATGAAATGAAATACGATTTTACTATGCTAATTACTTCTTCATGTAATATAAAAATTAAAATGAACTTAAAACACTGTACGTAAATTACACTATACCCATACCTTGCTAAATGGCTTTTTGATATAAAAGTATTTTAATTATAGTTCATCTTCGTTTTACATTCCCAATTTTTTGATATTCTAACAAAGTGAAAACCAAAACATGCATTTTGAACTACAAACTTACGATTTGTTACTGTCCTATAAAAAATTTTCTCGGCCATCAAGCGAGGAAGTGTACAGATAACAAAATTAAACATTAAATATTTAAAAGTTGATGTAAACAAAGTTGGATATTTGCAATGTTTTATTGAATTCAAGTTTAAAACGTTAATAAAATATAAAATCAATAAAACTGATAATAATTTAAAAGAATGAATTGAAATAATTGTTTAAAAATTGAACATTATATTTATTAAAATATGAATTTATCACTTAATTAAAAATAATTGCAATAATAATTTTATATTATAAAAATAAGCAACTTTTTAAAAATATATCAAACAAAACAACAATACAAGTACTCTAATAAAACTTTATAAAAATTTTAAAACTTAAAAAATATTTGGAAAACTTCCTTATTATTTAAATCAATCCCGTCCAAATATAAAAACAAATACAATTTATAAAGCCATCCAATAAAGCTTTACGATCTGTCATACAAATATCAGAATCTTGATGTTTATGTGAAGCCCGATATACAGCATACAAATTCTAAAATAAATTTTTTTTAACGCAATTAAAATTAAATAATAAAATACTTACACCACGCGATGTGTGCACATCCATAGAAAGTAACATAAAAGCACCATCATACCGAGGATGTAAAATTACAGAATGTTGAATATTACCATCGGGCGATATAAAAGATCGATTTTGGCCGTTGTATTTCACTAGAAGTAATTTTGATAAACCCTGATACCAAGTTATTGGCTGATTAATAAGAAGTGAACTTAAATTTGGATGAATATCACACAAATTTTGCAACTTTGCAAGATTCTTTAGTTCTATGAATTCCCCATAAGTTAATTGATTTGCTTCATGAGGAGATACCAACTTATTCCACAACAAATGTGTTCTACAATCAACCATTCCTAATAAAAAAAAACATGAAATATTAATTATTAAATTGTCAAAAATAATAGTAAATATTTTATAAATACCTTGAGCAACCATTTCTTTAATTTTATTTCTGGCCAATGTGGCTTGTTGCAGTATTAACTGTTGCATAAGTTGCTCATGAGAGGAATAATACCCTAAGTAATTAACAGATTCCTTTTTTATTTCAACATGAGAATGATTGTGCCCACTGAAGCTTCGGCTCTTTTCCTCATGAGAATGGAGTGTGGTAACTGATTTTTGAGAATTTATATCATCTTTAGATTCAGCCAATGTAGCCATCTGCACTGCATTTTCAATGTCAGAATCAATTTCAGATTGACTAAATTTACTAATGTCGGCAATGTGGTCTTCAGATGTATTCTCTTTTGCGGTCGAAAGACTTCTATAAGTTGAAGAAACAGTTCGAAATTTTCCTAATGTCCTATCAATTTCTGATGTAGGATAAATTTCACTATAAGAAGCAACAATTTGAGAATTAACACACAAATTTTGTTCAGTAATTTTTTACCTTCGTGATGTAAGAATAATATAAAATTTGAGATTTAGTATGGTTTCCCAAGATTCGTATGGAAAACATGTACGATTTACAATGAGGGTTACATCAAAATCGTCACTATGTTTGCAATCCTGAGAATCCTTATAAGACACTTGTGGTGTGTGAGAAATATGAACCAGGACATATTCACATTCTTCTTCATTTTCTCCATGCATAGAAAATACATCCATGTTATATTGGCTAACATTGCTCAAAAGATAATCGTACAACTGTTTACCCTCCGTCATTAATTCCATTATTGTGATTGTTTCTAGAATTAGTTTTTTTTTAATATTATAAAATTTGTAAATGTAAGTACAAACCTTCATGAACTAAATTTCGAGCAAAATTTGGAGCTTTGTTGTAATATTTCATAAAATCATCCAAGAAGTGAGTGAGATGATAACCATCGCAAACTTTAATTCCGTTATTAATATTCGCTATGTAATTATGAATGCAGCGCAAATGAAAATCATAAGTAAAGGAATGCAAATGCATTGCAACCTTCACTTTGTCACATTCATCAAGAAAACTTACGGTAAACTAAAAACAATAATTTATTAAAATAATTCAGTGTAAACAAACTATCGTAATTTCCGATTATACCAGAAGTTGAAATTGTTTATTTGAAATTATCACATAAATTATTATATTATTGGGGTCACAAATTTGAATAGATCATGTGCGAAAAAACAAAAAAATTTGTTGTGACTAACAGTATATCGGAGGTACCTGCGTTATTTGTACTATTACTATATTAGATATCAGAACAAACTGGTGTTTCGGTATTATATTCTTCATAAATAATATTGATTGGATTCTTTGTAGCAACATTTTCTCAAACAATTTAGACAGAATGGGTAAAAGGCTGATTGGTCTATATGAAATGGGTTCTTGGGGTGGTTTACCTGGTTTAAGCTGTATTTGTATTTGGGTTACTTTCCATTGCACTGAAAGAACATTTAAACGGAGGGCTGCATTAAAAATATGAGTGATAAATCTCAGACCCTTTCCAAATAACTTCTTCTGAACCTTTCCAGTGATGAGATCATACCCTGGTGTCTTTTTAGAATTAATATGTAATTTTATTGTTGTTATGACCTCAAGTAATTTAAATGGTTTTTTGCTTGTGTGGAAACTCAACGCTCAAAAAAGTATTACGATCTCAAGATTCTCCCTCCGGTAAACTTCTTTATTTATATTAATCCCTTCTACCACGAAAGCCAAAATATTATACCAGTAGCACAAATACAAGGAATAATATTTCAAAATAATTGGCTACACGTGGTTGGAATTCTCTTGGTTTTTGGAATTTTTTGGAAATAATTGGAATTCCTGAAAACTCTTGGATATCACGGGAAATATTTGAAGTTCCCTGGGAATCTCTAAAATTTTTTAGATATCATTGGAATTCCTTGGAAATCACGGGAATTCTTTGGAAATCATGGAAATTATTTGGAAATCACTAGAACTTCTTGTAAATCATTGGAATTTTTATCAATTCCTGGAATTCCTTGAAAATTATTGGAATTCCTAGGCAATCGTTGGAAATTTCTAGAATTCCTTGGAAATCACTGGATTTTTTTTGGAATTCTTTGGAAATCACTGAAATTCCTTGAAATTCTTTAAAAATCATTAGAGTTCTTTTAATCGTTGAATGGTTTGAATGAGAATTCTTGTAATCTACAAAATTCCTTTTCGTTTTTTTCATTTTTGATTTTCAATTCTGTATTGTTTTTAGAATTTGACTAATTCTAATCTGTACGCAAACTAATAAATAGTTCAAGGAGAGTGTTTGTTTACTTCTACTTAACCTGGATAGACCCAAGACTATGTTCTTTAATTTTTTTTTAAATTACACATCTGCCGAAAAATTTCAAATGATGAAGTTATGCGGAAATTTGTGAGGGTGTCCTTTTAAAAATCTGAGGTATTATATAAAGTCAGTCATATAATAATTCAATCCACTGCATAAAGTATACTACATTTCCAAGAAACAGTCCGAAACATAATCGGTTACCAAAGCAAACGAACAGCAACTCTGAAGATTTGAAGGATATAACAAGCAATATTTCGAAAATGATGTGTACGCTTGTTTGATATTTCCTTGAAAATCACGAAAATTCATTAAAAAAAAATTAGAATTACACTTGCAATTCCCTGGAATTCCTTGAAATTTTATGAAAATCGTTGACAAAGAAGAGAATGAAAGAGATAGTTTGTTGGAAAGGTTACGAATAAGTTTCCTGCCGGCAAAGTATTGCAAGGGTTCAACAGTAGTTTTTGCTGACTATGTGCTTCCTTGTAATTTTTGGATGGTTATAAAACTTCGAAGTTATAAACAATTTCATATTACAAGCAGATAAATGATTACAATGATAAGATGAAGTCTGGAGAGAAAATCAAAATTAGTTTACAAGGAACTAGACCTTCTGATTTTTAGTTAAAATTATTATAAATTGAGCTAATTAAATATACCTGATTTATAGATGTTCTGGATGTGGTGGATTGAAGTTTACTGCATTCAATAGCATGTAGTTTAGTAATCAAAAATGGTTCACTAAGGTAGATTTTAAAAATTAGTATTCCACCCAAGATTGTTTTTTGAACATAAAATACGGAATTATAGGAATTGCTTTCGGATTTTGTATGACTAAAATGAAATTTTTAGTTTACGTGTAAATAGTAACAGTAAACAAAAAACTTACGAGTGCTTTTTATGTGAATTTTCAATCTGTAAAGGAATGAATCCCAAAGTCTGAAGATAACGCTTATATTCAGAAATGAAACCATTGCATAAATTTTTATACCAATTCTCAACATCTTCGCTGTATCTTCTATCTATCATTAACTCATTGTAAATTAGAGGTGGGCTGAGTGAGTGGTCTCTAGTTGCTGCTGAATTAATCCTCCATCTAAACATACAAATTTAAGAATTCCACTAATAGATTTCTTCTTGTATAAACTTACTCGGATAAAAATAATAAAGGAGTGTGGCAAAAATGTATAACCCTGGAATTTTGTTTAAGTGTTTGAATTTGCATTGAAGTGCAAGTACTTGTTCTCGACTGCCACATCGAGTGCAATTTTTTAAGCTCGTCTAAAAAAAGTGTTAATGCAACCCAACATAAACATTTCATTTTAAAATTACCTTTATATTTTTTATCCGTGCGTTTCAACTCTTGCATTTCTACAACAAATACAACCACTGGATCAGCATGACATGGTTTTAAATATTTATGTGTATCTCGAAACACCTCTAACATGGCCATAGGTTGACTGCTTAACCCAACTGGTGGTGGACGGCGGGACCGATCTCTTGAATATTTCATCATACACTCAACATCACTGATATAACTTAGGTAAGGATTTGTAGAAGTTAACTAGAAGAAAAGAAGTTAGAAATGCATACATTTTATAAAAACCCAGAACTACCAAGTTATTTCTAGCTACAGCTTGATTATAAAAAATGCCCAATTTTTGAGAGGTTATTGAATTAAGCAAACTCCCTCTAACGCTTAGCCATAACCCAATATTTGTAGTAATTTCTCTTAATTTATCTAAATTATCCTTTGACCAATTGTAAGTATAAATCAAAATCTAAAAAATCAGAATTAGTTTTTTATTAGAAGTTCTGAATTAAACTTACATTATCACTTTCAATTAGAGCCCACAAAAACTTCTGCCTTGGTACAAAAGAGTTTTCAGAAAGGATGTTAGGTATAAACTTTTGAGTGTGTTTTAACGTTTGGGGATTAATTAAATCCATGTGATCTAATGGATTGCTGTTTAAGAGACAAATTTTCCACTGTTCAAAATTACGTGCAATTAGAATTGCTTTGTTTGGTGAATCCGATGTATTATAAGGCAAATATATTTCTTTGTGTCCGTCATTTAAACTTCCTATTGGCAAGCAACTAAATACTTTTGTTGTGTCTGATGAAAGTTGTGTAATAATATTTTGAAATTCTTTTATAGTAACATTTAAAAGATGGCGATTCGTTAAAGTCACAACATGTTTCCGAACAGCAGGTACAGATGAATCAAAACCAAAGTCTAACCAATCCTTCAAAAGAGTAGAACAAATTTGTGTCATAACACCTTCCTCTCCCAACTCAAAACAATCTAATGGAATAAGAGATTTTGTGCTACCACTTCCTGAATCTCTGTCTTTGTAATCGTCAAATAAAATACTCCTTCGAACTGATGAATTTAATGGAATATATTTTTTTTGACGTCTAGAAGAAACAAGAACTTTTGGGCAATCGCCCTTTTTGATTTGAAGATCTTGCCTGGATTTGTGAAAACGGTGATATTCTTCTATATTTGTATTAAGGACCACACTGTATTCGGTTTCTTTACTATTTAGAGGTACCGGGGATTCGCTGTTAGCCAATTTAGTATTATAACCTGATGGTTTTCTGAAATTTTCCGTATCTTCTTCACATAAAGGTTTTTGTAATAAATAATATTCCATAATTATATCCCACATTGCTTGATTGGTAGTATCATACAATTTCTGAAACAAATTTTCTGTGTTCACTCTTCCTTGTTTCCACATACGAAATTCAATGTATGTTCCATTCCGTTTATCTAAATAAAGATAGTTAAAATTAGTAGTAGCTATATCATAAATACCGTCCCCTTTAATAAAACAAACTACCCCAAGAAAATCCTGCTGAAATTACTCAAAAAGAAAGTTTTGTACTTCCAATCCAAAACTAGGAATTTTTCGAATTGACATGGAATTATTGGAATGAACATGAAATATCGACCAGAACCGTTAGCCGAAGGTTGGAGGAGATCGGCTTATATGGTCGCAAATCACGAAAGAAGCCATTATTGATCAGAAATTGAATTAAAAAAAGGTTTAACTTTTGCAAAAACATACAAAAACTGGACAGTTGAAGATTGGTCAAAAGTGATTTGGTCTGATAGTAATGTAGAGGTATGTATTTTATATTGTCTTTCACATATTTTTCATAATTGAACCAAACAATTGTTTATTTCTACCTACGCAACACAAAATTAAAATAACATTGTTTTTTTAGAAGAAGATTAATATTTAAGTAGCACACCCCACAAACCAAGCAAATACACTTACCATTATCTGAAAGCTTAGTTAATGAAACAATATTTTGGAAATCAAACTTTTGAAACAATTCCGTAAAATTTCCATTAAACTTTTGATTTTGATCAGGTTGTGCTACCACTGCAAGTGCAATACATGCTATGCCTTTACTTCCAGATGATGGATTTTGACTTTGGTTATAAATAAACATATTATCCGCAAATTTGCTTGATGGTTGATCAGTTTCTGAATAATCCTGTAAGTAAAACAAACAAAAAATGTGTACTAAATAATCCCAAATTTGTACCTACCTTAAAATGGTAATGAGATCGGCTATCAGTATATTTCGGAATATTTAAATATTGCAGTAAATTTTGTTTTAAATAGTGAACAAAAGAGTCCAAATATTTTAAAGCATAATTTTGCACAGTAAGCTAAAAGAAGAAACATCGTTTTCAGATGATTAAATTTAGCGATTTTTCAAAAATTCTTACTCGAATCACTATTTCTGGTAATCGAAATGGTTTCTGAAGAAAGTGAACATCTTCAGGTGTCAAAGGACACATAGCATTCCTGGCTAACATAACTGAGAGACACTCCAAAACAGCATCATCCAACCTATTTTGTAAAACTTGAACAAGTTCACAGCGAACATCATCTCCAACTTCTGTAATTCCATGAACCTTAAGAGTTAATGTGTCATCATTAGGATGGTCTTTAATTTCTTTTTCTCCAAAAGACCTCACTCTTGGACGAATATCTGATTCCCTCTATTAAATAAAAATATCAATTGCGTCCACACAAAATACAAAACAAAAATATTACGCTGTTACTTGAAGCAATGCTCTGTTGAGATTGAGTTAGAGTATTTTTTTCAGGTCCTAAAGGTAATGAAGCAATCGATGGACTGCGTGACACTATAGTATGTTCAAATTTATTTGATTTCATTTTTGAACCCTTAGGAAAGTTTTGCAAATTTTCATGTAACCTAAAACATCATATTTATGGCAAGAATTCGATTTTTTGATTTTTTAAATACCTTAGATAAAAAACATTAGAATTAACATCTTGGTAAACAAACATGTTGCTACGGTTTGTTACTGAAAATTTATCCAGCACATTTTTTAATGCCAAAACGCCTCTTGATAAACTAAATTTTCCGGAACCAGTTTTTAGGCGTGGATGAAGAATAAATTGTGTTTCCCAAACTACTGGACAGCTAAAATATCCAGGTTTGAATTTTAGAGAAGCTTCTGCCAGTGCTGCAGGATATTGATCAGCTTCATCACTCACTTCTGTAGAAAATTGTTTAATATTAAATGTGACTAGAAAACTGCTATATTTACCATCCATGCTTCTCAATCTGGAAAACGATGGGTTTCTGGAAATTTTGGGTGAATTATTTTCGTTATTGAAACTTTTGAAACTCTCTTCTGATTCCAACAAATCGTCACATGCACGTGTATCATGTAATGATTGAAGTAATAAAGACTGATTCACTTTCTTGCATAGATTTCGAATTGCATCTCTAATTGCTCGTTGTACTTGCAAGTATGTGCCCACTAAAGTAGTCGGTAATTCTAAAAATCTGCAGTGGAAGTATATAGTAACAGCTTCTTGTTCTACTTGCATAATTAACCAAAAATTGGGTAAACTTTTTCTTTTGTTATCTAACTGGATTAACCAACTGAAATCTTCTTCGTCTTCACTTACATCCTCATCATAACCTAAATTAAGATTTTGTGGTCAAGTTTTAGAATAAATTCAGTTCAGCACAATAATTCCTATCTATATAATCAAGCTTTATCTATAACTGAGATATCGTCTTTTACATTAAAAATTGTAAATGTAAGACATTGTATGTTCACTGCCATATAAATGTTAGAAGGCGAATGTTTAACCTGTAAGTAGCGAGGTGGGATGTAGGAGCTCCCAGCAGATTTTAAAATTGCCGTCAGTTATTGATATCAATAGGCGGCATCGCCAGATTCCACATACCTCGCAGGCAGGCAGTGTGTCTTGCATCGTCTAAGTGTATACATCTCTTCTCCGCACGGATAGTGTTTATAGAAGGTATAAATTTGTAAACATTGGGTGTTCTCATACCCAGCTCGCTACTTACGTAATTTTTTTAATTTATTACACTTTTTTTCAGAGTGTGATGACATCTAGACCAAATATTAAATACATTAGATGATGAAGAAAGTGATTTCAGTGACGTAGAAAATGCAATATTTAGACTTGGATGATGAGCCTTTGGTCATAAAACAACGATCCATGGATGGACTTCGTGGCAAGAACAACTACAAGTGGAGCCTAAACAAAGTTGTCTTTGCACAAGACAACATAATATCATTTCGCACCTTTCAAGCGATAAAGGGGTAGCAAATTGCGGTACCTTTTGCAATTATTTATCCTCTTGAGATGTTCTTTCTACCAACACAATTTTCAAACGAACAAATGAGAAACTTGCATGCTCAAGTAAGGGAGCAACTGAAAGATCTACCATGCACTGAATAGGAAGACATATACCTGGAGGAAATAAAAGCATTTACAGGAATGTTGATGTTTTGGGAGGTTTCCAAATCAAGGAACAATTTGAAAGATGGAACCGGCAAGGAAATATTTCACTGCATGTTGACTATTAGAAAGGTAACGACAATTCTGCAATGTCTTAGTTTTGATGATGCATCGTTCAGGGAAGAACGCAAGAAAATGCAAAAACCTACTCAAGCTGTTCTGAGACTTGTCACTACGATAGAGGTAACTAACCGCAACATCATGACCGATAACTGGTTCTCTTCTGTGCCGCTGACCAAAGAGGTAGCTTATTAGAGGTCTTCCCTATGTGAAAACTCTTCAAAAAAACAAACTAGAAGTTCCAGCTAAGTTTCTAAATGTCACAGGAAGAAAAGTGAACACTGTTTCATACGCATTTACTAGTAACCTTACATTGGTATCATTCGTGCCTAAACGATGATCCAGGATTTGATGACAAGAGATTACTGGATTTTAAAATATACCGACACCATTAGTTCCAGTTCTCCTGACTCTATTATCAGATCAGATACATACAAATATTGTGATGTCATCAGAGTTTCAAAACAATACGAAATGTGGAAGTGGATCAAAATTAGATGACAAAATTTGTACCTAACTAATTAACCTCACGTGACGTTAAATAAAAACTTGTAAAATTAGCCCATATAGTAAGTAGGGGAAGTAGAAAGACACTTACCTCCGTCTGTCCCTACGTAACTGTCATCTATACTAGACATATCACTTTGATGAAGAGTAAATTCGTTCTTATGAAATATCTCATCATTTTCTTCGATAACACCAGTATAATCACTTTTATCAGATATAGATTCTCTTCTATCAAAACGAGTCATAAAACTGTGTGAATCTAAATTATTGGTTGATAAAACTTCATTTGCATTCCCTAAGATTTGTTCATATTGTGAATGTTTAGTTATGTAGTACAGATCTTCCTCTTTTAACAGCCTGTGGTATGGAATATCAATTTTTGAAAATTCCTAAAAAATATTTACTTTTGTAATTCAATAAAATTCAAATTAACAAATTACCTGCATAAATTTGTCGTAACTTTGGTTTGTACCATAAACAAAATTAAGTTCTATTATATCTTTTACACAGGACGAACAAGTAGAGCTTTCCGATACATGATTGATAACAAAATTTAAAATATTGGTTGTTATAGGTTCACTATCAAGCAGGGCTGTTGCTATTTCATCTCTTAGTAATAATTTAATCTGAAATAAAAGTTATAAGTTACAAATTTATGTGAAAATTATATATCTTACCTCTTCTCGTAGGTTAGAAATTGCTCTTCTTTGAACTTCTGGTAAATGTTGTATCGGATCTGGAAACCTACATAAAAAGAGTAAAAAAACTGTGATTTTCAAATATAAAAAGTATTACTCTGGAATGAAGCTAGTATCAGATGCAGCACTGCCAATACTAGCAGCTTGAAAACCATCTGAGCAAAAGGACGTTGTTCTAAATCCTTTGGTAGAATAATCATTCATAACATTTTGCACTTCGATCGGTAATGTTAAGCACATAATATCCAAACTAATCTGTAATTTCGATTTTTTTATGTACTGACTGTCAAATTCCATATTTTGTACAAGTTCTCCTAAACATGTGGGTAAAACTTTCACAGATGTGTTTACAACATTGTTATCGTATCTAACCGTACAGATCAAATGTACAAATAAAGGGGTTATAAATTGGTTGGACCCTCTACTACTAGTACTATCTAAATGAAGTAAGTATGGTGTATCTGAGAAACTTGATCTAAATTCTACACCATCTGATTGAGGTATAGAGACTTCATCATCACTATCAACTTTCATAATCATTTTATCCAAAATTAAATTGCGGCAGTAGTAATATTCTTTATTTGTTGGTATGGGAGTAAAAGCGACGTTCATAATCTCTAAAAATTTCTCCTTTATGAGTCGATGTAAAGGTTTAAGTTCGATGCAATGCAAAGGTTTATTCAAAATATTTTTATCAATCAAATCATCACTTTCTTGTTTTAAATGCCCACAAATTGTCTGAAAAAAATTAAGCAATGAAAACAAATTTACCAACTAAATTTTTAACATACTTCTAGGTAATAGGATATATCAACATCGTAAACAGTTTCTTCGCACTGATCCATTGCAAATTGTACATCCGATCTGTTGACAAATGCGCCGTGTTGTAAAGCAGAAAATAATGACATTACAAAGCATTTCGAGTGAGCTAAAACCAATGCTTTACAATGTTGTTTAACGGTACTTTTACTATCACTCGTTTCAGATTCATCACTCTTCGGTTCGGGACTTCCATTTAACAACTCGTCAGATTTCAACCTATGAAAATATTAAATAGTATAAAAACATTTGCCAAACTTTCGCAATATGTTTTTAAATATTAATTTGATTACCATTTCCAGAGAAGGTAATTTTATTAAAAATTGAACAAAACAAAACCACATATATATGAGTTTTAAGAATAATAGTTGTTTTACGCATCGGGGGGTAAATATCCAGAAATGTATCTACACAAGACTTGGAATTTCAAAAATTTCTAAGACTTTCAGTGATTTCCAAGGAATTTCAGAAATTTCCAAGGAAATCCAGAGATTTTCAAAAATTCCAATAATTTCCAAGGAATTCTAGTGATTTCTAACGACTTCCCAGGAATTCCAGAGATTTCAAAGAATTCCAATAATTTTCAAAGAATTCTAGTAATTTTCAAGGAATTCCTGAAATTTCCAAAAGATTCCAATAATTTCCAAGGAATTCAAATGATGTCCAAGAAATGTCGGTGATTTTCAAGGAATTCTCGAGATTTCCAAGGATTTTCAGGAATTCCAATTATTTCCAAGAGAATTACAATCATGTGTACACAACTGTTTTGGGATATTCAATATAGTCTTAGCATAACATGATGAACATAAAATTGAAATTAAAACTTACCTAATGCAATCTTCTTCTATAATGGAACCAAACTTAAACCTATGGTCTTCGTAGATATCATTGATAGAAGAATCGGCATCATCTGAATTGTTGATGTATGAACTAACTAACAACGCTAATGGACAATCGTAAATATATAATGGCAAAACTAACGAATTTGTAGCATTTATAGGTACATCACTAAAGTTACTTTCACGAGATGACGCCCTTTCGGTACTTTCAGAACTGTCATTTAAACTGGGAGTAGTTGTTCCTTCTGGTATCACAAGCTTCTTTAAACTTTTTAAATTTGTAGGTATAAACGTTAATATTACATGCGTCACTGAAATTCCTTTTATAAAACATCTCCACTGTGGTAAGTGATAATCATCTGAAGGTGTTGGAGTGCCACTTACTAAAAAAATACAAAAAAGTTATTTTTAATAAACAACAAATTTACGAACAACTAATACCTCGACTAGATATATGAGATAATGGACAAAAATGAGGATATTTATTTTGATGGCGAACCAATATCTGCTCTGTAAACCTATCCGATTCCTCCCATGTAATATCCAACTCATAATCGTGTAAACATAATAAATGATCTTGAATATTTTCTAACAAAAATTTATTCGATTTTTCGAAATCATAATTTGTACCCAATGCCATTTTTTCGTTATCTAAAAATTCGGAATAAGAAACCAAGAAATTGAATAAAAAAAAACTTACTTTCGATGAACATAGAAAACAACAGTTCAGTTTGTTGGCTTAACGGTAAAATACTAATGGGATCAAAATTAAATGGAATGTGTTCAATTCGTTCCCTGAAAACATAAATGGTAAAATTTTTTAATTTGTGACAATTTTTATACTCACTCAGTATCACAAAGTGTAAACAAGTTCTCAGAACTGCTTCTACTATCTCTATAACTACAGTTTCTTTGTCTTTTATTAATTGTACTTGAACGTCGACTACTTGATGAATGGTCCATGACACATGATTGCGACTTATTTTGACAAATTAAATTTAAATGTTCTAACGTAAGAAGGGAATTAATACATAATGAATCTACCAGACGTATCTGTAATTAAAATCATAATATCGAAATGAAAATTTAAAAAAATTAATTAATTACCACATCAGCTAGTTCGTGATATTGCTTATTATCTAAATAATTTGTACGAAAAATTCTTGGTTGAACATTTCCATATTGCGGTTCTATCCAAACTTCAGTTACCATTTGCAACTCTGGATCTGTTTCTGAATCTGGATCAACATCTTCCTCTGAACTACTAGTAAATTCTCCTTCCCTCCAGGCTCTATGGGGAGGAAATAGAACAAATTGCACCACACACGATGATAATGGCTTCATAGTTAATTCCAAAACCATGGTTATAATACCAGAAGACGAATGTGCAAAACTAAAACCTTCCTTTAACCGCATCCTACAATTTCAACTTGGGTGAAACAAAAATTTCATAAGTAAGTAGTAAGCATTTTACCTTGTCAAGGTACTTAAGATTCTAGAAATAGCGGTCATTTCCAACTTAGGATTAACCACATTTGAAGTACTCCATATCCACCTCCTATGATAAAGATATCGTGAAAGTGTGGTAAATAAAGTACCTGCAAGTGGTGAAGGTGGTAAATTTTGTAAAGCATTTGGTGGTCGAGTTCCATCTGGAAATACCACAGTGGTTAAATCACTTGGCATTCGTTCATACCTAAAATATAACTTCTTATTAAAAATAAGCAATTTAAATATTTGCAAGATAAAAAAATAATACATTACCTAATTAATATTCTTTCTAGAGACTTTTGCATCAATGTGCAGCACATGTTATCTTTTGACTTAACTGGACTAGATAAATATGATAAAGTAAATAATTCGGCTTTTAAATCTTCACAAATCTATAAAAATAATAATTTAAAAATATTTTGTTTGAATTACTTTGATCAAAAAATACTTGATCTGAATAATAAGCAAAATATGATGTCAAAACTTTTTAGAATTGTTTACACATTTACAATTATCTAATATGTTTTTTAAAAATAAAAGTGATAAAGGCGGATTTGAAACCTGATCTTAGTTTGCTTAAAATTGAAACATGGAACGTGCAAACAATGTTCCAGACTGGAAAGATACATAAGCTATACAGGAAATGCAAAGAATAAAGATCGATATCATAGTCATTAGCGAAATGAGATGATCACGATCAGATATGGGATGTTGCAGGGTTGGCGGTTGTGGAGTATACTACTCGGGAATGTCAGATGGCAGGCACTGACGAGGAGTCGAAATGATTAGTGCCATCATCGGAAGACATGTAAAAAACTTCATGCTCATATCAGAAAGAGTTATGCTCTTGCAGATAAACGCGAATCCTGTTCCAGTCAATTTAATTCAAGTGTATGCCTCTACAACCGACGGAAAAGATGACAAGGTAGATAATAAAATTACATGCAAATTTGTAAGTTTTATTTTAATTTTTTTTTTTTCAAAAAAATCTAATTTTCTAAGACAAATCTGAATATATTTTGATCAAACCAAATTTAAAAAAACAATATCTTACTTACCTTATGCCTAATAGAACCCGGTGTACCAGTTACAAAACCCACATTGATAATAGCGCATGGAAATTTCGGTATAACTCGAACTATACAAAACCACATAGGATGCTGATCGTCTTGATTATATAAAAATTTTAAGTATGTATGGTTATCTATAAGTATAAAGGAAGACCATTCCGAAAGCATACTGTATAGAGCAGTAGCAGCTTGGCGACACTGAACAATCTAAAAATATTATTTTAACATGAAAAATAGCATTTCCGTTAAAATAATAATTACCTGAAACCTTCCGGATGAATTTGCAAGATGTAAATGCCTTGGTAATGGATGATCATATTTTAGCACCACAGAAATTTTATGTGTGTGTAACCATTTTCTCCAGTTACTACTTTCAATTTGACATAGAGGTTGCCACACCGATATAAATTTATTACAAGAAACGTCGCTAAAATAATACAGATAATTTAAAATTACTTAATTAACTTGATTTTTTGATTATATTTCATCATTTTTCTGAATGCCATTACTTTAACATTGATAGAAAATATTATAAAAAGTAGGTACTATATCAACTCTATAAGATTTTTTGTGACCCCTCATAAAAACAATTTGAATAAATTATTTAGTAAACAAAGATATTTACCTAGGTGATAAAATTAATTTAGTTGTATCGTTTCCTTCCAAAATAAAAACTGGAATTCCATTTCGAACACTTTCTGGTAAAGTATACCATGTATTTGTATTTTGCATTGAAGTTAATTGTTGAGCTAATACTACATCTGTAGATGACAATTGGGTCAAGCGTAACCAAAATCTTTCGATAACTGCTTGTCGGTATGAAGATTTTGATTCTTTTTTCATAAGACATGTAATATCATGTAAGAACTCATAAGGTGCTAAAAATATACCTAAAAAAATATTTAAAAATACCTTTATCAATAACTTACCGCATATTCGAACTTCCACTCGAGCAACGTTTTTCACCATAGGCCATTGATATGTCATATGGTACTGAATATAAATGTAAGACTTCCATTCAATACTCAGACTTATTTCTAGTAATCCATTATCAAATTTAACATACTAATAAAATAAATGAAATAAATAAAAATAACAACATATTTTATGTTTACATACGTCAATATTATATCCTTCTCTCATACGTCTTGATAATAATAATGATACAGATGCTGTTACATTATCTTCAGTTTGTCGTTTTGAAAGTAAAACAGGCACTTTGTTGTTTTGAAAATTACCATTCCTATCAACGTTTTATTAAAACAAACCCAAAACAAAATAAAAATTCACAACTTACGGTATTTTCCATTTATTTTGATGGGGTCCTAAGGGATTACATGAATATTTATTTTTACTTTGAAATGTCCACAACAAATATGATAAGTGATATATATTCATTGGCATCAGTGGATTAAGTTTCTGAAAAAAAACATGATCAGTAAACTCAAGGAGGAGTTAGCGACAAGGTGTTTTCATTTTTGTTGCAGAAATTGCAGAACTTGACAATACAAAATTTACAGTAACCATAGAAATACCATAAATTGAAAGGAAAATCAATACGCAAAAAGCACTGTATGGGAGAGAAGCATCTAGCTTTGATGAATCACACTATCAAAAATCTACCTTATTATGATTTTAACTCATTCCCAGGAAAGGTAATTTCAATGTATACTGCAATGTATCTGTAATTTTACAGAGGCTTCTTGATTTTTTAAGTAAAAGGCGCATATTGCATTTTTCAAAGGAGTTGTTTTCACAGAACGTTCAGATTAGTCTGCTATAAATGGAAGTTTGTTATCGTCAGATATCACAGTGTAATGACTAAAAGATATGCTCTTGGGCTCTCTTTTTTTGTAAAGTGGTGAGAACTTTTAAAACAAAATGTTTCGGTGCTAGATTTTAAAATTAACAATTTTAACAAAACGGAGGATTCCAAATTATGTATTAAAAAAAAAATAAAAAGGTTTTTCAAGGCAGTTAATACCTAAAAGATGTTGCCAGCATCTTGTGAGGGAGACACAGCCGAAACAGCTTGGTGTACTTGGTCGAGATCAAACCCACAACTGCAACATAGCAATCGAGCATTCTAACAGTTAACCTATGAGCAAACTCAACCTACGGTAGCTTCAGAGATGTTGCAAGAACACCTATACAAAATAGAGGAATGGTTTAAAAAATGGAACATTCAAGTTAACGAAAGCAAATATGTTTAAGTGACATTTACATTGAGAAGAGATATAGGGCCTCCAGTTCAATTAAATAATCAACAACTGCCACAATCCGATGCTACTAAATACTTGGACATCCATCTGGACAGATGTTTGACTTCTTCACCAAGAGAAGACAACTCGTGCTAAAGTTAAATAAATTATATTAGATTGGCAAGAACTCAAAAATGAATCTATAGAGGGCAAGCTATTGGTTCATAAAATTATTTTAAAGCCTGTGTGGACCTATGGCATTCAACTGTTAAGCATCTAGTTCTAATGTAGAAATATTGAAGATTCCAGTTAAAAGCACTGCAAGGTTCCAACTGTTAGGAAAGAAATAGTTAACTTCAGCAAAACCTATCACGAAAGACTGAATACCAATCCAAGTAAACTAGTAGAAGCTCTTAATATTAGAGAAAATACCAACAACCGATTAAAAAAAGTAACATCAATGATTGGTTAGACCGGCTATAACCAAAATTAAATTCAGGGAGAACCTAACATTATCCAGAAAAATACAAAAATTGGCAACAGCTGAAGCTGTACAAATTTTGACTAGAGGGACTCTTAATTACAATTTATTGTTGTACTTACAATTTCAGGAAAAACTTCTAAACAAATTCCAGATGTTGCTTGTGATATAAAGTGGAGTAAATCGGTGTAGGAAATATATCCAGCACTATTTCGAGGATGAAATTTTGGGCCAACTTTTAAAAATGAAACAGAAATACTTTCATAATGCAACTGCAATAATAAGGACTCCATTATATTGCTATCTGGCATTGCGACAACACCATCCGTTACGACTAGAATATCTGAAACAAAATTTTGTACTGAAAGTTTTAATAAAAATATTAATTCCTTACGACTTAGACTATTTTCAGGAAGAAGTGAAATTGCTAACATGGAGTATCTCAACATATTCACAAAGTTAGCATCGGGTAAAACCATAGCAATATTAGGAATATTTTGTTCTGTATCTGTTGTGTGAAAAAGGCTTCCAATCATTCCTTCTATATTTGACTGAAAACAGAATTAATAGAAAACGTTGATCATTTTTTGGAAGTTTTACCTTTTGTAACTCTACTTCATCATGTGCCATCGAAGATACTCGTGCAATGCGACCTTCCAAAAAATAAAATTGATTTTCTATCAAACTTATAATTTCCTGTACATTTTGAGACGAAATTTTTACTCCTTTTACTAAAACTTGTTGAGCAGGACTCATAAAAAACGGGGTATTTGCAATAACAGTAAGATATAAACTAGGTTGAAAGATTAACGAATTTCCATTAATTGTAAACTACAAAATAAAACATTAAATAGGTTTAGAAAAATTGTATCTTCAATTCTACCTGTTTGCACAATCCTTCTATAGTTGTCTTAAAACATTGTAGAATTTCATCAAACAGTATTTCGCCTTTTTCAATATTAACGGACGACTGAGATGGACTCATATCAAAACAATAAACAAAACGATATGAATGTGCTAAAAATTTTATTAGAGTGTTACTTGTAATTAAATATTGATAACATTTCACAGCCGTTTCTTTTTTGGAAGTTGCAGAAATTATTTCTAATTCTGTCGATGTGTTATCCTAAAATATTGCCATTTAAATCAGAAAATGTTATCGGCATTCGTACTCACTATTTTAATATGCACCGGAATTGTAATAACTGTATTTAGGTGATCTAAAAACCATTGAAATCGAGTAGCTCTAGATACAGGTAAATTTTTTGGCATAAGAACGTAAACTGTATCCGCTTCCAATATAATTCTTTCATCATTTTGTTCAGCTTGAATATAGTGTAGTCCATCTTCACCTTCATCTTAAAAGCAAATATTAATAAAAATAAGGAAGAAACCACTGTATCGGTAATCTGATACCTCCAACTTCTACTCCCTCATCAGAATCCTGTTGTAAACAATCGGCTTCCATTATTTACTTTCAAATCGTACAAACAGCATAAAATTTAAAAATCATCCTAGCATTATTCCAACAAACACAAGGAAAATGTAGATATAGCTGTAAATTGCCCAAAGTCCATCAGCACTGATAGCATTTTTAAACAGCTGTAAAACTTCCACTAGAATTCAATGTCATATCACAATAATCATTTTTTCATCATTATACATAATTAATTTAATAATTAATTGTTAATTGATTAAATTAATACGCTATTGATAACTTCTATTTACTTTGGCGCATTTAAAATATTATATCACGTTAATAAACAACATAACCTGCACACACATTTTGAAGTTTGTTTTGATTTATGACGGGACAATACACATAAAACTAAAAGACTTTTACATACACATCAATATTCATACAAGAAAAATGTACATTGAATAATCAGTTCTTTCAATAACAAATTTAAATTATCTTGTTAATTTTATTATTGCAAATAATATAAACAAAATACTTATTTTATTAAAAGAGTTGATAAGAGATAGTTCAAATAAAATAACATTGTAGGGAGACCGAGACATTTTTTTACTTACTTTAATTCATATCTCGAAAGCCGTTGATTTTAGACAATAAAAGGTTTAAATCTAGTTTGTAGATTATTTCACGCTCTTTAAAAAAGCAGTAAATCATTTTAACTGAAAAATCACTTGTTTCGGGACTATGACCATGTGAAGATGGAAATATAAAAAAAATGTTTTAAAGAGGCCTAACTCTTGAAGATTTGAATTTAGAAAATAAATGTTGTTAAATATTTTTCTTAGAAAAGTGTTCTCTATCACCACCTAAGTTATGTAAAGTGTATCCGGGGACACACAGGACACCCTGTATAATACTAATTTTATTAAAAGGGGAATCTGTGCTTCTTAAGGAAAACTCGGAAACCATTTAACTTTAAAAAAATCATTCCTGCAAGACGACCAAAGTTGAAATGCATGGGTCTAGGAGGACAGGAAACTCTGTTTTTAAGTAAAATTTGGAAACTATTCCACTTTAAAAAGCATTCCTGAAGGATGACCGAATTCAAAAAGTACGGATCTAGAAGAGCATGAAACTCTGTTTTTAGGCAAAATGAACTTTAGAGGGTATTTTTTGTACATTGTACTCTAATGTGCCTTATCGGCGATCTTAGAAATGATTAGATTGTCTTGTCAAACGTTCAAGAATGCGATAACCCGCTTCCGAACGCTACTAGTAAGGCACCTACTCAGGCATGGCTCAAGAACGGGACCTACAGCTTTACGTGGAATCCGAAACACGGCAAAGCAGTTAATAGAACGGTTCGCCGAATGCGCCCAAACACCAGAGATGTCGGCAGTCTAATCTTCTGTGCCGCTCCAGGTGGCCTTTATGAAACTGTGTTAGAATTATTTATGTATGTTACACGTACCGTTGACAGAATGTAGCTAAACCTCGCCCACTTCAAACAACCAGGTGTTTTTTGAATGAAAAATCGATATTAGAAGTTCATCCACAGTTTAATCGATTCATTTTAGTGTTATCTAATTATCATATTATGCCGTCGTATTTTCAGATCCAGGTTATCGCACTCTAGACAAAGTATTTGATAATAAATAACCTAATTATATTTTTTGTTTACTGTTATATTATTATTGCACTTATTACAATGTATATTTTAACAAAAAATTATAATAAAAATAAGTAATGTAGAAACTGCACATTTTTATTCCCTTATTAATCCTAGCAAGTACACCGGCATCCTCGACTTTTAGAATTTTCAAAATACATGTATTCCTATAAATAAAAATATAATAATTTAGTTTTAATTTTATAATCAGCTGCCAATATATTCGTATTCATAAAATTGCTATATCTGATTGATTTTGTTGAAAAAAATAACTTTTTTATTGTTTTACCTACTGTGAATTTCAAAAAGTATAAATTTATGAATACGGAAGATTATATTATTACCATTAAAAATCCAGCTCCTAATAATAATGCTTTATGTTTGGGATCTGCAGATCTTCCCGGAAATTGTATGGATAAGTTATATGCTACCAATATCTGATCCCACTGATGATTTATACTTCCTACTTGTGTTGCACCATCTGCTGTATAAATCTAAAATATTTATATATGAAAACTTCATTCTGGCAAGAATTAAGCAATATTACTTTAAAATGAGCGTCTTTTCCAAATGAAAGACATGCACAAGTAGAAGGTCCTTCGATGCGATATAATAGATGGCGCTGTTGATTGTAAACAAAAAATAATGGTATCGAGGGACTAAATTGCTGTTCTATTGTTCCAACAAAATCTGTAGGTTTTGAAACTACTTCCATTACCTAAGAAAGTTATTGTTAAGTTTTATTCATTAGATCACAAATTAAATTCGTACCTGTAAGTAACACCAAAACGAACAAGTTCCACAAGCTAGCCTTCGCCGAATTTCTAAAGCTTCTTGCTGTGTTTGGTCATATATTTTCATACTGAAAGCTCTTGCCGAGCCAAAACAAGTTCTTTGAAATGAAGTAGAAGATTCACTTGCATAATATAAAGTTTCTCCATTTGGTACTTTTATTATATATCTATTTTCTGATTCCGTATTTGAGAGTACTGTAAGTTGGATGGGTTATTAATAAAACAAAAAATTTGCTCCTATAAAAATTACAATCGTTTAATTCTACCGTTTGTTGAACATGAAGTTGGTCGACTCCACCCAAAAAATCAAGACCATGCATAGGTATAAATTGAGAAACATTTCTTGTTTGCCAATCCACTGTCGATACAGGTATGGGCCTTCTTGTTCTAGATTCTTGTCCATCTTAATTTAGAATTGAATGCCCAATTAAAATCATTTGATAACGCTTATCTTTTTAACTTACCTCCAAGCTGTGGTTGAAATGTAATTGCTGGATTGTAATTTTCGCCATATCCTGTTAAATCCAAGTCTAAAAATATAAATATAAATATAAATAAATTTTTGAAAATATAGAAGAACAAAGAAAGTGATAAAATAATACGTGCTATTTTTAATTACAATCTAGTATTTTATCAAAATTTAAATTTAAATGAGTTTAAAAGTTGTTCGATCGTAAGTGCATACAGGAGCGGATTGAAACAAAAGTTTTGTTACATGAAATCTTGAGGGTTAATTTTTAATTAATTTAATAATATTTTCACAAGTTAATAATTTATATTTAAGTATAATATTTATGTTAATATTTATTTATATTATTATTATTTATTTATTTATATTTAATATTTAGTTAATGTTAATTAATATTTTCTCCTATTTTTAAAAAATATTTAAGCGATTTATTCATAAAATGTTAGCGAATCTATTAAACAAATGCGGTTTGGCTAAATTTATGGAAAGCTTAACTAAACTTCCACTTAAAAATGATTAAGCCCCGCTTAGGTAAGGATCACATTTAAGGAGAGGTGGTGCAAACGGGTTATAAATGCAGTACCCGCTTAAAAATATGACCATCACCTAAGCGACCCTAAATTATTTTTAAGTGGAAGTTAAGTTACTTAAGTGGAAGTAAATAAATTTAATACCGCATTTGTTTGCTTCGATAATATTTTAAGAATAAATAGTTTAAATACTTAGGTGTTCTCTAAGACGTTAAGTGTCACTTAAGTCAGTGGTGCAATGAAAATAAGTAGCGCTTAACGATTTAAGGAACGCTGAAAAGCTTATAAGTGTGTGGTGCAAACGGGCACTATAGCTAAAATTTAAGTGTTTCTTAAATTGGTAGTGTCACTTATTCCGTTTTCATATTGGTTGGAATAATATTTAAGGAAAGCTTAGATTATGTGAACGTTTGCACCACCTCTCCTTAAATGTGACCCTTACCTAAGAGAGGCTTAATTATTTTTAAGTGAAGGTTTAGTTAAGCTTTCCATAAATTTAGCAATACCGCATTTGTTTAAAAGATTCGCTAACATTTATGAATAAATCGCGTAAATATTTTAAAATTACTAGAAAATATCATACATAGGTATATATAATACCAACCTATGAATTTAATTTTTATTAATATTATTCACAAATTTCCGTAATTGAAGGTTAAGCATCAGTTTAAACGTCCAATT
Source organism: Cantharis lateralis (assembly GCA_963170105.1). Taxonomy (NCBI): domain Eukaryota; kingdom Metazoa; phylum Arthropoda; class Insecta; order Coleoptera; family Cantharidae; genus Cantharis; species Cantharis lateralis. Next base: position 21,988,547 of record OY720630.1, on the reverse strand, counting down.
TCTTAGGTTTTAAATTTAGGTGTTCCTTAAAACGTTAAGCGTTACTTAATTCGGTGGTGCAATAAAAATAAAGTGGTGCTTAACGATTTAAGGAAAGTTTAACAGTTTTAAGGGTAAGTTGTGCAAACGGGCACTACATTTAAAATTTAAGTGATTCTTAAATTTTAAGTATCACTTATTCCGTTTTTCTATTGCTTAGAATAACGTTTAAGGAATGCTTAAATCATAAGTGTAGGTAGTGTAAAACGGGCATTCCTGCAAAACATATTGTTTTTCCAATCGGTTAAATTAAGTATAACAAAACGGATATTAAAATGGTCTTCAAGATAACCAGCCTAACCATTACTTTACCGTATTCCATATTCTCATAAGTGTGTCTAGGTAAATATTTATCTTCTAATTTGAAACGCAATTAAAAATTTTACATTATAATAAAATCTGTTTCATAAAAATAGTCATATAAAATTAATAATTTGAAAAAAAATTCAATAATAACAACGAACACAATGTCTATTGTTTCTGAAAATTATTGATAAAATTAAATGATGATAATAAACAAAATAATTATATTATTATAAACAGTGGCGGACTAAGGGGGCGCCCAGGAGGTCCACCGCCCCGAGTCCTACAAAGAAAGGGGCCCGATTTACATAAAATTATTATCAAAATTATTAATTATAGTTAAGGCTTAAGTTTTGAATCTCAGTACTTATTTTTTTAAAAACAAAATAAAATATAGTTTTAATTAATTGCTCTGTTCTTACCACGAAACAGAAAAAAACATTTTAAATGGGGAAGGAGGCGACTCGAATTTGGCAACCGCTCGGAGCTCAAAATTTTGTTCGGTGCAGTTTCTTTTGTTTAAAATTTTTTGTTTAAAAGAAAGAAACGTAGATAAAAATTTATTTCTAATTTTAATCTGAGAAAATACGATTCCAAAATAAACGGTGAGTACTAAATTTTATTTTAATTTCCCAAGAAGTATACCTAGTTTTGTATAACAAAAATACCTTCAGAAATTTCTAACATTCCCTGTTGACCTTAAAAACTCAAATTTTTTCGACTGCGGCGCTCGTAGGGGCTTCGCCCCCCTCCACTCCTTTGGGGTCCCAAAAGTACTTTAGGAACAAGGGCCCCAGACTGTCTTAATCCACTACTGATTATAAATAGTCAAGCTAGGTACTATCCAATAAATTGATATATTTTGAATTAATTGTTATGGTTATTATAAATTTGAATCTTGGATAAAAATTAATATTTTAAACAACACCTACCAGTTGTATGGTCTTCTAAATTGTCCAATCCATCATGTTCTTTACTTGGTTTGGGAACATTAAACATTTTTGTAAAAAAATATTAATACTCTTATCAAAATATCAGTTAGAATACTAACAATAAATTTGTATTCACCTATCGAAATAAACAGATAAAGTAATCTAATCACTATCTTTATTATCGTACACTTACAAAAAATTATATTTCGTATGTGCTGCCTTTAAATTTTAAATAAAATCATACCACTAAGAGTTCGAGGAACAATTTTTATCTTTTAGAAAATTAGTAAGTGTGATTTTGCAATAGAGACTCATATGCTTCGAGTTATTTCATTGAAAACAATTTTTAAGGCCAAAAATTCAACATTTTCTAATAAAAAAAAGTAACCCCTATATGGGTGCCACCATGATGTGCACAATTCTGTGGAATTTCATATACATAGATATTTAATTTTGTTAGTAATCATGTAAAATGTAAACCTTACTCTTTGTTGTTTTTACCGTAATTTTTCTGATTTCTCCCAGTCTTTGTAGATTAGAATAACCTATGCTTAAATAGATAAATTAATTATTCGTCGATCACCAAATTTATTGCAATAATTATTTATGTTTTTTATTTTGTTTTTTTCATGTTATATGCAACTGAAGATCGGAAATAACCGTGAAATAGTGCCTTACATTGCATTACATTATTTTTTGGTTTAAATTTTTTCTGGTTTCATAGTCCAATATTTTTTTTCATTTTCAAAGATTCTCAGTCCTACCCTGTCTAAAGTGTTAAATTAATGTCTTTTCATTGTTTTTTAAATAATAATTTCTACGTGTATGTATTTTTATCTTTACAGTTAAAATTCTATTATTTTAATGTTTTAGTATAACAAAAAAGGATTTCAGGTTGAGTGGAAAAAATCAAACAACAAAGATCTGTCGTGTTGACGTTTCGAGGAATTTATTCCCTCATCCTCAGGACTGAAATGGAAAAAACGATTCGTGGGGTAATACACAAAATCATTCCAACTTACCACACAGATCGCGGTATGGAATGGTTCGATTCTGATTATAAAACAAACGGGGTCCAGGTTGTTACAATGGTAACTCTCAACAAAGTCATAGGAATAAAATTTTAATTGCAGTAACGCAACAGTCATAACTAATATTTATAGATTAATCTAGTAAGCCTACCTTATTAAAATGATTTCTTGAAAACGATAAATCTAAAAATCACAGAAATTATATCACTTAAAAAATAAGGCGGTTAAAATAAAATTATAAAAATATTCGCCCCCCCCCCTCCCGCAACTGAAAATCCTGTCTTTAATCTTGTATTGAATTTCAGGTTAAAAAGTAGAATCCCCCCCCCCCAAAGAAAGACTGAAGTGGTCAATTCAATACCAATACCGCTTTAAATATTAAGAAATTGTAATGCTCAAAATGCGAACATTTTTACCGTTCACCCTGTATTTTAATATAATCTATAGTTATTTTGTTAATATTAATAGAGATGTTGATATTTATTTTCTTATTTTATTTTTTCTTCAAGTATATGAACCAACATTTTTATGTTGTTAATTAACTTACTTTTGTTGCAGTTTTCCCCAAAAAATTTAATTACAAAGTTTTTTATTTTTACCAACCTAATAAAAAAAATTAATTATTATTTAAAGTCTTGCAAAATTAACAAATTAACAAAAGAAAGTTTTTTTAATTACTACCTACTTAGAATTTTATAAGTATACGAAATTATTTTTTGATAATTTTCTATCTTATATGAAATATAATCAAATATCGTGATAATTGGACTACATATTTGTTAGAAATTTTATTAATAGAGTGAAATGGAAGAAGTAAGTGAGATTGTCATTTTAATAATTAAATTTACTTTTAAAATTTAATTTATTTCAGAATCTGTGTAGAATTTGTGGTCAGTGTTTTTGTTGTAAGAAGTGTCGATTTAAACATGAAGATTTTGAACATGACGTGCACCCTGAATGTGATATTTGTGTATATAACAGATGTAATTTAAATAATCCTAGTAATTCCTTGGTGGAACATATTAAAGAAAAGCATATGCCGGTACATTGTCTGCGATGTAAGAAAATATTTTCGACGACTGCTGATTTAACATCCCATGATATGTGTGCAGTCAAAATCGAGAGAACACAAGCTGTTGCAGATAAACTTGACTCGCCAAACGAGATAAATTACGATACTCCTCCGACTATGGCCAATATGTACAAAAGTATTTTGATGTCCAGTAAATCCAATTACAACCGCGGTGGTGATCTTACTACCAGCACTCCAATGCAGAACAATAATGAACGCGATATGATGTTAGATAATATACAGGAGGTGATAACTCCCGTAGACTCAATAGAAAACAACGATAACGTGAAAAATCTAAACTCCGTTATCAAAATAGGAGTTACGCCTTGTATTACTGAACAATCAAAGAATGGCGAAGGGCCTCTCAAACGAAGAGTTACTTTCGTTGAAACTCCTACCGAATATACTAATGGCAAAAAACACCATTCAACGTCTAGTCAAACTCCGGGAACTTCAGAAAAACAATTTCTTTCAGGTAATGTAGAGTCATTAAAAAGGAAATTAGATTATTAAGTTCCTTTTTTATGAAACTTTATTTATGATTGTGTACTGTGAAATGAGCCCTTCATTAATAAATAAAAGATTCGTTCCCATAATTAAATTTTGGTTATGCTACACTCAATATTGGTGGTAATTGGTGCAATATTGATGACCAATATTGTTTGCCGATCTCGGCTAATATTCTTGTTGTGTCGACCCGCATGACGATGAACACAGAAAGAATATATTATAACTTTAGTAATTTTTTTCAATTTACATCTAAGATATTGTATTGGAAAACTTAGAGAAAGCTACGATCCGTTCCAATCGTCTTATCAGGTGAAAATCCGAAGCATAATAGATCTTGCGAGAAAACCCGATCTCGAGGGTAATAAGTGTTTTACTCGAGGTCACCTGGTGAGGCAATAAATTGTACATTATATGATAGGTAGACCCCATTTTAGTGACTCTAAGTTTAGACCATCAACAAAAATTTTTAAAGTCATACTAAGTATGAATTAAAGTAAAATTATTACTGCGTCAATACTGAAAATCGATATTGCACTAAATGTATTGATTATTGATCTTCAATATTTCACAATATAGTAAATAAATATTGTACCGATATTGGAAAATGTTTACATCTGAATATTGGTGCAAAATTGCCCCAAAATAGCAGCAATATTTTTTGTGCTACATGAAAATGTAACTTAATATATAAATTTAAATAAATCATGATTTTTGCGGCGATGATTTTTTTTTCAAATCATTTTTTCAGTACTAAGTAAATGGCTTTAAAATTAAATTTCAGCAAAATTGCTGTTTGTCTACAAAACATAAATACATAAATACTTTTATGAGTTCCATTTCAGGGCCCCCTTTTTTCCTAGCCCTGTGTGGTTTCACCTATTTAGTTATAAAATTGCTTATGATTTTTTCTTTGTGTCGTCATAATAGTACATATCCCTGACTTATTACAATATTTTGTGAATTTTTACATAAATATTTTTCTTTCAGTTGATAATTTACATTACAAAAACATATCAGATGATTGTAAAAGAAATTGGAGCCGAGTAATCCATAATAGTAACTCCAATACATGTATGTATGCAAAACAATCAATTTAAATCATTAAATGTTATTCACTAATATTCCAGCATCATGTAATAGCCAAAATTCAACATACGTAACAGCGTCAGATAGTAAGCACGTAGAAATTTTACAGTCGCCAAAAGAGGAAGATGAATTTTTTTATGTTAGTTACACAGAGCCTGATGAAGAAGAAGAAGAAGATTTAACTTGGAGGAGTGCTTTGATGGACCCAGATTCCTCTCTTTTATCTGCATCAGTAAACCAAGAAATGCAATATCAAGATGCAGTTTCAGAATCATCCAAATTCTTTGCAGACTTATTTACCGGTGATATACAGAATAAAAAAGAAGCAGAATTGGAACCAAACGCAGGTCCGTATGTACTTATATCAAGAAATTACTACTAAAGCTTACCATTTCTTTAGATATTGTAGGCAGTTGTTCTAAAAAGGAAGGAATTTGGTCTTCAATGACAAATTTAGTAAAAACAGTTATGCATGGCTTCACATCAGCAGAAAATATAACAAATCCAGAAGGTCTTTTTAAAAGACCCAGATCCGATTCGGACACGCTAATTAGTCCGGCGAGGAAAAAGTTTAAACTTGCTCGTGTTACAGGTCGTAAACCAATCCATGAATTAAAACCGCCATTTCTTCGATACAGAAGAAACGTTCATTGTTTCGATAAATGTACCCAAACTGATTAAAATATGTTGAAAAAAATCAAAATTGTGTTTCAAAAATTATTAAATGTTTTTACTGATCAATTTAATGTCCATTTTGCTTTTATTAATTATATCGTTATTATATTAAAATTAATTGTATTTACTGTTGTCTTTCTGAATTACAGTTGACTAATCTACGTTACAATAATGTTATCAGAATTCCCTTTAACCTTCCTTGAATTTATTGGATTTAGAACAGTTTAGCCCAACTGGTGTGCTGTGAAATTTTGTATGTCGAGAGCAGTGTTATCAAATGTTGGAAAGCACTACATTTTAAATGGTTCTAAAGTTTGGATTAATAATATAATGGAGATATTTTGGAAAATGATTCATCATATTGATGAAAAATTCATAATTTTTCAGCCGATGTAAAAAATTCATCAAATTGATGAACGAAATTTATCACAATAAAAATTTTTCCATCAATATTATGAATTTTTCATCAATATGATGAATTTTTTACTTCGGCTGAAAAATTATGAACTTTTCATCAATTATATTCTTCAGTGAATAGTAACTAATCCAAATAAAGTATTAAGTATTTATATCTGTAAATTGAATTTAAAATTTTGATTGTTTTTTACAAAAATGTTATTATTATTATTTATTTTTTCGGTCTTCTATAATTTTATAATATTTTTGTTGTTGTTACATATCATGTTATATATCGTTGAAAAGAGAATAAAAAACTCTATTTAAAAAATTCAGTTTCAACTATGGTTTCCATTTAAAAAAACACAACTTTATGTTATAACTCTGAAACTGAGATATACATTTAAAATCTCTTTAACCCATTTTATTGATCTTAAAAAAGTGCACAAAGAAAGTGTTAACATTTTTTTGATAACTGGAAAACAACCGAGATATCGACATTTATCGAAAAGTCGAAAATTAGAACTTTCGGCTATAACTCGAAAACAAAAAATGATAGCAAATTCTGGTTTTGGCATTGAGCTTTTCTCGAAAAAAGAGTTCGAGGATGCGCCATCCATTTTTTCATATCTCTTATAGTTACCGAATTTCCCATAAGAACTATCCAAATTGGCCCACCCTGTACACATAATTCTCATAAGTTTGTGATATTCCTTACCATTTTGCAGCGTTTCCAATCTAAGGTCGTCTTATCGATTTTTTCGCGTTATAACAATTATTTTGATCTTTATAATGGCAAAAAATTCCATCCTAAAACGGTATTTTGAACATAACAGCTAGAAAAGTAACAAATTTGTTAATATTAAAATTTATTATATTAATTTTTTTTTAAATCGAGCTTTTAAATGATATTAATTATGACTGAAATTTTAAACAAAAACTCTGCAATGATGTACTTTCCAACTAACAATTTAAATTAAAAAAAAAATTTTTGTACAAGTTTTACCTATTACGAAAGAAAAATAATAAAGGAAAAAATACAATTAAAAAATATTATGCATTTTAAGGTAACATAAATGGAATTTATGAATTTCTTATCGAAAATACATAATCTGCATTAAGTATTGTATCTACTCATTTTTATTGGTCGAATTGTAATAAGTTATAACATACTAAATCGTCAGACACTTAAGGTATGGTATAACCGGACACCATTATATCACACTCACCGGTTAAATTTAAAAGAATATCTAAACGAACTAACACAAAATTATTAAAAGTCTGTTCAACATAAATTTTATTTGTTATTACACTTTGATTATCACTTCCGAAAGTTGAACAATGTCAGTATGTACTGCAAAAAATAATAATTGCAGTTTACAAAATTGTTGACTCTGGATTTTCTAATGACTTATGATAATAATGAGTAATGAAGAAAAATCTTTGAAGTACTTCTTCGCAATAAATAAATATACTACAACCTTTGATACAAGTATAGTTTAAATTATTTATATATATAATATACGAGTAGTTGAACAACCATATCTCGATTTGGGATTTTAGTTTTGGATTTGTCCGCTATTACAAATCTTAGTTTTACATCATAAAATACAAAAAAAATTCACCAAAATGCGAAAAGAAATCGTTATGTAAATTGTATTTAAATTTTAAAAGAAAATTATTATTAAAAACAAATTATTGATTTTGCATGAAAACTTTTCGACGGCTAAATATTTAGCATTGGAAGTTCTGACTGAATTAGTCAAGACATTTGTAATATTGTCAGTGTGTAGTGAAAATCTCGTAAGTCCAAATTAGGCAAAAAAAATTTCATTCAAAAATATAGGTTAAAACCTTGTATCTCAAATTTGGACTTACAAGGTGTTCACTAGACACTGACAATACGTAGTGATTATAATAACTATACAAATTAAAAGAACAAACTTCTGACGTCCTAAAATTTTGGACCTGATCAAATCATGAGTTTTATTAAATGTGATAATTCTGGACAGATTAAAATTTTCGACGGCCGAAATAATTACAATAATTAAAACAGTTGTTATTATAGTTTGATAATTATTATTTTTGATTAGAATTTAAATCTCCTTTGTGAAACCGAATAGTCATTTATGACCTTAAATCATACTGACAATTCAATGTCCAGCTCGGATTAAATCAAGGATACCAGTTCAGGTTACCAAAACAATTTTTTGATAATAAGCCAAGTTTCTTTTAAATATCTAGCGGTTGTTCAACTACTCGTATATTTAAACTATGTACAAGCACTTCAAGAATTTTAGAATATTTTTAATTGATTAGTTCGATTACCACAAAGGAACTTAGTAATTTTTAAAACCAACAGATACATAGACATTATAAATTGTATATAATCGTACTTAAAACCTATAATATCGCAGTACATATCACTGTTAATTTTAATACTTTTAAAGTATAAATAAATTTTCGTGTAAAGATGACACCGACACGTTTCAAATGTAGTGGTGTATCAATACAGATACATAGACATTAAAACACATTTTATACTCGTACTTGAAATCATAACTTAAAACCTACAATATCGCAGCATATATCACATGACATTTTCAATACCTTCGAGGTATAAATAAATTTCGGTGCAATGATGACACCGATACATTGCAAATCAAGTGTTGTATCAATACAGATATATAGACGATAAAAAACCTTTATAAACCTGTAATATCGCAGCATATAATATCACATGTTAATTTCAATACTTTTGAGGTATAAATAAATTTCCGTGCAACGATGACACTGACACGTTTCAAATCTAGTGTTGTATCAATACATTTACATAGACATTAAAAAACTTTTATAATCGTACTTAAACTCCTAACTTAAAAACTTATACTATCGCAATACATATCACATATTAATTTCAATACTTTTCAAGTATAAATAAATTTCCATTCAACAATAAAACCGACAAGTTTCAAATGTAGTATTGCATCAATAAGTAGTCGTTATAAAATATTGATTTTTTAAACAAAATGTATCAATATTAAACTTAATATATCAAAAAATATGTGAAAAAAATATTTCAAAAAGACTAGATCTTGAGTTATACTTTTACACAATGTATTCTCGGGCTATTATGGGATCAAAAAAATTACTTTTTGGTACTTTTGTCATCTGTCGATTAACTTAAAACAATAAAAAACAAGCTGATTAAGTGTATCAGATATGCAAGATTTGGAAGTACTAAAGATTCAATTTCATACAGTAACAGATAATAAACTGCTTTATTATTTTATTTCTTCCTTTCGAAAACTTCAATCAAGTTTGCATATCCGATATACCAACTATCAAATTACAATAGAAAATTTGTCGGAATAATCAACTTATATTGCTCGTTTTCGTTACCTGCTTCAAGAAGTAGGTGAATCAAGTCCCATGGATCAATTTTCTTCTCCACTATTAAGAAACGCTCTTTGTTTTTTCCATAACTTCTCGTATGCAAGTTTAAAGATTTTGCAATTCTATAAAAGTAAGCAAGTTATTAGATAATAAAACAGTTTTTCAAATTTGAATCTTACAGGTGAATTACAGTTCTTTCGTCTTTTGTAAAATTTGCATTAAAAGCAAACGAGTTAAAATCTTGAGAAGCTGAGTATTTTTCCAATACTTCCATAACTTCCTGCATTACGTTATGGCTAGCAAATCCTAGATGATTTACATGGAAAGATGGTGAAACAATATTGGTACAAATTTGTTCTTGAATATCTGATCCATTACTAGAACATTCGATTTCCTCACCAATTCCACCCATAGTTGAACTTTCTTGACGTTCAATGTAGGTGGAAGGAATATTCACTTTTGGCAGATCTCGTGGATAGGTTTTCTTTGAAAATAATAAAATATACTTAAGGAATACAGAAAAACTTAACTTACTTTTACGATGGTAAAGCAAACTTTCTGTAACTCCACTAAAGCTAAATCCGATAAATTTCTCTTGGCATCGTCATTAGAATGAAATGTTCCCTTTACAATTACCTTATCATCAAATTTTAAATAATAATGTTTTGCAACACTAAAAAATACACTTCAAAAACAATATTAAAGCAAAGTTTTTAACTTACCTGTGGTTTTCGTCAGTAACATACAATTTTTGAAATGAAATAATGCTTCTTATTTTGTCTGCAGCAGTATGTAGAATAATCTGTGAGCTTTCTCCCTCGCGGCAGTGTAGGATTAAATTGCTACCTATTCCGTTTTGACTCTGGACGCGTAGAATTAAATTAGATTTGTTTAAACATTCGTTATTCCGAGGACACGCCATTTGATTACTTCTTGGTTACTAAAACTCTAAAACTTAGGTTACAGTTTAACTTGTAAACAAACACTACGTAGTCAAGGTTACCAATAAAGCAGTGACTGCCAAGTTGTTATGTTTAATCACACTGTTGTTTTTAAAAATCTTATATTGTTTATTAATAATTATTTTCTAATTAGAACTCAAAAGAACGACAAATTTACCACAACGACCGTTATTCACTGTTTATAATATCGCGAATTTAACGAACTTTCAATCGATCGATACAACCAATCATCTACTTTCGCCGGGTGGGAGTGGGAGCAGCGATAGCTTTCATTGGTTGCAAAATACAAATACGTCCAGTTCTAGCTAAAAAGAAATGTTTCGAGTTCGCCGACGTCCAGGTCGAAAGATCAGCTCAAGCTCAAAAAGAAGGGGGTGGTAAGCTTGATAGTATAGAATATAGATTATGATGGCTTCTCAAACAAAAACAAAATACTGTAAAAGAGAAAATTTTCAATAATTCGATTTGACGATGGAAATCAACAAATTTACAGCTTTGTTGATCAAAATTAATTGGTTTATTTATTTTTCGTAGAGCGAATAATTTTTTTTTTAATTTACGCATCTTCATTATTGTCAGTTCAGATGGTCAGACATGGTGTACTTGTTAGATTCTCGTTAATCCATTCATGCGCGTCAGAGTTAAAAACAACTGGTTATCAATACAAAATAATTTAAACTTATTTAAATTTATAAGTCTCATGGGATACCTAACAAAACTAAAAAAAGAACTAATTGGAGATTTCTTGGTCAAAACTGGTATTCTAACTCAGGGGCGCAGCGAGTGTTGTTGGGCCTCGGAGCAAAATATTTGATGAGTTCCCTGATTCACGTCTTCAACGTGACAAATTCACGTTTTGATATTTATTTTAACCCTACGACGATTACACTGACCCAAAAGCTGTTATACAATGAAAATTCAATGAAAGTTTCATTAAATCAATGAAATTTCAACCAATGAACTAAAATTCACTAATATTTATGAAAAATAAATTCATTATTTTTATGAAGGGTCCATTGTGTTTGTGAGTTTTTATATTGTTTTAATAAATCCCTTCATCGTATTGAAAATTTTCTTTCTGTGTATGTGTATTCGGCACAATTCCACTATTATATGGGACAGGAAATTGGTCCCGTTTATATTGAGTAATAAGAGCTTTTACATAGGTACTTGAAAAAAAATTCATTACGAAGCAAATAAAAAGTGTTTTCTTCGAAAAATTTATTTTCTAGCGTTTTGAATTATTATCTGTTAAGGGCCTCCTGCGGGGCCCTCAAACCGTCTGGGCCCCTGTGCGCCACACGGAACTGCCCTATCATAGCTACGCCACTGTTCTAACTATTAAGAATCTGGTTTACGAGTAAAAGGAAATTTGAGGAAATCTGTGGAAATCCGAAGAAATCTCAGGAAATTCAAGGAAATCTAGTCTTGAAATTTTAAAGAACCGATTTTTTTTTTTTTTTATTTCTATTTACTTCAAAATCAAAAACCAAGTTACATTTTTCATTTTCTTTTTCATTATTTGATTAATTCACTTTTTGGTGTGTACTTCAAAACAATTCAAATACTTACAAACAGCAGAGCGGCTCTTATGGCACTTGGTCGTCATAAGATCATCTCGGGCATGGTGCTACAATGCATCCGGGCACTGAATGTAATATCTACGCACAATGTCCTAACTCTCAGTTGGGTGAAAGGACACGAAGGTAATGAGGGTAACGAGAGGGCTGATGAGTTGGCGAGGCTGGGCTCGGGAAACACACTATGTGGTCCCGAGCCTTTCATAATGCCGACAGTTGGGACCTTAGATGCCCTCATAAGAAAAGAGACACGAAGAATGCATGTGAAGAGATGGGCGAATGCGGTCGGATGCCGACAAGCAAAGGCAACAATGCATTCGCCCTCCGAAAAACATGCCAAATATTACCTACAGCTGTCCCGGGACAACCTACGCATTATTGCTGGAATTCTCACAGGACACTGTAAGCTAAATAAACATCTACATACAATGGGACTGGTTGACAGCTCAAATTGTCGAGGATGTAACGAAGCAGACGAAACGATGGAGCATGTGCTCTGCAATTGCCCATCACTGGCGTCAAGAAGAGGATCCATGTTGGGGGACTTCTGGCCTAACATAGCCAGTATTAGTGACACACCGCCCTCCAAAATACTCGAGTTTATCTTAAGTTTGGGATGGCTTGAGGAGTAGGAGAGAGGGTGGGCCGCTAGACACCGGAGGTAGCATAATGGGCCCGATATGTTGAAAACAACCAAAAACCTCGCATAATTCTTCATCATGACAATGCCAGCTCTTACACAGCACGTCAAACGATTGCTTATTGAAGGAGAAAAATATTGAATTAATGACTTTATTCACCTGATTTATCGCCTAACGACTTCTTTTTGTTCCCCAATATCAAGCAAAAACCTGGTTTTTAAGATGCTATCTTCAGAGTGGAAAAAATGTTTCGAAACTTGGCTTTCGCGTATGTAAAAGTGTACAAATCTTAAAGGCGAATATTTTGAAAATCAATAAAACAGCTTGTTCCAAAAAAAATCTTTTCTTTCCTAGTTTTTGTAAAAATTTAAAAGGTACCCCTGGTATTTTCAGGAAAATTTTTGTTTTTTGTTTTAGGTTCAAAATTGCGGCCTGTAGCGGTACGCTCAAGGTGGTCGACAAAATATCAGGAATAGTTTTGTAAGAGCTGCTATGCCGCTTTTTTGTTTTTAAACCTTTAAACATTTTTTTTATGCGCTATAAGACATCTACTTTTATATGCATAAACTAGAATATCAAGAAATCTTTTCATTTCTTTACATTAAATTCCGAAAACTGACCCTGCTTTTACTGCATACAAGGTGATGTTACCCCTTAATGTATGGCATTGGGATAGTTGTAAAGTTGCGAATTTACGACGTAATAAATTTGAAAAGACGGTAGGTAAAAATAAAGCGTATACAATAAAAGTCTATTTCAGCATTAAAATATATTGAAACATTTTGCACCAATACATTAACAGTCATTTTTGCTTTAAGTTAAGCAAAACATGCATGGGTACATCTATATTATATAAATTATATAAGAAAACGTGTTTTGATATGACAACCCTTTTGAAAATGTTATATTAAAACCTTAAACTCGAAATTATTACCTAATTAAGAAGTTTATTTTTAAATTTTTCGTATATTAATTAACATTATTTTTCAAATATTAAAAAATATATTATTAATTTAATAACACCTAGGGGGTACATAAAGAAATACATAAAATTCTATAACGATGGACTATTATTAAGGTATGAAAATGAAGATATTTGAAAAACATTATTGTCATGAGTTTGAAAGGGGACAAGAGAATCTTCAAAAGAGGTTGACATATATTTTAGAATTCTTCGCTCACAAGTTTATTATTAAACTTCTTCTTTAATGAAAATTAAGTTAACATGCTCATTAAAATTCAGTAATATCTACGGTATTTGCTAATATAATTTAACAAATTTTACATATTCTAAAACTTAAAACATATCTTAACACTTTTCTTTTTTTTAACGCACAACATTTTATTTGTAGAAGACTCAATTTTATTTCATTGCAGTTTTTTCCATTGGTTTGTCATTTTGAAGCGACAACGTATTTTAATATAACATTACAACACGTCATTAAACATCAATATACATTTACTGAAATTAATCAATGTTTGGTTTTAAATATTTGGTGGGCAGGTATGGAAATGAAAGTTGCTAAAAATGTCCAATTGTCCCCTTAAAATTAAGCGAATTTATATCAGTAATTATAGTAAAAGTAATAAAATAGTTGTCAGTCAATAATTAGCATTTTCATTACCATTTCGTTTGAACAATAATTACACGAAAATAAAGAGTATTTATCATGCATTACATGTTTATCGCCTATCATCTGAACATGTTAACTCGCATTCGCTTAATGGATCTGCCCTTAAGGATCTATTAATATCTAAAAGATACCTAATGGAGTAACGAGCAAATTTCTGACATTCCTTGTCGTCATCACAAAGCTCATCGGATTTCGCTATGAACAGCACATTACAATGACGGGTTGGTGCAAACCATGTATTTTCGCCCTATTCACAACACATAATTCAATATATTTCATATTTACACCAAAATTACTTACGCATAATAGACAAGTCTGGTACATGTTGCACGCTGCTTCCAATGTTCGGCCATAATTACCTAACACGTCTGCCACTTCGTTGCAGGCACGCTGTATTTTAGTACAGCTACCTATAAATTAAAGACAATACACAAGTTATGTAAAAAAACAAATGAAATTTAAACTACGTAAATCATGAGAAGTACCTTTAATCCATTGCGTTTCCTCTTCTAAAATTTCCTTAGGCGTCTTATAGGTTTGCTCGTTACATTCCTCCGTTCCTTGTGCACACTTAATACTGTTATCTTCCTCGGGTGCCTTTTCTCGATCCTCGTCAATTGCATGTTTTCTTGGAACAGAAACGCGTTTTTCTTCACTTTTGGTCTTATCTTGATTGGCTTCCTTCATCTGTTTTCGTTGTTTTGCAATACTTTCCTTATATTCTCCTAATGCTTGTCTCATCTTTTCCAAACTGTATGCTGCTGCAAGACGAGAAATTACCTTATCTTTGACTTCTTGTATTTCTTTAGAATCAACACTACCTTCGTGAGCACCTGTATATTTCAAAGCTTCATCAATAATGGAATCCTCGATGTTTTTAAGTTTTGTATCCACCTCCCGCAGTTTAGTTTGTTCATCTACACGAATACTACTTTTTTTCTCATTTCCTTTATCAAAGTTTTCCGTTTTATCGCTATCGTAGTAGCGGAAATTTTGGAGGGGATAGTCACCATTTCGTTTAGCCGCCATCGCAACAGCTTTATGATACCGTTCCATTAACCATTCGTTATCTAAATTGGTATCGGATTTCTTTTTTCTATCGTAACCAAAGTAATCTCTCCAATTAATAGATTTCTTCTTAATTTGAATAGGCTCTTCCTTAACTACATTAGGAACTACTTCTTTAGTAGTGGGTTCTTTTGCCACCGACGCGTTCTGTTTATTCTCATTTTTCAGTTCCTGTTTTGTTGTTTTAGATTTACTCAATTTCGTTGATTTGTTATTATCGCTTTTCTTTTCCTTTCCGTTTATTGTTTGCTGAGTATTACTCGCACCAAATACACTACTTAATTCTTTGGCTACTTTAGGATCGGTAGTGGATGATAACTTAGGAGTTGCTTCGTTAATTTTCTTATGCTGATTTTTTTTGCCATTGAATTTATGTTCCGGTGGATTACTACGTTTTGTGACTGGAAAACGTTTATTAACAGAGTATAAAGATTGCAAGTACGATTTATCTCGTTTAGAATCTGATTGTTCGTAATCATTCCAGTTATTATAATATTCTGGAACTAAGTCTGATGATTTTAGGTCTTCTTCGTGTATTCTTTCAAACATTTCGTCTTTGGGCGTGTAATTAAGTAAATAAAGGGACTCGCTAGGACCATCGGGTTCGAAGTATCGGCTTCTCTTGTTCATGCCAATACTATCATAACCTAAATTTGTATAATAATCGTTGGAGAATGTTCTCTTTTTCAGTTGATTAATTGAATGTACTTTATATGAATCGGGGTAATAGTTTCTGTACTTATCAGGGAATTGTTGAAGTAAGTCGATATATTGTTCGTTATCATTATTTTCTAACTTACTAAACGAGTCAGGCAAATCTTCATCTGGCATTTCTTTAGCATTTTCAATTCGTTCCCGAAATGAAGATGAAATTCGTTTTTTCATGCTATCGTCCTGAATAGGACTAAATTGAGAAGGATACCTGTTTTTTTCATCTTCCAAATAATCTAGTAACGTTTTTTGAAATACTCTATTATCTGCAATTGACAAATTTATGTTTAAAATTTTTAATTAATTGCGCTTATCGGTTATATAGAGTGATTCACAAAAATTGATTCTATTATCTACTGGAAACCTCATATCAATTTGAATAATTTAATATATAAATATAAAAAAAAAATAGTAAAATTATGTAATTCTAGTATTTTAAGTTCGATGAATTTTTAAAAAGAATTTTACAAGTTTTAATGACAAATCAGGTTTATCATATCCAGTTACCGACTGGGAAAAAACATTGGCGCTGGCATTCAGATTATACCGACCCACTACCCCCACAGTCATGGGGGTAGAAAATCGTACGGGGGTAAATTCCACCGATGGTCAGTGTTTAGTCCGTTTTTTTTGCTAAGCTGCCGAGATCCGTTTCCCGGATCCGAGATTTGCCGGGGTTGCCATTTTGACAAGCGCTAAACTCGCTAAAAACATCCCCCAAGGGTTACCGAACTCGAAAGTTGGGATCCGAGATTTGACAGTGTCAAGAAAGTCCACTAAAACACGCCCCTGTTTACTTAAAAGATTAATAATAGCCTTGATTTTTCCATAAAAAAACATTATTGTCCCCCAAATAGCAATGAACGTTCGGCCGTTTACCGGCTCACTAGAGCATCGGCCCTTCTGGCATTTTCCAGAACTATCAGATGGTCAATCCGGGTCTGATCATATCAAATTTAAAATACATTAATACCATTTATACCTGAGTCGTTCCTAAAACTTAAAGTTAAAACTATTTGCAAAATCTAATCATTTTACCACATGATTTTTTACAGATTTATAATGACCGATAACAACAAATATGATAAAGGCAATAAAAGAATTTAATCAGAACAAGAAGACTACTCATCAACCAAACCAAGAGAGGATATCAATGTAGAATTGGATAAATAGATAACAGGAAAAATATGAGATTCTATAAACCTGGGAACGAAGTAATAGAAAAAATAAAAACATGAAGCGTCCGCGACCAGATTTGGATGAATCACAATGAACGAATATGGAAAAATAGTAACAAATAGAGATGAAAATGTTAAAAGTAGCAGAAAAATTGTATTCGGATTTCTACGAATCCTAAATTAGAAAGAAATAGAATATGTAACAAAGATGATAGTGCAAAATGTGGGATTAGAAAACATGCCATAAAAAACAGAGAAGATATATAAAAAGCTTGGAGGGATAAGAAAAAGAACAAAGCACCCAGAATAAACGAGATGACCACGAACATGGTAGTTGAAGGAGAGGAAAAGTTACCAATGGTCGTATATTTGAAAGATAGAAACAATAATATCTGGTTAAGGCAAAAAAGGAATGCTACCAACATAATAAAAAAAGCAGTGAAACTTAAGTGGTCAGACGCGTGACATGTGGCAAAGTGAGATATAGAGCGATGAACTATCCATTTTGATATAGAGACCATACACGTTTACAAGCCCAACAGGAAGACCTTCAATGGCATGGGTCTCCCATAATATGAAATATAGAACCTTCAAGAACAACAGATAAGAAATGAGAAAAATTAAGAAAACTTGAAGAGGTGTATTTAAATAGGTGTGTTTTGCATTTGCATTCCTTTCGGGCTAACGTCTTTCCATCTTCGTTTATTTGTAAAAAATTATTTGTATTTTCTAGAATGTAATTCTGTTTCCTCCAAAGTTGTTTTTCTCAAATATCTTGCATTTTGTAATATGAAACCACTTGTTGACAGGAGTGTTATTGTTACCGACTCATCCTAATGAATCGGCTGTTCTGTAGAAAAATTGGCTGAGAATTTTTGTTACGTAACTGCTTTTTGGATTTGGTAGTAAATAAATACCCTGTTGTTAATTTTGTGTTTTATTTTGAAATAGCTGGAATTGTCTGCGATTCTTTTTTTGAACCTTTGAAGCTGTGTATTCAGCGTGTAGAGAAATTTATATTTCCCCACCAGGAAAGGAATATTTTTTATCTCAAGTATATGTAAATATTTAAAAAAAATATTATTAATTGAAAAGTATTCGAAGAACTAGTTTAACTTCTAGTAAGTAATTAGTAATAATTAAATATTTTCAAAAATAATGATTTTGCCTTTTGAGCTATAATATAGAAGCATATTTTGTAAATCACTCTGTATAATTTTAAAACAATGATATTAAATGTACCGTTGTAATGGTTTAAACGATTATCGGATTTTAAAAATGCTAAATCGTCTTTATCACTGGGTAAATAATAATATCTTCCTGGTCTATTTTCTGGATAATAATCAGGAATTTCGGTAAGATCTCGTTGACGCCTATGAACTGCATTTAGAGCACTTTGTAAAGTATCTTCTTGGGCCATTCCAATAGTTACAAACATTAACATCAATTTTATACGCCATGATAAATTTAACAGCCACATGTTTTATATCTGAAATTAAAAAATTAACTAATACATTTTTTATTTAATTTTAGGCGCTTGTTTACTAATAAATATTCATTTCAGCTTCGGCTATTCAATTAAGGTTCCGCCTTCAGAAACCATAATAAATATTCTGTGCTAATTAATTCAATAGAACAGAATTTTTTTTTCAAATTTTAAAACTTATTTCTTTGAATTTTATAAGTTTATAAGTTATGCTTAAATTAATTTTATATTTTCTCTCCTTACAGCTGAAAATTAATGGTTATATCCTGCATATTGATTTAAACTTTAAGTACTTTTCGATGTAGGTAAACACATTTTTAAAATTAATTTTGTAGTATGAAACAGCAGAATAAAATTTCAGAATAATTTTCATTGAACCTATGACAAAAAAGGAAATTTTTTTATTATGTTCAAATATCTTTTTAAGCAATAGAAATTTTCAAAAACTCGAAAGCAGGTATTATTTGTATATTTACTATTCCTTTTTTACAATGCAATAAAAATTTCCGATGTTCACATTATGTGCAATATCTTTTTATTTTGCATTCTTATACATATTATGTTTTATGTGATCATCAATCGAAATGATTATGGTTTTAAATCACGTTGAAGTATGGAGAAGGAAATCTTCTCTCGAGAAAATTTATTTTCAAAATGTAATGTTTACAAAATGCATATTATCAATAACATTGCAATAAACTTGTCTTGTGTTTGTCACCAAACAAGTTCAAAAAGAAACAACATTTAGTTTAAGTAAAATATTATTTTTAATAATATTATAAATCTAGAAAGGTTAGCATCTTACTAGAATATTTTTGAAGTGCTCAGAGACCCCTAGAATTCTAGATTGCATTCCTAGTTCTTAAATTATTAACCATTTCACGAGAAAAATTTAATATTGCAAATATTGTGTTTATTTGTTACTAGTTTTTTTAATTAACGCTAGTTATTATTTCTATATAAATATCAATATTGGTACCACTGCCATTGTATTGTAAAATTGCTACATAGCCAGATATATAAAAAGAATTAATAAAAGTGCAATTGTGTTCTATTAGCTTTTATCCCTTTATTTCTTTCACATTCAAAACATTTACAAATTAAATTCTTTTCAATTTAATTACAATAAAGTTTCAATATATTTTTTGTAAAATTTTTTTAGAAATAAAAAATAGTATAATAAAGAAATTTTTCAACATTATTAAATTTTGTGAAATTAAAAATGAAGAGTGACAAAAGTCTATTAGCACAAATGTCGTTTCAAATCTCAAAACCAGCTACTAAAATCTTTTTAAACTTTCTCTAAATTAACAACAAGAACTTCCACTGTAAGGTAAAATCCGAGGAGCTTTCCACTTCTCTTTAAATTTTTTTATTTCTTAATTAATTTAATTCTTATTAATTTATTATCGGGCTTTCTTTTAAATAAAGAATAAGTCATTTTTCTTTTTAACATTTTCCTATTTAAATTATTAATAATTTTGCTTCAAATATTTAAAACGCTTTTATTGTGTTTGTTCCGCTATCAAAGCCGTACAAAGCACTCGGTGAAAGTAACTAAATTACTATTAGCCGTCAGTCCCACTGCAACCACCGATCAAAAATTCAACCAATGGTAATGGTTCATTTATTATTTGCACTAATTGAATTAGTTAAATTTTAGTAGATGGTAGTGGGTGGCTGCAATGAGACTGCTGCCTTATCAATTAAAACGTAATTTAAATAGTTAAAAATAAACCAGGAAGTAACTTAATTACTTCAAAATTACTAAAAGTATTTTAGGATCGAAATTTTTCATTTGCCTTTGCAATGCCTTTTCGGTACATTAATAATTTCGGTATATCAAAATAATCTTTCGACCGGTGCTGAAGACCGTAAACACGTATTAAAGCGACGAAACAAATGTTTCATAATCATATCTTTCAAGTTTCAAGAAACTATTCATCAAAATTAAATTTTTCTTTACAATAAAAAACAATTATTTTATTTGATAATTTTAGAACAAATATACAATCTCAATAAAACGTTTTTATTGTCATCTTTTCCGACTACATTTCAATGTATATTAGAGTCATTTTGGATGAACGGAGAAGAATCTTGCATATGACCAGGTATGCAGATGACGATTTGCAATTTATACTTAGATAATTAAGCAAAACCTATTAAGAGAGAACTACGACTACAAATATTGGAAAGCAATTAGTAAACTAATTAGTAGTTAGTAAACCTTAATCAACGAAACAGAGATCAATCATCTCTTTACTCTTCTTAATTTAGTAGGTCCTATTTTTACCATGTAATGTACGAAAATTTGTACCTGGCATTCATGGTTCCTTGAGAACATGCATATAGTCTAGTAGGGTGCTAACCTTGCTAGATGGATATTCCATAGGTGGAACTTAGGCTTTAGATTTAGATCACAACACTCACAACAGTATAGTCATCTAAGCATTGAACTGCGTTCTCCCGCTTCAATTTTTTTTTTTTTAATTTTAATTTGTTACAATTTTATTTTATTAAAATGGAATCAATTAACAATAGTAGCTGGACAGCACGGCAGTGCAATTTGTAAAATTTTTGTAGTCAAATTATTTTTTAATATGATGAAGATGAAAGATAAAATCTAGTTTTTACACAAATTAAAAAAAAATAACCAAAATCATCACAACAAAATATGTAGACTGATTATTTTTGAGATTTAGTTTTTTTTCCAATTCAACTATTTAAAATTAAATTTATATTTAACTCGAGTTTGACAAAAGACAGATTATTAAATAGATGCACGAGCTGACAAGCGAGTACACGAAATCTAGAGCTTAGTAACCTATTTTCACGAGTGAAGTATAACTTTTCTTATCAAATTTTGTGCGGAAAAGTCGTCATTAAAACATCCATTTTTTTTATAAATAATCATAGAAGTGACTACGATCAAAACTGACAACGTAAACTAAATAATATACTAAAAACAATAATTACATTATTTTCATTAGGGTAATGTGTTTAATTACTTCGATGAGGGAATAGCATGGTAAGGAATTGTATTTGTAAGTAAAAATAACATAAAAATAACGCAGATCGAAAGTTATTCCTGTAGTGATAATTTATATAAATTGTTAAAATAAAATTCTAAATAATTAGGCAGATCTGTACTTTTGTAATGATTTAATTTGTGAAACAAATGCAGAAATTTATGAAATAATACCTAAGATTCATTTTATAATCAGAAAAATACCCAAAAATCTCACGTAAATGTGAATACAAATAGTTGTGTAAAATGTATTTAAATTGATATTGACATACAAAATAAAAGTTTAAAAACTTTAATAAAATAAATTTAATCACTTAGATGTTTAGATAGTTTTAATGAAGGTTGTAAGAAAGATGCCATGTTGTATTATAAGTCTGGAGCGAGTCAATTCCACGTGCTACTAATGGGGCTGTGATGCATAATAATTGGATGTCGGATATGCGAGCTTATACTGTATATGGAAGAAAATATGAATAATATTTCAAGCGAGTAATTTGAATAATCGAATAATTAGAACTTTCGAATAACTTCATCATTCGAATAATTTAATTATTACAATAATTTTTCAAATTACTTTATTCCTTGAGTAATTTTAATATTCGAATACCTAATTTGAATTCTCGAATAATAATTTCAATATTCGAATAGTTTTAATATTTGAATACTGATATTATTCGTAATAATTTTAGGAATAAAAACCTTGTTAATTTCATTAAATTACAATGTAAAATGATAGTATACAGAGATATACCAGACTCTATTACATGATGTGATGATCAAGTTATTTGATTTAAATATAAGTATATTGTTTAATTGTTCCTTAAAATATAAAATTTGTTTATTTATGAAAAATATTTACTAGACACTCTGCTTGTTTTGGAAGCTAAATTTTAATTACCTTAAAAATCCATTACACCATTAAAACACTTCGGTAAATTATGTTTCTTAACACTTGGTTAAATATTTTTTATATGATTTAACACTTTTCCACATTGTTACACTTAATTAAATATTAAACGTAATTTGCGCTATCCCCTTTTAGTATTACAATATTATTTACATAAATTTTATGTATATTTTATAATAATTAATACACGAATATTAAAATATTCATATAAAACATTTTCTACTTCATTTAGTAAAATTATTAAAAATTTTAAATTTTCAAGTATTAAATTATTTAGTGCTATAAATATTTTAAATAATATATAAATTTTTATTGTTAGTTTAAACCAGTGCCATTTTTTAAGAAAGTGATAAATTCTAATTGAATTTGGCATTAACAAATATTGCTTTGTGGATGTTATGCAAAAATTTGTAAATATTTACAAATATTTGATTTTTAAGATGGTTTTTGTCATGTTTTTTAGTAAAAAAATAAACGAACGAACGGAATAAATATATAATATTTTAAATTATTAATTTTGAAATTTGTTGAAAACAAATAATAATACGATTTGGACTATTTTTTTAAATTTCTTGCAAACATAAGTCAGCGGTAACATTATAGTTAGTTGTAATACTGGTTTAGGCGTTGAAAACATTTAAAGAGATACTAAAAATATAAATTATAATCATTCATCGAATTCATTTCCGTTAAATAACCAACAGTCAAGATCTATTATTTTGAAAAAGGGGTAAATTTCTGGCGGTTTTTATAAATCTTCAGACAAGTGGAATTCTAAAAACATAACTTTAATGAATTCCAAGGATTGCTAAAGGACTTCGATGATTTTTAAAGAATTCTAATATTATCCAAGGAATTCCAATAATTTCCAAAAAATTCCAATAATTAGTAAAGAATTCTAGTGATTTCCAAAAATTTTAAAAATTTCAGAAATTAAAGCCTTACAAATAAATCTCTTGTCACAAGTAGTATTATATGTATATGATCAAGTAGACTAGCATGGATAGGTTATGTTATAAGAGCAGATCAAGCATGAGACATTTGTAGAATTTTTAAATAGCATATTGAAAAACTACCAAAAAGAAAATCACGACTGTCAGAAACTTTACAGCAGATGAAAAAAGACAAAAAAAAACGGAAAATCATAGAGAAAATATTTGTAGGATATATTATATAGTTGAGGAAGCTAAATCTCTACAGGAGATATATGTACAGGCACCGGAAATAAATAAGTAAATATAATTCGTACACATTTAGTGTTCGTAGCGACATTCAATCATATTTTTGAATAAATTTTTTAATCGTAACTCTAAATTACTTTTTAATAGCACGCCGGTCGACTACGAAGCAGGAATCCACGGTTTAAATCCCATTGGGTTTAGATATACTGATGTATTCAGAAATTTACGATCGATCTGTCGGCAGTGCAGAAAGCTATGCGAAGCCACTTCATTAATTCATGATCTTTGTTGCTCTTAAAAAAATTATATCACATGACAAACAGACATTCCAAAAATCAAATTTACATTTTGTAGCGTTTAAGAATCTTCTAAAAATAATACCCATTTAATTCTTTCAATTAAAACAAATTCATTTATTTTATTTTATTAAAATTAAAGTAATAAAATTGGATTTAAATAATGGAAGGAAACGGTTTATCTTCTAATGAATAAGTTAAATTACAAAGACGAGTTTTATTTTTTCAAGATTGTAATCCTATCGGTGATTTCAAAAAACTTAGTTCCCTTGACACCTGGAAAACTTTCCCTAACCGTAGTAACTCAATAATTGTTTTAGTATTAAAGCAACATTTTCAACAAACACTGCATAGAAAGCAAAGTTCAAAACATCAGTAAGCAACAGTAAGTCACGAATTTTGATTTATAAATTGTTTCCAATTTGAAAAAATTTGAGGTCCATCATTTTTCAGAAAAAAAAAATTATAATATTGTTTTTTTAGTAGTATCAGAAGTGTGGGAAAACTTTTTAAAAAAGTACCTCTTTAACTACAGAATTTGGCAAGACTTTTATATAAGCATAGTAAAAACGGGTTTCTTTGAATCAAAAAAAAACATTTTGTTTTTTTTTTAAAGTAAACAAGGTTTGTTTTTTTGCAAGAAAATTTTTCCCTAAATTGCAGAAATTTATTAAAGATTTTCTTGAATCATATAAAATATTTTTGGTTAAACAAAAATTTTCTAAAATAAAAAAGACTATAAGTTATTTATTGCGTTGAAATTTTATTTTTAAAAACTAAAATTTTTATTTGTGGTGTTTTAGTAATTTTTTTTTTGATATTACCAAAAATATTTTATATAAATGAAAAAGAAATTTATTTGTTTTAAATAACATTTTTCAAAAAAAATGTTTTTTTGATTCAAATAAAAACATTTATACTATCTAATATATTCAAGATATTATATAGGTAGATCTTGCTGTAATTTGGTTGATATAAAATAAAACTTTTTATTTTTAAACGTTTTACCTAATTTTAATAGATTAATTTTTAATACCTATAAACATTATTTTAATTTGAGCAATCACTAATAAAAGTTTAAACTTTTTTTTAAATTTTTGTTGATGATTATCACTTTTTTTTTAAAAATTTGATTTACACTTAACAATTAACACCACATTACACTTGATACTTGATGAATTTGATACGATGATTTGTTTCCTTGTAAGTATATTTAAGTATAATTAAATTGTTAAAAAAGTATATATTTTTTGAGATTTTATCATTTATTTAATTAAATTAAATTTAATTAATAATAATAAACTAATAAATAAGTAAATATAAATTAAGCAAAAGTAAGCCATCAATAAAAAATATTAGATTAAATAAAAAGTAAATTGTACAGGTTACCCATTTTCATGCGGTATTATTGAAAATGTATAAATTAAGAATAGTAATAAAAAACAAAAAGGCCAAATCAAGTTACCTCTATTATTTAAATAAACAAATGTGACAATAACCGTGTTGATAATCATATGAGTTTTCATTACAAACTAAACTTGATGTTCTTAAAAAAAAATTCTAAATTATTATGCTAAAATTATTTAAATTAATTTAATAATCGTTTTATTAATTATAAATTAAAAGTTAATTTAATGGTTATTTTAAAACATTGCGGTAGCTTAAGCTGTACACGTTTGTTCTCAGTAAAGTCCAAAAACAAATTGAATAACGCTAATTTGTAATAACAAATTGATGCAGTGCGCATCAATTTAATTGCGCTAAATGTTACTCGCAGATTTCAAAGTACAAATTGCATTAAATTTTTATTTACATTTGAATGTAAAGTTTTAAAGCAAAGTTAAACAAAATATGCAATTATTTATTTAATTAATTACAACCATTTCCTGTTGTTCGAGTTTTAATTCAAAGTATTTTTCTTTCCAAAAAAATATAAGAATTTTTTAAATTTAATTTGTTTTGACAACCAGAGCAATTCATACGCGTAATTTTTATTTCAGTGAAATGTGTCTATCCGCTTTTAGATTAAAAGTTGTACGTGTTACATTATTTCAACCAGTTAATGCTGTATGCAACATGTACACACGCGAAAATGTTATCGGTAATAAACTTGAGGAAAATAAAGTGCGCTGGGAAAGCTAATATGCTTGGAAATTTGTCCAAGTAAATTTTAAATTAATTTAGGGATCTTTTCTAATGTAGGTTAACAGTTAGTTAACTATTTCGTTAAAATTACATTTTTGCTTAATTTAGCAAGCAGAATCACTTAAACGCACTTTAAGTTTATTATTATGATTTTAATATATTAGTAACTTACTAATAATTATAAGAAATCATAACAATCCTATCTCCAATTGCTTTTATTTAAATTTTAATTGAGATGCGTTTCAGAAATCATTATTATAATTACATCATCAGTCTTAGAGATCACAAGTTATTAAAAAAAAATAATTCGAAATTAAAAACAAGTTAAAATTCAAATTAAAAAAATCATTTATAAATTTTTAATTTTGACTTTTTTAAATTTTGAATTTTAACTTTTTTTAATTTTGAATTGACTCTTTTAATAACCTGTCTTCTAAGATTCAATAAAGATTTCCGCAACGCGTCTGAATTAAAAATTAAAAAGGATTTGTGTTGATTTCTTATAAATTATTAATTAAAAACTCAAAAATTGGGAGAACGAGTTCTAATAATTATTTAAATCAAACTTAAGTGAACAATTTTTCATTTTGTTAAATAAATTCTGAAAAATACTTGTTTTCTTGAAATTTGTAATCAATGATTGCAAAGTCACAAGTTTAACCATTGATTAATTAACTTACATTGACGAATCCACATTTTTTGGCAGTATTAATGCATTTGTTATAGACAAAATATAATGCTTTACTCAAATTATTCGAAATAGTAGTTTTCCATCAATTAATAACTTCTCTTCTAAGCTCTTATGCCTGTATCTAAATATCTCTAAATAATATTTATCTCAAAGTTAAAAAATAATTAATACTACAGTAGGAATTAATATAAAACGAAGGCATTAAATAAAATAATTAAAAAATATTAGAAAATATAAAAATTTTAATATAAATTTTTTTGAGCAATCTTAAAAGTCCAAATATTTTTGATATAAATTTAATAGGTATTACTCAACCTGTGGATTCAATGTTACACAATTTTATTAATTGTGTAAACCACACAATAATTAAATGCATCTAAGTAAGTTTAACCATTTAGTAAATAATTTGATATAAAATTTGCAATCAACTATAAAATTGAAGTGATCAAAATTACGTCACGTACAATATTTTAATATCTGACAAAATGATTAATTTAATATCCAAAACACGAAGAACAAATTATGCAAATGCTTAAAAATTTATATCACTCACCTTTAATGTATCATTAAATTGGGTTATTAAATATTATGAAATCTTTGACTTGGTTTTAACACCCTTCAAATGACTATGAGAAAATATTCTCAGTGTCTGTCAATGGTAGTTGTTTATATACGCGCCGACGCCAAGCGTAGCGACGCCGAATCGATATCTAATTTGCTAAAAGAATTAAAACGAATACAACAATTTTTATTGTTAAATTGTTGTGGTGAACTGTTTTAATAATAAATATTTATTGTTTTGGAAAAAAATATTATAACTTTTAAACACAACAGCCCTTTCGTAAAAAGTTATTAATCCTAAATGTTGACAATTCTGCAAATCCACAAATTAAATTATAGAAAATCGATTGTCAATTTATGCGTAAGCAAATTTTTATCTCTGGAATTTCGAAAATATTTATTAAAACAAAATAATATAAGGTTTTCAAAAGCAATCTACTTCTTAGAAACAGAACACTAAGTTAGTAACAATACCGATTTTAAAAAGGAGGAAATCCTTTAAATGCGTTAAGTTTTATTATATATGTATGTAAATAAATAAATACGTCTTGAAGACGTAATAAGTCCACCGACTTCAGACGTCCCACAATCAAGATGTCCGGCGTCCACTAATAAAGTTAGATTAAAGTTTTACAGATTTCTAAATGGTACAACTTGAACAAATGGTGGTTCAAATGGGAAGTTCCAACTGCCATCATACTGAAGCTTTTGTAGATCAAATTAGTTTCATTTGTTACGATGTCCGGCAATTGTCAACAAAAGTGTGCAACTTGAGTTTCATCAATTTTTATTTTGTATTTATAACATTTACATTGTTTGATTATATTCAAAACCGTAGCCCAAACTATTATTATTATTATATGCTATTTTACAATTAATTACTACAAAATAAATAGCAAATTATTCTCTTATTTGTAATAACAAGTTCTAGCGTTTGCCTGAAATAGATCGGCTATTACTGGAATTAGCTGAAACCGTTAGTTAAACTTTGAACAAGTTTGACGATTCTACTATTGTCAGTCTTAGAATAGTTTCACTCAATTAATAAGTTCTACATATGACAAAAATTTATACTCGTTTTGGATCTTGTAAA
This sequence comes from Cantharis lateralis, assembly GCA_963170105.1. Lineage (NCBI taxonomy): Eukaryota > Metazoa > Arthropoda > Insecta > Coleoptera > Cantharidae > Cantharis > Cantharis lateralis. The sequence continues at coordinate 21,959,945 of OY720630.1, read as the reverse complement.
TGCTAAAGTAGCGTTGTATATTTCGGTCTATTTTGGTCGCTGAGCGAAGCGTACTGAAAAGCGACACTGTGTTGATTACAGACCACTGAATGCACGTACAACTCCAGATAATTATCCAATTCCACATATCAAGAATTTTTCTCATATGCTTCATGATAAAACAACATTTTCCACAATTGTCCTCATCAAGGCTCTCTATCAAATTTCGGTCTACTCAGACAATATAGAAAAATTAAAATTTAATAGCAATTTGTGCGAATTTTTTATCGATGAAGTAACACGTAAGTTGTTTGAATAATTGCTTTAAAAAGAGATAGGTATGTTTGGAAGCTATGAGTTTAGAGCTACGAGTTGGTTCAATTCTCCACTAACCATGACTCCTTAAAGGATACTTCCTTCGCTCCAACAGTGCAGCCCAGAGAATAACTGGGTAAGATAAAAATTGTTGTTTGCCTAAGGATTCGAAGCAGTTGGGTTCTTGATTCGTGGAAAGTATAGGCCCATTTATACTTTGATTATTGTTGTGCGAGCGATTAGCATAGTACAGTGATTAGCTAGGCGCTTAGTGTATTTTACACCTGACTTCCATAATCATTTAATCTGTCTAGACTTGTTTAGTCCTAATCACTAAATACTCACACTTAACACTGCATTAATCACTAAAGTGTAAATTGGCCATATGAGCAAGTAACTAAAAATCCATGATGTATAAAGCAAATTAAATTTTATTCTAATTAATGAATCTTAGTTTGAATGAGCTTAATAATCATAAAATTTGCCTTGCATATCTCAATTATCCTTATAAAATTATCTCGTACGTCAAATATAATTACACAACAGCAGTCCAAAACATTCAAAAAGCGAAAATGTTCAAGAAAGTTTGTTGGCTAAAAAAGTTTATTATTATGATATGCGAAATTAATTTCTAAGTTTGGAGTATTTCAATTCTATTCAAGTATTTTAATTTTGAATTTCAAGTTTTTACTGTTTTCCCAAAAAACATTCTACAACATTAAATCACGTCACCTTTAAGGTAGCAGATAATTAAAAACTCTGTTAACAAGTTACATGTTCACAACAATTTATTATAATTTATATTACTTACCCAACTAATCCAACTTTAAAATTAGTTTTATAGCTGAGTACAATTTTAGTACAGTAGCACCTATATTAAAAAGAAAGCTCCAACCTTTGAAAATAAGAGACCATCCTGCTTGTTGCACAGCAAAAATAGCAAAAATAAAAAATGATAAATATCTTTATGGCAGTTTGAACAGTTGTCTCGACGACGATTTAAATAATTTAATGCAAAATGGTTTCGGAAAGTTTAAAACTTAAAACGAACAATTTTAAAGACGCTTTTATGCAAAGTTTTTAATTCTGTGTTTATTGTTAATCAATTTCTAGCAAATCGAAATAATTACGAATATCAAGCAGATGAAATGATTTCGCTGTGTTTCTAAAAATGCGTTCAAACAAAATGTCCTAGGTATCAACGTAGAGTTTTCATATTGCTGTCCCGTTAGTTCGTTAGCTTATACTTCTAAATTAACTTCTTACAAAGTTTACCAAAATGAGGTATGAAATCACAATAACTTAAAAAATCAATCATGTTTTCTTTTTTCAGCATTTAAAATTTGCGACTACGTGCAAATCAAACAAGCTAGAAAACCTAGTTCTATAAAGAAAAGATATAATTAATATCTCGTCTTTCAGGAAAGACGTGAAACTGAGCAAATAATCCGCGTCTCGGTGAGATCGCTTTTAGTAGTTGTTCAAGAGGATTCTGAACCGTTTTGCAAAGCCATTAGAAGCTCGCCTTAGATCTTGAAGTTAAGATCATTCCAGCGGCATAACTAATACCATCTAACATAAGCTCAACTTGTGAACTAGAGAAAATCAACTCAAGTAACATTTATTAATTAACTAGTTACATGGCGCGGGGATACCTTATAAATTTGTGTTTACAAAAACCTGCTAGGAGGAGCTCTATTTATATTATTTCTAGCACCCCAATTATGAAAATTCCTACTCTTATTAGTTTTAAATTCTCCTTTGCTAATAAAATATATGATGGAATATAAAAATTTCTGATAAAAACAACAAAATTTAAAAATGAAATTTATTTACACATGTTTAAAAAGTTGCCTATCTGAAAGTAGAAGTACTTATAAGTTATATACATGTTACATCATTGTGACCTGAAAGAAAATTAGGCAATGAAAACTCAAATCCATAATCCCTTCCGCCTAATCAGTAACTGTAAACGACTTTAAATTAGGAAGCTCTTTTATACATTTGAAAAAGTGTCACTTTAAGCAAAATCCACTAAAACCGATTTACAAGTCAGAAGTTTTTCTTACTGAAAAATATTTACAGAAATCTGATCAAAATGCTTTAGCCAAGTCGGTAAAAATGTAGTTAACGGTTCTTCACCCTCCAAAGCGGAAATGACGAAGTTGGTGAAACTTAGCAGACTAGTACGTGTGGATCGTCCAGAGACAAAGCCAAGTTGATTACTAATCACAGCGTTGTTGGTATGTTGAACCAAGGCATCAGTTACAATTGATTCAAAAATTTTGGAAAACGTAGATACAATCCAAATCGCTCGATAATTACTGAAGTCTCTGCAATTGTTTGACTTAAAAGCTAAGATTATTTTATAGGTTTTCCATTTTACGAGAAAAGCCCAACAGCCAGAGAATTACGAAAGATAACGGCTAACAGCCCATGGACAACTGTAAATAAACAGAAAAGATGTTATCAACCCAACAGGAATTTGAGAACGAAAGGAATTTTATTTTAGTTACAGTGCTATATCTTCCCTGATCATTGAACTTGAGATAGAGTCATTGATAAGATTACCATACAAGAACATCTTTCTCCTTCAATCTGTAGGTTTCCATCCCCTTTCTTATGCCATCATTCCATGATTTTTGTGGTCTAACCCTTTTTTGTTTACCGGGGAGTTTCCATTTTAAAATTCTCCTTGGTCATCTTCGATCTTCCATTCCAACCCCTTCTATCAATTATATCCGTTACTGTATTTTGGGCTACCATTCGTTGTCGAATCTCTTCATTTGTAATATATTCTAGTCTTGATACATTAGAGCTTCATTTCAGCAGATAATCCATCTCTACAGATTGTAGTTATTTCCTCATATCCTCCTTTATAACCCATGCATCACTACAGTAACAGAGCACTGATTCCATCATTGCTTCCACTTAGTCGTCGTAGCATAAAATTGAAGTCGTATGCGTCTTGTCCTATTACCACTTGGTCATCAGAAAACTTCAGCATAAAAAAGTGTTCTTCATTTCTAGGTATACCCATGTTCATGACTCTTCTTTTCTGTTGGTCTTTTGAGAATTAATAAATTTCAAGATGTTCTTTAGATCAGTTATTGCATCCTGTTGTACCCCAGCCAAATATACCTTTCTATCAGTAGCAATACATTCTTTACTGTCACTACTCAAACTTGAAGCTTTTATATGTGGCTTTTACATATATGATGTCAAATGCGATTGTGTTGCATTAAATCACAAGTCAGAAGATTATTACAAAATAACTAACCAAGTTCATTCCTGGAGCCAGGTTTTACATCAAGACCATCGCCAAACGATGACCATACTATCTAAGAAATATTGAAATCTCTAACAATATAATCAAGAGAATCAAGGTAATCAGTCATAATCGTGTTGACAGTACATAAACAGATAAGATATAATTCGGTTTTGCTGTTAGGTGAAATGGACACACAAAGCCTTGTGATTTAGTTTAACGTGTTATAGAATAGATGTAACATGCACATCACGACACCCAGTGTTTCGGGATTCGACCCTGGGTCTCTAAAGGTTTTTTGGCGAATCAGACATGTCCGTTCACCGTAGACTACTTATTCACCGCCGGTTGCACGACCATTGGTACCCTTAGTGGGGACCTGTGGTACTTTTTTTATACCAGATTCTGACTAACAGATCAGCGCTGGAGTTGATAGCTACGCAACACATACGAGGTGGAATTCCACTTTGCCAGCATAGGGCTCTAACCACAACCACTATGAGTCCAATATCTGCTAACGAGGTAGGAGTTTTGATTGAACGTAGTACCGAAAAATTCCCAATCCGCAGTCCTATTATCTAACGTCTATGAGGAGCATAGGTTTGACCTTGGTTGGACCCTATACCGACCTCATTTGCACCATCGGAAGCTTCAGTTCACGAGGGGTTAATTACTTTATTCCACATCTAATTCCTAAGTTAACTTGTAATATATACAATTATACTAAAGATGGAATTTCTATATCAAATCCTCTAGCTGTAATTTGGACGCCCTTAATTTTGTTACTTGTACCGAGGCAACTCACCTCTTAGTTACGCCACTGTGTAGGGTTGATTGTCGTTCGAGAACTTTGGATAGTTGAAAATAATAACTCTCATTTTTGATTGCCGATTTTCAACTTTGGAGAGCGTGTAGTGTATTGTTGTTGCTAACGCAGGGATGACCCGAAGAGGAATTTTAGTGGGGGGGGGGGAGCAGTCTTCACTTCGTCAACTCCTGATGCTCGTTTCAACAAAGTCCTTACTTTCCAGTTTGCCAACCCGTAGCTGAATTTACCAACTCGTAGGTGAAGTTTACCAACTTTAGCTAAAATTTTCAAACATTGGGGAGGAAGGTCCCCCCCACATGAGGCCGTCCCTGTGCTGATGATTTTGTAAAGTTTGCTATGAATTGTATTAAGTTATACGGTTATTGACACAAATAGATTTTATTATTATTTCAAGTTTCTACTTTTCAGAGATAATTAAAAATAATTGCTTATAGTTTAAACAATAATAGTATTGTCTACTACTGTTATTTATCACGTAAATAATTTTGTTGCAGTGGCTAGAGTTTTGGAACATTTTTATTACGATTTTAATAGTTAAAAAAATAAAACGGCATACTAATACTTAACTATAAATTACATATTTTTAATTTGTATAAGTAATTAATTGAAGAATTTCACAAAATTGATTTACTTTGTGTGGCAGTTCTAAAAGAAGAAATGCAATTTGTTAGTTATTAGTGTTGTTGCTTTAGTCATTGTTTGCAACACAAATAATGACTAACTACCTATTTAAGTTTAGATAACAATTTTACATCTGTTTCATTTATACGATGGCTCTCCAGATAGGAATGCAGTTGAACGCAATTAGCCATTCCTCTGCCCAAAAATGATGTAAGATAAAACGGTTTATATTGGGACAAAAAACATTTGGTTATATTTCATAATAATTGTTATTATTTTCTGATAACTTTCCATCATTATTTTTAAAAATTTTCAATTTTGTCAATTATAAAACAAAAATATAAACTACTAGCTTTCGCTCCATCGCTCAAATCCAAAAAAATCTTTGGAGATGTTTGTCTTCTTATGGCCTGCATCTCGTCCATCTAACATCTATACTTCGGCACTGTTCTCAGAGGTTCCAACGGGATAGATTTGAGGTTGGATGGTACTCTTTTTCCTGAAGTGGAGCAACTCTTTATTGGTAAGGCCACTCCTGTGGTGTTGAGTGCTGTTGTCGAGGCTCTGCGCTTTGATGCTCTGGGTTCTGATGGGATCAGCCTTCGTATGCTGATGCTCACAGTTCCATTTTGCAGTGAGGTGATCTGCAACTTGTTGAATTTTTCTTTTAGAACCGAAAAGGTGACATCTATTTGGAAGGCATCGCATGTGAGACCAATAGCTTCGATGCCTTCTGATCTCCGTCCTATTAGTATTATGTCAACATTGAAAAAATAGAGTAGTCCTTTATTAAGGGTTCTTTATGTGAATACTTAGCAGTCCACCAGGTTTTGTCGCCTGCCCACTCTGCTTTCAGGCCCCACTACAGCACTGCGTTCTCTTTGTTGCAGCTTCAGTTGACCATTTTATTTTATTTTTATAAAAGAATTCGCACTCGTGTATTTCCGGAACAGCTTGTCAATTTAACTGCGCTGTTAAGTTTATGAAGAAACCGGGCATAAGTCTCGTTTCGACGTGTCATTCACGTACTTTTTGAAGTTTGGGAAACTTCGATGTGCTCTCTCCATCTCCCATCGAAGACTTTTCGTGGACTCAACACGTGCGGTGTCCTTCCGCCGGGATTTAGAAGGATTTATTGCATTGCTTTTTTTTGTAAACGTGGGGTTTAGAAGTCATCCAATTAAGATAATGTATGCGGTATCTTAATAAACGAGTGCTATTATTATTATATATGTAATCTCAGTACTTTTACTATGGTCAAGCAATCATTTGTCCCACTATAGATCGATGTAAACTTGACTTTAATGATCTAATTCATTATAAAAAATTCCAGCATATAAAATAAAATTAAAAACAAAAACAAATCCTGTAATGGGAAAGTTGATTGGCAGTTGGAAATTTTTGTAACTTGAAGCTTTCATGCTATCAAATTATGGGTTCAAATTGCCCATATCGAATGAAAAACTCCATGTAAGTTATTATAAAAAACTGCCATTGGAAGTGTTCTATAATTTGATTACTTCATTTTAACACCTAATTTAAATTAAACTATGATAGATATGTAGATGATAAACAATGATATAATATTAATAAATATAGAGCGCCACAGGGGGAAATGGATACGACCTGTACAAATATTCTAGTCGGGTCTTATCTTCTTCAGTTAGATTCGAGATCGCGTAGTAAGAATGTGAAAAATGCAAGTGGTTACTAACTAAAAATTATAAGTGGTTATATTAATTTATTACGGTTACTTGTATACATAAAGTGCAGCGATGGTGTCTGAACATATAAAGTACGATTTCAAACCTCAAACAGAAAATGTATACACCGCTGAAGATAAATTATCAAAAACACATTTTTTTAAAATTAGAACATATTTATGGTTTCTGTTTGCTTTATTAATTTTTGTACCTTGCATTGGTATATCGACGTTTTCAATAATTATGGTAAACCATTTACATAAGGAGGTCGACTACTTAAAAGAACAAATCCAAAATTTGAAATTGTCTTTGACGAACACCATTGTCAACGATATCAAAAAATTTGAATACGAAGATGTAAGTATTTTATTTCACTGTTTATATGAATGTAATAAATTGCAATTACAAATTACTCACCGCAATATATTGATGATACATAGTTTTAAAAATATTTTTTGATAATTATTTTTCTTATCAAAGTTAAATTTATCACTTTATTTCCGGTTTAATAAATGTTGAAGTGATTCTATCACCTGAAGAGCCCATTTGTAATTACTATTTTTGAAATGTATTTCGGAAATTTAAAAATGAAACCAAAGATAATTTTTAAGATGTAATCTCATCCAACGCTTTAATAATAATTTTTCAGCAAATTCTTATTTATATTAATTCATAACCCTTATAATTAGTGGTGACACCTCGTACATCACTCTCTGCTTATTTAGGGTCCTATGAATCTTAACATACAGCGATAATATGAACAAAGCCCGCACCCAATTATCTTATTTAGTTAATAAAAGATAATTGTTCATTAAACTTAATAACAAAATTATTTTAGTTTACAGAAATCAAGAGTTAAAATTTTTGCAAAAAGTGTCCTTATTGGTTAATTGCGTTTTTCAAAAGAATTTAAATTATCCTATCAAAAATAGTTATTTTAACAATCCGTTGATTATTCATAATAATGAGAAATTATTGCAGTCATCGTTTAAGATAACATTTAAAAGTGTAACAGAATTTTATTGTTTACTAATACTACTCTTTCTTGTTTATGTTAATGGCTAATTATAAAATAATTATTATTAACTTATATCGTATCGGTTATTCTTAGGATATCACTTTTTGGCACAATACATAAATATCAGAATTACACAAATTTCTCGAGCGTGGGCAAAGCAATAAAATTTTATTTTAATTTTATTTTGATGTTTAATATTTTCTTCGCTCCACATAAATTAAAAATAAAGCCATGTATACATCAGCACAATCGAACACCAAAAAACGAGCAATACTCCCAGTATATTCCGACGCATTGCATAAAACTTTTCAGAAAATATTACGTCGTTTTTTAAATTTATCAGATAACTATATTTATCGGATATGAAAATAAATAAGATCTAAATAAAACTGTTAGAAAAAAATGCGTATAAAATCTAATAATGTTCAAGTGTCTTTTTGAACTAAATTTTGTAAAAAAAAATAAAAAAAAAAAAATTATAAAATTAAAAACTTATTGATTTGCTGCTCACAAACTATGCATCACCAGTAAACCAACTTCACTTCTTCTTGGTTAACTTGGAATTCTTATTCAATCACTAGTTCAAAGCTGGCGTGCGTCTTCACCTTTAGTAATATTTTGGTATACCTGGCTTTCAACTATTCGTAAACACTTCGACACCCCACCCTGGTACATGTATCCATTGAAATTAAAATTTGTTTTTAATTTGTTGAGAGCAAAATAATTATCAACTTGTCCGTTTGCTTCTTTGAATCGTAACAAATTAATTATCCTGTCGATTTGGCTTCCTTACTTATCTTCTTCTGTTAGTAATTAATTGATCTATTTTTGCTTATCATCGCAAGAATGTCGTTTTTAATCTATTCTTAGGTGTTAATCGAGGTTTGCTTTAATTGTCTTTGGTGCATTAGTACTCTATGGGTTGTTCTTTTTCCTTCTTGCATTGCGTGTGATCGCTTTATTTTAAAATTTGTTTACCTAAACTTTTAAAATAATTTCAGAAAGGTAAAAATAAATTATAAAACTTAAAATTTACATAAAATGGCTTAGAATTAATTTTGTTATAAAAATGTTTAAATGGGAAGCATGATCTTCTGCATTCATCCATCGCAGAACAAAGAAGCAAAGTTCTTGTATAATAACAATAAAAATTAGGTATTCATTCCTTTTGAAATATGCCTACTTCGTGCCTAGTCGTTACAATTCCTTTTGCGAGGTGCATCACTTCTTATCTTCTCTTCTTCGATACTCTAGATTTTTGTATGTTTTGGTTCATTTACTATCCTTCTCCATTCCATTCTGTTTATGCATTTCTTCCAATTCAATTATGTGAAGTTCATCTACTGTCGATCGTTCCTCCCTAAAACCCAGCGGATATATTCTCCTGTTTTGTCATCAATCACTCTTTTCATCCTATTATACGATCTACTGGCCTTCCATTCGTTCGGCATTTCTTATATTTTCGAGATCTCAAGTATCAATCTCTATTATATCTCTTCGTAATGCTTTTCCGTTTTTTATTTTCTTCAATTTCGTTTTTACTTCACTGAAAGTTGATTCTGTCGTTGTTATTCTTCTGTTTCTTTAATAACATTTTCCTTCCTCATACTGATTTAACAGTTTTTGTAAGTGTCTCTTCCATATCTGTTTCACTTCCTCACTGTTACCTTGCAGTTTTCTATTTCGTTCATCATATCGTTTAACCATTTGTCTTTCTTCTCCTTGTATTTCTGTATGCTTTTCGTTTTTTCTCTATAGATATTCTGATCTTCTTTCCTTTTTGTTTTCATCCATATCAATCTTGCCTTCTCCTTGCTTTTCGATTTCTCTTCGTATTCTTCATTTTCGATTTTTGAAAACATTCTTTCAGCAATTATTTGTATTACTATTTTAATGTTGTTCCTTGTTTTGTTTTATTTCTTTGTTATCAATTGCTTTGTTTATTTCTTCTCCATATTCTTCTTTAATCTTTGTGTTAGCAATTTTTCCAATGCTAATTTTTTACTTATTTCTTCTCTTCTTATTGTGTTTGCTCCGCGGTAAATTCTCACATCTTTGATGGTTCTTTCTTTTTCTCTTGATATACACACATGGTCTATCTGGTTTCTTTCAGTTTCGTTGTTTGCGTCCAGTTTAATCCATGTATTGACTTATGATTAAACTTTGCACTTCTTATAATTATATTCAGCGCTGTTACTATATTGCACAATCGATGTTCAAATTGTTATTCGTTTTATCATGGATCGTAAATTTATTTAGGAATTAGAAAGTTTTCTTTTCAAATATGGAAAAGTAAACATCGTGAAAATGTAATACGTACTTTGTAATGCAGCATCGTTTGGTTCTACACACGCAATTTTTAATTACTAATTCTAGCCCCAGCAGTGACTGCAGTAAAACACTGAAAGCGTATGCAATTGTCTTTCTTTTGCACATCTAAAATAATCTTCCATTTACTTGTGTTTGTTGCACGCTTAATGTCCAGGTAACGAAACGCAAATAGGCGGAAATAAATCAGAAACTTCTAAAATTTGGTATGGACGTTTGTTTGAGCTAATTATTGAATTATTATTGAGTGCCAAAATGAAACTAATAATAAAAGAAATATTTATTGTATTTAGAAAATGTGCCTGTTTGGCTGTCGGCTAAAACTTTTTTAATTTTATATTTTCAAAAAGATTTTTTTTTTTAATTTTCCAAATATAAGTCAAAATTAGAAAAATAATAAGTTAGTGTGAATTTTAATATTATTTTAAATTCTATATTTGTTTTTTAGTTTATAACTTTGTGCAACATTAAAATATACGTATGTAGGTAGATACTCAATTTTATAATTAACCAATTAAAAATTCCGGTTGAAGATAAAAGTGCAAACTAGAAAATTTTGTGTTATCAAATTCTTTATGCCAATCAAAATCACAGTTATATTTAAGAAAATATTTTTGAACTGTTATTTACATCAAATTTATTACACGGTCAACGATCTGTATGTCTAATGATTACAAAGCTGTGTATTTTATACTGGTGTTATATTTAAGTTTAAATTTCTTCACACAGTCAAGTTAATGTATTTCCCATTCTAAATATTTGTTGCAATATAAAATGTTATTTTTTGCTACTTGTATTACTCTGGCAGTTGTTAAAGTTGAAATTTAATACATAACATTTCTAGCTGTGTTGGTATTATTTTTACTAAGCGAATCACTCACGATACTTCACTTTTCATGGTTCCTGTTATTTAAAAAGATAGAAAAATTAATTCAAACTGAATTATTTGAAATAATAATAATTATAAGAAACATGTTTTTATTTTGTTTAAATTTTTAGGTATAGTTAAATTCGTGACCCCCTAATTCAATTTAATTAGTTTTACTAGTTTCGATTTTTTATTCAAAATCTTAATCGCAGTAGTATATAATAAATTACAAAAACTATCAAAAACAGTGAAATTAACTCAGAATTCGAGTTAAAGTTCCATTCTGTTGACGCCGTATGTTCGACGTAAATATTGGTAAGAGCGTATTTTAGTGGGCGGAGCCCGCTAGTGCTGACATCCCGCTTTTCAAGTTCGGTCGCACGTAGATATTTTGACAGGTAATAATGTTGTCATCATTGCTTAGCAACTTTATAGCGCCACGGGCTAAAAAGCCATTTGAATGCTAATGAGGTTATTGCTAATGATTATGTTAAGAACCGCGTGTATTTCTTTCATTTGTTTAGTTTTGCAAAATTTTAAGAAAGAATCCTGAGAAATGTTCGTGAGTTTTTCCGATATAACCCAAAAAACATTTCGATCCTCCCGCCGGTAGCTCTGTTGGTTGTGGAAAAGCGAATCGCGGGTTTCGCAAAAAATTGAAGTAATACTTTATATAATCAAAATAGATAGCTTAATTAATTTTTTTGAATAAGGACGTTATTAGGTAATCCTTTAATCAGTTACGTCACATATGATATTGAAGAACTTAAGCGAAACGGAGTCATCTGAAGAATTAAATAAAGTTAGGGAAATTGCACATATATTGAAGTTAGTTGGAGTGTAAATTGTTCTTTATTAAATCGTTTTAGTTTGCCGTGTATTATGACAATATGTCTTATGAGGTTTAAGAGGATAATCGGATAAATAAATCCGATTAAATAATCGGATGCTTTAGCTTCTGTGCTTATATGCTTTGTGTGTTATATTGAAAAGCGAGCGTAAGCAAGCTTTATAAAGCTGTAAGTTCAATAATGAAATATTTTTGAATAGACGTTAGTATACTATTTTATTGGAAAACGAAAAAAAATATTAACATTTTTTTTTATTGTCAACCATGAATAATATACAATCTGCTCTAAATGAACAATAAGTAATAATTTTGACATTGAATTTTAATTTTAATATATTTTTGCACAAGTAGCAATATTTTTCATTGAACATCAGAAGTTTTGTGAAACATTTTCTTCAAATTGTTAAAGATACACAAGATATAAATTAAGTCAATCAAATTATCACTTAAAATTAAATTAAATTCGTTTAACGCGAATACTAGCGACATGAAAAATTAATTACTACCATATAAATTCCTGGTTCGTAACGAATGATTTCATTACGCTTAAACTTGAGAATAGAAAATCAGATAAAATATTCAAACCTGGTAAAGGGATTAAATTTTTTTTAAATATATTTAACAAATATAACATATTATTACATAGAACTTTTCCCAACGCTTTGACCTTCTAATCAGCAATTGATGTGGTTAGAGCTACATTAAATAGATTATTAACTGAGATTCTTATATTGGAAATTGCCTTAATTTACTATTTAGGCAATTGAGCTCGTTGATTGATCAATAGTTATCTACCAATTGTGATTTTTGGACAAGTAATTAGCCGAGCCTTCAAACATATTATGCTAGTAAATAAAGCAAGTTCTTGATTTGCTTCAAATGAGTCCAACATTTAACTTTTCAGTGTTAACCTTTTTACTAAATTGGGCTTTACAGTATACATACTACATAGAAATAGGGGTAAATTTAAATAGAATATTGATATGGTTATAATTATTAATTGCAAAGGTAATTTTCGTTCAGCTTCATCTTATTAATGTAACAAGAGCATCTCGTAAAGGGGTGAGCTGGGTTATTTAATACCCTACTTGATGATGATATCAAGGTGAGTAAAGTGTATAGCCGAATAACAATATGATAAATTACCTTATACCAAATTGTACTTGCCATCAATCAGCTATTAGATTTTCATAAACACGCTTTGTATTTTAAAAAATTAACTAGCATTCGGATTGCCAGTATTTTTTATTGAATACAGATCCCATCTCACCGCATTGCATAAATGAGCATTAAGCTATAATAATACTATAGTATATTATAGTGCAATATAACACTTGGCTCAAAATAATCTAAAACTAATTCCTAATCTTTAATTAATGTAAAATAGTATCCAGTCAGCAATTCTAATGTTTTATAAAATTAAAAATAATTTATTTTGCGATTTAAAATCTTTAACATATTCAATAATTTGAACGAACCTTTCAGTAAGTATGTAGTTATAGATTAACTACAAAGGCTACAATGTATTAAATTTTAACGAGATTTGATTAACTCGCCTCAACTATACCGAACACTAATTTTAACTTAGCAAAATTTGATAACCCAAGATAAACATATTTAAAAAAATACTTTCTGGAATTTCATACAAGGTGAAACTTTTAGATAACTTTTTAATTATTAGTATAATAATAGTAGTATTAGTTATTAGTCAATTTCTATGAAAGCAAAATCAAACTTTTAAAAACAACACTATTTTAAATTATAATTAATAAACCCTATGAACACAATTAAATAAAACTAAATTAAGTTAATTTTGATTTGATTTTGTATCATCTAGCTTGATTTTTGCTTTTTATTTTTTGAAGAAAATTCGCACAAATGGAACCTACTCTTTTTGTTGGATTTTCAACCACGACAATAGTATGTTATTTGAAAGGATACGTGGTACGCGACAACTCGACACTTCCCAACTCGCACCGGCAACTCGGCACCGGAATAACTCGGCATCAGTTGGAAAACTGGAGTTAGTAAAATCACAAGTTTTTTTATTTAAAAATGTACATTTATACATATTAGTTCATTACATAATTATGAGACAAACCGCGCAAATACTCTAACATTATTCTCTTACTCGTAATTTGTTACTTTATTAAGCATACGCTGATCTGCTTCCTCGTAGCGTTTGCCCTTTGGTGGTGCTTCATATCTCGCGATAAAATGCGTTGTAATGATAAACGGGGGAAAACTCACCGGTGCCGAGTCGTCCGATGCCGAGTAGTCCGGTGCCGAGTTACGAAGTGTTGAGTTGTCGGTTTCCCCAAAAACATAAGGACCGCAAGGTTTTGTCGTACTACCGACGGTTTCCAGATTATTCCGAAGAGATTTCTCTTCATCAGGTACGAATTATCCCGCAAGTGACATTGCATGGATCGAAATCTCCGCGAAAACTTTTGGTCAGATTCAGATTTTCTCGTATAACCGTAAGTCGATTCTCATGGAAGAATCTTTCAGCCTAATCTTGGATTGGCTCCGAGATCAACTTTGTGAATGTGTTTATTGATCATATTTTTCTAATGATTTTTTTTCATCCTTAATATTATGTCTTATTATTTTTTTGTGTTTGGAAATTATGTTGTTCTCCGGTTTTCTTTTGGAGCTAAAAAGTAACAAGATTTGCGAATAATATTAATTTATTTGTATAAAATTTATTTCAGTTTTGTTTAATTTCCAAAACAAAATTAATTGTGTTTATATCCAAGAAGCAGATTTTCCGTTCTATATTTAGACTATATAAGAAAAATCTAAAGTAAAATAAAATAAAAAGAATAATAAATGATGTTATACTAACTAAAGATAAGTAACAAGAAAATTATGAAAATTAATGGACTCCCTGTACCGTATATGATTAATTCTTTAATTATAAATTTTATTAGTTTGTAAACTATTGCCAGAGCGCTTTAAAACTTATATGTTATTAGAAGAAAACTAATTTTAGATTTTAATTCCTTGAAACGAAATTATGGTTTAAAATAGCGGACAAAATTAAATCTGCGGTGTAATAGGCACGGTTTTCCAGTTCTTGTTGTATAAATAAACAAATTTAATGTAATATCTATTGATTAGTTGAAAATTAAATTAAATATAATATCGCATTTTAGGTTTATGGAAAACTAATAACCAGCCCAGAAAATGGACCTCCATTACAGGAATATGACGATTATATCATAGACGAATACTTCGATAATTACGATTCCTCAATGGTAAAGAATAGTGACGAAGAAGATGACATTAAATCCAATGAAAATATCTTGAAAACTCAAAAACAAGTCCCACTAGATTTTCTAAAAGTTGGAGAAGGACCGAAACGAATGAGAAGAAGTTATACTGATTCGACGACAGAAACTATAAAAGTTAGTTCTGTGTCTAATACCAACTCAAAAAAGATTAATGTGACTACAGAAAAGCATAAACATGTAAAATTACACGAAAATCATAAATCACATAAAGGAGTTATTAAGCTCGGAAGTAATCATTTAAGGTTATAAATAAAATTTAGTTTAATGTTTTTGGATTAGTTTATGTCTTGATTTTAGTCCACTAGAAAGACGATCATCACTTTCTACAGCCGACTCTTCCAAAAATAAGGTATCAGCCCGTTTCAGGAAGAGTCTTCAACTAAGGTCTGGTAGTCATTGGGAGAGTGTGGAGGTTTGTTATTATCTAACTTGTGTACCACCTATCCAACTTCCTTTAACTTTGTCAAAAATAGTGGAACCATATTAAAATATGTCCTGCCAATCCCCATTTTTTAAAATTTAATAACACATAAATGTTATGAAAACATAATTGCTTGGGTGTACCCACTCTGAAGCAAGCAATATAGTCATGGGAAATTATTTTTCAAATAATAAATAAATTAGTTAAAAATTTTCAAATCAATACTATATCTTGTTTTATTTTATAATATAGGAGAGACTGGGGATAGTTTGGACAATTTTTACGTTTTAATATTTTTATTTTTATCCTAAGAATTTAGACGATTATTTTTTTTACTAAACGTTTTGGTAGATAGTTTAAAATTATTAACATTTATATAGGCTACCGAGATGCAATAGTTCTTCCAGAATTCAGTGACAAAATAAACCTTTATTTTGTCCAAAGGATTCCGAGGTACTGGGATACTGTGGACATTACCCCGGTATACACTGGAATGTATAATATGGAGGGAATGTAATGGAAACAAGGAATAATGAGAAATAAATTTACTAATTGTATTTTTTAAATAATACGAACTAAATATTTATTAAAACATTAAAAAACTAAATTATGAACAATATTATATGATATTATAATTAAACTTAAAAAAATTATTACGAAAATTTTAATTGAACAATATTATATTTCAAAATCAGACTCACTGGAAGATTTTACTTCTACCTTAAATAAATTTTTCTTCGCTTTCCCTTTCTTCACTTTCATTTGTTTACAATTGGTAGTATCTTTAAACTCGAAGAACATTAGTACTAGCCCTCCTTCGGCAATCGAGGAAAAGGTATAGAGTCCATTGCATCCCCCGACAGGAAAAATATTTTAAAGTTAAGAAAATTTATATAAAACCAGCATTCCTTTTTATGAATTAACATCGAGATACCCGTAAGACTTCACTTTTCATCTACAAATAATAAAAATTATAAAAAATTCGGTTTAAATAATTGAAAATTCTTACGTAGTCACTATGTAAACTTACAACTGAGAGGTTGGAAACAAACTATGCTATCTAAAAACTTTTGATGATATAGCGTCGATTTCTCTCTCCTATCAGCTGTTTACAGTGGTACTAACATACTAAGTCATATACAGCAACAAAATGACTAACAAGGCCCAAAATACAAGCATGTCCATTGTATCCCAGTGTCCACACCATCCCCAGTCTCCCTACACCTAAATACCGCACCTTTGATCTAGTGATTAGCAGAAAGAGGCTTTTATCCAAAAAGTTAAATATTTAAATTTATTTTATCAGGACGGAACTCATAGTCCAGATATAACTATTATAAGAGATAACGATAACATTCATCACAGAAGAAATCGACATAGACAACGAAATAATATAGAAACTTTGGACGAACGTGTTCATTCTCACAGAAGTAGACTATTACCAGCTGTTCACTTTGATGGAGATACTTCAAAATATGTATTGGGAAGACACACAAATTTTAATGGTAAATAGGAAATTAACCCTTATGGGGTCAAACAAATATATTTGAATCTGCTATACCTAAGTGTCTGGGACTGTCAGATTACGTTTTAAAGTAGCATTTTATTTATGCAGAGTTATATTTGCTATTCTAGGAAACTTTTTTATTGATTCAAAATACTTTTGTGGTTGAGTGTACGTTCAGTAATACTCTTTCAAGTCAAAATAATGCTGGGTACTGGTATGACCCCAAAAGGGTTAAGAGCTAAAAGATCTATAAAATACTAAATTTAAAAAAATTTGTAATTGGAACTAAAATTTTTTTTATTTAAAATTAGGTGATGGCCACCTCAGACATCTAAATCGAAGATATGTAGACTGGGAAGCTCCTGTTTGGGTTAACAGTTTAGGTATGGAAGAACATTTTACACTAAATGATGGATTCCTGAAAATTAAGGAAACTGGATTATATTTTATCTATGCCCAGGTAATTATTTCACGATCTATATGACTTTATTTATTATAGTATAGATAGTTTAGCTTAAAAATGTATTTTTTTCTAACAATATAATAAGAATATAATCAAATACACTAAAAAGTTCGATTCTATTTTATTTATTAAAAAGCTTGTGGAGATTTGTGCAATGTAAATTTCATATTATAATTGATTTATTTCTAAGCGCTATGTAAACGGAAACTTTGACGACTGAAAGTTTATCAAAGTAATTTGATTGCAAACGTAAATGCGATTATTTATAGTTTAAAAATTAGAAATGGTTATTAGATCCAATTTATAACTTTCCAAATTATTTATTAGAAAACAAAGTTTAAATAAATTTTAGTACATGCATTGGATTATAATTTTGAAAAGATGCAATAAATAGGTCTCCATTAGGATTATTGCTAAGTCAGAAATAATAGTATTTTATACCATAAGATGAAAAACAGGGAGATTACTAAATGAATAGACGGATGATTAAGAGTAGAGTAAATCCACAAGAGCATCTGAACTCTACCGGTGAATTATTCTCAGTCAGTTTAATAGAGGAAAGGTGGTCCAATGTATTGAAATGCTGCAAAAAATATTATAAAGAGATAGTCATTAGCTTAATAAGTTAACCGAATAACAATTGACTCTAAAGTCTCATAACTTTAAATAAGCTTTAAAACTTCTCTCTCCCAGAGAATTTTTGATTACGCTACTGAAGGGGGGAGGGTAAAATTTTTCAAATAATCCTTACTTAAGATATGTGGGTGGGGAGGTTCAGAAAAAGCTTAAGCCCCATTCACATAAGGATTCTTGTCTTGCCTTGCTTAGGTAGAAACAGATAAGTGCCAATCAGATAGATTCTTCTATCTTTCTTAAAGAAAATACTTCAATCTGATTGGCTCTTGCCAGTTTCTACCTAAGCAGGGCAAGACAAGAATTCTTATGTGAATGGGGCTATACAGTTTTACATTGGATCGAGGAGAATTCTAAAATCTAAAACTGTATTGTTCATGTGAAAGGAGAACATAAATTTGTAGTTTGGTTTTACAATTTTATTAATCTGCAACTTCAAAATTTGTTTTTTAAGTTACAACTTTCTCCAAAAAAGATTTATTATTCAATATTTTAAATCTGTTTTTTTAATTTTTTTTTTCAGATTTTCTACTTGGACGAACATGATACTAATGGATATCGAATTTACAAAAATTTAGAAACTCTTCTTCAATGCACTGTAACATCACATTCCACAAGTCGTATTCTTAAGAGTAACACTTGCTACACCTCTGGGGTTGCACATCTAGTTGATGGAGACCAAATAAGTCTTCAAGATCTAGCAGATGGTAGATATTCATTATTTGAAGTTGGAAAATCGTTTTTTGGAGCTGTTAAATTGGGAGATATAAGAAACAAGTAGTAACTGTAAACTAGAGAGTGGAAACATGTAACTTTACATGCTGTGTCCACAACATATTATACCAATGTATTTAAACAATTAAATTGCTAAATTAGATTATTTTGTTATGTGCCATTTTAAAGTTAAGATGTAACTTTACTATTTTTGTATGATTTGTATAATTAATCCTAACTGTAAAATAAATAAAAACAAGATAAAGATAAAATGGTTTGTTATTATCATAATATTTTAAAATTATGTACAAAACTCATTCACTCATCACTGGAATTCCACACCAATCCAATTGCACATTAATCCACTTACATTTCAATTGTTTAGAATTGTAGTAATAAAAAAATAAAATTCTGCTTAAAAAGAGAGATATGTACATAAGTTAAAAATTAGAAAGGTTTCTATTAAAAAATTCTGGTTAAAAAGTGAGATTTGGATGTAGGTTATAAATTAAAAACCGTTTTTGTTTTACTAAAAAGTTAGTCAACAAACTACTCTATCATTAAACAAAAATCGCATTAAAATTGGAACATCCGTCTACAAACTACGATGCCAAAGATACGACTCTTTACTTTTTGTCGGCAGTTAGAAATAGAAATTGGTTAATTAATCATTTTCAGTATTACAGTCGGCGTATTTGCTGTCAGCATAATTACTTACCGGCAGTATTCCTTGTCGGCGTATTTTACTATCGGCGCAAATGTTGTTAGAAAATTTACCGTCGGCATATTTGCTGTCGGCGTAATTAGATGGAAACATTTGTATTACCTGTTTGAGTTCAAACGTCTTCAATTTCCGGTTAAGCCTTGGTTTTCCATGACAATCAATACAGTTGAAGCAGCCACAGGCAAGATTTCATGCATCGATTTGAGAGGTTGTTGTTTTTATCACGGACAGTTTTATGTTATCTGTGCGAGAGTTACTAACAAAGGTTATCCAATTTTACTCTTTCCTACAGGGAATCCAATACCTTGTATACCTTGTATACATAATAAGATAACAAATAAAATTAATTCAACACATTTTCATTATTCCGCTCTGAGAGTAGTTTGAAATTTCTATCCTCTCAAGATAATAAAATCATTTAGCGGTTGTTTTATAGTGACCACGGTTTGAAATTTTATTGCTTATGTCTTTTCAAATTGTATATAGTGAATTGTTCCAAGTCTTCCTTTTGTCTTACACTAGTCGGTTTGTCATAATGCTATATACAATGTAAGTTTAAATCAATATTTAACGTAGGTATTGAAAAACTGCTACGTTGTAGGTTATACCTTAGCCTTAGATGCTTATGATATTAATATATAATAATTATCTGCAATTAGTTGTTAGAGTATTAAGATCAATATTACCTATAATGTACCTACTTTGATTGTATATGTACATACAGATAGGGTGCACATTTAAAAAAGATGTAAAAAAAAGAAGAAAAAGGTAAAAGAAGCTCTTCTGGATAAGTAGAGGAAACATAGTGAAGATTATCTCTTCACCTTTAGCTACCTTAAGTTAAAAAGAACTATACCCTTAGGTCACAGGGCACTTGCCTCCCCCCCGCCCCTATAAAATTGAGTTTTTTGTTTCTACCTAGCTAGCGCTCGTGAAATGTTAGAATTTTACTTTAAAATCATAAAATCTAACAAAACTTAATACTTTGCCCCACTCTATATTTGACTCTTCCGGCGCCACTGGTTGTATAAACCTCAGATTGGAGTTAAACCAGATTTAACTCACTGTTCATCCAATCACAGTGCTCAAAACCCTGGGTTAGCTCTGATTCGCGGTTGATCTTCTGTAATACAATATTGACTTCAATTTTTTTAAATTTTATTTCTTGCTTCACAAAATTTTACGATTCATAAATATTATTAAAATTCTTACAAGTGAAGCGAGCTAGTGTAAAAAAGTAATATTTTCCAATCCTGACCTTATATTTAAAAATGTAAAATGTATTCTCTGGTTTCTTAAATAAAATAGTTTTTATACAATTTCTCGAAAGCTTTATTGACTTTTATTTCTTGCGTTAAAAGAGTATTATATTTATTTTAATTTCTAATATTATATTTATTTTGTGATGCAAAAACTAAATTTGTGGAAAATTAAAATGTATCGATTTTAATTTTCTTTACGTAAACATAATGTAAGTTATAATATTTCGAAGGATCTTGAGATGTCACAAATGATATAGTTATATTTACAGTATTGAAGTGGGGGTAGCTGAGGATGAAAAAAGGAGTCTGTCTTTTTCTATCTAATAGAGTAGCATATTTTATAATTTTTCGGGATTTCGTAAATTACGAAAATTTTCAGATGTATCTTTTTAAATGTACACCCTGTATATAGTTAGTAAAATAAGTTGTTATATTCTTTGTCTATAATTTAGATATATTCTACTCCATTCTTTTACAATATAATAGAAGAAAGCTCTAGTGCTGGGTCAAGTCCCCTGTAATGGACAGTTGTTATAAAAGCACATTTTAAGTTTCATTACAAATTATTATAGGTCAAGTAAAAAAAAGAAATTTTTAGGAGGTATTCAAAATAAATCAGTCAGCTGCATTTAACTTTATTATTGCAAGGAGTTGCCGGTGCTGAAATTAAGCACCAAAAAAATACCGCGAATTAAATATAAAAATTAGAAACGCAGTAGGCCAAATAAAGTGAAAATCAATTTACTGAAACTAGTTTTCCGACACGTCAGTGGTGAGATCATTAATCGCAAAGATTATTGGTCTCACGCAAGACCAATAGTCCCGAAGGCCAATCACCGCTAGACCATAATAGTCCCGAAGACCAATTATGGCGAAGGCCAATAGTCCCTAAACTCAATAGTCCCAAAGGCCAGTAGTTCCTAAAGCCAATTGTCACCAGGGCCAGTTGTCGGGGGCCAACTGTCGTAGAGCCAACTGTCTCAGGGCCAACTGTCCGGTCACCTTTTTATTCAATACACTTTACACTTATGTATAAGATTAATAAAAGTTGGGTTAAGAAAAGGTTCTGACCCACCCAGGATCGGTGGAATTTACAACTGGGATTAAATTAAAAAGGGTCCATCAGTGGAAATTACATCTTTTTAATTCTAATGAAATATACCGTATTTCTAATTGAAAAAAAAATTTATTTGGGTTTTCTCCTATTTTTCTAGCATTGCAATTTATATAAAAGATTAAGCGCAATGAATCATGTGATTTATGTTTGTTATACAAATTTAAGAAAAAACAAAACTGTAATTCACACATTAAGTACCTATATAATTTATCTTACAAACAATAAATTAAATACTCATTGCAACTTTTGTTAGATAAAATAAAAGTATTAGGTAAACATTGTGTTTATATTATATCATATAATATATAAAAGGTTTAGTTTTTTTAAGATATACAAAGTAAGATATTAATAGTAAAATTAAGGCAGCGCAGTCGATTGCAAATACAGGCGCGGCAGTGCCAATAGATTTTTCTTATTTATTTAACCATCAAAATTCATTAAAGCCGTTACATTTGTTAGGTTACTTATTTGGTTTTCATGGTAAGTCATATTCAATTAAAATTTTTAAATGTTTCATTAGGTAATTTTAACTTCTTCAATTGTTTAGAATATAATTTCTTGTTTCAAATTTTTTTAAAATTTTTTTCCTAGTTATATGCGAGTGAAAATCGAAAATATTCTTGAAATAGGGCCTTATATTGCATTAGTAAAGTTTCATTCATTTTTTAGTTTTTATTTTATTTCAAAATGTAATATTAATTATTTTCCTTTTTTTTCAGATATTCTTAGTCCTACCCTGTGAAAGGTGTTAAATAATTGTCTTTTTATTGTTTTTTAAATAATAATTTTCTACATACGCAATGCTATTATTTAAATGTTTTGTTTAGATTTTGTTGAATAAACAATAATATGTTTGTGTTTTGGACGGACTGAATGACTCCCCAATAAAGCTTTTAAATTTGAAATAAAAGATTTGTTGTAATATGTTAAAATTAAACTTTACTGAAGTATTAAAGTTCAGTTAAATATTGTAACGTAAATGCAATGTAAAATATTTTCATGGAAGGTGTAAATGCGCAGCCGTGTTTTCTAGCGAAAAGCTTTTCCAGTGGCCTTCACCGCTTGTGTAATAGTAGGTTTATAGGTCTGCATGGGGTGTGTTTCAATGAATTCCATATTACAAAAATTTTAAAATGACAATTTCTTTATAATACAGCAGAAATTATCGGTATGTAAATGTTTGAAATATTAATATTTAATTATGAAAGTTACACAAAAATTCCTATGCTTTAAAAAATAAAATCAATATAGCGTTGCCATTATATTGTACCTACATAATAGTCAACAAAACTTTTAGTTAAATAAAAAATAAGTTATCAGTTTGCTTCGGTGATAATAATAATAATTTTATTCAGCAAAATGTTACATTTCAAGAACCAGCACAGACTTTACCACACTCATACAATACAGGGTGTTCATACATTGTGAATGTTTTACTATAGCCACTTACTTTATTCTATAATATATTACAATATTATATTTACGGTTAAGGGGGAACGCCACTATGAAAGCTGAAAAATGAATCAATTTTCAAGAATTTTTTCCACAGGATTAACCAATTATTAAAGGGATAGTATTGTTCTTATTTAATGAAGTATATATTAAACTTGTTTTATATAAATTTTTATCAAAAGATTTCAAAAATTTTGCCTTAAAAATCCCTCCATTGTTCAAATGGTTTCTTGGTATAGGGTTATCTAAAAAAAACAAAATTTTTTTCAGTATCTATACGGATCTAGCACATGATGCATATTAATTTTTTTTTTAATTTTCACATAACTCGCTCAATTTTCATAATTTTGATTTCAAATTTTAAGTACATATTTTCGAAAACATTTACTTTAAAAAGCAGCAAAAAATTTTTTTTTTTAGAATTTTCGCAGTGGCGTTCCGTCTTAAGATTTATTCAAGAGTATTCAAAAATTTTGTAACATGCAATTTAAATAAAATATTCTGTAATAGAACTTTTGGATTCTACTGGGTATTTTAAGTTTAAAATTCAGTAGTTACATTTATCCACATTTTTATAGACGACAACAAATATAGTTCTGCTAGTGAACAAACAGCTAAAATAATATTACTTGCAGCTGTAATTCGAGCAAACATTATATGACATTGAACGATAGATATAGTAGAATGTATCGAAAATTCAAACTTCATTTCATCTGTAAAGAATTATTCTGGTTATTGCGCTATAAAACGTAGCCTTGCACTTTTTATATTATCATTTCTGGATTTCTGCGCTCGTAATACACATAGTACATGGGATTCAACATACGGACCTTCATATATTGACTGTTTATCTCTTAAGAATTCTAAACTTTTCTCCACTATACAATAGAAATGTTTATGTAATCTATTGCTTCAAGCTCGCTGTTTTGTTACCCATGATTTTCATTTATTTGTAGTCAAAAAAATTTTACTGAAAAATTATTTATTTTGGTCTAAATTTCGGAAACCATTTCTTTTTAATTATTATGGATTCCAAGGAATATTGTGGAAAGGAAATAATTTGAATTTTATTTTCTTAACCTACTTAAACTTTACATGAAATATGTATACCTGAACAATACACAAATAATTTCCTAAACAACAATAAAAATTTTCATTGTCAAGATTTGAATCGTTAAATGAAAACGCGAATATTCCTTGCAGACTATGTCATAGAATATAATAAATGTTCACATGTCTCGTAATATGACATTATTCAACAGACTAAATTAAATTAAATTTTCAAATAGCGAAATAGTAAAACAAGGTATACAGAATCGTTCAACTTCATTGGGAGATACGTCCAAAAGTTTCTATTTCAAAGAGATTCATTTGAAATTTCTCTATCTACATGAAATATCGATGAAGGCCTGAGTGCCAGAACTGCCCCCCTCATTTAAAATCTTGCTTGCCACTGCGAATTAAAGGTGTTTTTACGTAAAGAATTTATCGAATTTAATTTTCAGCACTTTTATTTCTGGGATCGTAAAGTAAATAATAATAAATAAATAAAATAATAAATAAATAAATAAATTTAAAAAAATAATAATTTTTTTTCTTTTTCGGATGGTATATGCATTCCTCTTAAGGAACTTCATCAAGCGAAGTTTATTTATATTATATTATATACTTTTTAAGAAATAATATAAAAAAAAATAAAATATTGGTATATTCTACTTCAACCGTATAGAATTATTCAACCAAAGCGATGTTCCACTGTTTCGTGGATCGTATTTGATTCTTTTGTTCAGCCTTTAGTCCAGTGGTTCTCAAACATTTTTGTTTGACGACACACTGAAATTGTTAAAGAAAATTCACGGCACCTCTATTATTATGTTTATATATTTTTTTTACTCCTGTGTTTTAAAATTTAAAAGTGCAGAAAATCCTAGTTCACACAAATACAATGTGGAAAAATTACAATAAAATATTATATTAAATGTTCTCAATCTTATATTGGGGTATAACTTCATTCAAAATTTTAAATAAATTCAGATTTAGATATTTGTAGCAGTTAAATATTTGGCGTTTTACATATTGTAAACAATTAAAAATTTTCCAGCACTCTTGCGGTACCCAGTTTGAAAACCACTGCTTTAGCCAGCTAAACCTATTGGTATTCGCTACACATTCTAACAGATAAGGGTTAACGTTTCGTTAATATTTTTTAAAATTTATCCACCTTATATTTTATCTTTTTAGAAAAACGCTTCGGATCGTGATTTTGTTGGAATGTAAAGTATATACAGACAGTATATAGATTATCTAGTCTTGGCTTGCTAATTAAATTACTAGGAGGAAACTTAAAAATTACATAACTTAAATTATCACTAAAAAGATATTAATTTAGCACTTTTGACAGGTTAGGACTTAGAATATTCGAAAAATACATATATACAAGTGAAAAAACGAATAATCTACATTACAAAAAATTATAAAATACAAAAATAGTAATGTGATATAAAGTCGTATTTCATGATTATTTTTGATCTTAAGTCGCATATAATTATTATTAAAAAGCGAAAAAATAATAACTAAGAAAAAATTACATGGAAACAATTTTTTGGAATATTTTTGAAAAAGTTAAACTTAGTCAAGAAGATATTAAAAAAATAAAGATTAAACATATAGCTTACCATGAAAAACCAAATATCAAATCGAAGCGATGTCACGTGATTTAATGAATTTTTGAATATTATACAATTACAAATATTTTGAAGGGCACATCCGCTTTGAAGTCGCTGTTTAGAAATCATTGCAGAGTGCAGTGCAGTTTCCAGTTCAAAGCGGTTATGCCGTTCAAAATTTTTTATTCATTAACCGTCAAATATTTGATATTTGGGTTTTCATGGCAATTCATATTGAATCTTTATTATTTTAATATTTTCTTACCTACTTTTAACTTTTTCAAAAATATTCCAAAATATAATTTCTGACTTCTTATTATTTTTTCGTTTTTCTTAGTTATATGCGAGTGAAGATCGAAAATAATCATGAAATACGACCTAATATCGCATTACTATATTTTTTTGAAATTTAATTTTTGTATTTTATCATTTTTCACAATGTAGATAATTGTTTATTTTTACTAGGAAGTTGTTTGAATATTCTTAGTTTCTGAATATTCTAAGTGGCAAATTAATGTCTTTTTAATGTTTATTTAAATAAAATTTTCTACTTTCATTCTACAATTTATTATTTCAAATAGAGCTGAGAAATATCTCGTGTAATTGTTACAGTGTATTTGTTTGACTGATTTCCTTTGCTTTGCGAAAATTCTTCAAAGGTAAATTCATGTAAGAGGTTAAATTTTTTTATCAAATAAACTTGTTTTAACACGAAAGTTTGGTTATTCCAGAAAAATTCTAGATTAAATGGCACGGAAAAAGAGCTTTAATGAAACCCCAACTTGAGTAATTAAAACAACAAGCTCATCCAAAGGAAAAGTTAGCCTTGTATGTATTTTAGGTGGATAAATACGTGACGAAAAAACTTTATATGAATTTAATTAACAAACTTTCCATATTTCATTAGCTTACTGATTTTTCTGCACGTAGCTCACCATGAGTAATATTGTTTTGATTTTTGCCAATGGAGTGAGTACAAAGGTTTAACATAAACGATTAGTATTGTTTAGAATGTTACACTTTTTACACCGTGTGCATATTCAAGTTACAATTATGTAGTATCTATTAGCAAAATTAGATTATAGAACTAATTAAGTATAAATATTATACTTCATTTTATCATTTAAATTTTTGAGTGCTTTTATAATTTTTAAAGTTCAAGTAATTATAATTTTTTAATATGTAAGATTTAAATTAATTTATTGGTTTATATTACAATTTAATTTTATCTGCAGCATCCGAAGATGACTGTTTAAAGTCGAAACGCGGCGGGATAATAAAAATAATCAATAATTTATCTGCGGTTACTGCAACACTAACTCATATTGTTACATTCAATTAACATTATCATAAAGTGATTGCCTACTCACGGTAGATTGAGGAGGATCTTGTGAGATCCTGTGAGGAGATCCCTGTTTGCCCTTGTTAAAACCGACCCTACGCTACCTTAGCTCAGCTACGCTTCTTTACTTATTAAAAACACGCTCTTGCTATTATTTACGTCGAACACACATTACAAAAAAGTGATTTTCAAAATTTAATTGTGAAGTAACCGGTGGACCCAAATAACTTTTCTGCACCTCATTGGTAAGTTCAGAATGTGTTCTTTAAGAATATTTGTAGGTTTTCCTACTTCAAAGGTAAAAAACCGTAGTTTTGAGAAACTTGAGAATCGTGAGACGAAGTAGTGAGAAAAACCCAAGCCTTGGGTTTGACAATCTACAAGGCTTGTTCTTCAAGAAAATTTACACCCATAATTCTCAACATTTTGAACTTCTGCCTAAAGGCAACGTATTTCATCCAAACGTGACAGCAAAGAATCCTTAGGGTCATCGCCGAAGCTACTGAAAAAGATAAGAGTATTATTAAAAATTATAGACCCTTCAAAATCCTTTCAGTATTTGGAAAAAATTTGGAATAACTCATGTAGTCCAGGCTAATAACAAGCGTTCTAACATTCCACTCTCCTAGGCAGCAAGACCTCGCCGAAGGCAGGTCCACCATCATGGCCCTGCAAAAGCTACCTAGGGGATTTGAATCTGGATGAAACACTTTGAAAGTTTTCTACGACATAACAGGAGTTCCTAACAGTAAATAAAATTTTATTATTAATAGTATATTATTTTATTTCTAACGCTGCTCTCTAGCTGTAGCCACCATCTAACACCAACTGAAAATCAACCAAAAAAAGTACTAATTCATTATTTGCACCAATTGCTAGCCAGCATTTTGTTTCATAATGAAAATTTTTAGCGCATATTTTAGTGCTGATATTGAAGTTTTCACAGCATATTTTCAAGTTTTCTTCATGTCAATTTTCCAAGCTTATGACGCTTTCTAGGAAACACAAAATCTCATAGAAAATTCATTCATTCATCTATATGTATCACTTAACAACCTACTCTTGCATCAAATTTTATACACCTGTGTTCCTTCTTTTCGTAAAATTCATTTTGAGTTATATTTTCTGTTTACTGACAAGGGGATTAACAAATGAACCTTCTTCACTTAAAAATTTTCATGCAGTGTTGAAATATTTACCTATAAGGTGATTCAATTTGTTTAAAGATACATTAGAAAGCAGCTCTTAAATCTATCTTTTGCGGTAAACGAGGAGAATGAATTTACTAACAAGGCGCTGAAAAAAATTTATTTTTAATATAAAATAATAAAAGGGTCAAAAATGTTAGAATTTATTTTAGAAAGTTGAAATTTTGTAGGGATTTCAGGCATTAACAAGGGGAAAATTTGAATACATTTTGGAAATATTGTGGAGAAGAGCTGAAGGGAAGAGAAGAGTATAAAGGATACCTGACTGTTCGGAATACTTCTAGAGAGTATTTGTAATTTTGACTTAATTACGGCACAGAAACTAGAAAATCATTTAAAATATGTAGTTCATTAAATTTTTAGCTTACTTTACTTACGTTTTTTTTACGTAACTTAACTTACGTAACGTAATTTATTTTATATTAATTTAATTTTTTAATCGACAGGCATTTTTTGTGTGATTTTTGTATCTTTTCGTTTTTCGATTGTATTAAACCTTTTGAAAGGCCAATTATTCTTTTAAAGAATCTGCTTTAATTTAATAGAAAGTCGAAGCGAAGGGCCAGTTCGAATATCGCGGCTGTGAGTCTACCGAGAGCGCGAAGGGTGACAAGCGGCTCACATCTTGCATAGCTACCCAATAAAATCGGTAGACAGACTAATTTTCACTGGCTACTTTTGTCATTTAATCATAGTCCGACGGTCATTGCTCTAGTAATAAGTGTAATCAAACTGCTAACACGAAAGTACCTGGTTTGAATCCGGATAGAGACTATAACTTTCTGATTACGGTCTTCGCACTTGGAAGAGTTCGTAAAGCTGTCAGTCTCCCTGGTTTGATGCTTGCCACTATTAATAATAAAGCAGGATCAGAGACCCCTAGCAACCCGATAGTCACAGTTGTAAGTTATAGCTGTAAACCCTTTGCTAGGAGAGAGAAGCTTTATATACAACCATGAATGATATATATGTTTAATTCTGATGATGAATATAATCACTATATGAAAGTCTCCCGTGACTTCCATTGTAGACAAGAATAACCAGAGGTTTCATAAAAAGATCCACACCAATTTAGAGCTGGGTAAATAACCAATCAAAATTACTTAGACTCCAATAAGTTTATATTGGCTGATGGTTTATAAAATAAATTTTTAAAAATGCAGTTGTTTCCAAAATTTGGGTAATAACGCATGACAATCGTGGTTACGTTTACAGTTTCTAATCTATTTTTGAAGATAGTAAATTGATGTATTTTTTCACCAATGTGAGCCTGAAAAGATGAGTGCCACGTAAAAATTCTATATTTCAGCTGTTATCTATCATTTTATGTAATCTTGAGGGCATCCACGACTGCTGGTTAGTAGTGTTCTTTGTGATAAATGTATTGTGGGGAATATCATTTTCCAAAGTAAGTTATAAAACGACGCGATGCCTAGTTTCGTTATATGGTGATATTTTTGAATTTAATAAAATTTTAAAATTCAATATTTAACAATATCTTTTAATTTTTCGTTGAACAATAATTGATTGTTTTGCTAAATTGTACGACCTTGTTTATTTACTAGCCAAATGCAGAATAAAAAATCGGATACTTTGAATGAGTCACATTTTCAAACATTCATCATTCACGCACGTCACTAATCCAGCGAAAATTGTGTTTCCTACTTTGAAAATAAAGAAAGCCAAAGCAAACAAATACATTGCAAGGACAAATCTATATAACAAAGCACCCCTCTGCAGATCAATTCTATATTACTATTAGCCAATCAGGGATGACGTCAAAAATTAAAAAAAACAGATCACATAAGTTCGTTAACACGATATACCATAATATGAGCAGATTTAATTTATTATTGCAATACCTAGGTGCAAAATAATTATCAAACATTAAAATGAAAAACGAGAGCAATATTATTCGAGCGTTGCAATTGTCGAATTGTAACGCCACCAGCCTGCAAATGACATGAATTAATTTATGTTTAAATGCAAAATAAAAGAATACAATAAATTTACAGTAATACGAATTTTGATAAGATTATTAATCACTGGTCTTTAATTAAATTAAATATAAAATAAAATTACAACTACCAAAACGGCACTAGAAATAATTAAAATGTATTATAATAATTAAAAACCATCCTGTAGATATTAATAAGTTCAACAATTTGATAAGCATGCATAATAATTATCATGCAACATATAATTCAATTCTAAACTAAGAGAACATAATAGTTTAATATAAACTAATATTCAGCAATTAATAATTTAAAAGTAATTTAAATTAACTAATTTGTACTACTAATTTGTAAAGTCGCCAAATTATTGTTTGTAGCAAATAAATCGTTTATACTTTCTTTATTTTCGTTTGAACTCATTTTGTTTTGCAAATATTTTAAAATATCTAAAATGGGCAGTTCATCAGCCTTATTTTGGATCCAAAATAATTTTATTCGTTTGGTATCTGTTTATACCTTCTTTATTTTCACTTTTTTGAAACTTTTTAGTGTTTTAGCGCTGAGCTAAACGTGAGCGTTTTGCCAGTTCCTCCTTATGTTTAATTATAAATATAAAATATTCTAGATCTAAACTTTTTGTACCTGTGTGTATCTTTTTCCTTCTTTGTTAATATTTTTTCAAAAAATTTAATATCTTAAGGGAATATTTACCCTATGTGCCCTTACGAAACGTATAACTCCTAGGCAACTTCATTTTACATAATTTTTGATCGGTTTAATAATATTGGGATTCATCATCGTTAAAATGCAGCTACATGTAATTTTAAAATGTATAAATTAAATATCTCCAAAAATAATAATCATCAATATTGAAATTTGGTAGGTACATAGAGTAAGCATTTTGGCAAAATATATTAGATTTTTAAAAGAAAAAAGATGGGGTTTTTAAGAAAAATTACAATATTTTTGGTTTTTTTAAAATTATTTTGAATTAAAGTATTATTCAAAACTAACCGCATTACCAGCTATTTTTCTTATAGTATGTACCGAAATTTTAAGAATAACATTATTTTATTTATATATAAAAGAATATGTCTCCTCATTTTGAATAAACAGCAACATATTATATTTCAGAAAAAACTCTGGAACATGAGCTCAGCCAGCCTGTATGATGTAATATGTATTCAATCATCAGCTAAATAATTATTAGAAAATTAACAACATTTTCGAGAAGACCATTATTTATTTCAAAATCTTGAAATGTCCCTTGGGTAACAGGACATTTTTTGGGGTAAAAATAAAGAAGGTACAAATGAGATACAAACGATTAAAACCATTTTGGAACCAAAATTTGAAATGGGGGGGCCGGCAACATGCACCTAAATATTGTAAGATTTTATAATGTGAAATAAATTCGTTAAACAGTGTGCGATCTCTAGGGACGTATAATACGTATACCATGGAAACGTAAGCTTATAGGCTTCTCTGATTCTTGTGCGTAATTCAGTTCGGATTTTAGCATTTTTTCTGATTTTTACTTGTTCCGTAATGTAAGTTTGTCGCTTCTATTGATGGACAATAGTTAATTTTGATATTAATAAAATTACAACGAAATGGGACAGTTGCCCAAAACTAAAAGAATTTGTGCAAGTACTTGAACACAGCAACATTTGATGTTCTTAAAACTTAATAACCAACTTTCAAATTATGATACTTCAGAGAATGCATTAATGCAGGCAAATGGTTTGAACCGACTTGAACAAACTTGGGTGTAGTACGCTAAGCGGGTCCACTGGTTTTTATAGATATCACTAAAATCCTTGCAGAATTTGAAAGAGGACATTAAAATGAAACGGTTGAACTATGAATCCACATAAATTTTTTCTTAAATTTTACAAATAATCGAATTTGAAATATAGATTTTTGCATCAGAAAGTACGTTAAAATCTGATTTTGTTGAAGGTGTGTGTGTTCGACGTAAATGGTGGCGAGAGCGTTTTTTAGTAGGCGAATCCCCTCTTCAGTTGACTTGAACCAGAGCGACTGGAAATATTGTTTAACAAATTGTAATTTTAATGAGTTCAGCGCTTGTCAAAACGACAAAATGATTGAAACAAGCGGATGGGTGGGTTGGTTTTGACAAGCGCAACCACGGAAAATATCGGATCTGTCACGTTTGAGTACTACAATAATAAAAAACCCTGGCTTATTTATAGAGTAAGCCAATCGAATTATCGCTTCCAGTTTTCGGCTGCATTTTTGAATAATCCATAAAATTTAATGTTTATTAACTCAACTACCATGATGTCATTAGAAAATTTTTAAAATCATGCGCCCGGTTAACTTGCTATTCCCAGTAAACTTCGTGAAGCTATCTTACTTATTTACGTCAACTTGATTCCATTTTCGTCTTACATTTTCATTTCTCTCCAAGTTTACTCTTCATGTATTATTGTTTAGTCTAGTGCGAGAGTCTTATAACTGGGCGTATTCATAAAGTAACTACAAGTTAGAATATTTAATTCATAAATAATTTACTTATTAGCCTTAATTCAAAAGGCTGTAACTGTATTTTTAGTTTCGTCAGAATATATCATTGCTTTATGATATACGAGTACTACCAAGTCATCAAAAAGGTTTTATACGCCGTTTTCAAATCACGCGGCAGAATTATTATTGTGTTGAGAAACATTAAGTTCACTGCCAATTTTTTTTTAAATTGAAGTTGAACGCACACCGAATGATATTGCATAAGCTAAAATGTACTTTTCACATGTGAATGGAATTTAAGCGATTTTAGTTTTCGGTTTTATTGCTTTATAAGTTAAAAAGATGTCTGAAACCGATTAGGCACATTCATATATAATGTACATGTTATGTATAAATCAAAGTGGTCATAAGCTATTAAAACATTTGTGAATGTATAGCACTCAACTTCTAGACATTTGCAACGAAATAAATTTAGTTGGAATTATTGATCGAATTAGACTAAAGCAGTTGGTGAAATGCATATATAACAAAATATTTAAGTATTATAATTCGGGATAATCTTACAATAAATTTAAGAAAAGCATCTGGAAAATAAAACTTGTGATTAAGTTTGGAAAAAAGTTTAATAGCATTCCCAGCCCGCTTCTAAAAGGTATACATTATACAGTCATGCAAAAAAGTCAACATACGACATCGTCTTAACAAAAAACATTTTTATTTGCACTGCTTTTTTTTGGAATTTTTATATTTTATAAGGAAGGGTATTTACAGAGAACATTAAAAAAAAATTTTATTTAAACTTGGTTTATTAAACAATTTTAAAAAATAGAACTATTAAAATTAGTACAAAAAAGTTTACATACGATTAAGAAAAATTTAAGTTCTAGATTGGGCAATTAATTTTTTAAATTTTGAATAATTAATTTTAGCTTTTACAACGCCTTTCAGACGTCTAGGCATGAATTCGATTAAGTTGAGTAATATTATTACCGATCCTGTTCCACTCTCTTGTATTGCATTTTTCAATATATTTTTGTTTGTTATATCCTTTCGAATTTTGCGTTTTAATTCTTTCCATAAAATTTTTATTGGGTTCATCCCGGAACTTTGAAGTAGCGAATTTAATTGTATGGGTCCATTGTAAAGTATCCATTCACTCATAATTTTACGTGTAAAAATTAATTGCCGGATAAATCCATTTAATTAATCAAATTTTAAAATTATAAATAAATAAATAATTTACTAATATATGAAAATTAACTTATATGTTCCGTATGATATAAATTAAATCTATTTGGTATTAAGTGATTGTTATTCTATTTGACCTTTCAGAATTTTAGACATTGAACTTTAATGGTGCTTTATACTAAAATAATATCGTTAAGTTTAACAAATTGAATCTCTTCTAGGGAAGGGTTTATGTTGAGAAAATTACTTATTATTTCATAATGCCATAAAATTGAATTGACAATATAGGGGTTGTTCTTAAAAAAAAATAAAAAATTTAAATTTTAATTTAATTTGATTTTCGAACAGATTCAATCTCAATTAAAGTACCTATCGGGGTATTTTAGAGAATATAATATAACATGATAGGAAATACGGAAAACAACAGAAAATTATTTCATAAAATATATTATAATGTAATAGACTAGGTTTTTAATGAAAAAAAAATTAAACTCTTTTTACCCGAATACAACATTTTTTCAGAACATGAGACTCTTATCCAATCAAACTTTTAATGTTCAAATTCAAAACAAATCGTAAAATGTAATTTTTCAATAAAATGTACATGCCAATCTTCATGTAATATTAATTTTAAATAAATTGGATTTTATTTTCTTTCCAAGTGATGACAAATTTCCAAATATTAATTTATTTTTTATTATGCACAATTTTCCAATTTAGGCTTTTCTTTCTCTTAACAATGCTCCAGCTAGTATTTCCAAAATTAATACATTCCGAACTTATCATCAAACGATGATATTTAATTTCGTAATCAATCAACTATCAAAAATAAATGATCATTTTTATCCTTTTGACCTAAAAGGGGCACGACATTTACCCCCTAGATTTCATTGACAAAACTAGGGTGTTTTATAATAAAGAAAAACAGATTATTAATGAAATTATGTAATGAAATTGTAATGATCATAAATTTGTTTATTAATTAAAATATCAGACAGTATGAAAATTCGATGTTGCAATTAAAATCAAAATTTACAACTATATTGCTATTTTCTGAATAAACATTATTCAAAGTTGATAACTAACTATCTTTTGTCGAATTGAAATTGCAACTCAAATTTACTCGATAATTATTCCAATCTGTCTGGAATTGCAAAATCAACCCTGTGACACGTGAATCCTTTAATGCGCATTAAAAATGTTATCAAGTTTAATTTTCTGCAATTATTTTTTATCCAAATTGACAATCGTCCAGTGCTTAATATCCTTTGGAATGAATGTTTTTATAATTAAATCCAATTTTCAACGATTGCATAAATCTTTAAAAAAAATTTGCCTTATAATCAAACTTTATCCATGCGGTCATACCAAATCGATCCACTTCCAATCGATTAAATCAAATTTTAACCATCCAAATATTACTTTATCCAATTTCAAAGCACTAATTACATTTTCAAACACTAATTGATCTATTTATCGATAATTTTATGGACTGTTTACTAATTTTTTAATTTATATTCACTTTTGCGAGCGTCGAAATTTTTACATCACTATGAATTCTTTTTCTCAAAATTCACTCTACTTCAAACTTTACGTTTCGTTTTTGCCAACCAATTTTATTTTTCAAAATCAAACTTATGAGTGAAAATTTAGTTTTACTTGATTTTATTTTTTTTTTACTCCAATGAAACAAAATCAAGCAAAATTATCTGATATGTAACTTTTATCAAATTAAGCCACTCTAACTTTGAAAATAATTTCAAACAATAAACAAAAGAAAGGCCTTCATAAAGACCTCAATTCAGTTAAATCAATGTTAAATTTCAATTTGATCAGAAAATTCACGACAATATATTTTTTACATTGTTGTACATATTGTCGTGTATTTTTCAAATTTCAATATCTTATCATGTGTGGTGGCAGATTTGATGTATTCCTGAGACTTGGAGTTTGATGGCCGATTTGCTCCTTTGTTTATATTTTATTTAGTTTAGATAAATAATATCCCATAGTTAGCGATCTACGAACGATTTGGTGGACTTCCCCGGGAATCCCCCATTGCAATCACGAGATTTTTGCTATTTAAAAATCGGTGAAATACTTCAAGAAAACAATGTTCTGCAGAAATAATTAATTTGTTATGTTGTGTTTTCATACTTTAACTTATTATGGTACATTCATAATTATAAATTATACCAGGGATTGTACCTTAACCTGGTAGATTAGCTGTTAAAAAATAATTGAAAGAACATTTTCTTGCATCTTGTAATAATTATTGTGTTACCTACAAGTGTTTGTTTAGCTTCACAACAAAATTTTCAAGTGGTACATGCATAATTTTCCACATCATCATATATACAGCCTGGTAAGTACTTTGTTGTCAAAGTAATTACCAGGCTAGGTACTATATCGTTTACCAATTTCTAATTCCCCTGAAGCTGACTTTAAAGTACAGTGTGTGTGGTATATTGGATCAAGGTACAATCTAAGATTTAATTCTTGCCAAAAAAATTTTGGGCTACTTGAAAACCTAATGAAAAATTTTGGTTTTCTAGAGAGTTCTTGAAAAATATACCTTCGTATAATTAGGATTTCTTTGTAAACCAAAATTTTGTTATTGGAAAGTACAGCTTTACTATTGAGGTACAATTGGTAAACAGAACTCTTTGTAAGCCAGAAAATGTTTCGTTTTTGGGACCTGAAAATTTGCTGTAATTTTTTAAAAATTTTAATTGAAAAGGACTGCTGATTTTTTTGCTAACCTACACGTTTAAGTTATGAAGAACAGATATAAAGGACAATATGTTGGCAACACTATAAAAATCTGAAACATAAGGGAGATGGATCTCCTTTATGCAGTGGGCTCGTAACGTTTGGAACCAAGATAAAAAAATTTAGAAAAACTTTCCGTAAAAGAAATAAGGGTAGTTATTTAAAAAAAATTACGATTACGTTATAACTTAAAAACAAACTTTACGAGCTTACGTTATATTTATTTATAGTACATAATAAAAATGTAATAGTTTATTTTACACAAAATTTAAAATATTTAAATTTAATTAAATTATTATTTTTCACAAAATAATTTTTATCAGTAATTTGATGATGAAAATAATTAATTAATTTTGCTAAATTTAGATAACCATAACGGTTATGTTAACAAGTACGGTGAGATTTCAATAATTATTTGATAATTTTGTATAAATTGTTGATTACACGCACTATTAAATTGAATATAGTAATTTACATGATATCAAAGTAATTTAACTTTATAAGACGTCAAATTCACAAAGGTTTGGTAGTAAATTATTATTAGAATTCAGAAACACGTCACAAACACGTTAATTTTTAAAAATCTATAGCTACTTCAACAATTGTACTATAACGATAACCAAATTAAATTAAAAAAATTAAATTGAAATTTTCGTTGTTAAATTAGCAATAATTTCAATTTTTTATTAACCATAATTGTGATTTTGACTAGTTGATACAGATTACTTTATATTACAAAACTAACAGTTGTAGCTTTAATTTTTCAAACAAAGGTTTGATAATTAGAAATAACACCTTGATATTTGCTTACAATTTTTAAATTGCCATAATTAAAAAATGTTTTTGACAAAGATGTTTATTAAATTAAAATTTTAATTAATTTTTCGCTACATTTAGCACTTATAACCTTTCTTGCCTTTTATAACTTAACACAACATGATTATCGGATTAATACCTAAAGCGAATAAAAGGAATTATAAAAAAAAATTTTTGTTTCAAATTTTACTTTATTTGATTGTAAAAGTTGATTACTCATGCATTAGAAATTAGGTGTAATCTACATGTATTTCTTCAAGCAGAATAATTAATAAAGCACCTTAAAATTACAAACATTTTTCATGTGAGAAAATTGGAAAACCTTTAGTAATTTAATGTGTGTATTTAATTTAAAGACATTTCGTTTGTTTTTAATTTGAATTATTAATTTAAGCAAAAAGTAAAAATTGAAAGTGAAAAGTTGTTATGGAAATCTAATTATTTAACAACGCTTTTACGAATGGTGGGTTATCGTATTAGCAATATCAAAGGGATTGTCTGTTTGTTTGAATCGAGTTCTGATTATAAGAAATGGCTAATACACGGCTTGAGTACAGGTACACATTTTTATTAAATTAATATATAAACATAAAATTTTAATTATTTGTGTTGTAGACAAACACTGCCAGTTCCTATGTTTCATACCGATTTTAATATTTGGTCAGTATTAAAAAATTGCATAGGAAAGGAATTAAGCAAAATTACAATGCCAGTCGTTTTTAATGAACCATTGAGTTTTCTTCAGAGAATGTCTGAAAATATGGAGTATGCTCACTTGCTACGAGTCGCTGCCGATCAACCCGATCCAATTTTACGTATGCAATACGTTATAGGTTTGTTATCACCCGATAATTTTCAAAAGCTGAACTAAATAATTTTTTAAGGATTTGCTGTGAGTGCTCTTGCATCAAATTGGGAACGATTGGGTAAACCTTTTAATCCATTACTTGGTGAAACTTATGAGTTAGAAAGGGAAGAGTTTAAAATAATATGCGAACAAGTTAGTCATCACCCACCAATTTCGGCTTTTCATGCAGAAGCTCACAATAAATCGTGGAAGTTTCATGGATCGATTCATCCAAAATTAAAGTTTTGGGGAAAGAGCGTAGAAATTCAACCAAAAGGTGTAGTCACTCTCGAATTTCCAAAGTAAATTTAAATTATCTTAATCGAAGGATCAATAAAACTTAAATTTTCTAGGTGGAACGAAGCGTACACCTGGACTAGTGTTCAATGTTGTGTTCACAATATCATAGTAGGAAAACTCTGGATTGAACAGTACGGAAACATGGAAATAATAAATCACTCCACTGGCCATAAAGCAAACTTAACTTTTAAGCCCGCTGGTTCTAACTCAAAGGATTTACATCGCGTAGAAGGTTTCATTCAAAATAAACTGTTAGTCGATCGTTTGCTCTTAACAGGTGATGTTTTAACACTTTCATGTTTTTAGGAAACATAAACTATTTTTTATATATGGAAAATGGACTGATTTTATAAAATGTACAGTTTATTCATCCTACGAAGAATACGTAAGAGAAAATTCACATAAGTTCAAACGCGAAAAAGATGGCGAGTATCGAAGCAAAAGTCCAAATGAATCACCTTGTCATACTTCTAGAAAAGTTTTACAAAAGCTTAACAGTTTAAAAGTTGGCCCATTTAAGTCAAACACAACACAAGAGGTATAATTTTTATTCTTTAATAAAATGGATATAAAATATTTTAAATTTTAGAGCGTCGATGAATCTATGCCACCGGATATTACAGATGGAGAAATACCGAAAAGTGATTCCGCCTACTCGATTGATATTCCTAATTCGTTTACTATTTGGACTGTAAATCCTAGGCCACCAAATTGCGGAGATGTTAGTAATATTTTATTTTACTTACCGTTGAATTATGATATTTCTTTGCAGTATTATCAATTCACTCAATTTGCCATGAGCTTGAACGAAATGGAGCAGTATATGGATAAGAACTTATGCCCAACCGATTCCCGTTTGAGACCCGATATTAGAAAATTGGAACAAGGAGATATTGATGGTGCAGCTATTGAAAAAACACGACTTGAGCAAAAACAAAGGGATGCCAGCAAACAACGAAAAAGCAAAAAGTCCACCGATTGGTCTCCAAGGTATGAAATCAATTTTATGATCTTAATCATATAATGTAAAATATTGTTTAGGTGGTTTTATCTGGGCGTAAATCCTCATACTAAACTTGAAGATTGGCTATGCAATAACCAATACTGGAATCGTGAATATGCTGAAGATCCCGATATCTTCTGAAATTAAGTGAAAATCTATCAGCAATGATTTGCATATCCAAATCAGTATTTAATCATTTATTTTAGGCTAACTGAAATTAATGTCTTTGAAATGTTCATTCTGTAGGAGCGGACTGTAGTATTATAAACACAATATACTATATTACGATATTAGATTTATTTGCATTTATAGGATGGAATTAAAACTCATTTGTAAAGCATCAATGCTTATTTTTATAATTTAAAGGTCGTCGTAAATGTTTGTATTCTACAGGGTCTTTCATAGAAGTGCTGCTGGTATAACCTAGAATATTAACCTCAGTAAAATTTAACCCCCACGTAAAAAAATAAGAAGGTAAAAATCCCCTCCCCCCCACATAAACTTCAATAACTACATGTCAATATAATTAGATGTTTAGATTAAATTTGAATTTTTAAAAAATTCTATGATCTCACTAGGAAGAGCGTAATCCGACAATAATATTTCTAAATATTATACAAAAAAATATTTTTGCAAATCTGACTGGTACAGTCAGATAAAAGATGTGAAAGAAAGAATAAAAATCCTTACAATGGTTCACCAAAGCATAGACTCAAGCGTTCAATCGATATTACTGCCACTTCATCATGGAAGGGCCGCTTGGATATTAATTATCGAACGTGAATATTTTTGGCAAATTAGTATATAGTACATGGATACTGTAAAATTCATTACGGAGTGCAATATTTGTCAAACTATCATCCACATGTTATAAAAGCTGTTCCTGAACTCCAAATTTGCCAATACCAATTGAAAAT
Organism: Cantharis lateralis; assembly: GCA_963170105.1. NCBI lineage: Eukaryota > Metazoa > Arthropoda > Insecta > Coleoptera > Cantharidae > Cantharis > Cantharis lateralis. The sequence goes on along the minus strand of OY720630.1, from coordinate 21,919,073 downwards.
TATGAAACAAATTGGAATAGATTTAGCTATCCTTCCCGAAGTAATTTGTAGACATTCGTGTATGTCGATACAAATAAACTACTAAGGTAGGGAATTCGTTAATCAAGTTTCTAATCAGCTCAATATGTTATCAGGACAGCAGCAAGGGTTAATGTCGTATATCATTCCTAAAGTAATTGGACTTGTAGAAAGACAAAATTGAACCATAAATAAAAATAAGCTTCTTAACACACTATGTAAAGAAGCACACCTAAACAAATGGACCGATGAGCCTTTATGAATTCGAAAAATTTTCACTCATTTTCCTACTATAAAACAGAAAGCCAAAACTTCCTGTTGATGTTAAATTGAATGGATGGAAGATGAAGAATATTAACACAAACAATCTCCATATAGATAGACGATGAAACAGAACATATTTAATCAAAATGTTTCTGAAAAAAATTTGAAAATATGTTACAAAATCAAAAGTGTTTAATTTAGCAAACCGCAAACATTGTGGTATAAGGCTTAAATCGACAAGTTACGGAGCGGGAGACCGCGGTTCGAAGCCCAGTTGCGTCAACTACACTTTTGTGATCTAAAGCTCAAGTTTTACTAATGGGTATGCATCTAACCAGGTTAGCACCCTACTAGAGTGTAAGGAAGTGCTCAGAAAACCAAGGGGGTGCCCAGTGTAAATTTGGTACACCACTTGGTAATAACAGAACGTAGTCCTAAATTAAGAGGAATAAGAAGAAGAATAACTGAACTTTATTTTGTTCAAGTTATTCCAAAATTCACAAAGGATTTTCTTAAAGAGATGTATCTTTTCGGTACAAATTTGCTAGAAAAGTTTTACTTTCTTATTTTTTATCACTGATTTTTTTTACCGGGATAAAATATAAGAGAGTCAATAACCTACACCTGTAATAAAGCGAAAAAAAAAGTTCGCTGAGCAAAATTTATTTGAATTAAAATAATTTATTTGTTAGAAACGCTTGGATAATTGATTATTATTATAGGATTGCTGTTCTATTAAATTTTATTAATAAAAATCAATTAACATTTACGTAAACTCTGTTTAAATTATTCAGCACTCTATGGAATTGCTCAGGATTTTAATTTTAATATTAATTTAATTTAACTTTAAGTACTTCAATTGTGCAAAATTTGCAATGTATTATAATCGCGGATATACCATTTCATTTAGAGATAAACTTTTTATCCTGCACTATCGAAAGATTGTCCCCTCTATTTCTATGAAAGACCCTGTATTTGTTCAATTACAATTATAAAGCTTTATATGCACCGACAGAAAGCCAGGGGCCAGTAGGTGCAACGACGAAAAACAGTTTAAAAATTAATTCTGAAAAAATTAACAATGTTTAATTTTTTTACAAATTTATCTTGTGATTAATATTACATTAATTAATTTTTTTAAATTAATTAAATATATTTAAAAATATTTAAATCAATTAGGATTACCAAACTTAATATAATTAAACATAATATATATTTTATAACTTTTATAATTATTATTAAATTAATGAAAGTACGGGAACAGACGTATTAATAATTAAGACTGAAGAAAATTATTTATTTTATAAAATTTATATTAATTTAAAAAAAATTGTATTTCTTTTTCAAGGCGTGAATATTAAAAAATATTAAATATTTTATGGACAATAAAACGTTTATTAATGTTTTTTTGAATTAAAAATATTTATAAAATTATAATCGGTAGCCAAGTGTACATTTTATTATCTTAAACGTTAATCTTAATTTATCTACTATATAGTGGAAATTCTAAAAAATTAGAGAGCTCTTATTCGGCTTTATATTAGAATAGAACCGATTGTAAATCAATGATAGTATTAGGTTTTGCTAAAAAAAACAGAACTGTTCTTGTCAATTATAACAATGAATTATTAATACTATAAATAATTATTCATAGTTTAAAATCTGATGTAATTTAGACTGGTCCGCTCCTGAAAGCTGTAAAAACAAGTATGAAATTTGTATATACCATAGGTACGCTGGTAGTGCTTCCGATTTATTGTACCAAACATTTACAAAGCAATATCTGCTTTTAGAACAAATAATTTATAAAATTGAAATATTATTTTCAAACGAAATGAGCGTTGTAGCTGTTACAATAGAATTTTAGAAAATTAATAGGATTTGTTGATAAAATAAACCATATAAATAAAATATTGTTAGTTTAGGTTTGCAAGCATTTAGAGCTTCCTATTTAAACATGGATGTTGCAATAAAATACTTTAGAGCACGTACAAAAAGGTAATTGTGATTTTTCAAATTAAATCACCTTCAAATAACTTGTTCCTAGCAATTCCTATAAATTTTATGTCATATTTATTAAAAGCACGAACGCTAATCAGAAGTCGGTAGTATTGGGTATTACCGATATTACCCAAGTTGCTTGTAACGGTTTTTTGGCACAAACTTTCATTGTTTGTCTTGTCAGACTTTCCTTTTTCTATGTAAACCTTATTCCCATAGAAAATTGCTCACCATTCACATAAAGTAGACAGAAAACTAAAATATTTGAATTTTCTCAAACATAACCTTAAAATTTTAATTTTTTTTTCTTTTACTACGCAACCTAAATAATCTGAGAAGATAATGAATAAAATTGCATTTAAGATATAATACTATAATATAATGATTTATATGATTCTATGCTGAATTTGCTTTTGGAAAGCCCAAAATTCAATTAAAGGGCATAACATTAACAAACTATTTGGAAATTGAATTACTTTCACCTAGTGCTTTGTAAAACTCTGAGTACAGATCTTATGATGTAATAGCATTTCCATTTACTTAAAGTAATTGAAAATTGATGAATATGAATTGGAGTTGAATGAGTAACTTTAAAAAAGCCGTTACAAGTTTTTGAAACCGTTTAAGATGTTGTATCAATCAATGTTTGTATCAATCAATATACATATAACTTAGAATCCTATATTGTCGAAAAATATTTTTACTACCTTGGGCTAAAATTTACTAACAATATTTTTATAACGGTAAAATTTCTATTTATAAGTTTATTTTATATCACATACAATTAAATTTTTCAAAGCAGTATTTCAACTGTTACAAAAATTATGAGCACAATTTTCGCAGTTTATGTCTTGTTCTAAAGGTATATTGATCAAATATTACTACACGGAGAAAAATAAATAGTTGAATTAACCATAGAATGCATAAGCATCGAATTGGGCAAAGATATACCTACATTTATTTTTCTCGATGTATTATTTATCTGTGATGAATTACAGCAGGCTGTCATCATGAACTAATCTGGAAAAAGAAACTCATAGTTTGGTGTAGGAGCGAGTGAGTTGAATTACGGATCTAATGGTTGTAAATTCAAAACTCAGTTTCTCCTATATTACTTGTGCCGTGGTTTGAATTCCACGTTAACCTATATGTTTTATGATGTATATGCGCGTATAATCTGTAAGTATTAGTTGCGGACTTGCAATTTGTTAGTGTAGGTTTATCTCTTAATTAAAACTGATATATCCCTAAAATCCGTACAATACAATAATAAATAACGTAAAATTTATTTTTGAATTTTAATAATTAAATTTATACAACACAAAAATTATAATACGTATTTATTATACAGAATACAGGAAGTAAAATTCTATTATTGCGTCCTGAGTCGTTTTAAGTTTTTACCGGCAGCGGTAAGGATAATAAAAGTTGTTTTATAATTCATAAATATGCCGCCAGTTAAGAATTTTGGTGGGAAGTTTAAAATAATTGTTAACCTAACATTTTTTGCTTCTTATCTTTGGTTTTAAAAAAGATCACTTAAAGTTTATTTTCTTTATTTCATTTTATTTTTGAAGTAATATTTTTTAGTATATAATTATTTAATGGTGCACGTATTAATAGGATAGGGTATTATTGACGTTAAAAAACAGTAACAATCAAATTAACAAATGAACAACGAAATTGTTAATGTAGGTACAACGTAGTAATACTTTAAAAATTGTTGCTTAGTTTTGGATGTTACTATACCTAATCTAAGAAAAGTGTATTTTGATATATTTTAAGTTAATTTTAAATAAATACTTTAATTTTGACACCTTTCAAACAGGATAATGCATTAACATCTGATTCATATTATGAAAATTGTTAAATAGGAATATAACCTAGTACATGCTTAATAACTAAAGTAAATCTAAGATCTGAATAATTTTTAATTAAAATTTATTTTTACACCAATTAATAAGCCTTCCCTAGCCAATGCTAAGGTAAGGATATGTATCGCAATTACGAAGATTTCTCTTTTGTGACATAACCAAAATACATTTTGTCTCTGACGGGGCATATTACGCTAACCTGGCGATTAAACTATGGATTCACATAAATGTTTACTTGAAATTTCGAAGTAGTCGAATTTGAAATATCGATTTTGCATCGAAAGTACCATAAAATCGCATTCTATTGGCGGTACGTGTGTTAGATGTAAATAGTGGCAAGAGCATGTTTTACTGGACGGAACCCGCTTTAGTTAATTTGTAAACCAGCGACTGGAAACATCATTTAATAAATTGTAATTTTCGAGTTCGGTTGCCCCCCACGGATTTTTTGTAATTTACGCCCTCAACTACCATGTCATTAGAAAATTTTTTAAATTGTGGACCAGGTTAGCTTGCTATTCTCTCTCTGACGTACCATTGGCTGACTTTGTAACTGTTGAGAAAATCAATTTGAATTGTGAATTGATTAGATATTTTGCTTAAATTGCGTATACACAGGGTGACTGAGAAATGTGACATATTTTGACGTGTTTCAAATACCAAGTGATGAAAACTGAAAAAGTTGTTTTTCAATGTGAATTATTCAATTTTTGAGAATTGATAAAGTAAATAGTTTGATAAAACAAATCCGAAGCTATCAAATCGGTTCATCAAATCAGGTATCAGACGGTTAAAATAACTAAACAAAAGGAAATTGTTTTTATCCGTAATGGTTCCTAAGTTACCATGTGTTGAAAGATGAAATTGTCATAGGTCATTGCCGTACAGTATCATTGGAATCTGAATTAATTGAAGATTATGTCACACTACAGTAATAATAAGTATAAAATGCTCAATTTGTTACTTACTTCTGTAAATCGTTGGGAAAATTCTGAGAGTGTAAGTCAAAAAGTTGTATAATGTAAACTGAAACAACTCTTTAAAGAACAATTAAACTTTGGATTTGCAGCAGTTGATTCAAACCAAAAAGATTATTTTTACTTCAACAATAAAGAAGATTTTCTGCACTCCGTTTGTTCTTTTTTTATATACACCGCTTATACAGTCACATTAATGTACTTGCATTTAGATAAATGAATGTGCTTTGTCATATTTTTTGTGAACATGGAATACTACTTCAGTAGTAGTAGTAGTAATTGTAATAAATTAATAAAGTATCATGAATTGTAGTAGCTTATATATTTATCAATGTTTTTCGTTTTCAATTCAAGTTACACTGTAATCTATTGAAAATGTATTGCAAGATTATTCTAAACGTTTTCATCAATTTCATCAAATTCAATTATTTTCCCAGATAGTACGGATCTCTTTTCACTCAATGCTTGGGTGAGGCTTACTATTATTCAACCAGTTTTTGTATAAAAGCACACTTATGTACCTCATCAATGGCTGCCTCTATACTTGAGGTCTATATTAATTCAATTGAACCAAAAGCAAACTTATTAATTCACTAATCAAGAATACACATAATAATCAGGTAAAACTAGCACGTAATTGAGGACTACGTACTTTAAAACAAAATAAAAAATGTGCTTTCGAAGAAGTGATATCCACCTGAAGGATAGATTTAGTCGTCAAAAAATTCAGTTAAGTATTGAGATAAAAATTAATTCTTCCCTTGTGGGGAAGGATAATTTTCTCTACACGTTGATTAATCAGCTTTTTCTTTGTGTAGAGGGCCCTAAGAGATGGTGAAGCTAACTTATCTTCGCCGGTTAGCGAGAGCGTAGATCTAAAACAAAAGGAATCACAGCAAGTTCAGCTCATCCGAAATAAACATTAATAAAAAAGTTCTAAAATACTTTTTTATTATGAAATAGCCTAACATTCCTTGAAGAATTGAGCTGTCCTTTAAGACTTACAGAATCCTTTTTTGAAGGAGATTAGCCCTCTGTATCATTTAATTTTATATACGACATAAGTACATCTACAAATCGCTACATTCAAATGTATTTCCTTCCACTTGTTGCTTCTTCAACCTCGGGCGTGTCTTTGCTTTCCTCACTATTGACTTCCATCTCCTTCTATAGCTGAGCACCTGTCGCCATCATTTCCATCAGGTCCCCCGTCACACAGTTTCACCTTCTCACCTTTAGTCTTCCTCTCTTTGTTCCTATGTCAGGCTTCCATAGCGTTAACAGTTTCGTCAAGTTGATATATGAAGGATGGGAAAAGTATGAATTATTGTAGGTACAGTCAAGAGCAGGATCGGTGAGAACTGATCCCCCCTTCCGGAGGATGGATCTATTTCCATTTGGCACGAACTCTAGCAGCGAGGACGGACTACTTGGAATGGAATTTAGTGTATTCATTCGAGTTTCAACGTGTGGGAATGATGGGTTAAGCAAGTCAAGTGAGTGAACTGTGGTTGTTCATTTGGCTACATTTTTTTGAATCTCTAGGGGGGGCAGATGCCTTTTCCTGCTCCCCCCCTTGTATATCCCTTTGCCTATATTATATATTTTAAATTTAGTATTACAAGTAAGTATTTATTTTGCTTAAAAGCTCGCCTTGTTGAATTCGTATTACATTTTTTTTCAGTTTAAAAATAAATTAATTAATGTTAACCTAATTTGCAAGAGTAATAAAAGTTGATCTTCCGATGTTATAGTCTTTGATTTAACCTATCATTACTAAATTAGGCAAGCAGTTTGAAACCAAGATGGAGCATTATTATTTCAAAGTAGGAAAACTTTCCGAGTTAAATTTTGTAATCTTAACAATGACCTAATTTAATAAAATTATTTTTACTTTATATTACTAGGCCTAGTAGTATCAATGCAAAAACCCAAATTTTATATTTTTGTCTAGTGCCAAACAGATGCGTAGTTCTTATTTGAAAATTATAAGTTTTTCTGGAGCATTTTCTTATATTGCGGCCGGCCGAATCGATTGCTTTTTATCAACTTTTAAAACAATTTTTGTTTGATTGGTTTAATAAGTTCTGTTGCGAAAATAAACTTTCGCTGTGATTTTCATGAAATGAATTCTACGTTGTTTTTTAAATGTACAAAATCACTTTTTTCTTGCACTAAAAGCTTTATCATTAACGAGTTCTTGAAATTTTGTATTCGATTAAAGTGCTTTCACTTTATTTCTGCATTAATTTTACGTTGCGTTGTTTAAAAAAACCACTGGTATTGTTTTTCGGCATTTAAATAAAGAACTTTTTTGTTTGCCTGTCTAGAAGATTTTCTATATGTTTTTTTACAAATGAAATTGTAGATTTTTCAGCACCACATTTCACGCAATAAATAAATAAATGGTCGAGTTATATTTTTAGTTTGCCTTTAATTTCGATACAAACTTGATCTTATAAAATATAAATCCTAAAATATCCATTTTATTCTTAAAATCGCTACCTTCGCTCAGGTAAAGCATGACGCGACCGAACCCGAAAATTACGGATCTCGAAAGGCGGGATCTTAGTTTTCATCTTAAATTCGGCCATAATTATCCGAATACAATCAAAAATGAATTTATTAAACGATGTTAGCACTAGCACGGCTACAGCGTACTGCTCTCCACGGCAACACGTCAATTGAAGCGGGCTCCAGCCACTAAAACCCGCTTCTACATCTATTTACTTCAAGAACACGTACCGTCAACAGAATAAAATTTTAATACTATCTATGGAAATTATCGATATGATGGGAAAATTCCACTGCAAAGGTGCGATTTTCGAAATTTAATTGTGAAGTAACCGGTGGTCCTAAATAATTTTATTTTTACCTCATCAGATAGCTCAGATTGGGTTCTTTTAAAACTTGGGCATGGCCTCCTTCTGGGAAATCTCAGATGGAAAGGGCATAAATACATTTTCCAGATGGTTAGCAAACACTCCAGCTTTTTTTTATCTGTTCTTGCCCATGACCGATCACGTTTTTTTAATGGGGGGATATGGTTTTTCGGTGTTTTTTTAATTTTTCCCGTTTCCTTCCAAAGGGAATATTTTCTAGCTTCGGTTGGCGTTAATCCTTCAAAGTAGTCAAATCCTGAATAACTCGGATTCTTTTACCGATAGGAAATTTCTTATGCTTTTTATTTATGAATTAATCTTTCTTTTTCTTAATTTTCTCTTTTTCCGGAATATTGGTATTAATCTTTTTGTCAATCAACAACCCAAGCAGTTTTCAGTCTGTCCACTTATTGGCGTGAGATGGTGGTTTTGATGTGTTTCCAAATGTCGTTTTTAGTAGAACTAAGATAGGTGAGTGATTCGACGATAGATCAAAATTTTGCTCTGTTGTGGGAAGGTTCGATTAAATGCCGTTTGTCATACAGAAATCGATGACGTCAGAGATCTGAATATTTTGTCGATTGCCAGTACGTTTGGTTGGTACTTCTGTCCTGTAGACAGAACATCTAATTTGTGTTTATTCATACTTTTTACCAGTTATCTGCCTTTAGTTGTTGTAAGCGCGAATCTCATCTAGAATGATTGGAGTTGTAGTCTCCGTCGCCGACCAGAAATCTGCTTCCTAGGGTGGTAAACTATAGGCTTTGTTTTATAGAGTAGTTTTATATAAATACAATATTTCTGTTTTTTTTTCCAAATTTTGGTCAGAGAATCTAGATAGTTTTCGGAAATTTTTTGGATTTAAATTATTTGTTTAGATTTCGTTGAATCCTAAATATTGCAACTATAATCCTAAAATTCCGGAATTGAATTTGATATTTATTTTTCAAAAATATTCATCAGTGAAATCCCAAACTACTTGTCCAAAATTAATTATCGGTTTATTTGATAACTATTTCCATTTCATATGAATTTTTCTTTGGAAAACAAATTTTCATTCGTAAAAATTATTAGTTTGTATCTAGTTACATTTTCTTTTTGATTTTATTCAATATCTTTTAACTCACGAACAGACTAAAAACTCAAAATAATTGAGGTTGAACATTTTTTAATTAAAAAAGTTTTCTAACGCATCCAATTCCAAAATCACCCCCCGGTAAGTAAGTAGGTATTATCGGGGATAAGCTTGTAGGTAATAAACAAAAAAGCTGTAATTTTCTGTAAATAATTAATTCTTAATTTCAAGTTTTTTTAATGAAGTATTAAATAAACTAAATTTAAATTTATAATAACTGTCTGTGAAAGTTTATAATTGCTACAGACAAAAGTTTTTGATTTAAGACTTTTAAACGCACAATAAGCTGTTACTAAATTTTTTATTTTTAACCCTTGCAAAACCATAAAATAAAACAGTAATAAAAAATACATACTGGTTAGTAAAGTTTGTAACCGCATTACTGGTATTTCAACATTATGTGACCCTTGTGTATAAAGAGCAGGAAGATGTGTTGACATAGTTACCAGTAATATTAGTCTATTTAACAAAATTTCATTTTATTCAGTCACCCACAGATTATAATTAAAAACAACGGTACAATTAACATAATTGCAACCAATTGTAATTTTGAAATTTACAATTCGTTTTATTAAATTTTTGAAAATAAATCATAAAAAAATATGTTAATATGTAATATATACCTCAATATACTGAAATATTCAGGGAACAAAATAATATATAATAATTTTTGTATAAACTTGATTGCAACTTAAATAGTAGCTACGAGAAACAAATTACAATATACAAAATTTTAAGGTAAAAATATGGTAGAAACGTGTAATAACGACACCTTGCACGTATAATTTTAGCAAAGCGATTAGAACGCTTGAGTACTGGTATCATTAAACTTGCATTAATGTTTTTACTGGTGCTTTAAAATTTACAAAAACACATTAAAACATCCCTTCAGAGAATAGTTGTTGACATTTTGTCGTAATTTTATTATTTATTTTAATTATATAATACGCACAACTTCAACTCGATTTAATTTGAATATTTCCGAGTCGCAATAGTTCATTGGTTCCTATGTATTAATCATGGGTCTTCCCTTAAAAAACAACTTTTAGATGTTTTTCCTAAGGTTGTCTTGCAAATAATTCAGTCTTTAGTTTACCCAACTCCTATATTCCTTTTTTAATTAAGTACTGTAAATTGTGGTTGATTTACATATTTTTGCTCCCCACAATGAATAATCGGAATGATCTCTGTTAGGGCTCAATTTTCAGAATAATTTTAGATAAAATTCTTTTTATGTTCTTTTAACACCGACGTTAATTATTTAACCGCTATGTTAAATCTTGATTTCTCATATTTAACTTTTTGTTATGTAGTTTTTTAGCGCAACCCGCGTAGTGGTAGCACTTATATGATCGATTTTCAGTTTTTCTAGTATTCGTGTGTCCGTCCGATCAAGATCTCGGCTCCTAGGGCACCTAGAGACCTAAGGTTTTTTTCTAATCATCCTAATTAGGATAATAGAAAGAGTATTTTATTGCCAAAAAATGTTAAGATTAAGAAATAGCTATGTGGACGAGAATACGCGTAGCCTGTGTATGACATAAGCGACAGAGAGAGTAGAAAAATGATCCTCCCACTCTTTCCTTTTAACTGTCGGTTGGAATCGGAAAAGGGAATTGTTTCACTTTTTGGTCTGATCCAGACAAATTGTCCTACCGCGCCTATAGAAGTTTCATTCCAGAAACAACCTAACTGAAGAAAACTAATCAACAAGTGCAGTTAACGCTTTTATAGTTGATACGGCAGTACACCCAAGGAATAAGCCATTTCTGTACGTCAGAAATTGTATAAGAACTGAATTAGTTAATCTTCGCAATTTGAAAAGAATATTTGGTTGCTGATAATAAAGTACGGGGTCTTACCTTCAAAGTAAGAAAGAAAACCTACATAAATATTCTGAGCTTTCCGATGAGATGAGGAAAAATGAATTAGGTCCACCAGTTATACACTTCACAATTAAATTTTGAAAATCTACTTTCCACCTTAATCTTCTTCATCAGGTGACTGCATATTTGTCGTTGAAGTTAAAAAAAAGAAATCGCATTCTATTCACAGTACGTGTGCTCGACGTAAATAGATGAATTGCCGTGTTGTAGTGAGAGACTGGGTTTTTGCACTCACTTTTCCCCAGTAAACTCATACAATTTGTAACTTTATTATTTTGTTATAAGCACACCAGCCCCCCAAATCGCAAAATAAGCGAGGGTACAAATTTTTATTCCAGCTTAATTTCAACGTAGCTCGTTGCAATGCAGTGTATTTAAACGTCAGTATATAAATGAGTTTTAAATCTGAATCTTTTTTTTTTTTTAATTCATGCGTTAGGGAGGGGGAAATCCTCATGGACATCCACCACCTGTGGATGGTAGTGTCGGACTCTTACCGACTAAAACCTCCTCCGCTTAAGGCTAACTGCAGGAGCGTGGTATCCGTCGTTAGACATTGCTTTGCCGCTCCTGCAGGTTTAACGCTGTAGTGATGTTATTGATGTCTACCGGAAGGCCGACCTAAGAAACCTAAGAAACCTGAGCTGAATACCTACACAGGTTCCGAAGAGCAAATTCACCTGACAGCACTTACTGCAATGAAGTATTGGATGACGCACATCACACGATCTTTGTGTGCTCGAGATGGACCTACGCGAGAACAAACAGCAACATGACGGCCTTCCAACCGGATACGCTTGTCAGCAAAATGCTTTCAAGCGCGGAAAGGGGGGGACATTAAAAATAGCATTACCACCATTATGAAGAAAAAACACTAAGAAGATCTTTTCCGATAGAAGAAGTTTATAGAGAAAAAAAGTCCCGAAAGGGTAGAAATTAATTGACGGGCCGATGAGAGCGGAGACATGCCAGATGGTGAATCCCGCGGACATCTGAGAGGGGGTTTTTAGTGGGCTAACCCCACACTACCACGCAGAACGGGTTGGTGGTGTCTTTCGGAAGATTTCTCTCTTTCAACATGCAAAAGAAAAAAGATACGTACCTAAGGTAAGGTACGTTAGGTACGCTACTTCGACAATAAAACCGCCATCAATCAAAATGAAGTTTAATTCATATGATTTTTGCTTCTGTATGATTGAATATTTCAGGATCTGACTGAGCAATACAAAACTTTCCGTAAAAGTAAGTTTTCGCTATCCTCGGAAAAGGAACACATTCTTTATCCGAATGTACGGATCCACGGTAGGATTATAAAATTGAACTTGAAAATCTTTAAAATATTTTTAATGTTTTAATTACGGCGGAATACAATTATGAAGAAATTCACAAAAACGCATTTTATCATTTATAACCTAGAAATCCAGACTAGAAAAATAGTTATGAGCTGAAAACTAAAAAATCTTATATTGTGCTACCTCAATGATAAAGGATTATTTTGGACTCGTGTTACACGCTTAATTTTGTCGAAAGGAACTTTTCACCGTTTTAACCGACTAAACGCTTTGTTCAAATATTCGCTTAAATTATTGCAGACACCACGGCTCGCTTAATCAGCAATCCTGCCGTTTCAAGTTTCGATAACACAGAATGCAATTCTTTCATCTACAAAAAATTCCAAATTTATCTACATATTTGTTTGTTATTTTAATGTCGGTACAGTATCAAGTACATAATATGATAAAATAGACAAACTGCATAAAGAACGTAATATTTTTTGTTTTGATATTTGAGTTCTTACATAATATCTCTCACTCTTTCTATCTCTCTCTCAGAATCGTCTGCGCTACGTAAGGGCATAGTGACCACTTTGTTATTTTTCTTTAGAAGAATTTTCTTGGTAGATACCTCGGTGGTTTTCCGTTGTATTTTATTATTAATTAGCTTGAAGCGTAAATTTATTTCTATAAAAACCTGTGGTTGAACAAAAGTATATCAGCCGGATAATAAACAAAACTCTACGAAGAAGGCAACGGGAAATAATATAAAGCCGTCTTGGTGGTCAAGTTTCTAGCTTTTGTTTGCGAGGTGAAAGGGCCTTCAAATATTTCCTTAGCATCCTTGTACTTTTTTTATACTATTCATTAGGCACAGCTCAAATGGAAGGATAAATTTAATATTTTGCTTAATTTTTTGCAATCAAGTCTGGTTACTAAAGATTTGCACCAAGCGACATTTTTTTGCAAAATTTTTATATTAAACAAATGACTTACTTTTTAGAAATTTTGGTCACTTTTTGGTTACATGGTCGAAGTTTTATTTATGAAAGTGGAAGTTTATCTAGAATATCCAAAAAGATAAGAAATAGCACGATCGCTATAAAAATGTCAGATTTGTACATTTTAAAATACCAAAGCGGCGATTGCGATTATAATGGAATTTTCTGGGCAGCTATGACTTTCTTATCGCTTCCTGCGATAAATGATCGCTCAATGTTCTCACAAGAAAATGAATACCCCCGTTTAAACATTTTTTGATAATCTCCTTTTTTGTTTAGTGCATTTTGAACAAGTTCAGTGATCAGTCGTGCGTATTAAATTTTAGTTACCAATAAGGTAAGTCGTTGCCACGTGTTGCTAGATTTTTCTTAATGGTTTGTTAAATCTGCGTTTCAGTAGATCAAACCCAAGTTTTTCAGTATGGAACATCATTCCGATAACAGTTTGGCTCCGTTAAACTTCAGTTTGCCCAAGAAGCTTACTAGAATTAGTAGAGAGAATCGAAAACTTCTGGTATTGGATTTAGATAACACCGTATGTGACTTTGGCATCAATGAACTGGATAATAATAGTCCAACTATACCAAGACCGTACTTACACGAGTTTTTAAAAATCGTAGATGAATATTACGATATAACTGTCTGGTCGGCAACATCCCATGATATAATCCAGAGGAAAATGAGAACCCTAAATATTCTCGATAACGAATATTTCAAAATAAATTGTATTCTTACTCGAGACTACATGATAACTAAATTTATGAAGTGTTACAACAAATATAACTTGGTAAAAAATTAATATATTTTTTTAAAGTAATTTTACGCAAAATTTTTATACTATAGCTTCAAACAGAAAATTGTGTGAAATATTATTATGCTCGTAGAATTTGTGCACAGTACTGTCTTCAAGCATGCGCAGTACAGGTAAATGGATTTTAACAGGTTAACGTAGTTGTGAATTTGTGAACTTCTTATATTTATTATGTAGTTATTACAATTCTCAAATTTCCCACACTTTAACCTACATTTGACAGTTATCTGTTGAAATTACTAGACCATTTGCTTGTACTGCGCAAGCTTGAAGTAATAGATATGTTATTTTACACTCCCACCACAAAATGGCTGCCAATCAGTTCCTTGGGAGGTAATTTTAGAAATTAGAAGTTGATTTTTTTTTAACGAAACTACCTAAAACCATGACATTATTTATGGCATATTTATTTTGCAACCGCCTAAGGAGCTGATCGGCAGCCATGGAGTAAAAATGATATATTGTCTAAACGACTATACAAAACGTTTCTGTCAAAAACCAAAACATTATTTTATATTCTAATTTAAAAGAAATCAATTTATTTCAGACAAAACCTCTAGAAGCAATTTGGAACTATTCCTCTAGGTATAATGATACAAATACTATTATTGTGGATGATATGCCAACAAATTTTTATTTTAATGTTTTTAATGGATTACCTATTAGCCCTTATAAGCAGCACATGCATGGTACCGATGATGAATTGCTACACGTTGGTAATTATTTGGTTAAGTTAGCAAAAAATTGTGATGATTTTTCAAAATTAACACATTACAATTTTAAAACTTATAATCCAACTCCTTAATATCATCTCAAATAAGTATTTTTAAATGTTTTTGATATAAATAATAATTTTGTACTATTTTGTTTTTTTAATGTTCTATTCGTATATTTAATGTTCATATTATTCTTTTAAGTACTATTAAGTTAAGTCAAGTTTGTTTTCAATTTTAGTTGTAGTTTCTTTTATATAAGTTCATTTTTTGTATTTTTGTTTTTATTGTTTTTGTGTTTATTATATTATTTCTTCATATCAATAAATAAAATTTGTGATAGAAGAGTTTACAATATTTTTGTTTCTTAGCAAAGTGAGGACACTGTAACTTGTTAGCTATTAGAATAAACAAATGCAGTTCAATTATTTTGGCCACCTGTTTACTTGAATAAAACCAGCGCCACAAGATTTTATTTTATAGCTAAAAATATAATAGTAGTAAGCATATACTTTTTTATAGCGATTACTTAATATTTTTGATAGTAAACCACTCTCCAAATTTTTTTCTTTTAAAAGACAAATCGCAGCAAACTTACCAGCACTACATACAATCTTTGATAGACATTTGTTTTCAAAATCAATTATGCCTGGTTTCTAAAGATCTCTGGTTATCCTCTTATATAACTAATCTAAGATTAAAGTTAACTTTAGATTAAAGTAAAATGGGAAATAAATTAGAAACTAAGCTTGGGTACAGAATACCCGAATTATTTTTCCTAAATTGGCCAATAATCGTTATTTTTTTAGTGAAAATTTAATAGCAATATTACCAAACAATATAATAGTCAAAGTTGGTAAAATCTACCTATGACTTGGCAAAAAGCCAAAAGCGTAAAAGCTAAAAAAAAAAGATAATTGATATACCGAACATAGGGTGTCTTCTCTTTGGAAGACAGAATAAGATCTGGTAAGCCGCGGTCGGTGAGGACAGTACGAAGAGTGAAAATTGTGAGCGAGCGGATTCGACAAAAACGCCATCGTTCAATACGAAAATTGGCAGCCGATCTGAATATGTCCAAGGGATCTGCGCACAACATTTTGAAAATTGATCTTGGGTGTCGCGCTTACAAAAAACGAATGGTGCACAGCGTTTCGGGAGTTTCTGAGGAAAAGATGCTTGCAAGAGCAAAAGCGATACTTTCCTTGCCCGCAGGTGACGGGATGGGACGTTTCGGAGCGAAGACAGTTCGGCGCGAGCTGATTCGACGCGAAGAATACAGATTCCAATTTCGCTCTGTATGCTAGAATGTTGGTATCTCTCGCATTTGTACCGACTGCTGATTTAGACGAAGCCATAGACGGGTTAGCTGGAGTGTTGTCTGAAGAACTTCAACCGGATCGCTCCGAACCGTCTTCACGCCGAATCGTCTTCACACCGAACCGTCTTCGCGCCGAAACGTCGTAGATCGCGCAGGTGATAAATTTGTGTTTTCTGACGAAAAAATTTTTGTTCTGGAACATCTGCACAATGTTCAAAATGATCGGTTGTGGGCAGTAAAGATACAGGATATTCCCAATAACCAGAAAAACGTCCCTAGATTTCATTATCCGCCCCCAGTGATGGTTTGGGGAGCAGTTTGTAAACACGGTAAACTTCTTCTGAAATTCATCAACAAAGGTGTTAAAATCAACGCCGAGTATTATCAAACGGAAGTTAAGGAGAAAACTGTTTCCCCAAATTTATTGTGACCTTTGGTTATAATATCATGGGAGTGCCTCAGTGTTCCATCTTGGGCCCAGTTCTCTTCCTTATTTTTGTCGATGATCACATTGATGTATGCGGACGACACTTCTAGTGTTGTCTGGCATAGCTGCCAGAACTGGAATCTTTCAAAAACTCGCTATAATGGTTTTCCATAATCCACTAAATCGTGATAACCTTGACCTCCGATAGGATTCGGGTGAATCCAATCAATGTTAAATTTTTGGGATTGATAATCGATTGAACTGGAAGAGTTACTATGTTTCACTTATTGGTAGCTTCATTTATCTGTCTTATTAGAACCAGGTTATTTAATTTGGACTGCACTTTCTGCAGTTCTAGTTAATTGCGGGTTGCCTAAATTGTTTAAGTGCAATCTGAAGCGCTTTCTGTTAGAGCGTTGCATTTATGCAGAGATATTGGTTTCTGCTGCTTCTGTCGCGTTTTGCTGTTGTATTTAATGTATATTATGTATTTGTCTGTTAACTGACTTGTCCTTAGTTTTTTTTATGGCCCAATAAATTGTTATTATTATAATTTGTCTAAAATAAGTTGACATTAAAAAAATCGAAGTTAGCTTTAAAATTATCACGATAAGGTTTAGTAATAAAGAAGGAATTGTTCAATATTTTTCGCCTTCGCTATTATAAAAATTAACAGAAATTTAATAAAATATTTAACAAAATTAAACAATATACTTATATTAATTACATCTATTATTAAATTACAGGCAAATTATATTATATGTATTTTATAATAATTGAAATATTATTTAGAGCAAAATAATTTAAAAATTATGTTACAATTAATTATTAAAATTTAAACAGCGTTTGTTAGTATAATTCAAGTGAATAATACAATATGTTTACTTCATGATAGATTTATAGTTAAATAATTGTATACTGCAAATAAAATATTATATTTTTGAAATTATAAATTTTAAGTTTCATTTGCAACGATTTCTGTAGATAAATATTTACATTATCGTCGTGCATTTGTAGTTTATGATCATATTAATTTAATTTACTCGATTGTGTGTTGTTTTAATAAAGTGGAGTTTAAATTTAAAAAAGTAAGTTTTTGATGTAAAAATTATAATTTTTTGTAGTCTTATATAATGTTATTGTTTAAGGTGGGCAACATGTATAAGAGATTATCAAAACGTAAAATTCAGAAGCCGCATTTAGAGGTAATCGCAGAAGAACCGCCTGTGTATTCATTTCCAGTAGATTGCAAACTTCTGTATTCATTATTAGCCTCATTGCCTAGATCAAAATATGCCGTGTTTCCACACCATACGTCCACAACATCAGAAACTAGTAACCAGGTTTTCACACTACCTCGACTTATCGACTTTTTGGAATATGATATTAAAATACTAAATAAACCCCGAAAAAACAAGAGATTAGTGGTATTGGAACTTGAAAATGTTTTGTGTCACATGACAGGTAAACCCAAGGTGAATGATCGTGCAATTAGAAGACCACATTACGAAACTTTTTTTAAGAAGATTTATAAGAGCTACGATATAATTATTTGGTCATCAGCAGACCCTGTATTAACAAAAATAATGTTAAAACAATTAAAAATGTTAGAAGATAAAAATTTCAAAATTGTATGTTGTCTGGATGGTACTCATAAAATTCCACAGGATATTCAAAATTTAGGAACCAGATTAGTAAGTTTATGTTATAATGTGTTTCTTAGTAAATATTAATATTAAAGGTTATTACAATAATCGGAAATAAGAGTGGGGACCAAACGTAAAGGGCTTTGGTAACAACGAACGATGGCGGGGATGAGTTGCGCAACAAACGCAAACGGTCATGATCGAAATGCAGTAGAAGATGACACAAAGCGCCTTTTTTGTTTAATGTTTTATGCCGTTCGTTGTAAATAACTACATTCAATTACACCACAATTAAACAAATGATAAAAATTCGTTACAATCATTTAAAATTAGCAAACATCATTTTACAAATTTGTAATTTCTTTCATACATATATACATAGTAAAACCGAAATTTAGGTTTAGAATATATGAAAAGATACTAATGAAATAATTTTCTTTCTTGTTTTATTAATTTTTTTTTTTTTCAGGTGAAGCCCTTACAACTTATATGGGATCATTTTGAGCAATACGACGAAACCAACACTATTATAGTTGATTATAATGATGTCAATTATAGTATAAATAAAGGTAATGGATTAAAAATTAAAAAATATTGTAGAGCTAGTTTCAATGATGATAATGAACTAACGCAGCTTACAACGTATTTGTCACATTTGAATAACCTTCGCGCTGATATTAGTAAAACCAAAATGGAAGATTATAGTAAATTTTAGTGTTAGAATTGAATAAAAATTTTTAATATGTTTTGTAATCATTAAAATGGTATTTGTAATTTTTTATCGCTTATATTGTATATATCAATCAATATTGAATGAACAAAATTTAAAAAAAATCAAGGTTAAATTAAACTTTTATTATACAATTTTTTGTTCTATTGTATTTTATTTTGTTTGTTTTTTAATTAAAACTTCCAAGTTGTAGCATCCCAGAAAGTGAAATATACATAGGTACATATTTTACTTAAATTTTGGTTGTATTGTTAGTGGATATCGCCTACTTAGACAATCTACCTAATAATCTTTTTAACTGCACTCTTATCGTAAACGACAACAAAGAAGAGAATACGTGAATAAGTATCAAATTAATTATATTATGTACTTACTGCTATGTAAGCTACTAGTAATTCATTAAACAATAGCTCTTCGCAAGTTTGTTCAATTGAAATTTAAATATAGTAAGATCTACTATTGCCTATTTGCACTGCAATAGTTAAGAACTAACTTAACTTGATAAAAATTTAGTTACAGACTTGACCAATGGGCAAACGACATTTTAACACTAGAAACGCCGCCCTTATATATACTTATTAGCGCTAAAAGGGGACATTTTGACACCTTTATTTTTTTTCATATAAACAATTCATTTTTGGAAGGGTCAAAATGACCCCTTCGGCGCTTCTAGTGTTAAGTAAGTCTCAAACTTCAGTGATTAGTTATATTGTCCTATTGTTATTAACTTTAATTGTAAATATATTTTAGCCCTTAAAAGTAAATAGACTTTTTAAATTTTCGTTACAATATTTATTTTCAAACTTCAATTACTTTTATATTTTAGGTACGCTATACACTTCATATAGTGCTCTGAAGGCATCTCTGTATTACAAAGTGTCCCTCAAATTGCATTAAATAACGTTTTAGTTAGTGGCCAGAATGGCGCTGGTTTAGCAATAGGGTATGATTTGAACCAAACCATACGCTTTCAGTATACAGTACAACTTTTGAATAATCAGCAAAAGTGTCACACAACAAAATAACCCTTTCCTATATTTTTTGATGCAGAAGCAAAACTTATGATTTTTAATTAATGAAAATATATTTATACGTTGTCAGATCTTATTCTCTTTCGATTGATGCAAACAGCAGATCTTCGAGGTGCCAGTTTTCTTGGGTAACAAAGCAGCTTCAATATTTGGTAATACACCACCTTCAGCAATTATGACCCCCGATAAAAGTTTATTGAGCTCCTCGTCATTCCTGATGGCCAATAGAATATGACGAGGTACAATGCTCGATTTATTGTTTGCTTTAGCTGCGTCCAGGCCCGGATTGGCCATCTGGCAGTTCTGGGTAATTCCAGAAGGGTCGATGCTCTATTGCGCCGGTGAGCGGCCGAACGTTTTTTATGGAAATATGAGAATTATTTAAATCTAACGAAGTTACTGATATTCTGCCCCATGACCGTAGGCCGGTATTCCAAAATTTCGACAGTTTAGTATTCCAATACAGCTCCCATATACACCGGTGCCTCGGCACCAATTCTTTGAGCATAATTGCCCTTTCTTAAAAGACCATCAATTCTTCCAACGGGAAATTGAAGTCCTGCGCGGCTTGAACAAGACGAACTTTTCGCTTTTGCTTTACCACCTTTTCCTGTTGCAGCAGACATCTTTCAGTTTATTTCGAACTGATAAAAACTAAAATATATTTTACGGTTATAAAATTATTTTGGTATTTGGATGATAACTAATTTTATGTAATCATAGTTCATTAAAAAGAAAATTTATTTGTTTTTATTTTATTTACAAAGTAGAAAACTTCTGCTTATCAAGTAGAGAATTAATCTTAATTTACGTGTTTACATTTTCCAATATTATATTTTGTAACTAATTTGTTTCAATAGAGATGGCGTACGACTCAACGTTAAGAATAAATATGTTTTCATTCATTGGTTTCTCTTGAGTTGTGAATCAAAATTAACAAATGCTAAAACTTCAATATTGAAATGAATATTTATTTTTAAAAATTATATATACCCTAATGCTCAATATAAGTAGGTACTCGCATTTACTAGTTTTTATCCACATTGCCCAATGTCATTTTCGCACACAATTAGAGGCTTGTGGGGAACGAATCTGCTCTTTATCTGTTCAATTGTCTTTTTGTAGTTTAATTCTTAAAGAAAACAGCATATCGTAGTTAAATTTTCCTAGCAATAGATTTTTTTTTATTGTGTTGTAAATTTATTTTGTGTAAGTTTACACCTGAATAGAACTTCGATGGGCTGCAATTTAACAGTGAAACATGTGTATTAGATTATCATGAAAGTGGAAACTTTAATTTTCTAATGTTGTTTACTTGAAATAGGTTAGGTAAAGTTATAAGCATATTAAATATAGTAATTGCAGAAAACTTCATTCAAACTTTTAAGTAGAGGACTAGCTTCCGATTAATTTTCTAAATTGCTACTGTTAATCAGTTTCGCTTATAACAAGAGTTAAACAACGCAATTTTGTATTTCGTAAATAGCAATAAATTAAAATCGCAGAGGGTGGAATATATATTACAATTAATGTACAAATGGCACGAACACGCAGACAATGAAAGTGAATTGATCTTTTGTTAACAGCATTATAATGATATCACCCTCTTTTAAACGACGTTGTTGAGATAGAAACTTGATTATAAATTCATGTATTGATTTATTGTAGTAGCAAAATACAAGTTACTTTGTCTATTTAATTTAATAAAAGGGGCACTTTAAATGCAAATTGTATACTCTTATATATACGATTCGTAATACGTGATTGAATGCTACAATGTGCATTTTGATTTTTAATACAATATTTCATTGCTTGCTTGTTTGGGTGACTCTATTTGCGATTACTGTGTCTAGACGATATGGTAGTAATAGGACTCAATAATTATCCTATCTTACCCTTCGTTTTCACGATTAGACTGCGATATTTATTCTAATACTCTTTTAGACTTTGATATAATGGGATGCGACTAAACAAAAACGGATATTGAATGTAAATGACGGGAACTTCGTTATAGCCGAATATGAACACTACATTTTGCCAATTACCTCTTATCTACACATCCTCAGGCATAAGGACGTCTTTGCTTTACTAAGGAAAGCCTCAAGCACACTTGCGTACCGCCCTTGAGAATACAAATTATGTGAAACTTTAAGGTTTGTTCAAATAATAAGGTTTTACGTTAAACACATCTGCTACAGGAATAATTACAACTTAAATTAGCTTCTATTCATTATGAATTTTCATGTTTATTATCAAATTAAACCTAAAAATTATAGGTATACACAAAGGGTATTTATAAGTTTGTACTTTTGAATATTTAACTTTAGAAATGCAAATATAATACTTGTAGCCACGAGGTTCGCATTTAAATTCTGAAAGAATAATAGGATTAATTTGTTGAGTACAATAATTACTACCATGAAGAACCTTGTCTAAAACTAAAACTCGAATTTTAATTTGAGTCATAGAAAGTCTATTAAGTATCGAAAAGTTAAAAATCAAATACATTTATCGTTCACTATTCACAGATTTAAGCAAGAAAAACAAAAATAAAATATGAATTTTGAATTTAGCGCCATTATGCAGTACAACTACCGCCGCCGTGTCAACTTCTCTAAGTTTTTTGAACACAATGACGAGTCGACTACCTACTTGAGTTTTTCCCAAGGAAGCGTCATTTAACATCGTCTTACTAACGAAACCATTGGAAGACCAGAAAAACTATCTATAAGGGGGCATCTTTTTTGCTTAAGCAATAACATTTCCTTTTCCAATGCTAGGACTCTCGATGTAAATGGAATATCTGATCATTAACTGATAAAGGGTCTTTCAATATGGACGTTCAAAATTTGTTAGGTATCCACGTTGTTAAAGCAACATCTGTCAAATTAGTTGTAAATTCTTCAATAGTATACGACAAATCACCATGAACAATGTGTGCAAATCATCAAATTTTATTTTTAAAATCAGTGCTCCGTTTGAGAAACGTTCCGTGCATTACGTGATTTTTATCCTTGCCACAATCGTCCTGCCAAGTTGATTATTCGAGATTTGATAGCTCAATTCAAGTCAATCGGTTCGATAAATAATCAACCAACACCCGTACGTCAATACTGTCGTTCGTGAGAGTGTCGTTCACAAGAACTTTGAACCTTTTGAAGAAACGGTTCAAACAGTCTTCCCTGCGGCCCGGAACCGACGATTGCACCAGCCGTCAAAACAGTCGATACTCTCCTAAAACAACATTCCCTACAACTTCACTCCTGCAGATGGGCAAAAGAAACCGAATGTAGACAAGCAAGGGCGGCGATAAAGACACCTTCCGGTAAACATTCGAAATACTACTTGAAGCTGTCCAGAGTCAATCTACGGACAATTGCAGGTATATTAACTGAACACTGCAAGCTAAATAAACACCTCAACACAATGGGACTCGTAGATGACCCCAAGTGTCGAGGATGCAATAAAGCAGACGAACAGCTGAACATGTGCTTTGCCACTGCCCGGCTCTGGCGTCAAAGAGAGGTGCCATGCTAGGGGACTTTTGGGCTAACATGGCCAGAATCAGTGACACCCCGCCTGCCAAAATACTTGAGTTCATCCTGCAACTGGGATGGCTTGAGGAATGACAGGACGGGAGAGAGAGAACAGCCATTTCTAGAGTAATGAAATAGAATCCTGATGTAGACAGAACGAGGAGAAGACCAAGGAAGAGATGGAGAGAGGAAGTGCTTGGATGAGTACTAATAAGCACTTAATACAGAGGTACCCTAACTTACGGGTCTCGCAGAAATGGAAGAAAAGACTCCACAGTCTTCGCTTTGTATAACGAACTTCGGGGACGATATTCAAAAGCGTAAAGAAGGTGAGATGTAGTAGTAGTTCCATTAATTAAATATTAATAAAATGAATAAATAAAGCTTATTTTGTCAACAAACGGAATGTAGGCAATACACAAATCTTACTTTTATAGAAGGTTGCGGCTTTCGAGGAGTTGATCCGAGTTGCTGTTGACTTTCGCGGTTGAGAAGGACTAGTTCCGATACAGCTGGAGATATAACATCATCAAGTGATAGAGAAAACTTAATATCGGAATTGTTTCGAAAAAAGTGAGAAGACACATTTGAGATATTTAGAAAAAGCAAAAGAACTGTCAAGACTCCATCGAAAAGAACCGAAAAAGATAACACAAACAAAATTATTAGTTGATCAAATATTGGTCCTCAACGAAATTCAGTCTGCAAGTCATGAACACAAGTTGCTTGAACACGAGTCGAACTCGTAAACCAAAAACTGTAGTCGCTCACTGCAACAATGCATAATTTTTGATTAGCTAATAAACTGATAAAAATTAAATAAAAACATTTTATATACAGAAAATACTGAATTACTAATTAGTTTTAATTTTATTTTAAAAAGGCCTTAAATTAGATTGTTAAGGCATTTCGCTTCTGGATATATCGCTCCGGACATTTCGCTTCCGAATAATTCGCTGTCGTAAAATTCGCTCTTGGAAATTTTCCCACTGAATGTGTTGCTACCACTCTTGGTTTCCTTCTAAAAAAAACTTTAAAAGCAATAGCTATGTAACGACTACCTGAAAATTAGTTTGAAAATACTAATTGCAGAAGAAAATAATTGATAAATAATAAAAATAACTAACTATTTCAAAATTTAACTGTAGTTCAATATGATTTGTCGCTACTTATAAATTCAATTTACTAAGCAACTTTTATTACGAACATAAAAGAGATCTAGTCGTAAAATTTTAAAAATGAAGTTATTTTAGCTATAAGCACACTTTTGCACAAGAAAAATATAATCAATGTTTGTTGCTGGCTACGTAGGAAGCAGACGTTTCAAATAAATAGGTCTAATTTAAAAGCGTCTGAGCTGTCTTCAAAGCATATCTTCTTGGCAAACAATTGCATTCAGAGGTCTCGTCACAATGGCAATGCAGAACTTAATCAAAACTTTTAACAAACAAAAGACGCCAACTTACTGCAGATATTATCTAGGTGGGTAACCCCAAATTGCTTGATTCTATTTTATCTTAATTATTGCGCTATCTCAATGACGCAGCTTGGTCAGAAATGACAGTTTTATTCTTTGTAATGTTTATTTGTGTTTTTGTTATTATTTAAACTTGTTCGAGATTATATAAAATAAACTCTTAAGAGATAATTTCAGGGCCATCAGTATAAATTTTCTAGTTTTTAAAACTTATGGGCTTAAATTATAATAACATTTTTGTACATTACATAATTACAATACATTATATTTTGTTAAAAAAAGTAAAGAAGTAAAGAAATAAAAAAAATACATTAAACATGTTACAAAAATATTTTTGCATAAATTTAAATATTTCATATCTGACAATAATAGCTAACAAAATGGGTTTGAACAAGAACATATACTGAACGAGTAGACAGATTTAAATACAAGTTGTCAAGCAAATGCCAGAAATCTAAAATTTTGACACAAAAACTGACACAATCATAATCAAGACAAAAATTAAATTATAGTAAAATTTTATAAAACTTTCCTTTAAAAATCAATTACATTACATATAACATCCCCATAGGGGATGCCAAGATCGTCTCGGTGGCGACTTGGTCTGTGTACCAAGCCCAGATAAATGAAGAGGGTTCGTAGGTAAGATTAGCAGCATCCCAATGATAAAAAAAAGTATATTGCTCATAGGACCAGCAAACAAGCCTGAGATGATTAAGGACGGTTTTTAAGGTTTTAAAACGGAAATCGATTATGTGGAAGAAAGATATACAGGGCCGGCGCTAGGCACTAGGCAAACTAAGCAACTGCCTAGGGCGCTAACGTTAAAGGGGCGCAAACCAGATGGAGGTACAAAAATTAATTGCAGTGTCCAATATCAAATGAGGTTACTGTCGATATTTTCTGTATCTTTCCTTCAAAGGTACAATAGAAAACCTTTAAATATTCTGAAAGAGCAAAATATAAGCTTTCTTAAGAGAATTCTTATAAATTTTGAAAATCGACTTTTTGATGTAAATTTTATAAGTTTAAGTTCATTTTAGCTTTAAAAAACATTCACTTCACGGTACGCGTACGCTACGTGCGTCTTAGAAATCAGAATTTAAATAGGGAGAGAACATGTCCTTTCTTCTGCATGTGGTTGCAGAGAAAACATCATTTGAGTTCGTAGATTATCGAGTTCATTTGCACTCCGAGTATTGCAATAATTCACACAGGGGTTGAGAAAACGGCCCGGAATCGCCCGAGCGGTTAGCAAGGGCGTTTGGAGCGTAGGTTTTCACTGCCCAACAACAACAATAGGCAATAGGAGATGGGAAAATTGGCCATGAAGACCATGGTAGACCACAGCAGAGATGGGACGAAAGCTGGCAGTCTATTGGAAATAGCAGGCTTTAAGGCCTAAATTAAGTTGAAGAGAGAATTATTTCAAAATTTAGAACATAATTCTCACACTGATGTCCACAATATTATTGTTTTATTTATATTAATAAATACTCTTTCTTACCGTAGCAGTTATCAGATTGGAAGGGATTGATCCGTTTTTTGACCAAACGGCTTGCAGTTTGGTCTGCTGGTGAGCTGTGCGAGCTTGGGTGTTACTAAAATTATTATATTAAGACCCATTGAGGACATTTTAATCAAAATAAATTGGACACTTTCCTCAATTATTATATTTATATTTAGGACCGGTTTCGGATAATCCTATCCTTTCTCAACTAAAATAAAATTACAACATTATAAATACAATTTAAATTTAAAATCTACCCTGACATCTTACCGTCACTAATATAGTTATCAAATTTAAAAAACAATAAGCAATCTATAAAATAATAATTCACAAAAATATCGTGATTGACAATAATGGCGATATAGTGATCTTTAAAAAATTTCAAAAATTGGTGCGTAACTGAGGTTTTCATGTTCGTTTAGGCAAGTGTGGTTGGGATCTTTTTGTAACTTCCTAATTTCCAG
This sequence comes from Cantharis lateralis, assembly GCA_963170105.1. Classification (NCBI taxonomy): domain Eukaryota; kingdom Metazoa; phylum Arthropoda; class Insecta; order Coleoptera; family Cantharidae; genus Cantharis; species Cantharis lateralis. The sequence continues at coordinate 21,892,095 of OY720630.1, read as the reverse complement.
TAATTCGAGAAGATTCATTTTGTATCCCTTTTTTCGTTATGCAAAATATTTATATTATTATTGTTTATATGATGGCCTGTTTCTAAAATGTGTTGGGAAACTGCTGAAAATTTATTTTTATTCTGATGTTCCTTTAGTCTTATCTTAAGATTCCTTCCGGTTTGCCCAACATATTTTGCATTGCAGTCTCCGCAGTTAATTTTGTATATGCCGCTTTTGTCCATTTTGTCAATTTTATCTTTGTTATTGAAGATTGATTCTTTTAATGTATTAACGCTTTTTGTTGCTGTTTTTATATTATATTTATTTAGAATTCTTCTAATTTTGTCGCTAATTGGGCCTAAATATGAAATTTTATTATATGTTATTAATTGGTCTTTTTCTTGTATGGGAATTTTTTGGTTTTTCTTTTGGTTTAGAATTAATTTGTCGACAATGTTCGTATTGTATCCGTTTTTTACTGCAATTAGTTTTATGATATTTATTTCTTTAGTTTTTTCGTTATCTTTCATTGGAGTATTTTCCATTCTATTAATATAAGATTTAAAGGCTGCTAATTTATGTTTTCCCGTATGGTTTGATGATTTATGGATAACAATTCCAGTGTTTGTTGGTTTCCTATAAATGCTAAGTTCTAATTTGTTATTATTTCTTGTAATTGAAAGATCAAGAAAATTTATTGTGCAGTGATTTTCAATTTCTGTTGTAAATTGTATATTAGGTGTTCTATTATTTAAGTATTTTAAAAAATCGTTTATTTCGTTCTTAGAACCTTTCCAGATACAGAAGATATCATCGACATATCTTTTCCAAACTAGAATTTTATCTTTGAAAGTTGTTTCGTTAAGCATGTCGGTTTCGTATTTGTCCATGTATATATCTGCCATTAACGCAGCTATTGGGTTTCCCATGGCTAGACCGGTACTTTCATAAAATGTGTTGTTGAAGAGAAAGAAATTTTGTTCTAAAGAAATTGTTATTAATTTTATTAAATGTTCTTCTGTTTCTCCGATTATTTTAATTTGAGACATTTTTTCTTTTATGATATCAATGGTCTCATTTATCGGTATATTCGAGTACAGGTTTTTGATATCAAATGACACCATGATTTCGTAATCATTTATTACAGTATTGTTTAAAATTTCTATGATTTCACATCTGTTTTTAATACGGTTTTTTGGATTAAATTGGATGATCTCTGGAACCACTGTGTTAAGCCATTTACATATATTGTATACCGGGGAGTCAATTGAAGAAACAACTGGTCTTATTGGTTGATTTTCTTTGTGAAGTTTTATTAATCCATACATTCGTGGGATTTGGGGATTCATAGAAATTAAGTTCTTTTTATCTGTTTTCGAAACCGGTCCTAAATATAAATATAATAATTGAGGAAAGTGTCCAATTTATTTTGATTACTAAAATTAGTTTTAAATAAGCTACATTTAAGCAAGTAATTTTACTAATTGCGTCAACTCTATTAAATCCCATCCTCCGCCATTGGGTTTTACGGAATTCTATAAACTAGATCAAGCTCTTCACATTTGAACTGTCTTAGAGTAACCCAATCGATAGAGAGTTTATCCAGAGATTTTTCTTTCTCGGTGATGTGTTACATTTTCAAAGCTGATCTTACATGTTTTCTCTTTGGGATGTGTTTATTGTATTTATGTTTATATCAATTTCATTAGCCCATGGCAAAAAGTGTATAAATATTTAATCATTATATGATTATATTTTTAAATTGGTGTCGCTATTAAATTTTTCTTTCTACTGGTCAGTTCAATTTCCTCCTACGTTCTGAGGAACTTGAGATCTCTGCTGGTTGGCGGGAAATTTACGCCATTAAAGTTTCAAGTAAGTAATCAGCGTAACAAACAGTTATTAGATTGCATTGCTGCTTCAGTAACTTTTCGTTTTTCAGGAATTTGTTGTAACTTCTTTCTCTTTGGATTGCTAATATTAGCTAATATCTTTACTGGCAAACTCTTTTGATAATATTTTGGATGTCGCTTTTTCTAAATTGTGGCAATAACGCATTGGATATCTGCCTTAAGTTCAGAGACATTGCGACGCTGGAACACTTGTTTTCAAGATTCAAATCAATCAATTCTGACCAAATGATATCAGTTATCCCCATAATATGTAATAGTTAATTCTAAATATATAAATATTTTAACCGATTGTTTTTAAGTTTCATATTTATTATTCGTAACATTGTCAAAATATCAAATAGGTGACTGGGACCAATTGTACATGAGGCTAATTAGAAAACGCCTCCCATGTCTTTCTTAGTTTAGTTTCAAAACAAAATTGAATATTACCACGTTAAGTGTAATTTCAAACTTCCGTTTAAACGGGAAATTTAAAACTAATTACGTTCACCTTATCCAATTTGCTATAATCGAATTCGCCAAGTATTTGATGAAATCAAATTTGTTTATTATCGTCTTTTTAAATAAGTAAATAAAATAGAAGAATAATTATTTTAATCATCTCAAATAATATTTATTTAGGTAATAGAACAATTCCAAAATTTTAAATGTAACTTGCTCGGAGATAGTACCATTAATTTGCAAAACGTTCTACTTGTTTATTCACGTGGTTCAAGCAATTCAAATAATAGAAGCTCGTTCAAATTAAAACCAATCAGAAACGATTGACACCAATTTTATTAAAATTTCACGATAGGGGGTGCCGGTAAAATGTACCTGAAATGAACGATACAACACGAAGTGGTAAGAATCTCAACCTCTTCAATTAATTACATCAGTAAACTTTATAACAAGAAAATTTAATCTCGGACTGTCGGTTTAGTACGAAAGGTACACGCTTAAGAATATTAGATCGTGGCGGTTGCGTCACGTCAGTGTTCTACATAAACCAACCTTTAGTGTCGACCGGATTCGATTATTTATTAACCTTCTTTAGGATGCAGTCATCAAAAGACCCAAGTTTGTAGAATCTGTTTAGAAACACCAATTGTTAGTTTGTAAACTTTATCAATTGAATAAGCATATTATATTTTATTTAAATTTATTAATTTAAATTAAATTATACATAAATAATAATTTGCCATATATTTAAAAAAAACATTTCATGGAAGATTCAAAACCGAAGCTAACATATTGTTAGTAAGTTGAAAGTAAAAGTACACAGCTTGTGCTCAAAATTTATTTTAAAGAAAATTAATTAAATTTAAAATAAAATACAATAAACGGTGCCTGCTTACCCAGGGTACCAGATCACTAATGTCATCTTAGTTTGCTGCTTTTGGTATACGTATTTAACGTTTATTATTAATTATAAAATGTTTGTAGCATGTTCCTGTCACATGATCCGTCCTTTACGTATATTTTTAATTTTATTTGGAATTCGACTTAAAAATTTATATTAATTACTATCATATTTTTCTATTTCGGTTATGAAAAACTATCGAGTTGCTATTTTAATCAACCTATATGTTACTTCAGATGGAAACACCTCTGGAATAACTAAATTACTAATTTTGAAAAGTTTTTAAATATTGATCGCCTAGCAAAAGTGTACCTAATGGTTGGAGTTCTCTCTTATTGTTCAAATTGACCGGAGGGTATTTACCTATGTTTCTCCTAAACCTTATACCACTTAATCTACAAACAGCACTTCTAGTAAGTGTTAGTTATTTCCCTTGTGATTACTACTTAAGTTTTGATAAGATTGACAATAACTGTGACTTGCACGTGTAATATACAAGGGAGCCCCTTCGTCCAAACTAGCTAATATTATTTGGATTTACCACAAAAAATTATTGACTCACGGTTTTCCTCTATTCGTATTTCTCTCATTTTCATCGATATTATTTTTGAATTTCTGTATATTTGTAATTAATTTTTTTCCTGTTCCTGTAAAAAAAGCTCCAAAACTCCGCAACCTTTCACTCAAAACGCTTCAGTAACCGTAAGGCTTTTTTAATTATTATTTCCATTTATATTTTATATATTTTCGTAATATTTTCGATGTGGGGGAAATGTTTAATTTTATATTTTATTAAATATTTAATTAAATAAGGGTTTCAGAAAGTGGCCAGAATGTCGTTGGTGTACAGAAAGGGTATGATTTGAACCAAGGAACTGTGGAGGGTAAAGGTCTCTACACTCCATAGTTTTCAGATTATGTAAAATAAATGGTTACTTCGCTATCTTGTAGCTGACCTCTTTTCACGAGGTACGAGAGGAAGAGTTTGTCTGAAATCGCCATCAAGAACTTTGGACCAAAAAGAAGAAAAGAACTTTACCGCCAACAGTTTGGTGTTTTTCATGGTTTCTTGATTGATATTCGAAGGCATTGTACGAGTAGCTTAGTCCAAGATTAAAATTTTGGTTTTCCTAATTAGCTCGGCATCGGAGCTGGTCATCGCCATTCTCGAAGTTGAATTTTCAATTTTTTGATTTTCAATCACCGAACTTTCAATCTCCCAAAGTTGTTCACTGTTAAACAGTCCTCGTTTTAGAACCGCTTTCATGAAATCCGGATATAAAACACCGTCAACGGTTTTCAAATAACTAGTTTTGACTTTTTTTTGTTTGTAAAACAATATATTTTTATAGATATATATCAATATATATCAAGATATTTTTTTCGGTTGGTAAAAGGTTACCAATAAATGACAAGTTGGAGCAGCCAAATAAAAACGAAGAATTAATAATCGCCCAAGAATGACAGCGAAGGAATCAACATTGATGAGTACGACGTTTTTAGGCCGAACATTACTTGAGGGCAAGACAAATTTATTATTCGTACCACGAAAACGAGAACTACAATGATATAATTTGGCGATTGGGTAATCAAATTCATGTTTCTAACTTTAACTTTTTTTTATTAATTACTACTACAATCTTATTTTAAATTTTATGGTAAAATTTGACCAATACATTAAATTGTTCGGAGGGCTCGTTACTTATCGAATAAAATTGTGTTATGTTGCACATTCCACTAACGCCGATTTAAAACGTGCTGCATATATACAAATTTCCAGCTTATATTTATTGTGTAGTCCGCTGTTTCTCAGAAAGTGCATTTATAACGTCTATTGCGAGTAAATGTAATTATCATGATTTAATCAATTGTTATAGTTGCTGCAGTAACTACAAGGCACTGTGGAAACGACTTTGGCTACATTTTTGCTTTTTGGTTCGTGATGGAATTATTCAGAATCTACACCTGTGATTAGTATGGCAAATATACATGTCTAACTTGGTATGTCAAAACTTTTCGGGGGCACACCGAAGATTCAATGTACGTTCTAGTTTTTGCTGTGTATAACGCAAAGGACGCGTCCTGGTTCTCGAACCAAAATGTTCTCGGGTGACGGCAAGTGCCGCAGCGACGCGGCAGGGTGACATTTTTGATCTTTCAATGCTACTACTTCAGAATCTTTTTGATCGACTCGGTATCCACTTGGCAACAAGCCAAATGCAACATTTTACTTTCTATAGCAGGGGTCCGCAACCTTATTAGTCAACAGAACCAAATAACAATAGTACAAGGATTGAGAGCCACATTCCGGAACTTTTTGTGGAAAAAAAAGGTCATTGCATTACAAGGAATTTGTAAAATACAAAAATGTAAATCTGTCAATCATCTCGACAAGAGCCAATAATTTTTAATAAAGAGCCGCGGGTTGCCGACTTCTGTTCTATAGAATTCTAACGACTTTGAAAGAAAGACTAACAGGAAATGGCCAACACCCTATAAAATTGGTTTATTTTGTTGTTGCCAACTATCACTGATAAAAGTTTCACTGTACTACGAAAGCGCGGTAATTCAAATTTATTCATTTTGCAAATGACAAGATTTAATTATTATTATTGCAAACTCGACATTGACAATTTAACAGATCTAGTTATACACAACCGCATTATGCAAAAGTGAATTGTGCACCAACTAACTTGAACATCGAACATTACGTTTTGCCAAAATTTAACGGACTCTTAGTGGTCTCGGATGTGGATAAAATTATTCCCTATCTTGTAAACAAGAAATGGAACCTTGGTAAAAGGAATTGGATCATAATATAAAGCAATCTTTCACTGCTTTAAAAGACCGACAACTTCAAGATACTTTTATTAAAATTAAGGAAATTTGATTTTTTGTAGATTAAACCACTTGATTTACATTTATTTACATTATTTTCGTTATAAAAAAAATATACGACACTATATAAAAATATTATAAATAATACAAGTACCTATTATGTTCAAAATATATTTATAATTTATTTATTTCAATTATTTGAATCAGCAGTTAAATAATAAAATTTAAATATTACGATATTTTCCATAATGTCTATGACTTAAGGAAGAAAAATCAGTGCAAAATTTTGCAATTGCATTTAAATATACTGCAATTTTTTGTAGTTCGGCATCAATCATGAAATCTTCTTTATAGTATGCTTTAATTTGTAATCCATTTTTAGAATTTAGGTAAAAATTTATTGGTAAATCATCTAATATGATAGTGTTTATTTCCGTATATTCTTCTAGGGTATTCCAGATCAGACTTAACGGCTTAATCTGCAATTTTAAAAATTGTTAAATTGAGAAACATAAATTGAACAACTCATACCTTTCTCAAGCCAACGTTGGGTATTGCTACAGTTATCATATCATCGTAGTCTAAAGTAAGCAGGATTTTTAAATTAGGAATATTAGTTATTCCTAAAGTCTTGAGTTTTGCTTGTATCGAAGATTGTTTCATCTCCGCCCAAATAGCAATATCGTAGTACTGGTGTACGGCTTTCAAAAACTCTAATAAGAATGGTCGAGTTGTGCTCTCTTGAATGGGAGAAGATTCGTCTTCAATATCACATAAAGTGTGATCTAAATCAAGGACAAGTAATTTTTTGTCTGGTCGTGGTGTCATCTCAAGAGATAAAACTTTGGTATCAATATCTTTCATATAACAATTTTGCAGTTGTTTAGTTATCATTGAGTGTTCTTTAAGATTTACTTGTAATTGTGCGTATAACTCTGCTAACTCTAGAAAAAAAAAATACTTATAGTACAACCACGAATATGTAGAGTAAATGGAAATTACAGTGTACATCCATGGTTATTTATTGCATTTTTATGAACAAGTGTATGAGAGGTGCCTGTAAAAATGCAGATAGTAAATCTGAAGAAAAAATGTGATTTGTGGAAGTAGGTTTCTAAAACTACAGTGATCTTGGTCTTGAATTTAAAATTGTAGACAGCTGAATGCGTCTAAAGCAGTAGATAGAATTTTGAGGTAGAGAAGATTGCAGTAGGTAAGAAGTGGAATATTAATTTAATGGATGGAATTTATGCTGATAAAGAATTTGAAATATTGAATTGGAAAATAATTATTTGACAAAATTGATACCGGTGTACATGCCTGCTCATATAGTTATAAATTAATATATTAGAAATTGAAAATTTTTAACTTTGGAAAATGTATTCGGCTAAAATAAAACCACTTTAATATATTATACCTATAGTTATGCTTTCACTGCTCGGAATAGGTCCGCATTCTAATAGTAGGTCTATATGGTCAAAACTTGAATTTTCTGGAAATCAAATAAAACAACGTTACAAAAAATTGGAAAAAATCATATAAATTTCCCTTACCATCTTCTGACTCTTCATCGCGCTGGTCTACAACTGAAGCTGTAAATGAAAGTTAAAATTTTTAACGTAGTTTGAAAAATATAATTTATCTTACCTGCACGTTTTCGTCTTATAACTGAACCTATAAACAGTATTTAATATAAATAAACATCAGTTAAGTTATAAAGGCCTATTTAAACAATACAATAATTGTCCGACGTTTCGGGTCGTTTATTGAACTATTTTCAAGTAATATAAAAAAATATTTAAATTGACCTTTATAACTTAACAAATTTCTATTCAGGTTAATAAAAAAGGTCAACTATATTAACTACCAATGCACGTATTCATAAAACTTTTAATAAGCCGTTAAATTTAACGCATGATTTATATTGGCTTGCTTGTTCTAAGAGATTTGTTCCATTTGTTTGTTAAATTAACGGCTCGTTAAAAGTTTTACGGATGTTTGTGAATATGGGCATTTAATATATTTGAGAAAATTTGAAATGTATAGTTATAATTATCTTACCACGGTTCATTGCTGATTCATCTACGATTGGTTTTTTAACTCCAATATTTTTTTTACAAATCGCCGGGATTTGAACTGAAACATAATAAACAATAAGAAAATATTTATTTCTTCATTTTATCCACTCACATGAGTCCTTTTTTGCTGTTAGTGGCTTTATTTTCTGCGGAGTAGCCTTCCTCACAGTACCTTTAGTGAGCGAACCCATTGATGTTGATGCTAAATGATCTTTAAAATAATGTTTATGCATGTTTATTATTTATTTTACAATCTGGCTTTTAGTAAAAATGAAATTAAAATTTTACACTGATTTTCAATTTATCTGTTTTTAAAGATTTCTTTGGGAAAGTAACCAATACTCTTGGTTAGAATTTATTCTAACCTAACTAATTAAAAATACTCTTGGTAAAGAGTAAGTTTAAATTTCGATGCAAATTCTCTAATTTCAAAATTGCTTACTAAGGGATCACTCGAGTTTTAAGCGATGAAAATTGCCATTATCAACCAAAAGTTATGTATTTAATAATGCAATGCATCGATGGAAGAAGAATGCCATGGAAAATGAATTCCAATATGAAACTCATAATCTATACACAAGTTACTGTTTGCCAATGGCCAGATAATCATTATTGTAGATGAGCAGGATGCAAATTATTGCTTTGATATTTAATTCACTAAATGAGAACATTGTACAGTTTGTTATTTGAAAAACCTGGAGGAAAGCGCAACAAGAAGTGGTGAATATGTCAGGGTATTTGGCGATAGTTCTCCCAAATGTGATAGTAACTAAACAGATGTCAATAATAAAATTATCCATGAAAACTGGTAAAAAATATGACAAAGGGTATTCACTAAGAGATGAAAAAGATGACCAAAATTAAATTGTATTAAATGCTAACACTAAGATCCAGGGACAAAACCAGAAAGAATCTAACTTTGTCCAGAATTTAATTATTAAAAATCATTGTACGCTTGTAGAATAATATACTAACGTTGTGCATATTTTTATAAACAAACAGCAAAAAATTCCTACAATTTCTTTGAAATCATAATTATTAAAAATTATTGATTATTTCTACTTACAAGGCATTTTAAACGCAGGGGAATTACCACCTGTCACAGCTTTCTTCTTTATCGGAGTAGGAAAGATAACTGAAAATTATAAACCATAAATATTATTAAAATTAATAATTGTGATAGTTATAGACAAAACTGTATATAAAACAAGATAAAATATGTATATTATATTTTTTATGTTATAATTTTTATTATTATTATTTTACTTACATGGGGCTTTAATGACTGGCGGTTTAGTCGGTTTTCTTACTGTATCGCCGCCAGATTTTATTTCTGTTTGGGGTAAGTTACCTAGAAAAATAATAATAATCAAACAAACTGGGCAAAAAAAATTTTAAATTAGAGTGCGCCGGTCACACTTTCGTATTTCTTTTACTAATATTTTAATATTTGATCGATTGAAAGAAAACACAATTGTGATGTTAATAAACTTTGCTGTCGAAGTATTTCAACTGTAACACCGTACACTAAAACTTTTTCCAGTTGTAATTTCAGAATTTAACTATCTTTCATCTATTTACGTCGAACACATTACCGTCACCAGAATGAGATTTCATCGCAACCATTGAATTAAAGATGTCGAAAGCTCAGAATGTGTTCTTTTAGAATATTTATAGGTTTTATATCCTACTTTGAAGGTAAAAACGCGTAGTTTACTTATCATTAATTGACACTTTCTGAATTGTAACTGGAAAACGTTTAGCAACTAAACAAATACGAAATTCAAATTATGACTAACCTAATAATCTCAAACAAATAAAATATCATAATTTTTTTATGTCTGCGCTGTAATTCCCAAAATGTTTTTTTTACATACAAATGAAACATTGTAGCTTTATAAAATTTAGAAAAAAATCACATTCTTAGAACATATTATTAAAATCCGTCCGATGTCCCAGGTTTTTGGGAGTGCAATTTATTGCAGAGAGAGCTTAAAATTCTGCTAAAAAAAACAGTTGGTTTTTTTCAAATTCCAAAAAATTCAACATAAAATTTTTTTATGATGTAATTTACCTAAATCAATAGGTGCGATAAGGAAGAAATGTACTTACTGGTAGAATGACAACGAGAAAATTTTGGTTTCAATTGGGTGGGTAAAGTAGGCTTGTGGAAACATGTAGAAGACGAGCTTTTGAAGTCATCTGAAAATGTTAATATTAATATTAATAATAATATTTAAATTGCAATCTAAAATTTCTTACTCTGAGCTTTTCTTGTACGAAGGTTTGGCGTAGACGTGGTTTCGGCATCTGTAAAATGAAAATAAATAAAATTTTATTTTGAAATATAAAGTAAAATTTGATTTAAATTCAAAATTACTACATTAGACCAGTAATCGGTTGAATGTTCTAAAATAAATACTAATTCTAACACATCGTTCATTAAATAACACAATGCAAATATCAAAAATAGATTTGAAAACGAAAGCGTTCTCTATTTTAATCTTGTTAGTTATATTTTATAATTAAGCTTTTCATAATTATATCTACTTAAATAATTTTGAGACAGTATCATACCTTCTTCGGCAATACTGGGTAGGAATATATTAGTTTTACTGGTTGGAGATGGTCTGTTTAATTTTGTATCCTCATCTTCTATAACGCCTGTAACAAAACATAATAATAAATCAATTACTACAGACGACATAATCCTGTTTCACTCAGTACGATTTAATTTTTTCATTAATTTTAATTTTTTTTAGTAAGATTTAATTACTTGTGGAACTGTATGATGACAACGTCTTGTTATGTGGTGGTCTCCATAGCGCAATCGGCAGCTTAGATTTAAATGGAGTTTTCATTATTAACTGGTAATCTAAGTAACCTAAAAAAATATGAATAAATACAAATTTTATAATTATGAGTTTTCCCAACCCCTTTTTTGGATTTGTTAAAAGAATAAAAATTAGAGATCTTTTATTTATAAAAAATTGTTTAAATCGAGGAGTGATACCGGGGAAACTGTTATGTAGTTGCTAAAACGGGTCTTATTTATTTTCTTTCTTTCCTCTAAAAACCCAACGAATTTTATTAGTTAATATCTGATATTTATTAAATTTAAACCGATTTAATCAGTTCAAAACGAATTTGCCGCGCTCGTAACGGTCTACTTATAGAAGCCGCCACCAGGTGCATCCGTAAAAATTTCTTGCAATCGAGTTTGAAATTTGAGGTTAATTTGGATTTATAGGTAAACCATAAGACGTTAAAAATTAATTGTAGTTAATTATTTCGAGTTATTTACGTAGTTAATTAATTAAATTAGTTATAAGGAATGAATTTCATGTGCAAATTGTCCATTTTAAATTGAAATAATTGTCCAAAAAATATTTAAATTTATGTGTTAATTTTAATAAGCTTATTAAATTTCAATTAAGAACTTTTTATTTCCAAACCAAGAAACTTAAGACACGAGTAAAAACCTACTTTATCCATGAAATGATTGAATTTTAGTAAATTAAATTTCACTTCAAACTTGTAAATTTTAAATGGATGTCGCAACCTAGGTAACGTAATTTTGCATGAACGAAATCTACCTTGATGTCGGCCCATAGCAATTTTTAATTAAATCAATTAAAATCTTATTTAAATAATCTTACCTTAACCAAATGAGAAATTGCTTGCACTTTCAAAATCGTTCTACACGTAAAACATACTGGCAGCCCTTTTGATTGCTGACAAATAAACAAGCTACTGTAAACTAAATGACTTAGTAAAAATCATGGCCGGCCAATATTTTTTAACCGAAATTTTTACGCGTGACATTTGAAATTCAATTTAAAAATGTTTTATTTCGAATTACACTTGAATTACTTACAAAATGTTAAAATTTAATGAATTTTTTTGTAAAATAATTCTAAAATTACCTAAATTTGAATTACATTTTTCGATTTTATCTAATGATAAAAGTTTAATTACAAATTCAATGTTCCGCCAACTTACGATGGAATATTTAGTTAAGAAAAAAATTATAACAATTTTAATTACAGTATCTTAAATAATTTTACCTATTAATTAAACCTATATTGGGTTTTTGCATTTCCACTTTAAAAATTAACGAAGTTTGTATAAATAATTAATTTGTAAAATTAACATAATTTCTTTTTATACTTTTAAAACTTTAAAATAATTTATAGTATTTAATTTGAGCTGCGGTTATGCCAAAAATAATATATAAATTCATCTTTTCTCCGAATTTCTAAGACTTGATTGGCAATTCTTCTTCTTCTTCTTCCATTGTGTAGGTCGTCTAACTTTTCTTCTTTCTTCACCAATCTCCGCATTCCAAAACCTTATTTGGTATTCTTCTACTATTTCTCTTTTTTTTTATAAATTTTTTGATATAGTGAGAGAAATTACAAAAGTTAAAAAAAATTTAAATGTAGACAAAAACAAAAATAATATAAAAGAGGGGGAAAAAGGGAGTAACTAAAATATTTTGAAAAAAGTAACTTTACAACTATTGTTTGGTAGAATCTTGGAAGTTGAAAAAAATCATAATCAAACAACAAAAAGGCTAAAAATAAAATTCAAATTAATAAAATATTAGAAAATATTTTTCTCATAAGAAATAAATAAGAAAAATAATCCCATTGATTGTAAGTATAGGATAGATAATTATTGTTCTAATTAGTCGATCACAACTTTATTAACGATATCCTTCTATTTATAATTTTCATAATTATTATACAGGTGTTTTAAACTATTATAAGGAATGTAATCAAACTTAATTACAAAATAACATTGTTACAAGTTTCCGAGAGTGTTAAAATATAACTAAAGTTTGTAATATAAACCGTAATTTAAGTGCCGCGTTGTAGGCATAATCGTTAGATTTTATTTTAAAATATTTATAATATAAAAACTTTATAATATCGTCTGGTTGTTCAAAAATTTTGAATGCTTTATTGCATTCTTATCAAAGAACAACCTCTATTAAATTAATGAAAACCACAGTCTTAAATTGCATTACCTATTTAAGTTATTATATAAAATGATTTTAATTAATAGAATGGAGAAGACGATAATTTGTAGCATGATCAAACGTAGATAATTTCTTTTGTATGTAAAATGTTCCACGAACTTTTACAACTTTACTCTACTACCCCAGTATATATGCATTCTAAACAATAAAGTGCTCAATAAAGCGTGCCTAACATCAATTATAACTTATTCAGTAAATAACTTGTCATTATCATGTTTCAGTAACTCATTCCACAATTCCATTTACAAACAAATGCCATTTTTCATCACAAGTTTTGAAACTTTCATATCTCGAGTTAACTATTCACACTTTATCACCACCAATTTTAAATTGTAGTTTAACTGCAACAATTAAATTGTAATGTTGATTAATGTGGTAGGTATGTCTGTACCATTAAAGAAGCCATTTTCAACTGGCTTTAGATTATAAGAGTTCATTGTAATGTGCTCTAAACTTATATAAACTTTTTATATCAAACAAAAATTCAACCTGAAACAATAAAAAATAGAAAAAACAGTTATACTTTATCCAATTTCCACTTGAAGATATATATAGTACGTTAATTTGGTTTATTTAACTTTTATTCTGTACAGGTTAAACCACTCGTCATTTTTATTCAAGTGAATAAAAAAAAATGGGGAAAAAGTGGAGAAGAAAAAAGAAATAACGATAATGTAGAAATTTTGAAGTTATTAATGGATTCAACTTGGATGCTATTATTGGATTATCATCCACAAATGGTGTTTTTGTTGGTGGGTGTCTTGGTGGTAAAGATCAGGGTCAGCATTGAGCTCAACAGGCTACCCTGGGGTACTCCTTACTCTTTGCAACATAGCACCCCCTGACATTCGGAGAAAAAAGGCAATTTCACGTCTGATTAAGAAAACACTACACCTAGAGAATTCCATCCTTTATAATGTCATTAGAGATACTTCCATACATAGGTTAAAATCTAGAGAACCTATCCAAAAGCAACTCACCAAACTGGTTACTTTTGATGAAAAAATAGCATGGAAGGAATATTGGGTAAACTCTAAGGTTCCCAACAATGATCTCATTGAGGATCCAACTAAGGAAGTCGGTGGTTTCAACTTAAATCGGAAAAACTGGGTTACTTTAAATCGACTCAGAACTGGACATGGCAGATGTAATCATTTTTTAAAAAAATGGGGTCTTACTAACTCTTCTGATTGTGATTGTGGATGTTCCGACCAAACAATGTCACACATTGTAAGTTAATTAAGTAAAAAAAATTTTAAAGCACTTAAGACGATAAAACTTAAATACTTCAAACTACAGCGTGATCATATAGTAATCTACAGATCTGCAGAACATATGTAAGCATAAACTTATTGTAGATCCAATTAATGAACTAACATCTTTGAAGAAAAAAACTATTCAATCTCATGTTAAATTTGATAGTATTAGAAGTGAAATACTATGGATGGGCACAAAGTAATATGGGTGAGAAAGAAGATAAGAATAATAAAAGTAACAAAGATAACAAAGGTATTGAAAGAGGTGATGACGGTTAACAAGTAGGAATAGATAATGAATCTGACGTAGAACAATACAGTGAAGCTGATTTTAGAACTTTAGAACAACTTTCCAATGTTCTTCGGCCCTTTTCCTTCCATCCACTGCTAGACTTAACCCTTCCCATAGAGGAGGATTAAGCATTCAGACACTGCGGCTGCTTAAACTGGGTTGGTCAGGGTTTTCAAAAATTAAATTTTTGTTTATTTCATTTTCGTAATGTAAATATATTTAAGTATTTGCACAGAAAATTTCATATTAATCTGAAAACTATTCTCGAAGGTACACGCACTTTTGCAATTTGAAAATGCTTTAAGGTGTTTCTAAATCTTTGAAACCGTTTTAGTCAAAACTACATTTTAAAGTCGGTGAGCAAGATTTCTTGGAAACAGCTAAACCGATCAGTCTCAAATTTGTACACAAGCTCAATAAATATATTTTTTTGAGGTTGATCGAAGGATATTTCGCGCAGATAAATATTTTACATTTTATTAACAATTTAAGACCAAAATTTTTATCAAAAATCAATTTTTTTTTTTTTGAAACGCCGCCATTCTGTTAAATATTAATGTATTGCTTATTCCTTCGATGAACCTCTAGATAAAACCTTATATTAACGAAAACTTTTTTGATTTCTCATTTTGAATGATCGAATCCAGAGATATCTTGCTCACCGCAAGAAGCCTTATGTAGAAGAGCTCTCGGAGATCAGCTATAGTGGTTTTAATAATAATAAATTTTAGAAATAAAAAATATTACAATTAAGTTAAAAGTTACCACAATATGTGTATAAATTTTTACGTAAAGAAATTGATATGTCTTTTCAGGAAAAATTTTTGAAATATCGATATTTTTCGGCCTCCTGACTGCATATAACCCCTTAAAAAAATATTATACCACAACACTTATAATATTAAATTGATTATATCTGTATGCATTCAATTTAATTAATCCTTTCAAAATTAAATTTGATGATATTACATACAAAACATCCAATTAATAATACCAACCCTGATGACCATATCAAATCGAATCACATTATACAAACCGTAAACAATTACATTGGAACCAAAATTTCGAGTAATTATAATTATTATTAAAAAAAGAAGAACTTGGCCACTGAATATTTAATTTTATGTAGAATTCTAGATGTAAATGACACAAAATAATAATTACTCAATAGCAATTGGTTATAATTAAAGATAGTAAACTAAATTGATTTAGTTAGAAAGTTACGTTAAATTTTTTTACCTCCAAGACCGACGATAGTATTACTTTCTGTAAAATTTATCAAACTAGTGGTGTATTTAAAAAAAATGCCTATAGGCGGGGGGGAATCAGATTATCTTTCCGATTTTCGTTAATGCATTCATGCGCGTCGGAGGTAAACAGGTAGCTGGTTATCAATCCAAAGGTTAACAATACAATGGAATTATTAATCCTATTGTAATTGGCGAACGGTGCTAAAATTTGTATCAGACCGAAAATGATACTTTGCGGTATCGTATTAACCTAACCTCACTTTTCTTGTTTGCCGCCAAGAAGGTGTTATTAAATTTTTCAAAGTAATAAAATTGCAATAAGATTAATTTTTTATTTAAATGTAACTTACACAATAATAAAAACCCTTATAAAAATTACATTCTCAATTTTATTAATGTTCATTATTAAAGTGGGACTTTCTATTACTTATCAGTTTTTTTTTTATTTTGGAAGAGTTCTGTTTTGGAGGTAAAGTTGCATAGGTGGTTCGCACAGAAACAATTCTTTACATATTTCGTAAACTATCGGTACTTGCGGCTGTTTTTGATATATTATGCTTACTCATTACGTAAAGGATATGTTCCGGCTGCTCTCCCCTAAATAGCTATTGTTAATTCTATTTTCTGAATTAAGCTATTTAGGATTTAATTTCAAGAGAGCTATTAGCTAATGATATTTTAATTCAAATACTAATTTAGTAAATACCATTTGACTAAATTATCCTTTAATTTACGATTCAATACTAATAAATCATAGTACAATAAAAACTAACGTGATAACGGATAACACAAAAAAATTGTTAACGCTAAGTAGATACATTATTAGGTTTTTTATAGAACATTTTCTGAAGTAAATACATTTTTTTTAGCATGCATTTAATTAGGGCGGTAGCTGAGCTGAAAACTTGACAAATTTTGAAAATATTAAAATATAATAAATTTTATACTAATAATATTGAACTTTAACATATTAACATTATATCAAAATTTTGTATTAATATATGTATATTATAATACTATAACTAATTATAACACAATATGTGTCAGTATTTTGAACTATAGTTATCAAAAAATTTTGAATTATTTTGAAAAGTTTAAAAGATAATAAATTTTAAAAGAATAATTGGACTATAACATTAACATTGTAGCAATATGTGTATTAAATTACAATAGTGGTAAAAAATGTTAACTCTATATTGCAATATATTATAAATTAACTAGCAAAACAAAATGTACAATACTTTGTACTATAATCATCAAAATATTTACATTCTTTTATTTGAATTAATTGCAATTAAATCAAGAATTTACAATCGAACTGCAAAATGCTAATATTATTTCAATGTTTCCAATGCACAATTATATGAAAAAATATTTAAATCTTTGTTGATATCGAAATCAATATTGAAAATCTATAGTATACTAATAAATAAACTATGACATTATTGCATTTATACTTTGTACGAAGCCTGTAATGATTTGGAAAATATGTATATTTGACTCTGAACTAATAATTTATGTTAAAAGTACCAATACTGCCACCATTGTTTTAATCTACCTATACATTGTAGTGTGTAGCAACATATTCACATTTCTATTATTGAAAAATATATTAGATGGCAATATTACAATTGTAATTAATAAACTTATGAAATTTCAATATTACTCCAATTTTTTGTACTACATTGTATTATTAAAATATTGATAAATTATATAATATGATATATTGAAAGTTCACAGAACGAAGAATTGGTTTATATTCACCAGTCTAAAGGAATTTCCAGTCTTCCACATGAAGAGATGAACCAATTTGGCAATATTATATACAGTAGTACAAAACAGTGATGATATATAATATAAGTATATTTAATATATTAAATAATGAAAATAAAATAATTTATTTTATAAAGTTCAAGAAGATTTATATTTTAATATATTACAATACCGTAAAACACACCAATCTGTATTATGTGCAATATATCAGTTATCAATGATAAACTATTAATTTCAATAAAATATATTTAAGGTATTTAATAATATTGCAAAAATATATAGATATTTGAAAATATACATGCCAAAAATTATTTTTGATCTCAAATAATTTTCAAATTTCGTAGGCACTCCGAGTGCCCCCCTTGGATCTCTGGACCCTGTGCGGTTGCACCTATTGCACCTGCTTAGTTACGGCACTGTACTACATTATCACGGTAATGATAGCGGTTTGATTATTATAATAATTTCAAACATATTTTCCAAAATTGTTTACTTGTAATTTGATAATTTATTCATTTAGATTTAAAATCATGCTTGATTAAATTCCTAGAACCACCTACTATCATAAAAACATACCTACTTATCAAATTTTCCCTAATTGTCTTGGAGACAACTTGGCGTTAAGTCAATGGTATTTTACCAAAACAACAAAATATTTATTAATGAAAGTTTTCACGTCAAGCGATGTTATTTATATCTATTATTATAATTATAAACATTATCCCTACTGCTCATGTATACCATCTCAGCATCGCATCGTTAAGACTTTTCAAAATACAAATTATGATCAAAAATAATAACAAACTTAATCTAGATAGACTATTGTACATTTTATGTACATTAACACTGTTCATCATTTAATAGTTTCGGTTATAAATAAGCACTCTCGTATAAACGCTCACGAGGGTCTAATAACTGGAATGGTCCCTCCAATCAGAATGAAGCTAAGTAGGAATCCATGAAAGCAAAGCGCGCTTGGGAATTATGTTTTCAAATAATTGTTGTAAACCAGAAACCAATTTTTGCTCTACTTTCTGTGTAATTATAATAATAATCGTTATTTCAAGTCGCAAAAATAAAAATGTAGTCTTAAAAAAAGTGGAGATCGGCTGCTGTCGGTTTTCATCTCAACTCAGGATCTCTAAAAAACTCTGCAACTTCGTATTAATCAATCAGAGGAAGGCTTTTAATTTCTTCAAGAAGCAACATAACCGTGATTTGCTTTTAAATGTTGCCATTCTTCCTGGAGACATTCGCGCATAATATTAGCAATAACATAAACCAAATGGGGTAATTAACTAAACAATTTAATTCTTAAACTCATTATTATATTAACCGATGTTAACTTAATGCAAGTAATATGTAAACAAAACACAAACATCAACGTGTAAAATAAAATTTCGATACGCTTTGCTCTCATTGGTTCCTGATTAGCTTCATTCCGATTGGAGGGATCGTTCCTGCTATTAGGCACTCATCAAAAGCTCGTCCTAAAATTTAAAATGCGATGTTTTTACAATTTTTCATAGAAAAATTTTCCATCAAAATCTCCAAATTTAATTGAAAAATAGCCCCCCCTCTTAAGATTATAAACTTTTAAAAATTATTATAATTATTCTAACAATGCCAAAAAAATAACAAATGTCCTAACGACTTGGATATAATTTCACGATCAATTCAAACAAATTTTTCTGCTACTTTACAAAGTCATTATAATTAATCTATATTATTTAAAGTATTTTAAAATATTTCATTGATTAAAAATTAAATGGAATTTTCTTAACATCCAAAATTGCTTATAATGACTTTATATGCAAAATTTGTTATATTAGCTACCCCTCTAGGTAGAATAACTAGTGGTGTGCAGCATTTGCGGCTGTGTTCGTGTCATTCGGCTGTAGCATTTCAATTTTTTCCAGTGTTCTTGTGCAATGGTAATTTAATAGATTTTGAGTGACAAGCAGAGTAAGTTATCGTTAACTATTTTTATTAAATAAAATTAATTTTTTCGTGTACTTTAGATTTAAAACGTCAGTTAACCAAGAAAACCTTTCTACATTTTGTAAACCAAATAACAATGCCAAACGATGGCGGAAAAATAAACCGCAAACCTTTGGCATCCCTAAAGTTGATACACTATAAACACTTTAAAAATTGCCAAAAAGGAAAGCTGTTAGTGTTGGATGTCGATAGAACTTTATGTGATTTTGGTACCAATTCGTACTCTAGCAAAAATCCCACTATACCGAGGCCATATTTATATGAATTTCTGAAAACTGTGCACGAATATTACGATCTAGCGTTGTGGTCGGCCACCGATTTTGATGTAATTTTGGCGAAAATGGACTGCCTAGATATTCTCGATAACGAAAATTTCAAAATTAACTTTGTAGTTGATAGAACTAGCATGCGAACTACAAAATTGACATGCTCAAAAGATTGTTGCAAGGTAATAAAAATTCTATTCCAGTTTATTTTGTTAATTTTAATACTTTTAGACAAAAGCTCTCAACGTAATTTGGGACAAATACCACCAGTACAATGACTCAAACACTATTCTCGTTGATGACCTTCCCAACAACTTCCATTTCGATCCTAAAAATGGGTTGCTGATCAAACAATACGAGCAATTTATGCATGATGTGGATAATGATTTGGTTGGTGTTGGCGATTATCTAATCAAGTTGGCCAAGTATTGCGATAACTTCACAACAGTAGACCATTCAAAATACGAAGATTACGATCCAATTTCACAACACGGCGACAGCGGCGGAAGCAAGAAAAATAAAAATCGTAAAAAATGAATAATTTGTGCTATTTTTATGCGGCCCGATAGTAACGCTATCGTATCTAAGTTGTTTATTGTTTTCTACCCACTAAGTTACTATCTAGCTTTCGCATTCCATGATTAAATATGGATTATGACTTACTTTTTAGTTTATAAATATTAAATTACCTGTAGTTGAATTTCAATAATTTAATTAAATGTTGCAATTGAATATAAATATCTGTAAATAAAGGGATATATAAAATTTAATATTTATTTCGTTGATACTTGAAAGATTTTATTTTACAGCAAAATTTTAAATTACGCGCTCAAAATGTAATTCATGTGGGCGTATACGCGAGGGTCGTTCACATTGAGCAAATTAACGGTCAAACAGATTTAGAACATTTTTAAAATAAATTTTTTTTAACTCATGAAGAAGGAGCTGAAGCGCTCAGTTAGCATTAAATTTGGTAAAAGATTTAACAAAAATATAATTGCGTAAAAAAAAATTATATTCCTTAGGAGATCGATTTTACTATACAGCTCCACTATGCTCAGAAAACTGTCGGAAAATATGCCAACTAATTTGATAACATTTTGAATGAACCAATGAAGGTCGACTTATTTCTCAAGGACATTCAATTGTAAAAGTTACAAATAAAAGCATTGCTTGTGCCATACACTTGGCATGTTTCGTGATATTTATGATATGACAGAAATGGTCTTCATTGGGTGCAATTTACATTGCTAACATAAGAGTACAAATACTTTCTTGAGCCACTGTATAGATATGTATTAATTTTCTAGAAAAATCATTTATACACTCATTAAAAATCCATGAATAACAACTTTCATCTTTCAGTTTACTGAAATTAATTACAATTACACATAAATGATTAAAATCTCTATTTTCTAGTTTCAATATTAATTTTGTTTTAATATCGTTAGCACGCGTACAATAACACAGAATCCATCTAAATTCGGCCACCCTGTACATATGAAAACTATGTCTCGATCTTTTTGACCGTTAATTTGCTTAATGTGAACGACCCTCACTTACACGCCCACACGAACTACATTTTGAGCGGGTAATTTGAAAATTTGCTGAAAAATAAATATTTCAAAATTGCACGAAATAAACAATAATTTTATAAAACCTTTTATTTACAGATCTTTACATTCAATTCTAACATTTATCTACATATTGGAAATTCAACTATCGGAAATTAAATATTTTAAAAACTAAAACTAAGTGTAATCCATATTTAAACATGAAATGCAAAAGTTAAAAACCACAAAAGGTACCGACTACTTACTACGACAAAAAGTAAACATCTGAACATCAAGCATTTGATAACGTTACTATCGGACCACATAAAAAAATAGCACACATTATCTATTTTTTACGCTTTTTATTTTTCTTGCTTCCACCGCTGTCGTCGTGTTGTAAAATTGGATCGTAAACTTCGTATTTCGAATGGTCTACTGTTGTGAAGTTATCGCAATACTTGGCCAACTTGATTAGATAATCGCCAATACCAACCAAATCATTATCCACATCATGCATAAATTGCTCGTATTGTTTGATCAGCAACCCATTTTTAGGATCGAAATGGAAGTTGATGGGAAGGTCATCAACGAGAATAGTATTTGAGTCATTGTACTGGTGGTATTTATCCCAAATTACGCTGAGAGTTTTTGCCTAAAAGTATTAAAATTAACAAAATAAATTTGAATAGAGATTTTTATTACCTTGCAACAATCTTTTAAGCACGTCAATTTTGTAGTTTGCATGCTAGTTCTATCAACTACGAAGTTAATTTTGAAATTTTCGTTATCGAGAATATCTAAGCAGTCCATTTTCGCCAGTATTACATCCAAATCGGTGGCCGACCACAACGCTAGATCGTAATATTCGTGCACAGCTTTCAGAAATTCATATAAATATGGCCTCGGTATAGTGGGATTTTTGCTAGTGTACGAATTGGTACCAAAGTCACATAAAGTTTTATCCACATCCAACACTAAAAGCTTGCCTTTTTGGCAATTTTTAAAGTGTTTATAGTGAATCAACTTTAAAGATGCCAAAGGTTTGCGATTCATTTTTCCGGCATCGTTTGGCATTGTTATTTGGTTTACAAAATCTTCAAAGGCTTTCTTGGTTAAACGATATTGTTAATCTAAAGTAAACGAGAAAGTAAATTTTATTTAATAAAAATAGTTACCAATAACTTACTGTGCACAAGAACATTAGCAAAAATTGAAATGCTCCAGACGAATGACACAAACACAACCGCAAATGCTGCACACCACCAGTTATTGTTCCTAGAGGGGTAGCTAATATAACGAATTATGCAGAAAATGTCATTTTCAGCAATTTTGGGTACTAAGAAAATTTCACTTAATTTTTAATCAATTATATATTTTAAAATACATTATTTCCTGATTAATATGACAACAGTTTGTAAAGTAGCAGAAAAATGTGTTTAAATTGATCGCATAATTATATCAAAGTCGTAAGCGCGCTCGTTAATTTTTTGGTATTAATAAAATAATTACAGTAAAAGTATCCAAACTTAGAAGGGGCTCTATTTTTCAATTAAATTTGGAGATTTTGATGGAAAATTTTTGATGCAAAATTGTAAAAATTTTGCCTTTTGAGTTTTAGGATGAACTTTTATATTTTTTTTGTTCTAAGACTGCATATTTTCAAACGCCAGATGGCGCGAGCAAAACTATTAAAAAAGCGTCAGTGTTCATGTCTATAGTAGCGCTAGTCACGTTCTGCATTCTAATAAAGTATGGGTGTCATTTTGGATGAAAACTTGCTGAACGAAATTGACGGCAATATTTTAAAGTAACTGGTAATTTTAACATCAAAGAATGACTTCTCTTTTATATAGATTATTGTACATGACCAGCTAATACATATTTACAAGAATAATTAAAAATATTTTTTTGCTTTAGTAAAATACCATTGAACGGAAGACATAAGAATAGGGAATAGGGTTTCACTATAAAGATCAAGCAAAATTCTAATCTGGTAAATTTGTACAGTTTGGTATTGTAATATTCCGAGTTTGAAACCTTGACAAAATGAAGGCGAAAACCAGTTTTTTGAGAATATCTTCTCTACAGGGCGAGTTTCCTTCGACATTTAAAATTTTATTTTAAGTAATTTTAAAAATAAGTAAAATGTTACAACAACTTAACAACTAGGAACAAAATTAATAAACAGGTAAGAGTCTTATGCTTTTCGTGCATTATTGGGATCTGAAGAGTTCAATAATTTATTGTTTCAAATTTTTGGCCCCAATTCAAATCTACGAATGAGAAAGTTTGGTTGTTATTGAAATAATACAAAATATTGATGAAATGTTAATACATCATATAGTGTACTTATTATTTTTATATAATAAATTAAAATTTATATGTTAAATAATGAAGAGAAAATTATTAAAATTAAATATGTAAGTTTATAATGTTTTAATTAATTTCTTAATTCAAAATCGGAATGAATTGTTGGTATTTCAATTATTATAGAGTTGATTTCTACTATATAGAGATATAGTAAACGTATATGGCTATACTATGTATTGTAACTGTATGTAGTATATTATAAAACATTGTTGCTTTATTGCTACTTATTATTAAAATTATTAGTGCAACATAAACTATTAATATATTTCAACATAGAAATATATTTCATTATATTGATATTTCTTTATTGTAGTTCAAAGTGAGTTTTCAATATATTATACATTAATATCATTATATCAAATACGAATGTAAATATTTTATAATATAACTTTATATGGTACTAAAATATTGTTTTTATATTGTCATTTCGCAGTACAATTATTATTAATCTAAAATTGATTTCTAATATATTCCTAAGTGAACATTGAAATATTTTGCTATACTAATTGAAACATAGTATAAAATATAAATATTTTGTACATAAATTCTAAGATCTATGTTAACTTATAACATATACTAAGTATACATATATGATACATACATAATATGGTATGTAAATATTTTGAATTTTTTATGCAATATAATTCAAAATTTTGATGCAATGATAAAGTTTCATAAAGTTGAATAATTATTATTGTAATTTTGATATATAATATACTTTTTTGATCAGGATGTGAATATGTTGCAACACTACTATTATAATGTAGTATAAAACAATGATGAACTATTGGCATTTTTAACATACCACATTATTAGTTCTGTGTTAAATATAAATATTTTCCAAATTATTATAATGCATTAATACAAAATATTAATACAATATTGAATTTCAGTTCAATTATTACTATAATATCGATTTCCAATACTTTTAATACAAAGATTGTAATATTTTGCCATAATATTGCATATATGTACTATGTACGGAGTTATACTATTATGAAGTGATGATATTGAAGTAATATTGGCGTTTTATAGATAGAATATAATGTCTTAATGATTTAGAATGAATTAAAATATAAAGATGTAGATATTTTGAAATAGTTTTTTGTTATTATTACAAAATATTGATAAATTTTGTTATTTTTTCTACTTAAATTATTATATATTTCAATACAGAGATATGAATATTCTTTATCACTATTGTACTTAGAACAAAATATTGATACAATTTTAATATGTTATAGTTCAATTATTATTAATTTCTGACCGATTTTCAATATTTTTCAAACGAAAATATTTTGCAATACCATCATATCGGTAGTAGTAATAAATTAACAACAAATTCCCAACAAATTGTTAGTTTAACATTCACTTTTAAATATATATATAGATGTGTAAATATTTTTGATACAATAAAATATAAAATACTGTGCAATATAGGCATATTTCTTACATATTAATTCTATGTTATATGCTATTACATTAAAATATTTATTCAGAAGAATTAAAAATCTTGAATGTCCCCTCACCCTTGAATTGAATAAATAAGTAAATATGATTTAAAACAATTTAATTTTAGTAGTAATTAAATTAATCCATTTCCAAATACATAACTAATTCTTTTAAGGTGACGGTAAAATTATAATTTATTTATTTACAAAAAAATAAGGCTTACGTCTAATCGATCGTGCCGAATGGACTTGAACCAAAACAATTGCTCCGAATAGCACTCCCAATCCCTCACGCCGATTTTGTCAATTTTCGCTGCTCATAAGTGGGAAAATTTTGTTTTCACTGATAAAAAATGTATCGCAATCCAGCAAATTTACAGTTCTACCATCACGAAAATTTAGAGCACCAAACTTCGACGACCTACGTTGGACCTTTCAATAAGACTCTGCACCTTCCCTTAATGCAAAATTTAATCAAAAATGATCAAATTAATAGGTCTGATTTTATCGGTTCAATTGAATGCCACTCACCAGATTATAAACCTGATGAGGGATAAACTATTCCTAAAATAGTTCCAAAAAAACTAGAAATTTTATTCGACGTTTGAAGCTATGTTTCCATGTAAAATGCAGCTTAATTATATATCTAACATTTATAATACTGTATTGAAGGTCTGATTGTTGTTATCACTTGTTAAGTTTTTGCTTTGTTGCATTTAAATTGTTTTCTTACATAACGTTTGTCCGGGAAAGATAGAGATAAAAAAAGCATATGAAGATAAAATATCAGGAGAGTATTAATTTCATTAATTAATAAACAGTAATCTACTTCCCACTAAAAAGGAATTCAAACGGAGTGAGCTAACAAAATGTTAAAATTAACACGAAGGGGACCAAATTATTACTAAATTCGGATTGATTCATTACGAAAAACAATAAACTACAAAAGCCTTTAATTTAAAAGTTCAATGATTGTCTAATCTTAAAATTTGCATTGAAAATTTTGCTTAAACATAAAAATTATCATATCAAACAATTTTCTTATGTAAACTGTGATAGTGATATATTTTAACTGGCGGCTATGTTAAATAAAATTTCTTGATAATTAATGCAACAACCAAACTAGAATGTTTTTGTTATTTTAGGTATTATTATTTTAAAATTATCACAGAAAGAATTTTGCGTTTAGGTTGGGAAAATTTCAATTGGTATTATGTTCTATTCGATAAGAAAATGTAATATACAGCAATCTTGAAGAATTTTTATGTAAGAATGAATAAATTTGTTAAAATAAACTTCGCAGTAAAGAAGAAAGTATTTATTGCGAAAAAAGTACAATGTAAAGTTTATTTTAATAACTAATTCGATTAACGTAAATTTATTACACATCATAATAAATTTATTGCTTCGCTAATTTGGCGAAGTACCAGCACATTTACGAAGAGCTGAAGTAAATGGTGTGACTAGTTACGTAGGGTGAATCATCGCTAGTTATCTTCAGAGAAAAAACCTAATGATAATTAGGTATTGATATTTACTCGGAACTTAAAATTGCAAATGTTCCGCCTAAGATAAAACATCTTCCCAAATGCTACAAAATTATCGAATTCTCAGCCACTTTGTTTATGAAAGTTAAAAAGATCAAACAATGAACAATACCGGTCTCTTCTTATCACTGTCAACCAACTACATATTTTAGTGAAAGCAAATTCTAGATTATAAGCAGCGCTAGCTTGCATGATTTGATATGAATGAAATCAGTTATATAAAATGTAAACAATTAATATCTCTGAATGCAATAACAAAGCGATATTAAAATTTGCAGAGCATTTAGGGTAAATATCCCACAAAAATAATAAATTTTTAGAAAGCAGTAGGTTTTTGAGAGGAAGTAAATTGCTAAAATTATTTAAATTTATTTTGGCGGGTTTTTTTTAAATTTTGGGAAACTCGAATGTAACGGTTGAACAGTCCGTTACCGGGTTGTGATTGTGCGCAGATCAAATTAGTAACTGTTCGCTTCGCAGAATGCAACCGGTGTTGTTATTATTTTGTTGTGCTTCTACAATTTGTTTCTGTTTTATCAGGAAGTTTTAAACGTCTAAACAGTAAGTTATTAACATCTTTATTTAAAGTTATTAATTGAATTACTTTTAATCTACAAGGTTGAAGATTTCCATCAACCACAAGCTAATGTACGGTTATATACATCGCGGTTAAACAATGGACAACGATAATAAGGTACCCATGGCGTCTATACACTTAAATCCATGTAATAGTTTCGAAAATTTCCAGAAAGGTAAACTACTTGTATTGGACATAGACCAAACGTTATGTCATTATGAATTTGCGGATGTTTGTGGTTCAAGGATTGCTATCAAAAGCCCTACTGCACCAAGACCATATTTACACAAGTTTTTAGAAGAAGTGCAGGAATATTACGATGTAGTATTGTGGTCGGCGACACCTTTACAGGCAATAATTGCCAAAATGAATAATCTTGGTATCGCTAATAAGAGGTTTAAGATTAATTTTGTGATTGATAGTAACAGCATGGTACCTGCACGACTAGCATCTGGAAAAGTAAAATTGGTGAGTAGAAATTTTACCGCCATGTGTAAAACGTACTAGAAGTAGTTCTCTATCATTTTTGCATTATAAAAGAAAGTGAGGAGAAAAATAAATCTAACCCGGTTAATTCAATTTTTTTCATCTCACCTCATTCAACTTTTGGTAGTAGTCATGGTAACCATGAAACGGATAAATTGTTCATTTGTTTTTTTACAAAGTAGTCAGCTCTTGTTGAATAACACTAAACTTGGTTAGTTTCATTGCGTGTATTTATAGCAAAGGTAGATAATTTTTAATAAGTTCCTGTGCTATAATTTATCTCGGAAACTAGATGGCGTGGCGGTTTTTCTATGATTTTTATATGAATCTACTTTACCTACTAATATTTTACTTCAAATATATACAGCGTTGCCAAACACTTAATTTTTAACCGCGATTTTTGAAATTTTAAGGAAATTATCGCATAACTTTCGCTTAATACCTATAGAAATACTTGTACTTGCATAAAAATTTATTAATGATTTTTATACTATCTAAAATAATTTGTTAAATGATTGTTTATTTTTAAATTCATCGAAAATCAAAATAAATAAATTCGGGTATTTAAATACGAGCCGTTTTGATTTATTTTAACGAAAAATTATTATGACGATTAGTAAAATCTTACAAATTACAAGTACAAATTTTAATGTATAAATAAAAAACTCTGAACAAAAATTGCAATTGAAAATGTAGGGCGCAAAACCAACGACAGATAGCGCTTCTAATACATTTAATCTGCATGCCTTTTTGCCCATGTAGAGAACTTGAAGCAAATGAAAACCAATCAATAGAAGCCGCTCTTATTTATAACTTGTAAATTAATTAAGAATGGCTTTGTGTGTGCAATAATTTATGCATACTGTGTATGCAACTCAACTTCCTACTGAATTAAATTTAAAATATAAAATGTTTAGCAGTAACTATTATTTGTTTCAGTTCAAACAAATTATATCTACGATTTTATGTTAAAGTCTATTCATCTTAATAAATTTAGAAATAATATATGTGTAGTTTTAATTTAAAAAGATATTCCATTTGCTTTAATTTTCATGAATTTTCGGTTGTTGCTCGGAAACTTAAAATAATTCTTTTGTTTACAACTTAATAAAAATTGAGGTAATGGGAATTGAATTTAATTTAAACACAAACTATTGACACAGGGCCGTGGCTAGCGTTGAATTTAAGGTAGGGCAGTGGTGGTTACAGGTAGGGCGAAAGTAAAAAATTTACATGCTCTGTATCTGGTCAATCGATTGTCGTCATTAGAATATAAAGAAGGTAAAGTTGATGGTTTTTTTAAGGTAGGGCATTGGTATTTTAAGGTAGGGCATTGCCCCCACGATGCCCCCCCCCTAGATACGGCCCTGTATTGACACAAAATTCAACACATTGACAGAATATTTTACCGAAACTTTGAAGGTGGTTGGATTGGGGAAATGAAACTAATTTATATTATCTTTAAAATTTTGCAAGAAATGCTAACACAAACAAATATACTAAAGTCATAAACATGCACAAATGATTGATACCAAAGTCAACCCAAAAGTTGCAATGGTTGGCCCTTGACCCCCCCTAACTTAAAATGTAAGATATTGATGATTTGAGATATTTAATATGAAGATATTGTAAAATATAATGGACCTGTAGGCTATCTACATTGCGTATCTTCTTAAGAGTTCTTTAAATAAATTAAATATAAAAATAATAACTATTTCATCACTTTTCCATTGTAATTTTTAAAATTTTGATTAAATATTTATTTGCTGGTACATTTCTGAATAATCCAAATTATTTTCAGGTGAAGCCTTTATCAGTGATTTGGAATCAATATCACCAGTATAATGCGACAAATACGATTATTGTCGATGATAAAATTCTCAATTTCTTTTTTAATCCCAAAAATGGATTACCTATCCCCCCATACGAACAGTACATGCACGAAGTGGACAGTGATTTAATTGATGTTGGCAAATATCTAATTAAGTTGGCTCAAAACTGTAACGATTTTACCACTGTAAATCATGCAGACTATAAAAATTATAATCCGAATGCATAGTTTTTGTATATTTTATTCAAGTTTTCATATTTCTAGTTGTAATAAGTTTGTTTGTTATGTATTTAAATATTCTGTAGATGTATTCAAAATACTATGTTAAGATATTTTGTCAAATTAAATGTATTTTGTAATATTTTTATAATAAATGATATTTTGACAGGTATTACTTTTTTAAACTAAAGGTAAAATGTGATAGCTGCAGGTTCTGTAATTACGCAAATACCACACAGTGAGATTTTGATTTTTAATTTTTTTACTGCGAGTCCCGAGGGTTAATGGAATAAGGAGTAATTGTGTAAACCACTTGTAGCTACTGAGTGAGTATTTTTTTCTTCTAACCTGAAGGGTCAATCTTTTTTTGTGAAGCAGTGTAGTGTCTTTGGTCACAGTAGTGACACTCACCATTCATTCGTCGACGTACTCGAACTTGTGTTTGAAAATTATCGCGTTACTTCTAAGAGGTACATGTCGGTGCCCCCCCCCCCAAATCAAATTTTTTATTGAAATTGGTGTCAAACGTTTGAGCTTAGTTTGAGCCTCAATGAGCTTCCATTCCCGTCGTTTGAGCCTAAACCGTGAAATTTGAAGTAAATTTAGTATTTTTAATTACAATTTACGTATTTGTTAAAATAAATTTTAGCGTAAACCCTAATTCCATTTTTCAGTTTGATTATTATAATCATGGTAGTTACATTTAGAAAGTATTTTAGATTTTGAAAATAAAATATTTAATTTTTAGTAAGACCCCGGGCGAGTACGCACATTTTTAGTGAGACCCCGGCCGAAGCCTGGCATCCAGCTAGTACTATTAGGTGCGTTTACACAGAGAGGTTTACCCACAGTTCTGACCAGAGTTTTAGCCACAGTTTTAGCCGAAGTTCAAAACCGTCTGTCTAAACATTACCACGCGCCATTCCAAGTGCCGTTCCAATGACGTCACAATATATTTTCTTCATTATTTTTTGAAAGCTTTGTTAATATTCGAGATAATATTATTTTTTGCTCTATTATATTTTATCGCTATACTTATATGAATGAATTTTACTCTCTTTGAAAATTTTTATATTTTTATATTTAGCATTGAAAGTTCCTAATGAATTAAATTTAATTTTTGCAATTTAATAAGTATTTTAATGAATGTAAAGCTAATAAAGGAATTAGAAAGCTAATCTATAACAAAATTATCTTTGATTTAAAAAACGATATTAATTTGTCAAACTTTAGTTTATTTTAAATAATTTTATTTCAGTAAACTTGCTTTAATTAAATATAATGAAATAATTGCAAGTGATAAATAATTGAGGTATTTACAAAATAAATAAATTAAAATTCAATGTTTATAAAAATATTCTGTAATATCGTATAAATTTTACTTTCAAGATTTTTATGTAATTAACTCATAAATTAATAAAAAGTTCATATTTCAAGTCGAAACTTCCGATGTTCTAAAAATTTGAAACTGATCTAACCATAAGTTTTATTAAATGTGATAATCCTGGCCAGATCAAAACTTTCGAGCGCCGGAATATCCGCCTTAAAAGCCACATCTATGAAATTATAACCATGCATAACTACAATAATTAAACCGCGTTGTTTTTATATAATATATAGTTTGATAATTATAATTTTGGATTAAAAAATCTCTTTTGTGAAACACAGTATAAGTTAGCATTTATATGACATTAAAAAACCATATATTATCAACAATTATTATAAATAGTAATTAATCACAACAATATTTTGAAAAGCCAAGTTTCATACCCATCGCAACCAACGGTGCATGCAATCAACGATGGATGCACTCGCCGATGCAAGAATTTACTATAACTTTTAAATATCTAGCGGTTGGCCCAAATCTTAATTCCATATTTTGCAGGCTGATGCCTGGTTCATATTGATGCCTGGTATGACGCAGATCTAGAATAAGAAGAAAAAGAAGAAGAAGACCGCTCTCCAAAATATTTGATTTTCGGATAACTCGGGGAATAGGAGGGAAGGTGGGCTGCTACAAAAATCGGAGGTAGATAAATAATAATAATAATGATTTTATTAACGGAATATTTTCTAATATTCCTAAATAAAACTAAATACACAAATCATAAATATATTTTACAAAATGTAATAAATTGCACAGTGGATCCTTATCACTAAAATACAAGAAAAATTTAATAAAAATGTCAAGAAGTTACATGATGGTATGATCTCAAAAATGCGATTCCATTACTGTCCTTCAACGTACGCAACACAAAGGAGGATAAGGAAAAGATAGATAGTACAAGGCACGATACTACAGGAC
Source organism: Cantharis lateralis (assembly GCA_963170105.1). Lineage (NCBI taxonomy): Eukaryota > Metazoa > Arthropoda > Insecta > Coleoptera > Cantharidae > Cantharis > Cantharis lateralis. The sequence continues at coordinate 21,859,721 of OY720630.1, read as the reverse complement.
TACACTCTAGTATATTTTGACCTTAACTCGCTCTTCATTAACATCTCAAAAGAAGCTGTCAACTCCTCGATCCATAATAACTGGGATCTTATAGCACCCTTCACATGCATCCCATTGAATAGTTTTATTTAATTAATAACTATTATTTTCGATTATAGTTACTCTAGTTTCGAAGGAAACTTTTACTCACAACTGGTTGGATCCGCTATAGGAGATCTCTATTCGCCGATTTTCTCCAGTTTCCTTATGACCTCCTGCTTAAATTCCTCTTCCTGCTTTTCTATGCGGACAAAGTTTTCACTGCAGTCCCGACTACAACGGTGGAAAGTTGTATTGAAATATTAAATAGCTTTGAACTCAAATCAAACTATTTCCAACTCAATTTTGGACCTTCCGGTAGAAAAAAGGAAATGTTGCACATTGTCAGATTTACCAGATACCAATCAGCTGACTGCTTTGCTGACTGAATTGTTTCATGTAATATTACATACATTTTGACAATCGTGATTACATTGTGGTTATATCTTATATGTCCTATACCTATGAAACGTCCGTTGAGATGGCGCTGATGCATTCTAGCCTTATTACTTGTGCTAAATCCCAATAGGTGGAGAGTATACAGCAGGAATTTCAAACGCTTTTAATAATTTTATCCCCAACTTTTGATACTAGCCATTATTACCTTATCGACGAATTAAAATGTATTTTCTTAATCTCAGATATTGTAATATACGATTTATTTACACAAATTTATGAATTTTTCACATGCCTGCCAAAAACATAAATTGATTCATTTATACTATTTTACATTTTATAATACATTAAATCAATATTTATTTAAGATTTGTTTACCCCCGTTGATTATTTAATGTAAATTACGTTTATAATTGCTAATAATCTGAATAACTTGTCATTCTAGGACAAACTAGATAAATAAAGGAAATGTTTTATTTTTCGTTTTAGAAAGAATTTAAATACAAACTTTAATATGTCTACATCACATTGGCAATAAAATAAAAGTAACGATAGTTAATTTGACACATATAAAGCTTGCACAGACGCAATGTCAATCAAAAAACCATAGAAAGAAAGTCTGGAAACGGAATATAATATGTATATATGTAAATTGATCTAACGGCTATGAATTAATAGTATATTACTAATATACTATTAGTATATTATTAATAGTATATACTATAATAGTATATTACTACTAGTATATTCGAAAATTGCTTATTATTAAACGCACAGCTAATAATATAGCTGTGCGAAAAACTTTTAGGTTAAAAGAAAGTAGATATACTATTTTATCGGAAATTATTAATAATAAATTAATAATAAATTACCTAAAAAAAAAAAATTATGTAACTTGAAGTAAGTTGATCATTAATCATTAAAAATGAAGCCTACCTTTCATTAAGTGTAAATTAAAAAAAGCTTTTTTGTTATCTTTTGACTATTTCACTATTTGCAGGTGTTGTTTAAATTGCGATAAAATTGAATAAGTGTATATTTTTAAAGCGGGGGTTTTATTACCCATCAATTTATTTATTTTTGAAAGATCCTGCCTTGGAGGTAAAGTTGCATACGTGGTTCGCGCCGAAACAATATTATTTACGTAATTCGTAAGATATATGCTTACTCATTACGTAAAGCATATGTTTCGGTTGTCCTTCCGTAAACAGCTATTACTATTCTTGGGGATAATAAAATTAATTGCTATAAATTACTTGGGTTATTAAATTTTTTTTGTAATGCATAATACAGTATAAACCAGCAATTCAGTAACAAAACTCAAACACTAACTACTATTCGTAATCCAATTATTGGAGGTTATATAAATTTGAGTTAAAATTTTGCTTTTGATGGAAAATGTTTATTTATATTAGCCTCGGAAGGTTCAAAGCGTTAATCTCATTCTGGGCGTTAGACAAAGAGATTTGTATGAAAATCAAACTGAGCTTGTAGTGTACAGGTGATACGAAATTAGATTATTTCAGAAAAGGAAAGTAAAGCAATTTAATAAAAGTTATATCAATTATTGCATATTTATTTTGACTTATCGTTTAGGTTTAAGTTCAAACCATATTTTATATACCTAAACACAAACACTCTATTAGCTTAAGTACCCATCAATCATTTTAGCTTTTCAATATATCGTAATTGCCAACGTGTTTATATCAAAACTTTGAAGATAAAATAACACAGTCATTGGCTCTCTGAAAAACGAAGTTCTGGATATTACATTGTGTGTTTGCATTTTCCTATCGTCTATATAACGATGATCGATTGGGGTAGTCTCGCTTCGTGTCAAGTAGGAGCACTATTAGCTTTTAAATTTTCTATATGAAACCACAATATTGACTGAATTTGAATTGAATTGTTTTCTTAAGAAATTGTAAATTAAGTAGTATTACTCAAGTAATTAAGTAACTTTTCACTTACTCGTATAGCCGCAATACATTGTACTAGATAATTATTGTAAACAAAGTACGCATGCAGACAGTTTCAACTTTGTAATAAGTTTTCCACTTATTACAAAATGATTTAGATTCGTATATTTTTATTTAAAGCTATAGAAAAACAAAATATTGTATCTTTAGATATATTGGTAATTCTGCACCCGTAGCTTAAGAGTGCCCTGTATATTGTGCCTCTAGTATTGAATGAGTAGTTTGTTTAACTTTGGTCACTGTGAAAGTAAGAGTCAACACTATTCGTCGGCGTATCCAAACTTTGTTTGAGTTAACATCATAACATCTGTACCGATACCTGTAACTGTGTACTTGCAATTTCTTCGATCTCGAGTATTTCAGAGATACTTCAGAGATTTCATATTCTCCATGAGAAGAGGAATTTTTTTTATGGGTCAATCGATTTCATTGGGTACGGACCATATGGTCTTCAAAAAAAATCTGTTTTTTTGTTGTTTGTATTTTTTTGTATTTGTAGTAGTTCGAATTTTTCACATAAAAGTTGGTGAAAACCTCATTTTGTTTAAGGGACAAGTACGACTTATCCTCGCGCTACCCACAGAAGTCACCGCTTTTCAAACCCCACCGCTAGCAGGCAAAATCCGATGAAGGAGATATGGACCACCGACTCCGATTGTCAAAGAAGAATAAAGAACGCCGCCTATAGTAAAATTTATTTAAATTAGTATTTTGTTAATTATAACAGAATTTAACATAAACAGCAGAATTTCGAATTCTGACAATTTCAGATGGATTCTGTATTTATAGATCTGTAATTTTCGAGTGGGGGTCGCTTAGGGACATAAGATCCACTGTCTAAGTAGATCTATCAATAAAACTACGCCACTGTCAGTTCTTGGCATTTTTAGCCGAAGTTTTGAGTGGTCCATAAATTTTAATATTTATATTTATTGTCATGTTTCATTTTGAATTAGCATCTTTAGGTATAAATAATTTAATAATTTAATAGTACTATTAATACTACTACTACTAATACTAAAATGACCACCATTCTACCTTTAAATCCGATAGCTGTTCTAGAGTTATTAGGTAGGGGAGCGGCCAGGGGGGCCGCTTTTGCCTCTTTTGCGAGCAATTCTTCTTGGGCCTTATACGCTTACTTGCAGCCCTGCGCCTGTATGCTTCCGCATGCATATATTCAACGCGCCGCATGGGATCTTCGCGGTATTTTTTTAATGCCTCTTTGAACGATTTCAGTCTTAACTGTCTCAAGAAACAACTTCGTGACCAATTGTGTGTTCTTGTCATCGCGGCAATTAATTTTACCTCTGCTTCAACTTCCTTTGCATATTCGTATGAATCCATTGTGGTTATAAAAGTCAGCTTCTGTTTTTACTTGTTTTAATTTGGGTTTTACTTATATAGTGTAAAAATGTGATTATCAGATTATTTAAGATTATCTTCTTAAATTCAATCAGGAGGGTACTATTACAAAAGTCAAAGAACTGCGGTCAACCGAATTCCACTTTTTTCTAGTTCAAGCAGAAGTTGTAGCTGTATAGAAGCCTAAGAACTACGGTAATCCGAGTTCCACCTTGTTAAATTTAATTTTTATATTTTAGCGTTTTTCATGTGATAAAGCTAATTTTGTTATCTGGTTCATGGAAAACGAAAGTTGATGTTACATGTGGACATGCACATTTCACATACCTTGGTGTCCACTTGCACGAACGGAATGCATGACTTTAAAGGCTTTGAATCTTGCAGATTGTCCTTCGCATGATTTACAGCAGCATATAAAAACTTATACAGTTCTTTACTTCTTTATAATCTTTTGCGACAGAGAGCGTTATAAACATGCCTTCCTTGAAAAACAAAAACTTGATAAAAAGAAAACCTTTCCAAACACTTAAGTTCAACCCATTGTGGATTAACAGCGTCAGCAATTTGTACCAAAACACATCTATAAACGTAAATTTGTAAATACGTTAATACGTATGTATAACGTAAATATGTTTGGTTTTGGCTTTGGTCCAAGTTCCAACATTTTCTTTAGCTTAGAAATCACCAGCATTCAAATGTAAGTTGTAGGAAAATAAAAGATTAAAAGTAACTGACTACTATAAAAGCTTCTAAATTGAAGTCATATTAGTTCCTTTATATTACTTGTGAATTTCATCTTGCTTGACACTTTTTACGTTTAAATCATGATAATTCTGATCATACCAAGCACGTAAATTTTCAATGTTTCTTTGAAGTAGATCTTTTGAACTTTGAATAGACTTTGAGTAGATAGAAAAAGTAGATGAAAGTTTTGCGATGAAAGATGAAGGTAGATGTGGTTTTGCTTAATAGATTTTGTTTAACATTATATTTTACGTGCATAGTAAATACTTCTTGTACATAATTTACTTGAAATTTATTTTTAAGTTTATTTGTACATTTCGCAACTTCACAAGTGCCACCACGTGGTAAAAATTGAAAATATTATTTTAAATTATATTTAAAAAAAGTAACCCAGGCTGCAGTGCAGTCGACTTCAAAAAACAGTGGTGCTTTTTAGATTTATCTTGGGTAATTTTAACTTTTTCAATTTTTTTTTAATATAAAAATATAGAGAAAGCAATCCGTTCCGAACGTCTTGTCGTGTGAAAAACCGAAGCATTAATAGACCCTGCGAGAAAACGAACGCTTCGAAGGTCACCTGGTGAGGCAATCAATATTACACTAATATTAAAAAACTTACACACTAAGTTCACGCATCATTTGAAATTATGACCGAAATAAAAATTCCAATAGACCAGCGCAACTGCATCAACGTATTTGAAGTTATTAATTTTTTTTTGGAATGGTAATATTATCATGAGTACTTTTGCCAGAATATTTCATTTAATTCGTTTTCCGATAAAATAATATACTCACCTCTATTCGAAATATTTTTCGTTATTCACCTTTAAAAAGCTCGATTTTCAATATATTTTTTAATTTTCGAATCTTGGCGAGTAATATGCCTACTATTTTAAAGTTTCAAACATTCTAGTGGTTGAAGATGCAACACATATCGTTTCCAAGAGCACTAAAAATCTAGAGCGTAAAAGGCGATTTTATTAATTCGATCTTTTCTTGTCACATTGTATAACCTCAAATTTTTTTTATTTGTTTAATATGTTTATGTTTACAAATAAAAACATATTTATTTAAAGTTTTAAGAAATGAAAATATTTGTAAAACGAATACGCGGTTATTATATTATTACAGAAATAACAAGTTCAGTAAAAGATTTAAGAGTGATGTTCTAACTGATTTTCTGTTTCTTCGAAGATATTAAAAAACTGTTTTAAAAGAAAATCTTTTCCTTCTATAGTGAAAACAGAATATTGGTTCCGCTTTAATAATCTTTTAGAACACACTGCTATAGATTTTCATAAGTCTCGATATGAAATTGAAAACTGTAGGTATCTTTGTTACTGTTCTATTTTTCACAGTTTGTAGTTTTGTTATTTAAATTTATGATGTTTATACCTACTAACTGATTAGATTTTTTGTAAAAAAAATAAATATTTTATTGTGCGAACTGAACTTTTTCTTAAATATGTTGATCAAAATGTATAATTATATAAATAATTATCTAATAACAAATTTTGCCAATTTTAGTTTAAATTACAGATACACAACATATTATAATATACATATTTAAACATTAAAGATGATACTACGGACATAACAACTATAAAGACAACATAAAATCTTGTGGAAAAGATTGTACTTTCTAATTAAAAGCAGGGAATTAATTTAAATTGACCAAAAAATTTATAGGTACAATAATGTACTAGACTATTATGAATCCAAAATTGAAAATGTGGGGGGCTACTATTTCTCCATCCTAGAATTTTTAAAAACCAAAAAGGAATAAAGGATATATAGACAATTTCAGATTCAAACCTTATTTGAATTCAAATAATATTTAACTATTTTGATTTTTTTTTTTAAATATTAACATTTTTTATTAGGTACTAACAATGATTTCTGACTATTACAATAAATTATGAATTATAAATAACAATAACAGAATTAACTTATTAACACATTATCATATAAAAATTAACTTAGCAAGATTGAAAAATTCGTCCATGCACGCCCCTGTAGGCATCCACCCTAGCACCGAAGCAGAATTTCCTCTTTGAATGCACAAGCTGACCTTTTGAAATAAGAAGCTCTTTGCGCGTCTGTCCCCTGACACATCGATTAGAAGACGGCCAATCCAAGCGACTAAAGCCTTTGCAACATTACTCCAAGGGCCCAGGGTCTCGACCGCAAAAGCTGAGAAGTCATAATGATCTTTTATTGAACTATACTTATTATGTTTTAACAATTCCGCTTTCGTTGCTGCCGAACTAGCCATTTGCGAAGAAATTGCTAAATGGCTTGGAGCCAAGGTATCTACGCAAGTCGCGTCCCACACCAAAGTTTTTCCTTGCCGCCACGGAACCAAGGTCACTCTATCTGGTCTTTTGAAAATTTTTTTGCCAAAACTTGCATTATTTTTTGAAAAGGCTTCACTGCCTGATATTATTGATCCTAGAAAATCGCGCAGTAGTCCCAACTGAGAAATAAATTGTTTTTTCTTGAAATTTGATTTTTTATTTTATTGGTCCTTATCTATACTTTTCCACCCAAATTTGAAAGAATAATAGATAATGCAAACCTAAACCAAAGAAAATGTGCATCTTATTATTTAGATTTGTAATTTTAAACTTTTATTGAAGAATCTATCGCAAACTGATAACTGATAAGTATTCTTGCTTGATGTATTACATTACCATCACGTGACTGTAGTTCACTGAACGGAACATAAGAAATGATAAAGAAAATAAAATGTGCCAGAATGAATTAAATAAAGTAAAGTATGCGTTGTATTCAGAAAATGGACCTCTTTGGCAGCTGGCAAACGGTTTCTTCAAAAATTTTCAAAATAAAATTCAAAATTAGAAAAATACTCCGTTAGCAAGAATTCTATTATTGCTTCTATTTGTAAAAGTACCTCATCAACGGTAAGGTAAATCGCGAATACATTTCTAAAGTTATACAGGGTCGTCATACATCTCATTTTCTCCCCTTGCAAAATGTGAATTGACTGGATGGCTTTAAAATTCGTTCACTTCTTCTTAACGGCACAGGACTGGTCTTCAAGACCCTTTGATAATCTGCGGTTGATTCTTGAGTTGGCCGGTGAACTCTGTCTGTTTCATTCGCTCCATTTGTTGCGTCTTACCCCACCTTCGCGTCTATTTTCAATATTCTGGAGACGTGTTTCTCAAATCGTAGCATTATTTAATAAGTGTTTTTTTTTGTTTTCTTCAACAATGAGCTTCATTACTTTACAGTTTAATTTATAAATTATCTTTACGTTTAGGTTCTAACATACAATATCGTAAACTAAAATGAGTCAAGACTGAATTATATGAAATTCTCAAAGAGAATCTGAATCTAATACAAATATAACCAATTATTTTAAATGTGAATGCGACGATGACGACGATTTAATAAATGTAAGCTATATATTAACGATAAATGAGTAGTTTTGAAATGAAATCATTACAAAGCGAGTAATAAAATATTACTTTATTACTGTGTAAAATCTGAGTTCAGAGACTAATTATCCAATATCAATTATGCAATATAAATATATCACCAATATACATATTCAATTGTTTATAATATGAATGCATGATGACTGGATGTTAATTTGGATGTTGTTCGAATTTTCCGTGCACTTATTTTATTTACTAAAACCAAATACCAAAATACACCTCAATCTCTGTTTCTCAATCTCGGCAAACTGCAAATAATAAAAATTAAAAACCCGCAGAGGAGGATCTTCGAAGATTTCTACGGAAAACTATACACGTCGACTACATCTGAACCAGAGCTGAGGCGAGATACCATCTTAAATGTTATACCCTAAAACAATTAAAAAAACAGAAAATGCCCTTTAGAAGATAGAGCTACAGCGGAAAAAGGGAAATACAACTGATATGGACAACTATCTACTTATTAGTTTGCTGTCACAAATATACAAAACTTTTCAAAAAAATCATAGCAAATCGCTTGGAAAAGAAATTTGACTTTTATCAATCCGTGGAACAAACGGGATTTTGGAAAATTTTAGTACAACGGGCCATATTCAAGCGGTGCTCTCAATTATTATAGAAAAAGCAAACGAATAAAATATACAGATTCACCTAGCGTTTCTGGATCTTCACAAGGCATTCAACTCCATTGAAACATGGGCTCTACCGTAGTAGAGCCATGGACCAAGCCAGAATAGACTCGAGATACTTGAATATTACAAAAAACATCTATAAGAAAGCTTCACTAACCATTAAACTGGATGAAGATAAAAAACCGAGAAGATGTTGTTGAAAAGGGGAGTCCAATATGGAGACATGATATCTTCAAAACTATTCACTTTAGCTCTAGAAGAGGTTTTTTAGAAGATGGGAGATAAAAGGTGTATAAATTGATGGTTTATATTTTTTAAGCCATCTAACATTTGCTGATGATGTTGTTTTGATGTTCGGTGATCTATTAGAGGAGCTTAAAGAAATGCTTCGCCAAGTTAATCATGCGTTCAAAGATATAGCTTTAAGGCGAATCAGGATGAGCAGTTGTTTCTGGCACGCTAGATGGCTCTGAAATGAATTAGCTGTTTGCTTAAAAACCATTTGATTAATTTTAGATTTTAATGCTCACATGTACCTAGAAATACAATAGAATTTACGCTAACGGAGTATATTTGTTATTTTTATTTTTGTTAAAAAATAAACAAATTATCTCATTAATTAAAGTAAAATCAAAAAAGAAACGGTAGAGGCCTCTTTGAAGAAACCTTAACAATTTAAAAAAATTTTACTACGGCAGAAGCAGATGCCATAGAGCTCCGGACCAGAGGGTAAGCTGAAAATGAGTTGTGATTCAAGGAGCGAAAATATCCATTAATTGCTTCAAATTTCGGTCGCATAGCCAAAAGACGAGTGACCAGTAAATGGTCTAAACTTGTCGAGACGTTTTTATATGGAAATAAAAATTTTGAAACTGTAGCTACCCGATACGGAAAACGGAGTTTGAGGAGCTGAGCGCATCACCAAATAGTCTAATATGGAGTGGATGGATCATAGATGTTAAATATCCCTACGTTGCAAGATAATTGACCATCAAAGAAGCCGTCACAACTTTGAAGGGCTTGCAAATAAACCACAGTGTGACTTTGTGATTTGGACTGAAAAAGAAATACCAATTGAATGGATTGAAGCAGACGAGAGTTTTTGGGAAGAAAAACTTTTGACAAAAAAAGTTATTTGCTAGCTACTTTACTTTATAATTATTTAAACTCTAAGCGCCTTTCTTTCCTATTCGTAAAATGATTTAATATAATATCTTAATCAATATTTATATCCCTGTCAGTGGCGGATTAAGACACTCAGGTGTCGGGGCTGTTTCTTTTAAATAAATAATAAATATATTTTTAATAAATTAAGAAAAATAAAATATTTTTCACTTAATAACACTTAACAAAGACAACCAAACTGCGGAACTAATGCAAAGAATTGGGCTAACTTGGGTAGCTTTTGGAAAGTTTGGACATTTTTGAAAATCTAAATATACCAATTTATTTTAAACGTAAGGTGTGTGACATGTGTGTCCTACCGGTAGCTACGTATGCATTGCTGCCATTTGAGCGCTGGGATTTTTGGGTACCGGACGTTTAGGTACTGGATTTTTGGATGTCTGGACTTTTAAGTGCCGGATATCATATTAACAGATATGAATCATATCAATAACTCCTACAGCTTAAGTAAGAGGGAGCATTTTTTAAATATATAAAAAAAGGGCGGGTTATTTATTGAAGATGTTCAATAAAGGAGAATTGTTAAGGTCAGATTAACTGTGTAACCATGGTAATAAATTGTTAATAATTGGAAATTTTATTTGAATCTAAACTAATGACATCGGAAAATTACTTTAAGTTTTTCTAAGGGAATTTTTGTAATTTTTGACTGCCTCCCCCCCCATCTAAGGGTACTTAGAATTGCGGCACTCCCCCCAAAAAATAATATATTAAAAGTAAAAACGTACTGATGCCCAAAAATCTTAGCGTCCAAACAGCGATGCCCAAAAGTCCTGATCCGATTGCAAACAATATCCATAACCAAATTGACTGCAAAGCACCTCAGAGTGAAGCAATAAAGAGAGGTATTCTTTGAAAGATAAAATCAAAAACTATATGATTAGAGCAATAACTGGGGTGACAGACGGGATGCGAGGAGGGGCGAAGTTGAAATGGAGGTGGGCTGGACATGTGACACGACAAGAAGGAGATCGCTGGAAAGTGAGGATTACGCAATTGTGATCAAGGGAGATCAAAAGAAGTGTGGGAAGACCGCAAAGAAGATGGGCAGGCGACATAAGAGAGACAACGGGTGTGGGTTGGCAACAGCTGACTCAGGACAGAAAAAGGAGAAGACTATATTCAGGAGTGAAGAAGAAGAAGAAGAAGAAGAAAAAGAAATTTCTTTTCTTTGAACTTCATTAAACCGATTTATTTTGTTTTAAATATATGGGGGGGGGGGGGGGGAGGTTATGTACAACACCATCAGACCATGAGTTTCTACTTTCCACCTGGACTACATTACTGTGCATGTATTATTTGTTTTGAATTACTATTTATGTAATTTAAAATAATAATGCTACTTCTCATTTGCTTTTACTTGGTACTTTGTTATTTGTATTCAAGATGAGCGATTTTATAAATAATTTATGTATAGATTATAATTCCTTACAGGTAAATAGCAATATAATATAGTTAATATTTACATTGTAAAGGGACGAAGTAATCATGCAAGCGCAAGTGATTTATAATGAACTTGTGTTAATGTGGTCACAAGTTTGAATGTTATGTAGTGAATTTTGGTTATTGTTTATGACAGGTTGTATAGCAAAGGGTTGAAAATAATAGCCCCACATATTTTTAAATTTCAGTGTATATTATATTGATCATGTGTGCGTGAGTGGTACAGGCAACCGAGATCATGTTTCGGCTATTATTTAATGCTTCAGTGTGCGGTCCACGAAACACGGTATTATAATGTCTGTAAATTAATGAACCGAGCGTCTATTGTTAGGTTTGTGCATGCTACTAGATTTCCAACAAGCAGATTTAACACATAATCAACACAGATATTTTTCGTGTAAAAACACTTTGCCGAAAAAAGTCTATCAAAACTATCAATTCAAGCTATGTATTATTTTATTCAAAATTTTCTAGCCAATGTACAGCAGGAACTGGAAAACTTAATGTTTAATCCTGGAATATGTAGCAACATTTTTTGTGTCTTGTTTTAAGTTTTTACATCCTTTTAGGAATCGTCTGCGAACTAGCATGCTTTTCTTCCTTTTTCATATCTAACATTTTTATTGCAACCGTAACAGAATCGTTGTAGTGCACATAATTTTTGTTGAAAACATAATGCAGTCTATAGTGCAGTGCAAATAAAAGCCCGCAACTTTTCTCCAACCTAACCCTTATCTGTCGTTATTATAAATAGGAAACAAGAAAATTTAAAATCCTGTTGGAATATAAAATCATTCGTTATGAAATGATAATAGTGTTAGACACATAAAGCTTGGGAATTTGATAAAATTATCAACATATCCTTACATTAAAAGATTACCCGAGATGTGGGGTTTTAATAAATATAATAACAACAATAGTTTTACAACATCCGGTGTACGATTTCATATTTCGTATGGCATAATACCTATGCTGTCGGTTAACATTAAAATAGGTCGACAGTTAAAATAATTGCTCAAAGAAAAATGGATTCAAAATTTATTATGTTATAATTAATGTTTAAAATATTTGTATAAAGAGAATAACTTCTTTAAAGTGGGATTGTGAAACTTTGACAGCTTAGCAAACGTTATAAGTGTAATTCGACTTAGTCAAGTTCAAAACGGGAAATTTACCTAATATATGTAGCATACAACCTTCTGGTCCAATTTATGTTCCCACTACCAACAAATATACCTCCACATTAATTTTAATTATTTAAGTCCATTTCCACCTATTGGTACATGCTTTTTGGATTTTCTTTATCACACCAAAGAAAATAATCCTGTCATCGTGACAAAATACGATTTCCACGGATCTATCAACTATTTTACTACACTATTCGCAACCAACCATGATGACCAACTTGATGTTAATCCAGGAAATAGTACGTGAGATAAGTACTAACAACAGAAAATGACAGAAAATTCTCTCATTACATTATATATTACTTCAGTTCAGGAAAAATTTACACCAATAGACAATTTTTACTAGCAATTACTTGTCACCACTATGCTAACATCTCAAAGATGTTAAGACAAGGCTTACATGGAAATTAAACACTACCGCACACGACAGACTTTTTGCCTGTAAATTAAAATTAATTAGTAAAACAAATTAGGTAAAAGGAATTAGTAGAGGTAAATTGTATAAATAATTTCTCTCTCTGTATATTGTCGTGTATTTTTTTACCATAAAAATCGACAGAAAGATCAAATTGTAAGTTATTGGTATTTCATCTTAAGGGATTTCCCTACGATAAGGTTTTTTAAAAATCGAATTTTTTATTCTTTACTTAATAGCTAGTCTTAAAATTAATGTAATAGAGTTTTATGTTGATATACGAAATATTTTTCGAGATATAACACTTGGGGCGGTAAAATAGAAATTCTGTAGAATTAATCCCTTTGATTTGTTTAAATACATTTAGCACATTGTTTTAATACATTAATATTATTTTAATATATTAGTATATTACTACATAGATTTCCCAGGTTGTGCGGCCTGAAGGCCGCACTGACTGATCATTCTCCCGTGTTCTCAATTTTTTTTTAGGTTGGTAACGTAAAATGAACCAATAGGAGATGCGTTAAGGAAGGATAGAATATTTTAAATTATTATATGTTAAACATTATCAATACAGAAGTTAATTTATATCAAATTTTATACAAAATATTCTTGTTATTCTGAAATTATAATTAAAAAGTTATTTATTTATTAAAATTACTTAGACAAAGAAAAAAGAGACAATAAATTTATTAAAATAATTTTATTTTAAATTTCAAATTTTAATATTTGGTTGGGTAGCCCTTTCAGTGTTTAACCTCTCTTAATATTCTCGGCATTGACTCCACTAACACCTACATCGTGTTATAGGAATGCCCTACTGTCCATGTATTTTTGATAAATTCCCATAATTCATTTAAATTCTTTGTTTTCTTAATCTTTACTACTGTGTCCACGTTATTCCATAAAGTTTTAATAGGATTCAGGACCGGACTTTGTGATTTCGCAGTATGCTTAAGATCATTATCGTGTTGATATGTTCATTTTAGAGGTACTATATGATCATTAGCAAATGGCTCTATAATATCTTGAAGCATATCTTTATACATAAATTGATTCATCTCTCTTTGAATCCTATAAATTAGCCCAACTCCATGCCAAGAAAAATACGTCCATACCATTATACTCCCTCCACCATGCTTAACCGTTTTGATAGTATAGTTTTTTTAAATTCTTGATTTTTTGGACGCCTTACATATTTAAATAATAATTAACTCAATCAAGGAAAGATTAGCAGACAGATTTACCGATGTCGACTTCCTGAAACCATCACCCTTTTCTGCGTGTTCCTGGCTCATTAGTCTTCATCAGTACCACACACTCTTTTTTTATTTTCTGTGTGATACTTTTCAATTTTCTTTTCTATCAAACTTTTTGGTTTTGTTTTTCTGTATTACTACTTCTCTCAAATTTGTTCAGCTCTTCTTTTATCCTTTGGTTTTTCTTCTTTCTCAACATTTTGATATCCCTTATTCTCCATTTTGCATATTCATCTCAAGACTACTGGTCTTCAGCCGTTTTTCCCTTCCTTTTGTTTGCATTTGAATTTCCTCTTTACTTTCCTGATCGACCTGTGCCTGGGTTTTTTATTTTCATTGTATTCAATCGCTTTCTTGCACTTGTTTGGATTTCATCTTATAAAAATCTTCTAGCCAATGGTTACACCTCTTTTCTTTTCTCTTTTCGTCATTTCATTACATAGTTTTCCAATATAATTTTGTCTTGTATTTTCTTTGCTAAAATTTTGACTGTTCTTTTTCTATCGCTACTCTTTACTTCATAATGGTCACTACTAAACTGTGATCTGACTCAAAATTTGCACTCCGCCACTTTGACGTGGCTGTACAGAGAGTTATAGTGGCTTTTTGACTTCCTATCTTAGAATATTTTTGAATAAAACAAAGAACGGTGCAAGTAATAGTATAATATAAAAAAGAAGATATTTGTTGTCCCACCAAATTTCTTAAAATATTGAATAATTTTTTCTTATGTTAATTTATTTTCAATATCAAATTCCCTTATTAAAACTTCACAGAAGTAACAAACTAAATGGAGTTGTCAAGAGGTTGACAGTTCTATGGTTTAATATATTAGACGTAATTGTATAATCGCTTTCATTTTAAAATTAGATGTTGAGCGTTGTTGTATACCAACCGTGAAGTATAAAACCCTACATATTAAAATAAATAATTTAGTTATATATAACATCATTAATGTGTCAGTTAACCAACAAATTGTAATTAAATGTCATTATGCCAATTAAAGAAATCATAGACTTGACATAATAGAGATGTATTTATATTATACAGGGTGTCTACGCGACCATGGACTTCTCTAAGAGAAATTTTTAAATACAATTTTTGTCCAAATGCAAATTCTTGAGGAAACCCTCTTCAATGAAATTTTTTAGTTTCCGCCTTCGAACAGCCTTAGCAGCAAAACTTAATTCTTTAGTGTTAATAATGGATTAATAATATTTTATAGAGCATACGGTTATCTACAAACTGATTATAACCTTTTATTGTCTAGAATCAACGGAGTTTTATTTATTAATTTAAAAAAAATTTAAATATTCGTTTCAGACATGTCCAAAAAATACAATAAAGTTCTACCATTCCATTTTCAAATTTCGATTTTTTATTATTAAACTTTTTACAATAATGGTAAAAATGTTTGAATCAACATAATCTGCTTTCCCGTAAAAATAACTTTTAAATTTTGATTTTTTGACTTTTGGACATTTAAAGCTATTTTACAAGTATTTCTTGTGTTAATATTTTTAATTCTTTGTTGTATATATACATTATATATTCTCATAAGTAAAATTTTATAATTGTAACATATTTTGTAAATCTCAATAGTAACATTAAACAGTAAAAGTTATACTTCTGTAGTTAAGATTTACATTAATAAGAAACTTTTTGTACTTAAACTTGTAAATGTGTTAAAGCAATATAAATGTCTTTGCTCGTTAAAGCGATATAATAATGTTTTACAATATTATACAATAGCAGGTGTATAGAATTTGTTCTTAAACAATGTTCTTTTGAAATAAGTTTTATAATTAAATAGCTTCAAATTACAAGAAATCTTAAAATTGATGATAAGAAAGTGCATACATAACATATTATTGTGCATTTTTCAAAATTACTATAAAGTTTTATAGTTCTAGTTTTATGTACAAGGGGAGGGGGATGAGTAAACTAATGAGAGTTGTGTTTAATTGGAAGTTGGATTAGTTTCTGATGAGATTTTAGAGTAACAAATTGAAATTAAAATCTAAAGGAACCGAAACTTTATATGTGATAAGCGGACAGCTGCATGCCGGCATAGAATTTCAAATCATTGAAAACCTTTGTGTTTCGGCTTTACTTACCCTTATATACATATATCGTTGCTTATTTTCTAAAATACAAAATTTAATAATTTAAATTATAAATGAAGATTTTACACTTTAGATTCTAGTCAAATCTTTAAAAACCATCACATCGCAAAGATTGGTAGTGACAAGGTATTTTTAAAGCAGTCGCCCATTCTTTAGGTCCGTAATATGTTTAAAATTAGATGGCTGCAATGACCTCTGTTTGATGTGTTTCCTTTAACTCTTCATTTTTAATTTCCAAACTCCTTAGTCCCCTTAAGCCATTTTTACTATTTTTGAAAAATGTCTGTATTGAGTGTGTGTACATTGTACATACAAACGAAGCAATAAAATCACTCAAAATTTCACCAAATATTTATGATGTATTTTTGATGTCTTTTTATTCAGAGGAGTGGTTTGGTGTGATCATTGGTTGGTTACAGGGTGGAAGTTCTAGGTTCGAATAGCAGATTTCATGGAATTTATTAGCTCGGCCCATCGAAGAACATCGATACTCTGGTGACATATACCGGAGGTAGCATAATGGACCCGATATGTGGCCTAAGTGCATGCGAACTCCGGTTTGCCCTCCACATGCAATCTAACATCCTGATGTCTTTTTATGAAAAACTCAATTGCAGAAACAAAAATTAGCTATTGGTTCTTGTTTCCGAGATGTAAAAAAAATTCTATTTTCTTTTTCTTAAATGATGTTTTGGAATGTTTTTCGCGATTATTGTTCTTTCTAGATGAGAATTAGTATTTTGGTTTTTGCTAGCTGAGATAAATTGGACACTAATTTTAATAATTTCGAATTTTATGCGATGGACACGTCAGATATTTTACTTAGATTTACCAAATAAAAGAAGGTCTTGCAAATGCCAGATAAGGAAAATTTAAAAAATATTTTATATATAAAATTTCATTTAAAATGTAGAAATTTATCACGTAGCATAGCGAAAATTGCGATATGTGGTTCTTGGCTTTTGTATTATCTAATATATAAGAACTAACTATTAAATTATAACATGAGGGTGTCTATTATAAGTTTATAACCTAGATGATGTGAAACATTAAAAGCATTAAGGGAAGATGGCAACGTTAATGTGAACGAAGGAAAAGTTCAAGTTTACAATATACTGAGTAGTGTCGGATTTAAGTGCTAGTAAAAAACATTACATTAGAGTTTGTTCAAACTGTCCATAAGAATGATTTATTTAATATTATTTTAATTTATAGCTTCTCCACAGTAGGCTGTAAATCTGTTTAGAGCATATTATACAATTTTAAGCTAAGATTTGACAGGTCTGTCAATCTAAAACTTAAGTATACAATCATATACTTTGGTGAAGAGACTAGAAAATTGAACTGTAGACCTAAAGGAGTCTATTTTCACCTGTCAGATTTTACTTATCGAAAACTTCCTTTTACCGTGGTTCGGATTCCACCGCAACTTATAGGTTCTATTTTTATTATTTTCCATTATTATTACACAGGTTTAATTCAATAATTTCGAACGTTAATACCTCCTATTATCTCATATTAATCCGTTAATAAAATGCGGACCGAAGGACAGATACACTTGGCTTTTAATAATATTGAGTAGGTAGTGGTTCTAAAAAGTATTCGTACACCAGAATGATAATTTGAAGGCCCTCCGTGGCGGAGTTAATCTACTACATTTGCATCACGGCTGTTTACTGCGCAAGTCATCCGCGCCATTGTTCGTTGTTACCGAAGCCCTTCACGTTCGGTCACCACTCTTGTTTCCTCTTTAATTTCCCTTTATTGAGTTCAGTCTCTACCGTTATTTCCGCTTTGTTGGGTTCCCCTTATTGCAATATATGTCAAACAGAATAGGTCGCTAAAGAAGTTTCACTTAGAAAAAAGGTATAGACAGCGCTGAATTGATGTTAACACAGGTTGAGTTACAAAGTGGAAATTCTGGATACGAATTTTGGACTTGTCAGAGCGAGTTATTTTATATCAAATTAATTTTTAGGTAAGTTTCGACAGAAATGAGTCAAGCAATGAGCCTGTTAATATTATACCACAGTTATACTTATAAATAAGTAGGTAAGTAATATTGTGTTACATTTATTTTAAATTGGTTTTTATACCCATATTACTGGGTAAGAAATCCATTAAGAAATGTGTATTATTGGCACACTAGGTGTAATTACTCGGGTATAAAAATATTGCTTTTTACACACTTCTACAAGATTTGTAAAATCTAATAAAGTGGTTTCAACGTCTACACAGTCATTACGCTCACTCAACAAACGGATGTGAGATTCAAATGCATGACTACTTGCTTGTAGTCTCTTATTCTGCTAGACTAATTATATACTTTGAAAATTGTTAATTTAAAAAATTTTCAAGTAAAACTAAAAGTAAAAAATTAAATTAAACAGTTTTTTTTATTGAAAATGCGTTTAATTAAAAAGACATTGGAGGTTTCTTATCTCTCACCATCAAAATCACCTTGTCAGGAATTCGCCCAAGGGTTCTGTTCCGGTATGATTACAATTAAATTTAAAATTAAAAAATAAGATATTATCAAAGAACGCGAGTTTTACATGTAGCATTTATAAAATTAAATGAAACTACCAAACAAGTAGCTCTTAAATACTAATTTTAATTTAATTATCTAAGAAAGCTGTCATTAAGAAAAAAGGAAATAATAAAAATAATTAGCCAAACCTAATGTTTATAAAATGTTTAAAAACAGTAATTAAACGCTTAACTAATTCAAAAATTTTATTATAATTAATTTGACTTTATATTCTTATGTTATTTAATCAATCAGTAGATCCAACCACATTATACCGTATACCGTTTATTTCTTTGACTTTTCGAGACCACCCTGCAAACGCCTTTAGAGTGGCATTAAAACACGTTTTACATCATATAATTTTAAATAAATTTATGCTCTAGAAAATTCTTTCTTAAACCACATACATAATCACGATGTGATGTTAAATAATTTAACACCCCCCTGCATCCGCTTGGAACTAATTCAGGCTATAAAACCTAATATCACGCAAAATAATGTGTTCAGTACATTTTCAAAAATTTTATATTAAAATATTAAAACGTTGGTATAGTCTTTTCAACTACTGACGAAATTTCTTTGTGTAATTTCAAGGTCAAAAAATAAAAAAATCAATAAAAACTATGCGCCCTATATAACGGCATGCACATAATTACGCAACCACAAATCTAAGAATGAATACTAAAACAGAATAAGGAATGATTTCATTGTTTTAATTTGTAGAGCTAGTCATTACAGAAGAGTTAATTAATATAATAGGACAATAGGGAATAACACATTAACACACGCAGTTTTTAGAGCGTAAGAATTTTCCTTAGTGTGCTAGAATCAAAATAATGTTTAAATACCCTTTGGTTATGAGGATCAAACTTGTAAAGAAAATAATTTTGTACAGTCAATATTACTTTACACAATTTCTTCATAAACTGTTTTGATGTCTCAACAATTATTTATTCAAGACTAATAGCTTATACATTGTATTATCAATCATAGTCATTTTATTTAACCCGACTATAAACCAATTACAGGCTCCCACGATGTACTTTTTTCGACATTAAGTGTTTAAGAATGCATTTACAACAAACTATTTTTACCGCGTAAAGCACGACCTAAACCTTAACGTGAAATCTAGACCACGAAATAATTTAACCATTTTGTGGACTCCGCAAAGATAGTTATAGTCTAGTGACGACTTCCGGTATTTTAACAGAAAATCAAAATCACGGTTAATTGGTAGCCCGGTATCAACATATCATGTTTTATTCAAAAATTTAGTAAATTCCGATTATTTTCGTTTGAAAAGGCGTGTCAGGTAATAGACTTTTAAAAATGTTTTTAAATAATTTTTATTTTTGTTTATATATCTTTATTTTCTTTTTCTTCTATTTTTTCAATAAATAACCGATGGTTTTAGTTTAACATACATTTTATTTATTTTATTTTTTATAATTAATATTGAAAAACATTTAAGATTTATTATCTTTTTTGAAGATGAAGAGGGAAAAAGATGGAAAAAAAAGTTGGTAATTAGAAACGATTGTGTATTTGCATATAATGCGTCACAAATAACAGCTTAGAAGTAAAACATTCGTTCTAGAAGTGTAAAGACCACCTTTATTTAAAAATTATAATAACATAATTCATGTGACCGGAATTTCGGCAGATAAACTACATGATGCGCTCGTTTAACCACTCCTTTTTTTGTTGCGTCTGCATGTGTGTTCATAAACAATTAACGTACAAACCACCTGAGCGGCAATGATTATTAGAAGGTATCATGCAAACTGCCTCCTCTTCACGCTTGCAAGTTTAGTTCCTTCATTCACATCAGAAGAATACAGACATACGTCCAATTTTATCCAACGATGGAAAAGATAAATGCAATACTTTTATAGTAATAATTATCATTTTCCTAAAAAACTTCAACACATATATTTTATTTATAATTTACCCCAATTTCATTAAAAGAATTTACCCACACAATATAATAATCGTATAGATAATATACTATTTAAAATATAAAAACAAAATATATCAAAAATATACCACGACCATAAAAACATGTTTAAATATAAAGCTATAATTTGTGGTGAGCAGAAATTTCATCAATTTTTGTTTAGTTGTATATATGCATGCAAGCTAAAATTTTTTTATAGTCTTTTATTGGTTTACCACACCTTTCCATTCTCGAAAATATCTAATAATTATCAGCTATAAAAACGTTTAACGAAAAATGTCATTAACGCAATTGTTTTTTTAAAATTGCCAATATTAATCAACTAATGGTCTAGAACAGGTTTTCTTAGTAAGATTAACAATAATCAATCCTTCTGTTTAAATTGGGATCCAAACAACGACAACGGAACATTATTCGCTGGAGGGTCACTCATCCAAGTATTAAACCCACAGTACATTGACAAAACCGTTATAATTTATTAAATCTTTATAAATTAATTTTTGACTGTTTATAATTTATCTAGTAATAATCTAAATAATAGAAGTTATATTTTCCATATAAAATTCCACAATATGTTTATTACCACTCCCTATGGGGAAAATAAAAGTGCGATTATTGGTTAAATGTATATTGAACTTTTATTAAACCTTAGAAAGCAAGGAAGAACGACCAAAATGAATAAAGTTAAAATTATTTATCATTCCGATAAATCTAAACTTAATAATATGAAAACATCATATTTATGGCGGTTATTATTACTTTACTAAATAACTTTATTACATAAGTATTAGACTATTCAAGATTTAATACTTTGTTGAAAACACTTAAAATATCTTATATTTTATACGTTATAAATATTATCATTTAATGGACTAATAAAATTTTATATATTAATTTAATAAATGTTCGCAATTTTGAGAAAAATGTGAAAATCATTATGCCATGCTGCAATTTTGTAAAATGTTTTATGTTATTGTCTGCAATTTTATTTTATTTTTACATCGATTCTTTTCTGTAAGTATTTAGTTTGCAACACGCAATAGTGTCATTTATGCACTTAAATGTTCATTATCCTTGCAACAACGTCATGCATAACTCGTATGCACATGATATTTATTTATACTTACATATATATATTAAATTAAGAATTCAAAATTATTTAACTCCAGTAATTATTATTGTTTTTTAATAATATACGAAATTTGTCGTACCAGAGTGCTTTGAACCCCAGAAAAACATTTAAATATAATATTATAATGTTTTGTAATGGATTTTACAATTAACATAACATGCAAATAATGAGTACCTATTACCAACATAAAAAAATACATAAAAGAATCTCAACATTGGACAACACCAGTTCAAAAGAAACAGACTATGTTTTAGTAGAAAACAATAAATAAAGAAATCGTGAGCATGAGGACAAAACAAAAAAGAGAAGTACAAATACAGAATTGGAAAATAAAGATATATAGTGCAACACAAAGATTATTATGATAATTATAAAATGCCAGGACAAACGGCTGCACAGCTTTCAATTCAGTAGCAAAAAATCTGAAAAAAATATGGAAGATGTCTCACTATATCAATAAAGGGGTTATTCGCAGTTAAGCGGCCGAAAAAAAGCGATTTTTCAATGGAAAATGGACATATTAATTAATTAACGTAAAAATTTAAATATTAGTTTTCGCAATGGATTGGATCATCCAAAATGAGAAATCAAAAAATCGAAGAAATAAGCAATACATTAATTTTTAACAAATTGCCGGTTTTTTGAAAAAAAACAGTGACTCTCATAATTATTCATCCACTCTATGTTAAGCAATGTAAAATGTATCTTTTGAAAACCTTTTTGTCATATAAAAATCACTCTTAGAGCAATATTTATCTGACAATTTTTGTTGCAAATTTCATTCCCATCAATTTTGTTCATATGCATTTTTTTATTTGGTCCGGCCATGTTCGAGATACAGCGATTTAAGAAATCTTCGTAAAATTCTTATTAAAACTCCCATAAGAATAATGTTAATTTTTCTGAAACTTTTTTTAAGTCACTGTATCTCAGAAACGGCCGGACCAAATAAAAAATGTAACAAAATTTAAGGCAATGGAATTTTGCAACAAAAATGTCTACAAAGAGATCGTACTCTGAGGGATGTTTTGCATCAGCTTTGGTTAGCATCTAATCTGCCGACGAACGTCGACAAGAACACCACCTAGTCGGCAATGACGCAGGACGGGACTAAGCCTAAGCGTATACGAAGACGCAGGCCACACAGTTCAGCACAGCGCAGGTTTTTGTGACCAATGTATTACCGTATAACAAGCGTATACAATAATTCATTGGTTACAAAAACCTGCGCTGTGCTGAACTGTGTGGCCTGCGTCTTCGTATACGCTTAGGCTTACAGTGTTACATTGGTTGCGAATTATGGAGGAATCGTGTGCAGACACGCGCGCATAGCTTGAGCGCAAGAGTGAGTTTCCACGCAGCCTAAACTCAAGCCGAGATGCCATCTGTGGACCGAAGGTGGCAAATCCACGAACACAAATTTTTGCCCTGGATGGCAATTCAATCTGATCTACCTCAACACGTGTTTCCTTACCTAAGCTACTCGCATGTGCTGCCTCCTCGGGTTATAGAGAACATGTTACACCCTTCTATATTTCACTGGATGTACTAAAGATGGAATCTCAATTCAAACTATAATTTGCTCTGAATACAAATCTGGTGTTCCAAGATTCATCTGTAAACGAAATGGAGTGATTGTCACAACCACGGTCTTAGAAATGTAAATTACTTGTCTGTTCCAATCCACAAAACAACAAAATTTAAATCATCGTTCAGTGTATTCTCTTCAACAGCTATTCGGAACTATTTTTGAACTAGTAAACCAAGGCCAAAAAGCAGTTCTACTGAACTTTTACATTTATTTTATGAAGCCTATAATTTATTTTTGTATTCATAGGGTAATTTTATAAATTTATTATTATTATTATTATTATTTTAAGTTTCTTTATCAGTAGCTGTTGAATGATAGCGCGTTTGAATTAAAACAAGGTCGCTTATTGGGTATTTAACTGGGTTTGAAATATTTATCGTATATCTCTTTCTCTGCCTACTGAAAATCATTTCTTTTGCCATGCAAGTACCTTTGTACCTACCTTGTTATCGATAAACGTAATGCTTATTATTGTTAATTAAATGATATTTTTTTTCAAGGTATTTGCCAATAATCTTAAATTTACCTAGCTTGAAAAATTTGGTACCCTCAAGCCCATGTAGAAAATTTAAAATTCCTTTTTATTTCATTTTTTATATCAATTCATAATCTTGTTTTTCTTCTTCAGCACATTTTCGGCCCACTTCTGGACTCCCATAGGGGAGAATTAGCAATTCAGACCCCACAGCTACTCAAAGCGGGTTGGGGAATACCTGTAACCCTGTTAAATAATGATTGATGGTGGCAATCATCAACCAAGGGGGACCGCCGACTTAACGTGCTCTCCGAAGCACGGAGACGGCCATCTGAAAGTCTTCCGACTTCCCGGATTCGAACCGGGTACATTAGAGTCAACAGTTGTTCGGCTAACTTACTAAGCTAATGACCGTCAGAAATTCACAATATAGTGATGAAATCTTTTTAATATAAATTATATTTTAAGAGTTAGAAATTATATACATAGAAATTAATTTGAAAGTTATAAAGTAAAAAATATTAATAGAATTTCTTAACTAATATAATATTTTGTATAAATTGGTATCAAGTTCTGATTTGTATGACTTGATGTAAGTTGTGTAGAATGTACCAGAAAACCACCCTAGAAGTACCTAAAACTTTTGCAATTTATTTTAAAAGAAAATGAACAACTTCGAGAAGCAATAATAAAACAAACTGTAAACAACTTCATAAGGCAAAGTAAATTTCAAGACCATTTGAAGCTGTAGTAATAAAAGCGTTCATTAAAAGTAAGTTACCGGATTATTATATTTTATGAGATAATACCTACGTATTTAAAATATGTAAGTCGTTTAATTACAAAACCATATTACTAATCTGCGTTCAAGTTACTGTTTATAAAATGAAAAATATCAGTCCACAGATTAAAGTATGAAATTGTCGTTATTACAAGCGGCACATAAAATTATATAAAATAAAATACATTTTTTACTGACTTGGACGTTTTATCAATCGACAAAAGTTAAGCCATATTAAATTGCACTATTTATTTTGATTATTTTTGAAATTTTGAAAATTATAAAACTTTTTCAGTTTGCTTCAAGTTCGCAGACTTGCAACATACCTTCTACATACTACATCATCGCAATACATAGACATTTGGCAGTTAAGTTCATAATTATCTGAAGTTTTGCGCTGGTCTGGAAAAATAGTAAGTTTAATTTATATAAACTTCGTTATTGTAGAAGTTTTCCAAGTTTTAAAAGTGTCAAACACATGAGCCACCCTAAAATTCACATGCAGAAACTAGCATGCGTGTGCATCTCACAGTTCAAAACGTTACAAACTGTTGCAGAAACAAAACTACTTAATACACTTGTATTCAAAACTATATTTTTGGTAGCACGTACCGCAAACTGCTCAAGTTTCGCTACATCCTGCCACTTACGCGTTAGCTAGCTACGGTACTTAAAACGCAGTTCTCGAGAGCGTGCTTTTCTAAAAACATCATAGATTTGTATCTATTGGATCTTTGCAATACTGAGATCTCATTTCAGCTATAAATGCAAAATTATACTATTAAGTATACACCAGTCAATACAAATACAGTAGAGCGTCGATTATCCGTTAAGCGGTCAACCGACTAAACTGCTCGCTCTCCCTCCCCCGCTCGCTACATCATACAAGTATGTATTATTTTTGTTTACTGTGGTGTCTTTGTGATTCTTTCATCATTCACTTCAATTAGAAGTTTCCTATTGAAAAAAAGTAGAAAAAACAAATTTTGAAATTTTCAAAATTTTTTTTTTGCGTTTTCGAAATAACACCTCTCCAATTTATTTTTTTTATTAAGTTTCTCGGTATTAATCTATAATATATAATTTTTTCAAATTTTGTGAATAGGGGGCACTTTTCATGTGCTTATCCGGCTATGCTCTTAATAAATATAATAATACATTTCGATAATCCGAATAAATCGGTTTAACAAACACCCATGTCTCCTTATTAGTTCGAATAATCGACGCTCTTCTGTAAAACTAACAAGGAATCAAGAGTCGATTTATTGTATTAGCAAAGATAGAAAAACAATTGAGGTGGACATGTTTAATTAATTCATTAATCAAAAATAAAACTTAAAACACACTTAATCATCAGGTAAAACGTAATTGAAAACTACGCACTAAAAAGCAAAATAAAAATTACAAATTAAAAGAACTGATATTCACCTGAAGAGTAGATTCAGTCGAAAAAAAAAACAGTCTGGAAAACGAGACGAGACTGCGCGGGATTCTCCAAAACGAGACTCTCGTGAGCACCTCTTCCCGTCTCGGGTCTCATCTCGAAAACGAGACAAGACTACGCGATACTCTCGTGGGCATCACTAATTCTATTAGTCTACCAGCCAGGAATGAAAGTCGATTAAATCGAGAACACAAAATACTCATTTATGGGTGTACCGACAGCTGGCCCTAATCTACATGACCCTGCGACAACTAGCCTCGGACAACTGGCTTTGGCGAAAACTGGCCCTGGTGACAACTGGCCTTGGCAAAAACTGGTCATGGCGACAAGTGGCCCTATTGACAACTGCCCCTGGTGACAACTGGCCTAAGAATTTTCAGAGAAATATGTTATTTCGCTTCTTGTTAAATTTTAGTACAGATTTTCGCTCGATCAGTGAAATTTCCTAAATAGTGAAGAAGATGTATCTTTGTTTCTGAAAGTTAGCCAAATTTGGTAAAATCTACCTATGAGTTGGCACATCCTCTTATGAGTTGGCAAAAAGCCAAAAGCGTACAAGTTAAAAAATAAAAAGGTAATTAAGATACCGAAAAAGGGTGAGCATCAATAAATAGAGAGTTGGCAAATTGAGGACTGCTCCCATAAGATTAGCCCAGTCCATGGCATGATTACAATATGTTATACAATTATCTTATTTCGTTAAATATATAAAATTATAGTTTTTTGTTATTGTAGTACTCTAAAAAGTGCTATATTTTAGGATGGATCCGAGATTTGCCGTGATGGTGCTTATTAAAAGTGTCCCTTCGCTACTCTCCGTTTCGCTCCGCTTAGGGCCCCTTCCACAAGCATTGTATATGTTTAAAAATTTCCTGGGGGGTGACCGAAATCTAAAATTACGGATCTCGAAAAGGCAGGATCTTAGTTTTCTTTGCATACCACACCCGTGATGAGCTATAGGATGTACTTATATCTAACACCAATATTTTTTTAACCTTTTTTTTAAATTTGATGGTTACTATGAAATACAAAATGGTTATTGCATCTAACTTATAAGGGGGTCTCCTAACTCCAAGTTTAGATACTTACGTGATTTGTTATAAAAACATTCAATCTGAAACCCACTTCGCAAACCCAAGCAGGTTGAAGACTTGGCTATTGGCTTGGACATAAGTTGCATAAAAAGTTGGTAGTTTGCCGACATCTCCTCATGTCTTAGTCTGAAGTCTACAACTTTTAATAAAATTTTAATATAGCCGTAAGGGACTTTTTTCTTCAAGTCCAACTTCAAGTCCAAAAGCGTGCAAAACTTTCTAACTGCTTCAGATTATTTTTACTCTAGTAACGTATTCTAATAATTTCAGTATATATTTTGTTGATAAATTGTTACGATATTTCAGCCGAGCGTAAAGGTATGGCAAATTTCAAAATAATAAACATAGATAATGAACAATACAGCACTTTATACATACGAGATTTGCCTATCTATGCATTGTAATCGTATGTTGGTGAAAATATTTACTTTTATCAAACCACTGGTAACATTCCTGGTAGTATTGGTGGTGTAGTCTGTGGAAATCTTTGACACCGTCAACTTATGCGTTAGTGATTTACAGAATGTGGTGATAAGTGTATGCAAATTAAAATTGTTTTCTGCTAAACGTAAGTAATTGAAACCTAGAATACAAATTCATTACTTTTATTAACTTATAGGGATAAAACATTCGATTAACCTCAAAAAATATTTTTAATTAGAATGCCTGGGCAAAGGAAACTCAGTAGCAAGTATAATCGAGATTTTATCCCCAAAGATTTGGTTTCCCACAAGCATTTCAAAAATTTCACAAAAGAAAAACTGCTTGTATTGGACATAGATAAAACTTTGTGCAATTTTGGAAAGAAAAACTTTAGGAGTACTAATCCCATTATAGCACGCCCACATTTGCATACATTTTTGAAAGATGTTTCTGAATATTATGAATTAGCCGTGTGGTCGGCTACATCTTATAATACAATAGTGACAAAATTGCTCAGTCTTGGCATACGAAATAACAAAAATTTCCAAATAAGTTTCCTGCTGGATAAATATAGCATGATAAGCGTGAATGAGAATGGTGGGAGAAGATCTAAACTTGTAAGTACAATTTTGTCTTAATAAATGTATCTGAAGACTGAAGACTGAAATTATTTTTAGGCAAAACCTTTGGACGTAATTTGGAAAAGGTGCGACCCGTACAATTCAACCAATACAATTATTCTTGATGACTTGCCAATAAACTTTCATTTCAATCCTAATAATGGGTTGCAAATTGTCCCTTATGAACAGAATATGAGTATTACAGATAAAGAGTTGATTCAGATTGGTGAGTATTTGATCAACTTGGCCAAAAATTGTGCGGATTTTACAACTGTTGATCATTCAAACTATAAAAATTACAATCCAAATCCATAAATAAGTTATGTAAAAATAATATTTTTGTTAAATTAACAAGTGTGGTATATTTCTAGTGAAATATGTAGATGCAGTTTTTGTTTTATATAATCTGATTTTATATCATATTGTTCTGTCTGATGTTGTGTTAAAATAAATGTAGTTTTTAAATATATTTGAATGTAATAAAGCACATTATAAAATTTGTTATTATTTTTATTCAAGTTTCAGGATAGATTTTCTTTAGGTCTCATTTGTTCAAAATCTAATGTAATATTGCAGAATTTTTTAGCTAATTGTTTCCGAGATGCTACCATCAGTTTGTCATCAATTTGGTTTGAAAATTTTGTTAAAAGGAAGCTGGAGTGATGAAGGATGGGAAAAGATGAGAATTTCGATACTGATGATATGGAAGTAAAATTAATAAAATATTTAAGAAGCAAGACTGGAGTGGTAAGAATTATAAAACTGTTTTTAAAACTGTTATGTTTTGGAAATATTGATATTTAAACAAGTCTCGTGTTGATAAAATGGATGTTACCGGATAGAGGAATTTATATTTTTATAAAATCTAAAACTACCCCGGGACATTGCAATATATATAGAAACATATTTTCTAGAGATCATTCATTTTAAATAGTTTCGGTAGAAATATGTACTTTTTAATTGTCGGGAAATCTGTAGTGTTAGTGTATAAAAATGCCAGAATCTTATTAATTAAATAATTTATTTAACTCAAAAAAAGTTCAATATGTAAAAATTGTAATAATTTACGAACTACATTGTGTGAGAGATTTGCTGCGGCCTAGTAATTTTGTCAACTAATGGCTGGCATTACAATGTTCCCAATAAATTTATTTGACTTGTATGAGGATTTCGTGACATCTTGATTGGTTCAATTTTTTGCTCCTCATTTCTGAAATAAATTTATCTGAATCTTATTAATACTAAAAAAAAATTATTTTGTAAAGAATTTTGTAAGAAAATGTAGTTTTCTTTTGTTCTTGTTTTTGAACAACTTTGTTTGTTAATTAGCCAAAAAAAAGATATATTTTAACAATATGTTTGGATTCATCTTTAGCCTCTAGTAAATTTTATAATACCAATTTAAAACAATGTAAATGGCTTTTTAACTTTTAAGGAATGTTCTAACGAAAGGTTATCGATTTTTCTATAATAACTCAAGGAATAAATTTAAAAGGAAAGATTCTTTTGTATAAATTGTTTATAATAAGTTTTTGGTCGAAAATCGACTAAAAATCTTCGGGAGATAACATGTCCAGAAAATTAGTAGCGGAGTACAGTGAAAATCATTAATTGCACCGATAATGCTATCCAGTGCTTCTACATAAATACATGAATTACTTTGACATGATCGGGATGACGTGTAGATTTTGGGCACTCAAATCTTGCAATTCTACTAGTTATGGAGAAGACATAGTTATGGACTTTGTTAGCTTTTACTGTTGGTATTGTTGGTAAAAAAGGTACCGTTTTTTTACCATCTCATCAACCATGCCTTAAAGTGGCTTATTTCTTGCTTCCACATCGACTCGATTGCCAATTTAACAAAAGAGGTTCCGAGTCTGAATATGCAGCTAATGTGTAGTATTGATTACCCCTAAACCAGCAGGCTAAGACCTTGAGTTTTCTCTACTATGGGCCAAAACATTGCGGTTTTCCCGCAACCCTTTCAAATTTTGAACTTAAATTGATAGTTTCAAAGTTTGGCCTAATAAAAACATTATGATGCGCCACTAAAAGCAATGCTGTTGCGCACTAAATGCAATTAGTAATTCAATAGAAGCTGAGATAAACGACATCGGATTATACGACATCAAGATGACGTCATGATGGGTTACTGGCAAGTGGCAAATGATGCAATTCAAAGAAACAAGCACCTGGATAGAAAATATTAAATTTCTGCATTTTTATTCCATATGTAGGTCAGTGTAACAAGATCATTTTGAGACAGTATTGTGCATGCAAGAATTTCAATATCTTTGATATAAAAGACGCGGCATCGACATTGCATTAATGGGAATATTATTGCTCTTCGGGCACCGCTGAGGTTGCCCAATAAACCAGCCTTTACTGTATTCAACATAATCCATAATTAAAAGTGTTTCCTAATTTTGAATTAGCGAATCTTTTTCTATTGTTTTAGTTTTTTTAATTTTTCATTTCTATTTATTTAACCCAATTTCGGTCTATCTAATAAAGTCTCTAGTTTCGCTATGGTTCCAGTGGAACAGATATGACAATTTAATAAAATTAAATTAGTGTGCTTCGCTGTTTAGTAATCTAAACATCATATAGGTTTGTATCTACCGCCAGGCGAAATTATTATTTAATATAACAATACGCTGTGTTATAAATCTAATAAAATTGAAATATAGTCCAACATAGTAGCATGGTGGAAAGCGTAAGCGACTAGGAATAAATAGTCGTAGGTTTTAGATCCACATTTGCCGTTGAGTGAGCGTAATGACCAAGCTGTTGAAAATGTTAGAAAAATTTTTAAAAATAAATAAACAAGATTTAAATGTATAAACCGACGGGATTACATTTCTTAATTTCTTTTTAATATTAAAATGTAACTATTTCTTTTTTTTTATTTAAAAGTTATTAAAATATTACAAAAATTTAAATAATCTCTTTTTAGATTTACTCTATTTACTCAGTAAAAAGAAATTTGATTTCAAAAACTTAAATCAAATAAACATGTAATAATTGCAATACAAAACCGTTGCTCTATCATTGATTTATGGAATGCAGAGTAGTTGGTGTACCCAAGGGTGATTCACACGCTATTTTCAGTGTGCTCAGAGTTGCTAAGACTTATTACTATTACATGTACATTTGCACAAGGTTTTTATTTCTGACGATATTCATTAATAATTTTCAATTATTTCAATTTACAACTCACTAACTTAAATACAACAAATACAAGGTCGTTGGTAGACAAACTGTAAAAAGATGATATAATTTTAGGTTGGCAATGAATTAAGTAACCAGCAGTATGGTGTAAAGCCTACACCTACCAATTCCGATATTAATCTGTGGACTATCGGGAAGGCAACGAAAAATCACCCCATTAATTATATTTTCTAGTTAGTCATCTTGGCTTTGACGAAGTTGATCGCCTAACGCACCTTAAATGTACAGATAAAAAGCTGTTATAAAAGGTGGTTCGTCTGCATAAAATTTTCGCTTTATTTGAATGGGGAAAATGTCGTTGTTGTGTGAACCGGCTATCACGATTTTGTGATTAGATTTCTAATAGAGTATTGTTACTATTATAATATTACAGAATAACACAATATTAAAATTATTTAAAAATTAAAAAAAAACTTAAATTAAAATTATGTATTTGAAAATTAAAAAAAAAACTTAAATTAAAATTATTAAATAATTTATTTTTATACGATTTAAACTAAAATAGGATATGCACAGCTTAATTATTATAACTTATAAGTACATAATATTATACAGAATGGAATTTGTACATTTTGAAGGTTTACGTATAGAGTAAATATTTGAAGTTAGTATTTATAGAAATTTACTTGTTTGCACCAATTATTAAACTTGTTGATGGATGCTCTCATAAAGATTTGCTTCCTGAATAGTCATGGATATTAAACATTTGAATTGTTATTTTCATGCAATATGGGGATTCTGATCAAATAATCAATTTACACGAAAGAAAATATTATGAATCTAATTTGATTTTTAATAATTTATATCAAATGAGTAATAATTAAAATCACCAACATAATAGTATAATTGATCATTTATTATCACAATATAGGCAATACTATTACAAAATATTATTAATTTTCACCGTAGATTGGCAATTATAAATTATTGTAAATATCAAGGTAAAGTGGGATAATTTGCAACCTGCTAAGCTATTCTCTAAAAATTGGAGTGATGCCATCTATTTGGAAAGCATCACATGTGAGACCTTTTTACATGGTTCCATATTTCAGGTTTGGGAATAGCGATAGCAATGGTTTTTTTTCCATTCGGTAGAAAGTATTGGTTATGATATTAAAATTTGAAGGAAGAATTGATGTTTTGATCATGTTCTTTAGTATGTTGGGAAAAATGTGGATGTGGTCAACAATTTTTTTTTTGCCGGACAAGTAAGATCTTCGGATGGGTAGGGTTAGTTTCTTCGTTGAACTTAAGAACAAATTAGTTGACTTGGCTTAAGGTTTGAAGGTTAGAGAGTATGAGGATGCCCGTAGTTGTTTAAGTACATAAGTGGTGCCTATTACGGCTTATGACAGCATATCTGAAAAATTTTAATAATTGAAACAAAAATGTCAGCAGCAATATAGTGAAATACAAATACTCGTTCTCGCTAGATCACCGAATGTAAGAAAGGTACCTCGCGGTTTGCACTTAGGGTACGTTTATGTTGGAGCTGTGATAACCGCTAAAAGCCGCGATACTAGCGAACCAGATGAAAGTAAAACGTTTAAGTATTATGTGTCTGTTTATATTGAAGCAGCGCGCAAGGCAATGTTGATTCATAGAACAGCGATTAGATCTAAGAAATTTCTTCGCTCTTATCACTTATCACAGCTCCAACATAAACGTACCCTTAGATAGGTGACCCCATGCTCATCAGTCATCACCTTAGAACACCGCGATTCGCTGGTTCTCTACCAATCTGCACTGACAAGTGCAGAATAACTAAAAACCCTTTTTGAAAGAAGTTAGGTCCAGGAGTAGACGAAAAACGACTCGATGATGATATCTAAAAATATAGTGATAGACTGAGATATAATGAAATATTTTCAGGAGTTCTGAATATTAATAATACAATATAGCTAAATAAACTAAAACCAAAAAATAATCAATCTCTTTACATGCATGTTTAAGAAGCTGCCTAACCAAAGATTTTATTTTTGTTATAACAGTAAGAACTAAAAATAAAAGATACAGAATGTATTCCAATTAAAGCTCAAGTCTGCTAGATACCGTCTGTGTCCGTTAAGCTGAGTTTATGCAAAACCTATCAAAGATTTCCATTGGTTTATGTTTCGTGTTGGACCAATCGGCATCGTGATTGGTAGCGTTGCGTCAGCTTATGGCGCTTAGTCTGCATAAACTCAACTTTAGTTTAAAGTACATAGGAGAATTTTCTATGATATTTTAAGATTTTTTGATACAAATAAGCAAAAGCTTGTTTTCTTATATTTTTAGCTCGTATTCAAATGAAATGAGACATTTTATATATTGTTTGAGAAATTGCTTAATTTAAACTTTATAAGTGCGTCTTGAATCACTTACCGTTTGAGCAAGGTCTTGAACATCTTGAGTGTTAAGCCTTTGTAATGTTCCTCTGCAATTGATTGATCTTAATACTATTATGTAATAAACTGCTTACTGTGCATGTTATGTAGGTACTGTTCACCTTAGAGTATAATCGCGTTGCTAGTAAATAATTCGGTCAAGAACATATTTAGTTACAAAATTTCAACCAGAATATAGCAGCTCTTACTATATACTATATTTATTGTATATTTCATTTATATACACATGTAAATTAATAGGACTTAATTAGGAAATTAGGAGGAATTAATAGAACGAATGCGGATATTCTTATCGAAGAAGCACTACTGTATTAATTTTTGAGGTGGAACAACTCGGCACTAAGTCGGCCGACTGGGTGCCATCCGAATCGGCGGCAACTCAACTCGACGCTGCCCCGCCGCCGTAAATTGCATTTATGCAAGCGCTCATGTGTGCGCATTTAGTTGCCAAATATGTACAGTTTATGTACCAATATAATAATGACGCGCAGAGAGAACTTCTTCATTTTACTTATACTTCCTCACATTTTTTGAAAAAGTTAATTTCCACTATTCTACATTTATGGTTATTTTCGTAATTATCCTTATATTAAATGGTATCTTGGCACAAAGTTTGAATGTTCAAATAATAATAATTATATAATTACAATTCCTGCTGCTATAAGGTTTTAAACTTAATCACAACTTAGGTAATCATATCTGTATTTAATTTAAAGGACCTGGTTCCTTGTAAATAGTATTGGAAGGTTGAATAATGCAATTTAAGAGCATGCTAAGATGCAGTCGGGTACAATCTGCACGCATGCATCTTGTTGAATTTTTCCAGCTATGCTTACTAATTAATTTGAGCATTTCAATTAAAAAATTCATCGATAAAGTACCCAACTGTAAATAGAAGGCAATTCAATGACAACTTTTCCTTTTCTAAACCAACCAATAGTTATCTTTGAAGTAATCACAAATAACATCTTAATTAGCCTAATCGTGTTAAAGAGAAATTATTGAAACTTTAAACATAATTAAAATAATAAAATATGTACACGGTAAAAAATTGTGAAGTTACCTAATTACTATAACACTCAACTAACTCTAAGAGTGATGTTTATAAAATATTTTAGTGTGTAATGTGTACAGGGTGGCTCACTTACGATAATTTTTTAATCTTCAAATATAGTTTTTCCTGATAAAAATAAAAATTAAAAAGGTAAAATGAAAATTTTAAATATTTTGCAATTTTCTCAAAAAGGCAATCATTAAAAAATGACAATTATATAAGACTTACTGCTGTTTTATTGTATTTCAATTTATATTTGTTTATCAATTTCCTAATAACATATTTTCAATTAATAATTTATTTATGAATTAACGATTCGTTATCGTATTGAACATTTTGAGTACTAAAAATTATTTACGCTATTTCACAATTATTACGACTTGTTTAATTAAAAAGAAATATTAATTAATTTAATTGCGATAGCCTATTTCACTTAAAACGAGTATACTAAAATTCTGTAAATTAAAAACTCATCCAATTTTTTATTTACTACAGATATTGAAAAATAAATAAACACAGCACAATCCGAATTTTATTTGCTTCTGCGGCAAAGGATTTTACATTATGACATATATTAATTAAGTTCTACTGATGTTTATTTGCGTTGTCATAGTATCACTCTATCTCAATCAGGCTACTACATTATTCTACCATGCTACCAAAGAACAACGTATCAACAAAAATTACAAACTGAAAAATGGTTCTTTTGATTAAATAATTTTATAAAAATTCTAGTTAATTGAAAAATTGCAGTTAGTAAATAGCACAGCATAAAGTTGGCATTAATTGAATGTACAAACAAAAAATAAAACATCAGATTCCTGTACAAAAACTTTTATGTCAAAAAATATAAAAATACAAGAGCAGGAAAAAGAGTCTATTTTGTAACTTGTAAGACTTTTTTTCCAAACGAAAACGATTCATCTTGGTATTATACATATCACAAAGTATTAAAACTGATTTTTTTTATCACAATAATAACAAATAATATACTTATTATTTAAACAAATTATTAAATAAGTATTTAATAATTTTTATCAGAAAACGTAGAGAAAACGATCCGTTCCGACCGTCTTGTTGGGTGAGAAACCGAAGCATTGAAAGACTCGGCGAGAAAACGCGATCGTTTTTGAGGACATATGGTGAA
Organism: Cantharis lateralis; assembly: GCA_963170105.1. Taxonomy (NCBI): domain Eukaryota; kingdom Metazoa; phylum Arthropoda; class Insecta; order Coleoptera; family Cantharidae; genus Cantharis; species Cantharis lateralis. The sequence continues at coordinate 21,823,576 of OY720630.1, read as the reverse complement.
ACAATAAATTTTATATTTAATGACAGGTAAGTTCCATGTAATGACATTTGAACGACCCTAAATGAAGATCATTCATCATTTGAAATTAGGACCGAAATAAAAATTCCCATAGACCCGCAACAGCATTCGACGTAATTCATGCTACTGAAATATTCTTTTCGTAACGTTAATATTAATTGTGAATAATTTTTCTATGACATTTCAGTTTTTCTTTTGCCGATGAAATAATATGCTCCCTTCTAATCGAATATTGCTCGTTATTGGACCCACAGCTATATTAAAAAGCGAGCATAAGCGTCATATTGTGCGTTCAATAACGAGCAATTCTCGAATGTCGGCCAGTAATATACTATTTTATATATTTTATTATACAATATAATTATAATATATAATTTCAATAATTGTTAGGTACCTCAAAGTTTCACAACTTCCAGTTTTGATTCAGGCACTGGAAGTTGCGGAAATATAATTTATTTTTAGAATTTAGTACCTACTAAATCAGCTTCAGCATAATTTTAAGTATTTGGAGATATTATTTGGTTAATCACATTAACTAGTATATTAAGACATGTTTCGGTCTACTAGACCATCATTCAGTTAAAAATAAAAATGTAAAATAAGTAAGAAAGGACACCACGAATAAACTAATATATGATTTTAGAGTATCTCGATCCAAGATTTTCCATGGTTGCGCTTGTCGAAACTACGCCCTCTACACCCTCGGTGGGCTCGGGCGTTGCGAGTAAAATCTAAACTCGCTGAAAACATCCCTCTAGGGTTACCAAACTCAAAAATTACAGAACTCGAAAGCTGGGATCTGAGATTTGAAAATGTCAGGAGCAGTAAAAACCTACCCTCCACACAGTGAATCATTACAATACTTGGAGCGCAAATGCACTTGATAATGTAGGAACTTGAACGATGTTTCTTTTGCAACAGCATGCTGTTAATTTTTTGATGTTATTCTTTCAACTGGTCATAGCATCGAATTTTCCGTGTCTTTATAAAAAGGTAGAAATAATTTCCCAACTAGATTCTTATTCTTGATTGTCTAAAATCAATCGGGTCAGGACTTTTGGTTTTGTTAAAATTATATTTATTTTATTCGGTTATCTTAATTTAAAGTTTATTTGAATTAGCACAACTTCTTTACATTATTTATTTTAGTTATTTTCTAAATTAAAGAAACTTAGATTTTTGGTTCTAAGTAAATCTAATTTATTATATTATCCATTTAATTTATATTATCACATTCTCCAAATCTTTGCTTACCTTCATGAATATAGCAGTAAATTATTAATTTTAAACCATAAAATTAGACGAGTTTGAAAATATAGCTAATTTGTTTAAGAGAATCCTTAGCATTCACCCAGGGCCAATGATAATTGCTGTAGTGATAGGGCTTAACTGAAGCAGTGTCCTAATTTCATCATAACTGAATTTCAGTTTCAAATACTAAGCTATAGATTGTAGATTTGTTACTAACCAATACAAAAACTATACACAAATAAATTGTTCTGATTTATAGATCAGAAATTATGTATTGTTGTATATGACAATGATTATTACCATTGCAATAAAGTAGTAAACTAGTGCTTTTCTCATTCAAATATCAACCTATTTTACATTTTTATTAAATTGAAGTTATATGAAAGATTGCGAATTTTTAAGTAATACTATAAAATTCTTACGAATAAATGAAATTTTATGTAAAAGTTTGAAAATAACCAGAACATTGCAGCATTATAAGTAGATGGTATTTACATAGTGCATTTCAAATTGAAAAAGTGCATTTCTTTAGTTGCTTAACATTGAAACAACTGTCTGTCTGCTATACATACGACATCCGATTCTTTTGTCTACTTGATTTTTAAGCAAGTTTGCATTGAAATGAGATGTGGCTGATGTATTTAAATAGATTAACCGATTAATGTCGTTGTTTTCCGACGTGCGTTGTCTGCAGACAAAGAATCAATCCACTTGACTCATTATACTATTGTAACCGTGTCCATGCACGTTGATTTGCGACTTGCGGTATTTCTACCATCTTATAACGATGCTCCATCAACCATTTCATTTTATAAAAAAAGCAATACGAATACATTAAGTGAATAATAATATGCTAATTCTAAAGAAATTAGATTATGTTTTTTGATATCAAATCAAGTAGAATGCCATTGTTTGGCACATAATAATTTTAATGTATTAATTAAAATAAATAATATAACTTTGATTTCCTTACTATAGAGTTGAATATTATTTATCAAAAAATAATAGATCTTGGGATTTCTAATTTGTAACTAACTGTTAATCACTACATAATCTTAAGTGAGGTTATGTTCATTTCTAATATTTATAATATGACATAAAAGCGATCGTAAACTTTAATCATTATTTGTCTTTGTAGTCAACGAAGAGCAGCTGCATGTAGTGAATACTATAAGATCAATTTAATAGAATTTATTTAATAAATATTTGGGTTTCTAATTTAAATTGATGAAATTTTTATGTAAATATCGATTTGCGACGAACAGTTTCCGGAAGTTAAATTTAATTTTTTATTACCGTTCAGACTTATTTTCATCAACTAGTACGGAATGGAAAACTCAAATGAAGTTTATTTATTAAAAAACTAAAAATATAAAAGTTAAAAAATATAAAAGATTCGCCAAAATCGATAATACAAAAATTATTTGCAATTAGATAAATCAGGCTCCGTCCATTTTGGAATTTAATTTTTTTTTGTCTCATTTGAAAAAACTTGCAAAGTGCTGGCGAGTGCTGTAATTAATTTGAAAATGCTGCATTCGTTGAATGTTTAGTAAAAAATTTAAATTGATAGATTTGGAGGGACTAACTTGACGCCACGAAAGTGCTCGCGAAGTGCTGGTGAATGCTATAATTTATTTAGCAAGTGCAAAAATATCGAATTTTGGCAAAACTGTAAAATTGGCCCCTCTGTATTTAAATTTTATTGAATATTTAATTTTTTTTTGAATTTATTATTACCTACTCGTGAATTGCTGACAATTAATATTATGATTTAGACAAATACTCTAAATTATTAAAATATAACAGTAATGTAATCACAACAATAATTAAGCAGACCTCCAAGCAAGATACATTGAATTTTATAGGGGATTTGCATTATTTTATTGGGATTTCTATTTATTTATTTTTATTTATGAAATAAAATGTACTGATTACAATATTTCCGTTTTCAATTTAAAAAAATATAAAGACATGCCTACAATTGAAAGTAAAGCGTTGGCGTACCTCCCGGGAAAGGGGGGGACAGGGTCTGAGAGAACAAATCCCCTTTTTATAAAATAAAGATTATTTTATAAAAATTAGTAAATAAATTAGTAGAATTTGAATTTCATACAAACAATTTGGTTTTATTATAATGATTACCGTAAGTTGATATTCTCGTAATACGTAACTGGTTGCATATATTATATAACAGGCTACAAAAAGTACAACGTTGTCTAACGTAATAAGTTATAATAAAGTGATACTTTGTTATCATAATTAGTTAAGGAATATTTATATATGTTGTCAGTGCGCGAGAGTATATGCATTAGACCATTCTGCTGGTCTAATAATTTTTAGTTTTATCTGAAATGCTCTTAAATAAATGAATTAATTAAATATAGGGCTTAAAATACTTAACAGAGCATTACTATTTACTTCACAATACTAGTACGTTTTAAAGCAAGTGAAATAAATTTTAAGTAAAATAAGAATGTACTTGCATAAAGTTGTTTGTTTTTATCATTTAAATTTTTCGTAACGCGCCACTAGAAAACTAAAAATATAAAGACAACGTTTTCATTTTGTAGGTAAATTGTAGTTTATAATCAGTTAATTTCTATGCAACCAAAGTAGTGTCTACGAGTACAAAACTACCAAAAACAGTTTTAGAAAAACAGAAAATACAAGCGAGTATATAATATATATTCTTATTATTTGAATACTTCCACCATGTTCGCAAAAATTAAGTTAAAAACCCAGTACGTGTTTTAAATAAATTAAATATTTATTTTAAACTTTTTGTGAATTTTTAAATAACCTGTGCATATCTGTAGAAATTTAACTAACACAATTTAAACATAATAGTTGCATTTAATTAGCATATAGTGAACTCGCTTACGTCGAGTATATAATATTGTATTCCAAAAGCTTTCAGAGCCAATCAAATTGGAATATCAGTCTGATATTTTAATTTCAATTCACAATTTGTATACGTTACTGATATCATATGGAAGATGGGATGAGCTATTATAACATGTTAGCTCATCCAATCTTGGATCACATGTACCATTTATAAAGCTGTTATTATAATAGATTTAATATTTGCAAAACTTACACTGTTTGATAAAAGAAATTCATTACCTAGCGTAGTTGCTGTTTAGAACCCCAATAATTTCAGAAAGAGTGCCCTTAAATACCTGTCTCTAGGGTAGCAAAGCGTCGTCTCTTAAGACAAGAAAATCGATTTCTTAACTTTTTGTTTAAAACAAGCTTTTACAACAAAATTACCTTAATGCGAAATTTACCATAATTAAAGTTTTTAACAAACAGATTTCAGAAAGAAAAATCGTTAAACCGTTAATTACACGTATAAATGAACGACAATAAGTTTCAATCAAAATTTAATTACTTTTTCTTCAACTTCTGTATCAAAATATTCTTTATGAAAAAGTTAAATGTTTTTTCAATCAGGTTCTCTTTGAAATACATTATTTTCTTTTTCAAAACCTACACAAAATATTAAAATAAATTATTTTCTGGTTTAAAATACTACCGATGTAAAAATGTAAGTCAAGTACTTCCCCTATATCAAAATGTATCTCTCTTAATGTATTAATGTAAAAATATCTTATGTATCTATCTCAAATTTTCTTGTATTTTCTAAACATTTCCTAACTGTTACTTTAAGTAGAAGCTCTAGAGAAAAGAGATATGATCTATGCTGCTAATATCTGAATGCTGGAAAACCGTAGTCGAGAAAAATTTGAAGGCTATTAAAAAAGATTTAGATTGTAAAAATTTTCCTTAGTTCTTTGAAAAAGTCGTTATTAGGTCAGCAAATACAAAATATTGAGTAATTTTATACAAACTTGTATAAGATCGTATATTTTCGATTTCAACGATTTCCAAACTCGTTCGAAAAGAAATAACTTTTCCCAGGGTTTCTGATTATGCACTACAGAGGTATACTAAATAGTTTTCCAATAAAATTTATCCAACGCTGGTATGCATATTCGAATTTTTGAATAGCTTGCGATATTGTTCCATCCTTCTCTCCTATGTTTATAGCGAGTTACTATAATATCTATAATAAACCTACAATTTAACGTGGGCTCCAAACCGCGGAAAATGTATACACTTTAATTATTCAGAAAGATATTGTCATTATAATCTCAAAATTGTTGCCAGCACTTTGAGAAAGAGGCACAATCGCAAAAATTGGATGTAATCAATTAAATCTTGCTTTTTAATAATTGATGCAATTAAATTTGAAAAATCGATATTAGGCAAAAAATGACCTATTTTGCACAAAGCAAAACTTTTATCTAAAATGTATTTGTAACATTTATGACAGAATTGTCTTTCTATCTCTTGAATTAGGCATTGCATTTCATCTTTCAGCTTGTGGTTCTATCATGGATTAATAATTCACAACTTATTGGGTTGGTGCATAATTATCCGGCGTTTTTGTAGGCGGCTTTTTTTTAATAAAAATTAATATTTTGTTTATGTCTTTAATAAAAACATTAGTTTATTATCAGGTTATAAAAATGCGTGTCGACAATATTACTTATATTCATCATAATATTATGCTTTACCACTTTGAAAAATGCTGAAAAGCAGTGGAAAAAAATGATATCGTCCTCCACCACGATAATGCACGTCTACATGTTGAGCGTCCTGTTTGCCGATTGTATTACTAATAAGGGTGCAAATTGCTTCCACATCCACCATATTCTCCCACAAAAGAGCCTACGGCTAACGTGGTGTATCCAAGCAATCCTGAGCATTCTGCGGTGTATCCACGTTTCCAATGCCTCAAGCCTGTTCAAAATGTTTACCTTCAACGTCCACGTTTCCACACTGTATAAAAGCACTGACAAAATGTAGGTTTTGACCAATCGTTGCCTTAATTTAAGGTTAGAATTGTCATTATTAAAGAAGGATTCATTTTTCCGAAAGTCAACCTAGCTATCTCAATTATAGCTTTTATCTCCTTATGGGGGTTAAGGTCTTCTGTAATTATTCTGCCCAAGAATTTAAATTGGTGTACCCGTTCAATAGTGTGTGTGTTTAGTTCGTCGCGGCTAAAAACCATAAATTTGGTTTTGGTTTTACGCCTCAGTGAGAACTCTCATATCTTCATTGCAACATGGTTTCTTGGCTCACAATGGGACCCCATATACTTGGACTTCCAAAAAGCGTTCGATCAAATTGATTTGTGCTTCCTTCTCACCAAATTAAAACAGATCGGTTTCTCTGATGATTTGATTAGACTAATGCGTTCCTACTTATTTAATCGAGAACATTATGTTGAATTCTTAGGTTATAAATCCAATTCCTTTGTCCCTACATCGGGTGTATCTCATGGTTTAGCTCTGGGTCCTCTACTGTTTCATATCTTTATTTACAACTTGATCATGATCATAAAAAACTAAATGTTTTGCCTTTCATCAATATAGGCATCGATCGGCGTAATAGGTGTAAAGATTTATGGGTCAAAACAACTGTTTTGAGTTATAAAAAATAGAAGTTCTTTCATTTCAATTCATTTCCCAAAAGATTTCAGAGAAAACGAATTCTGGGGTTTGAAATGGATTCAGACATGTAGATTAATGATTTTAGATTAAAATAATAAATATCTAGAAAAAATATAAGGTAGGTACTAGGTAGTTTTGTTTCATTATATGAAGCTAAACTCCCCTAATAATTCTTAGATAGCGAATGGTAAAACATTTATTTTGACATAAAAGTGGTTCATTAAAACTTACGTAATTTACATTGTCCAAACTGGGTAAACATTTATTAGCACTAATTTAATGTTCATGCATATGATGTAAGTGTAAAGTTTATTACTTTAAGTCAACTTTCTGTTAAATATTAATCAGCAGGTACATTAGCCACCTTTTAAGCTTGGATGTAATGAATTGCTCTATTAGTAGTAAGCGACATAATTATTAAAAAAAATTGAGTATAATAATATGATCTTATTGGTAAGTTTAATATTAGTTAATATTGTATATTTTACTGCTATGTAACCTCTCCGTTATATTACTGTATAGTAAAGATACAATTTATTGTTATAAACTTATAAATGAAAAAATTATTGGTAAAAATCAGTTTATATTGTTTTGCTTGAAAATGTATGTATATAAATAGTATGGTGTAAAAGATATTCGTTTAATACTTTGAATATATTTCACAATGGAAGTGAAGTTGTTTTTATTGCATTTCTTAAAACTCACAAAAGGCATTTACTCTTTTGGCATATCACTAAGTACTTTTTGAAGAACACAACTACGGATATAATTCTTTCAGTTGAAAGCTGCAAGAATGGCATTTTGTAGAAGTCATTGCCTTGCAATATACTGTCTGAAAACTTCCAACTTTTAACGCATAAACACCATTATATCCCTTATAGGTTATGATTTTTAGTGGTGATATATCAATCTGAACATCTATCTGTCGGCTTAGTCTGTTGTACAACAATGTAACATACGAATTGCGGAACATCTACAATTACTTAGCAATATGCTTTATGATAATAAATCCTAAATAATCATTAGCGATTTTGTATCAAATTTTATAAATTTTTTAATTAATAACCCAAGCTATTTTAGGCGTTTTAATGCAAAAAAGCATTAGTAAAAACAAATTTTCAAAAATAACTAAGGAAATTAAATAATGATTTTTAAACCCAAATATAAGCAACCTCTTCAATTAATCCAAAACTTGAAATATTCCAATAAAAACTATAGAAATGAAAGAAATCTCCTTTAATCCCTTAATCAATCAAGAAACCTAGTTAATATTTGATCCAAATTTTAACAATTTTTTGGAAATAAAGAAACAATTAATTAAAAATAAAAACTAGAAGAAAAATGAAAGAATCCCAATAACGGCAAAAAATTAAAATGATGGAATTCTTAATTCTCAAAGATGGATTTGAATTTTCGGGATTTTTGGTCCTCAAAATAAAACAAAATATATCCGTCAACCGGTTTCAATCTTATTTATTATAGGCCCTATATATAAATGACTGATTCGAGAAAAGGTAGATATTAGTCAATGTATGAAGCGGATGAAAATTTTAAATATAACGCTAAATTTGAGCGTTGGAAAAATTATATCTGTAGAAAATTTTCAAAATTCTACAACATAGTTTGGTGATCCACTAATGATTCGATGTTAGAGCCATCATCAGGAAGACGCTTATCCATTAAGAAATTTAGGATTATGACTAGGTGTGATAGTATTTAGCTTAAGATCGTCTTTGAGCGTTGTAAGAACATTTTGTCGACGAAATTTCCCTGTTACTATCTTCTGGGATATATCCCAAGAAATCCTGAAAAGGTCTTTGTCGACAAAATTCTTCCATTGTTTCTTGCATTTTTAAGTGTTTCCTTGAGGAAGCCATGTTAATGAATAATGAGCAAAAATATTTTCTGCTGAACTCGATCTAAATATGTGTACCTATACCACTGAGCGTATTGGTTTTTCAAGATGAACTTATGGGTGTATTAAACAACACAAAGTTCAGTATAATACAATACCCAGAATAAATGTATCAATGAAAATAATATTCAGGTATTAACGGACAGCGCAGGAAGCACCGACGGCGAAGTGGTGAACGTAAAACGGTGATGTCCCGAGTTCCTAGACTGCTTTTAGGTCCCTCAAGGTTGAAATCATTTTTGAGTTCAGCGAAAAAGATTTCTTCCGTTGTAGGACATCTCATCGTCGCCGTTTCGCCGTAGTCATCATTCAATAGTTATAATGATTTTATTGATCAACTATGTAAATTGATTCGGGTACTATATTTTTATTTAATATTTTTTAAATTTAATACTAAATGCAAAATGTTGCAAAGAAAAATGCAATACAATAAAAATTAAACTAAAAAATCCATATTAGTAACAACTACTTGAACAACGACTTGAATTCTGTGGTGAGAGTTATTCAGCTTGCAAAATAATTCATCGGATGTTATAGTAATTCTATTTATTTTGTAATTATGCACACTTTATATTTAATATTCTAATTAACCATTCTAATTTATTGTTGACGCATATTTTATAAACATAATTGTAAAAATTGCATAACTTTCATAACACTTTCGTTAATATTGAGTTAACGACACTTTTGGAACTTCCTCTCAGATTCTACTAGGCTATTACACAAAAAGTCTTTACAAAGATTAGGAAAATATCTCTCGGGACAGTTTGAAGCTATGACTTCTTAAGTACAACTTTTCATTAAGCGTGGACATATTTCCATTAACAATTATTACAATCATTGGAGAGTTAGTTGAATAGTACTTTAGTATAATCTTATTTTGTTTACATTAGTATTAATCCCAGAAGTTATTAACAATCTTATAATTAAAACCCCAATTAACATTTTCTGATTCTTGAACTTAATTATACAGCTATGCCAAAATACTTAGATGAACCAGTCTACTAACTAAAAGAAACCTCAATAAAATTTATAAATCAAACCTGAAAGTTCTACTTTAAATTCAACAAATACCAACAGCAACTAGTGTTGTATTTGAGAGATGATAATCCAAAAATAAATCAAATGATTTAAAAATTTTTATTTTTTTATTTTCGGAAAATAATTAACATTTATTATTGTCGGTAGTAGAATATTTGGCTTTTGGTTTTACTATATATATTACCTGTTGTACATTTTGTTCTCTTCGTTGTAAATAATATCAAAAACCTTACCAGATAAGATCGGTTATTCTTATCACACCTGGAATAATACAGGAACAGTATAATAAGATGGTAAGGCCCTGGTGGTCACTTTGCAAACCAGTTCTAAATTTGAAAATGGAAGCAAAGAGCGTGAATCCAAAATTAAGATGAACCCTCGCGGTTCCTCCAGAATGCAATGAATGCAACTATGCAATAGTAAAATGAAACTACTCCCCTTGGCCTTGATAAGCTTACTACAAGCAGTTTTTACTACTGTAAGCTGTACTCTCCATAATCTTGAACAACACCGCTGACAATTCGACAATTCCACTTGGCTGCTTTGGAAAAATGACTTGGCTCCTCGCACACTGTCAACGATAGGAAGCTGGGGAATGAGTCCAAACAGAAAATGAAACACAGTAGCACTTCATACTCTGACTCCCACTCTAACTCAGGATCTGATCCCCAATGGTAACATGATGGTGATCTGGATGGTCGTAGGGTGAATTCTTCTGCCGATAATTATGATAGTTACAATTATCAAGACCAATGACTTAAAGGGTGTAGTCGGATAAGATGACACTTAACTAAAAACTTGTAACAAAAGTCTGAAACAAATTTCAGTAAACAACAAACCGACTACTTACAGCGAAAAGTGACGTCAGTTTCATTCATATTTTAGCATACTTGCAATGAGAATCTGCAATAGAACGCCGAAATATTGATAGAAGAAATTATAGTGAACACGATTGAAATAGTGGAAGAACTAGCAGCGGTACCAAAAAAAAAGAAAAAATAATGAATTTAAAATCCTGAAAAAATCAAATTTAAAATATGATACTAAATGTAAATATTGAAATGGATTTTTATTGTTTTCAGATTTTTACATAAATATTCAGCTACATTTCAAAAATTAACTTGAAATAAATTTATTATTTCTTTAGAGTTTTGAAAAGTTTAATGATGACCGAATTAGCCTGGAAACACAACTTAATTTTCGCACCCTGTACGATTTATTCAGAAGCGGCTACATAATAAATTGAATAAATCCCCTCGAGAAGTGATTTAAATCTGCAGGGACTATAAGGTAAGGGGAAAGCCGGATAAGATGGTGAAAAGTGCCGTTGGACCAAATTAAAAGTCTGACATGCCATTCGATAGATCGCTAAAAGCTACCATTTCAATGCTAGCTTTAATCTCCTACCCCAACGAAATTTTAAAAAAAATTATAAAATGGAACTTCACACTGACGCCTCACTATTGATATCATTCAATTTTTAAATTTGTTTTTTTAAATGACATTTTATATCTTTTAGCATAATTCAGATTCTACATAAAAACGAAGCCACTTTTGTTGGCATAGACTTGTATGAGATCCCGAAGGTTACCCAGTGCATGGAGATATTGTTTTACGATCTTAGAATGTATTTCTACTCCTTCTAAGGCATTTAAAGCCGCTTGGCTGTCTGTCATGATTCAGATTCGCCTACACGTATAATAGTCCCTCGGTATCATTCCATGCTGAAATTGAAGTTACTTCTGTCTGGAACATAGTAGGATGAGAGCCCAGGTTGATGTCGAAAGCATCTCCCGTTCTTCTCCCGCATTTACCTCCTCCAGTACTTATCTTTGTTTTTGATCCATCTATATACCAGATGGTATTATATCGGCCGCCTAGCTCTGATATGGTTTCCTTGCCCCTCTATGTATTAATCCTCGGAATGGTTTTCGGAAGATTCTCAGCGTGCTAGTTCTGTCCGATTGGATGCTGAACATGTTACTTTTTATCAAGTTAAAGATCATGGAATGGCACCTCTTTTTGGGATAATATTTGCCAATCTGTTGATTGTCAGCCTGTATAATGCTAGTAAGACTTCTGTTTCCACCACTAAGTGCAGTGGATGCAACCCCAGAAGAGCTTCCATGGCTGCGGTGGGCGTTGATCTTATTGCACCCGTAATTCACAGGGATGTTTATGCTTTCCCTTTTCTTGGCTGATTGCCACCAGTTTAGGGCCGAGCATGTTATTGTAAGTATACACCTCGTCTCTTGACTTCTTCCTCTATAGAATCAAAGAACGTGTTACTAAGCGCATCAATAGTGCATACTTTATTTGTTTTTTTTTCCTTTCAATTATGTCCAGAATACCCCGAACATATCTAATTGACATGCTCTCCTCACCACTGTCGACTCTCCTTCTCAACTCACACTATGCCACTCGAGATGCTCCTGGTATTGTTTGGTCTTATAGTCCGGGAGCTTAATAAACAATTGAGATAATTTATTCTTACCGCAGAATCTTTTTAAGTTCTTAAAAACCTTTGCAAACAATGTTAGGTTTATGTGGTTTAAAGTCGATATTACAATTCACGCAGACCGGCATGTTGATATTTAACACATCCCTCAATAAGTTTGTAGGATGACTAATAAAACAACAAATTTTAGGCAAAATTCATTTCAAACAATCAGTACCGTGCGCATCCTAAAATACGGAGGCCAAAACTTTACCAGCAGACATTTACGTATTTGGTCGCTTTGAACGGTTTTCATCCTTTGCTGTCCAACGAGCTGACTGCCGCTTTGACTCTGAATGTGTAGTGATGGATCCATATCTCATCCATTGTCATAAACCAGATGAAAAAATTAATTTTATTGTACTGAAACAGATCCAAACAGTGATCTGTTTTTTTCATGAGGAATACACCTGCCTTCAGATATCTTTAAGATGTCAATTATTTCATGAAACTTCAATTTACGATCGGGAAAAACCATTTTGTGGAGTTTTTTTGTTTTCTGGAACAACACCCGAATTTGGGCGACCAGGGCGTTCAGCACCATCGGTGTTTGTACGACCAAATCTTAAACGTTAGACTGTCTTAATATTGTTTTAAGGATGATAAGAGTGGCGCCATCTATATGTCATCCTACGAACTTATTGAGTGATGTAATAATATTATACGCTGATAATATAATCGGAGATCGAACAGGAAAATAGAAGAAAGTAAATAGAACAAATGAAAAGAAAGGAAAAATCTGATAATATTCAGTTTGTCACATTCACCAGCACCTCAGCACGATTATAAAATTATTAAAACTCACGCAAAAATCTACTAAAATAAAGAAAGAAAACAAATGAACTGCACCGAGCGTTAAACGAAGATTTCAAATTTTGAAATTTTAATTTGATCTAGAGGTGCTTTTTGCCATCTTATCCGGCTATACGCTTTAACACCAAAAAAATGTATAAATTTGTGACAACATGCTTTTAATTTATATAAAAGCTAATGTATAACAAGCAAAACATTTGTATAATAAGGGTGAAGTTATTGTTGAAGTCGCGTGTGTTTTGAAATCAGATACCCACGTCAGTTACTAAGGGCCAGGCCTTAAAAGAAAATAAGCAATCGTAACATGAACAAATGCCGTAAATAAAATAATTTCGAGAGCAAAGGCCGAGCAGCAGAATGCAAGAGCCTGAATCTAGAAATAAAACTTTCGAAATAATATCTGATTATTAGTAATATACTACAGAAAAATTAGTAAACAACTTAATTTTGTATTGAGTATTTTCAAAGATTTGTAGCTCCTACGCAACATACGAAAATTATTTATAAAAGTTCATTATATAAAAAAAAAAAAATTCGTTTGAGTTTTTTAATTACATCTCGATCTTTGTTAAATATATATTAAAAGTAAATAATTGTTTGATGATCGTAGTTTAATTTTATAAAGTTTAAGTTTTAATTTAAAGATATTTTGAGATTAGCAGGTACATCAAAGATCTAACCACTTAAAATAGCTATTTAATTACTTGTTTCTCCACGGGGTTTATTATCTTTATGATCGCAAAACAGAAATAATGCTTCTCTAACAAACAGACGAGCATTAAAAGCAAAGGAAGAAACATTACAAAGAGATCGTGATATCGTATTTTAACAAATAGTACTAATTATACAACCCTGTCGACAATACACAGAGATGCAACTTCTTCATGTTCTGCATTTAATTGCAGCATTATTATAAACGTACTACTATTTATTTACATACAAATGTTAAATCTACCAATTAATTATTATTATTAAAATACTTTTAAAAATGAAATTTTTCTTTTTTAATTTTCTCAAATTACTTTTCTTTGTTAGGCTAACCCGATTACATTCCACCTGAGAAAACTCAATTGGATTGAAAAAAGAAATAAATGCGTCCTTAGTTTTCGTGTAATTTTCAATCTTACCTCCCCCTCTTTTATAATTTCTCATACCTCAATTCATCTATTTTAATGTCCCTAAACGTATTTTTCATGATGTGAAAACCGTCGGTTTGATAAAAAAGCACATAATATGTTTTATGTAGATTATATTAGCAAGTTTGCTTAGAAAACCATTTAAAACCGTCTTTACTATCTTCGTCGGTGATAATACATGCATGTGTAAATAATTTAACACAAAGTGAAAATGCGGTAAAAAATTTAAACAGAAAACGAGACGTGACAACTTACAGTCCTACGCCAAGTCAAGCTCTGACGTTAATATACTTTTGTAACTCGCATTTTGTATTATAAATGTTGAGCGCTATGTTTCACCAAATAAATATTCGATCAATAACTGTTATTCTTACTTCTCAAGTTTATATAAGAATCAAAAATGTTTTTATTTACTATATCTAATAACATTGTGACTTGCTTCTCAGAATTATTTGAATATTCGTTTTCTTCTAGAGAAAATTGAAAAAATCTTTGAATATAAATTATAATTAGATAACATAAAATAAAATTGGAAAGTTAATTGTAGGAATAAAAATTTATGTAACGTTTCTAAAATTTGATTTTCACGATTGGGAATTTTGATTTATTATGGAAGATGTAATACGCTAGATGAAAATGAAGAAAGCTTTCTGATAATTTCAAATATTAAACTTTTGATTACTTTCATGGAATCAAAATATTCTGTTTGCTTTATTTGTAGTATTCTTAAAGATCGATTGGTATCGTATCAGTTTCTTAATACTAAAGTTTGTAGAAAATAATAATTAACATTTAAAAACCTCATTACATTAAAATTATATTCTGTGGAATATACGAATAAACTACTTTATCTAGAGGTAAACCTATGCTAAAAAATTTGCAAGTCTGCAATTTTAAGTTGTCGACTATACCCGCAAATAAAAACTAAGACCCACAGTTTAACGTGGAATCCGAACTATGACATTTAAATTGAGATTATCTGTTTTCACACTACTAGATTTTACACCCAACTACGGATTAGATATTGGGGTTTGCTATAACTCTTCTACCGCTGAACAAAAATAAGTATTACTGCCTTTTCAGTGGCGTAACTATTGAAGTTCTGCGGATTCAGAGAAAGCTGTTTCCAAAACTTGGAAATGGAAACTTAGAATATATTAAGACAACTGCGTTTTTTATTCGTGCAACGAAGGTTCTATTTTAGTACGGAACTCAGATTTCGCATTGACTCAGTTACGCCACTGTGTCTCTTATACGAAATATGTCGACGTGTACGCTACGTGGGTCTTAGCAATCTGAATTTCATTCTAATGCATGCGGTTGCAGTGGAAACATTGTTCGAGTTCCTGAATTATCAAGTGCATTTGCTATCTGAGGATTGTAGTAATTCACTCCTGGCGGTTTCCCAACCCCCGACATTGGGAAATCTTGGATCCTAGCATTCGAATTTCGTCATTTTCAAGTTCTGTCGTGCCCCGGGGGATTTTTTAAATGAGTTTAGCGCTTGTCAACAACAACAATGCTGGTTTATGATTTTAATGTTCAATAAAATGGTCATTCATCAAAAACTAAGAGTTTCAAATTTTCAGCTACCACTGAAACGATTAGGATTAGCAAAATAAAAGTTTGATATGCTTAGCTTACACTTCATTACAATATTTTTGAAATATTTCGTATTTTTTAAATTTAGATACATTTGTAAACTCTGCATCCTCTGACATCCTTCCAGCTAATGATGTGCAACTAATGTGCTCGTGTATTATCTTTTTTAGAAATAAAAAATGATTACTAAAACCCATATTAAAATATAGAAATAAATTACAAAAAACTATTTCCTCTCTAATTGTAGAGTAAGCCAAATGTGACTTATCTCTAGTTGAATTTTGTTAGGACAACTAGGGAGCTCAACGGAAGCAAAGCGTGGCAAGGGTGGGACAACATTATTACTAATATCTTTTCACCTTCCTTTTTAAAATCTTTTTGTTCCTGCGCCACCCTAGTGTTGTATAGGAGACATTATTTTGTTTGGCATTATTGATTAGGCTGTATGAATTTTTGTGAAAACAAAATAGTGAAAGCGAATATTATACGAGTATAATAATATGTACAAACTGATCGCTTTTGTCTCTTCGATTACAATTAGGCGAAATAAATTTACATAATTTAATTACAACTTTTTTGAACAGTTTTCAAATCTGCTTAAATTAAATATTCATGAATTTCATTGAAAATCGTCTCTTAAAATTGTTAACAATGAATGGCGCCATCTGTGATGGATCGGCACAAGTAAAACTTATCTTTGACTAAGATAAATTTATTAAATAAACATATGTTCATTTTATACTGAAATTTATATATTTTGCACTGAAAAATATGTATCTAAAATAAAAAACTGATGTACTACAAAAATACCAATAACATGACGCATACAAAATGGCGACAAATTTATTATGCGTTCTTTTTAAATAATTTTATTGATTATTTTTATTAGACAATATTTTTTTAGAATATTTTTTATGAAATTATATCAAATAATCTTTTTGAAGAATCTGTTGTTCATATTAATACTTGCTGCAATTGCTACACTGAGAGTTCATGGGATTCCCCGGGATACAAATTACCAATCCCCCAATTTTCGGTATCTCCTACATTCTTTGCAAACCTTATGAATACTATCGATATTATTATTATTATTATAAATATATACTAATTAAAAACCAAAAAATAGGGTGCAGTACGCTAACCGGGTTAGCGTCATATCATTTAATAAATTGTAATTTGATTTTTTCAGTGATTTTTTTAATGAATTTAGCTCTAGTCAAAACGGAGCGGAGGGTGCGGAGGTCGGTTTTGATTATCACAACCACTGCAAATCTCGGATCTATCACGTTTGAGTACTACAATAATAGAAAACCATGCATCGTCATTGCAAGATGTGAACTGTAAATAATTAGCATTGAAAACGACCCATATAAGTAAAACAAATAATATAGTGAATTATAATATAATTGCTATTGATTTTAAAAAAATTTAAATGGAACAAAACACGTTAAAAATAATATATAAACCTGCTTTAAAGTTTGTTTCTAGCTACGGTCCTGTCTGTCTTGTAATGATAAAACAGTTTAAATCGAAAGCTGATATTCTCCCTTGTAACGCTCAAACAGTTTAAATCTGAAGTAAATCTTCTGTCTTGTAACACTGAAATAGTTTAAATCGGAAGTATTATATGTCTTGCCTTGCAACGCTGAAACAGTTTAAATCGAAAGCAGATATTATGTCTTGCAATACTAAAATAGGTAAATTGGAGGCGGGTGTTCTGTGTTGCAACGCTAAAACAGTCTGTCTTGCAATCCTAAAACAGGAAGATTAGTGAGATCTGTCTTGAATACTAAACAGATCTCAGGTTGGATATGAGTATGGTTTGTGGATGAGAACATTAGGGAAAAATTTTCAAGCTTCTATTAAAGGAAATTAAATTTATCCGTGGATTGTAAGTTTTATACCAGGTATTAAAAATATCACGTGTTTGACTTATAAATTTAAATTTTTGCAATCATATAAGTTTGTGTAATATGAAAGACAAACTTTTCTATTTCTTTCAAGTAGATGGTTGTTAAAAGAATAATAGTTAAATTATTTTATTACTTGCAAACTGAGAATGTTGGTAGGTGTTATATAAGTGGCTCTTAGGAATTAGTAATAAATCGTAAGCAATCGCCGAAACTGTGGACAAATCGATGAATGTAAGGCGATTAAATAAATACAGAGAATTACACTAGACAGAAACTGAAGCCATAGCGCTATCAAATGAAGATCTAAGGTGTAACATGTAACAGTAACGACCGCAATATAGTGAACAGGCTAACGTGTCTCTGAGTCCTGAGAATTCTTTATCCCCCAGCTACTGTGTAAAACAGGGTACCACATTACCTGCACTAAATGTCAGAATTTTCTCCAGAGACCTGAAACCTTCATCCTTATTCAACCACAGTGTAAACCAACTGAAATTATTTGGTTAATAGATGTAACAGGATAACAATAACGTAATTAAAACAACGATGCAACATTAGCAGTTAAATAATTCGTATAGCACTTAAAAATGAATAAAATAAATACATTTTGATGTAAACACCTGTATTTATAACAAGTCAGACACAAAGCATCGTGCAAACATTAATTTAGTATTAATATAAGGTAGATGAATACGAGTATGGTTAAAACGCATAATCGGTGTGATCGATACTTTTAAAAGAAAAACTATTAAAATATTAACAAACAAGGGAATTTCAGTCTAATGCACAGATTTTTCTTGTAAAGCAATATTTTTTTAGTAAAAACACGGTTTCTACCTATAATCTGCAGATCTCTCATTTTAAGCAATTTTTGCTATAAAAAAATTCCTAACTTATAACCTACCCGCAGATCTCTCTTTTTAGGAACTGTAAATTTTATGTTTGGGTATAAACGTCTTTACACCGAATTGGCTTATGCCGTATCGCTTTCGTATATTAAATAAAAAAAATTGTTTAAAAATTTCAAAACTTTAATTTTTTGGTGAATTTTCGAATTAGATTATTTAATAATTAATCTCTATTTTCACCCCAATCCGAACCAGACAACATATAAAAAATTTATAAATGTTTTTGAAACTCTGCAAAAATTTTTACAAAACTTATGTATAAACTTTGTACAGTACTCCAATAATGTATTTAATACTATAGTCTTTATATTTTTGATGTTATATTTATAATCAAAGATCACTTTTGGGTACAATTTTTTTGAAAACATTTTAAAAGTTATGCAAACTATAACCGTAAGTTAAAATAGTATTCCTCACGTCTCCGTGAATTTATACATAAACTTACACTACATAATACAGAAGTTTTCACTTTTATAAATATTTCAAATAGCATTAAGGCCATTGTATTGTTTTGAATTATATATGTACCGCAAACTGTTCAAGTTTCGCTACAACAGCACAACAGTCACTTGCTTAACCGTAGATGGTCTGTACGCGTTAGCTAGCCTCGTTACCTAAAACGCAGTTCTCGAGAGCGTGGGTTTCGGAAAACATCGTGGATTCGGTTCCTTTTCATACTCAGATCTCATCTCAGCCAAATGGAAATCATGACGTTAAAGTGGACGCCAGTTGATACAAATAAAACTAAGAAGTAATGAAGAGTCGATTTATTGTATAAACAAAGATAGAAAAATAGTTGAGGTCGACATTTTTAATTAATTCACTAAATTAAGAGTAAAACATAAAACACACACATAATAAGCAAGTAAAGCTAGCACGTAATTGAAGACTATGTACTAGGAAACAAAAATTTAAAAAAATTGCAAATTTGAAGAACTGACATCTACCTGAAGGGTAAACTCGGTAAAAAAAAAACAGTTGAGTATCCCTGAAGAGGGTATCTCAACAAAACGAAGTTATGCTCTAGCAAAGATTAATCGCACACCGAATTTTGAATACTCGGGTTTATTGACTCAAAATAAAACCTGGCACACAGCATCATCAATAAATAAGTATATGCATATCTCTATCAGACTTACCCTGAATGCAGTACCACCAATTTCGCGACTCTGCAAGGATATTTCCTCCGTCAGGACCCTTCGAAATCAACAACATTACTTCATCATTCAATTGGTCTACCATCTAGGATGAAAGTCTACAAATAGAGAACTCAAAATAGTCATTAAAAAATCAATATGCCTGCCAGTTCCAAGACTCATCAAACTTGTAAGTGTGACTACAAATCAATTAATCTTCACGGAAGCATCTTCAAATCAAATCATCTGCATCAAAGTTGAGGTTTGACATCCCAAAATATAAAGATGGTAAAAATGGCTCTCCAACTTGAAATGATATTTTGACCCATCTACGAAGGGGGCACGGTGAAACAGCAGACGGCGAAACAGTGACGGTAAAGTTGTGACGCCAAATGGCGACAATAGTATGTTCTGAATTTGTATGTATGTTCTGGTGCCGGTTGTGAATGGATTAATGTGATTAATCTAGAATTTGTTAGTATTTAGTTGGCACGGTTATGGTCTAATTACCCTAGAGTGCGCCGCCTATGCTTTTTGATTTTTGTAAGTGCAGTTTTCGGTTAATGTCGATCTTTTAAGTATCTTTCCTTCATAAGTACGAAAAGATTTCTTTAAATATTCAGAAAGAGAAAAATTTAAGCTTTCTTGTGAGGTGAGGATAAATAAAATGAGCCCAAAGGTTACTTTACAATTTAATTTTAAAAATAGACTTTTTGATGGAAATTTTGAAAGTTTACGTTCATGGTTGCTTAACTAAAGTATTCAGTTGTCGGTATTTGTACGCTGCGGTAGTCTTAAAACTGATTTTAAGTGGGGAGAGCGCGTGGTTCATTCACTGCCATGCGGTAGCCGCGGAAACATCGTTCGAGTTCCTACATTATCAACATTCGAATTTCGTCATTGTCGAGTTGCGTTGTGCCCGGGCAAGCTTTTAATGATACAGTAATTTCCAAACGCGAACGGAGGGTGATGTTTGAAAGTCACAGCCACCTCCACGTCTGATACAGAGGTCAAATACATTAAGAAAATATTTTTTCAAATTTTGGAAAAATTACTGGACCATCCACAAATTTTATTTTTTATATCTACTATATAGACAATTACCTACTACCCAGTGCAAAAATTTCGTCGAAATTCAAAGTCTTAATACATCAACCGACCCCGGAAAGGTAGTGAATTAAAGTTTCAAAATTTAATTTTAAAAGATTAACTATAATTTAATGAAAATGTTTGTTTAGGTCTATAGAAAGCGAATGCATATGCTAATAATTTATACATAAATAAAATTGATTTACTAACTATAGATGTTCATATTTTTCATATCTATTTATAGTCAGAAATCAATAAAATAAAATTTTATAAGATTAAAATTGCATTAGGTTATCTTTTAATAAATTATTTATTAATTTAAGTGTGTGAAAAACGTCATATTTTTTTACACAAAAATGGAAAAAAGTTTATAGCCGGTATCTAAAGTACAAGAGGAAACCTTATTATCCGGTACTAAACGATTTATAAATATCGGGAGTGCAAAACTACTAGGTGTGGTTGACTTTGAGTGGTTCTAATTAAGAATTTATTAAGGGGAGATTCTAGTTAAATAAAATTCGGATAGGTTTGAATATGTAGCTTTTGTATTAACCTTATTGATGATTGAATTATATTTAGAAACTTAAAGGAGGAATAGAAAATGTAATCCCTGCTGCTTAAATCTTGCATATTTTCAATGTGTTTAGGATCAGAACCCCAGTTATGGTACAAAACACACGAATTAAAGTAATGTGTAATTAAGATTAAAGTGATTACAGAAGATAAATCTTTAATTTATTAAAAATAAATTTTTAATGAAAATTGAAAACTTTTTTATCTTACCTTTCCAAAATATTGTGCGATATGAAAGTAGCTTTTCTATCCTACTGCTGTAATTATATTATGATAGATTTTGATTGTGTCTTAAAATTAAGTGAAGTACATTAATTAAGTCTCGTTACCTGATGTAAAAGTGGTGGCCTCAATATACTCGGTTGTAATGAACGATTCAAAGGGGATGGTATAAGGATTACGTTATAGATAAGTAATGTTAAATTAATTTCCACACGAATAGAACTTACGTAATAAAAGAGTTTATCCATAAAATAACTATTAAGTAATGCATTTTTACTGCATGTAGTAATATAAAATCTTTTATATAAGGAAGGATTATACGGATGAAATCGACGATCTGAAATTAACAACGAAACTGAAAAGGATTCAAAGATAAACATCAGAGAGCAATAGAATAAACTTAAATGGAATTAAAATGTAATACGAATTGCTCGTAAAAACGACATTCCACTGCAAATAGCTATATTATAATTGTTTATCTGAAAATTGGTTTTATAATTTTTGTAGACGTAAATAGCGATTTGAATATCTTAAATCCATTCACACGCGTCATCAATCAAATGTTTTATTATGATAAATGTAATATATTTTAAAAGTAAAATTTATTTTTAGCTGCATAGTCAAAATTGGAACCCTCTATTTTAAAAAATTCTTTTTTTTAATCTAAAATCGAGCTTGAAAACCGCATGAATCCAGTTGAGGTTATTAATTATTAAGTCCTCATGTAAGTTTCCTGCAATTTACCAGAACTTCCTTCTAGGTAGAACAATTAATTTAAGTAATATTCATATTGCAGATGTGTTTGAGAAAGTTCGAGGGTCTATCTAAGTACATGCCATTTCCGTCTTCTATTATTTCAGAGATGGCCAACTTGAATTCTGCACATGTGCTTTTCTATGAAATTGAGATGTCAAGAAAATCCGATAAGCACGTGTAGTTGCCGTTAAAAGGCAGTAAAAAATAATTAAAAAATCTGACAATAATCGAAGATCACATTTGAAAGCAGTGAATGTCCATTCAAACTCAAATATAAGTATATTGAAATGCATCCCCGATTTTAAATTTAAATTTCATAGCTTGGCCATTTTATATTGAACCTAAGCGTTAGAATACTGACTGATCTTTTAAAGCCAATATAATGTCCTCCTTGCTAACGGATGACTTCAAGAATCCTATTTTTATCAGAAATTGGTACTAGTGAAAAGAATGCGTGAGCAGCATATTCATTGACACTGCAAAAATCTTATTTTGTACTCGGATGCCCTGTACTCCCTAAAAAGCTATATGAACTGATCCTGTACGATATTCAAGTACATAACCGTGACAAAATGCTTTTCAAGCTTCCCTTCGAATATTTTTAATATATCGTCTTCACATTTTATCGGGAACTTTTGGGTTTGATTTCCAACTTCCTTGTCCTCCTCCACTTCGTCCTTATTTGCATTGTCCTAGAAGTAACTAAAATATTTGTTTTTAATTTAATAGATTAGTGCTAAATCGTATTAAAAACATAAATTATATCTTTCCAAACCACATTTCAAAAACGTCGCATTTATTTGCTTTTACAATTTGATCCTGTTTTATTGTGCCATTACTTCTCTCTAAAAATCTTTACGATGTATAAGAAGCAGTAAACTTAAATGTTTAGAGCACTGAAGTTACATTTTGTACTACAATAAGAGAACAATGCTTTTCAAAGTTAATTTTGTTAAAAGAAGTTTATAAGCTTATTTGTTATTAATTAAATGTTTTAAACATAAACAAGAAACGTTCATATAGTTTTAGCAAGAACTTGGTTGACGTAAATGTTTTGTTCCTCGACTTATGATAATCTTAATAATTAAATGTTGTTCAACTTTTGTTATTCGCAACTAGTCGGCGAGTTTACACGTTGTCTAGCAAAGTTAGCTGCAAATTAAACAGTTAGTATAAATGACACGTAAACAATACAAATTTCTTTTAAAAATGTAATAAACAATTATTGTGACAATCAAATCGTTAGTTTGTTTTATTAAAACAGTTTAAACCCCCTGTTTATATTGCTGTGTTCTGTCGAGTGGCTTTTAATTTAGATTTTAAAACATTTGTAAATTTTGAATGCGCGGGCAGTTCCGATAATATTTAAGTTGGTAGGTTAATCCACCTCAGAGCTTGTAGAGGTTGGACTGATTTTTGATATACGATTGAAAATAATTTTGATTTAAATAACGACAATAATGAAAGTTTATACTTTAAAGAAAGTAAAACCAAAAATAAAGAAGGATAAGTTAGAGTGCTCCTGTAGTCGACTGGTGCAGCGATTATAATTATTAATTTAAAAAAAAAAATCGCAAAAATATCGCAAGTCACCCCCGTTTCCTTCGCTTCGTTTTTGCTAAATGTTCGCACCGCTCCGCTATTTGTCGTCAGATTTTGATGATTTTCGACTTTTGTAATCCTCATGATATTGGCTTTCCATTTGTTTAAGAAAAACCTCCATGTTTTCGATTCCTAATTTGGCAGCTTTTTGGGTTCCGTTGTGTTAATTTGTTAAATAAAAATTTAACAAACTGGATGTTTAAATAATTCACAACAATACATGTACACGTATATAGGATTACGCTCGGATTTTTTACCCAAATTAATTTTAAACAAATAATTCATTTAATTTAATATATTTTTGAATTGTAATGTTTTACTACCAGTATTTTACCATCTGAACCAATAATTAATATTTAAATATAACTTTATTTATTAATTGACTTCATTATTAAACTTCAGTTTAATTCAAATAACAAATTACTGCAAAATACAGCAAATCACTTTTCAAAAACAGAATATTTACAATATAGCATTTTAACCCTAACAATTCAATTGATATGATTAAGCGATGCTCATTATAGATTTAGATTAGTCATACCAGTTTAATATAATAATTTAATTTAATCGTGAATTGAAACATAAATCTGAATTGTAGTTTCTCGTTCCATATTCAATAAAATACAGATAACGTTTTAAATTAACAATAATGAATTTTATAGGCGATTTTACGTTTTACATATTATTTTTATTAATGTTTTCCAATAAACACCGTACTACCGCAAAGATATAACAATAAATTATTTTAATGCTGTATTATTTTCATAGTTTAATTAGAGCAAACGTTTTGCACTTATGAACCTTTAAATAAACAATGAACATTAATTACAAATAATTAATAAGTAAGTATTGATTTGGTTAACTGATTTTTGATAATGACAAAATTCACCGATGCGCATCTTACATGTCTTGCTTTGCGATAATTCCAGGCTTTCAATAGTAACCGACTTTTAGATTAAACTAATAGAACGAGAACACTGTTCACATTTTTGGAAATAAACAGGACCGGCTCAAGAATGGTCAGCCCTTCGACCTATTAGTACAATTAAATTAATCTAGACTACATCGGTACATCCCCGTGCATTCTTAAATCCTTGTAAATCCCCGTGCATTCTCATGAGTGTACTCCAAAAATTCTCCGGGGTTTACCGCTCGGGTAATATGTACATTAAAAAATATTAAAGAGGTGTTTATTAGCTTAGTAAGGTAGCCAAACAACTTGCTGTAACGATGAGATATAGATGACAATATTTTTTGTATTTTGCAGAGTCTTGTTTAAGTCGCTGTCAGTCAAAAACCGAGCGACAAAATTAAAAATGTATCGACACAAAAGCTGACTAAAAGGTTTTGCTGTAAAACTGATTTTATATGTAAAAAAATTGCTTCAAAATGTACCATTTATATTGCTGACATACGGGTGCCTCATTACACTTTTGAGAGTCACTGTATGTGTTTACAGGACAATGACCAGATGACCAAAAAAGTTAAAGTTTTACAGGAGTGCTAAGTAAGCTATCTGATACATCAGGAAAACCTGAAAAAACTCAAGTTGTACATAATTACAAACACAATTTGGAATAATAAATGTCCTTTTTTCTGTTTGTCTTTCTGTCAGCATATTATTAAAGTATCAATTAGTATCAATTATTAATGGATCAACTGATTATTATATTATTAAATTATTATTGAATTAAACCTGTGCAGCAGCAGAAAAACTTCGAGCAAGATAACCTGCTGACTTTCGGTCTCATGCAATACAAATGTCCACAAAGTGAAACAGCAGAACAATTTCAAGCGCGGCAACAAGCTAAATCTCAGTCTCATCCCAAGTAAAATTTTCGAACTGAGCTTGAGTCCACATGTAAAGCCGATGGTCTCCCTGGCTTGATGATTACCATCCATAATTATTATAAACAGGGTAAAATGAATTCTCCAATCCGGCTTCAGTAACCGTGGTGTCTAAATAAAATAGAGATATAAGTTCAAAGTTGATCGATCTTTTGTCCAGCAATAGATAAGGAGGCTAACAAGAGATACAGTAGAGCGTCGATAATCCGGATCAATTGTGACCGGACCCTATCCGGATTATCAAAATGTCCGGATTTTCAAAAAGAATCAAAAAAAGATCGTTTGTGTTCATAACCAAAAAAAAGCTTGCTAAAACGGTTAATAAATCACTTTAGTGGTTAAGTAATTGCAGCAGATAAAGAAAACCATTCATTAATATGAAGTTATAATGTGGTATTTTAATAAAAGTTTAGTAAAAATAAAAATATAAGAACACCCACGCATTCTTTTGTAGCGGTAAGACGACTAAAAAAATTTTTTTTCAACCGGAATTGAATCCGGATTATCGACGGTCCGGATTTCTGACGTCCGGATTATTGACGCTCTACTGTATAGAGAAATTATTCGGTTGTAGTATTAAAAATTGGAATTAACACGTTCGCGGACAACTAAAAATGGGGTGGAACTCAGAAACGCACTACTTTAACTTTAGCTATACTTGAAATATCTACACGAAAGTTATTCCCACTGATTTGCCATGATGCTCGTAAATAAATTTTAAGAATGTAAAAACGATCTAAAACATGAGCTGGAAATGCCAATTTGTCCCAGGACATCGAGCGGCATATGCCTCTTTGTCCCAGAATATAGAGCGGCATATGCCGCCTTGTCCGTGAATGTGTTAAATAGTCGAATAGAAAGGCATGGAGCCAGATGTGAGGCTACTCGACTAGAAAGTCACATCTGTCCTCCCTTGACCTTCCTAAAAAAATTAAGAGATTTTGAGTGGTTAGTGCGGCTTTGCGACCTTTAGGCCGCACAACTTGGGTAATCTAGTCCGAAAATAGTGGAGATAGCATATATTATATACTTATTTTTTTACTTTTGTTGTTTTTATGACTTTTATTAAGTCGAGAAACTGCAAAATGAGTTTAAAAATGAACGAAAAGAAAACTTGAAGGGTTAAAAATATGTCTGTTTATTCAAAGTAGAAAGCATAGATGAAGTTGAAAGGGTAACGTTGATGGATAGTTGTGCTTAGACTTAGATATCCTGAACCAATTGTCATATAGTTTGCCAAATGTCTTAAGTAGACAGATCGTATATTCACATCATTTCATAAAACTTTAACTACATAAATCAAATTTAAATAGAAATTTCAATAGTTGTAGCTTACGTGTAAAACAAAATTTATTGCTTAAGGGGTTATACGCAGTCAGGGTTTCTAAAAATTGATTTTTTTTTATTTCATATTCGTAATGTACATATATATTTTAGTATATGCACAGAAAATTTCAAGTTAATCTAAAAACTATTCTTGAAGGTACACACACTTTTGCAATTGTAAATCCAGTATGTGTAAAATGTCTTTGAAACCGTTTTACTCAAAACAACATTTTAAAGTCGGTGAGCAAGATTTCTCGGAAAAAGCTGAACCGATCAATCTCAAATTTGTACACAAGCTCAATAAATATATTTTTTTGAAGTTCATCAAAGAACATTTCTCGCAGATAAATAATTTTCAATTTATTAACAATTTAAAGCCAAAATTTTTATCAAAAACAAATTTTTTTTTGAAACGTTACCATTCTGTAAAATATTAATGTAGCGCTTATTCCTTTGATTAAACTGTAAATAACACCTTATATTAACGAAAACTTTTTTGATTTCTCATTTTGGATGACCCAATCCAGAGATATCTTGGTCGCCGCAAGACGCCTAGTTTTAGGAGAGCTCCTGGAGATCAGCTATAGTAGCTTTAATAATCATTATTTTTACAAATAAAAAATATCACAATAAAGTTAAAAGTTGCCACAATATGTATATAAATTTTTACGGAAATAAATTGATATATCTTTCCAGAAAAAATTCTTGAAAAATCGCGTTTTTTCGGTCTTTTGACTGAGTATAACCCCTTAAGAAAAATTAACTATACAGCATACTCATAAAACTTCAATTACCTAGGAAGATATTTCGTTTACTTAACTTCTATTTCAGGAAATTTTAAAATATCCAAATAAATTTGTTTGTTTATTATGCGCCAACTGTATACATTACAGTATCATCTGCGTAGATAACCAACAATTTAATAATTATTTTAGCTGATGAAGATTGTTATGGGTTCACTTACAGAAAATTAACAGTGTTTAGTTATTATTTAGTGACTATATACATGAACAAGAACTTACACGACCTGGAACAAATTATTTGGGAGCAACTGGGAATCGAACCAACGATTCTGCGATTTGAATCAAAACTAATTATAATGCTATATCAATTTCAATTTTCATATCATACAAGTTTTTCTGAAAGCTTCATTAACATATTGTTTATATTTTGTTGGTGTTCTATATTAAGTGCAGTAGATATACCATAATTTCTTGAGTAAAAGCGGAAAATCTACGTATGAGATTATAAATCTTCTGTTATGTTTTAATACGCCGAATATAAAATGTATTATTAATATTTAGAACGTAGTTATATATTAAGCAGCAATTTTGAAGCTCTTTTAAGATTTATTAAAAATTAATTAAATTAATTTAATTAATAGTAATCGGAACACAAAAGAAATTTTGTCTTGGCTTTATGTTATAAATGTGCAACTTATATAGTGAATAGAAGTTAGCAATGAATTTTGGTTGAACAATGCTGAACAAATTACTTTGTAAGTAATTTAAATTTGTTAGCCAATTATGTTTAAATTATTGTTAATAATTATAGGTTTATTATTATTTATGATAACATAATACCAATTAATATTATATATATTTATTAATTTTAAAATTACATTAGCCTTTAATTGAAATATTTAATTAAAACAAAGCATAATAATTATACTACAATTTATTTAACATTTTTCCTTTTTCTTGTATGAAGTAAATTTCGGCACTATTAGATTACTTAGTAAAAATTAATTAATTTAATTAAAAATAGCTTTAATGCAAAATTAATTTTAAATGCTGTTATAGTTATTAGTTCATTATCCAACCATGAAATGTATTTTGAAGTTGAGTGAACTATAACTCGATGCAGTGGCGTAACCAGAGAGGAGGCTATTTAAATTCGAGCCCCCTCTTCAAGCGTTCAAAATTCAGTATTCAATTATTAAAATTGTATTAAAGTAAGAAAGGGAGAAGGCCTTTCAAGGGTTTTTTTAAATATTTTCAAAAGAAAATTTCAGACACCTCCCTTAAAGAGTGATTATTGTTAAGGCAAAGAAAATATGTTACAAATAAAATAGGTGTTGCAGTTTTGATGCTGCAGTAAATATTAATTAAAATCCCCTTATAAAAGTGGAATATTTTTTTAACAATAAATAATCTTTAATTCACTTACACTGTCAAGAAAGCATTTGTAAAATATAATATAAAGTTTACGATTCTATTTTTCATTACTTAAAAGTTTACTCAAAAAATAAAAGTATCATTGTTACAACAATTTTTAAAAATGCTTCTAGTAGAAACTGAAGAAATAACTTTTTGACAAGTAATAAAACATCTAGAATGTAATGTCGGCGTTGATTGAAAATCTGAAATCATTTTTTTATGTTTTCTAAATACACTATTCAAGTCAGTTGCAGTCTAGTTTACTGTTTATTGATTGTGATATGCGTTTAATTTATTGTAGTATGACAACTTTAAGGAATATATAAAATTGGAGATTTCTTACTTCCTTTTCAATCAGATAAATCTTTAAAAGTATCGATTTACTCTTATCGACGTGATTTAACACCTAAACACAAACAAAGATCTAAGATTTTAATTTTGATCTTGACTGGAATGGTTGCTTTAACTCAGTGAATAGAAACCTTTTTCTAAAAGTTTAAACACACAACAAAAAAATATATAAGTGGGACAGGATTAAAAGTGTTTTAAGTTAAAAATCAATAATAGTAACTTACTAATGTGCAAAAACTTAAAACCGTATTAGTGTTTAAAATACACAGACCAAAAAGGATAGAAAAGGATGGATGCGCATATATTTAAATTCCAGAATATGAGACAAGCATATTAAAAATAACATATTAACAATGTTAAATTAATGGCTAAAACTGAAAATTTGCCCCTAATTGAATGTAACTTAATAATTTAAATCAAGCAATTGCATAGTTCGACAATGTATAACTCACGTTGAACATGTACAAATAACATATCCTAAGTACTAATTATCTACAAATAAATGCTTTACATGTTTGACAACCATCAGCACCTAATTGAAATGTAATAAATGGTACAACTAATAAATCATGACGTACAAATAATACAGACAGGTGCAGTATACAATATACATATTTGTTGTAACAAAACTTTGATATGCTTTACTTAAAATTTACATAGTATTACAATGGTATTACAGTTCTACATTTTAGGTAAAACTAATAATAATAGTTCGAGTCTCGAGATCGAATAATGCACCTGGTGAGCATGAGACTCTTATCAAAATTAAATTTTTAGGTTCACCTTCATCAAACAAAACGTATTGTAAAAGAAACAAGTTTTATTCAAAATTTTAAAGTAATCAATGTTGCCAATAAAATATTTTATCTGTACTTTAGATTTCACCTTAGTTAAATTAATACCTTAATGTTTCTGGCCTTGCCATCGATTGGCTTTATTGGCGTTATCCAGTTTCGTTCCATCTGGCTTGCGTCTCTTATTTAAAAGTACTTATTGCAACTAACTAGAGTCCGAAAATCAGATTGGTGGCACAAATAACATTAAAAGAAATTTTATACTTTCTTAACAATATAATAAACTGACGCTTAAACATAATTTAGCGATATAGATGGTAAGGTTTAGAGTTGTGGGAGTTGTGTACAGATTACAGTTGATAATAGTTCGCACACTGTGTATAATATATGTACTACAAAAATTAAAAAGATTTTAGTATTTTATACAGTGACGTAGCGACAGGTGGTGCGAGTGGTGCCGCGCATCAGGGCCCGTCACCATTTAAAAAGGGGGTTCTCCTCTTTATATCACCCCCCCTCTGAATTTTTCCCTTAAAAAATTCTCGAAAATTGTATAAGGATAAGGATAAAGGGTTTAAAAAATATCTCATTGGAATTTGTACCAGGGTCTGACTTTGACTTGCTACGTCGCTGATTTTATACTGTATATTTCAATCAAAGCTCTCAAAATAGATATCTAATTTAAATTCAAAACACATTTTTCGATACTTAAAAAAAAAATATGTAAGTGCAGTCTGCACATCTGTGTTTCTTATGATTTCTACATTTATATAATACATAGTACATAATAGTATATTCAAATTTTTATTCGAAACTATTTAAAAGACATATTTTGATAACGCAAAATACAATTCTTCCAACTTCAGAAAATTCCGACTTTATCTATTGTTTATTGTTTTAAAATATGTGATATGGATATCAACTATGGCGGTGTCGGTACAGTATCAAGTTCGGAAATATGATAAAATTTTCAAATATTTGATGAAACTAAAGAAATAAAATAACACTTTTTGTTTAAATAATTTAGTTCCCACAAAATATATTTTGAATTATTTTATATTTAATTAACTTCTAGCATTTTAGAAAATTAGAAAAACAAGAAAAAAATCAATCTCTTATATTCATTTTAACTGAATTCATTCTGAATTTATTTGAAGAATCTGGAGATTTTCTTCAAAGTCTTCAAAGCCATTTTGGCTAAGGTCAAGTTTATAACTATTTTTTTCTTAATGGATAGGGAATTAAATAACTAGATTACGCTTAAATTTTACGTCACACATTCTTGCACCCTATCTATAGGCAAGATCCAAACAAAAATACAAAATGAATTAAACTTACACATTTCAAAAAATAAAAAGTTAGAATTCTAAAAATAAGTAAAATTCAAAAATTTACAAACTGTCTCGCAACTTTAAATTTGTGCCCCCCCCCCCTGTCCTGTATGCGTGGCGTAATTTATGAATACCTCCTAGGAAACCTAAGAAGAGAGACCAAAGGACCAAAGACTAGAATAAAGTCTGGTCTCGAAAGTTCTACACCAAGCGATATTGTTTTCAAAATTTCGACATGAATGCCAAAAGACTGGCGGGGGTCTTCCTTGGTCAGTTTTTGCTAAACCTGGTTGAATTACTACTATTACATATGTTAAGTGAAAGTTTATCTAAAATATCCAAAAAGATAAGAAATAACACGATCGGTACAAAAATGCCGATTCTGCATAATTTAAAATAACAAACTAACAATTGCGATTATAATGGAATTTTCTAAGCAGCTAAGGCTGGCTTATCGCTTCTTGCGATAAATATTTGCGA
Source organism: Cantharis lateralis (assembly GCA_963170105.1). NCBI lineage: Eukaryota > Metazoa > Arthropoda > Insecta > Coleoptera > Cantharidae > Cantharis > Cantharis lateralis. Next base: position 21,791,290 of record OY720630.1, on the reverse strand, counting down.
AATATTCCCACACGAAATCGACTACCCTCGTTTATACATTTTTTGATAATCTGCTTCTCTGGGTTAGTGCTTTTTGAATAAATGCAGTGATCGGTTGTGCATAGTAAATATCTGGTTACAAATAAAGCAGAAAGTCTTTGCCACGTGTTGAGTGAGTTTTCTTAATTTTATCTTCACTCGGTCGGTTAAATCCAAGTCTTCAGAATGGAATACCAACTCGATAACAATAACGCCAATTTGTTTCCGTTGAATTTAACTTGTCCCAAGGTTGACAGAATTATTCCACAGCATCGAAAACTTGTGGTGTTGGATTTGGATAACACCTTATGTGATTTTGGAACAAATGAATTAAATAATAATAATTCAACTATACCAAGACCTTACTTACACGAATTCTTAAAAATCATATACGAATATTATGATATAACACTGTGGTCAGCAACATCCTATGAAGCAATCCTGATGAAGATGAAAACTCTAAATCTTCTCGATAACGAATATTTCAAAATTAATTTTATTCTTACTCGGGAACATATGGAATCTAGGTTTATGAAGTGTTGCAACAAACATAACTTGGTAAAAATTTTATTACTGCATTTTTTTAACTAATTTTTTAAATTTAAATTTCGCTTTTAATGCATGAAAGTTTTAATTTTATATTGTTTTTATATTTCGGTTATTTACTAATTTTAATTATTTCAATTTAATTGAATATTATATTTTTATCGATTTTTTTGTGTTGAACTACGTAATAGTATACCGTCTAGTTCCATATAGTTCAGTGACAATATTTTATACTTTTATTTAAACAAAGCAATTAATTTCAGACTAAACCTCTGGAAGCTATTTGGGACTATTTCCATCAGTACAATAAGAAAAATACCATTATTGTGGATGATACGCCAACTTATTTTTTTTTTGATGTTCTCAATGGATTACCTATTATCCCATATGGGCAGCACATGCATGGCGCGGATGATGAATTGCTACAAGTTGCCGATTATTTAATCAAGTTGGCAAAATATTGCAATGATTTCTCAACACAAAGTCATGTTAATTTTAAAAATTATAATCCAACTCGTTAATGTGTTTTACTTAAATAAGTATTTTTGAACAAAATAAATAATTTTGTATTTTTTCTTACTGTTGGATATCAATCATTTGTTATTGTTTTGTATAATTAGTAATAAGGTAATCTGTTGTTCTTTTAATAGGAATTTAATTTTCTTTTGCAAGTACATATTTACTCTTAGGTTTTATTTTTCGTATTTCGTTTCGGTTTTCATTGTAGTTTTTCCAAAATATTTGTCATATTTTTGTACATATCAATGAAAATCAATTTATAATAAAAGTGTTCGCAAATTTGATGTATTATTTTTTATTAATGTTGTCATGTAAGGAAACTGGAGATCGTTAGTTATCAGAGTAAGTAAATGCAGTTCAATTATTTTGACCACCTGTCAAATTTAAAATCACCCTGTACATGGTAAGAATTCTTAATTTCCATGAAAAGCAGCTATCAACAGGGCCGGCGCTAGGATATTTTATGCCCTAGGAAAAAATCTATCAGTGCCCCCCCCCCTTTACATATTTGTATTTTATGGGCCGTTCGATGTTTTGCGGTTTTGAATTTCGCCGAAATTTTTGCACTGGGGATTAGGTAATGGACTATAAATATAGTACATATAAAAAATAAATTCTTACATTATTGCATTATATTATCCAATACCATTGGTCACTGACAACAGGCAGGAGATGGAGACTGTGAGAATTACTTAACGAACTTTTTTTATATTACTTTAACAAAAATATGTAAATGCATAAAAAAAATTGTTTTTCTGTAACTCGAATTTTATTTGTCGTACAATGGAGATTCGACTTGGAAATGATGGGACGATGGAAAATCGATTGGCAGTACGATTGTTACAGGTAGGCTGCAGCGTGTTTTAGAGCGGGGACCGCAGCTCAGTGAGTTTGAAACGAGCGACTGTTCACATCGATTAAAAATCTGTAATTTTTGAGTTCTGCCGGGCTTCAGGGATTTTTTTAATGAGTATGTCAAACGCAACTACGGCTAATCTCGGATCCATCACGTATGAGTATTACAATAATAGAAAACTCTAATTCTAACATATTTTAGGCCCTAATAATAACCTGGGCAATGTGGATGTCATTTTAGAATCTCTGGTTATACTTACAATTAACAACTATACCTACAGCGTATATTTTCTATATTGGTAAAATCAAACGACAACAACATTGGAAATATTATTAGTACCACAATTGAATAGAACCTACTAATTATTTACCCATATCGCTTTTTTGTGAACGTGTTGGATTCTATTGATGTTTCTTAAAATAGTTGTGACGTCATTCCATTTTAATTTTTATAAATATGAAATCAAATTTTTTTTTCCATAATTCTTACTTTCTGAAAATGTTTATTTTATTTATGAAGAAGTCTTGTCAACTGACTTATTGAAGTGAAAGAAAAAAAATACATTCCTACATAACAATATTTCTTAACGACAGTTTCATGTCCCAACTATATTTTTGTGACGTGTTTGGTTCATTAAGAACATTGAAAATCTCATTGAATTATTTGCAAAATCTCTTGAAAATTTTAGGCTTTTAAAATTGAATAGTTTATTAAAATATTTTAATTTCTTACTTTTATTTCTTACTAACACTTTTTATAATATAAAATTACAGTTACTATAATTTATATCACATCTGTTAAGAGTATCGATCTATAATTATTGTCCATAATTATAATCAAACAATACCTTCGTTTCATTAAAATCACAGTATCTACTAATAGCCATATAGAATTTCTTTCTTTAACTATTTGAATACACTATTAATAATCTATAATGATTTTTATATTATATTATAAAATATGATCCATTCCATGCCAAATCGGCAAACCACTGAACCCGACCATTTCAAATTTTACTAATTGTTTATTGTATTGTATGTAGTACGTATACCCATTTAAAGAAGCACTTACTATTTTTTGAAAACCAATAAATAGAAGTTCAAATAAATATTAGTTTGGAAAAAACTGTTATTGGCAAAAAGTATTGCAATTTTCTAACTTTTTGGAAAAGAATTTCATATACGTAAATATCAAATAACAAAATTTGCTGGTATAATATTAATATATTCAAGGAAAGATGTATCATTACTTCTGTCTGAAGTAAACTATATTTTAATGGATCTCTTACAGTTCATCTGTAAAATTCTAACCATTTCTTTTGGAACCAAAAAATCTAAACAGGTGCAAATTTGATTTGAGTACGGCATTGTCTGTAGTTATAAAAAAAACATTTTTACATAGAGCGCCAGTTCAAAATAGCGGTTATTTAAGATTTCCTCTGTTAAAATTTCTTAAATTATTTGTATCTCAGCTTCTAAATAGTACAATTTCAATTTTATACCAATATTGGCTATAGCGCGGTGAAATATTGCTGCAAGATTGATGACCAATATTGCTTGCTGATCTTAATCAAATATTGGTCCAATATTGTTTTTTAATATTTCGCCTTCTGTAGGAGTATTTAATTTAAATGTATTCTAACTGGCAAGAACTGCACATACCAAGGTGCATCAACAATCATTCTTAGGACCTTCGATTGGTACCTTTGCAGGACTTCAATGTATGAAATGGAAACTGAACCCCAGAGTTGTATTCCATTTGTCATATCGGCTTCAGTATAGACTTGTGCAATAGTAGTTTATTTTCAATTGGGAACCGACTTCTTCATCCCATAAGCCAGTATATTCTCGTAAGTTTGCAACCAAGCTGCTTTCTTTTAGAAAATATATCTTTACCCCATGTGAGCTCACATGGATCTAGATGTATTCCAAAATATTAATCATTTTCACTTTGTGACAATTGTTTTTCGTTTAGGAATACAGGCAGTCAAGTGTCCCTTCTCATGGTGAACGTTACTTGTACCGATTTGTTTACAAACATTTTTAATCTCTAACCTATGAAGTCTTCTCAATGAAGACTTGAAATTTTACGGGCGATAAAATATATTCGTTTGGGTCGTTAATAATAATTTATTATAATTACGTTTGAAAAATCAGAATTTATAAACAAATATAAACATTTTCAAAGAGAGTAAAATTCATTCATATAGCGATAAAATATAATAGAGCAAAAAATAATATTATCTCGAATATTAACAAAGCTTTCAAAAAATAATGAACAAAATATATTGTAACGTCATGACGCGGCGCGTGGAATGGCGCGTGGTAATCTTTAGACACACGGTTTTGAACTGCGGCTAAAACTGAGGTCAGAACTGTAGGTAAACCATGGAAAGATATAATATCCAACAGCATAGGTCGGCCAAGTACGAAGAATCATTTTCTTACTTGTCGGCTTATCTATTAAATAACATTCCAACAGATTATTGGAATTTATCAATAATGGGCTTCAAGAAGAAGTTTAAGGAGGAGGTACTGAATGGAGTCTTGAATACCCTCATTAACTACACGAAATTCTAAATCTAGGTTATATTTGTAATTTGTAGTTTCATATGTGATATAGTGATATATTATATATATATCACTATTTTGTTTTTACTTTCCCATTTACGTACTAAAGGAAAGTATTGTAATCGAGTCAAAAAAAAATTTTGAGTTAGCATTTTTTCCATTGTCTATGAGTCCATACAAATCGTTTGAAACCATTTTTGGAATGATGGCCGGATGTGCGTGTGTGTTGTGTGCGATTTTTTCGTCCTCGATTTTTTCGAAACGCGTGAACTGTTTTCATTGAAATTTTATATACTGGTTTATAGCAATAATCTAAAAAGCTGATTAGATTTTGGTTGAAATCCCTCCATGTTGACTCCATTTTTTCAAAGAATGAAAATTGTTAAGGCCCGGTTCTTCTTCCCATTATTATAGATAGTAATGAAATTAGTCTCAATCGAAAGAAATTTTCTTTGTGCGTCTAATGATAACCAATACTACATTCATATAGATGCATATTAATGCAGAATGACTTTGTTTCTAAAAACACTTTCATTGTTTTATTTATTCAAAATGATTGTAGTGATTAGGCCCCCGCTACCCCCCCCCACGCAGGGATTTCCATACGAAAAATATTTTATGAAATCTTCGGAAAACTGCCCCAGTTTTCACCATTCTTTGGAAATTACAACTTATGCTACCCTCGACCAACCGATAGCGCAATTAAATAGTTGTCCTTAAGCTACTCACCAAAAAAGGATGACATAATATTTTCTGCTGGATGGACCAGTGACAAATTGGCCCGGCGGCGAGATGGGCTCGCGGCGAGGTGGCCAACGGCGAGATGGCCGCGGCGAGTTGTCCCATCCCCTATTTATGGGGCTCTGAAAACATATGAACATGCGGAAAAGTTTTCTAACAGTAGTAGAAAAAATTGATTTCTTGAAATAATATTGAAGTTTGAAATAGCAATATAGCATTTTCAAATTGCGGCTAAAACTTTAAACGCCATTTTCTGAGTTGTTTTCTAGCAATGCAGTTCATCCATACGTTGCACTATAAATACTAATTTATTGTGTACAGACGGTGCGATATTTGTGATTATTACAGAATAAAATTTAATTTGAGTTCACATATACCAAGTGATTCTTCCCGATTTTTTATTATTTGAATGCGCGATTTAAGTCTTATATTGTAATAAATAACTCTTAAAAGTATTTTTAATGAACGTAAATCAACTAAATGTAATATGACTATTAATGGGCGTGTAACCCTTCTCTTTATAGTTGCGATGTTCCTACATCAGAAAAGTTTGCCCGCGGCAACGGTCTTTTCAAATAACCAGCCATAAAACTTGTAATGAGTGCGTCTCTGACCCCTCACTTACCTTAATACCAATATCTGACACCTGTTCAATGTTCTGTCTCTTTTATTTACAAGGTAATACACGCTATTACTTCTAAAAAAGTGTTTGATATACGCGAATCTAACTCGATGGAATATCATAAAAATGTGGAGGTTTTACTGAAAAGGTTTCTACCCTATTTTAAGCTCCCTTGAAAAGGTTCGATCAATAGACTAATAAATGTAGACCTAAAATGTCTAAAAATAGTAAGAACGCCGAATTTCTTATTTCAACATTTTTTACAATATAAAATAAAATGGAAAATTAATTAAAAAGTGAAGTTCAAAAAGCTTATACTTAGTTGGAATGCAACAATGTTTAAGATGTGTTCGACTCCGTCAGAAGATAACATTGTATAGGTAGTTGCCTTACTTTCAGCATACAGTAAATGTGTTATATATAAAAACAATGAGAAATTAATTAACTAACAAATTAAATGGGTTTCTTCCATTTTATATAGCTATATAGATACGTGCGAGATTGAGCGGGTTAATCGAATCTCACTGAGATCGTTAATTGGAATTGACGCGAGCGAAAATATCCATCCCTTAACTATTATGTACCACTATTCTATGGGGTTTTGTTTATTTTTTGTTTTAACGGAAACTACATAATTTTTATTTAATCTTATTCCTGCTGCAAAATTTATATACCTATAAAAAATTTAAATTGCTGAATTAAAAGTGGGAAATCGTTTCACCCGTAACATATCGACATATTCATTAGAAAACCGAGAACATTTTGTATTATTTTTTAAATCTTGCTAGAAAAACGATCATGCACTTTTGCTTTTAAAGTTAAATAAAGCTAGTTTATACAGGCTACCTAGTTTTAATGTACTTGTAATTTGAAATAATACTCCTATATGTATATGTAATTTAACTATGTAACTTTACAACTGTTATACTTTGCCCTATATTATTTATACATAACGATTTTCTTCCTTTTTATTTTATGATAATGGACAGTGTCACAGATATTCATATTTCATATTCACCACACATTGGAAAATTTCCAGTTGATACTATTTGCTTCCAGTTTAAAAGTTGCTATAGTTTAAAATTCTTGACCGACTTTTAAAAATCTATATTTTAGGGTGAAATTATCAGCATAGTCATCATTTTACTGATAGAAACTATTGCTGCCACGAGAAAAAAATATCCAAATTTCGAGCATTTTTGGAATTTTCAAAATTCTTGAGCTACTCTTAAAATTTTTTTATCGAGTTGATTTTTGAAAACGATTGTTAAAACTAACAAATTTTCATACAAGACTCGAAAACAAAAAAATAGTACTTTTAACGCCACTCTAATCCACCCATATGGTGTCCAGGATTTATTTTTGGTTTTGCGATGATATAATTCTAATCCGTCACCTGTTGGAAAATTTGGGGTTGACTAAATTATTTTATTAACATTACATTGGTGCGAGAAATGGTCTTATTTTACCCTTTAAATTTTGATTCCTGATGGGTGTTCTTTTTTTAATCACAATAGGAATATTTCCATGTGAAAGCATTTATACCAGAAGGATCAAAAATCATTCCAAGTGGAAGCCATCAGACTTCACAGATTTGCCTTTTTGTGTTCACCACCTTTTCCATCCCAGACATGGATTTACGTTTAAATTTTGGAATGTTACACCTCAGCTTCCGGATCAGATGACTGGATTATGAAAGTGTTTCCAGTGGAGAATAATTAAATTGGAATCACACTTACTCATTTATGAGTCCTGGAACTGCCAGGCATGTTGATTTTTTAATGAGTATCTTTTTTTTTCTATTTTGCAGACTTTCAATCCTCGATGGTAAACCAATAGAATGATAAAATAATGTTATTGATTTTGAAAGATCTTGACGGAGGAAAGTCACTTGCAGATTGGTAATATTGGTGGTACTGCGTTTAGGTTGCATGCATATACTTATTTATTCATGATGCTGTATACCAGGTTCTAATTTTGAGTCAATAATTTCGAGAATTTAAAATTCGGAGTGAAATTAATTTTTGCTGGGGGCATAAACTTCATTTTGTTGAGCTATCCTCTTCAAGGATACTCAACTGTCTTTTTGACGACTAAATCTGCCCTTCAAATAGATGTCAGTTTTTAAATTGACATTTTTTGCAATTACGTGCTAGTTTTACTTGATCATTGACCACGTTCTATGTTTTATTCTTTATTAATGAATAAATTAACCATGTCGATAATTAACCATGATATATAATAAATTCCTGATTCGACTGCCCCACAAATGAAAGTTTGATCCCAGTATTTGACCGTTCGGCTGTGTTTATCCTCGCAGACCTTCAATGATAATTAATCAATTTAAAACCAATATGGTTCTAACCAAAAGTTGCCCAAGTCTAGATAGACCATTATACAACAAATTTGCGTCTGAAATTCAAACATTTTATTTATTAAATAAATAAAAAACATAAAATATTTTGAAATTACTAGTAAAATTTTATTTTAGTATTTCCCTTTTATTTCTGCACGCCCCTGTCACAATTTCAAGATGTCGAACGGAATAAGTGTTATTTGTTACATATTTCTAAAAAACATTAGAAAATCTCCCACAGCTGTGAATTTTTAAACGCAAGCTACCACACTATAAATTAACTTTGTCTTTTTCATTTCTACTAGAATGAAATGCGCTTCAGGTCACATTGCTTGCAGTTTGCTCTAAATTGCTTGCTATAACATGATCTAGCTTCTCGATATTATTTTTCATTTTTCTAAAAGAAAATTTTAGTGTCTTCACTTCATAAATAATTCAAATGGTACCAGAGTCGTAGGAAGGCCGGATGCATTAGAGCGGCCGCACCCGGCGGCGAGATTTAAGGTCCCAAAATTTAAAAGAGTTTCTGTATTGTTCTTATTTGGATACATTATCCCTTAAAACGCCTTTCTCTTTTCAAAGCTTTCCGCTCTATTCTATTTATGTTCATTAAAATAAGTTTAAAATTTTAACATTAGAATAATATATAGCCAATATAGCATTGTTTAAAGAATATAGTTTATACTAGTTATAGTTTATGTTAAAGATATAGCTATCGATGTCTTATTTATGTTGTGTTTATGAACATCCCTTAATTCACCCAATATGATTATTTAAGATATTTTTTAATTAATTCTTAAAAGCAGTGTACATTAAACATTAGTGACTATGCCATTTTGAAACTTTCAGTAGCGTAGCCAAGCTACGAAAGTTCTATGCGGCGCTCAGGATATCCAGGGTAGGAACACCGTAGGAACGGGGTCTTCAGATTCCCGTTAATTTTATTTTTACAGGGGCTAGAATCTGAAGGTCCCGCACTGGAATTTAGATTTGCATTTATTTTTAACTTTACAATGCCCAAAAAAGAAAGTGCATTACGCCAGCTTCCCCCCCCCATTTTAAATTTTGGTTCGAACTAGTTTTATTTGTTTCTATTTCGTTTATACCTTCTTTATTTTCGTTTGTACCCATTTTGTTTTCCAGATATTTTAAATTTTTTTAGGGGAGGTTTTATGCCATCAGTTCCTTCTTGTTTAATTATATATCCAAAATAGTCTAGATCTAAAGTGTTTGTTCCTGTGTGTACCTTTCTTATTGTTTTTCTTCTTTCAATTGTTTCAGAAAATCAATTCCATATTTAAAAAACTTAAGTAATATTATCTGTGTTGCTGCTACTTGGTTGCACCTAACATGGTAGTGCAGTTCCGTCTTTTTACAATAATACTATAACACTCGGACAAATCTTGTGAAACTTTTTGCAACTGATGATGGGGTTAATTCAAGAACCCCGAAACTAGTTTTGCCTAAATACAGTTATTTGGAGTAAAGACGTTATTGATTTATTTATTTTATTTTAAAATTTCATTTTCTCAAAAATCATACTTTAATTTTAATATTTACATACTTTTCAATTAAATTTCTGGCAAAATGCCCCTGTTCCTCCGCTAGCCGACGCCAGGTTAACCAACCAGAGGGAAATAAAAAAATTATAATTTTATTAAAATTTTTACAAAATTACGACATTTTTGAAGGTTTGTAACGTCACAATTTATTAAAAATAGGTCAGTTTTTTACAAAACAAATCTCTCCTTGTAGTTGCTCCAGATACCGTAAAGTAGCATTTCAGGAAGTAGATTAGTAAGTATATTGTATTTTAAAAGCTTAGCAGAACTAATTAAATTAAAACACAAGAAAGTATAGCTACTTGAATGTGATTGGTTCTTACAAACGATTGTAATACAATACAACTAACCTTTATAATAAGGTATTATATGTGAATGATGCTATGTAACTCTAAAATGATTTTGTAGTGTAACTTCTTGACTTACAAAAATATAAAATACTATACCTATTTATTATTTAATTTAAAAATTATCTCTCGCTTATTCTGCGTAAAGGTATCTTTTACCCATAATTCAACAAGAAAGAAGTTATTTATATAGAATCGATTACGAGTTTGTTAGTGTGTTAATTAAAAAGATTCATTGAACCAATTATGACAAAAGTTCGAATTTTTAGTTTTGTTTGGATATTTTTTCTTTTTATACTTTATAGTTGTGCCCATTACGTTATAATGTTTTTCAATTAATTTTAAACTAACTTATTAAGCAGGTTTTGAGAACCTAATTATATTTTTTTATGAAAAAATATTTTAAAATCAACTAAAGCTTTGCTCAAGCAGTGTCTGTAATATAATGCGTTGGTTAAGGCAAGGTTTAACTGGATCAACATTTTGCGTAAGAGTGAGCTAACGTGCTATTTGGTGCTTTCTATCTACATAATCAGTATTTAAAATATTTCTACGTGGAAGAATTTAAAACATAAGCAATTTGACAGATGAAAATTACATTATAGATTGTAGTAATTACCGAAATAAAAATGGAATTTGTAGACTGAGATATATTATTCAAGCAGTGTACTAATTTTTATACAAAACTTGGTATCAGAGATCGTTGTTTATCAATCGTTGTCACAGTCCTGCTCTGTTAGAGTGGACCGATTTAAACATTAGACGTATTTACATATATGAACTTTTCTCTGATGTTTGCGTGAGTGTATGTACCTGCATAATGTATTTATTTGTGTGTGCTGGTGAGTATGGTAATCCTCGGTGTTTACTCTGTACGAGTTGTTACTCATTGGTATGCATATATGCACCACTTCTAGAGAATCGATGCTTAAAAGTAAGTGAGAAGTTCAACTCGATTTGTATATCCACATTTAAAAACTTTTATAGCAAAATTTGTTTAATAAAATGTGTTAGTTATCCAACAAAATATGACCAAACTTAAATTTAGTTTACATTTCTTTAAGATTTTGCCTAGAATAAAAAAAAATTTAAGGTTCATGCTCACATAATATAAAAGGTGCAGCTGTAATATGCAAAAGAGCAAAAAGAAGTTTTCTACTTGTGAGTGATATTGCTTTTATTCGGTTTTACTTTTTATATATCAGCATATAGGTGTTTGTTGGATTTTAGATCAACTTTTATTCATCCTTTTTATTATATCACATCGATAAAAATTTTACTTTTACATTTTGTTTTCTGATTGTTACAAAAACACTCTCCAAAATAACAAAAACTAATATTATGAAAAAAATTACTATTTTGTCAATTATCATCATTTTATTGTCAGTTTATCCGTTCCACCTCATATGGCCATACTAATCGACTTTATAGGTACAGTGCCCACCAGCTTAGAACAATATTATATAATTAATCACATAATTGTACTATTAAAGAGTTACTTCATGTGGCACCCACAATAAATTCATATACCATATCATCTAATATTTTGACTGCAATTCTTCTTTTTATTCCATTATCTCACTTTCTTCTCCAAAACTCCATATCAGCAACTTCTACTTTTTGCTTTCGCTCTTTGCTTTTTCTTTTTCACGTTTAAACGTATCTACGTTTTATGTAACTCTAGGTATATAACTTCATTAGTGAACTAATCGTACTTAAATCCGTAAATCGTAATTAAATACTTTTTATTTATTGTAAACCTCATATTCCCTTGTTCTTTCCACGGGAATCATATTCTCTTTCTTCCCTTGTTCTTCACATCTCCGTACTCTTGACATTGCCACATAAAGATGACCGTGGTGAAGCACCAGTTCAGGCAGATATATTCCTACTTAAAACAAATGGCAAGTCTGTACTTGTTGGGGCTAAATCTATGCGAGGAATTAAAAAGAGTCTCCTTTTCAGCAGGTTCAGTCAAGACTTCAGCGACGATTAGATTAGGCTTTAACGATTTAACAGTTAAGCGCGTCCCATTACAAAGACCACATTTAATCGCACTTCCAACCTTCAAATTCAATCTGTGTATTGGCATCCCCGAAGAACTTTGTTCATTTAAAAATTCCATCGGATAGTTTTTCCAGTTACTACCAGAATCACTACTTTTTTTTGTGAAGGAGATTCAGAGAAAAATATCTTACATAAGACACCCTAGATGTTACGGGTAGTGTCGGATTCTTACCGACTAAAAACCTACATCTCCTAGTCGCAGGGATGGGCAAAGTACGGTCCGCGGGCCATCTCCGGCCCCCAAACAGTCTCCGTCTCGCCAATGTCCATTCTAAAGTAGCAGTGTATGGCCCTCGGAAATATATTTTAACACTAGAACCGCCGGCCTTACATATACTTATTAGCGCTAAAAGGGGTCATTTTGATACTTTATTTTCTCATATGAACAATTCATTTTTAAAAGTGTCAAAATGGCCCCTTCGGCGCTTCTAGTGTGAACAGCCGCGTCGCGTCGGTACAAACAGGTCTAACACAGATACGTAGATAAAACTGCAAAAACCGCTGCTTGGGGTGCCAGGAGAAGTGTGGGTAAAGTACTATGACAGTCATTTGTTTTCTAAACGCGACCCACACGCAATGCTCACTAAGTAGTTCACTCGTGGCGTTTGTTCCTGTGAACACTGTGATTTACATTTTTGTTTGAAAGTTAAAACTTTAAAGAGTTGTAGAAGCATGGGCGTATACAAGGGGGGGGGGGGTTCAACCTCCCCCTTTAACCTAAGAAACAACGCAGATATTAGCCAAATACCCACTTTTTATGGTACGGATTCTAACCTGTTTATGAAATTTGTATTATCCATTTGATTGATTTTATTGGGGTTTAGAGCTTTGACTTTTTATGACATTAACGAAGTCACTGGCAAATGCTAGTTTACCTTAGTAAAGTACAGTGTCGAAATCCGCCCCCCCCATATAAAAGTTATACCTACGTTCGTGTGTACAAGTAAAAAAAGAAAAGTCGAATATGAGTGTCGAAAATTTTTTTTTTTAATCTGACATCCCCTTAAATTTTTTTTGGTTTTTTTGGCTCCCAATGAAAAAAGTTTGCCCACCCCTGACCTAGGGCATCACCGTTCACACCGGTAACCGCCTTAGCATTACTTCAGTGTGAGAACATTGTCCAGAGATCGAACTCAAACTCTTTCCCTTGTCGGTCTTTTACTTCTATAATGTGTTGAATTACTTTTATAGCAGTGATCCCACTGTTTCTGAGATAACTCCTATTGCAATTGATTTGATGGAACCCAATTCTCATTAACATTCATATTTCTTTCCCCCGAAACACTACTACTGTTCTTCTTATGCCTTCTATGTCGTTAGACTGGTACCCTGCTACTCCACAATGTCCGTAGAAAAGCTTGCTTTTACACTCTCTTGCCTTGTGCCCGCTCTCTGTAGACTTCAGACAGAGTTTCTCTTTATCGGGACCCGTGCACTGTGACTTAACATGCCCAGGTTCCCAACATCTAAAACAGCTACGCTCTTGCAGCCTCTTCGTGATTCTGCAACTTGTCCATCCGATCTTGATCCTTTCGTTGCGGCTTATTACATCGGCGTTAGGTTGCTCGCTCTATCACCGTCGCGTTTTGTAAATTTCCATAAGCCGGTCAAAGTGGTCTTACTTCGAAATCTTCAGGTTTTGTTCTAAAGGACTTGGTGATCGCTTCTTGTATTTCTTCTGCCGTTGTTATTTCGTCCATGCCCTTGACATGGAAGACTTTCTTTTCAAGAGAAAACTTGATGATACAAAAAGCAATTCTTGGGATGAAAATTGTAAATAATTTTATAATTTACAAGTTTTTCATTTTTAATATCTTGGGACGCGGAGACTTTTCTACCAGTACATAGAATGCCATAATAAATATTTATACCAATTTACAACTTATTCCCTCTCATTCAGATTCTCATGCAATAACTATCTAGTTTATTTTCTTTGCTTATGTTAATAGTTTTTTTAATTAATTTCTTACGCTGTCGTTTCAATTAATTTTTGTTTTTCTTTGTTTTATATAAACTCTTTCTGATTTAATTTTATTTTTTGGTAACCTGCGTTTTTCCTCATTTTCCAATATTTCTTTCGTTTTTCGTAATATTTATGATTTCTGTTTAAACACCTCTCTCAGGTCAGGTCTCAGGTCGTTTTCTAGGTACATTGTTGACCTTGTTAACTTATACTGTTCAGTATCTTCTTTTCTACTATCCACTATCTGATGACTTTTTTTTTCAATTTTTTGAAGCCCACTGCCACTCCAATTTAATCAGTGCTACGATTTCGTTTTTTAATATTTTTCATAATGTTATTATTCATTTATTTTCTTGTATCTTTTTAGTGTTTTTTAAATAATAATAAAATAAGTATATATATATTCTTCACATTACAGTTAAAATTCTATTATCTTAACGGTCTGTTAGTTTTGCTAAATATTATATCTTAGAATGCTGTTAGCAGTCGGAATTCAAACGAGAAATTCCACTTTACATGTATTATTTTTTGGAAACCATAGAAAACGAGAACTAGTTGATGCTTTTCACTGTATTTTACTATACAAAATGTATTTTTTAAAACAATTTATCAAAATCCTGAAAGTTTTTGCTGTATACAGAAAAATTTATGATCTCTAAAAGAAAAAGAAATTTTTATCATTTATTATATTTTAATTAAGTTTTAGTTATAACTCAAAGGCATAAATGTTGCAGTTAAATTAGTAACAATAAAATTTATCAGGCAAGAAAACAATTTTAGTTTCTCAACTGCAATTTAGGATAAGCAGGATCAAAGTGAAGCATTTGTGTTAATGTGTATTCCCTTATTTATACTAATTGAAATCTGTTATGAACAAAAACAAATAAGACGGAAAATTTAATAAATGAGAAATACAATGAAAATGAGAAACAAATTAATTTTACATTGTTTTTCCTTCGAGAATTACATGAAAATTATGTAAGATTACCAACTAAGAACGTAAGTAGGTATGTATAATCAATAGGCAAATGTTACATTTATAGTGCTAATTATACACTATTATAAAGAGATCATAATTATAAATAAAGGTTTATATTGGACTCTTAGAATTCAGCAAGCTAACTTGAGCAGCCGAGAATTAAACATGGAAAACCGCATTTACAGCTTAGCGTATGTTCTTTGCACTTCACTGTTGCCTTTACATCGCTAAATAATTTATATATTGCTATGTTTTGCCATTTCAATTTAAGGTTGTTTAATTTTGTCAGAAACCTTAATTTAAATTTTATTCTTATTAGAACTTTTTAATATTAATGTTTTTATTGAATAGAATTAGAAAATTACGGATCTCGAAAGGCGGGATCTTAGTTTTCAACTTAAATTTGGTAATAATTAACCTAATAAAATTTAAAATTAATTTAGTAAATGATGTAAGCATTACCACAGCTACAAGTGAACTGAAGCCGGCTCCGCCCACTAAAGCACGCTCCTGCATCTATTTACGTTGAACACACAGACCGTCAACAGAATGAGTCTTTAACGTACTTAAAGAAATCAATATTCAAATAAGAAAAATTTATATTTTATTTTATTTTAATGTCCTCTTTCAAATTCTACAAGAATTTTAGTGATATCAATTAGTGGACGCAGTTAACGTGCTACACCCCTTTTTGTGCAATAAAATAAATTTTTCATTCCAATAAATATGCCATCTTTAAACATAATAACCAAAATTAAAAAACTGCAATCAATTACAAATCTTCACATCTCCATCAGAATAAGTTCGGTCTGATAAAGAAAATAAAAAATCAATATTTCTTTAAATAGAACAAAGTTAATTTTTACAGCTTGTCAATATAATTCAGATATAGTGTCTCGGTGATATGTGCTTAAATTTTAAAAGCTGTGAAATATGAATTTATTATTAGATTTAATGCTTCCTCAAACCTGTAAATGTAAAGAAAAGCTGAGAGTCATATAGAAGTTGTCAAAGGAAAATTTATTATATAAATGCAATTTGCATAAATCTTAATGTTTCATTAAAGTATCAATTTCAATTTCTTTTAGTTAATATTATTCAATCAACTAGTCGCCTGATTTCTTGAAACCAATAATATTAAACTAATAATTTTGAACTCAAATCTATATATTTTTAAGACTTCGCGTGATAATTCTATATAAAATGCACAGTTCTTCTGTCAGATATTATTATAATTTTTCAGCTTATGAAAGTTAACGTCAAATGAAAATTTAAGATAACTGAAAGCTGAAATATTAGTTTGAAATTGTAATATTATTTTGCGCATCTATCTGTACGAACCGGACTGTCTGCAAGAGTCTGATTGAAAAGGTTGCTTTTGGAACGACTAAATATAGTAGACCTCTATTTGGGTGCAACTCGATTTCCTAGAACATGCGGCCTGAAGGCCGCATTATCTCTTTACTTTCCCGTAACGTTCCATTTTTTTTAAGTTATTTTTTTTTTGTTATAACATAGGATCTAATCTGAAAAACTGGCTTCATAATCCTTTGAAATTTCCTTGTAAGTCATAAACCCAAAATTTGGGAGCAGTAATACGAAGGGTATTAAATTAACAGATTGAAAACAGATGAAAAAGGAAAAGTAATTGAAAGATGAGACTGAATAAAGTGGCAAAAGTTGTACAAATGGCAAATAGGAAATCACGTATTATTAGTTGTTTTATCCAAGCTTTAAAAATTTAATTTTTTTTACAGAAATCTGAAAATTCAAGAATACTGAAAAATTTGGAGAACATAAAAAAGGTAGACAAAAATTACAAGAAAGAAATTTCTTAGCTATAAAGCCCTTCTTCGCCACAGAAATTTCTAGATGCACATCAGAAATGTACTTGTTCATTAATGATGCTGTATGCCAGATTTAATTTTTAGGTTACTATTTGGCGAGGTATTAAAATTTGGTATGCAATTATTAGTCTCTAGTATTGGTCGTTTGGTTATCTGTCTACCTTTTGTATGAATCCCAGTTCAGCTCTAGCAAATACAAATTAATAATTGCTAATTCCAAAATTGGATAATATGACCGAGCGGAAGAAAATAATCGCAATATAAAAAACTCATGATTGAGGTAGTTTTCTGCATTTGCACATCTAATTGTTGCCATTACAAAACCTGCAAAATTAAGTGTTTAATTAAATCTGAAGTTCTTCTGTAGAAAATAATAGAGAAAGCAAGAATTTACGAAAGTATGATATTGCATGTTGAAATTCTATGCCTAGGAATCACTGTCATCAGCTTATGTTCAAAAGTATTCTAGTATAACCTAATATAACAAAATAATAGTAATAATAAAATATAAGTCTCATATAACCTAATAAAAATGCCAAAAATTTGAATTAAAATAAGAAAAAATAATAATTTAAAAAATCAGATTATATTATCTCTATTCTATTCCATTAATATACATTTTTACTTTGAATCTTGTTAATCCATGCATGCGCATTTTTTATGACAATTAATTCTTTTCCTATTCTGAATTTTTTGTATTGCTCATGAGCTCTTTTTTTGAGGTATGAGAGAGAGAGAGAGATTATGTCATTTGAGAACCAAAGAAGATTCATTTTTCTGGTAGTACTTAACTTCACTATAGGAACCGCAACATTGAATATCTCGTAAAGTGATTTTTAAAAAACGTCACGTGCATCCTTAACATACATAAATATACATTGCATAACAATAATAAAATTATATAATCAATCAAATAATTAACATTTTTAAAATTATTTTCTTTAATATTTGATGCGAAAGTTCTCATGACATATGCAATAATCAAATGATAAATAAAACACCATTATAAGGTAGTAGTAATAATACACAAATTATTATAATTTAATTTGGAATGAAACTACTAGATAAGCAAACTACATAGTTAATTATTATATTAACCTTATTTATAATAATGTTGTATGTAGTAACTATTCATATTCAAATTCCTGAATTAGCAACCGCAATGCAATTGCAATATTGCAATATTGCCACAGCACTTTAATTTATTGATTATGTTTGTAACTATGTAACCTCCAAAATAATTATTTATAAGTTATAACAGTAGATCTGCAACATGAAATAAAAAATTTAAAAAAAGAAACGTGTGAACCTCATGCACATAAACCCACGAGGGAAGCAAAACTTCTTTAGCCGTAGATGTTATATTATTGCATATTTTTGTATTAACCGTATTCCAATATCACGACTGACTTCCTCGCCATCGTTCGTTGTTATCAAAGCCCTTGGCGTTCGGTCTCCACTCTTATTTCTCTTTTGTTAAGTTCCCTTATTGCAAAATATTTCGAACAAAATACGACGCTAATGAAGTTTCAGTTTAAAAATATTTTTTATAAGAACAAAGCCTGCTTGAAAGAAATGGCTTATTTCAAGGACTGTAATAAGCATCTAATTTAGTCTTAGTACTTAGTACAGTTTATGGTGGAAATATTGAGTTTCTCTTTCAGATCTTGATAAACAATTTTAGTTGGCTAAATTAATTAAAAACAGATTTAATTTAACTTTGAAACCGCTAATCAAAGTAACCATAATCGGAAGTAAACAATCTTTGCCTTGTAATTTGAGATTTAAAATGTTGAGGTATTTGGTGATATCCATAAAAAATGCAAGATCTCAACCAGGACTTAATTCTTCAGTAAATCAGTTTCCAAAGTAACGCTCTTTTATCTTCTATAAATTCCAACACCTGCTCTCTCAAATTGAAGAAATGCTTCAACATGTTGCCCCTGGAAAGCCATCGCACAACATAGTACAGTTGTAATTCTCCATATTTGCTGATTTCTTTTTCTAATAAAGCTCTGAATTGATGTCTGTGAATAGCTTTTGCACGTATGGAATTTATTCAGCGTACTACCGGCTCCATTATATCATCCAACTTCATGTCCTTTGTACACAACACTTCCTGGTGGATGATGCAATGATACAAAAATAATTTTTTGCAATTTCGGGGGTAAGGTGCTCACTTTAGACCTCGATTTGCGGGTATAAAGTGGTACTTTCCTGCCCTAGGACAAAAACAAAAGTTACTGCCGGGCAAAAAAGAAGTCACCAAATTTTATTATCAATTTAATTCTCATTTTTTTGTAACATTTACATTTATGTTTACTTGACCGTAATTTGTAATTCCAAACATCTTTCCGAAATCCGGTAAGTCCTCACCTTGGAGGGTGATGGGCTTCAAATCGGCTGTTTTGGGAATTCCTACGACTGCGCCGGGCTTAGTATTACCGAAAATTATATCGGCAATGTCGGCCTTGTTCTTCGTGGAGTTTTCATCCACCGTGCCTTTTTAGGACGTCCATGGTCGCTCCAGAATCGACTAAAGATGAGGTGGATGTCCTCCTCAAACAGTGGCCCGTATAAACCGATGAGTTCTGTGGCAGTGCAGAAAATGTGTTTTTACCAACACATTGGAAAGTACACTTCCCATTTCTCATAAAATCCTTGACGATTGCCACGTGATCGATGTCGTTTGTTTCTCCTTTCTTAATGACAAAAGTGTGTTCCATACCGGTTTTACATTTTTCAATCGTGCACAGCAACGTGGAAGAATCAACTTTATCCCGAGGGGCATCCTCGGGATAAAGTGAATTTTTTGGCCTGAAGATAATTTTTGCCCCCGGCTGCGCCTCGTGCAAACAAACCTTTACCCTCAGGCCAAAAAAGGATCACTTTATTTTCTTGGTGCATATAATGTACTATTCGATCCAAGTAATTTTGTGACAAAGCTACGCAACCATTGTTTTTCCCGGTCATGGCAGGTGCACCATCAGTGCATACAGATATTAATGTGTTCCATGGTAAACCTTTTGCTTCAACGCATTCCTTAATTTTCGTGAAAATGTCTTTTCCTTGGCTTGTAGTTTCTAGCTGGCTTTCATTCCAGTAAATCTCGAAATATATTCAAATGTTCATCAATGCAACGCACAAAAATAGCCAACCAATTCCCCGAAGGAAAATTTACTTGGCGCTAACTAGCGGGGAAAAGGAAGCAGGAAAATGAAAGTTGATATCAGTGCAGATGGGTGCTTTGATCTTTTTATTTTGTTGAAAGTTTGTTGGACAAATTAATTAAAGAATTTGTATTTTTGATTTGACTTTTGAAAGTCCGATTGAGAAATTTATATTTCAATAGGTACTTCATGTGCAGTTTCTATTTTTTTATTTCGAATTTGTGTGGATTTTTCGTAAGTAATTAATTAATTATTTTAATTTTATTTTTACTGGTACTCTTATGGTAGGCATAATTATTGCAACTTCCGTTAAGTCTTCTTATTTTTATAATGCCTGCAGATCCTGGTTTATTTATAAGTACAACAATTACACCTTTAAAGATCGTGCCACCATTATTAAAATGATATAGAACTATTACTAATCTTTAACTATAATTATAATAATGCATTTAAAAATGTGCAATTAGTATTTCTGCATACATAATGCAATAAAGGTGTACATAAAGTGTACTTAACTTGTACTAGCAAATATTAATAATAATTATACATGTAAAAATCGAAGGTTGCGTTACACTAAATTGCAAATATAATTTGTAATTAAGTGTACACCTATGTTTTCAGCGTTAGTTATTATATATTTTGTCTTACGTACTACACGTTTATTTTGAATATGCATTTATAATTTTGCTCGGTCATGATTATCCGACTTGCCAATGTGGGTCGAATTGAATGATTATAGATAATTTTATACCCACCCGTTTTACCTTTCTCTGGTGCTTCTTGATGCACCTTCACCTTTTAATCAATTCAATAAAATACATCTTTTCAATTACCGCAATTGTTAATTATTTTGAATTACACAAGTTTCACTTTTTATCCAATTTCTATTCATAATCTAATGATCAATTTCTAATCTTCTCCAAACCACGATAATATAAATATTAAACGAGGAAATCGTAATCATATAGATCCATTTTCTATTTTAATATTTCATATTTTTTTGTAAAAATTAATATTCTTCGTTGTTTAGCAAAAAACTAAATATTTAAATTGCCCAGAGCAATTTAAAATTAAATTTTTCATCAAAAACTGTTCGGATTTAGAAATTTTTTATGATTAATAACGAAGTTGGATGAAATTATAAAATCGATAATAAATAACTATCCAAACTTATATCGAGAATAGCAAATGGATTAATTTAACTTGACACGTAATTACACATCGGCTAAAATGCGTAATTGTGTCATCGTTAAAAACAATTTTTAATAATGAAAAATCTCTATTTAAGTAGCATAAATTTTATCGAACAAGCTAAAATAGTATCGATAATCTTACCATATTGAATTCGTTAAGTGCTGATTTTATATTCCCCCATTTCCTTTTATTCGCCCTATTCGACAAACTTTCAAGTGCCCCTTATTCAAGTCTCGCACCGTGCAATTTTGTATCTGTTCACCTGACTCAATATTCATAAGGTTTTAGTTAAAGAGAAATCGACAAAGCTAAACAAAATTTTAAAACGCACAAAAAATTGTTTTCCATTAATCTAAAGAAATACGCGTTAAAAAAATTGTTCAAAAGCCTCTCATTTATTATATTATTTTACGAACTTGAATAATATTATTAATTTTATCGTTAAACAATTAAATGATAAAAATATTTTATGTTTTATTCATATAAAATATCGAAAACTAAAGTTAAAAAATCCAAATAAAAATTTTAACAAACTGAAAGCCGGAATGACAAAAAATCTATTTATACACATTAGAAGAAGGTTTTAGAAGGGTTTATTAGGTAAACAAGGTTAGGGGCACCGCAATGAGCTAAGATGGCGCTATGAGTATACTGTGCATAAAGAACGGTGTCAGGTGAGGCAATTGCTGTGGTGGAGGAGAGGGCAATGAACTACGAAACAAAGGTGAAAACGCCGAATCAGAGAAGAGCCAATCGAGTAGCCATGGTCAGCAAGTGGCAAGAACAGTAGTTCAGGGGTGAAAAGGGTGCCTGGACACGTACACTTATACCCGATTTGTCGCCCTGGATAGATAGGCAATTCGGAGAGGTTAATAATCAACTAACCTAAGCCTTGACTGGCCATGGCTGCTTCAATCAAAATCTTCATAAGTTTAAAAGATCGGACTCGCCAGATTGTCCGTACTGCGAGGGAGCTGTGGATGACGCTAACCACACGCTCTTTGGGTGTTCGCAATGGACCGACACGAGACGGGATGGAAATATGTGTGGGGTCGCCCGGATAACCTCGTTCCACAAATGCTCGACAGCGAGAGCAGGTGGGAGGAAATTTAAAGGGCAATCACCGTCGTCATGAGTGCCAAACACAAGGAAGAGCTCACAAAGACTCGAAAGAGCGTAACACTGAAGATGGGCACATGTAGATGAAGAAGGTGATAGGACGAAATGTCTTGGTGATTCCCGGTACCTTCAAGGAGTGGAGTTTTAGTCGGTAAGAGTCCGACACTACCACCCCAGACCATCGGGGTGGTGTCCATGAGGATTTCCCACTCTCGACCAACTAGTATGTTTCACTCGGAGTGGAAGTTCTAACCTTGACTTGAAAGTGTTAAGATAAATACAATGGAGTTAAATAGCGGTGTGATAAATAATCATACAGAGTGCTGCATAATATTATTAGGTTTTACTGTAAATATAGCTGTATTCATTGTTCCATTGTTATTAACTTGAATTGTAAATATATTTTAGCTCTTAAAAGTAAATAAACGATTTAATTTTTCGTTACAATTACTTAGGTCAGCCGGTTACTTCACAATTAAATTTTGAAAATTTAAGAATATAGAAAGTACAGTAGGAATCAAAAGTAAGTTGGCAAACAGTTTTTTCTACAAGAACTTTTTTATATTTCAACATTTTTCTTTCATTTTAGTTATATTATTTTTTAAATTAAAATGTATAACTTTAACTTTCTATATAATGAAAGAAAAATGTTCAAATTTGAAAAAGTTCTTTTAAAAAAACTGTTTGCCAACTTACTTTTAAGCGCTACTGTACCTTAAAAACTCATTCTGTTGACAGTCCGTACGTTCGACGTAGATAAAACCAGGAGCGTGTTTTAGTAGGCGGAGCCGGCTTTAGTTCACTTCTAACCATGCTACTGTTGAGAGAAGTACAACAATCGAGCCTACGAATTTAAAAATTTTCTAATGAAATTATGGTAGTTTAAAAGTAGTTTACAGTAGGTAAAAATTAGAATTATAAACGGACCGTCCAAAAATTCGGCTTAAATATGCCCAAAACTGAAACTGAGTATCCGATTGACCGATTTCAAAAACTTAGCTTCCAAATCATCCCGTGAGTCTAATTTTGAAATATAATATTGTTCTAAAATATTTAAAATAATACTAGTTAAATAAACGTAATAAAACAATAATGTTTTTAATATTTCGCAGATTTTTCATCTGCTTCGTCAGAAAATATCAATATGTTTAAATTTTCGTTCCTATGTAACATTTTTGTTTTAATAAATTGATATTTTCTGACGAAGCAGATGAAAAATCTGCGAAATATTAAAACTAGTATTATTTTAAATATTTTATAATTTTCTCACTAGTTAATAATTTTCAAGTTTATAATATTGTTCAATTTGAATTTTCGTAATACGTTTTAAAGTTAAATTATAATATAATTAAGTTTTTTAATGTTTTAATAAATAGTAGTGGGATTATCCCAGTACCTCGGGATACTTTGGACAAAATTAAGGTTTACTTTGTGACTGAATTCTGAAAGAACTATTGCATCTTAGTAGCCTATATCAAGGCTAATAATCTGAAACTATCTACCCTAAAGTTCAGCAAAAAAAATAATCGCCTAACTTCTTTGGAAAAAAATAAAAATAATAAAACGTGAAAGTGTCCAAACTATCCCCAGTCTCCCTATTATATAAAAACCGAAATGTGTACTCACACTTTTAAATAATTTTATATAATTGTAATTCAGCACCTGATGATGCCATAATATGTGACCTGGTCTACGAAAAGGGGGCTTACGTGGGAAGAAAAGATTTTTTTCACCGTTATTGTGGAAGAGCGTCTCAAACTCAATCTGAATCTGAAAAAAAATTGAAAATGATTTTTTGACACCTAAGCCCCCTTTTCAGAAAGTGCTATCTTTAGCGCGTAACTGGTTTAGGGATTACTCAAAGAAATTTCTCATCAGATGATTCTAATATTACTTTAACCATAATGTTTTACAAATTTTTTATTATAAACCTACTGAAATTAGCAAAATTGGAGAAACTCAAAGTTTATACTATATTATGTTTAAAAATATTATTCAAATACATAAATAAGCTAACTTTCTATAACAAAAAAGAACATTTTTAACGAATCTGATGAGATGATTATATGCTTTATTATTTCTGTACGTTACATTTTAATTCACTGCAAAATTTTGTTTTTCGTTTCTAGCAAAACCGCTTTTCATTAAAACATTTATGAAAAATATTGAAATGTCTGTTTAATAAAACATTTGAATTTGTCTTCCTCGTGAAGTTTTGATTAAATATTTTCAATTGCTAATATAGGTATGCAAATTTAAACAGTTTCAGGTAAATTAAAAGTTTAATCAGCCAACAGTAAGATTAGACTGATCGAAATACGAAGGACTCCTGCTTGTTATTCGAACGTTCAAGTGTTGGAATTTAAGATGAATATCAATTTGAAATAATACCGGTAACGTAACTGAGTGACTTGAATTTACAATGATATTTTAGATAGTCATATGTCACAATGATTTAATAATATCCAAAATTTCCCTTGCGGATTTTTTAAATAAATAATTGAAGTTAATATTTATAGCAATTTAATTCCTCGGATTGATTACAACTGGAAAAGACGTTTGTCAGAAAATGAAATCTAGAAAAATCTAGAAACGGCTGATAAGAGGTTAGAGTACGATAGCAGCCGTAAGTGCTTCAGTTCAAAATGAGCCAAATCAGTCGATTCCACGCTGTTCACAGGAATTGGGAATCTCTCGGTCCACATTGTGGCGAATTTTTCGTAAAGATCTTGACCTACATCCTTATACAAGATCATTAACGCAAGAACTGAAGCCTCTTGACCAAAACTTCTCCGACTGAGCTCTGAAAAAATTTGAAGAAAATCCTGAATTTTATCGAAAAATCATCGTCAGCGATAAAGCTCATTTTCTGCTTAATGGTTTTGTAAATAAGCAAAATATGCGTGGTTGGACAGCAACAAACCCACATGTGGTTTAAGGGACTCCATTGCATCCACAAGAAGTGACCGTGTTATGTCGATTTCATGCCGGACGTCGATAAAAATGATCGCCATGTTAGGGTCAATTGAGTTTGCTATCGTGTCATGTTGGAAGATTATTTTTGACCAGAATTAAATTAAACCACTTGACATCAGTGATATGTGTTTCCAACAAGATCGTGCCACATGTCATACGGCTGGTCATGCTGTTGATCTATAAGGGGATCTATAATCGTGAAATCTCGAGAAATGGTCCGGTCGAATGGCTACCTCAGTATGCGAATTAACGGCGTTGAATTTATTTTTCCAGACCTGTACTGTGGTCTTCTTCTTCTTCTTCGCTGCAAGTATTAGGCAACTTTGCCTGTTACGGAACCCCCTGTACTGTGGTATAAAGCTTAAATCGACAGGCTATGAAGCAAGTAACCGCGGTTCGATGCTTGGCCACGTAAACTATACCGCTGTGATCCAATGTACAATTTCGACCTTTGGGATATGTTTCTAGCAACATTAGAATCCCAATAGAATATTACTCAAATGATCACAGGACCATGTGTACCAGGTTTAAAAATTGGTGTACTAATGGTAATAACAAGACTAACCTCTTGTACCTCTTGTCATCTTGCTTGGTGGAATTGCCGGTAGATGGGGATACAGTAGCTACTTCAAATTAACCAATAATTTTATAATTTTATGTTGCCAATGTTTTGCGCATGTCCCACAAAGTCAACCAACGTATAACTTCTGCTTATCCGTCGGTCAACTTTAACCAGAGATCTATAAGATTATCTTTCACTATAGAAACTCAAAATCTGCAGTTATATTACGGTTATGCCTAACCTTTGTGTAACTCGAGCTTCAGATAATTGCCAACGTTCCGGCCAATACATATAATATGTGGAAATTTGGCTCCAAAGAATCGGTAACTGCAAACATGCCAGTGGTAGTCATATAAACGAGATCGAATTCCATCTTTAAATTATCACGTTTATTACACCTGGAATAACTTTCAGCCAGATATCTCAATTATTCTGTGTTTTATTTAAATACAAAATTGCTATGTCCTTATTGAAAAATTCATTAGTATTTTTTATTGTTCAGGTAGCTACAAGTAGAAAACACACTCATCCAGTCTTAAAGAATCACTCGAAAATGCTTTGTTGTTTCTTATTTAGTTCTTGACAGAATTCAGCTGTACAAGTAAAGGGAAACCTTAGAAAGAAATCCCCGAAAAAATTTTTTTTTGGGACGTACGTCTATTGTACAAGTAAGGGGAAATTTGGGTAAATCATAGGAAATCTCGGCTAGAACGTAGGTTGTACGACTGCAGTAAAAGGTACCTACTGCGTTTCAATCGTATTCTGTTGGAGGTACGTGTGTTAACATAAGTAGTGGGAACAGCGCGTTTTAGTGGGAGGAGCCAGCTTCGAAACGTGGGACTGGTATCATCGTTCCATAAATTGTAATTTTCGAGTTTGTTGCGTCCCAGGGATTTTTTTAATGAGTAAAGATTAACAGATTAATTTTTTCTTTTCTTGCGTGCTCTGCTCGGGAAAATGGGTTTATACTTACAAACAGATAGACAGGCATGTAAACCTCGCAATAATATAATATTAGATATAATAAACATATAAGCAAAGTGATGATGATGATGTTAAAAGTGATAGTTTATGAAAACGTAACCTTGCAAGCATTTATAAACATTATAAACATACATAGGTATATTTATTACACCTGGAATAACTTTCAGCCAGATATCTCAATTATTCTGTGTTTTATTTACATACATTACAACATACATATATACATACATAGGTATATTTATTCAGCTGTAATATTATTTTTATTTATGAGATTAATGAAATACTAATAATTGAAGTTTTTAATTGCCTCCATGAAATATATTTTATAATTGGAAACTTTGAACACGAATTCTAGGTTTTATAATAGAAAAAATATGAGGTTGTTGTTTTTTATCCTTAGCTTTATTATTGTTAGCAATATCATGTTATCAAAAGTTTTACTTTAATTTTGTGATATACAAACATTTGAATTGCCATTTTCGTAAAACTTTAAATTGAACTTATCAAAAAAAATATTACCAAACTGTTCTTGTTAAAAAAGTTTTATAAACTCGATATTATATATTACAATTTTTAAATCGAAATATCAAGTGAATGCAAAGGAACCTTGATGTTAATAAATAATATGATATATTATTATTAGAGCGACCAAGATTTTAAGATATATGTTAGTAATAATATTTTGTTTTATTCATTATTTAATCAGACGAAACTGTCTTTGATTAATTGGATTTATGTCGACTGTAAATATTAGTGAGATATCCAAGCTTTTATCTGAATTATGATGATATGCAATGTATTTCAGTATTTAGCTAGAATATGTTTGTCTCAGCTAATGTATCCAGAACATTACTTACCTTCTCTAATTAGTGCATAGGTGTGCGGTCTATTGTCTCAAGTGAATGCGCTTCAGTTTAAAGGCACACAATAGAGATAATAATACCTCCGTTTCATCGTAATTATTATAATTTATGTGCATATTTGTATAATATATAGGTGTGGATGCGCATAACTTTGAGTTTTTATTATCATCAGATTATAACTAATATTTACACCTAAAACAAATCTACGCAAATACTAAAATTACATGTTAGACTTGATAATTCTCTACAAAAATATTAAAGGAACCCACGTCTACTAGCATTGTGTAGGAATTATTATTAATATCAATGTAAGCACAAAATATTGCATGGGATGACTTAATGGTAATCTCAAAAAAAGTCAGTTGTATTACTAAACTAATTCAATCCATTTATCCATATCCGTATTTTAAGATAAGCACAATTTTTTTAACTCAAATTACAGCAATTTCGTTAACGTTTTAAAGAAGTATATATGTCTTTTATTGCCATGATGATGCCATAGTATGGTGAAAACGTTTGCGTTTATATTTCCATTTATTTTATTTGAAATTTTTTTATGTAATTTCTTTTTTTAAATATAGTGCAAGCAATGTATGAAAAGGACTTGGCGCTTTCGTAGCTTTCTGTATAACTTATTTTCGATACCTTCGGTATGGTTGCAACCATACCATTCATCTAGACACCACATCTGGTGTCATCGACTTAGTAGTGTATCTGCAAGCACAGAATGAAGCACATCATGAATACTTATAATAAACAATATTGGACGTAGTTTTGAACCCTGTGGAATACAGCTATCATTGATCCGTACTGAACTGAGAGATTAGATGGAGATCACGTAATTAACTGGATAGCCAGTTTTCGTACTACATAAAATTTGAATTTTTTTTTAGAACAAAATCGAAAGCTTTGGTGAAAATGCACTCTCAGATTTGTTGGTCTTCAACAAGCACGGAATCAGCGGAACAATGACGGCTCGTAGTTTTTTATAACAGGGGGGTGACGCGACGACTAGAAATGTGGATTAAAGTGCAATACGCATATTATATTGAAATATTTTATTCGAATGATCGAAACATTAATATTAATATATCCAACTGATCGAAAACACATATGCATAGAGTACAGTAGTACTCTATATGCATATATAGTACTGTTGATTAACAAGAATAAAACTAAGATAATGAGCAACATAAAAGAAGAAAAACCGGTGAGAGTAGCCGACGAAATAATAGAAAGAGTGAACAGTTACATCTATCGAGGTCATATCTAAGACATACGACCAGATAAATAAAATCAGACGGCGGAAGTCAATAAAAAACTTAGAATGGGCTGGGCGGCATTTGGAAAACTAAACCACATCATTAAGGATTAAAAAATCTACAGCATCTCCGAACAAATATCTTCGACATGTGTGTGCTACCTGTACTGATGTACAGGGTTCAAACATGGATGTTCACAAACAAAAACGTGGACAAAATCTACAAAGTACAGAGAGCGATGGAAAGACCCATCATAATGGGAATATCCTTGAGAGACAATATCACCAATGAAACCATAAGAGAAACCACGCGAGTAAAAGACGCAGTAACAACTATAGCAAAGTTGAAATCGAGATGGAAAGCCTTGAAAAAATTGGTGTGAAAAAATAAGATAAAGTGTCATCTGGAAATCTTTAGAATTATTTTAAAATGTTTCTGGAATTTCTAGCAAATCATTTGGTATTTTTTTTTGGATTATAAGTCTTGTGTTCCATGGATGTTTGCTTATAACGGAAGGAAGACAACACTTACAAAAGAAAAGAAAATAACATTATTTAAAAATATGTACGGGAAAAGTATATTCTTGTCAGAAATTTTATTTTTGTATCAAAACATGACTTTTCCATGCAATATTTAATTAATTAATATTGAATAATATATTTTATAATATTTAAAAACATCTTTTGAATTGAAACTATCTCAAAAGTCTCTAAAAACCAAGTATCACAAATATCACCTTAATGACAAAAAAGATGTGGGTCAATACTCTGCAGACGTCATAGATGAGATGAAAATGTTCTCAGTTTGTACGTTATTACTGTATTTGTTATGAGTCGAAATATATCTAAATTACAGTTTTTATTATTTTTAGTAAAAATAAAATTTGTAAAACAAATTTAAAAAACCGAGGGATGTAGAAGCGTAGAATCTTTGAAACCATGTTACTTACATATTAAAGGAAACCACTGAAAAGGATAAATCGGCAAGCTGAATCTATAAGAATTTCAGTTTTTCAGTAAAATTCGGCTATTATTAACGAAATCGAATTTAAAATATAATTTTTCTATTATATATAATATGAATGTACCGCCACCAGAATAAAATTCTTAACTATCAAGTCCAACTTACTTAATAGATGTATAGATAAGCACAAATATTGGATGAAGATCGGCAGGCAATATTGGTGCAATATTGATTACATAATATATTGACGCAATATTAGAAAACAATATAGCACCATTGCATTGGATGAAAATCAACAAGCAATATTGGCTTAATATTACACTAACGGGATCTGTTTTTTAATTAAAATATTTAGCTTAAAACGAGAGATATGTCTGCCTTACTAAGGTCAGATGTTAGGAACATCTTTTAATGTTATTAAAATGCTATTTTAATTTTAATTTTATTACAAAAAAAATGTTTAAAATGATTGTATAATGATACAAATTTTAATTTAGACGTGATTTTCTCAAAAACATAAAATATACTCGGACTAAGGACGAGTCGTTTCCGCGCCGAAAAGGTTACGCCGAATCGGCTGAACCAAAGGGGTTAAAACTTATTTGTTGTTCCGAAATTTTATAAATTAAAAATAAACACAATCAAGGAAAGAGTGGCATTCACAGAATTAAATTAATTAATTATTCCGAATTAAATAATTTTTTCTTTCTTTAACCCTTTCGGTCAGGGCGTTCGTTTAAACCAACACGAAATGTATTGTGATCTTAAAAATGGAGATTATTCTAAAAATCTTTAAAAAAGTTATGGTATATTACGTATTATCATTTTGAACTTTTTTCTTTAAAAAACAAATAGTTGTGACGGAAAGGGTTAATCTAATTTAGACTGGGAAGGGTAGAAATCTTACCGAAAGGTCTAACTAAAATTACTAAAGAAACTTATTTTTATATTTTTATTTTTTATACGTCTTGTTTCTCAAATTATAAATTTTCACTGACTAGAATAGTTCCTAAAATATTATTAATATTCCAAAGAATTCTTTGCAGTACTTTCTGAATGCCGGGTAAATATATATATACATTCAATTATTACTGCTTTGAACAACAATTGACATTACTTGAGAAGAATACATATATCCAGCTTTTGTAAATGATTAGTTTTTGTATAACTTCCGTTTCTTTCATCAAACAATCTACGATGCTCACAATCCAATCGTGCGTGGTTAAAATCGGTCTAGATTTTTCTAAGTTATTTTATCAAAGAAGTATAAAACTGAACTTAAATTTCAAAGATTGTAGAGCTATAAATAGCGTTATTATTTCTTTCATGTGGATCAAATAATTATTTTCGTTAAACAACACTTGAACTTTTTTTTTTCACATTAGAGTATTAACCATGCTGAATTAATAAATTATTAATGCAAACGTGCGTTCTAATTATTGGAAATTTATATTACTCAAGTTTGAAATAATTATTGATCGCTAAGTTTTTAAATAAAAATTATTATATTTTTATTATACATTCACAGAATTTTCAAATATTAAAACTGTAGAATATTAAATAACAATTGCGAATTTCTATGAACTGAATGACAAAGTAAAATAATAAATTAATACGATATTAATGATGTAATTTAAAATACATACATAGAAATAAATCTAAGTTATTTATTTTATCATTAGCCAAGTGTTGAATTCTCACAAAAGGTAAGTGAAAGTGGATAATTTTTGGGGTGATAAAACGACATGTTTTAACCCTATTCTAAGTTGATTTAATGCTTAAATTGTATAAAAAGAACCAATTTATTATAAAAATAATAAATCCATACGATAAATTACAAAGTAGATCCATGCTATTTTCTCTGGTGGCCATAATGGATTTCTGTGGGAAACTGCAGCTGATCATCACACTTTTTGTATAATTAGAAAGGGGAATCTTTCATAATATACCGATGACAACTTTGCTCATTAAATAGTAGGTATATTTGCCTGTAGGCTCTTAAAGCCAAATGGCGGATAACCTTTAAACAGCATCGAGAGCTTGGTTAATTTTTTTGCAACTATCTGTGGAAAAACAAAATACACATAATACTGAGCACCAGGCTTAATTAATTCTATTAAATTCCATCGTTACTACATTTTTACCTCCAATCAACCAAAAAAATTGGAGGTATGGTAATCGAAAAAAAATTGAAATTTTTTTTTTACATTTTCGAGATCACCGTGTTCAGAAACGTAAAGATCTGCAAAAAATAAAAAATAAATTTCTGTGTCGGTCTGTCGGTCGGTCGGTCGGTCGCCAGATTTTGTCCCTCGATTTATTCCAGAACCATCCAACCAATCGGGACCAAATTTGGTATGGTAGTAGGGTTTACGGTAGAAAAGTGAAAATAAGGTTTTCGTCGCGATCTGTCAACCAGGAGTGCCACTACAAGAAAATGATACAAGATTTTTAAAAGCGATTTTGTCTTGTGATAGATAATTTTAAAGACCTTGAAAAGCTATATATATAGAATAGGTGTAATTAACTTTCCACCTGTCATCTGTCAAAAATTACAAGCTGTCAAAGTGAAAACTTAAAGAGTAAATAACTCCTGAAGTACTGAAAAGATCTCAACCAAATTCGGTATTTAGGAACATTGCCCACAAAGGACTTCACAGCATATGGAACCCTTCGATAAAAATCAGGAATACAATATGAAAAAAAAAAAATTAATTTTTTTGTCGAAAACTTAAAAAAAGTCCTTGTCCCTCGATTTTCTTCGGCATTTCTACGTCGATGGCAATCAAACTTTTTGGACGTGTGTCTTGTGGGCTCTAGTGGTGAAAATAAGATTTTGGTAGAAAAATCTTTGCCAGGGCTACCACAATAAAATAAATTAAAAAAATGAAAATGTCATCGTATCTCCGGGAATGTATAACCGATTCAGATAAAATTTGGTGTGCTGATGATTGGAGGTATTGCGGCAGAAGTGACGATATTTTTTATATATTGTACGGGTGATACCCGGATGAATTTCCAGAAGCTTTTCAGCAAAAAAATATTTTGACTTTTTTCAGTTTATCGAAGATGGAGGTCAAAGTAAGCGTCTGACAGAATATTTATTTTGTATCTTTTTGAACTACATTAAATTTGCTAATATTTGAGACCAAAAACAGTCTTCTAGTCCTGGTAGTTTTCTAGTTACAGTACTTCAAAAAGACCACGTGAAATGTGGCTGAAATTCTCAAATTTCCCAATTATGGGATGCTGATTAATTATGGGATGCTGATTTTTGAAGAACTGTAACATAACTCCAAAAAAATATAACATAAATTTTCTGTTAGATGCTTACTTTGACCGCTATGTTGGCATAAACTGAAAATTTTTTTTCTGTTTTTTGAAGATGGCAAAACTTTTCTTGAGAAACTACTGGAAAAAATTATTGTTTTGTGTTATAATAGCCGAACTTGAACTAACATTTATTATTACTCAGACAGAGAGAAAAGTTTGGATATTTATTAAGTATAATTTTTTATATAATAAATCGATTTTTCGAAAATATTTTCGTTTAGAAAATAGCAAAAGTAGAAAATTTTACCTAAAACGCCTAAATCAAACACTTGGAGAACAAGGTTGAGGTTGTTTAGTACCCTTAATTATTGACGAACCCACGAAGTGAACCTACCTGTAACAAGAAGGAAAAAATTATTAACATTTATAATTTCATTTCAAGTTTTCTATCGAACTTACCTTTATCCCTATATTCCTGCCGCAATAAACCCGTCTCTCCTCCAATTCCATTCTAGGACACCAAATAGTGCATGTTTGAACACTTTCACAATTTTTACACGGCCACAAAATTTTTTTTTAATGAATACTGACCACTGCTATTAAAAACAAGATTTAAATCAAAATTGAATCGCGATTATCTAAAGCTTCCATCAAGCTTTTCCACAAAATTTCGTACTCGACACTACACTACCGACCGCGGAAACCGACCGAAGTAACTACGATTTTCACGTACGCGAATCCCGCACAACTTATCTGTAATGGAAAAAATTGAATTTCAAGATTAGTATAAGTAAATGTTTCACAAAAAATTGCGTCGAATAATATTAATTGTATGAAACTTCAGTTGGTCCTAATATGGAATAGAGCAGTTCGAATGAAACACCTGGAAAATAATGGTTAAGGTAATGAAGGAAAAACTAAATTTCCTTACCGTATCAGTTCACTAAACAGTTTAGTTTCACAATAATTCACTGCTACATCACTCGAGAAAAATTGTTGACCAGCCCCAATTATTTACAAACCCACGAAGGGGAGCCTACCTATAAACAAAGAGAAGTATTAATATTTATTTTTTTTAGCTGGTGTTCTTAATCCAACTTACCTTTATTACCATAATCCTGCAGCAATAATCCTCGTCTTTCGTCCAATTCCATCCCTGGACACTAAAGACAAGTTCAACTCGCGCACAAATTTTTAACGGTCACAAACGATTTTTTTAATGAACACTGATCACTGCTGTTAACACCAAGATTAAATCAAAAATGAATCGCGATTATTTAAAAGTTTTTCCACAAAATTTCCGACCGCGAAAACAGAACGAAGTTTTCCACAATTAAAAACGAATTCCTGCAAAATATAAAATATTAGGCATGAAAATAAAATCAAAATCACACTTGTGGCAATGCAAAAATTGCTTCCACCAAATACATTTTTGAAGGTGAAAAAGAATTGACTTACTTTCTTATTGTTCCACAAGTTTTTCGGAAAAATCCACCATCCAATTTGTCGAAAAACCGAAAGCCAGTATTTAAACAAGTGACTAATAATAATTTATTGCGCAATAAAATATAAAATGTTCCACGTGACACCGCCCGTTGGAATTTAAAAAAGTATTGCGTTTCAAAATTCCGACCGTCATACGAAACCACCCGAACTCAGTTTTACGGAAAATTTTCTTTTCCATACAAATAATTAATTATTTTTAATTTAGCAAAGCAATAACGGCCGAGTATGAATCTGCAATACAAAAATCTGAATTATATTTTCATTTTAGAAAGATCACCGCAACCACAATCGGTTTGATAAAAATCCAAGTTTGAAGAATGTCAAAAATTGAAACTTTAAAATTAAGTTTGTGCAAATGCCGAGTTATTTACAACAGCTTCTTTACAATACAAATAACTAATAGTTTTTAACTTACCTTCTTGGTTCTTGTAGTTCTTCAGAAAATCGATTTGATGCTGACTAAATTTTCCTCTTCGAAATGACGTCGTCTGCACCAAAGTAACATTTTATCTGTCAATCTGCAGTTCGACAATATTATTACGTCATGACACGAAGTTAGCGGTCGAATGGAATTCTGCAAAACAAAAATCTGTGTTAATTTTTTTATATTTTATATAGAAAGATCACCAAAACCACAGTCGTTTTGGTAAAAACCAAGTTTGAAGAAAGCCAACAAATTAAAACTTGCAAAATTAAGTTTGTCCAAATGGTGAGTCATTTACAAAATTTTCTTGCAATTTTTACGTCACAAAAACTTACCCTATCTTCACGTTTGATTCTTCAAGAAACTCGAACAAAAATTATTACATCGGCAACCCAAAAAATTTTCACACAAAGTGGAAAATTTACACACACAAATAATAAAGTGCGAAACATTTGACAACAGGTAATTTTTGTTTTTTAAAATTGCATTACCGATAACGATCAGCCTTTCGCATGTGTTAAGCCGGAAGTTGAATAAATTAAAATAAATCTTGAATCACATTTAATCATCTACAAGGTGAAAGTGAAAAATTGTCGTTCATTTGAAAATTCTTTTCAAGATAAACTGTGACTTTTGAAATCACACCCTGTATTTTTCTGCATTAAAAGAAAACAACTTTAAATTATTTTTTAAACTTGCCGCACTTAGCCGGTCTGTTAAAAAGAGATAATTATTCGACAATTTTTCACTTTCAGGCTTTCATCGTCATCAGTGATGCATTTTTAAATTTCAAATAATTTTTAAAACAAAAATTACCTGACTGTCAAATGTTTACCACTTGGTTAGTCTTCCCCTAAGCGCCGACGAGAAATGTTGTATCAAAAATTTGTTATTTGTGTGTGTAAATTTTCCACTTGTGTGAAAACTTTTGGGTAGGCAATGTAATAATTTTTGCTAGAGTTTCTTGGAGAATCAAACCTGAAGGTAGTGAACGTTTTTGTGACGAAAACATTGCAAGATAATTTTGTGAATGACTCACAAGTCGGACAAACATAATTTTACAAGTTTCAATTTGTTGGTTTGGTTTTTACAAAAACGACTGTAGTTTCGGTGATCTTTCTATATAGAAAATTTTGGTTTTGCAAAATTCCATTCGGCCGTTAACTTCGTGTCATTACGTAAAATTGTCAAACTGCAGATTGACAGATAAAATGTTACTTGGGTGCAGACGACGTCATTTCGAAGAGGGAAATTTAGTCAGCATCAAATCGATTTTTCGAAAAACTACAAGAACCAAGAAGGTAAGTTAAAAACTATTAGTTATTTGTATTGTAAAGAAGCTTTTGTAAATGACTCGGCATTTGCACAAACTTAATTTTAAAGTTTCAATTTTTTGACATTCTTCAAACTTGGATTTGTAGCAAACCGACTGTGGTTGCGGTGATCTTCCTAAAATAAAAATATAATTCAGATTTTTGTATTACAGAATCATATTCGGCCGTTATTGCTTTGCTAAATTAAAAACAATTAGTTATTTGTATGGAAAAGAAAATTTTCCGTAAGACTCAATTCGGGTGGTTTCGTATGACGGTCGGAATTTTGAAACGCAGTACATTTTTAAATTCCAACGGGCGGTGTGACGTGGAACATTTTATATTTTATTGCGCAATAAATTATAAAATGTAAAAGATTATAAAAGATATAAAAGATCACCAAAACTACAGTCGTTTTTGTAAAAACCAAGCCAACAAATTGAAACTTGTAAAATTATGTTTGTCCGACTGGTGAGTCATTCACAAAATTATCTTGCAATGTTTACGTCACATAAGCGTACACTACCTTCAGGTTTGATTCTCCAAGAAACTCGACCAAAAATTATTACATCGCCTACCCAAAAAGTTTTCACACAAGTGGAAAATTTACACACACAAATAACAAATTTTTGATACAACATTTCTCGTCGGCGCTTAGGGGAAGACTAACCAAGTGGTAAACATTTGACAGTCAGGTAATTTTTGTTTTAAAAATTATTTGAAATTTAAAAATGCATCACTGATGACGATGAAAGCCTGAAAGTGAAAAATTGTCGAATAATTTTCACTTTTCAACAGACCGGCTAAGTGCGGTAAGTTTAAAAAATAATTTAAGGTTGTTTTCTTTTAATGCAGAAAAATACAGGGTGTCATTTCAAAAGTCACAGTTTATCTTGAAAAGAATTTTCAAATGAACGCCAATTTTTCACTTTCACCTTGTAGATGTTTAAATGTGATTCAAGATTCATTTTAATTTATTCAACTTCCGGCTTAACACATGCGAAAGGCTGATATCGTTATCGGTAATGCAATTTTAAAAAACAAAAATTAACTGTTGTCAAAATTTGTGTGTATAAATTTTCCACTTGTGTGAAAATTTTTTGGGTTGCCGATGTAATAATTTTTGGTCGAGTTTCTTGAAGAATCAAACGTGAAGATAGGGTAAGTTTTTGTGACGTAAAAATTGCAAGACAATTTTGTAAATGACTCACCATTTGGACAAACTTAATTTTGTAAGTTTTCATTTGTTGGCTTTCTTCAAACTTGGTTTTTACCAAAACGACTGTGGTTTTGGTGATCTTTCTATATAAAATATAAAAAAATTAACACAGATTTTTGTTTTGCAGAATTCCATTCGGCCGCTAACTTCGTGTCATGACGTAAAATTGTCGAACTGCAGATTGACAGATAAAATGTTACTTGGGTGCAGACGACGTCATTTCGAAGAGGGAAATTTAGTCAGCATCAAATCGATTTTCTGAAGAACTACAAGAACCAAGAAGGTAAGTTAAAAACTATTAGTTATTTGTAGTGTAAAGAAGCTTTTGTAAATAACTCGGCATTTGCACAAACTTAATTTTAAAGTTTCAATTTTTTGACATTCTTCAAACTTGGATTTTTAGCAAACCGATTGTGGTTGCGGTGATCTTTCTAAAATGAAAATATAATTCAGATTTTTGTATTGCAGAATCATATTCGGCCGTTATTGCTTTGCTAAATTAAAAATAATTAGTTATTTGTATGGAAAAGAAAATTTTCCGTAAAACTCAGTTCGGGTGGTTTCGTATGACGGTCGGAATTTTGAAACGCAGTACTTTTTTAAATTCCAACGGGCGGTGTGACGTGGAACATTTTATATTTTATTGCTCAATAAATTATTAGTCACTTGTTTAAATACTGGTTTTCGGTTTTTCGACAAATTGGATGGTGGATTTTTCCGGAAAACTTGTGGAACAATAAGAAAGTAAGTCAATTCTTTTTCACCTTCAAAATTGTATTTGGTGGAAGCAACTTTTGCATTACCACAAGTTTGAATTTGATTTTATTTCCATGCCTAAAATTGTATATTTTGCAGGAATTCGTTTTTAATTGTGGAAAATTCAGTCGGGATTTTGTGGAAAACTTTTTAAATAATCGCGATTCATTTTTGATTTAATCTTGGTGTTAACAGCAGTGATCAGTGTTCATTAAAAAATTTTGTTTGTGGCCGTTAAAAATTTGTGCGCGAGTTTGAACTTTGGTTTAGTGTCCAGGGATGGAATTGGACGATAGACGAGGATTATTGCTGCAGGATTATGGTAATAAAGGTAAGTTGGATTACGAACACCAACTGAAAAAAATAAATGTTAATACTTCTTTTATTTTTATAGGTAGGCTCCCCATCGTGGGTTTGTCAATAATTGGGCTAATCAAAAAAAATTTTGAGTGATGTAGCAGTGAATTATTGTGGAATAGTGTGAAAACTAAACTGATACGGTAAGGAAACTTTAGTTTTTCCTTAATTACCTTAACCATTATGTTCCATATTAGGAACAACTGAGATTTCATACAATTAATATTATTGGATGCTTTTCTTTTTCAGGTGGTCCGCAATCTTCCGTGAAACATTTATTTATACTAATCTTGAAATTTAATTCTTTCCATTACAGATAAGTTGTGCGGGATTCGCGTACGTGAAAATCGTTTTTACTTCGGTCGGTTTCCGCGGTCGGTAGTGTAGTGTCGAGTACGAAATTTTGTGGAAAAGCTTAATGGAAGCTTTAAATATTCGTGTTTCATTTTTGCTATTTCAGTGTTCATTAAATTTTTTTTATCGTGGCCGTCTAAAAATTATAAACATGTGTTTGGTGTCCTAGGATGGAATTGGTGGAGAGACGGCTTTATTGCGGCAGAACGAAAGAGATAAAGGTAAATTCAATTGAAAACATGAAACGAAAAATAAATATTAACAAACTTCTCTTTTTGTTACAGGTAGGTCCATTTTGTTGGTTTGTCAAAAATTAAGGGTAGGAAACCATCTCAACCTTGTTTACCAGGTGTGATTTTAGGCGTTTTAGGTAAGATTTTCTACTTTTGGTTTTCTCTAAACGAAAATATTTTCGAAATCTGTGTGAGAAATAATAAATTGTTGGTTCAAGTTCGGCTATAAATACCGGGTGTTGACTCGAATAGCCGAACATAGGGAATTAACACGTAAAAACTTATTTATGCAAATTCCTGCTTCCCAAATTATTTTAGAGAAAAAATGAAAGACACAAAAAGAATGGAGAAATATAAACTACGTATGATAAAAGCATTAGATTTCATGTAATCTTTACTTATAGGGTCAAAAAGTGCTTTTAAAATTGTTAAAATTTTCATTTATCAGACTGGCCATGTAAGTTTCCAAGGTAATTATTTTAAAATTAAATTGAATTTATTTCATGACCAGTCTGACAAATGAAAATTTTAACAATTCTAAAAGAATTTTGGACTTTTATCTTCAAATTTCATCTAGTTTCTATTTAAAGGGTCCAAAATTCTTTTAAAATTGTTAAAATTTTCATTTTTCAGACTGGTCATGAAATAAATTCAATTTAATTTTACATGGCCAGTCTGATAAATGAAAATTTTAACAATTTTAAAATCATTTTTTGACCCTATAAGTAAAGATTACATGAAATTTAATGCTTTTATCATACGTAGTTTATATTTCTGCATTCTTTTTGTGTCTTTCATTTTTTCTCTAAAATAATTTGGGAAGCAGGAATTTGAATAAATAAGTTTTTACGTGTTAATTCCCTATGTTCGGCTATTCGAGTCAGCACCCGGTATAGCATAAAACAACAAAAAATAAATCAGCAAAAGAGTTTGAAAGAGATTTTAATTTTCGACTGTACGTAGAGCTAATTTTTACCTCCAATCAACCAAAAAAAATTGGAGGTATGGTAATCGAAAAAAAATTTCAATTTTTTTTTTACATTTTCGAGATCACCGTGTCCAGAAACGTAAAGATATGCAAAAAATAAAAAATAAATTTCTGTGTCGGTCTGTCGGTCGGTCGCCAGATTTTGTCCCTATATTTATTCCTGAACCATCCAACCAATCAGGACCAAATTTGGTATGGTAGTAGGGTTTACGGTAGAAAAGTAAAAATAAGGTTTTCGTCGCGATCTATCAATCAGGAGTGCCACTACAAGAAAATGATATAAGATTTTTAAAAGCGATTTTGTCTTGCGATAGACCTTGAAAAGCTATATCCAGAATAGATGAAATGAACTTTCTACCTATCATCTGTCAAAAATTAAAAGCTGTCAAAGTTAAAATTTCAAGAGTAAATAACTCCTGAAGTACTAAAAGGATGTCAACTAAATTCGGTATGTAGAACCATTGCCCACAAAGGACTTCACAGCATATGAAACCCTTCGATAAAAATCAGGAATGCAATATGAAAAAAAATAATAAATTTTTTTTGCGAATATTTAAAAAAAATCCTTGTCCCTCGATTTTTTTCGACATTTCTACGTCGATGGCATTCAAACTTTTTGGAAGTGTGTCTTGTAGGCTCTAGTGGTGAAAATAATGTTTTGGCAGAGAAATCTTTGCCAGGGCTACCACAATAAAATAAATTAAAAAAATGAAAATGACATCATATCTCCGGGAATGTATAACCGATTCAGATAAAATTTGGTATGCTGAAGATTGGAGGTATTGCGGCAGAAGTGACGATATTTTTAGGTCTGTGCAGACTGTTTTGGAACCGCGGACCCCTGTTTTCAAGGTGATCCATCAGCTGAATGGCTCTCATTGAGAATGAAGCTCATTTTTTATTTTCTTGGTCAAATTTTTGTTGAGTTTATCCTACTTGCTCAAGTTCGTCCTTAACACATCATTATAAATTATTTAATGCCATTTATTTGCTTTCAAGGTTGCATCCCAAAAAGCGAACGTGTTGAAATAACTTTTTTTATATTTTACAACCTAATGTTTGCTCTAGAGATGACTAACCACACAGACATGCGTTTTCATGTAACGCTGAGTTTTTGATTTTATGAAAACAAATTATCAAAGCCAGATGTTCCTGAAAGCAAAATTTCACAAATAAAATAAACTGTAAATACATGAATAGTACGATGTTGTATTGTGCGATATTTACGAATTAACCTTTAACATTTAGGAATAAACCCATTGTATTTTCTCTGATGATTTTTGTGGTCTTCCAACAATCAGCTGCAAAGCCCCGTTGTATTAAAATCGGTTTCTTGATAAATACTCAAGAAGCAAATCTCTTTCCTGGCTGGAAATAATTCACTTTCAAAGTGAGATATAGATAAATTAAAACTTATTTGGGCTGATTCGGTCCTCCATTTTATATGATTTACATGGTACCAACATTGTTGCATATTATTGACTTAATATAGTTTCATATTATTGGCGCTATATTGTCGTCAATATTTTATCAATATTGGTTGAAACTTGGCAACCATTCTTAGTTATCAACATTGACGCGACATTGTACCAATATTCACCGTAAATATTGTACGAATATTACACCATATTACAAATATTTATTTTATTAATATTGGCTGAGGCTTGTCAGCAAATATTGGTTATAAATATAGCACAAATATTGACAATATATTGTACCAATATTGATTTACGCTTGAGTATTTAGAGATTTAATGATAATTTTCCATTCTTGGAAGTGTTGATATATTTATATTTTATTCGTTTACTGCACGAAATGAATATCAATTTAAGAGAAAATTGTTTGTATAAAAAGAAAATCACTTCCTTAAGTCTCTGAAACGTTCCCTTGAAATTTATATAAAAGGTATAAGTCGTTTCTACTTGTTTAAATTCAAAACAAGATGTAATTTAAATTTGTTTGTAAATTGTGAATCCTAACCCAAAATAATTTTGTAGCATTTAAAGTTTTTCTTTAAAAGAAGAAGTTGCGAAAATTGAGTATAGAAACGAATTTAAGGAAAGCATATAAATGCTCAAAGGGCGAAGAAATTTAATATGGAAAGCAACCGTTAACAGAAATTACTGAAAAACCGTAGTAAAGTTGAATTGTTTGTTCATGAAAGTTTTATTCTTTATACAGAATAGTTAATGGCAGTTTTCGGTAAATATAAGCAGCAACTAAAACAATAAAATAATGCATCATTGTCAATTTATTTTAACAGTTTCTTAACTAAAAATGATTTTTCTTTGCATTTTCCTTAAGTAATAAATAGAATAGCATATTATATATTCTAACCTGGCTCATAAACTCAACTAATATAATAACGATTATTAATTATTAGTTTTTATTTTATTTTATTATCGAAAGGACGATTGGATATTGTTGTAGCAAAACAGATAAAATGTTTTGAAACTTGCATTTTTCTTACAAAAATATTTTCTAACACAACAAATTGTTTAGTATTGTTCGCTGGAGCACTCTGTGTATATATATTTGATTTCTTAACAAAAGAATGATTGAGCAGGATGTAAATTTTAATTTAAAACAGAAAATTTGAAACTAAATTTCTAGGAAACAGAGTTGATTAAGCTTCAACTACAAAGCACTTTAATTACCTATGCAGGCAGCTCTTTTAACTGATATTAAATTCAAAATTAAATTTTCAGTCATCGTCTTGCAACT
Source organism: Cantharis lateralis (assembly GCA_963170105.1). Taxonomy (NCBI): domain Eukaryota; kingdom Metazoa; phylum Arthropoda; class Insecta; order Coleoptera; family Cantharidae; genus Cantharis; species Cantharis lateralis. The sequence continues at coordinate 21,748,057 of OY720630.1, read as the reverse complement.
ATTTAATTTACTAGTAAAAAACAACTTTTATAATACTAATTATTTTCGTTTAAGAATACATATTAAAAAGGTTATAGTGCATAAATAATAAAAATTGAAGAAAAACCGATGGTGCTGTTCTGGATCAACATATATTTTATTAAATTTTATGCTGAAGATAGACTCTTAAATAGAAATTAAAAAATATTTAATGGATGTGAGTCAGGTAGCATTATAATGAAAAATAAGGATGGGAAAATATCCTACAATGGTATGTTTTGGATTTATTCATTTGTTCGTCCTTAAGATGAACTTGGTCATCGGCGATCAATTTTAACAATATTCATTTTTTTGCCTTGAGCTGTTCTCTAAATAGTTCTCTAAAAACAGTTTGAAAATAAAATGCAAAGCCACTATGTTGACTAAGCTATTCAAAACTTTGAAATGAATTGTTCTATTGTGAATATTTCTTAATTTAATTTTTAGGAATTCCTCTTTTATAGTAGCATAAAATTCCTATTATTGCTTCAGAATGTCCTTTGCAGTTCACATTAATGATAATGAAGGTAGTTTCTATTAATTTTTAGAATTCTTAGATAAAATGAGTTCCAATGTTTCTAAATGTATTTTTTGTCTATATTTTGTATATCAATATTTTGGATATCTTCATTAATTATTTTATTTAAACTAAATAAATTTTTACCTCCAATCAACCAAAACCAATAAATTGGAGGGTATGGTAATTTTAAAAAACATATTTCAGTTTATTTCTTATAAAGAAAACCTTCTTATCTTAACCCTTTCAGTCCTGACTTTTTTAGACATCAAATAAAATTTCTTTTTGATAAATTCCTTATCTGGACTCATATTACAACCTACTTCACCAAAGAAGTTGTCATCTAGGCACTCTGGAGTAGTGACTTTTTGTAATGAACATAGCAATTATTGGAATCGGAATCGTGAAATGACATTATGGAATACCGGGCTGAGCCCACACTTCCTTAAAATGACTGGCCAGAACCGCCTGATTTGGCATCGGGTTGAGGAATTAGCACACAACCGTCCGCCGGGGATCTGCCGACTTTAGATACGATTATAGAACCGTATCAAGACTGTCGACAGATTGGCTGAGTACGTGATCCCCATCGCGAAAGTCGCTGACAATGCGAATCGTGGCGTGCGGAATGGGTCCAAAAACATGGCAGGACCCAGCGGCAGAAGGATAGAAATTGCCTAAGAGGATAGAAATTGGCCGTAAAGCTTATCGTCTGTCTTCAGAGGCGCGAGGCTGGTAAGGGCGAGGCGAGGTCCAGTCCTTTGTCGGGGGAGAATCAGTCGCTGCGAGAAAAGGATCCCGCTTCCTGGAACATTGGGGGGGGGGGGGGGCTAGAGTCGACACCGATTAGAGCCGTTGTTGACTTTTCGGAACCCCCCCCCCTTTGGTCCTGGAGGAGCACTTGATTCACGTGCTCGAGTATTGGCTGCCGGAAGGGAAATGGGGTTACCATTACCTGATCTTTGGCTGTGATCATGCGCCATATGAGGAATGTGATCTCATAGCAATTACCCCTGCTCACTGTATTATAACCCTGTAAAGTTGATGGTTGCAAATCCCACCGTCAGGGCCGAAAGGGTTAAATAATATTAGGTTTCTAATGAAAATCCAGTAACTAAAATTAGATTTTCAATAAAAAAAGTATAAACAGGTACAAACGAGGTACAAACGATGTAAACTATTTTGGATCCAAAATTCAAAATGGGATGGCTGACGAAATGCACCTATTTAAACGTTTTTCAAAATAAAATAATTTGAATGCATTGTTGATATTATTACAATATTTTAGATAATAAAAGAGGGGGTTGCATGGAAGCGTGACGTAATATTTGGAGAGGAGCTTTTGTGACAAAGTGGGGGAATGAAAAAATGCTTTTTTAAGCAATTTTTTGCGTGACATAATTTTTTGTTAACTATGGGTATAATGGGGGTATAACCACCCCTGATTTCAGTAATGCGTAGTATAAAAAAAATCGCTACATTGTACTGTATTCGTGCAGTTAATTTAGATTTTATCAGAGATATAAAGACTAAATTCAATATTTGAGAAACCGAGCAACTTAATATTCATTTTTTTTTAAATAATCACGGGGAAAAAAGCCAGCCCATTTTTGGATCTCCTAAATTACAGGCCCTAGTTTCGCGAAACCCTGGTAATTATTCCACTACATGTAAATATTCAAACTTGATTGAAGTTTTTACCAAACTTTCCCATTGTGTGTTCAAACAACATTTGCACTACAAAATGGCACAAAACTCTAAAGTTTTTTATTTCTTTATTTTTCAGGTCTTTATTCTAATTCCTTAGGCAATTTTAGAATTTAGTAAAATATTAAAAATATTCACCAAGTTTAGTATGAAAATTATGAAAAATTTATCTATTTCCAGTGTATATTTTATCGAAATGCTCGTAGAATTATAGCTATCCATTAATGATAAATATATTCCAATTTTAAAGGTTCTATCTCAAATGGTTTTGGCATTATGAAATAAATAAAATTTAAAAACATTTACTTTAGAAGGCTGTAGCTGCAAAAGAGTGCATTTTTTATGTAGATAAATTTTAGAAGATAACAGCCTGTGTAGATTACTAAGTTTTTATAGTACTGTAACTTTTGTGTTTAGAAACTAGATTGCCCAGGTTGTGCGGCCCGAAGGCCGCGCTGACTTATCATTCTCCCGTAATCTCGAATTTTTTTTGGTTGGTAACGTAAAATGCGTTACTGGATAGGTAGGAATACTGGCTATTAGGTATATTACTCATTGCTGGAGATTAGTACATTATCCTGGCCCATAGATTTTTATAAATATCACAACAAATTTTCTAGAATTTGTAGATGATATTAAGCTATAAACTTAAAAAACAAATAAATTTTAAAAGTAGTTGACGTTAAACGAGAAACACCTACCTTGTCGAAGTGAGCTGAAATTAATTCCGTGTGCTTTGATTAAAACTGCGACTCAGAATTTTCAGCTCTACAGATAGTAACAATTTAGACTTTCGAAATTATATTCTATGGAGTTTGCTGTAAGTTCATGCTTACTATTGTGGCTTCAAGAATGATTTTTAGTAGTATTTGTTTTGAGTGTAGTTCTTTTTTAATACAAATAGTTACTCTCTCGCTGGCGTGTATTGCTTGAGTTCTGTTTTTGTACTACATTGTAATAATCATTGTTTATTTGTTTTAAAGTACATTTCGATTGAAAATACATTTGACTGATGTGCTTGAGTTAGAACTTGCAAAAGTTTTTAATTTGACTAACATAGTTAGTTAGTTTTGTTCATTGTGCATTTGTTCTGACAATCCTAGCTTAATATAATTATTTAAATAAAATAATTTTTTTTAAAAACCACGGTTTTAAAACGGGCTAAAAAGTACAAAATAATTACCAATTAGTAACCACCTACAGATTGTCATAAATATTTGTGATTGTGAATTTTTGATAGCTATGAAAATACTTGTAAGATTGCAATTTACTTTCAGTCCATTTTGAAAACGTGGAATATTAAAATAAAATTTTTTTTATTTAAATAATTATTTTCTCCTTTTAAGTCTCTTCTTTGAATCTTCATTCCACGATGTCTTTCCAGTGAGTTTGGAGCAATATTTAATCCTCCTCAATTCAATCCATTCAATTATCTGATACGACTTAATGCGACATATACCTGAACTTTAGTAAATAGTGCAGCATACGACAGCATGGTCCACTGTACATCCTTGTATTTTATGTACTGTGCAGGCCCAGCACAGTATTACTGGAAGCTGTGTGTGCTCGATTGTTTCATAGTTTCAGAATTCTGTACTAATACAAAAACTGTATTGATTTTGGCTTGATAAACTAAGTTCGACACGAACAATTTCAGGCCAACGGAAGGCCAAACAATTTCAGTGGTAGTGTTTATTGGACCATTCACAAATCCGTGCTCTATGTTGATATTTGAGCGAAGCAACAGTCCCTCTCCGTCGAAAATTTTCAACTCCTTTTCTAATCTTGTTGATATCTCCTGACACAATGTTGTCCATTGTTACATTGCTGGAATTTCTTCAGCATTGACAAGTCAAAAGGAATGTGCGTTCGTTCACCCTCTTGGTGAACTTCACCTTTCGCTTGAGCTATTCTTTTCTTTGCATTTGCGCATTCGACATTGCGCTGCTTTGTGGGAACTTCTTCAACTCGCTTACGCCGCGCCGTTTGGCTAATCTTACACTGAGAAAAAAGGATTTGTCGCCCTAACAAGGCTCTTAGTAGCTATAGCCTCAACAGAATTTTTTTGCATTTTCAACAAATTTTATGCTGCCATAACAAAGTTTTAGCTGTTTAAACTAATTCAGTATTTGTTGACGAGTTGATCCAACAAATTTTAAAATTCTCAAATTATTTTAAACAAATAAAACTTTGTTATGGCAGCATAAAATTTGTTGCAGACGCAAAAAAAATTCTGTTGAGGCTATAGCTACTAAGAGCTTAGTTAGGGCGACAAATCATTTTTCTCAGTGTAGAGACTTACCTGTTTCCCATTCCTATTTAAGCTTCTCTTGTCGTTTTTGCTTCTCCTTCTTTAGTCATCGCTGAATTTTAATAAAAGTTAATAAAATCGTAGTAAAAAAATATATTACTGATTTCTTCTTAATTACTTCCATTAGTAGTTCCAATAGTACGCTTCGTTCAGTGGCCGAAACAACACAAGTAAATTTACCCACAAAACCTTCTGAGTATATTACAAAATCCACAACGTATTTTGAGTATATATTTTGCAGTCAATGGTCAAATTTGTCGATTGAGATCAATTGATAGAAAATAAATAAACAGTAAATCAACAACAATGCAAATTTCTTATACCGAGTGTACGGAATCAGGTGTAGTTAATGTAAAAGATTTTTCTTCTTACAACTCTGATTGGAAACATGCGTCCATTATAAACTTTGCACTTATTCAGCATACCTGCATACATTAAATCACAAATGAAATTAATGGACCTTAAAAAGTTCAAATCGCAAGACTTTTTCTTCAGAAAAAAATATTCGCGAATGTCTTGGTAACCAACTAACGACAAAATGGAAAAATTTGGAATGGATTAACAATATTATGAGAAAACTGTATTCCAACTCAATAAGTTAACCTTTGCATTCGCGCATTCTATTCAACATTCCAACCTGCTTGATAAATTTAAAAATGGTAATTATCATTTCAAAATACTACATGCTACTATTTTTATCAATTTATTTTCATAACATTACAAAACAAAGATTATTTCAAACTCAATATAACGTAACTAATTACAGTGTCAAATATGACAGTGGATAAATAAACGGGTTGTTTTATCAGATAAATAACCGTTCTCATGTGGGAAATGATTCGTTGATAAGAACATTTATCCTCTCTCGCAAGTGTCAATCAATTTCCTTTCGAGTTGCTTTTCTTTTCAACACTTTCTCGCTGATATTGAAATTTACATTTTTTAAGAAATAGAAGTGTAATTACTTACACTGAAAAAAATTAATTAATCCCAAAAATCATTCAATCATAATTTAATTGAAGCAAAAGTAGTTATAATTTTTCAGTTGAACCCACGACTTTATGGTCAGAAACAGTAACAGTACAAAAAATTAAATATAATTATAATTTTGAGATTGGGAAAAATAATTTAAGGATAAGAAATTGGAAGATTATATGAATAATGATGATTGCAGTGTGCCATATTACACCGAGAATAAAATAAACAAGCAATTAATAAAAAAATACTTATTTAAATACAAAACTACGATAGTAATTGTAAAAATTTTAATTCCAGTTTATATCTTAATTATAGCGTCATTTGTTTTCCATGAGATAAGCACGTAATACTAAGGGTTAAAATTTACTGGAGATTATCACAATGCTAAGTAAGAAAATATATGTCGGAATAAACTAATCTAATTAACATGTTCTTGACTTTATATCTTAGTTTATTTAATTTAAGTAAGCAATTTTTGGAAATTACTTATGGAATTGAATTCCTTATTGCAAACTCAAATTAAATTTAAAAATAGTTAAAGTCTAAAAGAGTTCTACTCTTCAATTATTTTTAAATAAAACAAGATTCAAACCTTGCTGCTATTTTGTATGAAATTTCCTTAAGAATCCGGAATAATTAAATGCATGTTATCTCATATCGTTATTGTTATTAATAATTAAAATTTTTGAAATAGTTACCAAAAAGTAAAATATCGTTTGTCTTATATCGACAATTTTTAACATATATTTTATGAAATTTCCTAAAAACGAAAATAAAATTTGGTTTTCATCCTGTATTCGTGTTAATTATTGATTTGCAATACATAACGACTGGTAATCTAAATGCTAATCAATCTCTTTATAAAAAAACTTTTTTATTTTTTTAAATAACATATCACTTCAATACACCAAATTTCACAAACAAAATATTCCGTATTTGTAAATATAATGCACTTGATGATGTCGACTACAGAAACGATACAAAGTACGTTCGCCTTAAGCAAAAAAACGCCACGTTGACAAAATTTCACTAAATTCAGTAAAAAAGATAATAGAAAACCACTAGCTAGTTTTTTATATTTTATGGAAAATCCTAATTCCATTTCCATTTTATACAATACAAATCTCACTAATCGTGGAAGCTTTTACTTCAAGCTAGTACTGATACGGATTCTATTACAGCTCCCCGAGTATTAAATTTTTTTTGCACAGAATTCACTGCACAGAAGCATGAGACTCTTAACAAAACGTATCGCTTACGTGGATGCAATGCTGTTCCTTCAATTGACTTTAACAACATTTTTGCAATTTTCTTACCATATAAATTCACCATTCGCCAATCGCCATCAAAAATCTTATTTTCACAAAATACACAATTTTATATCAAATTGTGATAGACAAGTTTAGTAATTACTAACAATGCTTTTTGTTATTTACAAAAACTTATAAATTAGTAACAATAAAAATGACAGAATTAATAAGTTATGCTAAGAATGTTTGCAGTTCAAAAGTCATTTAGACGTTTTAGGTACAAATTTAATCAATTTATGTTTTTAAGCAATCCGATGATAACGAAGCAAAGCAGAGGTAGATTAATTAGCTAGTTTTTATGTGCCTTTAGTAGGGCTTACTTTAGAAATTTTATCAATAATTTGTTAATATATTAATAATTTATTGGCCCCCATAATTTATTGGGGAAGTCAACGGGAAACCACCCCATTAATTAAATTCCCTAGAACAAGTCATCTTGGCTTCTAGCCAATATGATGGCCAACATCCAATAACGGATAGGCACGCGAAGAGGAGGCATATTTATTGGCGCCCAACGTGGGGCATAGCATATTAAAATATAATTAAAATAGTAGTAAGTAATTGTAAATTAAATTATAATGTAAACCGAGATGGCACATTTATTTATTACCCTAACTGTGTAAGTAGCATCAAAAGTAGATTATGTACCTGTAGTAAACTAGTTTATTGTTAGGTATATTGCTTACTTTATCAGTTCGCAAAAATATATCAATATATAGATATTTTATATTCAATTTGAGTTTATTTCATACTTGTACATATTTCGGGATATTATGTAAAACGAATAATTTTGTTTTATATAAAAGTTTTGCTTCCGAATTCAAATCTTTATTGTTTTGTTTGAGAGAAGATTTTTTGATCCTAACACATTTTAATACTTGGAAAACTATGAGATAAAAATTATTATTCCCTACTATAAAGTATAATCAAATTTTAATAATCAATTTTGTTATAAAAATACTTAAATTTTGTTTATATACACGCCTACAAAAAATTATTAATAAACGATAATTAATTATTATTTTATCGTACTTTTTTAATTATAAAATTTACCCAAAATATGTATAAACGAGCTCAAATATTAAATCTTGCACAGAACACATTAAAAACTAATTACCAAATATTATAAAGCATCAGAATAAAAAATCAATTTTTTGCTAACGTGAAGGCTGGAATGAAGGATTTCCACATTTAATTTTTGATTTTTTAAAACTTTTTTTTTTGTTTATGTTTGTGAAATTATTAAACTTCTGTTTTTTTACTAAAAATATACAATAATGTGAGGTTCAGAAATTGTTTCCAGGATAATCAAAATTTTAAAGTTTACCACTGCAAATACTACATATTTTTTACGCTACCATTCGTTGAAAAAGTAGAGAACCATTTTTAAAAAATCCGTACATAGATTCCGAGTCTGCTTAATTGCCAATTTAAAATATAGTATCTACCTATGTATTTATATTTCTAAAATTAGTATGCTTTAATTGAATTTGTTTAGCTGAAATCGGAATTATATTTTTTTCCAGTCAATGTCAATTTACAAATCTACTTAAAGTTTGCTAAAAACAAACGGTTTACTCTTTACAAATATTTTTATTTCTTAAACTTCTTTAATTCTAACATTAAAATAATAATAACTTTTAATTAAATACAAATATTGAAATGAATGTAGGCCAATAGTCTAATGTGAGTATAAAGCATTTAAAAAGTATAGAGATATAACAAAACGCGTAGAAAATTTAATATCGCTCTTCTATTTTATTTATAAAAAAAACTTTTAAAATTTAAATTAAATTTCATTCAACTGCTTACTTTATTCAATTTATTTTACAGAATTTATAGCAAAAAAAATTCTGAATATTAATTAAAAGTATAGATATAGCTATATAAACATTAATTATCTTAGTCTATCGTCTGCTCTCCAATTTTCGATTACTCGTGTCACTCCTACGCCTTAAATTCTTCTGGATATTGTTTTAATTTTTTCAGAACTGGAGATATACGAACTATTTGGAATTCTCTTTCTAAAGTTATAATGCAGCCAAACAAGTAGGTAGGTGGTAAATTTTGAGAAATCTACACTAAAATATGCTCGGGTAAAATTACCTCTAAATTGGTGACAAACTTTTTCCTACGCTAAAACAGAAAAAGGTTTTTTAAAAAGTGTAACTTATAATTTTTACCTGAGGTTTAATATTTCTCTTGTAATAAGCACATTCAGGATCTAAAGCGACTATTCTTTTATACGGTTAAAAGAAACAGTATTCAAAATTCCAGGTTTCAATATATCCCAACAAGAATTTTTGTTTTCGTTAAGTTTCCGGTTCAAATTAACTCAAAACATAACTTGCTTTCACAAATATTGGGCGACAACTGTATACGCTAACGTAATAATAGTAACGTGTGTCATCGAAATGATTCCCAAACAACTAGATACTAAATTTTAAAATTAAAATTTCTTGATATTGTCCTTCACGTCGGCAAATAATCAAATACAGTTTGATGGGTTTGTTTTAATTTGGTCACAGAAGTATCATACAGTAATATTTGTCCCGATAACCAGTAACTGTAACAAGGAGCTTCTTTTTTTTGGAACCTCGTTCTCGCTTCCGCGAAGACCAGCTAGTTCCACAACCTGTTAGAGCCCTCTACACGAAGAGAAATTTGATTATCCAGCTTATAGAAGAGGAATAATTTATCTCACTCTTGATTTTTGATACAAATTTTATAGTATTGGTTAAAATTAAAATGTAATTTTGAAAAAATAAATATTCTAATTTAAACTTGAAAATGTTTGGTTATCAGCTTAATATAGGAAAATAAAATGAAACAGAAGCAGTGGATGGATTGTTGATTGAAAAATAGAACAAGTTATATTGAAGTTGGAGAACAGATTAAAGTTATAATTGATATTGATTGGATATAGCGACAATTTTTAAAGTATTATAATTTATTGAACTAAAATATTAAGGGGTTATACCAGTCAGCGTTTTCAAAAATTGAATTTTTTTTATTTCATTTTCGTAATGTACATATATTTAAGTATTTGCACAGAAAATTTCATGTTAGTCTGAAAACTATTCTCGAAGGTACACGCACTTTTGCAATTGTAAATGCATTATGTGTAAGGTGTTTCTAAATCTTTGAAACCGTTTTACTCAAAACTACATTTTAAAGTCGGTGAGCAAGATTTCTCGGAAACAGCTGAACCGATCAGTCTCAAATTTGTACACAAGCTCAATAAATATAGTTTTTTGAGGTTGATGTAAGGATATTTCTCGCAGATGAATAATTTCCATTTTATTAACAATTTAAGGTCAAATATTTATCAAAAATCAATTTTTTTTTTGAAACGCCGCCATTCTGTTAAATATTAATGTATCTATTCCTTCGATTAAACTCTAGATAAAACCTTATTATATTAACGAAAACTTTTTTGATTTCTCATTTTAGATGATCCAATCCAGAGATATCTTGCTCACCGCAAGACGCCTTTTTTTTAGAGAGCTCTCGGAGATCGGCTATAGTGGCTTTAATAATCATTATTTTTACAAATAAAAAATATCACAATAAAGTTAAAAGTTACCAAAATATGTATATAAATTTTTACGTAAATAAATTAATATGTCTTTACATAAAACCAAGAAACTTACATTTTGCGAAAAGCTCAAAAAGCGAACTTTTACTTATAGTTCGAAAACAAAAAAGATAAAGAGTTGAATCCAATTTTCCATATAGCTTGTCTCACCTTTAAGGTAAAAATTATTCACTCCTGTCGGAGAAGTATAATTTTTTCTACACGCTGAATGTTTAGTGTTCTCTTCGTGCAGAGGGCCCTAAGAGATCTTTCAACTAGCTGATTTCTCGCGGAAACGAGAGAAAGCGCGTTAGTTAACTCCTCCGAAATAAAAACCCAATGTAAGCCACAGGATTATATTGTATCGTAATGGCGCTTAAGACTTTTTTCCTTTCCACTGATTATGCACAATTAACGAAACCGGTAGGAAATAAACAAATCCTTATATTTATTAAATATTTGATTATTTAACGCTTCATTGGGATAAATGTTCAGTTTTTCTAAATGTAAATATCTTGTATTTTAATAACAAAGTTGTTGATAACAACAAACCTGAAGAAAATTGAAATTACGCAAACTCTATTTTATTATTTTACTTTTACTATAAATGACATTTGCACTGAGAGTTTGCAATTGAATTTACTTGGAGCAATTAGTATGCAAAGCAATGAATAAAGTTTGTAACAACAAACGGTTAGTGGTGAGTGTAGATAGCGTATGAACTTTTACGGCTTTACACTAAAGGCTTCTTCATAATAATTAAAAATTAAACATACTGACCACACTATACATCTGGGACCTTATGCTTACATTTAGAAGGTTGCACTTTTGAGTAATTGTAAATTATTTATATTAAAGGATTAAACGCTTCTGAAGTTTCAAAATTTTGTATTTATTATAAGGTAAAATATAACATGAATTTCAAAAATATTGTTGGCTGCAAACAAAATATTTAATAATAAACATCCGAGTGTGAGACTTAATAATCTTGCGGAAAATATCAGACAGCTATCCAGAAACAAGTGAACATAAATTTTGATAGTTCAGGAATTTGCTGTTACTATCTACTACCGGATTTGTAAATTCTAATTTATTTTATTTACTAAACTTATGTATTTACACATGCACACGTTAATTACTCTACGCCGCACCTAAGTATTCACCGCGCAGGTAATTCTCATAATCAATAATCTACTCTTTCTTCTAATTATAGCTTAGTTTTCTTATACAAAATTTGTCATCTTATTTTATTCCGACTTAATATCTGATATGTACAATGTTCATCCATAATTGGTCGAATATCGTAAGTTAAATCTTAAACTATGTGTACATCTGAAATCAAAATAATATTAGGGCGCCATTCAACATGGCATGGTCAAGTTCGTAATTTGGGGTGACTTACAAGGCAATTGTCTCGTAACCAAGTCTCGTTAAAGCTCAGAATATCACAGGCCATGGACACAGAATCTGAAGTGATGTCGTCGAGATGTGCTGACAAACTGCAAAGATACAAGATTTTTAATTGGGTTAGTTTCGACATTAACCTTTCTGCCTTAAGCTGAATGGTTCAAGTGTTGAATTTCAGTATGTAGAGCCAAATTGATATTGCGACCGTCGACCAGAGCAAACTGAGTAGTTCAAAAAAATCTCGTTTGGATTAATGATAAACCACATGATCAAACGAGGTGTCGTGGGCCTTGTTATAGCTGCTGAGGGTATGATGGAAATTGTCGACAGTACTGAGTACTCGTATACAGCGGCGTTCTACTAGTACCCATCTTTTGCTAAATCTTTGCTCGACCGAGTAACCTCGTGACTTGCGTCTCGCTCGACATCCAAGATGGCAAGGTATCTTCACGAGTACTTCACTTTCGATGTATTCCATATTAAGGGAAAAAAACACACCGACCATATCTGGGCAATGGCCTTTGACAAACATGGATGAGATCTTGCTAAGCTCGCATAGGAAATTAATCGGGTGATAATAATTATTTAATTTTATTCATTTTTGTTATATATCAAGAATATGAATGCAGTTTGAATTAATAGCATAAATTGTGATTAAAAGCTGTAAAGCAAGTTTTTGATAAACTGGATTGGTTTACAAAAATGCCATGATGGTATTGTCATAAGTTGATAAAAATATAAAAATTGATATTATTAAATTATTCAAGTCTAAAAGACCGGTTTTTTGAAATGTTGAGATGGTATCTGCAGAAGCAGAAACTAATATAATTTTTCGTTCTTCCATGATTCATGATAAATACATATTTTATTCTATTGTGTTGACTTAAACAGCGATTACAGACAAGGTGCATAATTTTAAATAGTTAAACAGTTTTTTTTCGACTTTATCTTAATATAAAAAATTTAAATAAGGATTAAAACCTTAATACATTTATTATTTTTAAAATTTTATTACAAGCTTGACAATGATATTAGTTATTATTAAGGAAATAAATTACAAAAGTGAACAATTTTTTATTCAGGTTTATTTGATATTGATAAATTGCTCTTCATTGTGGTAAATTATTTAAGCTTTTTATCATTAAATATGTACCCATACAAACAAGCCTAACAGTAAATTTCGAGTAAATATAGGTGGATTTGTAATTAAAAAGAAGGTGTCTGGCTAATTCGCTTTTATCAGAAGAAGAAATGCAGAGTAAAAATATGTACGCACTAAGTCTGAAGATATTTATAATTGACTATTGTGAAAGGTATGAGTAAACAATGGTAGCAGTATTAAACGCACCCACCGTTAATATATTTTATGACACAAATAATAAAGCCTAGCCTTATTAAAAAGCTCGTGGTATAAACAACACCTTTTCTGCAAGTTTTTTAATAACGGTGCTTCAGTTTGTGTCCTTATTGTAAATTAGACCCATATTTACTTGACATTTTTGATTAAACTAACCTCCTACTTTACAAGTACATAATCATAAATCACCTTGTATAACATATGCAAGAATATAAAGAATTATCCTTCTTTATTTCTGCTACCCAGCACAAATATATTTTTTATTAGTTAAGTACCTACTATGCAAATTGACAAATTACCTACCCATTAAAAAGCTCCTTTTATTGCAGAAATTTAAATTAAAGTTTTGAATGATATTCTAGAGCCAATATTTTTGCTTAGTGGGTACATCGATGTCGCCAACTTTCTAAACGGCGCCAAATAAATTACGAAAGTAATTTAAACGAATTACGACCAAGTTATTCTAAAGAAAACGCTTCTACTTAATCCTATTTAATGAAATATGCAGGTAACTTACAAACTTAAAAGTATTAACTAATGTAAATACAACTAAAGCACAATTTTCATTTATACAATCCAGCTGCAGGAAATTGCTTTCTCAAGCGAGTGTGTGCTTGTGTGTGCACTGTTCAGTAATAGAGAATATAACAGCTAAATCGATTATTCCCCAATAACTGAAAAATTGAATTAATAAAAAAACACACATTCCTTGAGATATTTATTTTAAATTTTGTGCAAATTAAATTGCACAAAAATACACATCTTACATTGCCATTCCGCTCAAGAGATAAAAAAATTCTAAAAATATAGAACAACGGAAAATTGATTTTAGATGAAAATACCTTTTTATTTCTATGTTCCGTTAATCTTACTAGAATTTTTCTACCGGTCCTCCTATATATCCTGCTTTGTAGTCCTCGCACTTTGTACGCTCTTCTCGAGTGTTGAAACCTTATTTCCACCGTCAAATTCAAATAGTTGAGAACGACCTTGTCATTATAGAGCTTTAGAGTGAATTGAATATGAGGGTTCCTGTCATTTAAAAATGTTACAAATTTCTCAGCTTCCTTCCTGAACACCTTATACGCTCAACGCATCATCTACGTTTTGATTTTAATCATAATTTTATCTCTAAATAAATTTACCTCGTCTAGCAGTTTGCACTCATATTACTTATTATTAACAATAATAGTTATAACAATAATAATTAAGTGCGTCGACTTCTAAACCGAGAATCCTAGTCGATTCCAGGCGGAGTAAGACTGGGCAGGCGACAAAACCTTATAAACGTCAAGTGCTCATAAAGCACCCTTAACGAAGGATTCTGTTATTTTTGCACCAAATAACAAAACACCTATAACTGGACGGAGATGAGAAGAACATATGTCATGCCTTCCAGATAAACAGCGCCTGTTTTTCTTTTCTTTAGAATGCCATAGACTATATGCAGTGCGTAAGCGATCACTTGGTGGAAGCCAAGATGACGTGCCAAAGAATCTAATTATTGGAGTGGTTTACCGTGGACTTCCCCATAGCCCATACATCGATATTGGGCTTTAGATCACAGCCAGTGTATCCGAAAAATGGAAAAGGGTATCAATTGTAAGAACCTCTATGACACTAAAATCGAAAATCCGTTCAAGAATAAACCCCAGAATATTATAGAGAATATGGGTCCCGAAAATATTCCCGAAATTACAACCGAAAAAGTTACACCTGATTTTCATTGACTTTCAGAAAGCCTTCGATACGGTTGAGCTTTGGATGGTTTACAAGGGACTGGACGACGCCAGGGTCGACTCAAGATAGACAACACTATTAAAAGGCATCTACAAGGACCGGGGCACAATACGAATAAAAATTGACGACATCACGAGCACGCCAAAAATACCTATTCTAAGTGGCGTAAGACAAGGGGACACCATTTCCCCAAAATTATTTACATTAGAACTGGAGAACATATTCAAGAAACTAAGTTGGGAAAAGAAGGTAATCAATATAGATGGAAAGTTTCTGAACCACCTCTGTTTCGCAGATGATATCGTGATTATATAAGCTCAGACGAAGAAGAATGTTAATGTTAACAGAAATCGGAGCAGTCGCCCAAAAATCGGCCTGGAAATTAATATAAGTAAAACGAAGGTAACCGAAAGCAACAAATAACAAAGAATAGAAGGGTAGAAATAGAAGAAGGATTGGAATGGGATGGGCAGCATTTGGGAAGCTGGGGTGGATTCTTAGGAACAAAAAAAATACCAATTTTTCTGAAAACAAAGACATTTCAATTATGTGTTCTGCCGGTAATGACATAGGTAGGTGTTGAGACTATGGCGTTAAACAAAAAATGCGCGAACAGCCTACATATTGCACAAAGAGCGATGGAAAGAGCTATACTAGGAGCTAGCTAAAAAGATGAGATCAGCAACACGGAAGTAAGGAAAAGAACAAAAGTGACAGATATAATCAGAAGAATAACAAGCTTGAAGTGGAACTGGGTGGGACATGTCAAGAGAAAATCGTATAAAGAGTGGCCAAGTCGCATTTCCCAGTGATTCCCAAGACTCACGAAAAGAAGTGTCGGTAGACCACAAAAAAGATGGATAGATGACATCCAACAAACGGCAGGAAGATTGTGTCATCAAACTGCTAAAGATAGGGTAGCTTGGAAGAACTTGGGGGATGCCTGGGCTCAGTATGGGCGAAAAACAGCTGAGCAGGACTGTATCCTTACGAAACTGTAGAGATCTAACTATTAGAGAGAAGACAAACATCACCTTAGCTTTTTTGGAATAGAGCGATGAAGCAAGAACCAGTAACTTATGTAACTTGCTTTCTTCCTTTCTGACAATGTTCGACAAATACCTTCTTAGAATACAATGGGAAAACCCGCTGGTTTCTATAGATATCACTAAAATTCTTGCGGAATTTTAAAGAGGATTGAACAAAAGTTGAAAAAACGATTGAACAGATGACCAACATAAATTTTTCCATGAAATTTCGAAATAATCGAATTTGAAATTTCGATTTTTGGCATAGAAAGTATGCTAAGTACATTAAGTAATAAAAAATTAAACGTTAAACAGGTTAATAAAACGAATCAAATATGATTCAATTGCAAGATTTCGAGTACTTTAATTTAATTACTTTTTACTTTTATTTAATTCGTTTTATTAACCTGTTTAACGTTTAATTTTTTATTATTATTGTATATTTTCACAGGTTACGATGTTAATAATCTATTAAGTACATTAAATATTCATTTTGTTGACGGTCCGTGTGTTCGACGTAAATTGTTGCAGGAGCATCTTATAGTGGACGAAGCCGGCTGCAGTTGACTTGTAGCCATGTTAGTGCTAACATCAATCGATAAATTTTTTATATAGCCGAATTTTTAAGTTTAATTTATGGCCAAAAATATTTGTATAAAATAAAAACACGTCATGAGCGGAGCTAAGTTTTTGAAATTGGCCAATTGGATAGTTGGTTGCAATTTTTGGCCGTTTCTGTACGTATTGTGAATGATCCTCAAAATTTTGTATTTATATTATATTATAAAAGTCGAACGTTTCGGAAAAGCCCGAACGGTGAATACATCATCAGCACATCGCCGAATATTGGTCAGACGACAATGCGGTATCCTCTATAAAATCTAAATTTATAATATTAAAGTAACATGAGATGATAACATTATTCTTAGCTGTAAATGTAATTTCATATAAAAATAACATTCGCCACCAATGTTCAGCGATGTGTAGATGCAGTTTTTTGTATGAGATATACTGACAGATTTGTTTACGCCGAACGACTCGCAGAACAATTCGGCAAATGATTCGCAATGGGTGGAAAGTTATATTAACGAATATAACGATATTATCGAATATCTGATGATGTGTGGATAAGACAGACAATATCGCTTTATGTTTTACTTCTTACATTTTTTCAGTGGCGGCTCGTCATACAGGGCACAGGGGCACGTGTCCTCCCATCCCAAAACGAAATACAATAGAAGAATTAATCTAATATTTTAAAAACTATTTTTTTTATTTTGTGCCCTCTCACTCGAAAATGTCACGAGCCGCCACTGCATTTTTTTAAACTAATGGACGGTGTGGCAATGTAATATCAGGTATTTGCTTAATTTCATATTATTGCTTATTTGTAGAAATTTGCTGAAACAGACCTATAGATCGGAACTTCTTAAAAATAAATAACTCAAGGAAAGCATTGTTTTTTTTACCAATTTATTGTACTTTGTATTCTAAATGTTATAGTAATAGAATACAATTTGCAAATAGAATTATAAACAAAAATAAAATTTAAATATTTAATTAAATTGAAGCAATTTAATCTCAATTTTAATGAAACATTTTAATTATAAGTAACTTTGTGTGATTCTATTGACTTATTACAATCGAGCATAAAAATTGTATTGTATTGTATTCAAACAATCAAGAAAATTGTAATAATAATTCAGTTTTGAAACATACAAATATCTAAATAAATCTGCATAATATTTCAAAGGTATCCTAATAAGATCACCTGATTTAAATTGCGCGCCATTGTCACTGCATTGAGTTTGGCGGCACTAAAAATAGTCATTACTACATTCAAACTCATTACAAACGAGGTAACAGCAAAAGTTTCGTAAGATTGATCCTTTTTGAATTCAACATATTTTTGTTACCAAGATTAAATTAAATTAACACCACAATATGCTCCTTATTACTTGTTTACATGCTTGCGGGTTACTGGTAATAATCTACGACTTTGTCCCTTCAAAGTAGGAAAGAAAACCAATGAATATTCTGAAAGTGCACATTTTCAGCTTTCAGATGAAGTGAAGATGAATGAATTAGGCCCACCGGTTACTTCACAATTTAATTGTGAAAATCAACTTTTTACATATATTTTCACATCTACAAGTTAATAGCCGCGTTACAAAGGTCTTCTGTTGACGGTACGTGTGCACAACGTAAATACATGCATTAACATGTTGTAGTAGCAGAAACCCGCTGCACTTGGCTCTACTTTCATGAATATTATAGCCTATTTATTACCACATTTTCAAAAAAATTTGTCGAAATCTGAGACCGTAGATTATTACAGGCCCCCTGTTTGTATGTGTCCTAGATATTAAAATTTAAAATATTTCGCTGTTATCTTTTATATGATGCTTGTGATGAAACAATAAAAACACAAGTTTGTTCCTTTTCTGTTAATTTCAATAATTCCAATTGTCGCTCAGAATACTATTACCGCTAAGCTGCACAACAATGAGCTTACCAAATTGCATTTTGAAACTAATAAATAGCTAATAGCTATTACAATTACAATAATAAATTACAATTGTTTTGATGGAAATAATTTATAGGTTGAAATCAAATGTAAGTTTTCTCAACGCATTCAATTCTTGTTTAAGCTGTTCAACATCTGATTATGCATGAAAATTTCTTAAAACAATACGAAAACTTTTCTCTTATTTGGGTTATACGTATGGAAATCAGTATCCTTTTATATCAGCCTCTTAATAATGTTAATCTAATTTTCATCAACTTTTTATTGTATTTTAACGTGGTCGGTTTTAATAGCGCAGTTGTTTTTGTAAGTAGATCAAGTAATTCCATAACAGTCTTGATGTTCTGGCGGCGGGTTTAGTTCGGGGTTTTTATGTTTTTTATCAGTTTCCGTCTCTTCCTTTTCTGCCAACTGCTAATATTTATTTTTTATTTGAATATGGGCGCTTAACCAGTGATCACTTGTTTTACCGTTTGTAAGTTTAATGTTTTGTTCACAACTTCTTAAATGCTTTTTAGTATTTGCCACCGACATTTTCTTTTATTAATGTATAAAATCATGGGCGTCGCTTCCAAATATTCCAGGGGAGGGCGATTCTTTTAAATGCTATTTAAAAAAACGATTAAGTATAAAATAAAAAATTTGAAGTGACATCACATGACTTTCCCATTTTCAAATTACTTTGGAGTTCAATGAAACGAAAAATGTTAAGTATTGGTTATCATTACACGCACAAAGATCAGCTTTGTTTCAATTGAGACTAATTTTATTTCTATCTATAATAATGGGAAGAAGAATCGGGCCTTAACAATTTTCATTCTTTGAAAAAATGGATTCAAGATGGGATTTCAACCAAAATCTAATCTTTAGATTACTGTTTACTGATTACTGCAACGATTCCAGTCCAAAACGCTAAGAAAAATCTGTAACGCCTCGTGGTACATCACAAACATGTAACACACATGTAACATTCAAAATTAATTAAAGCACGTGACATTCGTTAGGTTGGAAACCTCTTTTCCTCCGCTAGTTGGCGCTAAGTCGACCAACTTGCGGGAATTCCAAAACATTACAAAATTAAAAATAGATTATTTTCAAAATTACAATTTACAGTTTTGTTCAAAATGCAGTTACACGATAGTGGCGTAAAAAAGTTACATTATATAGTAACGTGTTAGTAAAGTCACACTTTAATACGGTATAGGTCAATTCGTCAATTCCTCACACAGTTACTTTTTTGATTTATAAAACAATTTTGATTGTATGCAGATGTGGTTGTCGATTTAGTTAACTTAACTGAGGTAAATCCAGTAAATTAAATTTATTAAGTTAAAAATTCGTAACCCAAGCCAGATAAAAAATAGACCAGATTATGTAGTAAGTATAAACTATTTCATAAATTATTGAAATTTTTTCTTTATCAATTCATCAGCATATATTAGCCTTAAAATTATTACGAGAGTTTTTAGTGGATTTATCATCCATTTTCCAGATAACGAACATAAAATTCATGTAATACTTTGTAAGGAACAGATTGTAAATATTAATAGAAGTTGTAAAAAAAGATATTGATTTTATTTTAAAATTTTAGTGAAAAATGGATTTGCATTAAAATAAGTTTTAAAAGTAATCTGTATTTTTATCACAGTTGAATAAATAATATAGGATAAATTAAGAAAATGTACGTTTTTACTTTAATAAAAAAATAAAATTTTTAAAATCTTTGTTGGCACTATTAGAGAATATGGGTGACCTATAACTATAATGATCATTAAAAATGTAAATGAAATAGGGTAGTTGTATTAAACACTACGTCCAGAATAAAGAAGCTATTCCTTCTGGTTAAATTGTCGTAAAACTGTATAAATTCAAGGAAAAGTATTACAATGTTTTACGTATTTTATGTAGAAAAATAAAATTTTTGATGTTAAATACATGAAATGGTTTGACAACAAAGTACCCAATACGATCATGATGTTTCTTGTTAAAAGATGCACCTTTAACTGATAGTACATTTTTAAAACAAAACCAAACCTTTAATAAAAAAAATATTACGTCCAAACAATGTCTCATTAGTATCTTTTATGTCGGTCTGTTCTATCATGGATATCACTATTAACTTAATAATGTCAAATTTAGAGGAAATATACCTTGTACCATATGCCTTTTAATGTAGACATAATTGAGCACCATGGCAAATGTCATTATTTTCTAAACAACTTCTAATTAGCGACGCGCATGAATGGATTCAACAAACATGCAGAGTTTGATTTCTAAAAGCAAATAAAATAATATAGCAGCAACTTTTAATTATATTACTTAAATTGCATTGTTTTATTTAATGTTTAAGCGGGACTTTATCTGTGCTTGTGCTTGATGAATATTTTAATATAACAGATAGTAACAATTATTATTTTGCAAAAAGCCGAACATTTAAAGACTTACAGAGTAACTTTAAAAATATTAATTTAATTTCTACTTCAAGATAACAAATTTTACCACAGCTTAATTTTAAAGACTTCAGTTAAAGCTCTAAACGCTATAAAATGCATTTAATGTAGTGCTAATTATCTTAATAATTATTTGCTTTAATTATATCCACAAGAAAATTTATTACGCTATACTAGCAAATCCTCGATGTTAAATGTATTTTTTTAGGTAATTTATGGTAATTTACTCAATTTATAGAACTTTTTTGCCCAAAGTGAATTTCAGCGTAAATTTCTTCGATAATTTTGCGTAGAGCTTTACAATTTGACTATACAGAGTGTTCCATTTTTATGAGGCAGATTGTAAAGTACTACTTCAATAAAAAATAAACATTCTAATTTAAAATGTTTTCTAATTTTTTTAGACTAAATATGCGTTATAATTTATTATAAGTAAAAGATTTTTATAAAAAAAAATCACTCAAGAATATCGGCTTACTTTTCTTTTGTTACTTGAAGTCGCTCGCTTTTGCTCTATATTTTTTTTAAGAAGATATCGGTAATATTAAAAATTTCAAAACCGATATTGTTTTATAATATTTATTTCTCGATTTTCGAACTCGAAAAATAATGTATAAAATTTATTTAAAAGTTTGAAGTTACCTTTCAATTTTAAAAAGTCAATTACACTAAAAGAAAAATTAATATGTTAAGTGTGTCTTTTATTTCGTAACATCTTGTGTATTATTTTTGAACTTAATTGCTTAACTTGCATAACAGGTCGTTATAATTTTTTTAATTTTCTACTATGAAAAGTCGTATTTAAATACTAATGGTTTCTTTCATTAATTAGCATCTATCAAGTCTATCAAGTGAGAACTTTCTTTTAACTTATGTAGTAGGATTGCACCCTTAGTTTTTACCCCTTTGTCCGGTATTTTTAATTGGTGTGCTGTAAAAGATAAAACAAAATACGTGTTATATTTTCTGCAATATAAAGCTTGTTATGCATAAATTCAGTTCAGTAAGATAAGTTTTGTCACTAGTTTTTTGAAAATTTTATTTTCATTTTGGAATTTTCTATTCTAAAAAGTTTCAATCTAATTAAAGTGAAATTTGAACAATGTTTTACAATCGCAGTAATTTTATTTACTCTTGATATAACTAAATACGATTACCACAGATACTGGCCAATAATGCACCGACCTTGCGGACGCTCAACTGATTAGCTCACGAGACTTCTCAGTTGTTGGCCGCTATATGTATTTAGATCGGCCTGCGGCCTCGTAACTTTTGTCTGAATAATTGTTTTAACAATCTAACAACGCAAACATTTTGAATTGTAAAGAAATATTAAACAAAAATATTACATAATTTTATTAACTTTATGCTAAAGTAAATTTTGTTAAAATTAAAAATTAAAGGGTGAAATGAAATTCAGAAATTCTTATTTAATTTTAAAAATTTAATAATATATTATATATTTTGATATATTTGATTTTAAAGTGCCTGAATCCGAGATTTGCCGTAGTTGCGCTAAAAACACCCCTCTAGAGTACCAAACTAGAAAATTACAGAATTCGAAAGCTGAGATCCGAGATTTTACAATGTCAAGAAAGCTTAAACTTTGCTCTTTCAGAATATTTAATGGTTTTTTTATCGTCCTTTTGAAGGAAAACAGCGTAGAAGATCTACAGTAAATCAGGCTCGGCCCACTAAAACACGCTCCTGTTTACTTAAAAGATTAATAATAGCCTTCCTTGACCGCCTTTACTTAATTAACCATCGGTGGAATTTACATGTAAGAAAACAGTGAGCTAACACCGACCGGTGGAACTTACATATAGGATTAATAAAGATTTGACCCATCGGTGGAACTTACCATCGCCCTCTGACCTATATCAAGCGCATATTACATTATCAAACTTTTCGATCAACTTTCGTTCAACTTTGTTGTGAAACATTGGCTACAAAGTTTAACCAAAGTTTGATGAAAATTTTTGGGTGGGGATCTCGATAATATCAATAGTTTTGCAGTAATGCGCATGATTATTCAAAAGTTGAACAGAAAGTTGAACGAAAGTATGACAAGCGCTACTTTCATCAAACATTTGACAACAAAGTTTTCCTGTAATTTAGAGTAGATTTTGAACTAATTTTGGCTGATATTTGTTGTCAAATACTCCGCTATGTGCATCGATGGAAATTATAATCTCCGGTATCTATAATATCTTCTGAGGGCATTTTGGTATCTAATTCCGAATACAATTGCAGCACGCCCAGCCCTTTAAAAACTCTGTTAGAACTTTTTACACCGGGTATACGTACCGACAACAGAATATAGCCAAATATCGTCCACTACTTATAGAATTGTGAATTTTTATGTAAAAAATTGATCATTTTTGTGCATAAAATAGTTAAATTGTTAATTGTTGTTAAAATTCTATCAGTTTTGCTTATCAATTAATGTTTTTTAAATTGGTTTAGCATTCATATTTACAAAATATTCATTATTGTGTAGGTAATATATTATGATTGAACTATAATTTTATAGTTGTTATATCAATATTGCAGAAAATATAAGATTTAAATTTAATTTTTCGATTAAATGAAGTGATCGTTATATTATAAAAAAAAAAGTACACAGGTCTCACTGTGCCAATTTTTAATAATAAAGCAATAAATCAAACCTTATTTTAAACATCAATTTGTGTATTAAAACCATTTTTTTGAGGGATCCGCCCGAATATAAGCTTATACAGCTGTCCCTCGATAATCCGACAGTTAAGGGACCGAGAGAGTGTCGGATTACCGAAAATGTCGGATTACCAAAAATGTCATATTATCAAAGATGTTTTATTCTTAATGTGTTTGAACACAATGAAGTTAAAAAAAAAGGAAGAAACAGTAAAGGTACACGTAATTTATTAATACCAGGATACAAAATGACAGTACATGTAAGTTTTTAAAAGAAATACGGAAAGAAATTTAAGTAAAATATACAATATGTGGAGGGAGGGAGATGCATGTTGCTGCCGGCAGCGCGTCGGACTACCGCGTACGTCGGATTAAAAAGTGTCGGATTATCGAGGTACAGCTGTAGTATAATTAACTTAAAAATGACATTTAGATATATCCAAAACTAATAGACAGCTTTATAATCAATTGATCAATTACTGATTGATATTGATGAATACATGTATTTTCCAAAACAAAGATTTCTGAAAATTAGTTCCTGTCCACATTATTTTAGTAAATGGTTGAAAACATTTATTTTATTTTAAATGTAAATTTTAAAAAGAAGTTTTTTTCAGTTTTAGGCCTTCTTTCCTCCCATAGACCTCCCCTGTGCGATAGCACCTGTCTAGTTACGGCACTGAACTTCTATGTAATATAAATCTGCCGGTTTCAGGTAAAAATATTTAAGCTTGAATTTAATTAAAAGTGAAATCGCCTGTTTGAACCGTAACAAAATGTAGAAATTGAAAGGAAAAGACATTGAATATCTAAATTAAAATTGAAAGTAATATAAGAAGTACATTTAATGAGTGTTAATTAGAGAGTTGGTTATTTAGGTAGAAAATACTTGAGCTATCACGCTATAGATTCAGTGCGTTTAGCGGTCATGTTTAATAACAGTGTATCGATCATTCTGCTCCTGCAATTACCTAGCACCTTCTGCCAACTTACACATAACGTATTCACGGACTCCTCTTCGCGTGATACGTGCCCCCCCCCTCTCTTAGACCAACTACGCTTTTTTCGCTTTAAGCTTTGCAAGTAAAGTCCTATGATTTATAAGAAATATAAAAATTGGTTATTTATAGATGATTATTTTATAAAATTATCTATAAAAGCATATATACACATGTCTTAAAGCACCGGCATATGATTGTATTCTCTACCTGATTAACTAAATGTATGGTACGAATTGGTACCAGTTAAAGCTTATCTTTTATAAACTTTTGTAGTTTTATTATTAGGTACCTACCTATTTAGATTACCTTTAGTTTACATAGAAATATAGTAGGCGTATTGGTTTAAACGTCACTAATTATAATAGGCCAAAAGTCGTTAATCAAATATTTCAAGATACAATTTAATTACCAATTAAATTGATGTATATTGTCTCTAATATCCAATAACCTAATTAAGTTATTAAATTCAGCTAACAAAAATGTGTTATTCATATTCTCACGCATCAGCCATAATCAAATTAACTGCAATAGTTTCATTATGCATTGTCGAGTTTCAGTTTCTCATTAATTAAAATATATTTCAATTTTCTACATTATTTTCATTACAACCGTCACTAATTATTATTGTAAGTTCGGACCTATCTCTAAAAAAACGAGTCCGTATGGTATAAGTGTCAGATAAACTAAGATCTCGACGTTTTTACCTCAACTTTACCATGAGCAACCAGTCAAGTCTTTTCGAAATACCTCTTCCAACAATTTTAAACTGACATGATAATACTATGTTCATATATTTATGTTGCACTAAAAATACAAAAGTCAATTAATTTCTTATTTTTCACTTTCTCTACTTACACGTTATTATGATAATAATTATTGTTAATGAAGCTAATATAATATATTATATTGATTTTAACATTACAATATTACATAACAATATAATATAAGAATATTCCAATATAAGAACAATAATAGTCAATACTTAAACATATCAATTTTTAATACTATGGTCGTTCGCATCTTGGCTTCTCTTCTCCTCTAACTTACATTGAACAGCTTTCGCGACCGAATCTAACACAAAAGAAAATAATTAGTAGAGAAGCATATTCATACCTACATATAGCAATGTACCGAGATAGTTTTTCATGATTTTATAAAAATAAAATTCCCTTCCCGAGTACAGCATCTCTTCAGCATGAGGCTCTTATAAACTTAATTTTATGTTCATCTTCTATATTTTGTGAAATATAGAAGAGATTTTTGATGGTGAATTATGTTTTGATTTGGGTAAATAACATTTGATTTTTTGGATAAAATGTGGATGTATTAAATTGATTTCGAAAGAGTACAGGAATATTGCCGTTATGTTGTTTTGAGATAAGGAAAGACAAATTGAAGTTCGATAAAGGAAAACTTAGAATTGGAGATTATTTGCAAAAAGCGTTAAGAAAATTGTGAAAGTTTTGTTAAAATCTATTGAAACAACCACATTTGCAATTCTGTAAAGTCACCACGTACAGAATCGCATGGGATACAAAATTTTATTGTTCCAATTATTTGAAATTTTCAGTTTGTAGTGAAAATGAAAATTAGAGTGATAAATAATTTTGAAGATTCATATTTTTGATAAGAGTAAACCTTAAAAATTACTATTTTTGATAAGAGTTTCATGTTCAAAGTGGTGCAGTATTCGGGTTTGGGGAACTTGATAATTCATAATGCATACTGCTGTATATATTGTCGTGATACTTTTATGTAAATTTTTGAATTGTTGCCAAGAATTGCAAGATCGCGAAATAAAAATGATTTTTAATAATAAGTGATTTCTTTTGGATTTTTTTAAATAAATTTGATTTTTGAAATAAATTTAGGATATAGGAATAGGAATTTTGCATTGCAAAATTTGAATTTGGTCCAACTTGAGTTTTTGAAGAGTTCTAGGCTTTTTGCAAAAAATGTGTACGTTTGATTTTTGAATGCAATTTTATAATTATTATGAATACAGAGAGATTTTGATAATAAATTGTTTGTAATTATTTGGATTACATAAATAGATAGCATCGTTTAAGTGAAAATTTAGGCTTAAAAAATAAAATTTAGATATTGGAATTTCGATTTGGAATGGAAGCTAAAGTATGTTTACATGATATGATCAGAAGAAAATCTGAAGTTTAGATAAAGTAAGTAAAATGATTAAAATATTGGAAATTATTATAAAGCGATAAGAAAATTAGAAATTAATTTTATAAAGGAAGGGACCGTATTTGCAACGTTAAGGCGACCGCATTCAATGGTCGCATGGCAAGATTTTATCTTTCCCATTTGAAATTTTAATTTAAATTTTTTTAATTTAAAATTAACATTGCAATAAAAATTAAAACTAGCCTGGCGCAATAATCGGGCCGGGTCAGACATAAAAATCGTTCTGTTGGGGAAAATTAGAGGAAAAATAAATGACAATATATTAGAAGTAAAATATCGTTATATAACATAGCCTACAGAGCAGAAAACTTCTATTTCCTGAATCCACTCGCAGTAATTAGTAATAACATTGATGTAATTATTTCTAGGTCTATTGTGCGATATTAATTCACAATTGCACTGTCTTGATTAAATTATTCCAAACAAGAAAGCATTTTATGATTAAAAACCATGATTCAACATCCAAATACCTTTTCTAAAATGTACATCATGATCATTTTTACTGAATAATTTTATTGTTACGCTGAGTTTATGCAAACGACGCAATGTGACACAACGCCACGATTTACGATCCTAATTGGTCTAGCACGAAAGATAAACCAATAGAAATCTTTGAACGTTAAATTCAAAGAGCTTGAATTTGAGTTTGAGTTACGTAGCGTAGCGAAAAATGGGTTTTAGTGGAAATAAAACGGAACCTTTTAGAAAAAATTCTTAAATTTTCTACAATAAGCCCAAACATGGGCAAATTAAATAACAAAAGGCACAAAATCTTAATAGACTTAAAAATCTTTTGAAACTTTGGACTGATTATCTCGAAAACTTTCGAGTATTTTAGAGTAAAATCACCTCCATATTTGGGGTACCATTGGTAACAAAGAAAATTCCGTTGTTATTTTGTTAGAAAGTGTAAAAGTTGTACTTTGATTATTGATAAAAATGCTGAGAAGCTTTAAAGCTTTACTACTACTACTATAATATAACTACTATCTTACTAATGGAAAGCAGATTTTAGAGTGAGGTCATTAACTTCAAGCGCGATTATGTGACTTCTGGTGTTTTCAAGGGTCGCACGTAGGACTTGCATCGTCTGTTATACATTTTCAGTTCTACTGGTATACATAATTTTTTGCACTAATATCTGCAAAATTAATTGTAAAATTCTAGCAATTTTATCTGCAATCAAATTACGTACTCAGGTTTTAATTTTAAATCTCGATTAAATTATTTTTCTCGGTGTCGATAGATTATTTATTAACACTAAATTAAAATTCTAAATTGACTGAAATGAAATTTGCGATTACACAGGCGGCAACTTAGCTTCATTACTGAACATCCTTTAATTAAATCTTAATCAAAGGATGGTGCAGAAGTGCGATCATGGTTGATGGCTATTGCAAGGTCTTCAGTATTGAAAATGAAAATATTACTGATTTTAATAGTACGATTTGGATCTTAAATAGCATTGTGTTTTTTTGTATACTAAAATACAACTACATGCTAGACAGGTGGCAGAATCCGAGATAGGTACCTAATTATTACATAGCATTATAAACGAACAAGAGCTTAATGACTACCCAGACCAGCATGTTTTAGGTTATTTTAGATCACAGATTTGGCACCTTGGAACCATTATTAAGTTTTTTACCTTCATTTAATTACCTAATTATTATCTTGAACAAATTAAATAAATGAGCGTTTTTATCTCACCCTTTAATTTCAGTACTTTTTACTGAAGAAAACTCAGAATATTTATCTAACAAAAATGTGAGTTTAATTTCTCATGTGAATTTTATATTTTGTCTGTAGAATTAATTGTATCATTTTAAGTGTTCTTAAGTGCCTGACCTTTTGAACGTTTTATGTAAGACCCTATTATGTAGAAAATTAAAAAATATATCGGGATGTACCACGTGGCCTTAAATAAATCGTCATAAATTATAGGGGAATGTCAAAATTTACCATTAGAGTCATCATCATTGAAGTATTTAATCTGGTTAATATCAACAGATGAGTTTAGAAATCACAGTCACTAGTGTAGGATGTAACCGGATACGCAAAGAAGATGCAGTTGCGATGTTATTTATTATATTATGAAAATTAAATAAATAAATAAAAAGTACCCTAAAAGAACATCTCTCTACTACATTTGGTTATATTTGTTTTCTTTCAAAATTCCATCCATCTTTAAACTTATAATTTGACAAAGATCTGTCTATTTAATCAGTAGCAGTGGCGTAACTACGCTCCTTAGCGATCATAGACAAAAGAAATTTAATCCCCTCAAATACACCTATACCTATTTTTAAATAGGAGGAAAAACGATTTTCAAAAATATTTTAATGTAATTTATTATTTTGAAGTTTATTGTCCCCTAAAATGTTTTGGATTTGTAACTTGTTGAATGACAACCTGTCATATTGCATTTCAAATGTCGCATCTTGCAAATTACTGCTTAGAAAACTACATAGAGCCTACAATAATGCATAATTTTTGGAGCTGGCCAGCACCAAAAATTTGATTTTTTACAAAGGAATTTCAAATTTTTATTTTCGAAAAGGTCAAAATTAAAATAAAGCTTTCGACAAGATTGTAAAAGCAAGTGTTATATAAGTGTATTATGAGAAAGATAGCAAACTGGAAACTCAGATGAACAAAGCAAAACAAAGGCAGACCTAAAAATAATGAGTGCGTGTAACCTTTACGCGCGGTTGAAGTAAAACTTCTTTGACTTTGTATCAGATACTACGATTAAATTAAAAATAAATAAGACATGTTCAAATTTAATAGAATTTATTGATAATTTAATCTACAGTGAACAAGAAAAAGTCAGATTTATATGAAGCATTACAAATATTTCTGTACATTGGTTAATCCTGGTTATAATAAATTTCCGGTTATAGTGAACTAATTTAATAAATTACTTCGGTTATTACGGACCACTGTAGTCCGATCCTATGAAGTAACTGTACTTGTTCTGAATGAGTAAAGGAGAAAGAGAAATGCACTCACGCCTCAAATACATACCTATGGCACTGAGAGCAGATCTTTATTTTTGCCCCCACTTTTTTTTCAATTAAACTCGGTAATTCAAATTTATGCTGTAATTTGTGGTTAATAATAGTCAACAATGTTGTAAGTGCTTAAATGTTGCGTTATTTTAATTAAATAATGTAAACATTATAATAGAACATTCAGTTCATTTCTCACACAGCCGGTACCGGATACCCAATAGCGGAGAAGTATATGAAAGGTTAATATGCTACCTAGATACACCTCGCGACCGGATAACCGGCACCAGGTGTGAGCCCAGTTTAACACCCGGCAAAATGAATCGCATTTTATTATGTAAAGTGAAAATAATACTCGGGGATTCCCATCATTTTATGCGATATCAAAATATGTAATTCTATTTCTTTTTTCTATAGCAGTTGTTAAAGTTCGGTTTGTTTACTAAACATTTTAACCACAAGAGTAGATAAAGTAGCATTCAGCACTAAGGGTAGGTACTTTATTTTTGCTGAAATTACTATTGAAATAAAAAATAAAAATGATCAAATTATATTAAACTTGTTAAAATATGAATATTCAGATTTTAATATATCAAAATCGACTGCAGCTTGTCAAATAATATTTTTAATAACAAATTATTTGTCAAATAATGAATTTTATACATGTTACTTTGATAACGTGTTTTCACAATAACTAAACGTTCATCGATTGTGTAACGTTCCATGGTCAAATTGCAATGTTTGTAGATGGCGTATGTCAAATATGAGCACTGTCAAATCTATAAAGCGGAAATGCCGAACTATTCAAAGTGACACCTCATATTGAATCACCCTTTATTATAATCTAATATACAATAGGTTCAATATTACACAGAGGTCGCTTGAATCGATCATCTTCTAATCGTCATGTTACTGAATAGTTTGATATTTATATTGTAATTTGTTCAATAGGTTTAATTTAACATTTTTTTAAATATTGGATTGACTTCATGAATATATTACAATCTGTCCTTAGACAATAAGCAACATTGTTAAAATTTTAATTTTGATATAGCGGAAAGCCTGGCAGATTTCCATTATTGAAAATTATTACTGTCACGAAATTTTGTTTAAAAATTTGGATTACAGATTTTTAAAACAGCAACAGGGAAGAAGCGCTATAGGCAGGGAGTTTATCACATCTTAATTAGGGAAGGGTGGCCATGTTTTTTGCTAAGCAGATATTTTTACGTAAGTCAAATGTAATTTGTTTACCTTTTCAAATATAAATTGGGAGGAACAGTAATCTCAGTTATTAATATTTTGAAATTCACCGAACCATAAATTTTCGTTTTCAATGCCAATTACTTACAGTTCACGTCTTGCAATTGAGATGGATGGGTTAAACCTCTAGGTTTGTCCTTATTAGAGCCCAAAATATATAAAATTAAGGTTTTCTATTATCGTAAAAAAGAATTTCTCTGCACTCTTCGTCCGGGTCCCCTCCACTCCCTGGGTTTCGCACCGTTTAGAGAAGCGTTGATAAAGAAATTCCTAAGGCGTGACCGAACTCGAAAATTACAATTTACTAAACGATGTTACTAGTGAGTCGGTTCTAAGTTAAGTGAAGCGGTTTCTGCTCACTAAAAAACGCTCTCGCTACTATTTACGTCGAACACACGTACGATCAACAAAATGTACAAAGACATACTTCTTTCTACTTTCTATTTTTCGATTTTTTCGAAATTTCAAGGAAAAATTTATGTGGATCCATAGTTTAATCACCTCATTTCAAAATCTCATAACAATTTCGGTATCATGCATCTCTTTCTGAATTCCCCCCCCCCCTCCACTGGGCATTTCATGCAGTTTTCCATGTAAAAATTGCTCTCGTGACACCTGCAATCATACCTATCCGCGATTACTCTGGGTTTTTCTAAAATAATATACGAGGAAAAGCTTGTTGACCGATAGAAACCACTCATTTAAAGTAGAAATTATTATCTTATAAACGGAAATGGTAAAGGAACTTTAATTAACGGAAAACAAATTATACTTGAACGGGGGTGATTTAGGATTGATTATTGGAAGTTTGAAAAGTGGTGAAAAATTGTATTATTGCGATTGCTGGCGAAATTTTACTACAAAATATAGAGTATTCAATGCAAAAGTTGTGGATCATGAAAAAATTTACCACTTTTGTAGAAATCACTTTTTAACATAACCTCAAGTTTTTCGATAAAAATTCGAAAAATCTTTTTTATTTTTTTTGGTTTCTAATTTTTCTTTTCCGCAAAAATAATTTAATTTTGACAAAACTTGTTCAAAGTATACCTTTCTGTGTCTTAAATAACCTCAAATTTTTTTAGAGACAAAAATCAAGAAGTTTCTGAGATATTTTATTTTCCAGTCCGAAATAATACGTTTTTTTCAAAACAAAATTCTTCATAGGAAAGTCATCGTACTGAGTTCTTCCGGGCGAATTTTTTTTCTTTTGACATATACTTTAAGGTAAATATAGGGGTATCTATATAGTCAAAATTCAAAAACATGCTCAAAAATGCAAAAATAACATAGAACAACTCTTGCAACAATAAATTTTTCAATAATTGTTGATAATCTGTTTAGAATTTGACTTTTTAAAAAATTAAAAATCTTGAAACTGATTATTAGCTTTTATTATTATTAGGTAAATGAAACTACGGCCATTCATTCGGGGCCTTAATTAACATTGAAAAAAGTGCGAATATCCGTTCAACAATTTTATTAAAAAAAACTTAATTAAAAATTTTTTTATTTGATTTTTTGCATATTCCGCTAGTGATAATTAATTAGTAAATAACAAAAATTTTAATAACGTCGTAAAAAGTTTCGATGTTTTATTTTGAATGAAAATGCAGACTCATTGAAAATTCAACTTTACCGTGAAAATTGTAAAGGATTGTTTACAACATTTTAGGAAAATTGTATTTAACTGCTGTAGATGTCCGTTGCTAACTGAAATTAATTAATTCGTTTTATGAAATGTCATTCTCTAGTAAAGCTAAAGCTATATAACAAGCAACATTCCTGCTTCGCTAGCATCGTTTGAATAAAATAATATTTCAAATGTGGAAAGTGAATTTCATCAAATACTAACAAAGTGAGAATCCTTCCAATGCTCGTTTTTGTTGGAATTGACTAGGATTGCAATATGGGTCGCAGTGACGTAAACCATGAAATTTAGTTTGAGTAGTGGAGTAGTTTGCTACTGCCCAGTTTTTTGGTCATCTAACTAAGCTCTTCCGCGTGTGTGGTACAAAAAATGTTGAATTCTTGAGTTATCTGGAGCTAATTTTGAGAGTTTTAAAATGAAATTTAAGGCATATTTAATGGAGATTAGAGATAGCATGTTTAGTTCTGATAGTTAGCAGTAAAATGTCTCTCAAGCAGTTATCTGTCACCTGTCGACCAAAAATACTTGACATGCTTTTATATATCTAATCATCGGTCACTCCTTCAGCTATACACTCAAACTTTCAACAAGAAATTCACTACCAGTTAACATGAATATGTAGTTTTGGTTTGTTTATTTTTTCCAGTTTGTTAATCCGTAGCTAAATTTTAAATGACAAGTAAAATTATTTAATTAAAAAATGAAAGCCAAAACACATTATATATTATTAATACAACAACGGTGTTTACATAATTATTTATGCGGTGTTATTTTTCAGCCTCATTAATTTCTTCAGAACAAATTAAAATTATTATTCGTTTTCTTTATGTAGTTATTATAAATACAAATGCATAAAAACACTTTATTTATTTATAACATATAAAGTTACTGAATTCTATAGATTATGTATTTCTTTTTTACTTGAACTTTTCAAATTAGTATTAAAAGTTTTAATAAACTACCATTTATGTCAAAATTTATGAAGCCAATAAAATGTAAAATAATATTTTTACTATGTTGAAAACAGAAAAGCTTCAATATATATTCTTAAATTAGAAAGATATTATACAAATAATTAAAATAATCCTAAAATATACAAAATCCATAGTTAATGTGAAATATAAATAAGCAAATAGTAGCATATACCTACTATAAAAATCTCGGAAATATTGTTAATAACCTGCATTATTTTAAGCTTCGAATTTTTAAATAGTTGTTATTTTAATAACTACTATTTGTCATAATTTTAATAATTAGCATATTTTTATGTTGCCACTTAAAAATATACAAATTTAATTTTATTGGCCTATTTTGATTCCTAATTAGAGAAAAACATATGGCTAAAAATTAAATGGCCAATTCTCGTGTACCTCACCAATAAAACAAGTTTTCAAATTAACCGTTTGCAATAAAAGGGAAAATAAATGTTAAAATCAAACCAGTTCACGAGTTCTAACCAAGAAACTGAAATTCTTTTTCATTCTATTCTAACTGTTAACTTTTGTTATAATTTTTCTCTATTTATTCTTTGGATTTACATTTAGTATCTAGCAACAAAGTAGCAGATGTGTGCTTTAGTTAAAAAGTTAAACAAATTGCACAGACAATGTAGTGTAGTTAGTAATTGCTGGTTTATTTTCAACGGTTTAATTAAAAATTTTAAGTATACAAGTAAATTGGAAAAATTAATTCAGTGATAACTTTTTCAACACTCGCACAAAATAACACGACGGGCGGTATCTACTCTCTACTCATATGAATTTACATTTGGTGATCGACATGAGAATTCCAATATTTTAAGAAACCATATCCGCATTTTAGAATCATCATGCTACCTACCATACCATATTTTGCAGCAAAAAGCTTCGCAAATTAACTTTTTTTTTAAATTAATCACTAACTTAACTTCACTTAAC
The DNA here is from genome assembly GCA_963170105.1 of Cantharis lateralis. NCBI lineage: Eukaryota > Metazoa > Arthropoda > Insecta > Coleoptera > Cantharidae > Cantharis > Cantharis lateralis. The sequence goes on along the minus strand of OY720630.1, from coordinate 21,713,410 downwards.
CCCCCTTCCCTTCCCGTAATTTTTTTCCGCCATTATCTCAGTTTAACATATTATCAACTGAAGTACTTTTTTACAATCAACACAGAATTCTTAAAGTAAAAAATTCTTGAGAATTTTAAAAAATTTAAATAATTTTTGGGAATTTCTGAAAATTCTTAAGATAACTGGAAACAAAAAGTCAAGTCAAGTAACATTTTTTGTTAATTAAGTTGGTTAGCAAAAAGTATGTGGTAGCTAGTATAAGTTAAATTTCCTATCGGAATGGGGAGTCAATTTTTTTTGTAAAATGTTTCGTTTAAAAGATACAGGGTTTTGAAAAAAATCAAAATAAAAAAATTCTCGAATTTTTCAACATTTTTTTACTTACTTTAATATATAACTCAAAAGTCGTAGATTTTATACAATAAAAGGTTTAAATCTAGTTTGTTGATTATTTCACGCTCTTTAAAAAAGCATTAATCCATTTTAACCGAAAAATCAATATTGTCTGTGCTATGGCCACATGAAAGTGGAAATTAAGAAAATGCTTTAAAGAAGCCTTAACTCTAGAGGGTTTGAATTTAGAAAAAAAATTTCGTTAAGAATGTTTCTTAGAAAAGTGTCCTCTATCACCACCTAAGTTATCTAAAGTGTATCCGGGGACACCCTGTATATTCAATCAAGGGGGGCGTACCAAAAATATGTGCCTAAGGGTGCAGAGGTACCTTAATCCGCCCCTGGCTGTTAGGGCAAACAAGCCCTCCCTTGTATGTGTTTTTTGTTTAGTGAAAGTAAAGTTAAGTGAGTTGCAGAAGAAAATTTTCAAAAACCTACTTAACCCTTTTTGGTCACACTGGGTCAAATAGACCTTAACTAATCTTTCGACCTTGAGTAGGGCCCTTAAACAAAGAACAATTCGACTTATGCTGCCATCTAAGGGTAGTTTGAACCTTTAACTTTCGATTCACAGAAGTATTATTTCAGTTCGTCCCTCATTTGTAATTTTTTTCGCTCATGAAACATAAAATTTTTTATCTCAAACCTATATGAAGTCTTGAAATTTGACCGGCGGTATAAATATATTCGTTTTCTGGCCTTCTACAGGCTTTTATCGCGGTACAAAAGTGTTGGGTCTATTTGACCCAGTGTGACTATTACGTCAATTTGAAGAAGTGTGACTAATTAGAGTTAATCTAATCTAACCCCTCAACAGCATCCAATACATACAAAGTTGATCAGTCATGTTCAAGCTTTTATCCGTGACTTTGATTTTTTCAAACTATTTACTCTCTTAAATTGAACTTAAGAAACTTAACTTTATTAAACTATTCTGAAACTAAAAAAAATTAAACTTAAGAAACTGGAAACATCAAATTATTTAAAAAAAAACGAGTGGTATCAATTTCAGATATACTATATTATTTTAATTTTATATATCTAGATTTCCTAGATTATGCGACTCTAAGGCCGCACTGACCCGTCACCCTTCCGTAAACTTCGAATTTTTTTAGGTTGCTAACTTGAAATGAACCAATCGAATTCCGCTTTAAAGGTAGACTTGAACTGTGCTTTTTTGAAAATTTATAAATTTTGGAATAGTTTTTGTTCTATTAAAAGTGTTTTCGACACATTGACGTACGAACTTTTTTACGAATTTTTATCGACTGTGAAGTTTTGATTGCATTATTAAAAATAGGGTTAGAGGTAGTACTCTCGGCTGTCCTCCTTCAAAGTAGGAAAGAAAACCAATAAATATTCTGAGAAAGCCCAATTTTAGTTTTCGTATGATGTGAGGATGAATAAAATCGGCCCAACGGCTTGGGTCTAGCAATCCGAATTTAGATGGGGAGAGAGTGTGCTTCATTCTACTGCATGCGCTCGTCGGGTCTACTACGATCGAGAAATTATTGTTTAATTTAGCGCAGTGGTTGGGAAAACCACCCAGAGCCGCCCGAGGGGGCGTGCGATTTGACATTGGCAAATCTGGGATCCCAGCCTTCGAATTTCGTCATTTTTTGAGTTCCGTGCTCTCCCGGGGATGTTTTTAATGAGTTTAGCACGGCAAATCTCGGATTCAGGATTTTTGTTAATTTTGGAAATACTACGGACCATCCGCAAATTTTATTATTTATATCTACTATATAGACCATCACCTACCACCCAGTGCAAAAATTTCGGCGTAATCTGTAACCGTGGTTTACTACCGGCACCCAAAAGTTATATTGTTTCGGGTAAATTATTAAGAGTTTTTAATATTAATTATTACAAATAGAATACAATTATAAAATGTTTTAATATTGGAGCGCACCTGGGTTGCGATAATATGCTAATTTATTGAATTGCATATAAAAGTTAAACGACAATTTCAATTTTAAAACTTCAACTTTATAATTTATAAAATTAATCTAGCAAAGGATTTATAAAATTAATAACTATTTTAATCTTATATATTATATATTAAAAACTCAAAAAATAAAGAAGTTAAACAAACGATTGAAATTCTTTAGATCTTTAATATTTCGATACAGAATGTATCTTCATCAGTTTTTAATATATCACATTTTCACAAGTTAACAATTCTAATTTATTATTTTAATTTTATAATGTAGAACACTGCAATATATAATAAAGATAAAGTAATCGTCTTCGTCATTCGTTTGAATAAAAAATGTTGTATGACGGAAAATGTTGTTTTTAAATTTATTGCTACTCTCGCATTTGGCTCGTGATTCAACTTCCGCACAACCCGGGTCAAACAGCCTTAGTACATAAATAATTAATTTAACTTCAATTGCTATGGGTTCCTTGTTGATTCTTAAAAGAAACACAACCATGTTCTTGGGCAGATAGAAATTCTTTTCCTGATATAATATTGACTTCATATTCGCTACTCCCTAGCCTCCGACAACGGAGAAATTAGCAATATTTACGGTATATTTGCAAGACGATCCCAACTCCATCGTTGGAAATCATTCATCCACTGCTAAGGAATCCGAAACAACAGTGGTGAGCTGATATCCTGAAGTTCCAGTTGAGAGTTGGTTAAATATTTTCAATCATCAAGCTAGCTTTGATTCACGAACGTGTGAGGGCTTGTAAGCTACGGTATTTTATAATTCGTAGGTACGCAACACGTTTAACAAATTTTTTGGTTGCTCTACTAGCTATATTAAAATAGTAAAATTATAGGAATCTAATTTTGGAATATACGAGAAGCTCCGCCTTTTAAAATACGAAAATTTCCCTCTCTGTTATTTAAACATTTTATAAATCGTAAGGGTGGGATATTTGCACTTTCCATCATTAACGCAGGAATATGTAATTCTTATTGTTCCCTTTGAATATATAAGATCGTATAAATTATTTTATAATAAAATGTCTCCTAGTAGATTTGAAGAAACTCCAAAGGTTAGTTTGCAAGTTATAATAATTAGGAATGGGATTTATATGTACTACTTATAAAATTATTAACAATAAAATATAATATGTAAATGCGTATAAATTCGATATAATATTATAATTTTGTACCTGATGAAAAAAATTTCACAATCGTATAAAATTTAGCCCAGTACATGTGAGATTTAACCTTGCAAGAGATAAGGAATGCATAAAACTCAATTCCAATTTGCTTTTGCAGTTATCCAGCGATAATTTTCTTATGTTCTATTGCAGATTACTATGTTCAAAATTATGTATACAATACATTTAATTTACAACAATGTTATACATAATTAGTATGTTATGTTAGAATATTTGAAAAAGTAACAAGTAAAAAGCATTATATAAATTTTATTTTACTGGGATTTTTTATAACCCAAGCACTCACTAAAGGCTTCATCGAGTCGCTTAATTAGAGTTTGTAATGATAAACAATAATTAGTCATCTACATTGTTTTGTTATGCAGTTTTATTTATATAAATGTTATTAAAAATTTTAAAAAAATTAACATAGTTTACTTATTCCGGGTGACCGTCCGATTTTGAACATAGAGAATTTACATGGGAAATTGATTTTTTCTAAATTCCTGCTTCCCATTATAACTGATAAGAATAAAAAACAGGCCCGTAGCCAGAGGGGGGGCACGTTCCCCCCCCCCCGTAATGTTTAAGATAAAAAATTTTTGAAAGTGATTATTTGAAATTCGAAAATAAAATAGGTATTCTATTTTGAAGTTGGAAAAAGTTCTTTTTTCCTAACATATTTGCCGTACTTTATTGTTGTTTACCTTGTCAGCTTATAGGTCAACCCTATTTATCCTTTTTACGTGAAAGGCATGGAATTAATTTAATACAAAAACGATGAACCGTAAACATAAAAGCTGTTCTGCTGTTAAGATTAATATTACCAGTGACAACAGCAACTTGAATATTCATAGGGATCAGTGGCAAACTAAAGAGGGGGGCACCGCCCCGGGACCTGCAAGGAAAGGGGCCCGATTTACGTAAAATTATTATTAAAATTACTTACTTAATTCCTTTGTCGTAGCCATTGAAAGCATTTATTTGGTAAAAATTTCATTGGAATTTTGTAGCTACATTTGTATTACAATAATACATTCAAAAATTTCTAACTTTTAAACCCTGTTGACCTTGAAAACTCAAATTTTCCCGCCTGCGGCGCTCGTGGTAGCTTCGCCCAACTCCACCTCTTTGTTTACAACATTAAAAATTCTCAGAAGGGAAGCCTTCAAAATTTTACTTTTTACAAGTATCCCCCCCAAAATAAAATCCTGGCAACGGGCCTGATAAAAAGTATATCAAATTAAAGAGATTTTTGTTCCGCGTCTAAAGATATTTAATACTTAATATTTTGTTTTTTAATTATTGTAAAAAAGTGATGATAAAATTTCCATCAGGCTTTTGTTCTTCTTTGTATTCTTCTTTATAGAACCGTCCTGACTTTTAAAGACTTTCTTCATATAGTTATGGGGGCCGGTAGCAAACTACGGTTACAGATTTCACCGAAATTTTTGCACTGGGTGGGAGGTAATGGTCTATATAGTGGATATATATTATACAATTTGCGGATGGTCCAGTAGTTCTTCCAAAATTAATAAAAATTCTAGATCCAAGATTTGCCGTGGTTTTGACAGGTGCTAAACTCTTTAAAAACATCCCCCATAGGGCACGGAACTCGAAAAATGACGAAATTCGAAGGCTGGGATCCGAGATTTGCCAATGTCAGGAGCAGGGAAAACTTACCCTCCGCACGCTCTTCGGGCGGCTCTGGGCGGTTTTTGTAAATTGTTTCAAAAGCCGGGTGGTAAATGCACTCGAAAATGCAGGAACTAGAATGATGTTATCACTTCAACGGCATGCACTTGAATAATATAGCATAGCATAGTTTAATTGGCTAAAGAGCATGTTGGTGCCGAGGCACCATTATCTCCTTCATATGATGATCGATATTTGACAGTGCAGCGATTTGCAGAATAAAATTATGCTTACCAACCCCGAGGGGGTTAGTTGATTGTACGACGAAAGAATTAGTTGTTTAAACGTGTAATTTAACTGTTGCTGGTTGAAATTAACGCACTGCAGTTTAATAATTGCTTTTATCTCCCCACCATAATTACAATTGCCATGACCCAAGTAGAGCACACGTACCGGCAATAGAATGACTTTTTAAAGCTTACGTGAAGGTAAACTCGTAAAATTTACATCAAAAAGTCAATTTCCAATATAAAATTGTGAAGTAACCTAATTAATAAAAAAAATTAAATAAAGCTAATAAAATTGTGCTTTTTCAGAATATTCATTAGTTTTCTTTCCTACTTTGAAGGAGGACAGCCGTAGAATACTACCTCTAAGCTAAAAAGGTTAAAAGTTCTTTTTAGTCAAAATTAGCATTGAAAACAATTTTGTGAATTTTTGAAATTTTTGTAATTTCGCTCTAAACTTGCACAGTTTTGTTTGCAAATATTTTAATAGTCGTATAGAATGCATGTTTCCAAACTTGTTGCAGAATATACCATTCTACTCGGTCTTAGCAGCTTGCACACTTAATCGTCAAGCTGTTACTGTCTTAATTTAATGAGTGGAAAATGTTCACGAACTACGACTTATTTAGAATACTCATAATTTTCAAAATTTAAAACCTATTTCCAAAAATTTGAATTACGGAAATAAAATAAAAATGAAATTTTATTGCAAATTATGTTCATTTAATTTATTTATTATTGAAATACACAGTGCCTTTATTACAATTAAGGGGTCCCTGCAGTCTAGCGCTGTAAAATTTGAGGCATTTTCAAGATTTTTTTTTGAAGGTTAAAGTAATGAACAACAATATTAAAACTCTTTAGATGTATTATCATTGTGAATATATACAATTTTTTTTTAATTGAGAATTATTTTTAATTACGACAAAAATAGCGCTAAATAACAACCTTTCAAAAAAATGTACTTGGGCGACGTTGCGGATTTTGACTCTTCATTTGTTTGGCAAAATTACGCTCTTTTGAAGTTTAAATTCTAAAATCAGGCTTGTTTTTACCAGTTTTTCTATGTAAAAAATACCAAGTTTTTGAAATAAAAGTTGATTTTGGTTCCAGCGATAACCAATATACCAATAATAAAAATACAAATATGAATAACTTATTTTGTTTTGATTGTACAAATTTATAGATAATATTAGTTTTTCACCCACACTTTTATTGTTAGTGATGCTTTTCTTTTTCAAATTAAAATTATTCTAAATATATAATATATTATTTAATGAAATGTTTTTGTATCCATCCAAAAAGTAAACAGATTATATTCACCATGTGGTGCATTTGAAACGAAACGCAAATCCCCACCAGAACATCATTTCGTAGATTATTTCTTGCATTGCAGCTCAAAATATTATTTATATCCAAGTTGAAAACCATTATTTCCATTATTTATTTGAGCGACTGTAAAAGTCTTGTAGCCATCTCTATGATAATGGCTGAACTATAATCATTAATTTAATCTAAAATTATTCCCGCCTGATTTGAATTGAGCGATTATTTCTAATTAAATTTTTAACGTGTTATAGATAAAATAAATTTTCAAATAATTTATTTATGAGTTCTCTTATACATGTATATTAGTTAAATAGGTAGAATATTATTAATTGATAATTAATCTCAGGTTTTAAAATTAATATTACTGTTATAAAGAAAAATTTTTAATTTAAAAACACCTGCTGCCCGTCCTTACAGTGTCACAAATATTATCTTAAAATTTCAAATCGATGTGTTGGTGCGTTTTCGAGATGTTCTCGAATGTATGATTTTTTTTCACCTGGCCGATTTTTTTTTCTTTTTTTATTAATAATTCTTTGTTAGTAATTATTTCTCCTACTTAAATTTTTTGCTAAAAAGTTTACAAACATGGTATTTACACAAATTGAAACCCAAATTACAAAATTTGCTTTAAAAAAATAGCCTTTGCCCTTCCTTAATTAATTGTAAATATAATTTCCAAATTTGAAGAAAATCCATTCAGCCGTTTTTAAATTGTTCTCGCATGAACAAGAGCGCATCGCAAATTCCTAGCCTTAAGCGTTTGAGTGAAGTTTTTTCTTGGCACGGTCCTGTAAAAAATATTAGCTTATACACAAACTAATGAATAATTTTAAAGCAGTCGTAGTCCCGTTGCTGCACAATTCACTGTGACAGGCTTAAAATGATTTAATCCGAAGACAATTTTTAATTAGTGTACACCAAAAATATTTTGTTTTGTAAATTAAAATAAATTAAAATATTGTTCCAGATTGGAAACAGTCATGAATTAAATTTTAAAAAATTTTAAAATGGTGTTGATTTTTTTTTTTGCTGTTTTATGACTAATATTTTAAAAATAATTTGAGATAATTCAGAAATAATCATAAACGAACTCAATATTAATTCAGTAATTCCGTTCTATAAATATAACGATTTCGTGACATTAACAGTTAAATTACACTAATTTACAATATTTTTAATAATAATTGTAATATGAACTTCCTACACGATTTAGGTGTTCAAAGTGAAAATTAAACACAAAAGTTCTTTCAATATGAATGATTATTATGTTGAATTTAACTGTAGCTTAACAAGCTTTTGTATGGTTTCAATCCGGTATTGTTAATAATATTATTTATTGTTGTTGTGGTTTATATTATACGAGGAAGCGCAGAGCCGACAAACACATTATAACCTCCTCACATTTTAAAACAAAAATAAACGATTATAGGTAAAACTTTAACATTTGCTTAAAATTTCATATTTCATTATAAAATTGTTAATATAATATATTGATTGATTATATTATTTCATCTTACTAATTCTACCTCTTAAAAGGATCAGCACGAGTAGTAAGAAATTGAGGTTTCTATCCCCTCTACTAAACCCCCCCACTCCATGTAACTATAGCCACGCCCACTTCTCAAGGTCAAGTCCCTATTGATCGATAGCCACGCCCACTTCTCAAGGTTAAGTGGTTTACCGCGGGGTGCAGATGAAGAGGGGGTGTATTTTGTGCTTAACCTTGAAAAGTGGATGTGGCTTTCGACCAATAGGAGCTTTACATTGAGAAATGGGGGTGGCTATCGACCAATAGAAACTTGACCTTTTGACTTAACCTTGAGAAGTGGGCGTGGCTATGGGTACATGGAGTAGGGGGTTTAGTGGAGGGGATAGAAACCTCAATTTCTTACTACTAGCACGGAAATCCTGAATTTCTTGATATGATAACATTTAACATAACACACCGCAGCATAATTTAGCGTAACATAACATTTAACAAAATAGTGTTTTAAGTAACTACGAAACAAAAGAGCTACTAACAAAAATAACGCACAAAAAAAGGGTGAGCCTCATCCACATAAGCTTACGGGGGAAGTAAAACTTCTTTAGCAGTACGTTTAAACATTAATCATTTGTTTAATATTATGGTGCAATTGAATGTAAGCATTTACAACGGACGGCTTGAAACATATAAAAAAGAGTCACTCCGCGTTAATCTTCTACAGCATTCGGATCACGACTGTTTCCTGCGCAACTCATTCTCTCCATCGTTCGTTGTTACTGAAGCCCTTCCCGTTTGGTCACCATTCTTGTTTCCCTTTTCATTTCCCATTATTGGTCTGAAGTTACCAGTTACAAAGTACAAGAAACAAACGAATGTAAAACATACACAAACATATATACAAATGGCTTAGTCTATTTTGAAACTGGAATTCAAAATAGCAAAAACTGTAGAATGTTTTCAAGTGGTAGTTTTCATAATTTTTTTTAAATAACTCTAAAACAAAAGGGTGCAACAGTGGAATCTGTAAGAGGAGGACAGGGATTATGAGCAATTGGAATCAGCGGTCGTTTGCTACTGAATAATTTACAATTTATTTCTAAAAAGTGGTAAAATCATCAATTATTTATAAAAGGAGTTTAACGAACAATTATTATGATAAGAGCCAAAATATACAATATACTTTAAAATATAAGTAATTATCACAATGTTGTGCAATTATTTATTATAATATATAATATTATATTCAAATTTGTGTATTTCTTTATATCTTAACGATAGGATACATGAGTCTTTTCCAATGTTTTTTAAATTAATAATATACCTTGCAATTAACAAAAAACAACTTTTAAAAAATAGCAGGTGCATTTGCAAGTTACATTAAAACTACTACTGTCTAATTTCAAAGTGCTATCTTCGGAGGTATCCTGTAATATGACTTCGAAAAATAAATTACTGAATGTATTCTTATTTTTCGTATAGTAATACAAGAAATCGCTATGAAGATAATGCACAGAGGATCAGATTAAAATATTTCGGGCCGAAATTCTGAAACGCATAGGTTCACTGGTTTAAAATATGTACTAGATTACAGAAAACACAATAAAAAAAATAATATAAATAAATTAAGTGTTGTTTGGAAGGGGGCAAATCAATCAAGTTATGAAAGTTTGAGGTTTATCGTTCCTTTTAAATTAGAAATTTACAATAGTATAGAATTTAAAATTGAAATTTTAAAGTTATCCTGGCATTTTAAAGATTTGTAATTTTTCCAAAAAACCGTGCCTTTGGAAAGTTTATGGGGTTGTTTAAGATTACGGGACGGTTTTTATGAATAATTGCAAATCTTCAAAATAAGATTGTAAAAAAACTTTTTATCCAAATTGAAACTCAAAAATAAGACGTGTAGTCCGTCGCTTGGTTGCTAGCGAACAAACTTGGTATAGTTTGTGCTCTATCTTGCCCAGTTTTCAAGACATTGACTAAAAAGCTTAATTAAAACATGTATTGAAGAAAGAATTAAAACACTTGAAAAATATCTTCAGGAATTAGCAAAAGTTGGCAAATCCACCGAGGAGTTGGAAAAACTAAAACAAAAAGTTTCGCCTGGGTCCGTCTTTGAATATACCGAAACATTTGCATTCAAATTTTAACAACTTTTAAATACGAACAGTTTTATTTAATTCATTTCCATGATGTTTACTAATTTTATCGATTTAGTTCATATTATTTTTGCATTCACTAGTTTATTTTTGTTATGCTGAACTGTAAAGTTGTTTCAACCAAATTTTAATTGAGATTCAAAATAATAGACAAAAATCTACAACAGCATAATTAAACTTGAACGAACTAAACTTTATTCTTTTGTTTTTAACTTTACTCATTCAATTTAAAGCTTTTTTTTAAATGGCTTTATATAAAATAAATTTATTTTAGTAATTTACCATCAAGAGCGGATACAACCAAAATAACTAAATATTTTAAGACAAAAGTACATTTAACCGATTTAACTCGACTAACTTTTTCTGAAAATTATCTTAAAAAATATTTCAAAAAATAGTCTAAATTGTGAAAAAGTGCAGTATCTGACAACCTCAAAATAATTATTTGCTATTTTCAAGTAAAATGTGGTAAAAATTTAAAAATGCTCTAAGGGTTATTTTTCAATAATTTTTTATTTAGATAATAATATTGAGTTTAAATTCTTGCTAAATTTTGGGATGGATGGTCACAACAATAATTGTCGGCATCTGCTTGTCTTATGCTCGGTTTCTTCACTCATAGGTATACTGCCGACAAGTATAAACTGCCGACAAAACAACTTTTGATTTTCTTCATTATAACAAAATTAGCAACAAAAATACTAGGGATATCTTAAAAATACCTTTGTTTACATTAAATTGAGCATATGTGACAAGTATAACGTGGTTATTTTATGTCAGTTCATCTTATTAATCTAATAAATAAAAAAAATTGTTTTGTCGGCGGTTTAGACTGCCAAGCAGCAAGCTTTCCACCAAAAGCCAACAATATTTAAAAAAAATATATAAAAAATAAACTTTAGAGCACGAGAGCACTACCGGGTGGGAGAACTGACAAATAGTTCAATATTAGTTTTATTTCCAATTATGTTCTTTTTGTTACGTATTGTGAATACTGTTAGTTTATGTCTGATTTTAAAATTTATCAGAAAATTTTATGAGACTATACCATGTGATTACACTTTTTTGAGTAAATATCTGCCAAACAAAAAGCATTCCAAAGTAATCTTTTCATATTATTTATTACTTCCTCTACTACTACTGATGCGCATGTATGGATTAACGAGAATCTAAAAAAATAATCTGGTTTCCCCAATAGGCATATTTTAAATACACCACTGACTGTGTGTTCAAAAAACTTGATTTTCATTACCACGTTGGCTGTTTTATATTTTTTTTAGTATTTTATAGGAAAATAAATTATTACCAGTCCGGGCTTACTCGAAATTGTCGCCTGTAGCTTGCAAACTAAACTATAAAGCATGTTGCTCGAAGAGAGGACTCTCGGCGACATACATTACACAGGCAAACGTACATGAAATTAATTTTTATAGAACCAATATCATGAGTCAATGAATTTGAAAGGAAGTCATGTTTAAGTTTAGATTAATATGTGTGTCAACTTTGTGCCACCCTGTATATTTGTAACATACCTACATATATAAGTATTTTATGTAGTTACAAATAATATTAAACGATGTAACTGCCATAAGGAAACCCACATAGTGCAGTATATTAAAATGATTTATTGATTAAATAAGCGATTAAAATAAAAGTGTTACTACAAATAATAGTTATGCGGTTAGCGTGTAGACTTGCGAGGAAATTCTTCAATGTAGGTAATTTTGTTTTAGCGATTAAATGATTGCAAAAAGTCAATTTAAAATTTATCTGCGTAAGAGAAACATAAATAATTGAAAATTAGATCTCCATTACGCAAACACGATTATCTATAAACTATAAATCATGAGAGAGATGCTAAAGACACCTGTGGGATATATTTTTTAAATAAAAACAGTATGATGAAATTATTATTGATGAAACGATATTATTTATATAAATATTTTTTTAATATGTGGTTGTAAAACTACAAAGGAATTACAATTCTGCATAAATTTATAATTATCAAAGTTGAACAAGACATAATTAATTATTTAATGAATAAATGAATTTATTATGTTAATTTTCATAACATCAACAAGAGAAGATATTCTAAAAATGCTTGTTGGTAGTATTTAAAATAATTATGTACGATATATTAAAGTTACTAATTAAATTAAGTAATTGAATGGTTAAATATATAAATTTTAAATTATTGTAATATCAAGAAAATAATTGGTATCATATTATATGAAATACGCCCGATACATAAAAATAAAAATAATAACTTGTATTGGTGATTGTTAACAACATGAGCTCCTTGTCAATATAAAACATTCACTACAAATAGAAAAATAATATTTGTTAAAATAAAACCGACAAACACAACAATAATAAAAATCATAAACATAAACAATAATAAATTAGTAATAAATAGAATTAATGAACAGGAAAAAATGTATACTAAAATTTTATATAATAAAGATTATTTTAATAGAAAAAATCCGGGTTTTTCTCCATAGGAGGTTCTACAATTTTCATGTAAAATAATCTTCTACGACAATATACTGTTATCTCTTTTTGGTTTGAAGTTGAACAAGCAATGCACACAGCAATGTATCATCTATAGGTATTTTTTGTATTATTTGTGTCGTGCTGTGCGACCATTTGCTGCGTCTCAATTCGTAATGGATTCAGAGAAAATATCATTGCTAAAACATTTTTGTACTCTCATTATCAAAAACAAATTTGTTAAAAATTCAACGCAGTTACAGAATGCAGTTTTTGTTGCAATATATGGACATGATTTGCTTTAGTTAACACAGCAAAAAGAAAAAGCATAACCAGACCTACCTGCTATAATAGCCTAACATCCACACACGACTTCTTTAATAGTTCTTCAGGCAACATCTTTTAATAGGAGCTAAATTATCAAAATAGTTCTCAAAGTGTTGGGTGTTCTAAAGGTATTTAAAAATTTTAAAATATTTTACTTACGTTTTTTTAGAAAAACAAAAAAAGTATCGAAACCTTGTGATTAACGCGACATAATGTCCATTTATTTAATTATACTTATACTTTAATTAGCCTTCTCTTTGTTGCAATATATAATTTTTTTTTATCGTGAAGCTAATTATTTATTATTTCAAATCTAGAACAGGTGTCATTCAACTTTTGTACCTTAATATTGTCTAGTGTGGTGGTTCAGATTCCACGTTACATTTTAGGGTACTAATAAATTTTTTTTAATTCTTATTTTAACTTATTGGCAAGTCACTTTTCTTGAATGGCTATTTAAACGGATGAAAGTGTTTTTTAATTTATTACTATCACTTTCAGTTGTGAATGAAAATTTATGAGTATCTAAACATTTTTATTTAACTTTCATAATTTTTAAAATTTTATAAACCACTGCAAGTCAAAAAATTCAGTAACGGCTTAGTCACCTATATCTCAAAATTATTTAACCGGGAAGAAAAATTTCTACCTAAAGAAATTTGTATTTTTTTAATTTATGTTAAAAACTCACATTAATCAATCAGCATTACACCAAACCAACAAAATGATGGAATAATAAAAAAATACAGCATAACTATTTGAAATAGACTGAATGTGTGGGTTTAACTATTCTGAACTTTTGAAAATATTTATAAAAATTAATATAGTTGTAAAAGTAGTTTTAATGTTTATTTAACTTTTGTAACTCATTTCTTAACGAATTTGTGTTTCTATTTTAAATAAATCAAATAAAAAAACAGTTGAATTGATCACTTATCCTCTACTATTTTGTCATCTTGTCAGATTTTAATTTGACATATGTATGCATGTTGCAGGCTCTAATTTTATTATCCGCAAAACGAAACACATTTTGTTAGTTATTGTGGAAATATTTCGAATAAGACAGGCTACGCAGTAGAAAAATTTAACAATGAAGCAACTAGAAACTGGTACGAAGAAATGGTAGAAAGCCAAGGAAAAACAAGGAGAAGAGATTGTTAAGATCAACAAATTAAACTGAAGACTTGAATAATTATAAAGCCAGAAGACAAAGACCTAATAGGTTATAGAAACAAAAAAATGTAAATGGATAAAGAAAAGAGAAAAATAGAAGAAAACGATGAAAAAAGCAATAGAAAAAATTTTACGAAGAGATACAAAAAAAAAAAAAAACACGATTAAACCCAGAAGAATAAAAGATGACGGAGGTGAACAGCAGAAATAAAAAGAATTTGGATGAATCACTTTCATAAATTGTTGAATGCAGACCAGAATAGTTAATTAACACAAATTGAAGTAGATGCTATAGAAAACATCATATTATAACCCCCGAAAATGAAAAGATCTTACGGATAATAAATCAACTCAAAATATAGCAATATGCGTGATTTGTGAAAAATTATGGTTTTGTCAACTTCTCAATGGATGCCTTTCTCTCCCCCATGGGTCTATCTCTATTTTGAGGTGCTATTAACCTGAATTTTGGTATTTGTTAGCAATCTTAAATTTCTTCTGTTAGTAATTAAATTAAATTATTCATTTTTTTTGCCTGACTCGATTTTGATATATACTTATTAACACCATCAGTTGAAATTTTTATTCTGTTCTATGAGATAAACCTTCTGGATTTATCTCATCTCAATGGATGAGACACATCTGGCTGGAGTAATGTCGCTACTCGAGTCTTGGTCTAGGTCAATGCGATCCTTGTTTTTGTCAAATCATCTGCTTTTGTATCTTAAACAGGAAACTGCTGTTACTGTTTGGTGTCATAAAAGCTTTGGATGGGGCATTGAAGGAAGTATCTATCTAAAAAATAGATCACGCGATTGATGGGACTTATATTTTTTGATTTGTTCTAGTCTATATTACTGTTAGTGATTTAGGTAGCAGAGCTATTCATTGGAAAGATAAGCTGAATAATCACGTGGCATTCAGGATAACTTCAGCACTAACATTTATTTTATTTAGAGAGAAACTCGCCGATCTGGTATTTCGTTCTTTTTCTCCATTAGAGCTTTGCCAATTCCCTAAGATTAGGGAAAAATTTCATCAATTTCCTTTGTCTATTTTACACCGTGGCATATTACATTGCTTTTTGTTTTAAAAAGCATTCCTGATTGATTGAATAATAAAGGAACATCAATTTTTAATTTTATTAACAATTTAATGTGATTTATTTGAGTGACTGGTTAGTGTTGAGTGTCTTATTAGATTTTAATTTGATATAGTACGTATATTGTTTTTGTTTAGGTTAGAATGCACTTTAAATTAATTAATAGTTCAATGAGAAGTACGTAATTTACTAACAGATGGGAATCGCCGCTAAATATTTCAACCACAAAATTCCATCAGTTTGATTGCAATATAAAATCTATTAATATACTATTTTGTTTAAAGTAAAATCCAATTATTTTTTTAAGGTATTTTTTACAAATCAGTTAGGTCCATCAATAAAAGATTTTTTGGAGAAAGATTTGCTGAGGGCGATTTAAAGCTTTATCTGGCCTTGCTGTAAACACCAGTATGTTAGATTTAAAAATGAATGCTCTTTTTGATTCAAAGTAATTAAATGATGAAAGTGCACTTTTCCGAACGGTATCCTCCGCAATTTGCAAGCACGGCCTATATGTACTTTTACATTTGCTATGTTTGATATGATCTATATTCTACGTGAGGTTTTGATTGTAGTTTCATTCACTTCTGCTCCACTGTTTCATAAAATGAACAGAAAATACTAAAAATAGTTATTGGGAGAAGATTTTTAAAACTTGGGCTTTTGAGAGGCTATATCTTGAAAAGCATAGGAGCCAGAATAATACTTTTTTTAGTTTTACCTAGAATTTCCTATGAAGAATATAAGGAAGAATTTACATAGAAGAATAGAAAAAAGAAATTTGGATATGTAGAGAACTTGAGAACTTTCTTTACTTATTTTTGATTTTCAATTTAACCAATACTATAATGATTTTGATTTTGTCAGTTCAAAAATTATTGAAAAAGACATAGTGTCCGAAATACAATTATTCTTGTATATTATTTTTGTTTTCTTCTTCATCTTACTATATACCGAAATGTTTCGAACTAATATAAAATTTATTTGTTTCAAATAAATCATATACCTACTTATATTTGACGAAATATCGGTAGATGTTCAATCATATAAAGTCTATAATTAGATTATTGATTTGAATTCAAGCTAATTTAATGTGTACTAAACGCAATTTAATAATTTAATTTAGAAAAATCTACTTGATTTATTTATGTCAAATAAATATATTATTAAATCATAATTGTGTTCTGTCATTTTCGTATCAAGTATAAATTATCGTCCTACCCGCAAGGGGTTACCCCGAGTTTCGTATTGGGGCCCTAGTCACCCTAAAGCCGGCTCTGACTTTTAAAATAACAGTATGCAAAGAGATGCAATTGAGAGTTTATAAAGACTTCAGTCTTGTTTAGATATTAATTTATAAAAATTCGAATTCATCAGTAATACACGTCTTAGTAAATAAATGCAGATAAATCATTTATGAATACAATTTTACAACATACTAATTCATCTATGAATGCATATATTATATTTTACAAAATGCGCCTTTATGCAAGTTATGGCTTTATTCATTCGTAGTAAGGAAAGTTAAAATCTTGTTTAAATTTCTCAGCAAAATTTAAATGTTTGTTCTTGTAACTATAAATCTGCTCGTTTGTCTCACATACTACAATTGCATTTACATTTCAAATTGTGCACTTGACTACTTTCTAATTCTTTTAATTTTATTATATAATGTAGCTTAAATAAAAAATGTTTTTATTAAACAAATTATTTTAATTTACATAAACATGAAGTATTTATTCGTTAAGAATCTTTTTAAATTATTGCTGTACCGAGATACTCTTTGTTTTTATTTTTTTATGTATATTTTTATACTACAAAGTGTTTGCAAACATTTTTCATTGCGTTCATGAATTATAAAAATTATCGACTTAATTCAAAATGAGAAATATAGGAAAGCCGATAGCTGAATTTTAAAGTCATAAATATTCATCCTAGCGATCAAAATTTAACGCTTCTATATTCGGCATACATGTAGGTAAGTAATAACCCAACAACAAAACTAAAATTGAATCTCTTCACGAATTTAAAGGTTTCAAAAATAAAAGTTGAAACACTTTTAAAGAAATCGCAACAAAATTTAAATCTAAAAGTTTTATATAAAAGTGAATATCTTTATAAAACTTAAAACGCTTTAACAACTCGCGTGATTATAAATAACGCGGTTTTTTCACATTTTTTTTTCGCAAACGAATTCGATGTTAAAAATAAAAAGTTCTAAATATAAAAACCATGTTTTTAACATGGTGTTTAACGTAAGTTCAAACCACTGCAGCAACTGGGAATTGAACCTACGACGTTTCGAGGCTCTTATTGGACCAACATCAAGGCTATAAAAATAATGATAAAAAAATTGCTATAAGAAAATACCAACCTTTCGGAAGAATATCGGTTTGTTTTTGAGGTTATGACAACATTTTATTTTAATCCGTTTTTTACTTTTTAATTATTAAAGTTGATTGTTTCTTGTTGTTCGTTAATTGTGTGTTACAGTTTAAATTGATATCCATAAAATTATAATTTACCTCAAAACATAAATGATGGTTAAATCACAGAAATATTCCGTTTTCCTGTATTTAAACTTTTTCCTACATGCTAAAGCAAGAATAAATTTATAAAAATTATTTAAAAAACAAAATTTATCAGTTTTACCTGAGGTTTAATATTCCATCTAAAATTAGCACGATCACGATCTAAAGTAACTTTTTTTTTGTATGGTTTAAAGAAATAGCGTTCAAAACCAAAGATTTCAATATATCCCACCAACAGTTTTTGTTTTCTTTAAGTTTCCGGTTCAAATTACCTCGAGATAACTTGCTTTTCAAATATTGGGGGTTAATCACCGGTTAATTTTACATTTTCAGGTTAACTTACATCAACAAAATGTACTTTTAAGAAGTAATTTCACATCAATTTTGAATTTTACAGTATTAGCAGGTAATTGTACAGGAGGGGAAGAGATCCAGATGGCCACGGAGAGGGGATACTCACAAAGAGGGGTGTTGTCGCCTCTCCTGTGATGTATTGTGTTAGATGACCTATTGAAAAAATTAACTGACGAAGGATTCTGCATATTAGGGTATTCGGATGATATTGTCGTTACAATTAAGGGCAAACATGAAAGCATAATGTCAAACCTAATGCAAATAGCCGTAAACAAAATAAAAGAATTGTGTGAAAAAAAAAAACTTACAGTGAATTCTCCAACAACCATTATAGTACCATTCACTAAGCCTAGAAAGATGGACCTACAGCTCCACAGCTTCAGGATCTATCGATATCTTTTTCTGGGGAAGTAAAGTATCTAGGGGTAACCCTGGATGATAAACTCATCTGGAAACCACATGTATATAAAACTCTTTCCAAAGCAACGGGAACCTTTTGGGCATGCCGTAAACTTTTTGGAAGAACTTGGGGACTAAACCCAAAAATGATCCATTGGTCATATATAGCAATAACTAGTAGAGAAAAACTAAGGAAGTCATGACATAAAGCAAGATGCAGAAACTGTGAAGACTAACGTGTCTGGGTATAACAGGGGCTATGCGTGTATAACCCCGACTGCGTCTATGCAGGCACTTTTAGACCTGGCATCTCTTCACCTAAGGGTGAAGAGAGAAGCCCTACAAGCTGCAATAAATATTACCCAAATTAAGAAAATCAAAAAAGGAGACAGAACAGGTCACCTGAATATACTGGACTTTTTACAGCCAGATCTGTTTGAAAAACCTTTGGATATCTTTTGAAGAAGAACTTTTGAAGTAATTATTCGGGGCCGCAATACGGCTAGGAGTCAAATGATACAATAGGATACAAAATCCTCCAACTGGTACACAGCTGGATCTTAAACTGAACAGGGAACAGGCATAGGCGTGTATGGCCCAAGATATGTGGCATCTATAGCCTTAGGTACCTATGCCATAATTATGCAAGCTTAAGTAACATTATGTGTCCATGAATGTCTGCAATCTTTTACATTTTTTGGCTAAAACATGAAATTTTACAACTTTTAGGGTAAATTCAAAAACAGAAATCATCCGGTAACTCTACTTTTTGTAACTCAACTTACTAATTTCTACGATTGTACGGTAGCGTTTATCATCAATCTTTAAACATGGCTACTTAATTGGATTGAGGATTGTGTCTGACCTGTAACCTTAATGTTGACGGTGGTAATTATAAACGCAGAAAAACAACGCTACAAATATCAAACGCAGATTTGTGAACATCCGAGAAAGTAACGAAAATCACTACAGTTCCAATGTAACTTACATAATATCTTGCTTTGACTAAGTTGATTTCCTACGCCAGTATAGTAATTGGTAAGCAAAAAATAAACTGTATAAAGCAACCATTGTTTGCAACAATAGAAACAAAACCACGATTTGAACTTTATAATAAATAATATCTTGCAATTGTCTACAAAGTTTAAAAAGTGTACATTATTTTATTAATTAGATAAAACAAAATTATAAACTAAAATACAAAAAAAACTCCTCGCAGCTTTTATTTTTGTTCGGTGACGTGTTTCGGTCTCATACGACTTTTATCAAGCCCCATGTCAAGTTAATAAAATATTAATCAAATAAATATTTAGTATGATTGTGTGTAAACTATGATTAAGCTTTTCTTAAGCAAAGAATTTCAACCCAACTGCGTATCACGGGAAATGAATGTAGTTTTATTCATTTTCTTTTTTTTGAAATAGTTATTTGTGCAACGACTTTTAGAAAAACACATTTTTCTGCTAAAGAGGTGAGATAACGAGATTCCGCGAAACAGTCTATTATATTCTAGTCACTAGAGTAGTCAATCTAATAGTATGGGATAAATACCGAAAATATTAAAGTCGATCTGGTATGAAATACTTTGAGGTTATGATCATTAAAGCAAACAACAACAAACTCCCGAGATAATTCTAATTAAAAATTCAGGAGATAGAAATAGAAAGGGATAACCATTTTACATAAATGTGCATATTATTTTAAAATGCATTCGAACTCAAAATTAAACATTTCAGCAAAAGCCAAACGTCAGAAGAATAAAGTGATATGGGTACTACTAATAATTTATCCCACAAAATGGTATTTCCAATTGTTATTAAAGTAAATTTTGCTAACATCAAGGAAAATCTCAACAGTAAAAGTTAGTAAAACTACCTGACCTGAAAAATAATCAACAAAACAAGTTCTTTAAAAAGGAAAAAATAATTCCGCTAATTAGTTTGAACCTCAATTCCGTTTTCACTTTATACAATAGAAATACTATTAGTTGTAGAAGCTGCTACTTCATGCCGATACTCATACTTACATAATTTATATTCTATTATAGCTCCCCGACTGGTAATAATTGTATTGTATAAAGTGAAAACACAGTTGAAGTTTAGAATTTATAAAAAAACTAGTTCGTGTAAATAAAAATTATTTAATTTAAATAATAATTTCAAATTTATTTTTATTTTCTCAATTTTTATAAGAACACACTTTATATTTGTTGTAATAGTTTTTAATCGAGGGTTAACAAATTCTGAATTAGTAACAACTACTAAATAATCTCTTCTGTCTAAACTAATAAAGATAAATATGTATATGCTCGTCCGGACTTTTTTTATTGAAAATTGAATTTCCTATAACATTGTTTCAATAAATATCGTATTTTTAGGTTATCTCAGTTAGGTTACCTTTCTTTTATAGGAAATTACATAATCTGCGACTTGGATTGCTTCTGGCTGTGTCTAGACTAATAAAAATAATAAAGAAAGATATCTGCTCTCCCGGACTTTTTTGTGGCAACTTTATTTTCCTACAACATTGTTTCTATAAATTTTATTGTGTTTGTTAAGGTTTCTTAAAACCTCTTGAAGATAAGGAGAAGGGTTAACATGACGGCACGTATTTTCCGTTCAAAAGTTAAAAAGCCACAGACAAACAGACAGTCAGACAAACTGAGAAACAAATGTACACGTCAAACTTATAACGCCCTTCCTTTAGGTCGGGGGTTAAAAATGACCGCATAAACCATCTGCACTTTAGTGGAGGTACCCCTCTTATTGCATCGATCATTTCTGAAGAGCTACCACTCATATTGCTAAAAGCTTCCTTATTTCTAGAAGAACGAGAAATCCCTTTGTTGATATTATTCGATCCAGGCGTAGTTTAGTCAAAGACGCAGCTTAGGCGTTGGCAGTGGGATGCTGTGGAATTTTAAATTTTATACAAAATAATATTTTATGACATGTTAAAGCAATAAAAACATATAAACGTCATTTTTAATTTATTTGTAACATGAAACCATTTTACCAGGTCATGTATAACTTATGTAAGGCATGCATATAAATAGATTTAACATAACTTGCTTCAGCAAGTTATGTTCAATATATTTGTTTTAGCCTAATGTAAAATATTGCATTTTAATTATAATTTTTCGAATTTATTTTTTTGTTTTTCCATTTTTTAATAAACTAAATTGTTTTGCTGTTCTACAGAACTGCAAGATGCAAAATTGATGAAAATCTACATTGCTTCTATATTCATGCTCAAGTATAAAGTAAGCAGATTTTCAAGACGCTAATTCTCATTTAAGCCAAGAATTCTAACATCTAAAAGTTAACTAGTTAGTAGTTAACTTGACGTTTACGTATATTATCAACTTACTGAAACTACTTCCTACCAACTACAAGGTGCTAACAAATAAAAATTAATCTTAAAAGTGCCAGAGCTTTAATGAAAAAACTAAAACTATACTAGCTTTGGGAAGTAAACTTTTTACAGTAGAAGAATACTCAAAAATGAAACTTAGAATACATTACTGAAATATTATTGTTTAAATACTGTTTTGTTTGGCTTTTGTTATACCAGTGAGGTTTTCTGTTGTATTATTACAACAGACAAATTAACGCGCGCGAATAGATTAGCGAGATCTTATAATAGCCGGGATAAGGATAACAAATAATGTAACCACGTGTTTTCTTTTTTGTTTCATAAACTTTCAGCGATGACTTGTGGGCATCGTTAAACGTTTTAATAAGTAAACAAACCAGTGCAACCACATGAAAACAAAGAATAGCTGGCTGGAAATAAATTGCTTAAAGAGAAACTTGACCGACTTCTTTTTTCTTCTGCACCGAGTGGTAGGATTGATGGGGATGGGTGGAAAGTGTTGAAAATCTTAATGCTGATGCTCCATTGTTGGTGGCCGTGGAGAGAACATCTGGATCCAACTCGGATTCAGGTGATCAGCCTTCGACTCATATTCTGGTGTGTTGGTGGTAACTCTGGCACAATGAGCAGTATTGTGCCCCAGCTGTTAAATAGATCTGCCATCTAGTCATATTATAATTGTGAATTTTCTTGTTCGATTGATACTACTGGGTTTTCTATTGCCCTAGACATACGGTCTTTTCTGTCAGATTTCCACATTTTTTTCTGCTTTGTAACTAGAAGGTATTTTAGCATATATCTGAATCATGGCTTCCTCACGACTTACCTTCTCACTTTGTAAGTTTAGAAAACTACGCAATCGTTGGGTCGGATAGAGAGACCCAATGTGGAAGGGTAGTTTTTACGCTTGTAGCTCGTTATCGTTTAAAATTTTTCATGACTGCCATCGCTTTGCTAGAAGTTTGGAGCATCTTGGAATTGTTCACGACATTGTATTTGGAATTGGTATGTTTACAAAGCCCCTATCTCTTCTAGACGAGTTAGAAGAATACCTTTCTTTGCTTGGCAGTGAGTTGATCACTTTGGGTAATACAAACATTAATTGCCTTGTTCCATCGTTTTCTCTAAGGCGCTTATGGAAGATTCTTGATATTTTCGACCTTCATCAGATCATAACGGATCCCACTCGTGTTACCTCGACATCTACACTCAATTTGATGTCATTTCTATTGACAAGTATCGAAACCATCTTCATAGTGGCATTATTGATCTTTTGGCTTCTACTGATTACTACTTGGTATATTGCTGCTTGGATTTGCATACGCCGCCACATGAACCGCGAAAAATCACTTATCGTGATTTTCGTAATAATGATCAGTTTTTCGGCTGATGCGGCACTTCTGCCGTGGAGTATCGTCGATGAGCTACGCCTTTGCGATTTTGGACTCGGAGATACAAACCGTGGATTGCGTGGAAAATTAGAAAGATGGCTAAATTGAAGTAGCAGATCCACAACAAATATAGATGCACACGATCGTGTGTTGGTTTTGAATGTTATTGCAACCTTAAAATGAACTTTTCTAAGTATAAATAAATATTTGGTGGCATTTTGAATAAACCAACCTTTAGGTTTAGATTTGAAATTGCTGCAAAACTTCGTTAAAATTAAAATTTACATATTATTTTTTGTGAATGTTTGAAACGAATGCGTTTTTCAAAATTTTTCAAACGTGGTTTATAAATATGAGAAATATAATGTAAAAATTATATTGTATAATAGAACTGTATCAATATAGTAAGCTTATCATAATCTTTTCTTTGTACTAAATTTATATTGTAAGGCTCGAATCCTTTTCATAACTTTGACATAGGTAAAACTTTTATCTTTTACAAATATAAGTCTGTTGACATTTTTATTTACGATATCATTTTTAACCAGGTTATATTAAAAGGAATCTCTTGTTTTTTACTGTTTAGTTTCAAATTCGTTATGTGATAAAATAATATTAAAGAACTCAATAAAACGATACGTTATCTGCCAGGTAATTTAATTTTTTTTAATCTATAGAGGTGTGATACATAAGCTCGCTACCATTATGTTTTTATAGCTTGAAAGAGCTTTTGATGTTTGTTTATAACACCGGATAAACATTTTCGTTTACTGGTTTTAAAATAAAGAGAATATTTATATATTTCAACTTTCAGTACTTTTCTATTTCATAAAACATACATGTAAATAAAATGTTTTCAATTCAATATGCAATATTACTTCAACATAAGTGCTTTTGTATAAATGAAGTTTCCGTTTGTTAAGTTACTATGTACATATCGCTATATATTATATACAATATATATATAATACAATATTTCTTACATTATACTAAAAAGTTTAAAGCAGAAATAATTCAGGAAATAAAAGCTCTTACCCAGTAATAATAGCAATATAATATTACAGCAATATTATGCGATATAGTAATATTTTGAATATAACAAAAAATAGTATTGCTATAGTTAGGGTGACCATAATTTTCGGAACAAAAAAGAGTACAATAATGTATTATAGTGGATTTGAATTCTCCAATGCGCCGCAGGCGAAAATTTACGACATTTCAAGGTCAACGAGGTTTGAAGAAAAGTTCAAAAACTACTGGTAACAAGGCACAAGGCACTTTGGAAGCAATGCCGTTAAAACAGTTGAATAATTTAATTTTGTTTCGTTCGAACTTTAACTTTTATTTAAATATAAAATAAAATGCTGTTCGATACCTCAGTTTCAAAGTGTAACAACTCAAAAAGAGTTAGTTTTGAGATAACTCAGCTTTTACATTTTACTATTTCGTTAAAATTAAAATAGTTTTTGTTTGTTTACAGATTTGATAATCCAAAGAGTATATCAAACAAAGACTATGAGTTCTTGACCATAATTTTCCTAATTGTTGGAAAACTGTTGGTTGTGAAATTTCCCATACTTATCTCATTTTCACCAATTTCGGACTTGTTACACTTTGAAACTGAGGTATCGAGTTGTTTACTTTTCGACTTTTTGCATCTTAGGAAAAAAGTACATTTAGGTGTACTTTATAAACCTTTGAAGGACACTAGGACATCATTCAAAAAGAAAGTACTGTCCTACTAAAATAAGTACATATGGTCACCCTAGCTATAGTACATTTATTAATTCTATGATCAAAATATTTTCTTCTTCTGGAACAGATAAAATGTTTCAAAAAGCATTCGTTATTTAGTGTTTATCCAGAATAAGAATATTTTAATGGTACAAAACGTACAAAGTAGGTCCTGAAATGGTAGATCACGGTAAATCAACCTTGTAATATAAAAAAGTCACCGGATAGATTACGATATATACAGTCTTTGCTAAACGTAAACTTGGGCGTTTCCGTAGAAAATGCGCCTTAATATTTTGGCTCGCCAGGTAGGAGCCCTGCACTGTAGTCCTATGTAAATCGTAAAACTTATAATTCAAACAATCATTATAATTTAATTCAAGTTACACGAAAATTCGCACCTTCAATTATAGATATAATAGAACATAAATTATCTAACTAAAAGAATTTGGACGAAAACCAACATGGCGGTCCTTCCCTTCCATCGTTCAGTTTTATCCCCCACCGTGTAATTTCAATTTATACTTTTTGCGCTAGATACAAATTACTTTCGTTTAACTACAATCTCGATCTGATCGCCAATTATTAACTACTCATAAAATAAGATTTATTATTGTCTGAGATTGGCCAGAATTTGTCCAGTCCATTCAAAATTCTTGTAGGAAGTGGTTTTAAGGTGTAAAATAAAATTGTATATTAATCGATTGATTGAGATTTCAGAATTAATAAAAGTAAAATTTGAGATTAGTAAATTTCCCCAACAATCAAGGTGCACATCAATCGAGTATACAGTTGAGTTCTTTATGTTTAATTTTTGAAAAAATTTAATTTTAAATAATAATAATAACAAAAATTAAAATTAAAATTTAATTACAAAATAAATTTTGCATGATCTTGTGGAATCTATTGTGGTATAGTTTGTAATTAATGGTTGCGATCCCTAACACTTAATTCGAAAGCGGACGCAAGCTGGGAAACGGAAAGTATATAAATTGACCTAAAAATATATAAGACCTAAGTGAACTTTGAATTACTTTGCGTAGTCTGCTAACATGTAAATATTATTTACAAAACTGTACCTATCTTTCTTTGTTAATTTGGTAAAAAAGTAAAAAACAAATAAATTAACATACAATTAGATGGTTAATTGAACTTAAATCTTATCGTTTACCTTAAAAAATACTAGTTTACCTATGTCATTTTAGAAGTTGTAAGCAATGTAATTTAAATTTTTTATTCCTAAATTTTCCAAGCAAAATTTCTGCAATTCTTTACCTAACATTTACATAATCATCCCTATACCTACCTAAACATAAATTATAAGGAAATACAAAATTGATTTTATATCCAACATGTTCCGAAGAATAATAGCTCATTCATACATACATACACGAAATTATCAAAAATCTGAATTGTATAGGCCTGTAGTGCAATGGTTCCAAAGCAGTGATTCGGAATCCCGCAAGGGATTCATGAAGTTGCTCGAAGGAGTTTGGTTAAAAGATAGAGGTTGTTTCAATTTCATTTTTTATTTAAAGGAAAATTTCATATTAATACTGTAAATATAGAAAAATATTTTATTGCTGATATTCATGAAAGAAATTGATTTTACCTTAGTTTTAATAAAAAAATTCTTATATTTTAATTTAAAATCAAAACAGAACAAAAAGATTTAAATTATATTATTTTCTTTTGTTTTTTAACAATATTAAGATCGGAACACTACAGGCCAGCTTTTAAATTCGTTTTTACGAAACAATACAATTTCTATTTACAAAGACCAGAGAGGCTCTATCATTTTATTTTCTGAATCAAAAGTTGAACCAATCCAAAACCAATGGTTTTCTGAACCAATCGCTGTGTTGTGTAAATTATGAAAACTAACCTATAATCAATGAAAAATTCTAACAAAATGTTATTCTTGAAGCTTGCTAGTATTGGAATTATTTACAAAAAAACTAAAAAAATTAATTTTTTTCAAAATAATTGTACTGATTGCTAGGTTTAATTTTTAATTTAGAATAACTAAAATGATCAGGGTATTTAACTCAATTTGGCTTTCGAAATAATATTTATAAATTTATTTAACCAATTATAATAATTCCAATATAAAATATTTACGAAGTAAATGCTTCAGAATTACAAATACGTGATTAGAAAAATTTTGTAAAATAAATTTAGAATGCAACATTTTATATTTTTTCAACATGTTATTTCTCTTAAAATTCTCCTTTCAACGATACAATTTTTTGCTGTACTTTGTTTGATAGAATTTGAAATATTTGACATTTAATACAAAATTTTATAAATTTAGTGAAATAAAGTGCAAAAGCGAGCGCGTTTCAAAAATAATTGCTTCTCAGTGTTTGTTTATTGTTCTAAAAATCATCAAACGTGCTATTTTGAGTAAAGCTTTAACGACATTTCTCAAAAGTTGTAAAAAAATTAATTAAAACTATAATTAATTTTTTTATTTTAAATTACATAATAAAAATATGTTCAACTTTTTACTTTTATGAGGTTTCGAGGTTGTGTTATATTGATTATATACACTTAAATCACAAATTATTTCGGTTTAAAATTGATGGTATTAAAATATATTAAGGGTAAATGAGCAATCGTTTTCGAAAAATAAAGGGTAAAAGTTTCATCGTAGCGTAGCGGGTAGGGTTTGGTTATTATCCGGGCATCCTTACTTCAACAACAGCAGTGGTATGTTTCCTATAATACAAGATGAAAACTTGGAATCTAATATCTAATGTGGAATCAGAAACATTTCTGCAATGCTCATAGTGATGATAATTTGAATGGTTTGCTTGTTTTTACACTTGCTCCCACCCAAGGGATTGTACACGTGAACCAATTTAATGATAAATACGTTTGGAAAGAGGGGTTGCAAAACAAATTCATAATTTTGAACACAGTATTTAAATCTTTATAGTAATAAAGCAGAATATTGTATAACTTTTATCCTAACGAGTACTTGATTTTAAAAAATTTTATAAATTTTATTTGCTAACAAAGTAATCAAAGCATAATATATAAATTATAAACCCGTAAAATAAATTTTAAATTATGAAAAATTTCGTTCTTTATCATTAACCTGTATATTATTATTAAAATTGAAATGTAACAGCAAAAATAAAATAAATCAAAACAATATTATTTCTTTGATTAGAATATGTTTTGAGTCCATACAGTTTTTTTACCCCATTAAGCTACTTTTGTTATTATAGAACAGCTGGATACTTTTAAATTAGCGCACATACAGTACTAAGCAGTTTCTCGGGTCTCTAACTTGCTCCACTTTTTAAAAAAAGTTTATAATAATAAAGGGTTTTGTTTTTCAAAGAACGATGTTTAGGGAGCTTTGTTCAAGTCATAATTATTCATTGGACGACTCTATGAAAGGTATAACGACTAGTAACTCTAGGTGTCGCTCCAAATCTGAAAGTGGGGAGAAACATGTTCTTCTAATGTAAATTTTAACATATTAATTTCTAACAATTATTTACAAAATGTCAAAGTCTCTAAGCCTTCGTGATGCTACACCACTGGAATTATGCGAGAAAAATTTAAATGAGTCGTACCCCAGTTCACATCGCAACAGCCACACAGAGCCCCTTAGACAAACTGAAAAACACTTATTTTGTAGAACTACGCCATCGCAGACCGGCACAAAATCAGCTAGGTTTAAGATCTTTTAGGGCTTTGTCTGCACAAAATAGAAATCTGGAAAAAAGTTTTCAGCGTGTAGAGAAAATTAACCTTCCCCCTCCCTGTCACTGTTTAAAGTGAATCACTACATAATTTTCGAGGCAGAACACGAACATTCATTTCAGTTATCATTTTAACATCTCATTTAAGAAATAAATATCCTGTATTTTATATTGTTTTATTTGAGAGAAACTGGCCTTGTCAGGATTAGTTTTTTTAACATCGCTCTCGCTTCTGCGAAGATCAGCTAGTAGAAAGATCTCTTAGGACCCTCTGCATGAAGAGAAAAGTGAGCATTCAGCGTGTGGAGAAAACTATACTTTTTTATTAATTAAATACAATTTAAGAATTAGAGAATTATTTAAACAATAAAATTTGAATTATTTTTCTTGTCGTACCCAGAATAAGTTCACTTTGTTGTACAATCTAGAACTTAAATCTCTTTTTAATCCTTTTCCTTGCTTTATTTATTGTTTTAAAATTATATTTACCACCATACATTGAATATTTTTCCAATTAAAAATTCGAAATTTTACTTTCGTAATTCAATTTTAATTTTAATATTAATATTGCAGATTAAACATGTACTAGTTTTTATTACATATCTAAGGAGAAAACTTAATAAAAGTTTAATCTTGTTTTCATATTAAGCTTTACTTTTAACAGATAGAATAAAAAGTTTTACACTTCTACAAGTTTAAATTTGAATTTCTTAATTAGGGATTTTCTATAAATAAAAATATTTTCTTATGAGTTACATTTGATAAGTTATTATAGCAGTAAGAAATAGTAATTATATAGCAATAATTATAATTATACAAATAGTAACTGTAAGATGTAAAACATAAATGATAGTAGTTCGGCGCTAAATGTAATACAAAACAACAGTAAATAAAACAAATAAAAATCTTTAAAAAAGATTTAAATTCTCGATGTGCAACATAAGTAAACTTATTGTAGGTGCAAGAATAAAAATAATTCAAATTTTATTGTTTAATTACTCCATTAATTTTTAAATTTTCAACATTGCCGCCGACGACAATTATTTATGATTATATAGTACATTTAGTATATATTTACTATATCCCATAGTACAAATATTAATAAAAATAAAGTCATCTTACCAATATTAGTGGATAAACAAATTATAGCTGCTTATATTAATTATTGGGCATTATTAACAAAATTTTAAT
The DNA here is from genome assembly GCA_963170105.1 of Cantharis lateralis. Taxonomy (NCBI): domain Eukaryota; kingdom Metazoa; phylum Arthropoda; class Insecta; order Coleoptera; family Cantharidae; genus Cantharis; species Cantharis lateralis. The sequence continues at coordinate 21,683,227 of OY720630.1, read as the reverse complement.
TGTTTTATATGTATTGTCGTTAAACGTTTATGTGGAAAAGGGGGGGCTAGCTTGAATTTTAGGTTTTGTTTTACTTATTTTTGGATTGAGTGTAAATTTTGATATTCCCGCGAGTTGAGAACCTGACGCTAATTAGCGGTGAATAGAAGGCTTTTCGTCGAAGATAGCGAAGAAGCCAGCCGCGTAAATTTATAAACCCTTGAAATAATGAAATAAAGTATGATTATGGTGAAAGGGTATTTAATTAAAACAGGAAGAGAATTTGATAATTTAAAAATATTTAATAATTTTAAAAATACGATTTGAAACGTAAGCAGATGGAAAAGATTGCAGAAGAAGATAAGAAGTGAAGTTAAAATAGAAGATTAATTGCTTTATGATAAAAATTTGCAAATATTTGGATTTGGATATTTAAATAAACAACAGAATCGATCGCTAGCCAGACACCTGGGTGAAACCATGACATTAATTTTAACGTTCCATTTGGAATAAAATTTGGATTGAGAAATTTAATATTAGCCTGGCCCAATATTTGATGTTTTTGTAATTTTTCTGAGAAATCCGTAGGGAAAATTTTTGATGCTAAAAATATAACAACGCAAATTGATGCTCAACGTGTGGGGCTCCTAAATTGGATTTCCTTTTAGATACTCGGAATAATTGGTTTATTTGAAGTGAAATAAATTGAAATTGTATCAAAATGGATAGAACGAATGACGTCATGGTAATGCTTAATAAAAATAATGATAACAATGAGAAAAAAAGATAACGAAGAACGTGAATATTTAAAAAACATGATAGAAAAAAAGGTCAAAAACAAATAAAATAATGATGGATGATATGCATCAACGGTTTAAACTAAGCAAGAGAGGATGATTTTGAAATGGGAGAAAATGGAGGGGGATCAACCACAACAGAGATCGTAGAGCCGTGTATGAAAGAGAATTCATTAGTAGATGCAAGGATAAAGGACGTTGGAAAGAAAATTATAAATAAAAAGAAACTATGTAAAAATATGAAAGATAATATAAAACTAAAATCTGTTTATAAAAAAATAAAAATTGGATGTAATAAAATAAATGTTGGAATGGTTCGACGGGAAATTGGAAAAATTAGACACAAAAGCAACTTTGGTGAAATCCTGAAAACAAAATTTGGACACAAAACAAACTTTGGTGGAAACGAGAAAATTTAAAAAAAATTCAAACGGAAAAATTCAAAATTATTTACTTTGGACTACATTGAAAGAGCCACATTTGGATCCAAGGCGCTCACGTGTCAGGCAGCGCACGATACGGAGTTTTATCGTTCCCATTGAGAATTAAAAGATACAATTTTTCATTACAATTATATTAGCCTGGAAAATTAAATTAAAAATTTGGTATTTTGGATAAAGTGAACTTAAAGTTGATTAGTTAAAAACAATAAGAATCTTATGCTAAAATAAGGCTTCTTCATATACTGTGTATAGAAGCCTAAAAACTGAATATTTCCGGGTGACGATTTGTGAAATTATAAAGAACTACCCCGAGCATTACAGTATATCTACGCAATAATATAGTAAATCTACCATAAAATACAGTATATACTAATATATTACAGTAATCCGATATGTATGTATAATATAATATTTAAACTCTTAAAGCTCAATGTGATTTTACTTACTAGATGAGATAATTTCCCGCTAAAACAAAACCTATTGCTGTAATAATAATTTGATGTGATCGATCACTGCTTCAGTTACAAAGTGGAAATTCTACGTTCGAATCCGGTTATACGGTGAATATCAACAGGCTGCAGAATTAAGACCGGAGGTAGCATAATGGGACCGATTTGTGCGGCCTAATTTCTATTTACCCTCATCCCATCTATCCATCCATTTCTTGTAACTGTCATCAAAGACCCATTAAACAATTTTTTTTTATTGTCGTAAAAATAAATCAAATTAAAACTTTTAAAAAAATTGGTTCCGTATATATATCTCTTCTATACTATATGTTATTTTACATGTAATACAATGTAAAACTTTGAAATAAAAAAATTTCTAAACTACCTAATTTTAAAAGTGAGTTTTATTTGTGATAGTGAAAAGTTTATAGTCGATCGCGTTTTAAGCAAAATAAATTTTCCGTGCTGCTTTATGAGTGAAAACTTCTGAAAATCTCAGCTTTATTGGATAATTTTGAGTTATTTCTTGTTTTTCTTTGATTAACTAAACGATCTTGTTACGTCAAAAAGGCAAATTGTGTAGGTTTACTGTAAGAAAATGATGCGTTTTTGAGTTTTTCCAATACATTCTGCTTACAATACTAACACTTTAATCAATTTTATGTTACTGTTTCCAATAATTTTATAGGCAATACACACGAAACTGTTTGCACGTTATAAGATTTACTAAATACTTAAAAATAGGCATAAATTATATACAGGGTGGTCTGTTAATATTTTTTTCAATTATTTAGTGGTATTTTTGAAAAAAAATGTAGTTTCAGAAATTTTGAGGATTACGTCTATTGATCTATCAAGTGTCGATATTGACCAAAATACTTTTGCATCATTGGTACAGAAATCAAGACAAATTGATCAATATCATACAGAGTGTTTGAAATATTTACATGCTATTTTAGCAAACTTAGAATTTTAACAGTTCATAATTATCAACTTTAAAATAGAACACCCTGTATTTGCTTAGCCCGAAATTAATTCGTTATCAATTATATTACATTTTTTAGATTTATCGTTACAGTTTATAATTTTCTAGCATTTATTTCTTAATTAAGTTAATTTATATATTTTTAAATGTCCACTTGGAAATTTTGTTTTTCGTATTTGAAAGAATAATCACCCAAGCGAATTAATAGTAATTCATAAATCATAATTTATAAAATAACAAAATTCATTGAAAATCTTTTAAATGATATCTTATTGCAAATCAAACATAGTATGAATGAATTTTATATTTAACTATGTAGGAAAATTAAGCATTACTTTATTATACTCAGCATATTTTAATGATAATTACAAAAGAACACATAAAGCCGTTTTATTACTTTTCATAGTACTTCTCTGTTATACTAAAAAAACTAATTAATATAATTGGCTTACATCATAATTTGAGTCATTTAATAAAGTAGCATTATTTATGTGTAACTTCTGAAGACTATTTTGTTTATTATTTTTATAAAATTATTTGTTTAACCTAATTTAACTTTTTCACTTTTTGCAGTATTTACACACACATAGTATAAAATTATATTATGTTTAATAGTTACAGTGTAAGCAATATTTTAAATAAATAAATAAATAAATAAAAGACAATGTAAAATAAACTTCACATAATCTAGTTTTTTACATACAAAAATGTAAACATTTGTTCCATTTTAACTGAATATTGTAAACAGAATCTTCTATGTGTTATAAGTGTTGAAAATATCAAATTACATAAATTTTGTAATTTACAATTTTAAAAAAACAGGTATGGTATATTTTAGAATTGAATAATATTAATTTTAAAACAGATCGTATTTATTGTTTTCGGGGTCACCAATTTATCAAAATTCTAGCATATGCGTGCGGTAAGCGCACACACTTCTTCCGAAAAGTTGGATTTTATAAATTAATTAGACTGATTACTGGAAGTGGAACAGACAAGCGCAAACAGCCAAGGTTAGAGCTACAACAGGATGACAAGCTTTGTAATTATATTGCAATTTTAAAAATAATAACGTAATTAGTAAAACAAGAGAAGGTATAATGGGAGTCTACATAAACTTAATACGGTGAACATTAAGCGCCACCATTGTATAAAACCGAACTAATGCATATAAAACAGTTAAGATAGGTAATTTAGTTAAAGTTGGTATTGAACGACTATAAGTACATATTATATATTTTTAATCAATAAGATACGTACAAATAATTTGCATAAAAATGTCGTTATATTTAATGAATTTAGCAAGTACAGGAAGATTAATTAAAATTATTAAGCATTACTTCTTATGGTGTGCAAATTTAATATCAAATTCTAACTTTCTAGTTTTATTTACAAAATAACACTTCAAATTAAAGACACTTACAAGGTTTCGCAAAATTTAATTGAAAAAAAACTAAATGCATTAGTAGTAGGTACTGAAATAATTAAATTGCGCATAGTTGTGCTTGAGGACAAAGTTAACTTGGGAGATAGTTAAAATTGAATAAAACTGAAATTTTATTCATTGCTATGCAAAACTTGAAAATAATATTATTAATTTGTATAGTTAAGCTTGACAATATTCATTAAACCGAAATTGAGAAGAACTTATTTTTACACAACTGACTTTGTAATAACACTTTACATTTAAATCCTTTTGATACATCTCAATTACCAGCAACTCTCTTGGTAGTTGATTTTATTTGCCCTCTTTGCAATTCCACCTCTTCTCTTTTCATATACCCTAAATACGTACCTTCTTACGGATTAATAAAAAAGTTTCCTTCATTTTTACCCTATACGAAAGCAAAAATTGATGGTCCATTTGAATTATAGTTAAAAGGAAATTCAAATTTAATTTCGCAGATTTACAATATTTTTACATATTCTAGTGTAATTACGTAAGTATACACTTTCGAATTCAGCTGAAAACCGTTTTTCCCATTACTCTTTCCCATTCCTTTCTATTCCATGCTAGTTCTATGTCCAAGTTTTCATATGACATCATCATTAATTGAATTCAATTCCGTTATTAACTGTGTTCTGTCCTTCCAAACGCTCTCTAATTCCAATATATTAATTCACGGCCTTCAGTCTTCATGTCATCTTCGTATCCACTGATTATACCTCACCTAGACTCAAAGAAGCAAATACTCCATGGGTCGGTGTATTACGAACACGGGGCCCCTTGATTTATTTATTTTGTAAATTTAAACCAGGTAGTTTCAACATACATATGTTATGACTACAGTGACGTAAGTGTTTAAAATTTCCATTTCTTTAATTAAATAGTGTAAACATTATCGTAAAACGTCTCAATTAGAACACCATATTTAAATTATTCGCTATTGTCGTTCCATTAGGTTAACGACTCTAAAAATGTCACATCTGTCATCTACCATTATTGCGATTACCAACCATGGGTCCCTACAGGAAGGAACCACGCTTACTTTTCCGAAATTATATTTCGTTAACATTAAATTTATTTTAAAACATGCGTACTATGTCGCCTTTTCCCAACTTGATTTGATTAATTGATAAGTAGCCTATTTCCACCGGATGTAAACTCAAATCATAACAGATAAAAGGACTAGCTAACCTAACTCTCTCATCATTTAATTTACTCCTGTAGATCTGTTATTTCTCAAAATTATCCTCATTCCTTTATTTTGGGAAATTTGCATTCAATTCAGTTCTGCTTTGCCAACCAAGCGTAGCACCATTGGTGCATAAAATAAATGGGGTAATACCACATACAAAATGGCAGGTATTGGTCAGAAGAAGCACTTGGATCTTCAGCCATGTTATTAAAGCCTCTGACACCCCAGGTCTGTCATGGTTTGAAGCATTCTACACTGCCGTTCAGGTTTTCATTGGTAGAAATCCGCTACCTCGATTTTGAACTCCAAGACCTTTGGCTATTTTTTTGCAAATAAACTTCACGTAATCTTCAAGATTTAATTTTCTGTTCTCTAATATTCCTAAATTATTCTTTTTTGCTACAACTTCCACTTAGCTTCCATCTAATTCAATTCTGCAATTGAATGCATGAGACTTGGAGAGACCAATCCGGGGAAAAAAATATGCTTTGGCAACAGTATCCGGAATCGCAACATAATCAAACTGTGGATTCAAGGAAATCTGAGCCTATCTATGCGAAAAGTAGCTTGTGTAACTGGAATCGCACAAACGTCAGCTCAACGAATAGCTAAAAATAAGCTTAAGAGCCGTATAAGTTTTATAAACTGCGAAAAGACCAAATGATGATGGCAGTAATAGTAATGATAAAACTCACTTAGATATTAAAAACATTTGGTTTTCTAACCATTTTAAATACTATTGCAATAGTTTTGGACAATAATAAGAAAAATTGAGAAACCTTGTCCAAGTGATCATTTTACATTTTACTTCATCAATTATTTGTGACAAAGGCAAACTATGAAATAGTTAAGGAACAGATTGCTTTGGTAAACTTACTATTACAAACGTTAGCTGAAAAAGAGCTAATATGAAACAATCGAATACGTTTAATTAACAGTTAATTCAACATTGATAGCAATTTCACCATTTCCACAGTTCACTGTCACGTGGTGCATGCACTATTGATTTACAATTATTTCTATTACAACTATTTAATAGCTTCCACTTCGGCAAGTTGAAGTTACAATTTCTTTAGGTCAGTGTGGTAGCAAACCTTTATGTGTTTGAAAGTTACTTTAAATTTCAATTAGTATGGCAATCGACTCTTTCCTCCCAATTCATAAAATCTTTAATTTAGGAAATTAAATTTAAAAATAGATAAAATCATGCGTTCTACATTTATTATTTTTGTGGACTAGCTCCATTATTAGAGAATTTAAAAGAATAAAAAATTACAAATTATTATGTAAAAAAAATTCGATAGAACCGTAACGACAAAAGAAAAGTTTTATGAAACTTTTTCAGCCGTTTAATTATTCAAATTAAACAATACAAAATAAAAACGTACAACTCTAACAAAAAATTACCCACAAACAAGTATGGGCGAATCAGATTGTATTAAAAAAATGTAATCGGGATATATTAAATTTACTTCCAAGGTCCACAATGGCGGGGATAGCATACAATTATAGTAAAGCAATTTAAACAAGATTTCAAAAATTTCTAATAGAGTATAAATCTAAACGCAGATAAAAGTTTAATTAGGAAATAACCCATTAAGTTATAGTATGGTCTATTTAAAATATAAAGGTAAACTTTGTATATGTGCAATAAAACACTTGGTATAACTCGAATTAATTTTATGTTATATAGCTAATACATAATTGTTTTTGTTTTGATCTTTTGTTAAATAATTAATAGTGAAGTTCTAGTCTATATCAGTAGATTGCATTAATACATACATATACTATACATGGAGTACTATTGTATATTGATGGTATATATTACCAAATTGTTATATTATATGAAATGAAGTTGCAAAATGAAAGAGAAAAATGGGATTGATCTATATTGTAAATTAACTACATGATAAAAACTTTTAAAACTAAACAAATCTATGCTAGTGATACATCTTATATGTAAACATAATTATCTACGTATATTGCATTTATTATACTGCATGATAGCTATAGTACATTAAATGAAATATTCTTTGCCAAGCATAGAAATCAGTATTGTTGATACATTATGCGAAGGTGTTAAAGTAATTAAGTACAATCTAATGTAATACATTTACACTTCATTTAATTATCAAGAAGCTTTCAGCAAAAATTTTCTCCGATTTGATTTTATATTTCGTGTAACAAGTCGTTTAATAGCAATTTCAGCTAACAATACGAGAACAATTATTATCACCCCTAAACAATATATATGTTATAGTAATCTATTTAGAACTCAAAATGTGTTGTTGCCAACTGTGAAAATCTATAAAGTAGTTCTTATTGGGGCGATAATTTCTAAATATATGAGTGCAACTTATGTGCGCTTAGTCACTTCGCGATAATTTAATTTCATGACAAAATTGCGCTTCGTTTACAATTTCATCTAACTTTCTGTTTGTATTTTCTTAGCGCTTAGTACAACAAACCCGATATTCAGTTTCTTACAACAGTCGTGTTTAACTAGAAATTACTACACCGCCTTGTGAATTTAAAATATATCACATATGTATATGCTGTCAGAATAATTTGTGTAGACTGATTGTATAATAATAATGGTTTTCAAACCATAATATTTTTACAAACTTAACATACTTACTTTTTCTTAATTTATTTTCATTTCTCAAAATATACTTTACCTACTACAAGTTAGAAGAATAACTGAAGTGGTAGATTTAAGCTTTGTTTATACGTTCGGCGACGAACCATCTCCGATATCACTGGGTCATCATTTTCAATTGATTTATTTCATCAAAAATTGATTTCAGTGATTATTGATGGCAAAAAAACTGTACAATGATTGTTTTAGGAATTTTTAAAAACGTCATCCAAATCATCCATGGGTACATCCGAATCACATTTGCTCTATCATCGATCCACTAATTATGGATAAACCGTTACAAAGTATACGAACTATAGAAGCTTTTGAAGCTTTAAAAGGATCACGACCAATTCAAAAGAAAATCCTTCAAAGCATGCTAACTAAATTGACTTAAGATTCAGTACATGTCTTCAGCCTCAAAACTTTTTTCGAGATTGTTACTGCACTCCAAGCAATTGCTGCGGCTGAAGGCAACACTGATCCGTCACTTTTTCGTTAAAGCAAAGGAACCAGAAGAACTGTAAGAGCGGATGTTCTGACGAAAGTTCTTGTAGTAACGATTTTTTTGAATATACAACCATGCAGCGAAGAAATGGGGCATACAACAATAGATACATCAATGGATATTCTTGCTGTCGTGGTTGACCTGAGATTATGCGTTAGCAGCTCACCAGGCTTGATATTGCTCTGCAGTTTCACCTAGTGAAAAACAGCGGTCAGAAGGACATACTTGGTCTTATAATTTGAAAACGTACGCTTTGTTGCCCGGCGTTGAAACTATCCCTGTCCCCATTGAAGCAAATGAAACAGGAATTGTAAAAGCGTATGTTCTAACGAAATTTCTTGTTATAACGATTTTCTGAATTTGAAAGCATACAGCGAAAAAATGCGGAATGCAACAATGGATTCAAATATCGATCAAACGGTTGAGGAAGTTTGTCTTTTTCTTTACGGCAACAGCTATTAAATTGATTATCAACTGACCACTCCTAAGCAAAATTCTTGAAACCGAAGAACTGACAGATGGAGTTAATTACTACAATTACTCATGTAAGATTTATCAAATCTCAATGCTTTAACTTGAAATTGAATTGCTTGATTTTGTGTCGATATTCTTGCTCTCGCATGAGTTCGCCACGCTTGAGTTTGCTCTGCTGTTTCATGTTGTCAACTTATCGCACAAGACTGCAAGTCAGCAGCTCTCGAAGTTGTTCTGCTATGCAATTAGCTCTTGTAAAGGCTTTTCCCTCACGATCCAATCGTCGTCGATTTGCAGCAGGATTTTCAAAATTTTCATTATTTTCCATTATTATTGCACAAGTTTAATTCAATAATTCAAAATATAGCCGAATTTATCCATTAATCCGTTGATCCATTAGGACACACTTTTGGGAAACGGTTTACGTACCTCCCGAAGCGCAAAGAGATCTCAAAAAGGTTAGTCTTTCCGCGGATTTTAAACAGATCAGTTAATTGCGCTAACTACTAGGACAATGTCTATCTCGTGTTTATTTACCAAAAAATTTTAAATTGTGTACCTTTTGATATTCTCCCAAATTCTAGGTTATTGCTATTGTCCATTACATTTTTAAATAAGGGGGGGGGGTTCTTTTTAAAAGTTTTGCCCTCGGACCCACAAAAACTAACTACGCTACTAACCCAAGTCCTAAATAACTACGAAGAAAATTAAGTCAATTTTTATTAAAGCAAAAGTTGAGTTATAAAATGGAAATTCCGGGATGGAATCTCGGAACTGCACGGAATTTCTTAGTTCGGTCCGGTCAACGACACTTTTGGGTTAAAAGAATTAGTTCTGATCTTAAATAAATGTTGTCGATTAACAAAATGTCAATGTCAGAACAGAAATTGTATATAAATAGATGTTTAGTTACCCTTACTAATCCTTACCGATGAGTAAGTTTGTGTTCTATGTACTGTCAATATGCTTTAATTATTAAAAACGATTTAAATAAACATTTAGATATTGTATCTCACGTTTATAAATTATTGCTGTATTCTGTATCTAGTATCTACTAAATTATAATAAAATGAAATCATTTTCAATTTTATGCGGTTTCGACTAAGAAATCAACTTTCAACGTGTAATATAATAAAATTCTCACATTTGCATTTCAAGTTAATTTACATACAATGTATTCAATAAAATTTTAAACAAAAGTTTGTAATTCGATTAATGCGGATGGTGTTAGAATATAATTTCACCGTATTTTGATAACTTTTTAATTGTATAACGTGTAAATTTTTGATTTCGTCGTAATATTCAACCTTATAATCCATATCATACCCTATAGCAACCACCTAAGCTAAATAATTTGAATAAAAATTTTCTCAAAAATTACTAAATTATTTAATTTTAACTGTAGATTTAAAAACCAAAAAAAAGTAAATAAAAACAATCCGTAAATTGAACAAATGAAAATTTAACCAAAGGGAGATTAATAAAATTTCGAATAACGTCAGCTTTGCTCTCCAGTCGCATCCTCATGCCTGAGGAATCTTGATCCAAATAGCTCATTTGCAGTTTCCCACCATGTCCTTCCATTCCTGCAGGTCTTGTGGATCTCTCATTTATTTCATCGATCCATCTACTGAGTAATCCACCTCTAGGTCTCTTACCTTTTCCAGGCTTGACCCATCCCTACGCATCACGTGCCCAAAATATTCCAGAATTTTTTTGCGATGAAACATTTTTTCTTATGGACTTTAGTTTTTGAAAGATTTCTTAGTGGAATACTAAAAAGAAACACTGTATACTATTTATAATTTATCCAAATTTTCAATTTTACTATAACTTTTAAACCAAATTAAACTAAATTAAACTATCCAAAAAATGATACAAAGTTAAAAATTATACACTTGTAATTTTTAAAATGGTGGTCATTTAACCATGAACAACGCTGCCGGCGCCGGCGATTCTTGGAACGTTTTAAGGTAAAGCAAGATAAACAAAATGGTAAAGACAATTGCTTGTTTGGACCATTAAGCATAAAAATTCATATTAAAATTTCTTAAACCAGGAACCTGAATTAAATTTAAAATCAAATAAGCGTTTTACGTCGGTACTGAGTTTTGTAGTTGTTTTCCCTGTTGAAAGTTCATTATCATGCCGGCAGAACTTGAATAATAAGTGCAACACAAAACTGTTGTGTAAATTAATTTGTAATCGCAAAATAAATAATTTAAAATATTCAATTTTATTATCGGTAATAATTATTACAAAATAAATTTTATTTTGAAGGTTTAAAACCGAAGATATAGCAAATGATTGAAATCACGTTCCTTCAAAAACGTTCCAGTTTCCAGAAATATTTTAAAACAAATATTAATCTTATTTGTTGCTATTGATTACTAAACACATAAGTTCAATTAAAGGTCATTAATTTATTGTAAAAACTTATCATAATAATAACTTTGCATAATTAAGGAGTGAGCGATAGACTTTGTCTTTCTGGCTTATTAGCCGCTCATTTCTTGATTATGCAAAAGTTATTAAAATGAATGCATTAATTTTAAGTTAATATTAATTATTAATTTTCAGATCTAAAATGCAAATTAAAATTTGAAAGTTAACAAGTTAAGTAAAAACAATAAAATTTCAATCCTTCACTTCTTCGGGCGGTTTTCACAACCCCTGTGCTAAATTAAACAACAATTGGAGCGCAAATGCGCTCGATAATGCAGGTACCCGGCGAGCTCATGCTACTCCCCACCTAGCGTAGCGTAGCGGAGTGGAAATGGGAAGCATTTGGTGCCGTAGGCACCTTAATCTTCTTCATCTGGTGTCTGCATTTTTGGCGTTGAGGTTAAGAAAACAAATTATACGCTGACGCGGTTTCCCACGTTGGTCTGTGTGGCTCTCCCCACCTAAATCCGGATCACTAGAGCCAAGTACCACACACGTGCCGTCAACAGAATTCTTTAGTAATGCAAACATGAACGTAAACTTTCCATCAAAAAGTCGATTTTCAAAATTAAATTGTGAAGTAACCGTTGGGCCGATTTTATTTATTCTCGCGTCATAAGAAAGATTAAAATTTGCACTTTTAGAATATTTAAGGGTTTTCTAGAGAAAAGAAAGAAGCATCGTAGAAGGTGGACGGTAACCAAGAATTGAATATCGAATAGCGAATAGACAAGGACCAAGTATTGAGCCTTGCGTTACATCTAATATAACTTAAGAGATACGATCAGGTTTTAATTTCAAATATTGAGTTCTTCCTACAAGATATTCATATGCATTTGGTAGTTCTGACAAATGCCAGAAGGACCGATGTTCTAGTTGGCCGGTGAGCGATTGAACGTTCATTGCTATTTGGGGGACAATAATATTTTTTATGGAAATATGAGAATTTTTTAATTCTAATGAAGTTACTGATTTTCTACCCCGTGACCATGGGCCGGTATAATCTGAATGCCAGGGCCCAATCCGTCACTGCGTATGCTTATGTATACCATAACAGTGCAATTTGGTAAGAAGGCAATCAACATTCCGATTGTCGGATGTTTTACACATATCTAACAAAACCACAGTTGTGGTTTATGGAATATCTCGGGGGTAACTGATGTTAAAAGCGTAGAAGTGCTAGAAGTTTGTTGTTAGGATCACTCGGTGTACGAAATAGTTATTTGCAAAACTATTAACAATTTAATTTACACATAACAAGATTTACCACAGTTGTCTTCACAATAAAATCCCATTATTATCTACTTTACCGACTCGAACATTATAGATGCAAATTTGAATTGACAAAAAATTATAACTTGGTCAAATTTTTACAAACATCTCTTTCTAGATTCAAAAATTTATAAGAAAAACATGCCTATTAATTTTTTTATTTCGTTGCACCGTTTCCGAGATATAGACGACAATAATTGTTGTATTTTACTGAGTCATGTTTAAGTCGCCTTCAGTCAGAAATGGCGCTACAAAATAGAAAAATGTATACAAACAAAATTGAAGGCAATGAAATTTGCAACAAAAAATATCTAAAAAGTTTTTTTTGTAAAACTGATTTTAATATGACAAAAAACGGCTTCAAAATGTTCAATTTTCATTGGTAAGAGTGTCCGAATATTTTTGTTAGTCACTGTGTGTCACTGTTATCCTTTCTTACAAAATAGGAGTTAACTACACAAAAGATAAAGATAAAGTGAGAGCATTTTAAAAACTGCTTAAATACCTTTTTAGATAGTCTTTCCAATCACTAATTAGGAAGTAACAGCTCAGTGCGGCCTTTATGCCGCACAATCAGGGTAATCTTGTGATTTTATATTATAAGAACGGCAGTGGGAAGGTAGCCGTTACCAGCAATAATATGAGAATCAGAAGTCTCGGTTTATCCAGCTGCCAGGATATGCTACGTGCATCTAATTATATTTGCCAGTGCTAACTAACTCAAAACTTTCTTCCATGAAATGAAACATCTCCAAACTCGATTTTGGAAGATTCATAGTAAATTTTTCGATTTTGAGATCAAAAATGATCTATATTTGGGAGCAAAGAGTACGGTATGCCATTTTGAAGCGTAACAGTGTGTCGTTTTGCAAAATTTTGCAATAATGCATAATTATTGATTTTAGGTTAGGTAAATGTAATTCTAATTCATTTTATTTGATGTTCATGTCAAATGTAGCTATAAAATTTTGCAATAGAATAAGATTATAATATAATGGAATATAAGGTTGTAGGACTTACCATAAAAGCTAACAAAGTTTGATAAACATGCATTTACCCTAATATTCGCGTCAACCGGGTACCAGCAACTTGTAGTCTTGGATTTCACAGTAGGACTAACTTGCGGTTTTCTATCAACAATAAATTTAAGATACCTAAGGACATCTCTAAGTGATAAACAAAGTTGAAAATTACTATGTGTCATTAAGCCCTGGTACATTTATAATGTCATTTTGTACCCAATTCGGCTAATACTACTTTAACTACTTTTTAAGTATTTCAAATACTTTGTATGCTTATCTTTAGCTGAGTATCTGATATTTGAAATAAAATAGCTTTCATATACTTTTATGAAGTCTTTAATATTTAAATACTTGAATAACTTTTACTGACATCTTTTGACAGCTAAGCAGTAGAATACAAGGCACTATATATTTCCATCATGTGATTTACTGCAAAGTGACTGAAGGTTTTGGAACAAAATCCAATGAATTGTCGATTTAGTAGGACTTGACGATTCAAAAGCACCAGTTGACTCGACGGAGTCCTTCATCAGAATTAATGTTCGAGTTTTTTCAGTCGGAAGAGTCGACACTCAGTACCAACAGAAAAACAATATCTACGATTATTGAAACTAAAATTTAAATGTTAAATGAATTTTAATTTAATTAAATCTTTAAAACTGAAATAGCTTTCGCGCTTTCGGGCGGCTTAAGGTTGTTAAAAAGGGAGTAATTAAATAATATGTAATAAAAAGAAATTAAGTTATTGAATTCGGTAGTTCAATAACTTGATTATCCGGAATTTACAAAACATGTAATATGTAATATTTTTATATTTTATAGAAAATAGAGAATTTGTGCATTAAGTTTTGAAATAACCTGAAGCGTTTAGTTATCAAATTACATGCTATTCACTAGTGGTAGACTGAAATAAAATCTTAAAATTTTATACTCCGTATAGTCGCTGTTAAGATTCGCCCGATATAGGGATAAATCCCTGTAGGCTTTCGTGATTGTTGACCCGACACTGAATTTGTACTTGGTACTGATAATTTGATATAGAAAAAGATAGGTTTTTATAGCTAGTTGAATATTTGAAGTTCTCGACAGTTAATGTTTTTTATTATTTTAATTGCAGGTGGAATAATTTTTAAATGAATGAATGTGAATTAGATAAGGAATTGAAGTAACAAAGAGAAATTTTATCTTATGAACTAATATTCAACCACATCAACAGCTCATCTTTATTCAATTATTCTGTAGCAATTTAACTTTGATTTAAATGTACATAATGATTTGTAAAATTACAACCTACAACTTGATTACATTTGATTACAAATTGTATTAATCCTACTGTTCGCGTCTAATAAGTATATTTTTACGATGAATTAAATAAAATGGAAAAGTTTGTTTTCTACTATTTATTTATTGGGAGTTTTACAAGAAATGAAATAATGTATATCCGCCTTCTTTTTGATTTTTTAAGTATATTTGTTCAATGTATTAGCGTAATATATTGTCATACCGCCACGGTATGTTGCTATGTACATACTACATACATTGGTATGTTACATACTACAGATAACAGAAAATACAAAATAAATTAAAATAAAAAATTGAATTTTTAACAAAGATAATATAATTTTGCAAAAGTGAAAATTACAGTTAAAAAAAGAGAATCAAAAAATGGCGTCATTTTGAAACCATTACAAATTTTGTGAACCAGGTTCACTGGCACTTCTGCATCGGTAAGAATCGTCACAGATCGTAAACCCCAAACGATTCAGAATGTATTTCTTGGTAAATTCAGTTGAGTTCAGAAAACAGGAGGTTATAGAGTATTTTGCCGTCAGTTTTATCAACATTCATGAAACCTGTTTAACGCAAACTTGAATTATAAACATTGCCGAAAATTTTTTACAAGTAATGTGTAATTAAATTTTAAGTAATTAAATCAATATTTAGGATCGGTTGGACTATTAAAAAAAACTTTATGGAAAGTTATTTTCATTTGAAGTGAAAATTTTGTTAGAGACAATTACCATACTTCGGTGTTACTTTAGTGTTTTTAACTTTAGTATGTGTTTAATATGGATTAGTCCTTGTTCTAATAATGGATAATTCCTTCCATTTAACCAAACTGAAGAAGTTGCAGCGGTATAACATTTAATTGTTTTACCTTCTTGGACGTGTTTAGTGGTTTTTTATGTGACATGTGTTTTAGTGATTTGTGGCGAAATCAGTGATTTAATAAATAGATTATGCTCAACGTGAATTTTTGATTTCATATTACGAAAAATCAAGGTATGCTAATTTTGAATGTTAAATTATAATTGTTTGTGATTGGTACAAACAAATGTGCATTCGCACCAATGAGATCAAGCCAAATGCGTGGGTAATTATTATTATTACAACTATCCGGCGATTCTTAACCTTTCGTTTCAAAGTTTAAATATTATACGGATCATGATATTTACAACTTCACTGAATGCGAGATGGCGAAATGATAATTATTTTCTGTTGGTTTATTAATCGGAAATAATGTAAAAGTGTGGAACTGCGAAAATGGCGGCCGCCGGGAATTTCGCTATCCCAAACACCAAGTTTAAAACTACCTGCAAAAAACTTACTTTGATGTGTAGATAATGCAATACAGCTTTTATTTGGCCGCCCGGATTCATCAATTCATCGGAAAATGTTGTTCTTCTGTGGGCACCGTCTGTTTGGTGTTGATGTTTTTGAGCGAAAAGCTTGGGAAATTTCTGATCTTCACAGTTTTATAAATTATTGATACTCTAATGAAACTCCTAGGCAAGGCATCATTATATCGGTCTGGGCTCGTTGAGCAATGCACTTAATGGTCGTGTAACGACATTTTCAAGATGTTGGTGGTCTCTTTTGTTCAAACGAAATGAAATATCGTATATAAGCATACGTTGATTAATGTAGCGAAATTCACTCTATTACATAAACTCGGTTAAAGCTGTAAAAGCGCAAGTCATTTATTTTACCGTTAACCGAAGAGCATCATCGTCACTAAAAGTAATGAAAGCTTAGATTACAATCAAAATTTTATATTTACAACTATTCGTGATGTGCGCCTAGTAATGATTTACCTTATATGGTTTAGTACTTAAATTTGGGGAGATTTAGATGACGGTACATGTTGCGTACGAATACCAATTTTACTTTTTCCAACTCATCCGGATCGTCTCTGTGATTTTTAGGTAGCCTTAATCTATCATGGCATGGCTGCCTTGAAATCGAATATGGAAATTAGTATTAAATAATTTAAACGCTTACTTTTTATTGCCCAAATTACGTTTTTTTCAACGAATAATTATTAATTGCGTGTAATAAAAATATCGCGGTAGTTCTGCTCTATAACTATCAAACCATATGTTTTTTGTTTAAATAATCTTCGTTTTCTATATTATTAAGTGCAACCAACCGCTTTAATAATAGTGCGGGTTCTTTCCTATTAATATTATGGTCAATTATTATCAAATTTTTGGTATACTTGATGATTTTTATTCTTAATGTTGAACGCGACACCATGTTTACATAAAATTAACGCTAATGTGGAATTTTTTTTTAATTTACACCAAAATTCCATTACAGTCTTATTATTTTAATTGTAACTAGTGACAGTTTCGAAATATTAAAAGCCAAAACTGAAACTACTTTTTATTTATTCACTTTTTTTATTCCATAAATGTATTTTCCAAAAGCAATCTAAATTTTTTCTAAACCAATTTCCCAGACATTGAACGCTGACTTCGTTAAAATTTTAACTTCCACATATCACAGCCATTTTTTTTCTTGCAGTAAGGGCCGATCGCAGAAGATCGGCAACGTTGCAAACGGCCATAACGGTTCACGCTCATTTAAAGGTCACCCATCCAGGTTCTAAACGCACCCCGCACGAATCCTAATGAGAACCGATATTTCCAATAATTAAACGCTTTTAATTATCTTAAGTAATAAGTATTGTTATTTACAAACTAAACATAAACAAGGACCTTTTTAACGTGAAATTTGAACCATGACAAAAAAATACACGCTATCCTGTGTGGGCTCTATTTAATAAAAAAATGTCAACGGAACAGGTGGATGCTATTAAAATGTTCATTTTAAATAAAAAGTATACACGGGTTCGAGCATTTTTGTGAAAAAGTTGTTTTCAATTTTGTGAACTTTATTCTATCCAATTAGAAAAACTAGGGATTTAACCCTGATGCTCTACTTTCTGATCGGAAAATTCAGTTTAAATTTACGTTAGCTTTGTGCTTAAGGGATATAATTTCGTCCCATTATTCATTTAAAATTTTAAACGGCTTTGTCAAGATCCCTACGAATTACTACCAATGAAAAGTGATATTCAATGTGGAAATTTAAAGGTGCCCACACATGGTCATGTCTATCAAATATGACAGATTCCGAAGCATCGAGTCTAAATATGCTTCGGGATCCTCGAAGTTTGATAGACACAAACGTCTGTGTCTGGGCACCTTAACTCAATGAACTGCCAGCATTGTTTCAATTTTATATAGTTAATGAATTAAATACGACCCGTCCTTAAAATTTACAGCTTAAAAGTCAAGTTTTAATCATAAGCCTCGCGATGTTTCATCTTAAATTTTCATAAAGGCATCTGCAATATTTATAGAACTTCTGCTAACCTTAACCTAACTTTAATTTAATAGCTCAAAAATATTTCTAAATTCATTTTTTAAATTCCGAGTTTCTTACAAAAAAGTTTGTTAAAATTGCGAAACACTGTTTCGAGAGATCTTCCGTCGAAATGAAATTGTAAGCAAAACTTTTTATTTTATATATACCACGGGGGGGGGGGGGGCGTTGTAATAGAGGATTTCGCATCAATACTTTTATTTCAGTTTCGCCTGTAAAAGTAGTTCTCGGTACACAGTTGCCCGGATATCGATGCCCTAAAAAATTTATAAACTGTGTTGTATGCATGCATGCACTATGAAACAAACCGCATTCGTTATTTTTTTAAAGACTTTGAATTGCATATTCATATCGTATAGTATACATTGTCTGAATGATAGAACAAAATGTTTATATAATTTCAAGCCAATGTACCTTTTAACGGGGAACAGAATTATAAACATTAATAATCGAAAACACGAAATGTGGAGTTTCCAAAAAAATGTAATATTTTCGAATCGATAGCTTTGTTAGTTTTTCACAATATTTTCTTATTGGAGCATTTTGCGGCTGAGGGAATTCGGATTCTAAAGTTATTGTTGAACATTTCAGTTACACAAATTTCTGGATAAGTTTAAACGAAATTTGCAACAGTGTTACCAACTTTTCGCTTAGTGCTTTTATTTACACATTTTCGCCCATTGCTGCTCAACAAGTTTAACTGATTAACGAAAAGCTCATTTTTTTAATAGATTTTATTATGAGTTTTTAAAATCTTTTAATTTATTTAAAATAAATTAGTTGGGTACTGTTAGTTCTTTTATATATTTGACATCTCATAATCCATAAATATTTTGGTCGCAATAAATGTCAATAAATTATTCTAAGAATTTTTTATCAAAATTTGGAATCAATTTTAATTCAAATATATTATCTAATCATATCAACTGTTGGAGAGAATTGACACGCGCTTTCAAACAAGTCGTTCATCCGACTAATCGTCCCAGATATTTATAATATCAAGCCAAACTAGCAAGACGGTTACTACTTTGCACTACTTTCACGGTAACTCCACATACAGTCGACACCGGTTAACACGAAACCGGCTAAAATAAATTACAGGCATGCCTTTATTTTATTTGAGCAAACACGAGATTAATAAATCTTATCGAAAAACAAATAACATATTATATCTTTCTACATATTAACAATTCTTGAAAATTGTTTATTTCCATATTTGAAATAAACGCTGATGCGTTAGTCACGTTTCTCAGTATGTACAGTTTATTTGAGCAGGTGACCTTTTGATTTAATGGAAATAATTGATAAAAATATCGTTTATAGATTAAAAATAAATATTTATAACGATTTCTTACTTACAAACAAGTATGCCGACTCGAATATCTCGCAATCTTTCAAAATTCGAATTATCTTCAACTTAAATCGGTTTTAAATTCGGTTTGGGTTATTTATAGATTTTTCAATTCTTCACTTCAATTAATGATTTATTTACTATTGTCTAACTTACGGTTCAACTTAAACAATTTTCTCTTAAATAAAATATTTTATACACAAGCTTAAGTCAGAAACTTTGCACTAAAAGTTACACTTGATTAAATTACTAAAGTTGGCTACAATTGCGTGATAAATCAAGTGTTTCCAAATTTTCTAAGTTACTTTCCAAGTCAATAAAACACATACTAAAATGTTTTCCGAATATTTTCTGTAATTTTCGTTGCTAATTTTTTTATCGTCAATATATATTCCATTTGAGCGGAACTCGTACCGCCTGATCGGGAACTAAATATATTGGCTAAACTTTCAGGTGGATCTACTTTAAGTAAAATTAGCAGTTTAATCTTTCGCACTCGGTAGAACTTATTGGGTTATGGCCCTAAATCTTCCCTTGAAATTATTATTAATCCATCCAAAAATCTGGACTATATAAAATAACAAGGCATGTTTTCTGAAACTTTTGCTGTCAGAAATATAAGATTTGTTTTCATGTTTTTATTTTAAAAGAAGCCGACCGGCAAAGAAAGAAAATACGAAAAACAGAAAGATCGCCACTGTCCAAAATATGCAGAACTAATTTTCCACTTTATGAAAAAACGGAATCCTTATCGACTAAACTTCTGCAAATCCTATGCAAATCTTTCGCCTATATCCTTTGTGAGCACGTTTGATAATATTATTGTTTTACAATTACAACTTGTATTATTACGCGAATATTATGATGCAAAATTACCTGAAATCAAACTGAAAAACTGACCACCCAAGAAGTCTACGGTCTAACCTTACGTATAATCGAGCAACTGCACAATATTTTTAAAATAAAATATCGAGCTTTCACCTTCAAAACTAGCTTTCGATTAAAATTTATGATATCGATGCTCACGTGGTAAACATTTTAAATTATATTTTTAAACAAGTTCAATATTCTATAGAATTTTTTTTAAGAAAATACAATTCTTTTTTTAATTTAAATATCGTTCAATTTCGTAACATTTCGATAAAACGCAGTTTTTAAAATGAAAGGTTCACTTGAATGGATTTTAGATAATAAAATTAAATTTTAGCTTTGTAGCTATATCGGGCTGATTCGAATGCAAGAATTTTTGCTTTTAATTAAACCAAATTTTTTCATTGCTCAACCTACAGGTAGATATAGGGTTCAAACAGGTGACTTCTTGGTTGTTGTCGTTTGATACTAATAAAAAATTAACTTTTTATATCTTGAATTTAGCCCAATCAATAGATAGCATTTTTTTACGTTAAAAAGTCTTTCCAAGGATGTCTCACACTAGAACTGACAAAGCATTCCTAGGTGCTTTTATAAAAAAAACAAAAACATCCCTTGTTTCCCTTCCATCTTGGCCATTATTCTAATTTCTCCTAGATCTTTGTTGACGGCGTCTAACCATCTGTTCAATGGCAATGGCCTTTCCTGTTTTCTTATTTCAACATGTACAGCCCTTTGTACTTTGATCATTTTTGTTATATTCCATCTTTCGCCTAATTGTAAAACCTTTTTCCTCTGTCTTATTTCCACCCAATATTTTTTCCCATAAGTTTATGCCTTTCTGATCTGATATGTTCTGGTATATTCTAATTTTTACACCTTGAGACACTTTTGTTTAATGAACCCGCATATTTTGTTGTCTATTATGTCTACTATGTCGCTACCAGTATTGCTGTCATTTGAGCCCCAAAAGTACAAAGATCTACATTTCTCTATCTTGTTATTTTGTTGCTTTCGTTTTTTATTTTCTTCGTTAATTGTTGAACCCGGTGTTTGCCTAGATTTTCAGTGGCGTACGCATAGTGAATGAAAGGGATATATCCTCTCCCAAGGCTTCAATCGAAATTAAAATTGTGCCTAGTTCAGCTGGGTACGCTACTGTACATTTTTTATCATTGTTGTTCATTCTATTTTTGCTCGCCCTATTAATATTATGCCATCTGTGTATCATTGTTGACTTTTAATATTATATGTACATTATTATCGTCACTTTCAAGTTAAAAAAATTGTTCCGTCTATTTTTACTTCATTCTCCGTTTGTTGGCGAGTATCTGATCTAATTGATCTGCGATTTTTTCGGAAATTATTTTTAGTTTGTCATTGACTGTCGTTGATGGTTTTCGGGCATTGTGTTCAGAGTAGAACTGTACCTTAATATTTTCCTACGTTAGCTCTTTTTTTTTATTGTAGTTAAAAACTACGATCGAGCTGCTGTCGGTTGGGCATACGACAATGCAACAGTGTCCATATACGGTAGGCTGTCGAGTACTATTTGTGACTGATTAACGGTCATTTTCAAGATACCTTTGTCGAAGTCTAACTTGGCTTTTTTTGGTGGAAGAAGTTATTTGAAATATTCATTTTTGACAAATGCGGAAAAGCGAATAAAATGGAACAAAATATTCTAGGAAATTTAGTCGTAGTTTTATTGTCAATACTTAATATCAATCCTACAGGGTCCCCAATGGTTTTACGTACCCTCCGAAGCACATAGACGGTTATAAGGAAATTTCCTTCTTCCGGATTTGAATACGTTAGCAGTTGATCGCTCTAACTACTAGGCTAATGAATCTGCGTCTGTTTACGGACTGTGTAATTGGTCTAAAATATCTTGTAGACATCGCGATACTAAGCGATACGCAAAAGCATAAAAGTGCTTTGGTATTTATTTGTATTTTTTGCATGTCCAATGATTCAGGACCGAAGTACATGATGAAAATTAACGATAACGATAATAAAAATTTTTATTCCTTGCAGCATCGTGTTGGTCTGTAGGATTCTTTAATTGTAATTTTTAGAAATGTTGACTTTTATAAAACCTTTCGAAGGGAATAGTACGCTAATAAAGTTCACGATACAAATGTAAACATTAAATTTTATGGATCATTCAAAAATACTGCCAGAAACTGGAAGCAATTATTCAATTGGCTTACTCCATAAACTTGTCTCCGCCCATCCGAAAGGTTACTTATATGGGTCGTTTTCAATGCTAATTACTTACAGTTCAGTCTTCCAATTGCTTTCGGATAGTACACCGGTCCTAATTAGGGTCCAAAGTATGTAAAATTAGGGTTTTCTATTGTACTCAAACGAGAGAGATCATAGATTTGCCGTAGTTGACAAACCTCCACTCTGGGGCATTTTGGCAAGCACTGTACTCTTTAAAAAATCCCAGGGTGCGACCGCCACTCCTTCTGAAGTCAACTGAAGCGAGTTCCGCCCGCTAAAACATGCTTTCGCCACTATTTACGTCGAACACACATATCGAATTATGTTCTAAATTCATTCTCGCCTGGGCTATCGTCCGGTTTTAATCGTATTCCAAATTTGTAAATTGATAAAAATTCCATTATAAAACTTTGAGGAAGAAATACTAATATAAAAATAATAGAAATTAAAACAATTTTTAAATGCTTTATTTCCGAAAGGGTGCACATTTGAATAAGATAAATTGGGTTCAATCAGCTTAATACTATCCCATAAGTTTACTGTAAAACATTATCAGTCGTGTTTGGAGAAAAGGCTGTCATCCCTCAAAGGCGCACAAGATGTCACTAAAATCTACCGACAACTATTTGAACACATCTGATAGTATTAGGCCGATTGAATCCCGTTTAACTAATACAAAAGTACCCTTTTGGAGATACAGCTCTTTAGAATTTGAATTCTCAAAATCTAGATTATAGTTTTTGCTTATTTTCTAAGGAGATTTCTGTTACCAAAAAATCTCAAAAGACGAAAGTATTTATTTTTAAATTTCTCGTTACCTTTTTATAATTAAAATACAAGAAAATTCTGTTAGGTAATTGAGTAAATCGGCCTAATATTGTCCGGCGTTTAGTAATTTTTAGAGACACCCTGTATATTTACTGAATAGTTTCGTAGATACACTCGTACAGTATTATTCGTAAAAGTTTTCGTACACTCCTACGTTGCTGGACTTTTTTGACACATAAATATCGCTTTTACGGCAATACATATCAGACATTTTTTGTTGCAAATTTCATTCTCTTCATTTCTGTTTATATACATTTTTCCATTTTGCCGAACCGTTTTCGAATTTTCCATTCCCTAACAGAAATGTTAATTTTATTAAAATTCTTACAGTCATTCTTAAGTTACTGTAACTCGGAAACGGTGCGACAAAATGAAAAAATGTATAAGTACAAAAATGAAGAGAATAAAATTTTCAACAAAAAATGTCTGATAAGTATTCCTGTTAGAGGCCAGGTTTAACAGTTACCGTCTAAAATTAATATATGTTCTTGATTATGAAAAATGTTCGGGATAGACAGATTTCACTAGTATAGTTAGTTAGGTTAGGTGCATAAGATAATTACTATTGAACCATAATTCCAATGTAGTGAAAATGCTGCATATTTCCCTTTGCAAAGATTCTTTAATTGGGGAACCACCCGCATAATGCTACTGGTGGGATATCGAGGAGGTATTTTTGGTTTGATTATTGGCGTAATAAATATTATTCATTTTGAATTGTACAATTTTGTGAATGTAAGCTCTTTGCTTGGTTAATTTTGGTGAAATTGTAATTAATTAGATATTCGGTTGTATAGATATTGACAAATTATATACTTTGTAGAATCTAACAAATATCTAATTATTTTATGTTAACAGGTTATAGCAGTTTCTTTAAGCTGTCTGGAAATATCGACAATTTATGTTCGATTCACGAATGCAACAAAAGAGTATAATAAAATTTTATTTTATCGTTGATTTCTTTTTGAATGATTTGAATGTATATTAATATCATCTATTCAATAACTTGTCACAACACAAAATTGTCTAAATGAGATGGTAACAGAATAGGCCAATAAACAATGGTATTGCAGTTTTTGATGGAATTCGGTATTGTTATTTTATTTTTATATTAATTCTTTATTGTTGGTTCGGTTAGGACGATAAATATTTTAGAAACTTGCATGTTTTTTGCCTTTTTTTTTAATTTTAGCGTGTAATGATGTATTTGTTACCACAATATTTTATGGGTTTCCTCAATTTTATGGGAGCTTTGTTTAAATGGAGAACATTCTACTTTCGACGAAAATTGCTAAAATGATGTCGCGTTTTTATGTCAACGGGTGTTGCTTCGTCGCGTATAATGTTCCCACTCGGGGTATATTCTCGACACTTACATTTGCAAATAATTAAATGGAGCTCATTTTAACTTGTCTCTACAAAAATTATACAAATCAAGTAGCGATCTGGAAACATCTTGTTTTGCGATTGTACACGAGCGAAGGAAGGAAGGAAGCGATTGTCTACTTGGGCTTAGCATCGGCGTGTAATTATGTTTGGAAAGAAAAAAGGTGGTGTCGTAGGAAATAGGTATGGGCACATAGTGGAAAGGATTTTAGCCAGTATTCCGCGCCCATACGTGTTTTGGCAGACTAGCTTTGAGAACGCTCACCTCGGTTGAATTAATGGATTTTGAGATAGCGTAATGCTGTTCGCTTGTTCAAATCATATACAGGTATCAAAAACAGATTAAAATTTCGAGTTTTGTATTTAATGTGTGCGTACATTTTAAATTGATAGCACTACCTTTATTAATGGATGTTGGACCGAAAGACCGAGCTATATTAATGTTGTAGATCACAATAGTTGATGGCTTGTGTATTTCAGTGTTTTGTTTTAACGAATCTCATTTACTGCCTTTTTACGCCTACTTATCTTTATCTCTTTTCTTGGTTTGCTTTCATTTCTTCTAAGTGCACTGACACTATCAGTTTTTAAGTATCTTTTTTAAAAAAAGTCTGCACTTATTTTTTAAACGTATTCGAATTTTAAGGCAGGGGTATGTTTCCATCTGAAAAAAAAGGAAATTTTAAATTACACGGCATTTCAAATCATGTGCATAAAATAGGTGGATTAATAGTTTATAATACAGGCCGATATGCAGCTCATTCGTTTAATCCCTTCTTACGTTATTTTATCTTGTATCGTATATTAAAAATGAAATTAACTTAAGTGCATTTTAATAAACCGATTTAATTGGCATTAATATATTTGAGAATATTTATATTAAGTGTTGTTTCATGTTTTATATTTTATAAAAAAAACCTTTTTTAATGGAAGTTTTATTTGATTGATATAGCATAGCTTTTTAACTTAAATAAAAACAAACATTATTTATGTTTTTTCTTTATATTGCTTTGTGATTCGCAATCTGCAAAATTAAAGTGGTTTACATTACTTAACTTGAAAAAACTTGTTGCTCTTCAAACTTTCAAATTTGTAAAATAAAATATTAATAAACTTTTATTGTTTCATTCAACTTAATTTGAAAAGGTAAATTTACTAACTAAATTTCTTGTTTTATTAGTTTCGCAAAATTTCTTGCTCCGCGCTTACACAAATTTTTATCGCTACCGTATCATAAATCGAGCTTTGCTAGCGCAAACCCTACTTTATCTTTAAATTTATTATAAATAAATAATAATATTTTTAGAACGCTCGAGAATGCAAAAGTGTTTCGCAGACCAGTTATCAAAATCGGATTTATTAAACTTTAATACAAGTAGCTGTCGAAGAAAATTTCTGCCAAATTATTCACAAACCAATTTTTTACTGTTATTGATGATTATATCTGGACTTTTCCTATTTCTAGGGAGTGGATTTTTTCGTTTTATTTTGTGGGGTCGTCCTTGTGTTATCCTGTCTGATTCCGACTCTTTATTGCATGCTTCTATGAGCAATTCTCCTTTTATAGCTTGGCTTGGAGCGGACAGACTTATTCTGCCGGAGAGTTTGTATCAGTTCATTTAATTAAAGCTAAATTAATAAATATTTACAAGTTTTAATAATAAAAAACTTGGATTATAAAACTAACAGGTTTCCATGTCGATGCTTTAACATTTTGTGCATTACGACAAAAACATGTTTCACAAATACCAGTGGGACCTACAATTTCACACCAACTTGGAACTACAACCCAAAACAAATTTAATGCCAAACTCGGTAACCTAGCTCATTGTCCACCATAATAAAATAGAAATTTTCTATCTGAAACATGAGGTCGGTCGATGTTTTAAGGGCTCCAATTTCGCCGAAATTTTTGCACTGGGTGGTAGGTAATGGTCTATATAATAGTTAGCTTGTCAAATCCAACTTTCCGCTAACTCTCGCTCGGCTCCGCTTCGCTCAAGCGCTACGAGCCGTTTTCACAAGCGCTAAACTCGTTAAAAAAGTCTCCCGGGGCGCAACTGAACTCGAAAATGACGAAATTCGAATGCTGGGATCCGAGATTTGCCAATGTGTGAATTATAGCAATTCTCCGATCACAAATGTACTCGATAATGTAGATACGCAAACGATGTTCTCACAGCTAGAGCATGCAGTGGAATGAAGCACGCTCTCTCCCAACTTAGCGTACCGTAGCGGAGTAACAATGTGAAGCATTTGGTCGGCGAAAAAAAATACGTAGTCGGTCTGTTGGGCTTTATTGTTAACACAAAAACTTAGGAAAGGAGGTAAATAAAACACAAAATCGTGACTGAGAGGGAGGGGGGGGCTTTGGACGAACCAGTTTTCGAACGTGTAATTTTTAAAACAAACCCGTTGCGTTTACGTGTCTTAAGTTTGTTCTCCGTATTGTTGCTCTTTTCCCACCTTTTGATCACTATGATTTTGTTCACACACCTCTAGTTTTGATTTCATAATTGTTTTCACAAAGAGTAATCTGTCCGTTTTCGTCTGCATTTTAATAAGTGGTTTTTTATGGAGCTCCACTATCAAAGTCCATTTCCACATTGGTGCTCAGCATAACATCATGATTGCAGCACCACTGAAGCCAACACTCTTGATGATATTTAGCACATGGGTTTATTGTCCTTTTTCGGTAGGACCATAATCTAGCCTTCTTCCAGATCTTCTGGAAATTGGATTTCAAGTTCCGTTTCAGAATGCTCTACATCCTTAATCAGTTTTAAAAAAAAATATTATCACATTTCTGATCCAGGCGTTACCCATTGAATCTCTCTCGCTGCTGTTTCTAGCTCTTTCTCTGTGAAAGGATCAAACTGGGTGTTTTCTTTTACCCGTACATGATTATGTGCAGAAAATATGCCGTCTACAATTTTCTTATCTTATCTACAGTCAAATTATTGCTAAATTATTTGTGCCGTGGTTGAGATTACACGTGTATTTATTTATTTTGTTTAGAATACTGTTTACCTTAAAAATGACGCCTTTATAATTATGTTAAATGAGTTTGATATCGCAATTAAAAATGAATAAGTAATACAGTAGAACTGGACATTTTGGGTTCGAATTGCAGATTTGAAATGATTGAATTGGAAAACATCCACGGAATGTCCACATAATAAATAATTATTGATAAAAATGGAAATGTAAAAATAATATTTAGAAATAAATAGCTAACAATTAAAAAATAACAGCCAAGGAAAGCGTGTTCATCCTTTATTTCTATAGCCTTTCATCCAGAAAAATGCAGGAAGTTTTGTTATCGAGATAGCTTGAAATATATGAAGTTGAGCTATGAAAGAACTTTAATTGAAAAAAATGAAAAATTTTATTTAGTTGTTAACTTAACCGTCAAATTAAAATCTCAACGTTACTACTAGTAACTAGTGAATTTAACGTAACTTTGAATTTTGATTTGCTGGCATTTTCTTAAATAACGGACAATGTTAAAGTAATCAAATTATGATAAATCATACGACCGATTTTATTGGCTTTGCAAACCAGGAAATCTAGATACATATTATTTATTTTAGTGCCAAGTTACATCAAAATCAGTTAATGTCAAAGGACATAAAGCCTGGCTCTCGCAAGCTAAAATCAAGAATCTTGCTTGCTAAAGCTCGTTCGTCTTAATATTTTTTTTTAACTAATTTAATACGGATTACACGCGATCGAAGCCGTTACTTATTAAATTAAATAATTTTTGGTTGCGTATTATGTATGACAAGCAGGTACATAACTTTTAACTTAATAATTTTTTGTTACTTTAATTGCAAGGAAATCAAGAAGTTTACATTATATTTTTGTAGAAAGAAACAAATTCTGCTTTGACTAACTACAAAAACAAAATTCGGATTTAGGAATAATTCACTTTATTACTTGAAATTTTTTAAATCATTACATCAGGCCCAGATATGTTGTATTCATGGTCTTACGAACCCATCCAGCAATGTCGACATTATCAGTTTCAGATTTTTTAAACCATTCATGATCCTGAAAATTTGCAAAAAGACTCGGTGAACAATATAATTTTAAAATTTAAAAAAAAACTATTTGAAGCTTTAATTCTACGAGAATCATTTTTACGTTCACTAGAAACACATTACTACAATTTTCCCACTTCGGTTTCATGGAATTAATTGTAATTAATATATCTAGTGTAAAATGAGCTACAATTGCACCTTTAATTAACTTTCTTACCATTAGCGTTTTCAAATCTGCGCGTTCGGCTGGATTTTTCTTTAAACAACAGTCCACAAAATCTTGAAATGCAGTACTAAAATACATCGATGGTAATTTTGGTGGCGGCTTGTTTACTATGTGGTCCAGCAACTCAAATATTGCCATTGGTTTATATGAATATCCGGGTAAATATTCACCCCGTTGAGGGCCAAAAATAGCAGCTAAAGATCTTGCATCTGGCATAGGTATAGGGTATAACCCTATTGCCATTTCTACAAGAGATAAACCCAAAGACCAAATATCACTTTGGACTGAATAAGATGTACCTTGTAATCTTTCTGGCTAAAATAATAAATTTTAAGTGCGATTTCAAAAAACTTAACTAATACTTACAGACATATAACTTCTAGTTCCAACAAACGAGTTTGCCATAGAATCGATTAGTTGGCCAGAAACTCCAAAGTCGCAGATTTTGATATCTCCACGACTATTAACTAAAATGTTACTGGGCTTGACATCGCGATGCATTATGGCGTGTTTGTCCCGAAGATAACTTAATCCTTTCAAAACTGCTGATGTTATTTTCCCTAAAATGCTTTCTGGAATGCAACCAACTTTTTTCAAAATTAAATCTAAAGAGCCAGCGTCCATATATTCCATGCAAACACTTATCTTGCCATCACTATAAAACGCTCCATAAAATCCAACGATGTGAGTAAAATTGCAATCGTGTAAAAATTTTAATTCTCTTATGATTTGCTTCTTGAGAGCAGGTTTAACTTCCAAGTGAATTAATTTTCTAGCCATAATAAGTCCACTCGACTTATGTTTAACTTTCATAACCACACCTCCATTTCCGGAACCAAGTTCCCCCAATTTTTCGAAATCATCATCACTTAGTTCTATCTTTTCTTTTTGACACAAAAATATTTCGATGCGTTTTTTCTGACTATCTAATTCTTCCAAACGTACACTTAAATTATCAATACTGGACCCTCGGACAAAATTACTAGCACTGAAAGATAAAAGTTAACTAAATAATTATTATTAATATATAAAGTAACTTACTTTGCAGAATATTGACATGAACCACTAATTGGTGTCGCAGGCGTTGTTGGTTGATCGATGGACCCAGGCGGTAAAGTTAGATTGAATTTATTTTTCGGCATTTTACTATAAAATTTAAATAAAACCTAATTGAATTGGTAATTAAAGGAACGACTATTAAAGAAATAATTTATGAATGAAAATAATTAAAGAATTTAATAAATTTTTTGGAAACTGAAGGGAACTGTAAAATTTGATAAAAATATTTATTCTTACCCATAGAATGCAATAAGAAAATTTAAACCGACACTGTCAGATGTAAAATTTGAAATGAGAGAAAAATAAAATATTTTGGGGTAGGTACTTCCTACCACCATCGTTAAAGAGGATCGGGATTAACGTAACCTAACGGTATCTTTGAATAAAAACCAATTTGAAATCTTTGAAGCTTCCCACGTGTTGACAATATGCGTTGCCATGGCTAAGTAATAAAATTAAGAAATTTTGAAATATTTTTGTGACGTTTTTAATTTTATCTAATTGGAATATTTGCACTGGTATGTATGTAGGGTTAGTTGTGGTGGTGGAAGAGTAGTTTTGTCAGATTTGCCTACGTCGCGATTAGAATTCCACGTTAAACTCTACGTTATATTTCATTGTCAAGATTAACCTGTTGAGCAATTGTTACTTGATACATAATAAGTTTATAAATCATGTCGAAATTTTATCTCTCGAAAAATTATGTTTTCCAAATTTAGCGAAGACTGCTGCTACTTTGTTGCAGTTATTGATTTTGTCCTTTCCGGATTAGACACCAGAAGTACATAAAAATAATAAAAACCTTTGTAAAGTTTTTGGCTTATTGATGCTATTAACTAAGTGCTGACATTTACAGGCGAGGCACAAAAAGTACAATGGCTCCGAATAAAGTTTGTTATTTTTTCTGGAAATGTAAAAAAGTAATTATTAATTTTAATACTTGAAAAATACTGAAATTTCAGGGCAAACTAGTCGGGTATTGTAAAAATTGATCGTGCAGCCATTTATGATGATTTAGTATTAACCACAGATGGAAGTGATTAAACGATATCATTTTGCGGGGTTTAATATAAAACTGCATCGACTAACCCCATTTTGGTTAATTATATTTACTCTGGTCCGTCATACCTTAAAAGTATGTTTTTTACGGTTGTTTAGTGCATTGTAACACCAATCACAACCATTGCTAATTAGATTGACAGTTCTTATTTGTGTGCCTATTCGACTAAAGAAGGGTGATATCATCCGGATGGTGACTTTGCTTGACAACACACAAACATGCTAGGCTTGTGATTTTAACACTATAGCATACACTTCTTAGTTATTAAATACTTATTTAAATATTACTTTGACATTTTTGATGGGTTATCAACTGACACCATCAAGAGCTCTTTATTTTTAACAAGTAGTAACTACAAAAAGATGTTTGGTTTTTACGGTAGCTTATAAAAGAAGAAATTTTAATCCAACCGAAATTTTAGGCACATCATTTAAAACTTGAATTATTTTTTACTTCCTCGACAAATAGAATTGTTTTCTAATTATCGACTTTTATGTATTGTCTCAATTCGTCGATTATATCGACGTGATCTATTCGTATTAGTAATATTTGGCAATAAAATATTAGTTATTCCTTATTCATGAAACAAAATGGTCGGTCACTTTCGGCCATTCAACTTTCATTTGAGTCGTTTGCTGGAGCGGCGGCTACTACGTTAAGTTGCAAGGCCGCTTGAGAGCGCAACCTAGAGCAAACATTCTTCACCAAGGTAAAGGAGAAAAGTTTGACCCAGTCATGAAAACGTTGCAACTGGTTTTCCTAAATAAATTTTCAATTGGGTTCTTCAATTTTCCTTTGTCGTCTGACTTTCAAGTCCATCTTATTTTTGCTTTACCTTTCCGTGCTTTAAATAATTTTTGCATTTCCAGTTGTGTTGTTCTGGTGCAATTAAATTTTAAATTTCTAAATACCAATTGCCTAATGGGTAAATAATTGCATTCTTACCTTTCAAATTTGATAACAGATTATTTCCAAGTTTTTGTTGAGTTCATATTATACATTGTAATATTTAATTGTATATTTTGAAAAATACCACTCTCATTTTTAATGTAATTTTTGTATAAGCTTGGCGGAAATATAACGTTTGTTACTACATTAGGGAAAAGCAAAAAATATTCATAGTTAATGTCTTTTTTCACCACAGCACAATACGGAATAAATTTTAAGTGTGTTTTTATTTAATAACTTTATTTATTTAACTAAATATTACTTCAAAATTTGAAATGTTTTTATTAACAGAAAATTTATTTTAATTTGGGCGGTGAACCGTTAGGGCCGAATTCCACATAAAACTGGAAGCCCTTCCTATACATATTAATTTGTAATAGCATAATTTTTTAAAACAATTGCTGTTTAAAGTTTTGCAATTTAGTGGAACAACAACCTGTTAATTTCTAATTTAGGTTTAGCAGAGCATCTGCAGTGGTCAAATTTACAAATTGGAGTTCTTAGATCAGCTCTTGTTTAACACAGTGCGAAGAATATTTAGATAGGGTTGAGTGCTAAATAGATTAGCCACATCGGTAAAAGTATCCCAACTAATTATCTTTGTGTTATCAAAACTTAAAGAATATAATGAATTTAGATTATATTGAATAGAACAATGGATGTAATAAAATAGTTATTACCGATAAACTGTAATATGCGTAACGTAATTAGGCGGTAGTTTATAAAGTTAATTTTTTTCAGATTTTATGCTTGGTTGCTGTAACAAGAGTTGCTAGTTCATGAGATTTAAAAATATAATAATTGGTACTTGAATTTGCTATATGAAATGAATCTTTTATTATATTTTTTTAATCGCATTGGATGTTATGAACAATTGACCACTTACACTAATTTGTGTTATTTGAATCAGAAATTTATAGACGCGAGTGTTAGTCAATCAGGGCACACCTTAAAAATGAAAGCAAGTTTAACATGTTAAAATGATATCGCGGTTAATTTGTAAAATACCATCATTGAAATTTTCCTGTTGTGGTACAATTTATTTAGGAAAAAGTGCAGATACTAATAACTAACAGTTCTTTTTGCGTTAGTGACGAACCAACGTTTAGGAATTTCATAATGTGAGAATCATGTTAATGGAATATTTACAGTAAGTTGAAATAGCTATAAGCAAGTAAAAAAAAACAACTGATTGTAATGGAACCGAAGATATGGCGTCTGATAGATACCCCGGTGTATCTTCCACCTTGGAACCAAATAACTTGCATAGCTCTAAAAGCGACTTCAGTTACCACTAAAAATCTTGATATCCTCTGTTCCTTGCCCAGAAGTCTGGGCAACGAAGACGAAACCAACCTTTGTGCGGTTGGCTTCGTCCCGTACTTCTTGGACCACCAACTTTGTATATGCCATCTCCTTAATCGAACCGGAAAAAATTAAATTTATGTCTTAAATTATTTTTATTTTGCATGAGAATTTTCGAATAAATCATTATAATGTGCCTTATATTATCTAAACATGAATTAGACTGATTATCTTTGTAACAAAAGAATTAATTTTTATTAATTACCATTTAGTGCAAAATTGTTTCTAAATTCGTGGTAGTGTGTGTGGTAAAATTACTATTGGTGATTCATTTCTGCATTTTTTTACATGTTAATGACGCAATTTAAATAAAATTTTCAAAATAGGTTTGGTTCATTTTGCAATATTTAACACGATTTATGCGATATACTTGCATAATAAAACAGTTTCAATCCAAAAACATGCCGCTCGTATAGCAATTAACGCACAATTGCAAATTTTTCAAAACTTTTTTAAAACAATCTGATGTTTTAAAAAAAACATCAAAATCGCCACCTGTTTGTTTCCAAAATGTAAGTTTTAATAAAAAAATAATTGAATTTGTCACGGAAGTAACTTTTGAAGAGTGGTCTACCTATAATTTAAAAACCATTTGTGTTTTTTCGGAAACTTCAAATTTTTTTTGTACAAATTTTATCATTCTAATAATGCGACCGGTTTATAAAGGATTTATATTCAATTTGTGGTTAAATCTAAATTACAATTTAAAATTTTTGATATTAATTATCTACATTAATAACTACAATTTAATTCCAAAAATTGCTATGCACTAATAGCTGAACATTTTTACAATTCTCGGTGGTTATAGTATTTTACAATCTCCATTGGGTAGAAACAAATTTCCAATTTTTTACAAAAATTGATGAATTGTTGTTAATTTTCAACTACATACTATACAAGTGTTCGTTCATCTGTTGAATTATCCCGAAAACAACATTTCCAGTGGTAGAAATATTCCAAACCCCCATACTCCCAATGGAAGAATTTTATCTGACGGGCAGGCAATGACAACGCAATCGCTTGCTTTGAGGGCTAGTATTTCAATATTTTCGCAAAATATAAGAAAAATACCAGGTACAACCATTGGGCGGGGGGGGGGGGGTTCTATGCCAACAAGGGCATTTGTTCCACCCATCGCAGAGCTAGAATGTTTTTGGATTTATTCTTTGCCTTATTGAAGAATCCATAATATACCAAATTAGACTTGTATTTCTTTTTTCGCTCTTTTGGTCTAATTACGTGGAGACACAGAGGTAGAATTTTAATTTTATTTACTTGTGGGATAAAACCATTCCTAAAAACCTAATACATGTTATTAGCGGTTTGTAAGTATGGGGATAATAAAACGTTGTTATATAGATTAATAAATTTCTAAGTACGGGAAGTATATTTTACTACACTTTTTTTCTATTTTAGAACTCATTAATTAACACAAGTTTTAAAATTATGCACATAATGGAGTAAACCATCTACATCTCCGTGTAGGTTTTAATAGTTTATGGGCATTTAATGCCGTAATGTTCTCCGTTTTTGACGCGCGTAAATGTGACGGTGTACTCACATCGATTGAAATAATTTCATATGTTGAATATCTCGCATCCAATAACGAAGGCAATTTTTAAAACTGTAGATCCCCAGAGTAAGTTGGGAAAGCATTGCATTTGGATAACAATTAGTGATGGTTATTGACTTCGTATGCAGCGTCGAGTAGGAAATAGTTGCTTTGACGTGGAAGTTGGCAGCAGAACGTTTTGTAAAGAAAAGTTGGGAACTTACGAATTGAGTTATTGTAACGTCAAGAGAGCTAGAGCCGTTTTGTAGCCACTGCTGTCTCTTGAAATACCATTTACTAGTTCCATTATACATATATTTAATTATCAGAAAAAAATTGATTATATGGGTACTTAATAATTATTACATTGATAACTATAATGGGCTATAGAAAATCATCGACGTTTAACCAATTAAATAGCTAGAGACCTCGACATTCTTCATTACGTGTTCTTAGAAGATGCATATCACTGAACAATATAAACTTACAATCACATAATTCTGTAGTATTGCTTAAGAACATGTATACATAATTTTTGATGTATTGCAAAAGTAGATGCAATTAACTGATGTATTACCATTACACAATAGGAGTTCTAATGGTTTTTAATTGATGCATGCATTTCGTGTTCACATTGAACAAATCTCCAGCAGCCACCAAAGGAAATAAATGTATTTCAGCTAGAATTCCGTTTTTTCTCCAGTGACACATTCCACTTGCAAACTTCCGGAGTATGAGTGTAGTGATAGTGAACTGTCCCCTTCGTTCTGCTATTATTTTTCTCAAGAAAGAGACTCCAGATTACTTTATATTCTCGTTCTACGCTTTTTATCAGTCAGTATCTTGTGTTATGAAGAATCCATATCAGCCGATCAATTTTTTTTTCATATTTTCGAGAAACCGGATTTTACATCGCAATCGTTTTGGACATTCGGAGGAAGCTTTTGGTAACATAAATCGTTAGACGGATTGACTTTGAATCGAATGCTTGTTTAACAAAGTAGTGCTGTTCTGGGCTTTGTTAGTTATTTGATGAAGATGAATACTTTATAGTGCCGATCACGATCACTGTTTAATGAAAGACAATGATTGAATTAACGAGTGGTTGACCACTGCTTCAATTGTTTCAACGCTAGGGGTGCTACCGCGCTCTCTGTTAGCAAGACGTAACAGGTGGTTTAAGAGGTAAAATTTTACTTCAAGTGTTTAAAAAATTATGAGTCCGTTTATGATTATAACGTTGGAGCTCGTTACGAATTTAATAGATCTGGCATGTTATCAATTTTTCCGCCGTTATTGTTTTAGTCCTTACAAAAGTGACTTCAAATTTTCTTAAATTTATTTTTGTACCTTGTTTTTGAATAATTAATTAGTAAAGTAAGCTAATGAGCTAGACAAAAACAACCTAGTCGACGGCTCATTTAACAGAGAAGTTTGCAAAGATCGCTGTAAAAAGGGAAGAAAAATATATCAACTTTTTCGTGCTTTTATTATTCTTTTTGAAAACGTTTTACGAGATTTTTCTATAGTATAATAATAATAGGACTAGATTTAGGAAAGTCGTTTCTGATTCTGTTATATTTGGGGAAATTGTAAATGGATCTTTTTATATAAATTATTTTCGTCTTAATATTTTCGCGATTAGCAAGTTCATTGATTTTATCATCATGTAAACCGCACTTAAAACTAGAAAAGTCTACCAATGAACAATCCGTACCAACGGAAGAAAATTGTTTCCATGATGTGGCTGCAGAACTTATGTCGACATTACATCATCGCTTAGCGCTGCACTATCACGAATGACGTCATAAGGCAATAAACTTATTCTTAATGATCATTTTTAAACCTTCAAATATCTTGGTGGTTTTATCGTTAGATTGCATATTTCTGTAAGAAGGTTTTCTCATCACGGTTACTGAGGTAGCAAATTTCCTGGGCGCATTCTGAAATAAAAGTGCATAGTTTCGTGAGCACACCGTGACGTCAGATACTGGGCGCGCGGGAGAGCGTGCGTTGGACTACTCGCGTGAATTTATGAATCTCGAGGTTATAAACTTACGTCATTTTAATTCTCGTTCGCTTACCTCAGATTTATATCAGTCATGGCTTATCAATGTAAACAACTTATTGGTCAATTGTTGCAATGTATTGGGCACAAGTACAATGATTATATATGCACCCAGTCATAACCTCTAAATCTTAAATTACAAATAAGTAAGGAAAAAAGTTTGGAATAAGCAATTTTTGTATGTTGTTTAGCTTTTGTAAATCCTAATTCGCACGTTAATTTTGCGACGCGTGCGAATTTCGTCGTTGATTTGACATTTTGTGATATTTAGCCATTATTTTCTGCGCGTCTTTCAGAAAACGGAGTTAATTTGGAGGTTATGAATGAATCTTAATGCAGGGTTTATGCACACCCCGTAACGTCACGTTTAATATTGTTGTGTAGCGTGGAATCCGGGGAAATACGGAATATCTTGGAAATTGGGTTACTCAAACAAAATGACACACCAAAGTGATCTATCTAATTTTTGACAATTTTTTTCTTGCAATATTAACCTAACTTTCTGATTTATTGTTGCTGAGCTTAGTGACACGTAATAAAAATAATAATTTTTGTACTGCCCGAATGGCAGAGCGACGCAAAATTCCAAAAACAGCATTATATTTTATCAGTCCCTGCCACTGTCGTGTACAGTACAGCGTACTAACGCAATAATTCACCCCATTTTTAATTGGCAGAGCTTTGTGGGTTTTAGGGCTTTCGAGTATTAATTTGTTATTAAAAATTATAAACTGTCAGACAGAATTATCAAAATTAATAATTGAAAAAACTCCTAAACCTTTTTGATTTGGTATAAAATGTACGGTATAAACAAGCGCTTTAATTTTGTGTCTCGAGCTGCGATTAGTGATAAATTTTTCACATAAAAAATTATTTAGTTTGATTCGTCGAACAACATTTTAACAAAATTCTTTTTTGAAAAAAGTTCGTGGATGATCGTGGACAGCGCTGTTATCCCTTACTCATGGTCTGTGTTGTCGTTCGCTACTCGGGAGAGTTCAGTTTCGTGCAGACGGTCGTTGAAAGTAGTGGTTACGGATTTCGCCATTTTCTGGTTTGCAATTTTTTTGTTATCGTGTTTTGATTATTGTTTAATAAGTGTGAATTAAACTAAAACTGTTGTTACAGTGAGAATTATCTTCAAGTTATATGAATTCATAAAAAGGTAAAGTTGCGCGGTTTTAAGTGTTTATTTACCTGTTATAATTAAGAAATCCTAGACTTTCAAAATTTCGGCAGATTGTTCTGATTTATAGGAAATTGGGAAATGAAATTAGGCGCTTTTATGCTTTTTCCATGTTTTATAAATTAACATTCACTTAATTTTTTTCGCTAGTTGCAAAAACTTCTTCTCTTGTCTAAAAAATCGTAGTGTTTGGATGTTGACTTAGATTAATGCGAATTTGTGTAATTTCAATTTCAAGCAAATTTTATCACTTTTTGGATATTGAATCATTTAAGCTTTTGTGTATAAAAACCCCTTTTAAGTTATTCTTATATCCGGCAAGTTATAATTAATCTTAATGATTTTTTTATCGTGTTATACCTGTGTTACGTGCTATGTGAACATTAGTGCACTAATATTTTCAAACTTATGTAATTTTCTGCACAATCCAAAATTACTTTTAATTTTATACTTTACCTAATTGCCTACTTTTCCAAAACTTCGGTCGGGATAATAAATGACTTAAAAAAAATTTGAATTATAGTTTTTTTTATTGTTTTATACATCAATTTAATAAAATTGTGCTGCACTCAGGGTTTTTACAAACCAATTTTTCACGGTGGAAACCAAAATGAGATATTATGTACCTACATCTGGATTAATATTTAAAAAATTCCGAAACGTTCCAGTTTTTTTCCCGTAAGCTCGATTGTACCTTTGAAATACATCCAGTGTTGTTTCATTTTAAATATTGATAGGCTTGGTTAAGTTTGTAATGAAATGCGGAACACTAATATTTTACGCTGATTGATCAATTTTATCAAATTTAGTTTAGCGTAGTCATGGTGTATAGGAGTGTAAGACAAGATCCACCTGAGATTTCCATGTTGTTAATGCTTGTTGCTTACAAATTTCAATTTTCAGTTAAATTATTATGCATTAATCGTATTCCCGTTTCCATCACTAACAGGAAACATTTGTATGATGTGTGTATTTTGATTACCGGATATCTTACAACTTTCCCTAAAAATTTAAATGGAAAAATCGATAATTCAAAATTTGTCTAAAAGTTCAACAACCGGTTTTCTGTTTTATAATTACGTTAAAAGCAATTTTTCGTCTACAGTGTCAAAGAAAATTAATGTGCAAGCTTTTTTATTTTTGTACAATCTGAAATAAACAATAAACGCAATAAACAGCCGAGTCCAAATGCCAAAATTTCATCTGAAATATTTTGTTGTTCAGAATCGACGGTAAACTGTAGACCCCTATCTACGTGGATGGTATTAACCCTTTCGGCCCGGTTAAATTTTCCTAGTTCTCTTTCAAATTGGTGCACCACGAGGGTCGAAAGGGTTAAGATTAATATTGTATTTTTTGCACTCGACATTTCCGATAACTTTAAATTGGTTATTTATATCATTCACAGAGTGAAATTTTTCATTAATAAATATGATTTGCCTCTCATCCTCGTAAACAATTTCTAGCTACGCCACTGTTTCACAGGCAGACCTGATTGTTTCTCTATGTGTGTAAATTTATTAGTTCATGGTTAGATTAGTTCAGCTTCGCATTTTTCTTTGTTATTATTAGTGTCAATTCATCGTTCATTAGATAGATAGTTCAACGGGTTATATCATTGGTGGATTGCGCGCTCTTCCAGTCGATAAGTATATCATATACTTATGACTTACAGTCCGCTTTTTAATTAGATACAGCTAATTGAGTATTGAGTAACATCCATACCACGATTACTTACACCACTTCGACAATGAGTCACTTGGAACACAAAATTTTGATGCCCGAAGAGAAATCTTTTAGACTAGAAAACGATCGGGAAAATGATACAACGAAACAAGGGGGCCAGAGAGAGCTTTTACCAATCTCACTTTACCGATCCTTAAAATAAAAGAGATCAGAAAATCAAATAAAAATCGACAATCAAGTGCACTTCCTACAATATTTCTTTGTCAATGTTCATTTGGTTTAGTTCGCAGTATCATCCCTTACCAAAATAATGAAATTATGACTTTTCCACCCTTGTGCGCAATCATCATTTAAAAAAATTACTCGAAATTTTGCAATAATGCTCAAGTAAACGTCCAATTAATTAATACTTAAAATGAATTTGTACATCGTGATTATGCGAAATAGATAGGTTTAATAAAAAATGAACGAATTTTAAGTAAAATCCAATGAACGCATCTTATGACTAGAAGATGCTAATTTCACTTCAGTTGAGACCGGGAAATAGTAAAACAAATAAAAATAAACGTTTAGTAGATTTTCGCTAATCCGATTGTTCAGTAGGTAGTTGTTTTTGCAGTTATTTGGATTTGGCGGGAAAAGCCAATAGGGGATGCCTTACCTAAACAATCAAAATTATCTTTAGAAAAAATAATAAATGAGATAATTATTATCGAAACAATAAAATCTGAAGTTTTCAAATTTGAAAAAATATCAAATGTTCAGATATAACAAGCAACTGCTCAAGTGAAATTGTACAGTATCCTTAAATTGAAGTCTGCTGTCAAGTGCCTCTGAGTAGACTGTACTGGACTTTCTGGCTGTTGATTGTTAATTGAGAATACGTTGTCAAAGCAAAACCTGTCACGCCTTGGCAAATTTATCAAGTTTATTTACACTTGGTTAGTTATCAACTTTTACAGAGTAGTAAAGCTCAAGAATAGCCTGATGGAACTGTCAAATTAACAATATTGTTAACTAACAACAATTTTGTTATATTAATTCTCAAACTGCAGCAGTTCAAGTAATCTGGGGGGCCGGTCGATGTATTGGGAGCTCGAATTTTTCCGAAATTTTTGCACTGGGTGGTAGGTAAAGGTCTATATAGTAGATATAAATAATAAAATTTACGCACAAATTGCCAATAATTAAGACGTTTCTGCCCACTGTTGAATATAAATTTCTTTTTCTTAGAGAAGGGTTTTTAGACATGCCCAACCACGTAAGTCGATGCGGATTGGTAGGGGAGTAGCGCAGCAGTATTCTTAATGCGGTCACCCACCTAATTACAACCCGTAATAACCTTACCCGACACCGGTGAAAATTGGAAGTCAATTAAACTACTAGATTGTGTCCGACGTTTCGGAGGTTCTTATTGATTCCATTATCAAAACTTTTGAGAAAAAATTATTTTAACGTTAAGATGTAATTTCCAAAAGTGACGCGCCTGAGCAGTATCATCTATTGGTAATTTTATACTTTTATGCGGAAATATTTGTTTGGGGTAAAATGTGTTAATTTTACAAAGATGTCAACCCGTGTTTATGTGTTTAACCAGTTTAATCAGTTATAGGCATGTTATGTAAGGGATTTGTGTTGTATGGAGACAATAGTTCCTATAGCGTTGCCTGGAAATTTCAGGACAGGTACCAAAACCGCCCATGTAATAATAACCTAACACCTATCGCCAGTCGGGTTGGTATGGGTAAATTTAAAACGTTGGCTGCCATTGTATGTCATTAGCCAAAAATGATAGATTGCTTTTAAATTATTAACTCATTAGATTATCCTTTTATAATTGATTTAGCAAGGTAGTTTCCACACGCTGGAAATGTCGTTATAACCTACCTACATCTAATTCGTGCTAGAATTTTAAAAATTGCAAATTAAATTTTTATCAATTTTCGATTATAATTTGCATTTTCTGAAACATTGTAACACACTAACGTTTTTGCAAAAATTCATATAACATGTTCAGGTTGTTGATTTATGAAATTGCATTTTAATGTCCAATATATCTTGTAAATTACCAGTGAATTATTGAACATTTCGATATGCAATCGGTTTTAATTGAACTGTAAATTATATAAAAACTTTATTATTAAAATTAGTTGCACTAGCTTTTGGTACCATTTTTGAAAGATGAAAATACGATAATTAATAGTCAAAGGTACAGTTAATTTTTTATCAAATTAATTTTCAACGGCAAATTGATTAAGTATTTTTTAAGTTTTTTTGTTCGACATGCAATGTTTTTTTATAATTTGTTTCTTTCGTGTTTTGGGAGGGAACGGATTTATTCAATAATATTTTTTTGGAGCCTAATTTTCTTTAAAGCGTTGATAAAAATGTTGGTGCAATTTTCATTGGCTGACTAATTTCTTCAATTTGAATGTTTGCAATAACATAATTTATTTGCGTAGTAAATTACCATAATTTTGTTCATAAATAAACAAATGAGAATTAGATTGTCTTGCTTGTTTTAACGTAATTGGGGTTTATTGCCTATTATTTTGTTACAATGTTTTCATGCATTTATAAGAGATAAATTTTTATTTGGGCCAATTTTCGACTATTGCTGGAGGTAGTTCGGTTGTTCTAGATATCTAACCTTACTAATCGGTTATTCATACTTAATTCTAATTTTGGTCGAAGCAACTCGATTCTAATTCTGTCAGCAACATTACCTTTCGTAACAGATCGACCCCAAGATTAAGCCCTTTGTTATAATTCCAAGTAGGTTTAAGTTGGATATCGACGACAAATTTAAATTATTAAACAGCGTTAATTTTGTAAGTCTTTCAATATTTTACCGTGTAAGTGCTTCCCATTGTTCCGAATAACGCTGCTTCTATTTACAGTTGTAATATACAATTACATTGTGACAATGCACAAAAATGCATTTCTAGGATGTAGCAATGTACTTTGTATTTGATTAAGTAGCCAGCTGCATTATGAAGTCAACAATTAAGTACTGTTAATTAACGTGGTGGTAATTATTTAAAATTTATAGTATTTTAATTTTTAAACTCTCTTCAAAAAGAAGATAATTATGAATATGAATTTTTAAGTGGGCATAAAATATTATTTTTTCACTCGCTTCGAATGGCGTAGCATAAAAAGCCCGAACATGGAATAAAGATGTCTGGCCGGTTTAATTTCAGACAATCTCATGGATTTTGTAAAAGCCGATGTCACGGAAAACATATTTGGAGTGGCTAGTACAATAGCATTTGGGTCTCAGGTATGCGAGAATACCTGAAGAAAGATAATACCATAGAGCAATGGTGTGCTCAAAATATTCTACACTGATAATCCAGAGAAGCTCCACGGGGGGGCGAGCGAGCGGGCGAACTTCGGAACAATCTAAACAAAGCAAAACCTATACCGTTCGATCCCTTAAATCTTTCACCAACCTACTTTATTTTTTCACTTTAAAATTTAAAAACCATTATGTGCGACCTACTAATGTAGTCAAAAATTCTTAAAAAATTTACGAAATCAACTAATGGATAGTTCAGTTTTAAGCAACCGACGACAGATACTCATTATTTTATACTATTAACTCTTGGTAATTAAGTTGTCAATTATTAATAACGCACAGATTTTCAATATTGACATTGGTCAAATAGAAAAT
This sequence comes from Cantharis lateralis, assembly GCA_963170105.1. Classification (NCBI taxonomy): domain Eukaryota; kingdom Metazoa; phylum Arthropoda; class Insecta; order Coleoptera; family Cantharidae; genus Cantharis; species Cantharis lateralis. Next base: position 21,639,372 of record OY720630.1, on the reverse strand, counting down.
CTATTTCTTCTTTTTATAATACAGCTTCGTGTACTCTAACACTATTAATACGGATTAAGATGTTACAGGACTAAATTTAAAAAAAAATGGATACGGTATTGTTAAAGTTTAATGTTCGGTTTTAACAACTTTTTAAGTTAAGTAGGTATACCATTGTCGATACATTCGCAGATTTGCTAATCTTTAAACGTGGGCACTAAATATCACTAATTGGATTCTAAATCAAGAGACAATTACAGTTTCTGATAAACGAACAAGTTTTCCTAAATCCACTCGGCTGCTCCACTTGCTAATGTTTTTTTCCAGTATTGGTCATTTTTTAGATTAACCTTAACGTGAAGATTAAATATTTACAATTCGGGAAGGTTATTAATTTTAGTGAAGTTTTATTATTTTTTATGTTTACCAAACATTCCCTGTGTAGTACGTAAATAAACTAAAACTTTTCCACCATATTTATCTCAAATAATCCCGAACTTGCTTGGAGCGAAATTATAAAAACCACGTCACTTATATTGCTTGTAGCATTATTTTGTGGACGAAAAATGCGATGAACAGATATTGGTATCAAAAATAATTATTTATCGGAGAAAATTCTTTCCACGAGTGGAAATTCAAAAATTAATTTTGGAGTAAGAATGTAATTTAAGTGTTGTAATTCATTTTACTCACTTATCTATGTTGCGGCATTATATAAAATGTAAGTTTATATATATTATGCTCCTACACTTGGGTAGGCATAAGACATATTTCATATAATATTTATCGTCTAAATCCTCTTCACTTAAGTAATAAGTGGGGCAATGTGTTATCTGGTATTTTTCATTAACTACTAATTTTTTTAAAGCACTAGTTATCGGTGTTAATTGTTGCTTAATGGAAGACCGAACATAAAAGAATTATGTGTTTGTTAAAATTTGGACCATGTACCTATTCATTTAACTTTCATGCTATTTTGGAGTGCTTCACAAGAATTTACTTCTTTAATAAATTTTGAAATAACTTATTTCGGTCGTAATTAATTTTAAATCAAGCTACATTTTCTTTTCTCTTCATTGTATAATAAACAGGTTGCGTAAATATTTAGTACAATGCCTGTAAAATAAAGTGTTTTACATGTAACTTCAATAGAAGATGTTTACGCAACGCAGGATCTAAAAACCAGCGAACGAGTCTTTCCATTCTGCCTGAAATACAATGAACAAAATGGGTTTTTTGTAACTAATTATTATAAATTAACCACCAAAGACTATATTTTCGCAACCAAAATTTGAAATTGATCCCATTCACCAGTCAACCAAAGGTTTTAACAGAATCGTCCTGATGATGGTTAGCAAATAACCGAAACCGATCAATACGAAAAGTTTGTTTTTCCACTAAATACATATTTGTTTAACATATTTAAATGTTTTTGAATGAAATGTAATTGTAAGTTTTAAACTAATTTATTCTAATGAAACGGCATTTATGATTCTATTTTCAAAACAAACAAAACAGGGACCTTATTAACAGGGGTTTTGACCAATGTCTGTCCAAGCAGTAGTAGCTACCCTAATCAACTTAGAATGTTCATATTATTTAGTACAAAGGTACATAAGGACGAAAATACGTGTGTCATATTTGGAATAATGGATTCTTTCGGTTGCATTGTATGAGTTTTAAACGGAACCTTGCCGACGTTGTTTGACCCGTTTTTAAATTCACAATTAAAAATTTTGAAAGAATTAAAATTAATTGAATACGAGAAAGACTCATTCTATTAACCTCTTTTTTAATCGACCTAGTAATATTTTTTTAATTTCGTGTTTTTAGTATATTATAGTAGAAACACAATTAATATTTGTAAAACGGAAAGACATGTTACATTTTCGTGTTGGCGTGATTCATTAAAATTCGTAACTACAATGTTATATTGTTACGCAAATTCTAAATTATTTTGATCTATCAAATATTGTGTGTATTATTTATCATAAAGCTATTGTGATAACATTTATGCGCAACTATCAAGTTTTATTTGTTTGCATACCCACCGTACCCATTTCCTGACCTATCATATTTTTGTTTTGGAATTTGAAAGTTTCGAACCACTTTGTATATAAAATTTTCACTTTGCATGTGAGAAATCGTTGAAAATTGATCCCTTATCTATGACTAAAAATTGTTTATAATTTTATAGAGTTGAGAATTTAAATTGAGCAAATTACTTCATAATCCTTTGATGTAAAGATTAAATTGGCAATTTCATATAATTTAGAAAATTGGTTACCACACATTAAAATATTGCTGCATTGAAACTTTTCGCTCAGTTTTAAGTGATTATTATGTTTTATTAATCCAACGTTTTATATCTACTATCCATTTTTAATTTATACACCAGCGTTAACTTCCGAAATTGGATTCATCACAGGGAATTCCATTTTCTATAATTCACTTCCGAATGAATAATTTAATGATTTCATCAAAAGCACATTGCAATGGCACCAGCACGTTTATACTTTTTAATTCTTGAACGCCATAGTTGCACTTCGAAATTAAACATATTGCATGCTATGTGTGAATCTTTCAGCTAAATTGCAGCTGAGACTCAACTCGGAGCCATAAATCATTATAACAGTTGTTATATTACCCGGATGAACAAAATACAGGATTGTCGTGATTTTTATTTTATCCTGATTTCTAAACGACGCCAATTTTATTCCCCCCCCCCACTATAATAGCAGCGGAAAATTAAGCTTGGACTGCTGCTATTTTAGTTTTATTCAACAATTTGCATCCCCCACTTAAATAATGTTGCCTACGCCCCTGAAGTAATCAATTTTCAAATCTTTTTTAGCGATTTTCCTTGAAGTTATAGTAACAAATGAGTTTTGTTCTTGAGTTAACAAGATTAATATGATAATTTTTCATGTTTATTTAGGGGTTGAATAGAGCCGCTTGGCGCGTGCAAATCTCTTATAGCTTCTCTTATCAGTTATCGCTATATAAATAACCAATGGTCTAGTTTCCACGGATTGCCATTTACACGAAGCTCATAACTCAAATATTTGTACGTCGCAAGTTTTTTGGAATTTTGAGTAGCCAATATTTTTTCACAATCAATGAATTACATTAAAAGCTAGTAATGTGAGATATTGTCTCGCACATGAACACATGAATTATATTTTTAGATAATATATATACATACATACTTGTGTTAAATGATGCGACTAAAGTAACGATGACATTTTTTCGTTTCAAGTTTTTTTATATGACGTCGTATTGTTATGCCTAGTATCCGTTTTACCAAACATTTTTCCTGTATTATGCCGGAGACCCAAGTTACTTTTTGTGAGAAAACGTATGCGACTTGATGTGCGACAAACAATGCGTAATATTACATGGACTATTAAAATTCATTTTTTATATTTTCAATTTTTCTAAGTAGTCTTCATTGTTTCCAGATTCTATCCTACAAAGCAAAGGCGTAGAATAGAAGGCTTTCATTACCTAGCTCTGTTCCAACGAGTTTCAAAACCGACCTGGTACTGTGATAATTAGAATACATTACAAGTTTCATCCCCCTTTATTAAAAATAAAATAAAAAAATAAGCCTTCATTAATTGCGATTGTCCCAACTGACGATCCGAAAAAAAGTTAAGTGTTTCGTTCAAAATTTATATAATTATTGTTATCTAAATTTTTCTCTATATCAATTTAATATCTTAGTCATACATAATTAATACGGTGTGTAACAATAATGAATCAACGTTTATTCCTGGCATAATCAAATTATAGGCTACGATTCACTAAAGGTAATTGTTTTGCAATGTTTTATTTTCTGTCGTCATCCCAAATTTTATTTTTGACTTGAAATGTTTTTTGTATGTTTTGTAACACTTTGACATCATCAGACATAAAATACATCCGCAGTTGTCACGATAATTAAAAATTTAATGGTTTTAATTACGCAATAGAAAACATGCGTTACCCTTTTTATTTACACATTTTGACTAATTAATCGGGCTACGAAAATGATAAAACATGAATGATTTAGTTTCTATGAGTAATTTGTAAAAGGAAAGTTCCTCGAATTAACGTAAAACTTCTGTTTACTAATCGTGTGAGATAATGTCGCACTTCCCGATGTGTTTTGCGTAATTTTATCAAACCGTGCGAGATTGATTTAAAATGCTACACATGAATTTAATTAATTCTATCAAATAATATGTTGTGGAAGACGGGGGATTTACGTAACTTTTAGGATTGGCGAACTGTGATAAGCACGACTTATTGCGAAAACAAGTGCACGAATCGGAGATTTTTAAAATGTTTGCACTCCAACCTTCAATTTAGATTACGTGGAACTTATTTTGGGCGCAGAAGAGCTAATTAATTGTAATAATATGTTGAATTAGTTATATTATTGTCATGTGGTTTATTCAGGTAAATTATGTGTAACATGTATACTGAATTGAGAGAAAATATTTTATAATTCTATTAGAGCTTGATTGCATAGTTGACCCTTTGCCATTATCCAAGCTGTAACAACATCCCTCTTTATCTAATACCACTTTCATTATTAACTAATCTGTTGACGTGTAGACCCAATAAGGGATAGAGAATAACACTGAAAGTTTGTTTTATTTTACCGCGATCAATGTGCCCTGCCTATGTTTAACATGCCCTATATCTGATGGCGTCAGTTTGTTAGTATTGATTTTCCACAATTTTTTTTATTATTGCACTTTAGCGGATTGATAGAAATTGTGTATTTTACTTACTTTATAGATTTAGTACTTTCTTGTGAAAGTGGATTCAAAACTTGCTAACTTTTAAAATTATCTCGCAAAATAAATTCTGGAATGTCGCCAGTGATCTATAAAGTTTCGCGTCTTTTCTATATTAATTAATAATTTTTGGACACCCAACGAAACTCGGAAAACTTTTAGAAATTACTCAAAATTACAAAAGAAATGGTTCAATCGTCAGCATCAACCATCGTTATAGTTAAAAAAAAAATTTTCGAAATTAAAAATCTCAGAATCCAACGACGCGCTCTTCTGAATCCATATTGTCAAATTAAGTTATGAAATCGGGCACGCCGTAAATTAGGGGTAGATAAAGCTATTGTTAACATACCGGCCGATTAAATTTTTTCACGATATGTGATTTTAACATTTTATATAAAATGGGTGTCGAGTAAGCTTTTCAATTTAGTTTGATTTGATTTACTGCTAATGAAACAAAGCAAGACAGTTGGAACATTTGCGATTTTTTAAATTTAATTAACATTTAAACGCGGATGGTTACAGTAGTAGTAAAGCCAAGTCCATAAAGTTAGATTAAGTCGTGACGTCAGGTTTATCCATGATATGGCGGACAGATGTGGAATAAGGGTAGTAGTTATTCAATAGATTCTATTGTCGTCTTATTCTTTTCCACTTAGGTATACATATGGCGATGGTCCGATAAGTGCCTAATTCTCCCTAACTACACGATGTTTCTTAAAATATATTGAGGGTTAGCAAGAATTTCGTTTCCTGTCAAAATGTGTCTTGACAGTGTTTCCGGTGGGTTATGTGGCGCTTTAACCACTTTGTGGCTATGTTGACTGTTAATGCTAATACACTTGCGTGGTTAAAATGGCCAGAATAGTAAATAAGCATACTGGTATGCCCAATATTTCAACGAAGTAACTAGGTCGTTCGCTAATATTAACAAACCTTTTGCGATTTTCATCAACATTGGTTTTCCCTTTACCGGGGTAATTTTATTAAGTAATTACTCACCACGAGGCAGTATATTAATAAAATAATTTCTTGACGATTTTACTTTGATGATTTAAATTTACTGTGAGATATTTCTACAAAAATTAACTAAACCAATTTGGGGTTAATTTGGTAATTGATTTTATTATTTTTATGTAAAAGGAGTAAATAAATAACCAAATTTATTTTTCCGCTTTAAAATGTTTTAATGTTATTTACATTTTTAATATTTATTACATCTAAAAGTTTTATGTAAACTTGATCTGATTACAAATTTTACAAAAACAGATATCATAAAACATTGAATATTTTATAACAGGTTTACTTTAGCACGCAAATATTTTAGGGGGTAAAATGCACATTATTTATATATAAAAGTATGGGTGGTATCACCTGACATTTTTCCAAATATTTTTTAAATTAATTGTGCCTAATTTGAATTGGATTACAACATTACGTATTTTTTCTAAAAACTTTATAGCGTTCGGTGATGGGAAATGGTTAATTTTCCCCGTAAAGTAACGACAGTTTAATTGAAGAACGAGAGGATTTTACTTCAATTTAAATTTTAATTTTAATAAATTAATAAAATGATTTAAAATTTCACTTTACAATTTTGTGCTAAATTTGTTCTTTTTGTTGCAGGTAAATTTCATCTCCACAACTTGACGGTTCTTCACGAAATGCCTTTCAAATAAATTTATCAAACAATGGTGAGCATTACAAAAGCTTTCATTTTTTCATATGATTTTCTGAAATAATTGTTTCACTTAGCGAAACCAAAAATTGTTTAATAAATTTAATAAAGGCTTATTCAATGCGACTGCTTCGGATTTTCAGTGAGTACATTGGCTTCGTTCACTTAAAAATGCTCTAAGCTAAAGCTGGGTTTAATAGTTTCTTCACTGACGTCGACACTGGTGCTGACTCGAACGCTCAACTTGACGAGAATTTTTTTACCATTGACTTACCAGCTTCTCTTTAATAAATTTATTGAAAAATTTATTTCCAATATTCAACATTCAACGTGTTCTAACAGAAAACAGGGTTAAAAATTGCATAAATATTGTACTTTAAAATACGATACAATGGGGGAAGTACCCACGGATTTAATAGAAACTATGCAAACATTGCAAGCAAACTAAATAAGCCGATAATTTTCATAATGTTTGTCTGCGATTGGCTGTTCTCAGTCGAAGGTGACTTTAGATGCTCAAGTTGAAATTAGTTTATTAAAGAAGTCATCTATAAATTCGTAATTTGCATATTTCAACTAAGCGTCAGCGTCAACGTCAGCGACATAAACTATAAATCCCGCTTAATACTTGCACCACTAAACAAGGAACGCGTATTTCGTTGTTTTGTAGCTTTCGATATGATGAAATTCTGATGTGGAGCCTACCACTGCCTACGATTAAAAGTTTATTCTCGCAAGATCAATTTTTAAGGAAAAATAAAAAACGTGTGCTAATTTTAAACGTAAATGAAATTATGTTACGTTAAATTTAAGAAAAATTTGCATGACACTTTACATTTTAAAATTTCATATTAGCCATCAAAACTTTTCTTGGAAAATTTAAGACGGGCTGAAGTTTGATTTACATTTGAGTTTTAAGATGATTTTCCGACCAGCCGGGGGCAATTTAAACTTACGTGTAGTTGACTTTTGCAATTTTTCAGTGTATCACTTAATATAGGTAACGGAGAATAACGTCGATATAGTTGATTTTATTTTTTACATTTTATGTATTACAACTCGGTTGGAGTTCAACTCTCTAACCGCCAGCCTACAACCGTACTTTTCATATGGAAGGATATAATGTTAATTTTTCCATGCTAGACCATCGGAACTACTTTCGGTGTTTAGTCAAAACTATTGAATTGTGTTCATGGAATATTATCGGCATTTTCCACTTTAATATATTGGAATAAGGTATAATTCCTTAGCTTGATAACACCTAACCGCATTCGGAAAGATAGATTCGACGGAAGATCCTAGATTTGGATTAAGAACTTTAACTCCATTCGACCTGTTCCGCTAACCTTGCGGTTTCGAACTATTATCTGTTCAGAACACTGGAATACTTTTTAGAAAGTAAAACTTGAGAAAACACCCAATTAGCCAAAATTGCGTTAATTTGTTTGTAATAGAGTTAATTTAAAGAGTTTTTTGAATGCGACATTTCTTTCTGGTGGCAGTTAATAGGCATATCAGATACTGGAAACAACTTTTGTTTTGAAAAATTAATCCTTTTACGTCAGCAATTGGCAAGCGTAAAATTTTCCAGCAGTATAGAAACTCGTAACACTTTATCACCGAAATATTCTCTTAATCCCTCTTTTTTATTTGCTCGTTTTTCCTCGTATACTCGTAGTATATTATCAAGCAATCACGAAGTTTGTACTTTAAATTGCTTATAAAGTACGTGAAATTCAAAAGATCTCTTACTTTTTAACAGCCTTCTTAAGACTTTATGTAGCTCATCGTTTTTCGTGAATTTAACCAAAAGCAACTAAAGCACAAGAAGGTTTTAAAACGCGATTATGAAAGTGTCGACTTTTAATGTAATTTTTTGAATTTTTTTATATTTTACAACCTACAACAACTTGAAATCTGATAATTAAAATTATATCTAAGTGGTACCTAACGAATTAATTATCCGCAAGGATTTAAAATCTCGTTAATTTTTGGAACGCATCAACTCCCAATTTTGCGAGATTCAGAAACAAAAACTTTATTTCGCGAAATCCTGGAATACTTTGTATGATTATTCCCTGCTTTCTTCAAGTTGTATGTTTTCTGCCGGTGGACCAATTAGGATTCCAACTAAGCATTTCCACTCCGCATTCAACCAGCATACACGCCTCCCGAAATAATTTCACTTTTCTTTCTAATATTCAAAATTACTATTTTTGTATTTACACAGCTAAAACTGAAACTTTAAAATTCCGTAAATTTATGTTGTAATTTTGTCTGAATTGAAAATTTATGAAAAGTAAGAAATTTAAAACCGGATTTAGGAACACTTTCGTTTTTGATTTGTATGGAAACGAGAATTTTATGCCGTATAATCGTAGTTTAGCGGTCTTTCATCGTATTATTAAAAATTTTGCTCATTCTTTAATATCTACCACCCCAATAAAGGTTTTTGTCTGTTTTTAATATCGAATATAATCAACTACTTCTATTAAGGACGTTTTTAAATCCCAACTTAATTAATTATTGGCTACAATAGGAAATACAAAATGACTTTGTTATAAAAAAATTAATCTCAAATTGATTATTGGAAAAAAACATTTTATTATCTAAGGAAATTAAAATTGGTCTTTAGATTTAATAAAATATTTGAGAATTGCAGTACCGCGAGTTTTTGTGCCGTGGTTAGGATTCCACGTTAAACTGCACGTTTAGTCCGTACAATGGTTTATCCGTAAATTGAATTGAAAGGATAATACGAAAATCTCTTCTGCTATGAATATTTTAAACAAATTAGTTACATACATGTGCTAATTAATATTAGCGTTATGAGCGCAATTATCATTCTATATTAATTTCGTTGTAGTTAGACAAGTTATTTCTAGTATTATTATGAGATTTGTAGTATGTGTTTTAGGCAGGGGTTTGAATAAATATTTCGTTATGAAATTTTAGGAATGTTTGTAGAAGTAGAAAGAATGCGTAATGTTTATATGCGAATAATTTTCTAACCGATTTATTTCTCACCTTCCACCAATTACGTTAACTTCGGATTTAACTTACCTCACGGAAAAAAATTAAACCAAACAATTCGTGCTCCCGATTCTATTATTCATTTTTTTAATTATCCCTTCCTTTCGTATTTTTAATAATTAAGACTTTTTTGAAGTTGATGTTAATTGCTAATTTAAGTGCATTCCCTCATTTTAAATTTTGATCATAACAACTTATGAGAGTTTTGACTTGGGGATAATGTAAAAAAGTGAAGTTTGTTACTGTAAATAATTAAATCCCCAATGTATTTTAGAATAATAATGTTTTGGTAATGCGTAAGTGTTCTGTTTGTGTTTTGTACATTGTTTCCAATTTCATATAGACGGCAAAAGTTTGCATTTGCACACAATTATAATTCAAATTGCAGAATATGCGGTGGCTCCATTACAGGCCGACTTCCCCTGGGCTTAACAAAAGGCATTTCAGATCCTGGTTTTAACTGCTACAGTAGGGATTAGTAATGTAAAGAGGCATTGTTACATTTACGATACTATTTCCATATTGATTAACGCTTTTCGACTTTCGTTTTTATATCTCAATTTTTCATTCTTTATTCTGTTACGATTAATCAGACTTATAATTTTCTATAATTCCCATGAGTAATATTCCCTTATGTACTTATTCAAATTATTAGGTATCTGCATTTAAATTGCTTCGTATTATTTATCACTATTAAATGAACAAGAAATAAGCATTTCAAAATACTACTTTTTTTTGAATAAATGCTTTTTATTTATTCACAAAAATAATTATACCAGTTTTATAACCTAAGAACATTTCTGCTTTTAGATTTATTTTAGTACTGAAAATGTTAATCCTAATTTTAATAACCGAGTTCAACCAGTACACAACGACACACAAACATGCGTTAATTAATATTGCACCCCCACCTCATCAAATTAAATAACTAATTATAACACAATTTTGATTCTGTACATCAGTTTTTAGCTAATTTTGGACTCTTCGAAAAACATTTAGCTTATACAACTCCTAAGATTAACAAAATATATTTATTTTAATTTAATAATGACGCGCACGAGTAGATCAATGAGATCTACATAAGCACCGTTATAAAATTCCAATTTACAACAAGCAATGAACGAACAGCCAACTGTACATTATTCGGTATAGACAACCGTGAGGTTTTAACGACAAAACCCTTCTCTAATATTTAGTAGTCTGGATCAAACGTTCGTTAAACATACATATCTCATACTTGCCCTTAACGCCGATGAAAGTAGTGTTCTCTATTCACATTATACAGAAAACTACTGGCCTACCTGTTTACACCAATTGATACGCATTTCGATGGATCGCCTAGCTCGGGTCAGGATAAGAAAACAACCGGCCTTACCTGATCTGAACATAGACAGATAGGCCGCGTAACAAATGTTTATAGCATACGACTTAAATTATTTAGGTAGAATTTGAGGTTTAGTACCAAAACTACGAGTGTTAACTACGCCATTTAATCTGTTGAGTATGTGGTTTGCAAAAAAAAAATCGAAAGTTTTTAATTCCGGGATTGGCAATTAATAAATTTTTTTGTCAAATACTAAGTATCTTCTATAGCAGAAAGCTCGGAACACAAAGCTCCGCACAGTCTTTTGTTTCCATTTTTGCATTACTTATTTCTTTATTATCAGGAGGATTCTCCATTACATTTTCTTACTACAATTTTTACCCCTAAAAACTGCTTTTGGTATTACAACTCAATTTCACTACAAAAAAATTGAATTTTTTTGCGTAGATTTGTACATTGTACGAGGGCCAATTGTCCTCATTGCAACACTGGCAAAGGAAACAATGTCATCGGGAAATTTGGAGAACAATAAATTGATTAAGTTGAGAGTAAAGATCAATTCCGACCGTATGAAGTCATCGACTCAGTTTGAACAATTTTTTTGCTTTAATCACAAAAGGAATCAGGAGTTGCTTGATTACCGTTTAAATTTTCAACCAGTTATTCCGTATTACGTGAATGCACCGCAACGGTAAGCTTGGGAGCTGGAAACCACGGTTTTATTCCTGGTTGCATCATTTACACTGCTGTTATCAAAAAATCAAGATGAATCTGTAAAGTATGAGGACAGCAAGAAACCACTCAGTAATATTTCTTGTCTTCGGAATCAGAGCTGGTAAACTAATGAAGTTCACGGTTTTGCTTGGATGAGATTTAATTGTTGACCGGGAGGTTTGGGGGTATACAGTTCAAGCTGTACACTGGAGAATATTCCATACCCCGGATTTAGACCTGGGTTTTGTGTCGGTCCATAAGTAGTTTTTTGAAATTTTTAACATACAACTAACCTGAGCTCATAATATATATAAACCTGAATTTGCCAGTACTCCGAGGGGATCATCCCTTCCGTTCAAACGGTCGTAACTCGAAAACCGTGGAAATTACGTAATTATTTTTAATTTTATGGTACCTACATAAAAAATGTTTTGATAGTAAGATTTCCAAAAGATCCGTTCGTAAATTATAGTGAAAATTAGTTTCTATTGATTTTCTATAGGACTCGGAAACGACTTTAAATTTTGCAAATTTACAAAAGTGCAAGCTGTGTATTATGTGCTTCCTGACAATTGGAAATTTAATTTAAAAATAAGCTTTTGCTTGAAGTTGTTTTAATAAAATTAAATAATACGGTTGTAATTCAATAGTAGGCATCTCGAAAATATTCTATACGACTGATGATAATGAATAAGTAAAAATATTTGAAAGAAAATTTAATTTTGAACTCATTTATCACTGCATTTCAAATTCTCAATCTCAATTTTATTAGAATTTTTTATACCTTGTGTAGATTAATAATATAGATGAGAATTTATTTTTCATTACTCAATAATCCCATCAAACAAAGGGATTTTTTATAAACTATTCAACGTTCAACAACAATAACTATCCAATCAAAAAATGGTTCAGTATGCAATTTATCAAGAAGGGAATTCAACGTTGAAACGCTCCCAATCGATTATTTTCATTCAATAAGCGAAGAATCCAAAAGTATCCACAATTGCAATGTTTTGAAGTGCTTGCCTGCTCGGCACAAATCATCTGATTAGTTGTACGTTTGTTGATGATAATTTGTAAATTAGATTATGCCGAAGAAAGTACTGAATTTTTAATGAACTATAATTTTTAACATTTTCACTTTAAAATTTAATGCCGAGCCATATATGTCGAGAACTTTCTATCGCCTGAAAGTTACAATAAATTATTTGTAATATCCGAGGCATGATTACTGGCTACGGCAAATCAATTTGTTAATTTATATGGAATCGAATATTCTTCTCAACTTGTATGGATGGATTTGCAGCGTTTTTTGTCACTAATGGACCACATCAAAAGTATTCCATACTTATCTCGCTAGTAAAAAGTTGGGAAACTTTAAAGGTCAAATTTTGGTCGTTTTATCATTTTTTATGGAATCGTAAAAATAATGAACGTATAGCTAACCCAGGTAACGTGTTCTTGAATTTAATATGATGTTTGCACCTGTTTTCTTCCAATAATTTGGTTTTATGTTTTTTAATAGCCTCACTTATATTTTTGGTGTTACATTTTGTGGTTTCGTACAAATGTGAGGAGGAAATCAACTCGAGGAGAGTATTTTGGAGACGTCTAGACGGAAAGTTATCCACTTAGCATGTTAAAAGTTTGCCTATTTAAAATGACAACTAGAAATTATCAGAGCAAGTAGTTTAAGATTTGGTAAGAAAAATTGATATTGATTTAGTCATTACCAACTTATTTTAGTTCACAATCAAGAAATCTATAACTCTAATGTTATTAAGAAAATTCGTTTTAAGTGTAGCGTAAAAATAGCTTTTTTAAACATTTGTGTTTAACTGAAGTAAGGAGGTGGTTAATTATACATTAAATAAGCTGGCAGTGGGGTGTAAAATTTAAGCTTAAATTCTAAACCTACCAAGTGGAGAAACGATGGTATAAAAGAATAAAACCAACAAAGCTAACTAATGGCAAAATAATAAGCGGTGCTGAGAATATTAACTTTTTTTTATCACTGAATGTAATTTTGGTTTGTGAACAATTACGATTTCATAATTGTTCTGCGTTGTTTTTTAAATTTATTTTATATATCATTACGATTTATATTATTTTTTATTTCAACTTAATATAGATATACATACCTACCGTTTTTTATATCAAAAACAATTTATATTTCTATTATTGGAATTTACTATTAATTACATTTTATTAGTAAATAAACATTTTATGGCCTAATGTAATAAATTTTATTTCTCTTATATTCAGGTTTAGCAGTTTTATGTTCATTAGAGCAGATGTTAATTTTAAATTTCAATTGATTTTTAAAAAACGTGACGAAATAATTATTTTTTATTTTCTTATTTTTAAGTGGTATTATAATTATATTAGTTTCGGACTCCTGCCAAAATCTATAATTACATTATTTAACGGAAGTACAACGATGTTTTTCTCTCGATTTAATTATATGTGGGCTGTAAAGTTTTTTATCTAGTAAAAAATGACAGTAATTCATTAGATAAATTTACGAAACAATTATTTTCCAAAAAATTTCTTAGATTGGAATTAAAAATTAATCAAATCTCGATTTCAATATAATATATATTTGTTACACAAACAGCAAGCTCGAGAGCTTTGTTTGTGTGCGGCTTTAAGTATTGAGACGAAAAAATGGAGTGAAGAAAACTAGAGAAACAGGGATTTGTTGCTAAACTAATAATGTTTTTGATTCATTTAATATTTTATCTCGACAGGCAATAAATTAATCATTTCTAACATCGGTTGACTTAAATCACAGATTGATTAATTTTTAGTGCGGAACTACAACTTGTATTTATTTTAAACTATAATTTGATTGATTAATTTTGGGAAAATTGAGAGAATTAACTTATATTGTTAGGTAGGGTATACAAGAAAATATTAATAAAGTTTTTACAAAACAAATATGTTTTTAGTACACTACAAGTTTTAGTGTCTCACCATCAAGTCGACAAACTGGATCGACTCCAATGCACAATTTTCTCGTGTTAGAAACTGGAATGCATTTCGTTATTGCAAAATATTTTAATGTTTTGTTTGTCAACGCCACCATTACAATATTGCTTTTCTTCTAATGTAAAATAACGATACCTTTTAAAGCAGAGGTTTTTAACCTTCTTAATTTCTGTACCATCTCGTAAAATACTTGAAAACTCTCGGATCGAAAATTAACCATAATTTTGTAAAACCCAATTTGCATTATGTTTTTGTTCTCTGTTAGCCTACAGATTTTTTTACGAGTAACAGTAAATAAATTAAAAATTCTTGAAGAATTTAAGAAATAATTGATTTTAAAGTTTTGAATTTTCGCATAGAAAACTTATTCTATTGACGGTCCGTGTGTTCGACGTAAATACATCCAGAAGTGTGATTTAGTGGGCGGAGCCGGCTTCAGTTTGCGGATCTACTCTAAATTATACAATTTTTTTGGTGTTTTGTTTATATTTTGGGCTCTAATAAGGGACGATGGACTATGACGATCATAAGATGTAAACTAACGGAAAATTAGCCTAGCCTAGCTTTGCCGACATAGCTTACAGAGTATCGGATCTTACGATCCATACCTCTTTCGACAGGCAGGTTGCTTACCTTGACTCTGGCGGTGAAATGGGGTGGTATATCCCTTGGTGATAGCTTTTGCTCTGTCATGGTATGTCGATTCGCGGTGATCTTGACATCATGTCAGTTGCACCATTGACATTCTGTTTTTATTTATAGAAATTAAAATTTGGCCAAATAAAAGGTTACAAAATATTGGGGGGGTGAAGATCTTGTCAGAAGATCAGTTTTTGTGGTATTCTTGCTGCAGGATCGACTTTTGGGTCTCTTATACCGTAATAACTCACCGTGATGGGATGGGATTTGTTGGTCCCAAACTGTTGGAAGTATGTCATTGGTATGATAATGGTATTGTTCAGTAATAATCGATTTGTTGAGGATAGCTGGCGGTTTTAATTTAGTAGTGGATATAGGGCGGCCATTGCTCCTCTACCTTTCCTGCTTGTGGTTTTGATGTGATAGTTCTATCGAGGACCTAGGGTCACCCCCAGGTATGTTGAGGTGTCTCTCTTGTAATATGTAGACTTAAGAGATGGGCGGTGCTAAACATATGGCAACAGCCAATGCAGTAACCGCTTTCAATTTTTGTGGTTTTTCGGCATTTTTTAAAAAAAATTTCAAATCGGAGACTTACTTTGCTTGCTACTTCCTGTAAATGCTCTCAATGGCTACCTATTTTGGAGTTGAAAATACTTCACAGTTCAGTCAATTTGTAAACAATTAAGTGTTAAGTGATCACTATGCTATCAATTTAGAACATTTGGTAGCAAAAATTAGTTTCTGCAATAATATGGACCAAGATAAAGTACTCTCTGGTTACCCCAATGCTACACTGCTTAAAATTTTCATAATATTGATGACAAAATTAACAGTAATAATGAAAAATTCATTGTTTATCAACTTGTTCATTATTAAAATACTCTTTATCATCAGACTTCCCTTTGCGGGAAGTTCATTATCTTCCTTTTCTTGCTATAACTCCGAATAAATATTTTTCATCTTTTTGTTATAATTTCGACTTGAAATATTCTGCCATAATATGAAAGAATTAATTCGTTCAGTTCTTTTAACCCTTTCGGTCCTGGTTAAATTTTCCTGGTTCCCTTTCAAATTGGTGGCAATTGACACCGGGAGGGCCGAAAGGGTTAAACATAATTACTTGTGTGTGTTTTTTGGGGGAATTTTTGAATTCTTATATTCTAAAGGGTAAACCACAAGAATTTTTTTCGTTTAAGAGTTATTTCTTTACTTTTCCACTTTTTCTCCAAATTTTCTCCGATGACTCCTTGCATTAAACTAACTACCCGTACTCATGATTCTGCCTGAATGAGTGAAAAATAAGTATGTTTTCTAACAGTACTGTACCGTCTGGACCACTTTTCTGGAATTTTGGTAACTTAATTATAACGGCCACCCGTACGTCTTGTCACCAGTCAAACGATTTTGAGAAAACTTGATATTGAAATAAGAACACTTGGAACTATTTTGGCATTTTATTGCATATGAAATTCTGTAATTTTTATTGAAACACCCTTTAGAAGCTTTAGGCATATGTATGTAATAAGTAACCACTTGACTTGCAAAAAGTATTAATGTTGCAAATATTATTCATGATATTCTAATATCTACACTTAAAAGTTATTAAAATGGAACATATTTTATGTCAAGTAGCGTACATATGATACGAATCCATTAACTATTTGAGAAAGGATTTAGCGCAGCAGCTTGCTACGATATGTATATTTTACATTGGATGTAACTTATTACTACTGTTAAGCTTCTTAGGAGTTTTCTACAACTTTTAACATGCATATTTTGTAAGCGTCTATTTTTATCCCGTGGAAATACATTTATTTCTTGTAAAATTTCAAGTTATGTATTTATTTTTAGAAAGTAAAATTTTTAATTATTTAAAGTTGGTAGCAATTCCAAAATTTTACTTTTACATCCCCTATTTTTAGAAAATGGTAATCGGGCCTTTCAAATCAACTGCTAAATATTGCTAGAAATTTATCGTGTAACTCAAAAGTATTACATCAACAGTAAAGTTTTAATAAATATTTCCAGAAAGTATGTATAAAACATAACCCAATAACTAAATACGTAATGAACCCAAATGTGAAGTCGTAAAAGTTTCAATAGTTTTTGGGACTTTTGATTTGTTTTTTAAACAATGCTGTAATGTTTCCATAACATTTATTGATTTCGTATATCCGATATTATATTTTAATCTAACCGAGAGGTTATGGAGAGATTCGAACTCGCAACTACTTGTAGTTAATTGAACAGTCAGAGATATAAAAAAAATTCTGATTACATTCTTTCATATGAATAATTAAATATTCTTATCTGATTATTGAGTAATAAGGTCAATATAGTAAAATGATGATGCAATTATACCGATAAGATATTAATATTGAGTCAGAATTTATTTAGGAACAATTTTTATTGTTTTTCAATACTTGAAAATGAATTTCAACGGTTTTTTCATAAAATTTTTCTCCATTCCATTCGCGAGTTTGCCGATATAAATATAGAAATTCAAAATAGTGCCTGCCTTGTCTCATTGGGTAATTTTAATCTTATCTGTTGAACACTATATTAATAAGTGCTTAAGTGACGTTTATGTATTGTATTTTTAGGAAAGTGTAAAAAATTATGTTAATGGCTTTTAAAAATTGTGTAGTGTGCTATCTGACGACAAATGTAGATAACATCTTTTGCTGCTTCCTCTAGGGATATAGCATGAATTCTTTTTCAAAATAAGTTACCCTAACTGACTGCATATGTTATCCATGATTCCCCCAAAAGAATGAGTGTTCACAAAATTTATATTTATAAAATCCAATATTAATCTGCAATTTTAGGGAATATGTCATTAATGGTTATTTGGCAACGACCGTTGCTCATAATGGGCTATCCCGACTCTTCGTTATTAAAGCAGAGGTACATTATGTAAAGCTAATTATTTCATTCATCTGATATTCTTGGAAAACCAAACAAATTTGGTTGTTCATTGTATTTGTTGAAACAACAGTGCACTGTATTTTCGCAATTAGATACTATTTTGATGCTAAACGGTTACGCTCACCTAACCAGCGAATATGACGGTTTATTTTTAAAGAAAGCGTCAACAATGTATTGATCTAAGATTACATTTATAGATAACGTTAATATTTAAGTTTCCGTCAGATTACATATTTTGACTCATTTGTAAGTCAACATTGTTCCCGTTTGTTTTGCCATTTTACTAGCGGAAAGTTATACCTTTGTTATTCTTAATTTCCTAATCTTAAACTCCACCGGTTTTGTTCAATTAAACTAATCAATTTTGACGTTTTGCAACCAAATCGTAAATAAAACGATTTTTTAACTACGTGAAATTGTTGCACAAGTAGGGCCAGTTTGACCCGTATATTTAAATCTATTGTGCGGTTAACTTGTTGTACGTGCGTATGTCAATTCTCTCCAACATTTGACCTATCGTTTAGATTATATTGACATTTTTGGCTAAAACAATTATTTAATTTTCATTTTAACCCAACCAAAACGAAAACAGTTGCAAGATTGAGTGCTGTTTTAAAAAGTAATTCAGCTTGCTGTAAGAATATCTGAGCACGTTAAGGGCAGGTTCTCATCGACAGAGATAGACATAGTATTTCAATGTAAGAGAGAGAAATAAAATAAATTTTTAATGTAAATTATTAGAGCAAATTAAATTTTGTGGAAGATTTACCTTTCTGCTTTAGTCATTCTTCAACCTAAGTTGTGCGGCCTGAAGGCCGCACTGATTCGTCACTAAAATGAATAAATTATTAAATATTAAGTGCGTTACGTTAAGACGGAAGGAAATTGACTGCTATTCAAAAATATAACTGAATTGTGTGGAACTCATTTTGCCCAGTCCGTCCAATAGAGTCCAGTGACGATTGGGTCGTCACTCTTCTGCAAGTTTTCAACTTTTTAGGTACGTGTTGAAATACGGCGTTATAAATTATTAGATCGTTTCTAGTGTCATTCTTTTCCCTTGTACATTTCATGCTTAAACTCCTTCCAATTGCCTCTGTTCTTATTGTTCTTATTATATTTGCTAGTCCTCTTCGCGTTCTTGGTGGAATGACGACATCATCCGCATATACTATTAATTTTTGTTTAGATTATTTTCTCGAGTGTAAAGTTAAATAGAGTCGCTGATGGGGCTTCTCACTCCGCTGTTCACTTCAAACTATCTGTTTCGCTCCATCATGCGTTTTTACCGTGCCTCTTGGTTTTTCTAGGGTCATCGAGATCATCCTTATCAATTTAGGTGGCGTGTTAAATTCCTTTATGGTATTTATCAGCTGGTATCTATTTACTTTGTCACACGCTTGTTTGAAATCTACAAACAGCATATTTGTTTTATTATGTGTAACTCATCAACTGTCGACTTTCCCCTTCTAAACTCACTATTTCGTTGGTATTATTCAGTAAGGCGATTGTATATTATGACTGCTGATAGAACTTTATTTAAGCAGCCTTCACGAGTGTTATGCCTCAATAGTTGTTGCAGTCATCTGCACTTTCTTCTTTTATATCGTAACAATAACTTCTTTTCATTTATATGGTATGCTTTCTCGCATCCACATTAGTTTGCATATTTCGGTGTGTACTTTATCTTCTTAATTTTTAATCATTTCTGCTATGATTTCATCTGTACCAGGTATTTTTGCTTCCATAATTTCTTTATTTATCTATTTCATCTTCAATCTGTGTGCCTTCTGTCTGTTTTGGTCTATTTCTTCAGATTGTTGTGTATTTTTTCTGGTTTATTTTCAATTTAAGTTGTGTATTTGTCTATTATAAGTTCAGATCTTCAAGTTATCGTGAATCTGAAAGCATACAGCAAAGAACCGGGAACGGTTGCGGAAGCTTAACTTTTCTCCTTGGCGAAATTCTTAGAACCGCAGAACTGACAGATGGAATTTATTATTCCACAGCCGTGCCGAGTACTTAACCTAAAATTCATTAAATCTCAATGCTCTAACTTAAAATTGAATTGCTTGATTTTGTTGTTCTTGCGGTCGGTGGCTGGCCTGAGATTGTGCGTTTAAGAGCTCCCGCGCTTTAGATTGCACGTTGACGACGTATTACATCAGACCGAACATTAGCAGTTGTTGTTCTACTGTGCAATTACCTCTTGTAAGGGCTTTTCTCTCATGATCCAATCGTCGTCGTTTTGCAGCAGGATTTTCAGCATTTTCAGTAGTTTCGAGTATTTTCCATTATTATTACCTATAAAGCTGAAAATGCGAACAGAAAGACACACTTGGTCTTTTTATAAAAACGATTATACTTCTTGTGAATATCCAGAAATTGTAACATATTTTGATCTCTCTCTATTGCATTAAAATATTATGTCTATCTTTGTCGGTGAAACCCAGCCCTTAAAACTAACATTGGTCCATTTGGAACCACGAACGATGATCGTTAGAAACAATGCAGATTTAGCCCTAAATCTAAATGGTTTATATCGCATTGTAGATTAAAAGTTGAAATATGGTCTAAGAATAATTACGGCATCCGCCACTGGATCCTTTTTGATTTTTTCAATATTTTTGCGATAAAGTTTATCGAAAGCCTTATAGTTTATTTGTTTTTTTTTATGACGGAAGCAATAAAATCAGTATATTTTTCCACCCCACTCCGATATGTACTTCAACCTGTTTCTTCGTTAAATGACATTTATAAACTTTTCCATCGATTTGCTGTCGTACCCTATGAATGATTCATTTGTTTTTATCTAAATAGGAGTTATTGTCATGCCGTCTTGTTTCAATTTTTAATGCATCTTAGTGATTTCGTTTTAATCCAGAATTTCGTTGATGGTACTGAAAATTTTGACTGGAACGGATCGATGAGAATATTTAGTAAGTTTTTCCAAATGATAAATATAAATTTTACGTGAATAATTACGTCTGTATGAAAGATAACTACGGGGAAATGATGGATTAAGATACATTTGTATTGTTGGGCGTTTATAAATTGTTTGTATTTTCTTATATTGTCTTAATTGCTTGTTATACAAACTGGTATAAGTTTAATGTGTGCTACTACTTTTATCCGTAATGGATGAGTGTTGGTCGAAATTCTACATTTTTCACTTTAAAGTGAGTTAGCCAAGCATGATTGCCATGCTTTTGCTTGTTTTAAAATCAATATTTATGACTTTGTACTCGTAAGTTACAAACACCAATATTAATAATTCATAGATAAAAAAATTATATCTTGTAGGCACCGCAGTTCAAATTATTGTTTACTATTTCTGATGAACCTGCTGAATTTATTTATGAACCATGTATTATGTAGGTCAGGGATTTTCGACTATTTGCGACTGCCACCCTTCCCTAAATTAATCGAAGGAGATGAAAAGATACATTTTAATTAATGTGAGAGCTCAAGCTCCTCTCGAACGGTACGAGGAGCTTGCCATGTCTGAAATCCAACTAATTTCTATCAAGTCTTCACACCGAGTTGCTTCCGACCGAATCAGAATTTTCCTTGCCAAAACTATATAGTATAATTTGTGAACACCATAGTTTATGAAGGAATAAGCTGGAATTGTACCCAATAAGAAATCGATTGCGATAAATTGCTCTGCACACCCTTTGCCTTCCACCACTTCACATGGGAAAGCGCACCCCCACAGAATGAGAACCACCGATGAAGGTGATTCATACAAAACTTAGTTAAGATGATTTATTTTGTTATAGTTAATTTCAAAATTATGTATTAACCAAGGGCAAAAAATTTGATTTGCATAATCCTAACTTAACCTCAAAGTTTGATAAAATAATTGAATTTTGGAACAAATTGTATGTATGGAACTAATTGTTTGTCTATAAACAATGTACTTACTTTATCTTTTATGTACTACGCACTTTACACAGAAAACTTGACAAGTTAATAAGGGGAGCTTTTTGTTTGGCTATTCTGACCTTGACAAATTTTAAGTGTTAATAATTACTTTAAGGTATTGTAGTATAACAAAGGTTTGTTATGCAAGAATACATAGCATGCACAAACTGAAAATTAGGTTTTATAATTGGCTGTCGCTGAGGTACTCAATGGAAGCGATCTGGACGCTTAGTGTGTAAGATTTAAATCCAAAAAGTTTTATTGTAGCTAATACTTTAATGACATTTTTCACTCGAAACAGTTTTTAACAGTCACCGAAAAAGAAAAATATTAAAAATGTTATAATTCAAATTTTAGGTATGGAAACTACCCACAAGGTGCGAAATGCGAACTTAAAGCTCCTGATATATTGCAGTTTTTCTAATTCTATTATATTTATGTTTATTCTTAAAATATACAACTCAAAAGTGATATAATAAATTACAGTCGATTAAGTCAGGTTTATTAAATTTATTTTTATAAAAGTGCAAATCAAATGATTTCGTCTTAATTGTAAAGAACGAATGAATGCATTTTAAATTTAAACACGCTTTCTCTTCTTCTCTCATTCTTGTTGATTGCATTAAGTAACTTTTAAAGAGATTGTTAAATATTACGTGAATGTAATATAATTTTAAATCATACTTTATACATAATAAAAATTGAACTTGACGTCTTTAATCCAGAAAATGTATTGTATTTTTTGCAGAATAAGCTCAATTCTATGTTGCTGTAGCTGTAATCTTGTTGATTTCTGTGCAGAATTTGATCAAGCTACATTTGGTACGTTAGAATACAAATGAGTATTGATTATGTATTTATATATGTTACATTGCTGTCATTTTTTAAGATTTTGATTTATATTTAGAAAACGTATTTCAGCTTGATTGTTTATGCACCTCGTTAAGATGTAGATATTTTTCTTAATGTTTGTGCAGTTTTTAACAAACCATTTTACAATTATTGTTATCCGTTTCCCGTACATTTTTGTTTAGGCAGGGTGGCTTTTCTAATATCATCAAATTGCTGCAGGAGGAATCCCCACAATCGTAATGATTGTTTCTTTAGTATTTATTACTTTCTACTTCCCCTTAAGCTGAGTTTATGCAGACGGCGTAACGCAACGCCACGTTCAAATATTCGCTTTGGACCAATCAACATCGTGAATTGTCTGATACATATTTGAACCGGTTAACATAGAAAGCGATCATTTTAGCCCTCCATGTCGCGAAGGGTAGTAAAGCCGTCGGTTTTACCAGCAACAATAACAAGCAAAGTCACAGGTACACACATTCATCGATCCGATTTAAGCAGCCATGGGGGTCTAAATGATGAAACTTTCCTTATGCGAGAGAAAAACTTATGTTAAAGTTGAACGATCTTTTCCCAATTTGATTGATTAACTAAGCAAATTGGAACTCGTGAGTTTTAGATAAAATGAGATAGAATGCTTGTCGAGCGTCTCCGAACATCATCTTCAAAGTTTTTCTGTTGTATTCGAGATGAGTGCTATTTTTCTGCGGGTGGGGGGGGGGGGGTCTTGTGGTAACCTATTAAGCTTACGCTATTTTTTTTAATTGTATTGTAAAATCTTCCAAAACTGGATTTAACATTTTTCATGCAATCCATCCATCAATAAAATCATTAAACAATTTTTTTCCGTCGTCGTCATTTATGTTATAATGAACAATTGATTAATAAAATTATCACGAAACAATTTGAAATAATAATTTGCGATTATTAATTGTGTTTTATAAAGTGCGTAGCGAAATTACAATGAAACTTAATAAGATATGCTGTAAATGTTTATTGAACCGTGAATCATTTTTCATTATCAGTAACAAAGTAATGGGTATTTATCATACAAGTATTAAATAATTGTTTTATTATCAAAATATTTTTTATTTTATTTTTAATAGAAATCACTTGAAGTTTTCGACGTATAACAATAATTGTTCATTTGAAATCCAATACAGAGAGCATTTGTTTCATTGCAATTTATAGAGGGAGCTATAACGGCTTATGCTCAACAATTATTGGAATCGATTTATGTAATAAAAATTAATGGAACGTATATATGCATATTTGCGGAACCACTTGTGTTACCACGTCCCTTGTCAAAATTGTACTGTTTTGACATTTTATTTTTCCAATTGAACTCGATTCCGCTATTGGACCAATAATTAAAGGACTATGAATCCGAGATAAATTTTATTGTGGGGCATTTCCATAACTCCAATTTTTTGCCATTTTTAAAACTAAAATTTTGTTTTGGCGGTTTATTGAGAACCAAGCGAAAGTTTCATTTGGCTTAGAGAAAATGAAAATATTAAGGGTTCATTAACTTCGACGGTACCGAACGCATTCTTTTCTTATTGTTTGCTTTAAGTGGTCATTTAGTATGATTAACAAATTTTAAAATTTTTAAGGCTTCTTACGCATTTTAATTGCTTTTTGTTTGTTTTAGGTAAGAAATTTAAGAATGTACAAACAGGAAGTAGTTAACAATTATATTTTTGGTGAGTTAAATGATATAATTGAAGTTTTTATTAACGTAGTACCTTATTAAAGAAGAAAAACTTAATGTCTTCATTTTATACTATTCCAGTTAAGTGCATAATGGAAGAATATTAAGTAATGCACACATTTTGTTTATTACTCAAATTAAAATGTAATAAAGTTAGGTCAAGCTAGTCGTTCGATTAGAGTGTAGACTTCCGGAGCGGTAAGCCTAATAGCCAATCTAAGGAATCGCGAAGG
Source organism: Cantharis lateralis (assembly GCA_963170105.1). Taxonomy (NCBI): domain Eukaryota; kingdom Metazoa; phylum Arthropoda; class Insecta; order Coleoptera; family Cantharidae; genus Cantharis; species Cantharis lateralis. The sequence goes on along the minus strand of OY720630.1, from coordinate 21,614,570 downwards.
ACTATTTCGTTTGTTCCTTTCACCCCTTCAATTTATTTGAAACAATGCATCAAAAATCAAAACCTCATTATTACATTATTAAATTAATAGCTTATAAAAATTATATTGAGTATAAGAGCAATTTTGTGTTAAATTTTTCTAATTAAAATTCAAATTGCAAGTTAAATTTTATTAAGTTTTAATTTGCTTTTAAATTACTTTTACCTCATGGCTCCAAACAATTATTAAAGAAAACTTCCTTTCTAGTCAATAAAACTATTTAAATGTTTTTATTGAAGAGAAAATGTTGTCGGAAAGTTTCTTGGATAATAGTTTGATTTTATATGAAATTTTTATCAATCCTACTGCAGTGATTGATTTAATTTTTGTTCCGTTGAATGCTTTATTCAATCTTTCATTTTGACGAAGTTAAAATTTTATCACAACCGCAACGACGTGGATGCGAACCACGGGAACTAACGATTTTTTCATCCACTCCGGACCGAGTTAAAACTTTAAAATTTAAATTCACCCTACGATTCCGTTGTAAATTGTCAGCAACATGATATTTGTATTAAAATTTACGAGTCAAGTTAAAACATAAAATTCTCATAATGCAAATAAAAATAGATTTTTTTTTGTAAAATTTGGAAACCTTTTGCGTTTTATTTCACACTTTTTTTAGACACAAAAGGAACTCTCGAAGTGTTCCGGAGAAAATGAATTTTTAATTGTCTCTGTGGTTGGGAAAATCAATAGGAAAGTTTCCATAAATCATGTTTAAATGCCTGCCGTTTTCACACTTTCGGAAATAGTTAATTTTAAAGATAAAATATTTTAACCCTTGCATGGTGGCATTTAAAATAGTACGGTAATTTTTGTGCGATTGACAAACAAGTTTTGGCTTACTTAATTTTTAGTTTTCCAAAAGTTAGGCGGAGCAGTCTGATTGTATTTCTTTGTTGGTAAACATTTGTAGTAGAAATATTTTAAGTTGTCACCCATCAGTTTCGACGTTGGGACAAAGGGGTGGGATATTTTTGACCGAGAGGTTTAAAAAGGTGAAAATTGCGGTGTTTCGATTTGGAAAGCCATTTGAAATGTTAATGAGGTAAAAGTTAGGTTGACTAAATTAATTGATTACCATGCAGCGAACGGTTTATGTAGGAAATTGTCGATTTATGTTGAAACTGTGTTATGCGATTAACAAGCCGAAGTGCATCCATATGTTGCGTGTTGTGGGTGACGACCAGCGAATAAACACATCATGCTTCTGATAATCTTCACCCCACACGTGTATGACTAACACACCATGATATGCAGTTATAATTTTAAAGATAAATAGGGGTTGATATCTATTCTCTTGTAGTTTTTACATAAATTGTCGCTCTAGACGCGCAGTATGGTGCGGAATGTATTGTTATGTGAATAATAACGTTCCCCTTCTTGACACTGTTTCGCATTGATAAGTTAGAGTTGGAATGAACCGATTGTTATATTTGTTAGCCACTTGAATTGGGGCAATTTTAGATTTCTCATCGGTTTAAATTGGCCGACTGGCTGCAAGTTTAGATAACCGATTGTTCGTTTTCTTAAAGATCCAAGCGAATTTGCTTTGTCAGACGTTAATAAAACTATTGAAGAAGACTATTCATAAAAATTGAATAACCTGAGCTGATTATTTAGCCAGCTCAATAGAATAATAATTATAGGCACCATCGACTACTCGAAATTAAAAACTTTTTTTACCTTTCAAACTTTGCTATTTTCTCACCGATGCAATTCTTTTGACGCTAACTACCCCCTTGTAATGCATAAATCAGGAATGACGTGGTTCCATGACGTTACATAATTTTTAAAATAATAATTTTTAATTAACTACAGCAGCCTTTTTTCTTTGAACGGCACCTTCGTCACAAAGAATTTTTTTAGTAATTAGAGTTTTATATTTAGGATATCATGCTACCAGAAGGGAGAACCATTTTTTTATATAATATATATAATTAATTTTTATAAAAGGAAAGGATTTACGAAAATTGCATTCGCCTATTGAATAAACTAATTAAAATAATTGAAAGGCTACATTAGGTTAAGCTGTTAAACATTTTTGTTTATCTAGTACTAATTTTTTTAAACCGATTAAAGGAAATTGAAATTCGCATTGTTTTGAAAAGTATAAAATTAAATTTTTTTAATTAAAATTGTAATGTAAACACGCAATTAAGCATGCTCGTCACAAGGGCAGACTTATAATTAAATAAATAAAAATTATCAGGGCGTTACACTTCCCCCTAATATTTAATTGCAACTTCACGATGGTTTTGTATTTGCAAATGTAAGATTACATTAGCTTACTACAAGACGAGAAAAGTTTTTTATATACCTAGTACAACTTGTAACAATGGCGAAATCCGGGAAACTTAACAATAGCGACCCCCCATCTTATGACTTACTTTTTAGATTTAGGTTTATAGAGAAAGACATTTGTTTTTTGTGTATTAGTACATTTTCAGTTCATTATTATTTCAAAGAATAATATGCGAATGAACGTCTGTTTTAAAACGACTATTTAGAAAATGATACAAAGTTACTACAACAAACATGCCAAGAATCGATTTTCATAACAGTTGGAATATTGTATGTACTACAAAAAGAATTTTATTATGTAAATAAATGCATGCTGTTTTATTATTTTTGGATTACTCTTTTATTCCTTTCCTACTTTCAGACAATGTAATATTAATTACATATTTTCGATTTACTGTAATCATAAATTGATAAATTTTTAAAGCCCACAAACTAAACAATCCAAATCGTTAGGTTTTTAAAAACAATAAAAAATTGTTTTGCGCGACGTTTCGTCTAGTTTTTCGCCCATTATCGAAGCCGAAACGCCCGTAGTTCCTGGTGGTACATCTGCGGTTTTAATAATTTTTATCGAGGTTTTACTACAAAAAGGTAATCGAGATTTTTAAGTTTCATAATTTCATAACGATTATATGCTTGACCACAAAAAAGGGTTGTAAACCTAATCAAAACATAAATTATACAGTGCGGTTTTAATGATTAAAATTAAAGCTTTAATTGAAAAATGGGGTTTTATTTTTGATTAAAGAGTGGAACTAATTTACATATTATAATACCTATTGGTAACTGAATGAAATCAAGTAGCCATTGTATTATCTAGCAGGTGTCGGAAGTTTTCGACTGCTGAGTAGATACGTAAAAAAGTGAAAACCTTCAAAAACTTGAATTTATCATTAATTTAAATGTTACACTTCAGCAGTTTCATAACATCAAAGTTATTGTCTCATTTAATAATGTAATTCTTATCTTGTGAATACACAACAGATAATATTGCGATATTATACAATTTTTTCGGTAGTGTTGAATTTCTCTATTATAATTTGAATTGCCCACAAAAATAAAAGCCCCATGTGAATTTCTATAAACCTCATAGAAATTAAATTTAAACCGTAAATGCGTTCATGCATCTTAATTGAAGAAAGAAACTCGAAAATTAAATTATTTGATTACACTAACCGAATTTTTGTTTGAGATCGCCAAAAAAATATTACGCCATGTTTTTCGATCTGCTCGCGGGTTGCGCTTCTGCCTTGATTCTTAATCAAACGACCGAACATTTAAATATGTGGCTACGTTCCTTCTGTTTGAATCTACTGTGGATTGGATCCGATGAAAAGTTTAGTACTAATTATCCAGTTTTCTTTCGGCGGGGTACTACACACGTTAAATACCTGCTTGCATGCAGAAATGTGTATCTTTAATCTATCCACATTTTGCTTTTAATCTAATTTACAAGATCACAATTTAAATGTTAATAATGTAAGTTACCAAATTGACGTAAAGAAATTCAACGTGAAATCCCAACCACGGCGCAAGCAATCCAGCAGCAACTGCAGAAATGATTACTTTTTACCATTTGTAATTAATGGAACTCAGACTCCCAAGTATATTCCGTAATTGATGGAAATTTTATAATTTGATGAGTCATCAATATCAAACTATTCGTGGTTATATGAACAATTGAAAAATACATTGTAGCAGAGAGCTAACCTTGCTAGATGTATGGACCATAATAGCAAAATTGAATCAGGCATCGCACAGGGGTTTTCCGTTCTATAGCCTATCGATTTAAGTTTTATGACACAACTGGTCAAGAACAAATACAAGTAAAAGCAAATAAAACTAATATATTAAATTTAAAAAAAGAAGGAAATTTGTTATAAAAAATTAATTTGAAATAAACGATTTCAAGTACACAAACATGGATTAAATTATCGAGTAGAAAATTACTTTATTAAATTGCAAACCAAAGTAAGTAAAAGATTTAAGGTAAATTTAGGAAAATGGAAATATGAGGTAAAAGATACATATTATAATTAGTACTAATTATATTTATAATTAGTACTAATTATAATTGTTTTTATCTGCTCTTGACTGGAATAGCGCAAAAAATTCTTATTCCACACTTCTTTTTTTTTTTAGAAAAGGCAAAATTTTTTTGTTCTTGGTGGGCAAAAAAAATTTGTTGTTTGAAAGTTTGAACTCATTTTTACAGTTTTGCCGTCAACTGCCCACGCAGTACTGTAGTTGATTTTGCTTTGCCTTTAGTTATTACTTTTTTTCTAATAGCTATTTATGCAACAAGTTGCGAAATGGTAGTATTTTAACTTGGTCTAAGGCGGTCATGGGTCATGATATATTTTCTGCAATTTTTCTAGGAGATATTTTCTACAAACGCAAAAGAATCGAAAAGCGTTTGTAGGAAAAGATCTTTTCGTTCGATTTAGCTTTTAAATTATAATCAAATACGTTATTCCTTTAGAGTAAAAGTCATTTTTCATATAGATAAATTTAATATTAATAAAACTAAAAGAAATTAGGATGAGAAAAGTTTACCTCCTCTTGCGGTTGGTTATATTGAACCAATATTCATATTTTTCTCGAGTACTTTATTAAATATCAAATCGGTATTTCAGCAACGGAAATTCACTCAAATGATGCAGAAAATTTGTGGCGGAAAATTTTGCTTTGACATTATGACAGCAATAACGTCATATCAAAACCTTTTTGTATAGCTCAAAAGTCCAGTGTCGTTTTACGATACCCAACTTGCAGTTCGATAAAGTCAAATGGAATTCTACGATTTTTCCGAAAATTTATATTATATATATTTATACAACCTTGAGGAATGTATCGCTTAGGGAAACTAGAGTTATAAAAAGTTTAAATTAATTATAATTACTTCGTGTGATAATTTATATGTAAACGTTCCTTCCTAACGTTTCAATCTCATTTAGTAAATAAATAAAGTGGTAATTATCAAGGAAACAATTTTACAATATATTAAGTAAACAAGCAATACAACAAAACTTAACAAAACGAGTTTAGAGAAGATAATTAAATTAAAAACTTGATTAAGTTAAACATTTAATTGGCAACTAAATAAAATTAAATTAAGTACCAGGAATGTTTCCAACATTTTGAGTTTAATTACTTACTTTCTAAAATATGTATGATTTTTTAAAATATGTTTTGTTAGTTTGGAACGAAATATTAGACAAACAGCTTCAACTCGAGCTATCATTTTTACAAAAGAAAGAAGCTCTAACCTAATTTATGTAGTAGCACTTGCAAAAATTAGTTTGAAAGTTAGAAAGGTAAGCAGCATTATTATTAAAAATGGTTTTAAAAGTTTGAGCAGAATTTAAAAAAAATCTAACCTAACTTTTAGTGACAGATTAATATGTCCGCCATTGTGTGTTTGTTTTTGATACATCTATGTGTAGAATGAACTAATCCAATGTGTATCACGTCAAGATTTTCGTGTTTTATATATTCAATTTTGAAATTTTAAGTGTCTAACAACCCCTGAATGGCATTTAGTAACGGTAGGTTTACAGTTTACCTGCCGTAATAAAGCAATTTGCAGCGGCAACTAAGAGCGGTATCAACAATGCTCTATGAAACCATCCAGGGATTGACGTTTATTACAATGCCTGCAATAAACTTATCGCCGGTTATTGTAATGGTATCATGTTATTTTTGAAATTGTACTGGCGGTTCATATTGTATTCGTTATATTACCTACCGCAAATTCAGATGTTTGGGGTTTTTTATTTTCAAGTTGAATTTGCTTACAAAATTCTGGATGCTGAGTATTTTAAAGCACTTGATGCTGAAACCGAGTAACTATTGAATTCCATTAAACACTTCTGCATTTTCCGTATTTACAAAGCTCGAAACCTCTGTATGCGATTAAATGTAATAAATGAAGGCGGCATCGGCAGTTGGATCCTTGATGCTCATTCATATGCAGGAATAGACTCATTGTAGGATTGTAACGGTCTAATGAGTAGTCGAATTTATTAATGATTGTACTGAGAGTTTTTTAACGTTTGTTTGGCTTATGGCCAACACATTCTTACTGATGTGAATAGAATGAACCAAGGCATCACCCTCTGGAAAGAATTAAGAAATGTCCGTCTGGCCACTCCATAAGATGAACTACGACATTCTATCTCCCTAACATATTGCTACGCGAACTCTTGGTTTTATTTTGTTCAAGAAAATAGATTTATAATTTAAAGATTTATATGCGTTGGCTCACCGTTTAATTTATCTTTATTTTTGTTCTTTTTATACTACCGCCGTGAAAAATGTCGAATCTCGGCTTTCAGATCACTTTGATTAATTATGGTTGTAAGTACTTCCAGTGATTATACATTCCGAAAATAAATTTACTTTTTAATATTTTGATTCCATCAAAAAGACATTTTCTACCGGGCAATTTATTTTCTTCAGTTTTTGAAACAGGACATTTTGGATTTTGTTCTGTTCTGCTCCCTTGTTTGAAATTTCACACCACGGGAATTTATGTGAGGTTTAATTTAAATTTATGGTATACAAATGAGGGTAACCAATCTCGTGAATGAAATTAAGCTTTGTATTAATATATCTGAATTATTGAAACGATTCCAATTAAGTTTATATAATTTTTTTAGCTCTCGAGGATCAGGCAGTAGGTACCTACTGTTGTAATTATTTCACTTAAATGTATGTGGTGTAGGGAGTTAAATAAACTACCGGTAGTTTATCCGTGTGTGTTAACCCTAGTTAAATTTATGTAATTAAGGGATTCAAATAAACTTTGTTGATACAAATGGTCTCGTCAGCCAATCTCGTGAGTGAACTGTCTGAAGAAATTATGTTCTGCAAATAAATTAATTTCCAAATTAGTTGCGATTTTGAAAATATTCTATGATAAATCAACCGACTTGTAAATATGTCCCAACAATTTAAAAGGAACTTGAGGGAAGAATCCTTGTCACGTAGATGATTAACTTCAAATGAAATAGCGTTCGTGCGTTTGTTTACCCAACAGGTGGATGTGGGATTCGAACCCACGACTCCTTGATATTTTTATAAGCATTCTGGAAATCTGCTTTTGGTATTTGTAATGGTACATTGCGTTTTATTGTGGGTGATGATCCGGCGCTTCGCATCCTTTACATGGACTAACATCATTTTCGTCTAGAAATTTATTTTATTTTTATTTTGCTGGAAAACAATTAATTATTCCATCGTCGGTAACTTTTTGAACAACCACCAGAGGGGTTCCATAGTCTGAATATGATCTATTAATTATGATAAAATAATAACAAAGTATTTACTTAAATTTGTTGTATTGTTTAGAGTACTAATATAAATAATCGAAATGAAATGGTCTTAAACACAAGTTGGCATAAAACTTGATTACGTTTATCTCACCATTTTGTTGTGTATAGTCTTTGCATTTCTAATAAGCGGAAATTCAATTCATACTGGCGCTAAATTATAATCCTCTTTGAGTGCGAGAGTTTGTAGTTAATTTCAACCAAGGGTGTTGTACCGAAAAAGGTGAAGAATGAGAAGGTGAAATTGTAACATAAAAATATTACAAAAACAAGTGTCACTCCGGACACGATACCTCTCCTGTTTCTTTCAAATAATGGGCTTATCTAATACGAATCGTAATGCTAATTAGAAAGATTGATTACCTAATACGAACAAATTTTTACTGTTGTTCCAAAAGTAGGTTGGGTTTTTTTGAAAGATTAACTGGCGAATAGTATAATATTCTATTAAATGTTCCACGTTATAAATATACCAGTGTCAACTTTAACGGAGTTAAAATAGATATTGATTGGCAGGAAGGGTAGTTTTGAACTCCAGCAAAAGCGTTAAATTTAAAAGGCGGATGAATTGTTCAAATTTTGTTGGCTCTGATTGTTTAGTGGTTATCTAAAAATGTCTGCTCTTGTCAACTTGATTGTTTTGTAATTATTTTGATGTTATGATTTTTTATTAATTTGATTTGTTCAACGTGGGCTTCGAACCACGAACCACTTCATTTTTCATTGAAGGGGGGGGGCAATACTGTCTTAAGAAGTATCTTTTCAGCTCTCAACTGCAATCAGTTGGTGCCGTTTAATTATGTCTATAAATTAATATGGGAATTAATTTCTTATAAAATGATCTATATTTCTGTTAAGCTAATACATAATCCATTCATCATAAAATATATAAAACGATTGTGTAGATGGCTTCCTTAATCATTCCTGTATAGAATTTTGTATGAGAAAATGAAAATCGTGAATGCTCAAGCTGTTTGACTATGGCAAAATCGTGAACACTTAACTTCATATTATAACCGGTAATTGCTAGACAACTGGCAACTTTCTCTTAGCATGTGTAATGTATAGTTTGTAACTGTAAATTTCAAATATATTTAAAAGGTAATAACTTTTAGGATTTATAATTCTGAAGGGAAAACGCAATAAATCATAACTAAAACTTATATTCTCTTAGACTGCAAACACAGTAACATCTGCCAAATTAATGCAGAATAATTGTATTTTGTTTATTTCGAACACCTTTTCGGTGACTTTACTTGAACATTTTTGCTACAATAGCATCCAGGTAGAACTACCCTTGTAGATAGCGGATACTACTACTATGTTGAAACGGTTTCAAATAAATCAATGACTTTCAGAGCAGTGGAAGTATGCAATAATTGTTCAGCAAACAGTATTGTTTTTCTTAAAACCAATAACGAGAGTATTTGCCGAAGAACTCGAGAAGAATTTTTGCCTAATGTCCTTTTAATTATTTAAAGCAGCTTAAATGTCACCGTAAAATGGTAGATCTTGAAATCATTCTGGATTAATGCATGACTTGGAATAAATTCTATTTTAATTTTAATACACTCTTCTGAGTGTTATATTGACAGTTATGACATTTATGAATAATAAAAAGTAATCTAATATGTAATTTGAATTAATTAATATACAAGTAAGCCATTAGAATATCAAAACATCCATTTTCTATAAAACCAAATTATTTTCCATCGCGACGGAATTAATATTGCAACAGCTTTTTCCCGATTTTTTGGTTGAATACATTTTAGTCTTTGATCACCCACCTTTCCTGCATACTATTTGGGCAATATTTTTTTAGAAAATTCAGAGCTTTGGAAAAAAATTGGGGCTCCAAATCTCAGGAAGTATTTTATTGATTACATTTTTTTGGGGGGTTTCCAAGTGATTTGCTCGGGATTAAACCAGGTATGTCTCCATAACAGCAGTCAAATTAAATGTAAAGTTAAGGCGGACATTCTTCGACAATACAATTTTTTTTATCAGACGTTTAATAATTGTAAAAGTAGATGTTTGTCATAGGTTGTCTAATACCGTCACTGTAATTCTATTAGGTATTATATTGATTTATTTATTCGTTGAATTCGATAAAATCATAAAATATTATTTCATTATTCTGTAAGTTTATTTTTATCAGTGCACTTATTTAATTTACATATTAACAGCTTGTTTGACGAATTATTTGTATTTTGGAAAAGTCAAATTAAGTTTATCAAAAATTGAACAAGCAATTCCGAGAACCAAACAATGCTATTGCCCAAATTTGAGTGATATATAGTATATTTATTTTATATACAGTAGAATTCGAAAATTAATTCACGTTATACTATGTATGCATGTAATGTAACCTTGGCATATTGGTGATCTGTAATAAATACCTCAGTGAGACCGAACAGCCACGTCAAACACAAATTTGGAAGTGACGGCTTAGTGCGGCCTTTAGGCTGCACAACCAGGGTAATCCAGTTAAAATATACATAAATATTGCAATGTCTGGAGCTATAAAATTAAAAAATTTATAAAAATCAAACCCCCTGTCCGGCAACATTCATTTTTATGAGCTTGGAATTGTTGCAAAATGTTCCCTGTTTTCCAATATTTTAAATTTCCAAATCCGAAAAAAAAAATTTCAGTACGTAATCACATCATTTATCCAAATCAATATCAAAATTTCATCAACTTCCAGTTTTCCAATTTATCTATGCAGTAAATCATTTCTATATCCAAATTTTTATCTTTTGTTTTCAATTTTAAAACGTTTTAAATTCTTACTTACATTTTAAATTAAACTACAATTTTATTTTTCAATTTTTACTTATTATTAACTTCAACAAATGCTTTTTGCGCCTTCACAGACCAAAAAGCAAATTTTATGCTCTCTTGTAATCCCGACTAGGAACTTCTTAAGGCTGAAATGTGCTCCGGTCCGGTTTGTCCTAGGAAAAATCAGGTTCTGATCAGGCATGTAACGCTAAATTCAGGGCGTATGAAGCAATAATCAGATCCAGTCATGGCTGTTCTAATAGGACTCGCCAGATTAAAACTAGATGGGGAATCATGAAGGCACTCACTATAAGGATTATCTCAGGTATGCCGGTTCCGGCAACAGGCAGAGGTTCAGCCATGGATTTCCGCAATATCTAAGCCGGATCAGGCCCACAAATAAATGATAAGCAGACTTTCTGTATGAAGTTTGTTCATTTAAAAAAAAATTTGGTTATTGATTCAATACATTTTTGAATTTGTTTGGAAAACCGTCAATCGAATATTTGCCCCATGTATATTTTTTCAGAATTTTTGCGGAACTTACTTTTTTGATAACTTATCATATAAACTTAATAATCGGTTTCGTAGTGTAGAATTTGGATTTCCAGCGTGCAATCGAAGAACCTAGTAAGTCGAATTACTAACAATTGAGTTGATGGATCTGTATCATATTATTTATTATATTAAATCTATTCGAATTTTCACTTAACCGATGTAGTTAACTCGACTTGCTAGGTTTTTCGATTGTCCCTGTTTTTCAATCTCTGGCAAAATATTGGTTTTTTTTTATAAGCGAATAAAATTGGCAGCACAAAAAATACGTTTAATAAAATTTTAGCAATAATTTTTATTGAATGCTTTCAAATGTAGTTGGCCCTGCTTTGAATACAAACTATAAAAGTTGCAATGAAACATAAATTTGGAGTAATACCAAATAGCTAGTTTCTTCCATCTGCTATGGTGATTTAGTTGGGGTGGTATAGTATATAAATTGGCGATGATTTTAATTTAAAATTATGAATATATTTATCAAGTTGAAAATGAATATACTAGAAGCCAAAACGAAGATTTATTTGATGAAACCACAGATTCTACAGTAAGATATTAAAAATTTTACGAGCTCTAGACTGAAAGATTTAGTACTCGAAGAAGTATTTCTTGCACCTGAATTTAGATAGTGAGATATCTGTGACTCCGAGGTTTTCCTAGAAATAAATCTACTTTAAAATACGATAAAAGAGAAATATACAAAGAGTTGTTATCCGTAAGAAAGAGTTGTGTTGCGGGATTATTTATTTTACAAATACAGCTTAATTTAAAAATTTTAATGCTGAATTGACAACATAAATTAAATGGAGCTTCTTCTTTGTTTAACTGAAACGTTTCCGTTGTGATATAAAGGGAGTTTCATTATAAAAAAATTTATACGGTCGGTGGTGCAAATTGCATAATATAAAATTAATGCGTTTTCGAACGATTTGTTAGACACCACCGATTATAACACTCCCACAAGTGCACAGTCGAAACTTGCAAGTTCGATGCGAGATAATCTCGTGCCGCTCTTCGAGCGGCACTCGGTTACAATACCGCTCACAAAGCTGTAAGGTACGAATACGATAAGGTTTGGAAATAAGAGACCAGGGAAAAACAAGGCTGTGTAAGTAGAGAATTCACGTTGCAATTCGATAAAATCTCTGCACGAGGTGTTTCCATTTATAAGGGATAAATCTTATTATTGGAAGTTATTTACGACAACATTCGGTAACATTTGCAAAAATGAAGTGACAGATTAATATTTGTTGGAGCACGAAAAAATAATCGTTTCGCTTTAAATCATTCCGAAAAAATCTGTTCGATTGTATGTTGTTTTATGCTCTCTGTTATCGTGTAGTGGGTGGTTTACATTCGAATATACATGAATACAAACGCCATAGCGCGCGCGGCTGTTCCGTTTCCACACGCATCGCCAATACCGCAATGTAGGCTATATTTCATCGTTGTGACGCGACCCCTGCTTATTTCAAATTTTAGGTTGATCAATGAACTTAAAAAGCGTTTGGGAGGGGGTAACGTTGAAATCGGATGGGGGCTTAAAATTGTTTCACGCGGTCGAAGGGTGGCCGATCAACCGTGGGGGGATATTAGTAAAGGGCAGGGGAACACCGTCAAGGTACCGTGATTAATATAGTTTGAGCATGCGATCAGATTTGTGTAAATTGGCAACACTGTGTAACTAACATGTGATTCGCGATTTTGGCAATCGATATTCTTTAAATTATCTAAATATTATTACTTTTTTTTTCCTTATAAAATCTCATTACATCATTTCTCCGACCTTCCTGTTTCATAAAAACACAAAAACTTGAAATACGTCCCTAATATTTCTCATTTTATTAACATTAGTTACTGTAACATTCGGATTACCTTGGATTCTAATAACAGAGATTGCACTCCTACATCCAAAGAAAACTCATCCAAAAAAAAATATAAAAATTTTTATATGAAATCATGTTTTATTATTTATTTTTTAATTATTAATATTAATTAATTTTTTTTACTCCCATTGAATAATAATATAACACTTGCTTTCTTATCATTAATCATTACTCCATCTTATTATTGTTAACTTTGAAGGCGTGAACAATTGTGCTGGTAAACCAATCATAACAAAAAGCTATGTCAAATTATTTTATCTGTCAGATTACAATTTTCAATTGTTTGCATTCGAAAATACAAACAAATAGTATTCAATTCGCATATAAAAGTGTATTACGGCACTTGTTTACCACTCGTGCCATTAAACATTCCCATTAGCAATGACATTCATTGAATAATACAATAATATTATATTGTACCTCTTTTTTTTCTTGACAGAAGCTTCGTGATCTTCGCTGGAAATTACCTCGGTGATTTGCCATTGCCTTCCTATAGGAAAGACGTTAAGAATAAAGTTTTTACTCGGTCCGGAATCGAATCCGGTATCTCGAATTTTTTATTTAAAAAACAAAGAAACGCGTGAAATTACTACTCCTGCACCCACAGACACACTTACATAAGATTGAAAATCTTGTAGAGAATTAAATTTTCTATAAAACGGTCTGGGACAGTATATATTTATCAGCAATTCAAGCGTGGAAAACATCATGCAAGTCGCAATTGAATTTAACATCTAAAAAGTTAAAATCCGTTATTTTGAATGTCTTCCGTGCATATACTATGGAAAATAATAGAAGCCGTTACAGACTTTTTTGTAGAAAATGTAGTTCTGGAAAGGATTGCTAGATATATATAATTTTATCATATTTCTTTTGATTTTATAGATTTTCTGATAAAGATCGCGTATAGGTAAAATGGAATATAACTTAACTCGATTGCTCAGGTTGTGCGGCCTGAAGGCCGCACTGACCAGTTATTCCCTCGTTACCTCCTAATTTTTTTAGGTTAACAATGCAAATAGATCCAATCCAACTGCGGTACATAAGGAATTATCCCATCATCCAGTGCAACCCTACTTTCATATTCAAATCTATAAATTTTCTCAGATTGTGAATGATTAGCAGTGTTGGTCAGTTCGGTAAGCTACCACTATCCGACCGATTAGACACCAACCACCTTTATTAAGCTTGAAGCCCTTCTAAAGCCTACAACAACCAACTAATAAGCCAGAAACCATGGTTGAAATCCTGATCGCCTTGGGTACACTGCTGTGCAGTACGTAAGTCATCTTGGCTTCAGGGAAGCTTAGACTTAAAATTCGTTTCCGAATCCCCAACTGCGGCACCATAAATAGTTTTCTACAGAACAATTTATTGACCGAAGGAATATTCGTAACTTGTACTCATGAGTCGACGAACTAGAGATTCTCGATCAGGAGATTGTTAATAAAATTCACCTGTTATTTTTTATTGCATCACATAAATTCATAATTGAAACACAATTTGCTAACAAAACAATAGAAAAAACTGTTTATATTTTTAATGATGCCTGCAAGTTTTCCATCTAATGCGCCAACACAGTTTGGAAAGTTTGCTCTAACTTTGTAAACAGGAATATCTGCAAAATTAAAACAGAATAAAAGTAAAACTGCAGAGACATATTAGATAACTATATGTGGTTTGTTTGTTGTGGTTAAAGTTTTATCGCAACTATACGATAAAAATGAGTTAGCTACCTCTTCTAAAAAAGAAATACTTTGGGTAACGTGGAAGAGCTTCTCTTGCGAATGGTTCTGTCCTGATGTGGAAGTCAACCAAATATGAATCAGAGGCAAGTAAAATCAAATAAATGTCCACGGAGACATTCAGATACAAGAAATAATTGCAATGCAAAAATTGGAAAACTCGGTATTCCAAAGCAAATTACATCCACTTGACGAGGTTGAACAAGGCTAATTATTTGGGCAATGTCGTCTTTTTCTTCCTTGGCTAGTTTTTACTGCTACAGGTCTCTTTCTCGTTTTTGAGAAAAGACAGCTAATTATTGCAGTAATTACTTGTTATTACTGTTTAGTACAAAATAACAGTTTTCTGACTACTTTTAATCGCCATATGGTTTTTCAATTTTGTGTAAAAATGTTAGCTGAGGATAAAGCATTTTAATTTTCCCACACCAACATTATTCAGAATTTGAGCTAAAGGTTGAATCGGATAATGAATTTGAAGATATATCACGTTATGCTTATATGTATTTATAAAACGAAACATTGTATATTATGTGGGTAAGCGTAGATATAATAAATTATAATATCCGTGCAAAGAAATTGTTTTACCTTTCGAAGAACATTGTTACAATGGTTATAAATCCACATCAAAGTTGTTTAACACTAACTAACCGAATTTTTATGTTGTACGTAAAGTAATCATCGAAAATTATTTTTTAAATTACCTACTTGTTTTTGTGAAAAATAAAATTTTGCCATGGCAGCGTAGCATCAAAAAAAATTAAATTTAAATAGTTGAAATAACAAAATCTCAGTTCTCAAAAATTTTAGATCGAATTTTGCCAAAAAATTAGTTTACAATCTAAGACTTTTTTATTAATAATTAAATTTCGTCCCCTACAAGTTGATATATTTCTTGCCTACGGCTGGCTGCGATATACGTCAATAATAAAAATAACTTAGACTCCCATCTTTCCAAAGTCTGAATTTGAAATTTAAGGCGAAATGTATTCGAAAACCGTTTCTTACGATAACAAATTTCATTTAAATTCATTCTTAATTTAATCTGCTATTTCAAGATTTGAACCCAGTGTGACCGATAAGTAAATTACTCACACAGCTGGCTATAAGTGTATATATATGAACTTAATCGGACCCTAAATATAATGTAAATAGAGATAAATAATGTAGAATAAACAAGATATGATAAATTTCCTTCAATCGACTAGGTAAATCTATTTATAGAATTTTTTTCGATTTTCTCCTGTCGTAATTCCTCGTGGATGTATATGTGTCTGACGAGTACCAAATTGTGGTAACACACAGCTCAAACTTTTCATTCAACAGAGGTGATTGTTCACTTTATCGAATTAAAGCAATCATTAATTTTTTACATTGTCCACTGGTTTTGGATTATTATCCTGTGTATCTATAAATAAGAAAAATGTTAACAAATAAACGCAACATGTATAGTCATTACACTTGGATTTGTTAAGTAGGTAGAAAATATTTAAATTTATGTAAAGCTTTAAATCCAATATTCTCTTATTTTTTATTTTACACATTTAAGTTACATAGGTATACAATTTATTAACATTAGAATGTAACTTTATCAATATTTTGTTTTTAACTTTTTCGAACAGATCATAAAATAGAATGACTGAAATTTAATTGATGGTTATTAAGATTATTCAAAAGCTTAAGTATTTGTCGATTGCTTGAAAGTGTATGGTCAAGTTGCTTTTTGTAGTTAATGCATACCATAATAAATGACTCCAGTAAATTATGTCATTTTTGATATAAGTAGTACATTAACATTCTTGTATTGTTTATATTTATATGTTGATGTAAATGGAATGGCCCAAAAGACAAATTGATTGAACTTTCAAGGTTCTTCCAGTTTTCAAAATTTAAGTGCCCATTGAAAATTAGTTATCCATGGCATTCTTAACATTTTTCAATCGAACATACCTTGTTAATGTTACCAACCTACAGTGACTCACAAAAATATTTGGATCCTCCTATGTTACCAATGTAAATTGAACATTTTGAAGCCGTTTTTTGAATAAAAATCGATTGTACAGCAAAACTTTTGCAACATTTTTTGTTGCAAATTTCAATGCCTTCAATTTTGTTTCTATATAACTTACTATTTTGTCGCGCCGTTTTTGACTGACAGCGCCTTAAACATGACTGTAAAATAGAAAAATTATTGTTATCTATATCTCGGAAACGGTGCAAGGAAATAAAAAAATGAATAGGAATGTTTTTCTTGTAAATTTCAGTCTCTACATTTTTGTTCATATACAGTTTTCTATTTTATCGAACCGTTTCCGAGATATAGATGACAATATTTCTTGCATTTTACAGAGTATGGTTTTGTTCGCTGTCAGTCAGAAACGGCGCGACATAATAGGAAAATGTATCTAACAAAAATTGAAGGCAATGAAATTTTCAACAAAAAATGTTGAAAAAGTTTTCCTGTAAAATTGATTTTTAAATTGGTAACATAGGAGGGTGCGAATATTTTTGTGAGTCACAGTATTTGTAAGGTTGGCAAGAACTGATTATATGGTGGTGTATTGTTGGAAAATACTCATCTTGTCGTTACTAATTGTAGTGTTGAAAACTGTTGGAGCTAAAGCTTTATGTTGTCATAATATAAAAATTGTGAAATGTTCCGACAAGATGAAAAATATGTTACCTCAACTAGGCAGGTGTTAAGGGACAAATGTACCCGAAGAGTAAGAGATATTGTGACATTATTTTTGTTTTATCGTATGTAAAAAAAGTAGCGTAGATATAAATTTTTATTGGGAACGAAATCTATTGCATCCATGAATTTTCTCATCAAACGCAACCGTTTCTAAATCACATACGGAAACATTCTAGTTTCGAATCGAAATCAGAGTAATGATGCTTTGCAAGTAAATTATCTATCTATTGTAATGCTATTGTTTAGAAAATGCACTCTGAGCGTGTCACTGTGCCATTATGCTGGATAATAAATATTTGTTGGCTCAATTGGCATCTTGCAGTTGTGAATCGATAAACGGCTAATTTATGTGAACGGAAGCAAAATGAAATTTTTTGGTTCAACAATAATTAATGTTTATTGTATGAAACAGGAAAAGTATTTGATAATTATTTTGTTTTTCATAATGTTAACTTGGTAGGTTTTTTACTTTTCTGCAAATGGTTACAAAACATGCTATGAAACGTCATACGAAACTGAACCGGTATACATTTCTTTATCTTAATTGAACGTCTCGTGTTTTACTTTTTATTATATAACGTAAACCATGGCAGTTGGCGCCCACCCTGATGCAGTGAAGCTGATATAATTAGCTTTTTTTCTTTAAAAGTAAATTTACAAAATTTTAGTTAAAAGCATTTTTATTAAAATTTTTTAAACGACTTGACATCTGATTTTATACAGTGCATACGTCCATACGTGTAAATAGCCACAAACACATCGTGTACACGATAGGCCGCACGCGATCTTGCACTCATCGTCAAATGCTCCATGCATAAACACACTCTTCACACCTCCACAATTCCACTGTTTTACTAGCTTTTGTCGTTCATTTACACCATGCTTTACTCTATGTTCCAGCCTTTTTTTATTTATTATATTTCAGTACAGCGAAGCAAGTTAATTAGTAAACAAATATTTATAACGTGACACTTTTTCACATACATACGTCATCCCACTTAGAACAAATTAATTTTAGCATTTAAAACTTGTTTTCTAAACGAAACTATTTTGTAATAATACATCATTAATTTGACACAATAGTAAACTGCTTCCGTGGCGCGGTGCCTAGCAGCACGCGTAATATATATTGAAGTTGGCTCAGTAATTGTAATCTTTGTTCAATTCGAAGACGAAGTGGAGATCTTGAAGTCTTCTACAATACCCAACACAGTTCATTGCCCAGGTTGTGCGGCCTGAAGGCCGCACTGACTCATAACTTTTAAAAAATTGCACATAGAAAGACATCACAAACAACGGAAACAAAGCAAAGAGAGAGTAACAGAAAACCAGAGGAATGACAAGAATAACATAGAAAAAATACAATATGAGCAAACACTTTATAAAACGGTGGCCGGTAGTAATCTACGGTTTAAGCCACACTTGCAGAAATCCAACAGTACCATTTCATCAAAATAAATAGATTTGAGATGAGGATGACGTTTCAATTTCAAATTTAGGGATATAAATACATACAAACCTTAGTTTGTAAATTTGGATACTAAACTGAAGGTTTCACCCCACAGAAAAATAAATCTATGGTTCAAATCAAGAAAACATTTTTTGTGTGTTACTTTTTAACTTCTTGGTAATGTCCGACCGAATCACGATTTTCACCCGAAACCGTAACCGAATATTCTGCTCCTCTCCTAAAACTTATTTAGTCAAGTTAAAATTTCGTTAAATTTTCATTATAACTTGAAATCTAGTGTTTTTCCTAGCTTGGTAGCAGATTATTTGATTAGATTAATTTACAAGACTGCAATTTATTAGGAAATCACTTTATTTTTGTTGACATTTGGTAGCGCCACCAACGGTAGTAATTTTATTAGCTATAAAATTAATGGTATAAAGTATAAACGAGTGAATCCATTACGAACATACTCGACAGTTTCGGCCGAGCCGAAATTTCGAGCAATATTTGGACGAAACCGAACCTTCGGGCGGTCACAGAGTTTTAGTTTTTATGGCCTAGTCTAGTAACCATAAAACCATAAAGGATACGACAGTCTATGGCCAGTGGCGGCTGGCACGGTAGGGCGAGCCCCCCCCCCCCTAACATTGTGTATTTTTTTTCAAATTTCAAATTATTATTGCCAATATGTTGACTTTATGCTACTACTTTTTAGCGAGTAAATGTAAAAATACGTTGAAAATACAGTAATATAATTAAAATGAGATAACGAATCCGCTTATAACGAACTTTCTGTTGTTATAAAATCTGTAATTCAGCGTTTCAGCTACCAGTGGGTGATCCTATTACATGGAAAGGTGGGAAGCAAACTAGTTAAATCAGCTTACTTACTAGTTTAATATAATTAAATTCGTAGTAGTAATAAGTAAGCATAACATATTTAGTAGGTATGCTTATTACTGTTTATTGTAGCAATACATAATTTCAAAGCGTGATGACAATCTTGAACTTCAAACAAAAATTTTAAAATTAACCTTTAAAAAACGGTAGTGTCACCTTGTGAAATGGATTAATATTTAATTAATGTACTAGCTGTTCTGTTTATTGCTTTTGCTAGGATCATCAAATTAGTTGGTCCTTTTAACCGGACAGCACTGGATTACCAATCGTCGGTTACATTTAATCAAAAACCGCGAAAATTGATATCAAAATAATTTTTTCTTTAAATGAAATTTGTTTGGCTAATAAAATGGAAACTGTTCTGTATTATTTATGTTACAATTATGTGTTATCATCATCATTATTATTATTAATATATATTTTCTACTGGTTAGATATTGTTTTACGTGATTGTTATTCGTTTTAGTGGTGAACTATAACCATTAATGCTTGCAGTGTTAACGTAGAGGAGGTAATTTGAAAAATTCAAAAAATCAAAAAAAATCCCGGTGTTTCTCAAAATGTTATTTTTGGCTCTCCCTCATTATTATAATTTTTATTTGACATTTAATGTTAGATGAAAATGAAGTTAAAGCAGTGAATGATATCGATAATTAATTTAACAATATTTTTAATTATTAAACACTGTTGTTGCGGGAAATGAACCCGCATTATACTAATAAAGTCTATATCATTTGGTTTTTATGATAATAAATTTATTATAATGTGAAAAAGTTATCATTGAAATTATATAGTAAATTTTTTCATGTGACATTCAATGTAAACCATTTATTTGTCATTAAATTTTTTGTATTTATATGTCGATAAAGTTTTGTTTATTAAATTTTTATAAATGTTATAAAACAAAGTGGGTTTTTATTGAAACGACACTTTTGTAAATCGCCTTCAATTTTCATATCCTGAAATGATTCCGCAAATCCGTGCTTAATACTAAAATTTTGCATACCTATAGGAAAATAAAATAAAAAAATTGTCTTCGTTTTCGGTTCAAAAAAGCATCCATCATCAAACAAAGTGCGGTAGAACAGATACGCTCGTAACATTTTTCAGAAATATTGGCGTCACGATGACACGAATCCTATTTACTTCTTCGACCACCAACTCAAACCCAACATTTTTCGATATTGCAATTGTTGAACATAAAATAAACTCGATAACCATTTTAAAGAATTACTTTTGAAATATTTCCATGCATGAACGTATGGAGTAATATTTAAAGTCATTAGCTGAATAAACCAGATTTAATCCACATATTTTTATTTAAAACTAAAAAGTTTATCCATATTTTAACACAAAATATCAAATGATTATGCAAATTAATATAACATAAGTACAAATTTATGTAGAAATATTTTTAAAAGGATTAGCCTATCGTGGACATATATTTAATTTCACGACTTAAGTCTTTCCTGACAGATATTCTGATATTCTGATATTTTTCAAAGAGTCGTTTGATAGTTGATACTATAATGGCTTAGTCAAGTCGAGTAACTCAACTATCAAACTGGATAATACGTTGGTGCTTTATAATCTAGAAATTCAGTGATTTTTTATACTTTTTTTTATATAATGGACGACCACACATTGTTTAATCATAATTCATTATCTTGGCTCAAGCGAAAAGAAGTAATTTAATGAAAAGTATGTCGTCCTTTGTTTTTTAATCATCATTATGAACTTCTTAAAATTTCTTTTGTTCAGCCCAACATTTTCAAGTTGCTTACCCCTTATTTAAAAATTAACTCTTTTTTCACAAAATCCAATAATAGAAATAAGATAATTAACTGAAGCTAATCTCGTAATTCAAATTTTTTGGGCCAAGTTACATTGGATATTTCCGCCATTGTTATGTACCTATGTCAGCAGGTAGACATTTGGTGCGCCATGAGAATAGAACCCGTGATGTGATTTTTACTGTAAAACATTTTTTTTGAACTGCACTGCGAAAGTAAATCTAGGAGGTGTTCTTGCAGAACAGAGATATGCCGAACATATATTTGGTGTAAAATGAAAATAAAAATCTGTAGGCAAATTTTATGAAAAATTTCAATGTCAAACGTGTTTTCTTGGTAGATTCTATTACAAAGCGGTGGCCTCCAGATCCCGAATCCATATTTGCAGATTCGGCCAAAGACGTAATAAATAAATTAACCTTACGTTCTGAAGAGGAGAGTTTCCAGCCGTTGGCGATGCTTTTATATTTACCTAATTTTATTAATTTGTATTTTATCTTCGCCTACTTTTATGCGTTTTATATTAATAAATAAAAATTTGGAAAAGCGATTTCAACATTTTTAACAAGTCAATTAAGCTTTTTGAGAAGCTGGAAGTTCAAATTGCTCATTGTTTAATTTGTACAGCATGGATTATTAATGGGTCAATATTAATTTCCATGTATTGCAAGTTTTAAATATTTGCGATATTCTTAACAAATAGCCGCATTTGAACTCCGTAAATTCCATCTTAAAAATACGGAATTTTTATTAATTTTGATTACAATATTTACGTAATGAAATTTTCAAATATTTACAAATTGTGGATTGTGCAGACAAATATTATTAAATGTATTAAATTATTAAATTAAATATGCTGAAACGAATAAACCTTTGATTTATAGCGTTTTAATGACATTTTACCAAATATTAATCATATTTTGAGGCAATAAAGCTAAAATGTAGCAACTATTGAGTATGACGATTTAAATTATTTGGTAGAATAGTTTTACAACATACGGACCGTTTAGATCCACTTAACGTAACGTTAAGTTTTACGTTATCTTAAAGCGGTTGCACATGATTGGGGGAATACCGTATTAATGTGAAAAAATACAGCAATGAAGCAATTAATTTGATTAAAGAAGAAATGTAATTAAAATTATACGTGTAGAATTACACACGAGGTTGACCGCAGTGGAAGTCTACAATCTAACCTCACGACTAGTTTAAGCGGGTTGAATATTTGAATGGTTCGTATTATCATATTTTAAAAATTTATCTAATTTTGACGTTCGTGTTTTGCGTGTACTATCTCAATGAATACAAACATCCAAATTACAATTAATATAAATACTGGGTGGAAATTTTACGACCGTTAATTTGGTTACCGGAAGAATTGTTTTGAATAATTAAAAATAATTGTGTTTATTCCGAAGCTACTGCGTCATTTAGAAAGAAGTTCGTTAATAACATGGAAGGATGGTAATAATTAGTTGTTTTGGTTGTAATGATTAAAATGAAAATAAGACTGTAAATTTTATGAATAATGTCATGTACCAAAATTGATTTATTTTTTGGGATATGCCTGGGTTACCGAACAAATGTAAAACGCCTTTAATAATAAAACAAAATTATTGTTGGGTTACACTTAATATATTATTAAAATTATACATTCAAGGAGTGTTTTGTTATGAAATATATCATTATTTGACACCGTTTCGCTTATACTTTCTTTTAATGATTCACGCCTTTGTTAATTATTCGAATACATTTATTTATATTCGGGTAGGCGTCTATAAAGTGGCTTAACTTAAATTAACCATATTAATAATACAAATTAAGTTCTCGATTCCATTCTCACAAAACACCCAACGACATTCGGTTCGACTTGAACTTTACAATAAAATTTGTTTTTAATATGTCGGTACACAAATGAAAATGTGTTGAAAATTCTGAAATTGTCGAAAGGAAAACTAAACCGTTAAGACACCTACATTTTCTTTTATTCATATTGCTACATGATTTGAATTTTCTATCTCTACAAGAAAGCCGACGAAAAGTCATACAATACCCGTGACTTTACGTTTGACATTTATAATTTAATTTGACAACTTTCACTTTCTTTCGATTATATCCGTTTAATGGATTTTTAAGAAAATTATTAAGAACATTCCAGATTTTTCGGCTTTCAGGAGAAAATTCACTAATATGTCCAAGTTAAATATTTCATTTTTTACTCTATAGTTAACGGAACCTTTTCTGCGCTTTTAAGCTCCATCTCTGTTTTTCTTCAATTTGGTGACGATTTTCTAATGCAACAGCACATTGTGTGCTACATGTTTACAGTTTGCGTATTTAATATTAGGTATCTCGTGTTAGACCTATCATGAATAGAAATTGCTTTTGCTAATGATATTTTCTCATCCCAGTTGCCTCAAGCATTAACCTGTACAATTATTTAGTTTCCCTCTGGTCGTGACGTTTATTCGCCACATTTGACAAGCCATTGCATTTAGAATTTCATATACAGTAACCACCAACTTAATTTGGCATTGAAATTTCATACAAATAAATTTTTATTTCCACCTAAATTCAAGAGTAATTTTCAAAATTTCACAATTTTATCTCACTTCTTCAGTGAAAAGGTTAAACCGTTCGCTTTCCTAAATACTTTTTTTACTGGGTCGTTCCGCGTAGCGTACACAAATTATTACGACCACCAAGTGTCTCAATTTATTGTAAATCCTGGGTAATAAACTGCGTCGAGTCTCGGCTTCGAACCTGTAGTTTTTGCACTTCAACTCGACCGAAAGGTCAAGTTAATTTTTGTCTGTAAAATGCTCCCGTTTCCGATATATTAAACTTTATTTTAGTATAAAAACGTCATGGACCAGCTTCATCTAATTTTTTATCAAATTGGAATTGGAAAAATTCAATTTTTTATGTAATAAGAGATGGCTGATATGGTGCGCGTAATTGATTGCGATTGCAATTTAAGATATGTTTTGCGGGTTTTCTTTGATTAGAGCAATTTCATTTATACTTTGAATGATACCGAAAACGGTTCATTACATTTCAGTATTTCGTTATAAAATTTCTTATAAGATGAATTTTCTATTGCTTGCTCTATTATTTTTGAACAAGCAGTACAGGATGATTCTTCAAGTAAAATTAAATTGCAAAGTCTCCTTAATTTCCATCATGTAAAAAAAAATTACATTAAGAATAAAAATCGCGCACGCCTTAAATTAGGGTGAGCATGAGACTCTAAAATATTTTTTCAAGAGCCCTGATTTTTTAAACGCACTCATGTAATCTCGATAAATAAATCTTGTGCACCCCTATGCTAGAAATCACGTTTTAGAGCCAGATTTTCTACTTTATTTTCTGCATTCGTTGACTATTGACAAAATTCAATTCAAAGGTGCATAAAAGATTAGATTAAAAATTATTCAAAATCATTTCGATGTTTCAAAAATAATTCGCACCCCGAAGTGTCAATTACGGCCGAAATTTGCACGTATCAATTTTTTTGCCACATCCTGCAAAATTTCCGAAAAATTTGCATACATTTAATTAGTCTTTGAAATACATCAATGCATTTTGGCAAGTTTCACTTAAAGTGACATTTGCCCTATTAGCATCATGATTTATGCATTTCGTCTATTAAATTGATAATTATGGGATTAGGACGTGGATCCATATGCATAACATTTCTGTGCATGTAGAATTCCCACTTTGATTCCTATTTATCTCATTATGTCTGGGTATGTTTAATATAACGAACAATTTCAATATCAAATTATAGCAATGCAATTCCACTAATTTTGGTTTAAATGAAAACTTACTTATTTTTTATTTTGTTTCAGGATAACAGTGCCATGGCCCGGCATGGAGCGGCCTGGCCCGGCCTGCTATTTTTACTATTTGTTTGTTTTCCGCATACGATGGCAAAAAGTGCTGGTAAGTTTATTTTTGCATTTTAATAAAATACTTTTAACTTAGTAAAACTTAGAACGTATTATACTCGTGATGTCAAATTTAATGCCGATTTATACCTTCGGTAAATTCTATTTAGACATAATTGCAATTCCGTTTTGTACGTCAGATAAGGCTTGTACACATTTCAAATACATGCAGTTTACCTATTGGATAATATATTAACATGGTCCAATAGGTAAGCACAAATTCACTCAAACCCATTTTAATTACTTCCAATAGCAGACTTGTTTTGTCTCCCAGGACGCCCTGGGGCGCGCCATTTCGTGTACAACCAAATAGAAAAATTGTTTTTTTGTCAATGTATAACTGATTAAAATTATATAGTCTTTTTTTAGGTCTTGAACCTATTGAGTCCAAGTCACAGATCTCATAATTTAGATTTGTTCTTTCTAAAGATTTTGCTTTTATGTATTTTGGAATTTACTTAGGTCAAGTACGATTATAAGGGGGAGGGCAGGGTTCCCTGCAAATCAGCTTATTAAACGTTTTATTGCATCTATTATACTGTTCCATAATTTTGGTTAGTTTTTAAAATGAAATATTATATGAGAAACAAAGGAATACACTAACTTCCAGTTTTATATTGTTATACTAGAAGATCATACGGCCTTGGGTCGCCCAGACTTTATAGTCTGTGAAGGAGGTGGTTGTCCGGTTTTCGGAAGCAATAAAAAATTAATTTTCATTTTTTTTAAATAATTTCTGAGTAGAGGCAAGAGGGAGTGAGGAAGTTAATTCTACCGCAACGCAGAGAAGGCTGGTTACCCTTCTCTTTTAGATTTTTCGGGAATTCAGAATTCTGTACAGTAATTGTGTTGGCGATGGTATTCCCTGTGGCTCGGGGAAGTCTAAAGTGGGACACCCACGATATATAGAGATATTTAGACAGGGACCTGACTTTACAAACTTTTTTCACGGGAAAAGATTGAATCCTATGTAGCACTTCAGATAATAGTGTTTTCTTATTAGGGACTTGAATAGGTTCTTTTCTTGCAGCATACAAATACCAAGTCGAAAAACGATTCATCTTTTAAAGTTGCTGTTAAAGTTGTTATTGGAAGGAGCAATGTCCGGTGAATACGGCTGATAGGGTAGGACTTCCTATTTGAGCGTTTCCAAATAGATTTTGACCAGTTTTGCAACATGTGGCCGAACGTTGCTATGCTGTAAAATTACTTTGTCTTGTCTCTCCTTGTATTGCGGGCGTTTTTCTTTTAATCCCCGGTTCAAACGCTTCAATTGTAGTCGGTAGCGATCTCATGTTTGAGGAGTTCAACGTTTACTGCACCCAGCTGATCCCACCAAATACAGAGCATAAGCTTGGAACCATGGAACCATTGATATCCATGGAGCAGCTGTTCATATGTGAAAAACCACCGTTCGACGTCTCTCGGCTTCAATTCTTACGACACCCAATTTCCTTCCCTCTGAAATCCTAATGCGTTTAGGATTTAGTGATCCTGCAAGTTCATTCTGCGTTTAACATGGGTCTTCATCGAGTAATGCTTTCAATTCTTTTGGAATAAACAGTGAGCTATCTAAATTTTTTCAAGCATTTTTTAAAGAGGTTTTGCTTCAATAATTTTTATATTTAATACAATTTAAGATGAAAACTAAGATCCCAGCTTTCGAGTAGTATAATTTTTGAGTTCTTTAAAGCTTCGGGCATGTTTTTAACGAGTTTAGAGTCTGTCGAAACGGTTCGGAGCGCCCGAGCGAGGTGGAGCCGAGCGGAGGTTGGCGGAGAGTTAGTTTTGACAGGTGCAACCAGGGCAAATCTCGTATCGGGCTACTCAAAAATTCACCATTTTTGAATAATTCGAAAATACTTTATCTTTGTTAAGTAATTCTCACAGGCTTAATTTTGGTGAAATACCGGCTTTTCCACAAATTTTAAATTTGAGGCCGTAGATTACTGCCGGCCCCCAAAACTGCTTTGATATCGTTTTCCTCAAAAAGTGTTAGGTATTACGCGAACACCTAACACTGCTATACTTTTGATGAAAAGCGACATCAAATGAATTTTTAGTAACTCGACTTACTAGGTTCTTTAATTGTACGGCATATAATAATGTTTTTGAATTATAGTTTTTCAAGCTTTTACGCGTTAAATTCGCTGTCCTTGGTAGTCTTTGCTATCAACATATAAATAATAGCCTTAATTTGTGTATGTGTGTCCGTAACGCTCAGGAACGCCTCTCATTGGTACTCATGCAACGAATGTCACGCCAACGGTCGTGTAAATTTTAATGATAGTTGAGACGTGAATAAATCGGTTTATCATTACTCTGGTACGAACCACAGTAGTGGAAGTCCTTCTACAAATAAAATCAATATCAGTCGAAATCTCTTTGTACGTTTATCGGTTATCCGTTTAGTAGTAGGTATATCCACCGCTAGAAAGGAGTAAATGACCATCAATTTCATTACCTTGGTTTGACTATATTGTTATCGGCCGCCCTGACCTAATAAGTGATTGATCTGGTTGTTCGACTTTCGGCCTCACTGAGGTGAGCCAATAGAACATTATTTCCCAATGAGGTCGAATGCCGAACAATTGAGAACCCAGTGCGGCCTTAAGGCCGCACCACCAGGGAACTAGTTTTGGAAAGTTACAGTAATGAGCGCGGAAGGACGTCCTGTATTTCGCGAATAACTCGAAAACGGTGAAAGATATAAGAAATATTGAAGAGACAAAAATATTTCACTGTTTGTAAGTTATTAGCGAAAAATTGAAGTTTTACGTTTTGTACGATTGGGAATGGCTATGAAGGCAGGATTACTTTGTTTTGGGTTAGTTATAGGTTTTAAGATTGTGCTAAGCTAATTTTTTAATTTAAATTTTGGCGTATTCTTCTCGGGCGATTGTAATTTTCGTAAGAGAACATAAAAGAAATTTATTCGGTCTTGATAAAACTAACGAGAAAATAATTTTATGTAAATTCTATTAAAAGAAGAGAACACTTTCGAAATGTTCGGAATTTTTAATGAACCGAATGGCAGTTATGACGTCGCCTAACAAATGGAATTACGCTGTTTATTGCGATGAATTATATACGGCTAAACTACCTCGAGAAAATTTCAATAACGGATTCGTTGATTAAAACGAGGCTTCGTTAAAATATATCACTGTACTTTTCTAAGTAAAATTAGACGTTATTATTCAATAGCACGAACTGTCTTTGGTGCTAGATCTTGATGTTTTAATTCTGAAAAGCTCCGTTTGGTGAACACTCGTCTAGTACCAATAACAACCCCATGTAGTTAATATAAAACCGGAGTTGTAATTAAGTTGCACTACGTTTTCGGCGGAACGAATCGATGCATTCTTTTTTACCACTCAAATTAAACGAACAATATTTTTTCAGTTACGCTACAATAGCCCTCAATCAAATAAATTAAATTATGTGGTTTTTACTTTCGATTCATTCGTATGTATGCCCAAAGAATTTTCAATCATTTTTAATTTATTTTTCCAATTTAAATCATTAATGTTTAGCTTTTTAAATCAGCACCCGTCTGCAAATTTTTGGTAACTCTTAGAATTTGCCATCGAATGCCGCTTAGTTAAAACTTTTTGATTCAGTTATTTGAAACTTCAACTTGGTTTACATCAAAATTGCCTTCAATTCCAGAACAGACTCCGAGTACAAGATTCAGGCGTTGCTATAACATCCCTTAAGCCATTGTTACTTGAAATATTTATGAACCTAGTAGAAGTATAGTTTGGGTGTAGAAAATTTTAGTACTTACGCGAGCAATCTATGGATTTAGTTTAGATAAATTATTTATTTTTCGAAACAATGTTCTCAATTTTTATTTTTTTTTAAACTCGGAACTTCTTCCTCCAATAAATGTTTCATGAGTAATAAGTTTTACCCTCTAATGAAAACACTCGGATCAAAAATGAAAATTGTTTTCATAAATAACTAATCAAGCACACTCGAAATTATTTTATTCCTTGATTGCAAACCCAAAGAACAAAGAAGCAACCTCGCAGTTCCTTGAGTTTAAATAAAAAAATAAACAAATTTTTGTGAGTTTTCAAGTGGATTTCTATACCTACGTAACTTATTCGGATAATATTTTATAAATAATGCTTCGGCTGTGGATGACAGTGTGTAATGATCGGTTTGTTACTATAAATATCAAGTTGGTTTCTGTTGTTCGAGTTTTGAATGCTAATTCATTTGGTTTTGTAAAAATAGTTGGAATAATGAAATTTCGTAAATACAAGGTTTGTTTAGGAAACAAATTGCAAATTTCCGCTTTGACAATAAAAGGTTGCTAATTTAAAGTATTCCCAAAGTTTTCGCAAACTTTTCAAAAAAAGTTCTCACAAAAACTATGCTTTTAATCTTATATTTCGTAAACAACTTAATTCTTCCACGGTTCTAGAAACAATCCTTGCAAGTTTACACCTCAAGATCTGCTTTTGCTTGTGTCAACATTGGCGAAACATTGTGTACATGCAAAGTGAGTTAATTGGTGGAATAATCAGACAATGCAAGATTCTAGAAGCTCTAACACGATGATATTTCTTATGTTTGAACAGCAGTGTGTGATTTAGTGCTAATCCGTCTGGAGACTCCTCACACGATCATGAATGGCTGTCACCTATCCTCCCAAATTATTTACAGAGACAATCCGATAAATACATATTTTTTTATTCCGAAACAAAAAATTTCAACTTTTCAATCTTGATTTCTAACTGACGTCAGTTCCAGATGTAATAAACCTTTGGCCAAACCATTCTTTCAAGTTTAAGTTTACCTACCACAAGCAAACCGACCTTTAATTTATGTTTTACAACATTGCTCAATGTTTGATATTTTGCTTCCAGATATTTGAAACCTCCGACTGAATTTTGTCTTAAATTAACTTTTAAAACAACATGAAGATTCAAGTCTCATTGAAGTTATTTTACTACAAAACCTTTTGAGAAAACTTGCTTTATTACTAGAAGCCGGATTTATACACACTGAACATTCCGCAATATACACAAACATTTGTTTAAATTCGGTTTCTTTTTTTAATTTTCCAGATGAAATTTTGTTAAAACATTTTCTCAGTTTTTTAAACTGACACTATTAACGAAATATTTTCTAAATTCAGTTTTTTTGTCATCCATCTCCACCTTATTTGTAGATGTCCTTAAAAATTAATTAAAAATTTTGTTTATCTACCTCGATTCTACCGGGCTGAGGGATATCCCCCCCCCCCCAAGACCCCCTGGTCGCCAACAGTTTAAACTGCGTGCACTGTCAACATTTAATTTCTTTAATCCTTAACTGGGATAGGAGACGACCCCTGCAATTTGAACTACTTTATACCTTGAAAATAATAATACTTGTAACCAATTAAATTTACTGAAATTAACTGTAAAATCTATTAAAACAACTTTCAAAGAACACACATTTTTTTCAAGTAAAAATACCAAGTAGTTTTTTCGGAAGTAACATTTTAGTCGATGGGGTTTCAAACGTCCCAGTGTGCCAGGTAAGGGTTAAACCCCATTATGTTTTAATATTGTTCATGATTTTAGCTGGACAATTCATCTCTTCAGATTAGGATTCAAAAATTTCACTTATCTTTTACCTAATTGTTGAAACGGTTCGCTTTGTTCCTTTGTGTAGCGTTCCATGACTACTAATCGCAATTTTCAATTTCTATCAACCTAATATGTAGTAGATACAAATAATAGAATTTTACAAAACCACAGGTCTTCAAGATTCAAATAAATCTCATCATCTCATCAGAACCCTTTTGGGTTCTTCACAAGTTTGCCTTCGAGTTTAAAGTTTGATCTTTGCTTAAAAGGATTTACTGTTTTAAGTAGTTGGCTGTAGCTGCTAAGCTAAAAAAATGTTTCATCATATTTTTAATTGCAATATAGAGAAAGAAACTTTCATTCACAAAAAAAATATATATTCCTGGGTTTTATGATGAAAAGCAAGCATAAAACTATTTGTCTGCAATTTTCTGTATGTTTACGTATTAAGTATCGTGTGTTGCAGTTACAGTGCGTTATTAATTCGTGACGCGCATGGATTGATTAACGAGATTTTGTTGAAATACCTGTTCATTTCGAGGTCTCGATATTATGTTCACGTACATCTGCAGTTTACGAGTTAGTGTGCGCGGAGGATGCAAATATATGTATAGGTAATTAAATAAAAAATGATAAATATTATTTAAAAGCATTTGGTGATAATTTGAAAAACGAATGTGTAATTATGAAGTAAACAAAGCGTGCGGTTAAATCCGAGTTGTATTTATTTATAAAAAATGTTTATTGTTATTTGAAATAGTTTTTTGCTTGATTAGGTTACGGTCAATTAAATTGGTACGTTCATAAATCTTTGTTATCTGGAATTCTAATTACTTATTTGTTTCATTGATTATCGATTTGAATTGCTAATAGGAATGTGGTAAGCTTTATTTCATAAAATCAATTGAAATTTTAAATTATTTAAATGTTTTCGGTGGATATTTGAATGAAAGTTGGATTTTAAAATGATTTGGTGAGCAAAAACGAAATAATTTGAAGAAACAAATCGTTTTGGTTTCTGGCTATTTAGTTTGTAATTAGTGCAGTACTATTTCGAAAATACGTTGCAGTCAACCTCTTGTGTTGTAGAGCTGAATTTCAATAGGCTTTGGGACCTGAATTTGAATTAAATTTGATAACTATGGAAAGTTGTTTTTGCAATTAAGTTTTTTTATTAAGACATTTTCGTTGAATTTAACTTATTTGAATATTGTGCACGATTTAATGTATTTATACGCGGCGGTGGTTTTTTTATTTAAAGTTGGTACCTACTTTAGAAAAGTTAGCATAATTATTAGGCAGAGAAGTGTGAATAAGTTGGAGACGTGATTTGCGATGGAATAAAGCGGGAGATGTTGGTATATCTGGATTTTTTGTCAAAACTGGCAATAGCTGAGGTGGTATAGTGTGTCCTAATGTAACACGGAACCTGTGGCGGAACCCGAAGAAACCCTTGGCAAGTTGTCGCGGGAAAATCAATAGAGACCCGTGCGGAGGGCGATTGTAAGCTAGAGCTTGAGCTGCTAACGCTTTTACCTGTTCTCTGCAACGCAGTGCGGTTTTGTGCACTTGCATAACTCTTAGCGAAGAGAATAATAGAAGAAAGGCGCATTATACTACACCCTCACAATAAAAGCACGGCCATTTCTGTCGGATTAAATGCCGCCTTCAAACAATGTGGTCCGCTTATCATAATCTCAGAATATTTCACTCTCATTCATTTTATTTTCAAAAGTCGAGTAATTTTTTCTAACTTATTGTAAGAACTTCCTTTTGATATTCTCACATAATTTGCATGTTTGTTTGTATTTTGGACAAAAATTAAAACATTATTTTTTAATTTATTCCCAACCTGACTTTAAAAGTAACATAAAATTTCATACTCACGTTTACACCTGAACAAGTTTATTTTATTTCTTTAATTAAACATTTTCCGTAGCGTTTGTTTAATAAAATCTAATATGCTACAATTATTTATAATTTTAAAGTTTTTGTCATTTTTATTACAATTTTTTAATAAAATTATGAGAAGCGGTATATTACTGGATGAAAATTATTTAATTAAGATACCGACTACCGTGTTTGCTAACTCTTGTTGTTTGTTTGCTAATTCCGTTAATGACCTTCTGAATGCCCCCCTATATTTCGTGGTCTGCTTTAGCAAATATGGTTCTAGAAATTTACCGAAGGAAAAATCTGAGTAGGGAAATTAAGCTTCCTGATACTACCCCCAGTGTTTGTTCCGTAATCAATAATTTATCCTTAATGTGCTCGTGTTAACGCAGGAATGATAATTTATTACATAACTAACCTAAATTGCTTCTCAAAACTTTTCTACAAGTTTCATAACACTAAATGTTTTTCTCTACTTATTCGAATATTTACCGAAACTCCTCCGTTCCCCCGACATCACATTCTTCCTCGCTGCTTTTTTAAATTTTGTTACCAATTTACATGAATTTTAATTGGAAAATCATATTTGAGAAGGAACAGTCGGAAATGTGGAAATGTAGCGTCAGCTAGCCTCCGAGGCATACTCCGCTGTTTATGTTGGAATAGGTTTCCGTACAAATAAATTTACCCCAATTTGTTGCCGATTAATAGAAAAACTATTACTTTACCGCAAGTGCTTCCTTTTATTTATGTTTTTAACCCTCAAATATTCCAACTGCACCCAAATGATAATAATGGAATATCAAATTATCCGACGAGAAGCTTATTATGAATGTTTGCACAAAATTTCCCGTTATGGTGATCCTGTTTAGTTTGAATTTAAAAAATGATTATTTCCACTATATTATTTAATTTGTTTTTCATCCGACTGTGCCAATGAAAGTCGGTAAAATTAAATTCACCGTTTTCCGACAACATAACAAATTCAAACTTTTCGGTGTTTGGACGAATTCTTTTTTCCTCTTTAAAATTTTTACCGGATTGCTTGTTTACATACTTTTAAATTAATAATGTTTTAATTATTTGAAATTTTATTTAAAATCGTGTTTATAAAAATGAGATAATTTCTATTTATTATGCTTGTTTGAAATTGTTATTCAAAAAGTTTTCAAATTCTTTATATTCTTGAGAAGGAAAGCGGTTTTCTTTTTATTTTATTTGTTTTGTAAAAGTAATTGTGTAATCTATTAAGTTTCAGTTTTTCTGATCAACTTTGTTCTTGACAGTGTAGTTTTTATTTATAATTCTACAAGTTTCAAAAGATTAATTTAAAACTTTTTACATCATCAAAAATCGATATCGATAAAATTTGCTGCAACTTCATTTCTATCTTCAGCTTTTATCTGTAGACAAATACCAACTTTGAAAATAATTTACTCTTAATTTAGAGAGCTGTTTATGTTCGAGTGTTCGTAAACACATCGTTTATATTGATTTTATATCTTCTTGGGGAAGTAACGAATTGAGTTTGATCCAAGCAGTTGGAACGAGTTTAATTGAATTAGTGTCCTTGTGTTTACATCGTGTGAACTGAATGTTTGATTTAATTATAGTTTAAATATTGTGCTTACTGTACTGCATGAAATACGTGGAAACCACAATTTTTCAAAGACAAAACATAATTATAGAATCTTTTCCCTTTATTTTTCACCGCGTATGCATGCATGCATTTTCAAGAAGGTAATAACCACAGCAATTCACTTGACCGACGCTCTTACTTCAGCCCTCCGGTGGACAAGGACACTCTGTGGTTGTAATCTACTGCTGTGTGGGTAGATAACCGTTTTTCAAATACTTTTAAACGAAAACCAACTCGAAATGTATAATCAGAAAGCATCTCGGAAATCACTCTCGTCGTACCAAATGAAGAACTCGAATAATAAAACGAATTTTTAAAAGTAGCTTTTAAATTTTTCCACATTTCTGCTCAGAAAATGTTAATCTTGAAAACCTAACACTCCAGCTTGCTAACTTTGGCGCTGGATTTTTCATATTTATTAACCACAGCAAAGCGTAATGATCTATTATATGTATGTTATCCGCCGAGAAATTGCATCTTCAACTTGTTCACTAATTAATTGGTTCTTGTAAATCATCCCTGTTCTAAAAATGTGATTTTTAAGGAGTGAACTCTTACCATCTCAGGTGATGGAACGACTACAGTAAATGTTCTCTATAGAAAAATATTTTCAATACAATACATGAAAACTCACCAAATTTTTTTGATGCTGGCGAAAACGCAAGGCAACGTAAAAATTTGATCTTTTCATTAATCATAATGAAGATATTTTCTTTAGAAAACAAAACAAGCAGCAAGTTTTCATCCACCCATTGCCGTTCCGCGTTACCCAATTTCTTTATCAAGTATAAAGCACACAAGTAAAACTAAATGACAAGTAAATATTTCCTTCAAGATTTTTATCTTGAGACATGCAGTTATCTGAAGTAGTAACACATACATAAGGATCGTAATATTTTCCCCCATTTTTACTTCATAAATTGGAAGTTTTGTTATAACATTAATTTTCAACTTGAAACAAAGTAAATTCGGATTGCTGAAATTTATAAATTCCATTTCTAAAAATTGATGGAAATGGTTACTCGAATGTCAGCAATTGTGTTTCATAAGGAAAAGTACATTGTAGGCAATGAGAAGTGACATAAAGTTCTGAGGGATTACGGGAATCATACTCGATGTGTTGCAAAATCTTTCTAAAACTCATTTTACGAGCTAACCTAAAGGTAATCCAAATTTACTCACGCGTGCGTGAATGGATATCGATAGCTACAAACGTGAGAGAGCTTTCGTTCGTAGAACCGTAAAGTAGTAAAAACTGACTTCTTCAGTGGTGAATCGTTTATACAATTTTTTAAACACCTTAACCGTGTTACCTTCATCCTCTGCATTCTAATTCAATCAATCTAAAACAGTTTTTTTTACCAAAGGATTTTAAGTTGAAATGATTTTAAAATAATAATCCCACTTTAATTAGTTTAAAGAAAATATCACCCTACGCTGTCGTTAAAAACATTTTAAATACAAGTCTTTTTCAGTTTTATTCACAACCACTTTATGTTTTCCTTAATGAATATGGGGTGCATACACAACTGAATGGGTAGTTAATTAAAATTTTAATTATGTTAATCGTTTATATTCAAGTCATTTCAAGTATTTGACTACCTATAAAAACCGCAGTAGTGGCTCGGTGTCATCGCTTCTTTGGTCGCAGAGCGGGAATTCTATAACAATGCCCGGTTTCATAAAATTAAGAAGTCGTTAAATTTAACTAACCATTAGGAAACATCTATCATTACTAACAAGCCAATTGAAGTCGTCGGTTAATTTTAACGGACCGTTAAGTTAAGTATGCAACACGCAACACATGTGTGAATCGGTACAACTTGAGCCAATTGACAAAACGTCGAGGTCAACGAAGAAAGATTAGCAATGGTAAATTTTTAAACGAATACCAAACAAGAGACGCGTGGATTGCGTGATTGATAATAAATGATTGTGCGTTATCTATGGAATAATTCAAAGAAGTCATCATTCATTTCACCTGTTATATATCGATTGGTTGTTCTTGACATTTTCAACTAGATAAAAATGGCACGTGACCATGCGCCAAAGTAGGCAATGAAATTTCTAGGAACTTTACGTTTGGACGAGGCGGATGGAAGGTGGGTGGGTAGAATTTTCCCCCCAAAAAAAAAGAAAAAAATTCGAGGTTGATGTGGAATTAATAAATTCGGAATCTCGTAGAACTTTGGTATAGAAGAGAGTCCTTATCGTTTGTTAAAAGCTTTGATTGGGGGTGCTTTTTTGTGAACGGCTGCACTTAGGGAGAAGCTTAGTTGCTCGAGAGTATTTTTACAGGGTAGTATTTTAATTTATTTCAATATATCTGCTTTTTTGCCAATCCTCGGGGCTTTAGAGTTTTTTTAAATTTATCTGCATTTAATAAATCCATTTTATATGAAATACTACTTAAAATATTAACTGATAAAACAACCACATCGGGTTTAATTTTAATTGTGAAATTTAAAATCCACTAATTAAAAAATGAGTAAACATTTTAATTTAGTTCAAATTTTAAAACCTCGATTATTTATAATCAAATTGATGTTTCAAGATCATATTTTTAATCTGCTTTTAATTATCTGGCTGTAAGCAATTTTCAAAATTAGAATTCGCAGTAAAAAAGAACATGAAATATTTAATCATAAAAATGTGTAATTTGCGAAGGTGTGACAACTGTGAAAAGGTGAAAATATAAATTTTGTTCAACCCCAATATTTTCATTAGCAGGAGCAATTTAAAAATTTTAAATCTACTTTACTTCATTACTACAAATTTTTAAGTAAATAACTCGAAATGTTGATCGAATCAAATGAAATAAATTTAGTAACGAAAATGGTGAGATATACAATTAGCCAATACAAATTATAAAAGTTGTCTTCCATTTTTCGTTTTTTTTTTTATTTAAATTGGAAAATTGAGCCGTTAATTTTTTTGCGGGAAGTTTTTGAGTGGGTCGAAACTTTGAAGAAATGAAGAACTATTTGAACTACTATAAACAAGGAATTGGAAGTTAGTTACAAGTTTAGTTGTAACTCGTTGACGCTGATCGTAGAATGCTTCGGTTGAGTGAACCTGCTCTACATTATTGAGTCTAAATTCCCAGATGGTCAACTCAATTTCGTTTTTTCTTAAATTATATCGACAACTTTTCGAACTAAAC
Organism: Cantharis lateralis; assembly: GCA_963170105.1. Classification (NCBI taxonomy): domain Eukaryota; kingdom Metazoa; phylum Arthropoda; class Insecta; order Coleoptera; family Cantharidae; genus Cantharis; species Cantharis lateralis. The sequence continues at coordinate 21,576,853 of OY720630.1, read as the reverse complement.
GGAGGAACTTATAAGGACTATTTTGGGAATCGATTGGTACGTGTAAAATCTTACCAAATACATGTTTTGCTGTTATATAAAATTGTACCCTCAATACAAATTTAGAAGCTTGCCATATAGGGGACGTTTTCGTTGTTCCAAGAAAAAGTACAGCTCTCGGGAGTATCAATTCCAATAAAATCGCTGGGTTACCCAGCAGTGTTATATTTTGACAATATTTTACATTACAATTTTATCGATTTCAATTTTTGTGGAACAAATTTTATTTGCTTATCAAACAAATTTTCCAATAATACTTAATTGCTCCTCAAACATGATTAACCGAACAAAGAATTTTTAGGTTAAGTGATTAATTTAGGGAAAATTTTTTTTCGTGTTTCGCGCTCTCTTGAACCTGTTGATTTTCGGTTTTTTGTATTTGTAACGGCCATGGTCGCAATGGTTTTATAAAATTAATTTTGTTTAGTGCCACGCTATTTGCTCATTTGTTTGTCCAAGTTTGATTACCGTTGAAGATTTAGATTTGGCGAAGGCTTCTTCTGAAGTTGCAATAAAATAAAATTAGTGGAACGTAAACTTTTGATTTGGTTTACGAGCTGTCCAAAAATGAGTCGATTAAGGGACGCGGCCGGTGTAACGGATCCGTTTTAATTGCTGGTATCATCCGATACGGATTGTGTGCTTTTAATTATATGTATGGATTATATGACATTGAAGTTTACATAGTATTAATAGTAGGGGGTGGAAGTAGTGATTGAAAATAAACAGACAAGTTTAGATGTATCGGGTTAACTTCTAGAAGGGATAACTACCAGTAGCAGCCAGTATTTGGCCATTAGGGGATAGAATACGCCGCAGGGCCATGCGTCACTGACAGATGCAGCTTTATGTGCGTCTTTTTGCTACTTTCTAGTAGCGATTCAATTTATAAAATTCCCATTTCCTATTATACTTGCTGACACGCAATGACGAACGGTTGCACTATCTTTTTATATTACACCAAAAACAATAAATTAGTCTCACTCTTTGCTTTGGTAGATTAGCGAATTTTTTTTCTAATTAATTGCAAATAAGTTATAAGTAAAAACCGAAATGCTTTTGCTAGTTAATTCGGTTGTGGAAAAATGGAAAGTTAAATTTGATCAACAGCCGTTGTTGGTTGGTACAAATTATTAGAGCGGAAATAACTGCAAGTACCTGTAATATCAGACAAAGTTGAACTCTTGTTTTAATCATCCGAACAAAGTCGTTAAAAATTATTTAAAATTTTTAATTAAAATTAAATAGGTACCACAAGCACAACAGTGCCCGGCGCTGCTGTTTCTAGCACTCCGGCGGACGGGAATACTCTGTGGTCACAGTAATTTAAGTGCTGTTAATTTCAAGTGTTGAATTTTTAATAAATTTTATCGCATTTATAAGGCACATTTTTGAATAATGTTTTGGATAATAAATTTAAACGAAATTAACATCTTAATAAAACTAAATGAAAAGTATTTCTAAGTCCAAAAATTTAAAACCAAAGCGCGAAACGCTCGGCTCTCGTAAATTCATTTAATATTTATATCTGTTGTTTTCTCGAGATGCATTTACATAACATGCAATTTAAATTTTTGTAATTCGAATCTCTGCAAAATATATGAAGCTAACACAAGTAATATAGCATACCTGATAATATTTTTAAGTTCCTTTTTATTTTTCATGAGCTTCTTACTTTATATTTATATAATGCTATTTGTCACTCATTACGTGCGCAGACCTAACTGTTATTAAATTTTATGGAAATAAATGTCTTGACGAACAATGACAAATTGTGCAAGATATGTTTATCATTGAATTTTTAGAATATGTAGGTACGCCATTGTGTTTGTATGTAGGTAGTTTTTAAATCTTTTCTTCGATTCTTTCTTTTTTGTTCGCTCCGACTCGGAACCTACTGCTATTCGGTTGTTGATTACGCCCAAACAAATTTCCAGGTGAGCCTAATAAATAATACGGTTAATGATTAATTTAATTTGATATTCTTGTTAAAACAGTGAGAAATCTTACTAAAACATTTAATTAACACAAGAGATCGATGTTTATTTTTGTTTGGGAAATTCAATATCCTACTAATTAGTATATCTACTTTATAGTAGTAACAAATTCAGTCGTCACCTTAAATTTTACAATGTATCGAAGTAAGTAATAATAATTATCGTTGTTATAAACCGCTCGAGATTAAGAAAATTATGGAGATTTAATGAGCACTCGAAAACACCACATTTTGTCGGTTCACAGTTTCTTGTTTTCATTTTGCTTTTATCCTTGTTTCGTTCTTCATTTACTCACATTTTAGTACGTCTCTAGAGGTTTATTCTCTCAAACAAACCCAACTTTAGCCCGAAATGTGAGTATTATGTCGTTGTCTTTAAAAAATAGGCATTTATCATCCTAATTTTAAATTTGGAATATGGACCGATCATTATTATACCAGTCGGAGTAAAATAATCACTTACCGTTTTATTATTTTTATATTTTTTATCTATATTTAATGATCTTAAATGTTGCCTAAGGAGCTTACTATATTATTTAAAGCAGTTCACAAAATTGCTTCTGAATTAAGCAATGGCTATTAACCGCTTTATATACGAAAATCTAAAATTAATGTTTTGCTATAAATTCGGCTCTATTAATTATTTATATATTACACAACATAATTTTACTTCTAAACGCAATTTTTAAACTTAAAAATTGATTACTACATTAGGATTATGGTAAATGCACCCGGGACGGTATATCATACAATTTTAATATACTCACTAACTTAAGTTATTTATGTGTTGCAAATAAATTTTTCGCTTGTTCAAATAAATCTTTTTCTCAGTGCACATAGCTACCCCGTTTTTACAATGTATACATTAGAACCTAGCTAAGAGCTTCATCTATCTCTTAATTTACGGCGTGCGGAATTTTCTAACTTAATAATTATTCTTACGTTATTAATTTGACAATGCGAATTAAGAAAAAGCTGCGGTGCGAAAAGCTTTTCAAGAGCTTTCAAAAATAAATTTGATTTTTTTTTTTCGTTTAAAATTTTTTTTTTAAATTCCCGAGGGTCATGTAATTAATAAAATTAAAAACATTAGTGTTAATAAAATTGTCCACGTGCTGGTACTTTTTTTCGTAATCACGCACGCACGACAGACGTATCATTACGTATAAGTTTTATTTGATAAGATACTAAAAAATGTTATACAAATACAATGGCAATTTAAAAATCGCAATTTTCTGAAGTCATTTGGAGCTTCAGGCGATTGAAACACGAAAAACTTATAACTGCTATCATAGGGGACGTGAAAATGGGGATAGCCGTGTGGCTCGCACTTGAAGGAAAATTAAACGTAGAACGATCAAATTTTTGTAAGTACTCGTTTAAAACATTTTATAACTTTATAAAGATAATTTTATGATCACATTATTTTATTATTATGTTTACCTTTATGTTACGGTTTTTTTATAATGCAATTATTATAAAAGTAACGGACAGCTTGAGGACCACTAAAGATGGATCGAAACTTTTATTTACATCGTTTGCATATTTAACTTGCCATCAATATTTTTTTAGATATTTTAAATCTAAAGTTAAACGACATTAGTCGCGTACTGGGGTATTCCATACCTCCCAGACCCCCCGATACGTACTGCCATGACATATTGTCATGTTTCAAACCATAAAATTTGGTTTTGTCGTCAAAAATTGATTTTTTTCTTCTGGCAAGGCAGAAGACGGTCTTTTTAGTTGTGACGAGTGATTGAATTTTCCCAGATTGTTTAAATTCTGGGAAAAAGGGAAATTTTTCCTCTACAATAGTTTTTCTAGAAATCTGCCCAAAAATCGACAAAACCAGATTTTATGGTTTGAAACATGACAATACATTTGTTTTGAAACGGTGCGAAGTTCCCATTTAATAAAGTCAATGATAGAACAGGCACCCAAACTCGAAACTAGCCCACTTTAATAGCAAAATGTGTCTTCAAAGTGCAGCATCGAAGTGCTGTGTTTGAATCGAATCGTGAGCTTACCACGGCTTGGCCGAATACTCCGGCTCTCAAGGGTGAACCTGGAACGGCTATCGTTGTAAATCCGATATTGGGCGATCCCCTTGGATCATTTCTCTAGTCAATTGTCTCTCCACCTGGGTATTTTGCCAAGCAAACGTTCTTAAGGGGTTGCTTATGCCGCGAATCCTCTTTGGCGTATCGAATAGGAGCCTTGGCCCTAACGTAAACGCCGGACTTGGGATTCGCGGCTAGCGGTGGGAACTAGCACCGAGCATTTTCAGAATTTCGTTTTCACGAGCTAGGGCAGCCGAACTTTGAACTCTCTTTGAAAAAGAAAAGATGTCTTTGTGAAATCTGATTGTGACCATGGAAAAACCGTGGCAAAGCCGACTTGGCGTGGGTTAGGGAAAATTGGACGTCTTCGGGCATTCTTAGTCTAGGCGACACCATTCCGGGCAGCTCTGGTCCAACCTGCACCGGAGGTTATCGCACCTCCTGGAGTTTCTTGATTTGATTAGTAGTCGCGAGACCCCAGGCTGGCGATGCGTATGTAGAATGGGCCTGACCGTGCTCAAAACCATCGTCAGGCCGTTTTTGGCACTTAGTTTTTTGACGCTGTTTTTGACACAATAAGCAAGTGTTTCTTCCATGAAAAATCGAAACTGGAATGCCGATTATTTTCTAAATTAATCGATATTTCAAGATAATCCTGGGTTTAAGTATTATTTTAAAGTAATCTATCAAATTCTACTACATTTTTTTCTTATGTTTATAAATCTGTGGGCCTGGTTAACGTGCCAGTCCCGCGTTAGCTTTTAAGCTGAACTGTTTACACTTTCTGTCAAACTTAATTCTCTTTAACTGACACTTTATTAACATAAATTAACGAGTAATTAAATACGTAAAGCACGTTTTTAATAATACATGTTTTAGTTTAATATTTATGAAAAATTAAATCTCATATAAAGCTTAAAATTAAATCCCCGTAATACAGCAATTCAAAATTCATCTGTCTCATTGGACATGTATTGAAAACATAAATTTTCAATAGGAACATTTATTATTAATGGAATAAGATAAAATAAAATAAAATGTAGTGTCATATTTCACCCGATGGAAAGCCATACGTTAAAAATTGAAAACACTAGATCCAGCTATTGCTTTGAACGGTACGCAAAATATTTGTAACAGGTCGATAATAAAAGTAACGACCTTAAATTTTGTAAACCTTATTACATTTTAAGAGTTTAGACTTTATAGAATAGGACTTATAGGCATCCAAGAACTCAGCTAAGACAAACTCCGCGACAAAAATAACAATGAAAATGATCGCCGGCTTTACGTACTCTCCGAAGCACGGAAACGGTCATAAGTAAGTTTATACTTTGCTACGTCTTACGATATTAAACTATCAAACTACCGTCGATGGGAGTTGGTGTGTTATCTTGTTACCCTGTTTTCTGATTTTGCATCAGAAACTTTCAGAAGCACTGGAAATCGATGAATTAAAATATTCGCCTACCCTTTTGAAAGGCAATCTGACCTGAATAATTCACCCTTGTTAAACATCTTTAACTAATAAAAAGTAACGTTCCCCTAAATGATAGAAAATTACCCCTCCTCATCAGGAGCACAATGAAAAAATGTATTGCCTGACGATGTCGTATTATGACGAAAGCAAGAACGTTTTTATTAATTTTAAAATAGTTAAATTTTTATTTATAATTTAATAATTGTAACAAAATCGTATATTTATTGAGATTTGTTTAAATATTCTCGTAACTTTCGATTTTATTATCATAGTTGTTTCTCTTCACATTTCGGAGTTTAACTTGCCGCTTGATATTGGTTTGTATGAGAATCACGTTCATTCCCCTTGGATGCACCACTAATGGATGGATGGTTGTATGTCTGTTTCATTCGGCTTTGATTTGATTGGTTCATTTAAACGGCTAAAATTTAAAATTACACCTTTACGTTTAAATGTGTAGATATCCGGATTATTTTCTCTCTGTTTTTCCATTCATTCTTCTATCTAAAAGACATTCAACTTAATCCGAAATAATTAAGTTCATTCTGTCTTATTTCTAGGATTTTTCCTCAGTTTGCTGACACCATTAAAACTGCAGTAGGTTTTTTCTAATCAATAGTAATTTAAAAAAAAGTCTTAATTCTCCATTCGAGAAATGTACTTTTTGTATTTCTCCTTAGCAGTGAAATATAGAAATTTAAAAATTCAACTAGCGTACGCAATTAATAAATTGTAAATTTATTGTCATAATTACGGTTTTAATTTCTAAAATGAAATTAAAAAACGTTATTTAAGAATTTCCTTATTCAGGAAACTGCTCTAACAGGAGCAGTTTGCAGTATCCTTTGTTACACTAATGGGGCATAATTATTTATCATCGACTATTTATTTTTATGTTTGTATTTTATTATTTCAATATCGGAACCTGTTTACTTACTCGTCTGCAGAGGGCCATCGGATTTTAATTAACGCCAAATATTTAAATAGTTCAGTGGAGAGTTGAGTATGATATCCATTCAATTTCAAAATTACCTATTTTACAGTTACTGGATACATCCGGTGTACTGTTTAGCTGTATTTTAGTTATTTGAAAAATATGAATTTTTTAGTTATTCCTTGGCAATGTCAGGACTTCTCTAAACCGGTTCTTTTAACTGCATACCATGCCATGCAAACTCTTACTCTTACCTCCGAGTTTTACGAGCCACGTGATGATACCCATCTCGATCAGATATTTGCAACAAAAGTTTTTCGAGTTATTGATCAAAATCCACTCGAGTCCGGTTATTCCATCCATTTTGCAGAAAATCCATGCACATTTCATCTTTATCCTTCCGATTTAGTAAAACGAGTAATTAACTGGACAATACGGTATTTTATCGGGAAATTCAAGTGAAGTCGTCGGATAAGCCCTTTATCGAATGTGACAAAGTTGTATCGTGTCGAACTCATTTGTTAGGAAAAAATGATTTACAATTGACTGACTCCCCTTGTAATTAGTTTTGCTGAATGATTTTAATACATTAGAATTATGTTATTCATACGTTTATATCGTTTTAGGGCACGTGTTTGTTACATAATCCGGTTTGTTACCTCATTTGTACAATTTCACTTCCCACCCTTCTGGTTGAAATTCAATACACAGTTGATTTTTCTTAGCTCCATAAATGTACTGGATTATATTGATCTTCCTTTTATTACAATTTGAACTTTTAAACATTGCATTTGTATGATTGAACCTCTGAGGTCTTTCCAAATCGCAGATACAGTAATTGTGTTGAACCCTTTCGGTCACGGCGCCGGCGGTCATTTGAATTGTATATGATCTGAAAAAATGAGATTATTCTAAAAATCTTTAAAAAAATAAAATTATATATTATGAATTTTTATTTTGAACTTTTCTCTTAAAAATCAAAAAGTCGTGACCGAAAGGGTTAAAACAAAAATTATTATCTTGCTAGATAGCCGTCTACTTTACACCATGAACTGGACGAGTAACTTTTTAAATTATCAACCAATTCAAAAGAATTTAATAAGAATAAGTTTGTGGTTTTTCACTTAATGAACGGTGTTGTACAGCAACCAGTTAACCGATAAATTGAAATAATAAAGTCGAATCAAATACCTAGGAATCATGAAATTGAACTTAATTGGAGCTTAATACTTTTTTGCATGTTATTCTAGATCGAATCGAAGCAATGTCGTCAACCGATTACACTGTTTAACACTTTTCTCCAAGAATAACTCCGACTGCTTCCTATAGGGTTTTCTTTTTTCCAATCTAGTTTCAAAACTACTCCAGCACAGCATTCACCTGTAAAAGTAACGGAATTTGATAGAACTTGCCATATGGGCGGAAGTGCTGGTTGCAAAGAGGGGAAGTACTCAAAAATTGAAATTGCAAAATAAAAATTTGAGCTTAACTCTGCTAACTAGCGGTTAATGCTGTAAGTTGCAGTTTGGCTTAGCATGATTCTTTTAAGTAATTTTGTTTTATTTATATTATTCTATCTTAATCATCGATTCTGTAAACACGAATTTGTTATAAGGATAAATCAGTTCATGATTACTTATTACAACTACAATATTCCACCTATCAGGTCTTTTATAATCTGTAATAAAGGTTTATGTCATATTTATGTTTGCTTTGTTTAGTTGTAGAATTTTTTGTTCTCGTATTCTGAAAGGAAATTGTAATCAAGATATCACTTATTGTTACTTGTAACTGACATTTTAGAATCGATAGCTGTGGCGTGGCGTGGCTGATGGGTATTGAAGCAATAAAATTAATAGTTAAGAGATTTATTATTAGTTCGTTTTACTGTCATACTTGTCAAAAATCTGAATTATATTATCGATTTAAAAATTATATTTAAGTGCGTAAAAATGTGGCGCCTATGCTCAGTAGGTGTACACCAATGCTTCTGGAGCTAAATTCGCTTCTTTCTCCCATATGTATTTCACATCCAAAAATTATTTCTCGGTTAAGTCGTTTAAAAAAAAAAACGTTAAAGTAACGTTAACGTAACGCTTTGGTCGAAGGGAATGCGACACCTGGTTGTATAAAGACAAGAATTTCTTGATTAATTAATGTAAACATTTTGAAAAATAACAAGTCAAATTAACATGTTTGAATCATGTAAAAAAGCTTTGAACACAAAATGATTTTTATACGAATTTATCAAATTTTTTTGACACTGCATGATTTAACAACTAGTGGAGTATATTTAACCGATAAAAGCGATTATTTTTGTATAACATTTTTTTTGTGGGTATCAAATTTCTGAAAAACCGGTTCGTTAATTATTGGTATAACTTATTTTATCCATATTCTACATTTTCATAAATTTACGTTTTTTGTTTTAACGTTCAATTTGAATGCAATATTGTTAATACATTACGTGACATTCCAAGATATTTCTCTTAAAGTGTTTCGTGAATTCGTGAATCTTATGAGGCCAAAATATAATTTATCAGCATATATATTTTATTGAAGCCTTGTAAATTATTCTCGGTTATATTTTAAGTTTACATTCACTGAAAACATAGGCAAGCAATAATGGTAACAACGTGTTTAACTCTTCCGTCATTTGAATGGGTTAGGTCTTAAGGTGTTAGCTTTTGTCTATTGTAAACCAATGTTTATATGCGGTTATCGCCTGCAAAGTGTTAGGTATTCTTCATCACCGCGACGTTAAATTAGTAACCGGCATTGTGCTTTATGATTACGTAGGAGTGTCGTAAAGCTGTGGCGAATCTTGACCTCTGGTCACATGTTTTAAGCTGTTTTGTGTACCGATACGCCACGATAGTCTAACAATTTGTTTATATTGAGAAAACACCTGAATATACACACAACCACATTGTTTACAACTTTTCACTAACTTTTACGACGGAGAAATTGTTTTAAAATATGTTTTCCGTAACGTTAATTATTTTCAATTAATTCTTTCACATCCGTACCATTTTAATTGATCTAGACACCCAAGTAGTCCAGACCTTATGCTAAATCGGGAAATATCTCAAGCTGCATAGTTTCTAAAGTACTCCAAAACTGTGCGCAATGCAGCAAACTACCAAGTAACCACAAGTTGACGAATTTTGGCAAATCCAAAATTAAACTACGTTTATTAAAAGCAAGGAAATCTCTCCAAGCAGCTTTATTGGTCAATGGTATTGCAATATCATTCATCATACGATGAATAAAAAATAATGGTTAAATACTGGAAATTATTAAGTTTTTCTTTACAAGCTGTGGACTCAACTTGAGAGACAACCTTCGCTATACTCCGGTTGAACAAATTTAATTAAATGAAAATATTAGTTAGTTAACTTCTCAATTTTCTAAAATATTGATTGGAATTTTATTAGCGGGAAATGAGATATCTTCTCAAAAAATGAAATCAAATTTTGGCGCAACGGAATGGGAAACACTTGGCATATTGTTTTAAAGCAAAATGACGCGATTAAATCTATTTATTGATTTCTTCCAATTAATGCGTAATTGACCCTTCCAAACGACATACCGACTGAGACTGGAAGAAAATTGAATAAAATAATTAAAAAAGAATTATAAAAACAATCACCGCTGTAAAAAAACATAACAATGATTTTATTATTAACATTTAAAATGTACCTTGACCTTTTTTTATTTGAATTTATACTAACAGCTTCCTTGTTAGCCATCACATTCCGTTTCTAAAAGATCTTCCTGATAAATAAAATATTTGATTAGACATAGTTCAAGTTGATTTAAAATTATAAATAATTGGACATTTTTTCACTAAGCTTCCACCTCAGTTGAAACAACTGTGATACATCGATTAGACTCGCTTTAAACATTAAAAAGCCAAAGAAGCAAACTAGTTTTTGGTACCTATGTTAAACTAATTTTAATGAGCTAAAAAAAATACTTTCATTGTCGTCAAGCAATTAATCTTCAGTTCTTTCTCAAATATTATCCATCGGGTGTTCTATAACCCCAACTTTTAGGATAGGATATAAAAACACCTGGTATATGCGGTCATTAAATTGGTAATTTTTCCTATCCTTATTGTTTTTACAGTGTTTTCAACAATTGAAATAATAAATGATCAAAAAGTGTATTCGTTATTATATTGTCACCGACGATACACATTTAAGCCCAATTTTTAAGGCTATTGTTCAACTGCAAGTGATTGAAAAATCGATTATAAAATTCTGTGGCAAACATTCGAAGCAAATTTAATGAAGGTTTTTAAAAATAGACACTTTAAAATATTGAAATGTTGGTATACAAAGCGACTGTTTTACCCGAGAAGCAAGTCGCAGTTTGTACCCTGTACGCAGATGATACAGCTATTTATACTCAATCACCAAGACCAAGAACGTTGAGCCAAAAATTTAATGAAATAAAAAAAAACAAAAGTTTATTGATCTAACACACATTTATATTTGGATGAAAACACGATTTCATTCCCACGCGCCCTGGAACCCTCCCGGAAACATGCTGCCATGTACATTTTTCAGAACAAATAATTTCGTTAATGAAAATTTGACAAAATTGTATGGTAATGCGTTAGGGTAGGCAGGTCTAAATAGCTTTGGGCAAGAATAAAATAAATTGCTTCCAGAAGTAACCCCCCGAAAAAACAAAACAATACATAAATGCTAACAACTAAAACGAAAATTATTCAGTACAAAACAATAATTTTGAATTTTTATAAGCCATCGTCAATAGGTTAGAATGTTCAAACTGGGGATAAGCTTAATAAAGAATTCCAAATAAAACGCAAATAATAACTGCAGGATCAATCGCAAATATTTATCTTGTATTCATTGTAAAATCAATAATAATTTATTAATACATATTTTGAATAATTTTTGCGGTTTGTACGTCGATGGGTATTTGCTTCGAAAACACCACTCTTCCAATTTGGGAGGTTGAGTAGCAAATTTAAATGGCCACAAGATATTTATGCATTCGTTCTGAACGCGTACAAACCTTCAATCTTCGAAACCGGGGGGTTCCCGTACCAGCCACCACTGCTTTCAGATATCTGATGTGCATTCAACTATTTTGACGTGAATATGTCTATTGAACGTAGTCTTCATTTTTAAACCTACAATCGAAGAACCTAGTAAGTCGAATTACAAATTTCGACGTTTGACGAAAAAGAACAAAATGTAGGTTATTTGTTAATTTTCAATGACAAAACTTGCAGTATTTTTAAAGATAATGGGATATCAACAATAAACAAATCAAAGATAACAAAAATGTAATATACCAACCAATTCAATTTTTAGTGATTCGACTTACTAGATTCTTCGATTGTACGTTAACCTTTTCAAAATGAAGTACACTAATAAGTGCTATTTTATCCTTATTTCTAATCTTCCGTTACATATAATGTAAAATTGACAAAAAATGTTATAATTAAACAAAAACAAAAAGTATGAAATTTTTTTTTTTTAATTACAAGTTAAAAATATTAAATATAAATTCATGTTTTCCACTAAATTAACCCCTCAGAATCTTCAAAATTGAATTATCCTTCGCAAGAAGTATTTTTCGATCCGCCTTTAATTTAATTGCGTTAAAGGAATATCAGAGAAAAGCTTTCAAATGAAAAATTCTTTAGATTGATTTTTATTAACTTAAAAAGCTCCATTTGAAAATCAATTTCTTGGATCTAACATTAAATGTGCATTGTGTATATTCCCAAATCGTTAACATAACTTAGTGGGAAGGGGAATCCCAATCACATTCACTTTTTGTACGGTCCATAGGGGCTCGTTTATTTTTTCCTATATGTTTTTGACTGGTGAGCTTTTTCAATTCTATCTAATTTTGTTTTAGTATCTTAATTATTCTTCAACTGTTTCTTTTGATTATATGCAAATTGGGCCACATACTGCGATGATTTCTGTACCTTGGAGGTTATTTGGCATTGCTTTAATTACGAATGTTTCTAAATAAAGTTCCACTATTTTGTTTAATTGAATAGGTACAATTAGATTAATTTGTTTACATACTTGAAATAATTTCTAACAGATGGGAATTAATTTTTAGGTTACCGAAAGAGGGATCATTAAGAACGTGTCTTATGCTTTTGTTCATTGTTAGAAATAATCATCAATCAAAAATATGTCAAATTTTTTTTAAATAAATTATCTTTTTTAATAGTTTTTGTTTTTAAAGTATAATTAGTGTAAATAACTTGTGTATTCATTAATTTTATGTTGTGCAATTATAGACAATCATAAAACATAACCGTATGTTTTTAAAATTCTTTTAGTGTTTTTTTGTTTGTTAAGATTATCAATAACGGTTTGATTGGGTTTTCGGTTTATGGTAAATTATTATGCAGTTACAATCTGCTTGTGTAGGATTTTACCAACATCTATTATAATAAATATATCTTCTTTTCTTCCATAAAGGTTTTTTTTTAAATAAAACCATAGATTCCTTTTAATCGGAACTTCAGAATGTTATCTATCTAATGCACTTTGTGTGTGCATACTTTAACGTCTTTTATTTACAATCACGACTAGCAAACAAGATAAAATACACGAGTCTTCTTAAGAACCGACTCTATATTAACTTATACCTTTCTCAAGATTGTTGACGTTTATATAAAATCATATTTACAATATTCGAGATTTTTTCGATTTCATCGTAAATATTTTATTTTATAGTCATTTCCTAATGAGACTCTTATTTGCAATGAATAATAAAAAGAAATAGGAAACCCAATTGCTAAATTCCAATAATGAAATCTGTAAATGAAAAATTGTATTACATAAAATTTTAATGCAACTACAGAACGAATTCCAGGTTGAAGTTATTCCATTTTTTAAATGAAACCAATGTAAGCGAACACAATAGAATTTTATTAAAAATTGTGATGTATATGAACTTCAGATTTATTACCCCGAAAATGGCCACCAGAAATTAGCTACATTTTTCACTTTCTTGCTTTTACTGTGTATATAGAGATGAAAACCGGCGTGGAAGTTAAAAATTAGTTGTTTTGACGTGTCTGCTTTTTTACGCTTTTTAATTTTCAATACATCAGATTTTTACAATATTAAATGCACACATTCGGAAAATACATCTAGGATGTTTGGATAATTGAACCAAAACATTATGTAACTTACATCAAAATCATTCACTTGTGATGATCGTAATTACACAATCGACCTAAATTTGTCTGTTTGACGTTTTTATTTTGGTCATTCACCTTAACAGCCTCGTCTGCCATAATTTCGATTTCTTTCCGAAATGAAAAACAAGTTTTGGAAAAAAGAAGTTCGGGGAATCCCAGGAGAAGGAAATAGTTATTAAGTTAAAAATCGGGCATGTGTGTTTGGTTTGAAAATATTTATGGATTATGAAAGAAAAATATTGAGTGGAAAGTTGATTTTGTCTTAAGGGCACTCGACATGCAGATTAAATCCATTTAAACAGTTTTAGTGATAAGTGGGATACAAAGCATGTAACTACAAGAAGCAGATACTATTAGTGAATTCGCGCGTTCAGTGAAACTTGTGTGAAATTTTCAAAGTACATATTATAATTTTGCTATTTCAACTAATATCGTAGTAGTGGAGTGGGTAATTTGGAAGAATTGGCGAGAGCAGTAAATACCGCTTGATTGACAACTGCTAATTTACATTATTTATTATACTAACACGGCTATCTGGAATTGGTCGACGAAGGAAATTACAAACTGTGCAAGCGGAAATCGCAGTAGTTTATTGAATTTTACTAAATGGGATTAATGCCGTGTTTTCCTAATCTGTCTGAGAGTAGATATCGACCGTTAGCACATAATAACATCGATGCACCCTCTTACGTGATACTTACGGGATCTTCAATAATTAATAAAATGTCATCGAGATATGGGTTGCTGTGATAAAAATTGAGGTGATAAATAACAAGGGTGAGTGAGGTATGCGGTGATTGGACCCGCTTTCCAGGCTCTGGGGACGGGAAATGGATAAATGAGTTAGTCATAGAACGACAAGAAAGACTATGAGCACAGCAACGATCTCGCTATGTTCATAAAACATTAGACACAAAAGCTCATATTTATGCACCCCATGACACGCTCTCACATCTACTATATGCTCGAGACCAAATGGAGCACATACGATAATCCATATAATAGGTGCGTTTGGTTCTGCAAACAGTCCAACTCTCATTATCTTTTATCCTTTTTGTTCCTACCGATTATTGAATATTTGGACCATTAAATTTCCCATTTGCGTTTGTAATAATTCAGTTGCAAATGGATAATTCGCAAAATAAATCATCACTATACAAGAAATGTTTTTCGCGCAGTTATTTGATCAATTTAATCGATTAATCAATTTTGGAGCTAATATTTCTTCCAGTATAATGAAAGTGTACTAAAAATGTTTGTATTGTTGAAATATTTATTTGATTTGGTCTTTCTTCCGCAAATTCATATCAATAAATCTTGATATTATCACAATCACTGAGTAGTAAACAATATTATCTTTTGAAGAAATGTAAAAACTTTTTATATATACTTTCCTTTATCGCCATAGTATAGACTTCTTAAAACCAATTGTTAGAACTAATCAATTTTGATTGCTTATTTATAGTTTTTGTCTCTTTCATTTTATTTTATTTTGCGAGATTGCTGTCTGTCTACATGTAAAATTATTACTTTCAGACTAAAACTAACTTGAAAGAAATTAACGATAAATTTGTTCTGTCAGATAGCTATCACTTTTAACGAGTATTTCTAAAATTACGGGACACTGCGAATTTTTGATGATGACACGAACAGGCGTAATGATCAACTTCAATATGACACTTTTTATTCTTCTACTATTATTTATCCTAATGATTTTCTACTAATCCACAACTACATTTATTTACAGTTGCCCATTTCATACAAAAACAAGGGTCCGCGGAAAAACGATCTAAGTCCATTTTTAAATAAAATTAGTTTTACACCGCAAATGCTTCCCCTCCAACTTCAGTTTTCAACGATTAAAAGCCTCTTAAATTCGCGAAATTTTATTCCCTTAATTTTTGTTTCTATACATTTTTCTATTTCGTCGCTCCGTTTCCGAGATACAGTGACTTAAAGTAGTCATAACAGTTTTTTTAGTTCAGTTTTTTAGGGTTCTTTTCAAATCACTATATCTCGGAAACGGTGCGACAAAATAGAAAAATGTATATAAACAAAATTGAAGGAAAAGAAATTTTCAAGAAAAAATGTCTGATAGGTATTACTGTAGAAGCGATTTTTCTATGAGAAAAAATGTACAATTAAGTTGCCTATCCGCTCATTTTTGAGGCACGATTCTGGAAAAACGATCTAAGTCCACTTGATAAAACTATTGCATAAAACTTCATCAGTTGTGTTATTTTCTCATTAGTGCATGAGTATTTATGATAGCAGTGACAATGAACCCTTGCCTACATTGATTAATAAAAACATAAAACGAAAAACTCGGAAAAAAAGTTTGTTTATCTGGAATTTTTTTGTGTTTTACGAGTTAAATACACATACTTTGATGTTAAAATGAGTTTTACAGTATTATATAGAAAATAAACCAACACCGAGGCTTCAAACTTTCAAATTGTTATACCTCGGTTTGTACAATTTGTGACTTAGGTCGTTCTTCTCCGGACCTTCATTTTTGGCTGTTTTCCACGATTTTAGCTTAGGGGTTTTATTTCGGGACACAGCGTAATCTATTAATCAAATTAATGAAAAAGTTCACATAATCATATATCCAAAAACGCGTCGATCAAGTCCTCTGCAAATGTCAAAACGGAATTGATGTATTGATTCGGCGTTTGCAGAAAATGTAATATTGATTGATTTTTATTAATTAATAAAACCGTCTAGTTTAATGGAACGGTTATTTTTCAGGAAATAAACTAAGAAAATTTTATTAACAAAATTAATAGTTTTACGTCAGGGATAACCCTAATTTTATTGTTAATGGTGGCAAATCGGTAACCTAGGGAGATCTACGAAGATGATCGTAAGAAAGTTAGACTCCCCCCGGACACCAACCGGATACCTTAGTGTCGGCACTTAATCGGCTAACTTACTAGAATAATAATAATAATTTATAATAATTATTAACCTTGATTGCTCTTACAAAACTAAAAAAAGATTCTACAATTTCCGCGCAGAAACGAGTTTAGCTTGTTTGCGCACTGCGCACTTCGTTCTGCGCAGAAAATGAAAAATCCTTCTTCACCAAATTGCGTAATGTAATGTAGCTTTAACAGTTCCTACGGTTTCAACTTGAGCTCTTTGGATGGCATTTCATACGACTATTCTGCTCGTTTTCGTCTGATTACTTATTAAAGATTCAGTTAGCAGTGGGATATTCTTTTTTTGCTGTAGAATGTACTTTTTCATGCAACACCAGCAGGGTTTACTTGTAGTTTTGTAAGTGCGGTAATTACAAAACAAGCCTTACGGGAGTTCGTGTATGAGATTAGTATACCGGAAAATCCTTGACGGGAATTCAAGTGGCGGCTTTATCTAAATCCTCACCACTGCGGAAATTCATGTGCATCGCGTATTTAGCTCCTGCTCGATAATTTCGTTTTTAATTTTATTTTAGCCGATGCAGCCTTTATAACTCCCATTTAGAGATCCATCTAAGTGTGCTAACCGCGATCTGCATTGCTCGACTTCCATGACCGGGTGTGCTTGTATGTTTCCATCGGTCACTCAGTACAAACCAGGGTGTGTTTTTGGCTTTCAATGAAGCCAATGAACCGCTTCATTTTATGAAGGGTTCTTATAGCGGATTACCTCAATGCTTACCTTTAGAATCAAGTTCTTGTTCGGCTCGGACTCGCACCAAGAATTTCGGCTTAGTCTCTCGATGGTTTGTCTTTTCACCATCAGACTTGAGAATGCTCTGCCGCTGCATAATGAGGTATTAATAGGGCACTGTATCCGCTCAGCAAAAGTTTGCTATTTGCATCAGTGACACAAATTTCACTACATAAGTGAAATATCAATATTGGTGACTCCGACCATTTTAAGACCATTTTAACCATTTTAAGAAAGAAAAAACATTTAATAGAAGATTTCTTTAACCCTTCAGCGGACGGGTGAAGTCTACCAGTCCACTCAAAAACTTACAATAAAACTAATCGGAAAAAAATCAGAAAAATTAATTAAAGTATATCTTCAAAACAAACAAATTTTAAAATATAAAAGGAACAACTTGTTCAAGTCTTTTTATTATATTCCCGATAGACCCCATCCGTCTAATCGTGTACCTTTTGTTAGATCGCCCGTCCACTGGATGGTTAATTGGCCGTAGATCAGAATTAAAAATAAAACCACGTTGGCTTGGTATGAGACTGCTGAAGGCCAAAATTGTCCAACCTACACGGGCAAATGAAGACGTAATTAATTTTTGGTTCAAATTAGTATAAGGTAGTTTAGACTAGTTGAAATAATAGGTAATTCCGAAATAGATATTTGACAAGTATTAAGCAGATATTTGCGGAAAGTTGTAAGTGTAAGTGGAAATATGATATAAATTTTCTTTTTTGGTTTGTATAGCAAATAGGAATGTACAATGATGAAGTGTATGTAAGTTGTGAAAGGTTGAGTGTCGACAATGTTTATTTTGATATTATATTTCGTTGGTCAAGTTGATGTATTTATTTGGTTCTTGCTGAACTTTACGACTTTATTGTGGTACTTTGACAGATTGAAACTGTAAGTAATTCATCATCGGTTGGTTACATTATTTGAGGATTGTAGTAGGTAGAATTTGGCATTAACTGGTTCTTATATATGATCAGGTAAATGTTCTAAAAGTGCGTACGCTTTAAATGCGGGTAGGAAAATGGTTTCCAAGTTTGAGTATTAAAATACAAGAGCTTCCAAGTTTACTCTTGGGGAATATTACATTTGGTGGAACGCAGTCTTTGTAACGCAATGGCGCTTACGCTTCATTATTTATCTTAGATCTCTTTGAAAAAAGTGTTGGATCGTTCTTTTTTACATATGTAAACTACTTGGCACGTGCATAATACTTGAACAATAAATTTATGCACCTCTATTTTGAGTGGCTTCCTCTTTGCTTAAGGGAGAATAGGGTAGGTGATTGTTAAACTGGAGAGATATCTCGGAACACGAAGAATAAATCAATACGTAATACCACATCGCTTACGAATGGTGGCTATTTCAATGCTGTAGGCTAAAGAGAAAATACTAATGCTTGATAACCATTATAACTAACAATATAGATAATGAAAACGATAACGATTTGATACAAAAAAAATAAAAAATTTATTTATTGAGATTGTTCCGACTATCGTGACTATCACTTTTATTACTTTACTAGCTTTTTATGTTTTCAAACAACCATCCATTTTATGGAATGAAATTTTTACCTTCTTAAAGCCTTTCAATATTTTAAATTGTTTGAGGTTTCATTTAAGTTTTTCAATTAGTTGCTTTACATCATCCACTTTTAAATTACCTGTATCGATCTACTTTATAAGATCAGGTTGACAGTAAATAAATTGAAAATTGTCATTTAATGTGGGGTGCGGATATGCTGACAACATACATAGTAATTTGCAAAATAGCCTGGGGTTGTAAAGAAAGCTTAGGGCAAATAGGCTCTTTAATTAGATCATCAAGGGTTTTGCGGTCGTGGCATGGAAGCGGCAAAGCATTAAAAAATTTGAGCAATTGTGTTTTTTCAACACCATCCCGTTAACTTTCATTGGCCAGTTTGGTGCCGTTAATAAAAATTTTATCGACTGGGACTGGTATGGTCTTCCATACGTATAAAAAAAAAGAAATTTAAATAATATTTTTTTTGTACCTACACGCATTTTAATCGTAAAATATATTGCGCTATTTTTTCATGAAAATGCAAATGTCTCCATAAATCTCTCTTATGTGGACAAAGCAGGCACAGGGGCGTAAACGAAATAGGTATGAATGAGTATTATATTCTTTACTTTCTCTCGCCAGCCTTCGACAAAGCACATGTTGACAACAATAGTAATTATGAATTCCTCTTTTTTGTTGAAAATTATCCGGGTGCTACAAAATGGCCGGATTTCTTGGAGACGATCTTGTCGGCTTTAATACCTAAAGCTAGGCGGCTGAGATGCTGTTGTGTCGACTCTATAGGGACTCATAAAAAGTCATTGCTTTATTGAGATATCTCAATAGACCAGGGCATTTCCCAATTTAACTTAACTCAATTTCTTATAACAAAGTGTCACAATTTATAAGAAAATAAGCAAAAAGCCGACTCGAAGTTGTGAACATTTTTAATGAAATTGTAAGCCATTGTTCCTTTGGTCATCTATCGTTATTCATTCCTGGATATTAAATCGGCTAAATCAATTTTGCCATGTTTTAACTATTTAAGATAATGCCGATGAATCAACGCAATGCACCGGATCCCAAAGCTCGCGCATTCAAATCGACTTTCTTCAGTCTTGGTCTTGGGTGGTAATCACTTGAGAACCACGCGTGCTGTGGTTTAATTTATGATAATAATAACCTGAGAAATATGACAATAATTAATAATGCAACTTGGGAAAGAAATATTATTTACTGCCCAACGAGTCAAGTTCATATTTTTTTAAATTAAAGTTTTCCAACATTTCCTTACAATCAGATTGATTTTCATTCAGTCCCTTTTATTTAGAGCGAGAAAATTTAAATGTAAAAAGTTTAAAATGAACGTTCATTCTATGAAAAAATTAAGCGAAACATTTTTTAACATTGCAATGGAAAGCAAAGAATATTCATATTTTATTATTTTTTGGTGGAAATTGCTCGCTTTCATTTAAATACTGTAGTGATTTTAGAATGCTTTTTAAAATTTCCTAAGCCTTTCAACAAATAATATGTAGCAACGCAAGCGCTTTTCTATTATAATGCGAGAAGCGACCTCTCGCTAGATGATTTCTTTTCCTTTCAAAACTGGTTACATATATTTTTATTTTCTGTTGCATTTCTGGCTCTACAAAATTATAAATTCATATTGAAACATCCTTGCCTTTGGGAAATTTCTATTTTTGCTTTTCATTATCGATTGTCCTTTTTTTCAATAGTTTGTTTACAGTAAACACAAACATTTGCCTTTTACTTTATTTACAATATTATAATTTATATATCTACGTATGAGTTAATGATGTCTTGAAATTACAATACCGTGAATTACATTATTTATATTGTTTTCCTACCATAAAAAAAATTTCTAGAAATTCTACTTTTGTACTTTGTGTTCCGAATTTCAAAATCATTCTATCAGTTTCACAGCAAATTCAGCACATTTTCAAGATAAATAATTGAAATTTAACACCATATACTCTAGTGTGGAGCCGGCAGTAATCTATGGCCTCAGATTTCGCCAAAATTTTTTGAAAAAATTCTAGTAAAAAATTAAAAGTGGCCTGATCCGAGATTTTAGAGTGGCCTCTCCGTCAACTCACGCTCGGGCGCTCCGAGCCGTTTTGACAGGCGCAAAACTCACTAATGACATTCCTTAAAAATTAAATAGTGAAATAACCGATGGGCCTAATTCATTTCTGAAAGCTTAAAATGTGCTCTTGTAGGATATTCATTAGTTTTCCTCCTACTGTGAAGGGAAAAAGCCGTAGAAAACTACCAGTAACCCTCGAGTGAATTTTAATCCTAAAACAAAACATTAAAATAATAGCAAGTCAATATTTCTGTGAACCACTATTTAAACGCAAGTTAAACTAAACTAGGTTTAGACTTCCGCATTATATCTTTTGCGATTTGAAACAAAAGTTTATAATTCGTTTCGTTAATCCCTGGTTTAAACAGACACCGAATTACTAGCTTTAAGAGATTTTTGAACTTAGGTACTGGTGTACATACCCCCCAGACCCCCACAAATTTTTGTACGCTAGACTTCCATTTACGAAATTTCTTGGGATTTTCTCCATAAAAAAAGTAAAGAGCGAAAAACTCATTTATACTATTTCGAAAATTTCTCTAATTTTCCCAGAAATCTTACCGGATTTTTTGCGATTTTCTAAGATTTCGGATTAGAATAAAACTATTACTAGTAGCCTACTAGTTCTCACTTAAACTACAAAAGTACTAGTAGTCATAGTCTGGCGGTGAGTACTTTGGACTCACGTCAGTTTCATCGGTCTATGTTTCAAAATTCGTGCTGCTGTTTTGTTTGGTTTCCACAACCGTTGATTCGGGAAGAGTTCAAACTTGCTTATGACCGTCTTTGTGTTTCGGAGAGCACGCAAAACCAAGGACGATTCCAGGAGAATATTTCGGGGGGGGGGGGCAGTCCTCAATTTGCCAACTGTTGGTGTCAACTCATATGTTTCTTTTACAATTTTACCGTTCCTGCATAAAAATCGGTACTCTTAGGTTGATGATTGTCACCACCCACCATTAAAATCGAATTACTGGCGTTCCAAAATGTCTAAATCGAGTCCTCTTTCTCAGAGAAAGAGGCTAATTGTCCTACAGGGAACAGGAAAGGCTGATTTAAGAAAAAACGGCTACTGTGTTATATAACATTTAAAATGCTGTAAAATGTTTTTTTTGTGTGCCAAGTACAATTAAGGTTTATTTACAATGATGCGGTTGCAGCTTGCGACTGCCGCAAATATTTATGTTCTTGCATGGAGATCAAAGAATCCACTGCGATTGCTTTACAAAATCATTTAACGGCATCTGTCATCTTTACAAGCCGCATCATAGAAAACAGACTTTAATGTAGTTTGGTAGCTTAACGTGACATGTTCATAATGGGATTCCTTGAGATGAAAAACGTTTTCTTATACCTTGTCCATGTCTTCTGGGTATCAGTAGGGTACTTCGTCGTATAATTAGACTCATACCTCCTTCGTCGCTAGGAAGGAATTTTTAGTGGAATCTCGAGTGGAACGATAAAGCCGTCATTGTCGAATTGACCACAAGTAGTGTCCGAGTTCCTGGTTCACTGATAGATCGTCTGTTAGTTTGCAGTCTATTCACACCAATCCCGTACCGGAGGTTCAGCAGAAGCACAAACAGTAGTTGGCCCTATAATTTTTAACGCGTAATCCAGACCTGTCTGAAAAGTTCCCACCCAGAGTGAAACATGAAATCCCTCAATTCCAACGTTTCACCCAGCAGTACCAAATTATTAGATCAGATTGATAGAATGAACCACAAAATCAGAAGGGAAATGTCGAAAGACCTGAGATGAGGTGGACTCGCAGTGGAACAGGAGAGAAGCTGATTTGAGATAAAACTTAAATTAATGCGACTTAATTCTTACTGCTAGTTTGTGCTGCTCTTGAGAGTACAAAAAGTAGCATTCACATAGAGATTAGTTGTATCCTATTGTAATCGCTTGCAAAAACCAATAATTAAAGTATGTAGACTGTTTCTATTGTACTGTAATTTGATTGGTTCGTGCAAGCTCTTACAATACAAGTAATCTACGTGAATGCTACTTTAGTTGCCCTAAACTGTTCCAGCTTGATGCCATAATTTGCATGCAAATAACATTTTTATGGTAAAATAATGATGTGGATGTGAAAAATAACTCAAACTGTCCAGCTGATTATTCCATTTTACATATTATTAACATAAATATGGGAGATAATTTAAAGAAGTCACGGTAAAAATGAAGATGTTACATGTTACGAAGCAAGTGAAGAAGCCATAACGCGTTTGGGAAACACCGCAATAAATAGAAAATTATTCGAGTCAGCAATAAGTACTGATCGAACAGGTGCTTTTCTGCACATGACAAACATTCAATGTAGTTAATGATTCAGTTTTTCTCACGCTTGCAGCATTCTTGATTCCTTTAGAGAATGTGTTCTTCAAAGTTGCTGCTTCTTCTTTGGGATTTGTGGCAGTTTTTTAGATGGAACGATATTGGCTGACGGTTTTGGAGAAACCTTATGATTTATGAAGAAGAAAAGAAGGAAAAAACATGGCGAAGGTCTTGAAGATATAAAGTACAACATAGTAATTTTAATATTGTTTATGATTAATTTTGTGGTTTATAAGAGGTAATATTGCGTGGATTGTCAACTTGTGGTATAATGCGTGGTCGACAAACATTTAAAGATGCAATAATTATAAATTATTTAGCCATAGCGAAGCACGTTTATCAAAATAATTAATCTACACATTATAAAGTTATTTTCCTTTCACATATTACCTGTTTATGCTTCTTTACAAAGGCATATAAGGATAGTCATCAACATTCTAAAAATAAAAGATTACAACGGTATATTAACGTGTTCGTCTTGCTTTGAGTGTCGTGCTAGAGATAATTGATGTTAATTTTTAAGTTAGTGATGATCACTGCGGCCGCTCGAAACAATGTTGTGAAACCTGCAATCATTTATTGTTGCCGGTGGTTTATAGAAGTGTTCGTGGTTTCAAATTAAAGAGTCATCATAATTTTAGTTATAATATATTATGCCCCATGTAAAGGAGAGGGCTTTAACAACTCAATTGATGGAATGTCAAAAGAAGTCTCTAAATTGTTTTAACTCACCATTACATTTTACTCTATCATTTTTATTATAGTTATGTTTCCAGCTAGAAAATTGATTCGGTTTTTACATAAAATGGAATGTAGTGTTGTAGGAATTGCAATAATTAACACAATTGGACGAGGTCAGATAACCGCACGCAGCATACCTTTCTTTATGCGAAGGCAGGTGTGAATGGATCTTTAAGTAAAACCATGGCAAGATTACGGTTTGCTAATGTAAAGCACCAATAAAATGTGACTAAGTTTAGATTTATTTTCCCTTCAGAAACCACATCACACAATTTCATTGTCAAAATCTTAAGCACAATTCTGACAAATGCAGAAATTCGGATATTAACGTCGCGGTAGACCTCTAATAGCCCGCAGATATTTTCCTCTCTAAACATCTTGCATGGAATTGACTTTTTTTCTCATATCATCACCTTTCATACATAACAATCTTTTTTATAGTATCCATTGGCATCATTTTTATTTTGAATCTATCGCACGTTTTTAATCGAATCTCCAGATATTCCACTCTCAACAAATCATTAACGACATCTTAACTTAAAAAAGTAACTTTTAATTTTTATTTGATTGCTTTTCAAGTGGCCACTTCTTTTAAATGGATTTTGTTTAAATAACATTTTCGACTTGATTATTTGCAATTTTTTTGTAATGCCAGATATTTTCCGTCGAATTTTGTTTTTGGTTACTCCGGCCCATTAAAATTTTAATTCGTATGATACAATAAACGCTAATAGCGTAATCTCCTGCAATTTAAAGTAATCGATAAAGTTAATTAAAATTATGTAATTTGAGTTGGTCCTATAGGTACTTAATTGAAGATATTGAGGCTTTTTAATAATTTATCGACCTTACACTTTTTAATTGTTAATTTAAAATTACCTACATAATTTCTAATTTGTGAACCAGTTTCGATGTGAATCGGTGTACCCATATAGAAATAATATTTTTAAATTTCATTTGTCATTTCAAAAAGGGTTTAATAAAATTTTGTGTTTGCATAATTATTTTGAACAAGAGTTAAACCAGTAATAGCTGAAGCAAGTAATTGACAATTTAACCCAATTATGATGTAGTAAAAAAAGCTTTTAATTAAATGAAAAATGTTTTTGCAGTAGCGCAATTTGTATTTTCAAATCGAGTGTTCATATTCAAAATTTTTAACTTAATGAAATATACGGGAAGTTATCAAAAATTAATTGCAGATATGCAGCTAAGTGCTACTTCAAAGTAACTGGTTATTCAACTCTTTCAATAATTCTTTTTCAAAATTTATGAGCTGAATTATTATTGATTTATTAACTTTTTATCCATATCTTCAAATTTTGATAAAGCAAAAATGTTGCTCCACGCAGACGCACTTGTCCAATTGAGGTTCATCTTTTCGAGACATTAAACCATATTTGAAAGTTAAGCGAGCGGTCACATTTT
Organism: Cantharis lateralis; assembly: GCA_963170105.1. NCBI lineage: Eukaryota > Metazoa > Arthropoda > Insecta > Coleoptera > Cantharidae > Cantharis > Cantharis lateralis. The sequence continues at coordinate 21,551,304 of OY720630.1, read as the reverse complement.
CTATTCGCTCTTAGATTACTTATTCAAACAAAGGCAATTTCAATTCCTTTACTTTTTAGAACCTACGAGCTGTTAGGGGTGAATGCACATTAAGAGCCCTCGTGTTTCGCAGCGTGCGCGCTTTTTCAACTTAATAATTATTTATAAGTTATGAATTTCACAACGCGAATTAATTTGGCGAATTTTTTCCCAATTTCTTGGATCTTTTTCCCACTTTCAGATGGTACTTGGAAGAAGTACTATGCCGAGACAAAGTATATAACGAGCCGTGTTTAACGTTACCAAATTTTATGGTGTACGTTTAACTGAAATTATTTATTATACCTGCATAAACACTCATGTCCGTTGATTTATCTCGTGCTGTCAGTGCACACGTCGGCGTTCGTGTTTGACGGCGTGATGCATAAACCAAGCATAAGATTTAATGTAAAAAGCGTTAAGCTGCGAACACATTTATTCCACGCCACGGTACTCGATGCGACGCTAGGCGATCCCATGCCACGCAACGAAAACGCGGCTACATTTATCCCACGTCATGCTACACGATGCGACGTTCAAGCATTTATGAGCAAAATGTAGGTTTACAATGCATCGAACTCCACTTATACCATGCTATCCTATGCCAATCTACTCGATGCAATACAACGTGTTGTACATCAGAAAATTTAGATTAGCTCGACGCGCGTTGTAATCTTCTCTTTTCCCCGCTTCCTTGTTTGCAAGTAGCCATTTCAAGTCTTCTAGTTATTCAGTGAAATATTTTGAAAATCTGTAAAAAAAATACTTTTTTTCGAAACAACAACATTATCAAGGAACCCATTCTATACCACTACCTTCTTAATAATTAAATGTTGCTTAAAATTTAAATAATTTGAACTGAGTATTTTTAAAGGACGAATAAACAATACCTATGCTACTATTTTTTGTATTCCATATTTAGCGATAATTACTGTTCAATTAATTGTTAAAGCGGATACAGTTAATGGTATAAGAAAAATTTATAAAATTCAATCTAGTGAGTTTAGGGCAGTGCCTGGCCAGAGTTATTAGCGTGCACCGCACGCAGGCGGCCAAATTAAAAAGCGGCTAAATCCCCAGAGAAACTATATAAACCCTCCACACCATGGGCCGGCCATTGATTAAAATTAAAACTCAGATCTGATCTGTTTATAATTAATAATGAATTTAAAGTGCATGTACACATAGTAGAAAAAGTTTGCGTTCACCCACTAAATTTTTCTTAAATTCCGCATAACTTATTTAATTTTTACTGAAATTGATTTCTACTTTTTCATTTATTTCTAGTAAAAAAGCAATAATGAATTTTGGACTTAGAAAATTAACATTTATTCGTAAAAAAAACCTAAACTCAATTATATACAAAAGCAACGATTTTGTCAGCAGAAAAAGTCTGTATTATAAATTAAATTTGGAAATTGTTTCTATTATGTTATTTCGTAGGTGGCCATACAGACTGACACGCAGGCGGCCAAATACCCAGGAACGGTCCTGAGTAAGTTATTAAGTTTTTGTGAAAAGTCAATACTGTACAAACTGTCTCTTTAAGTTTAGGTAAATTATGATAATACGTCTAATCAATAAGTATTACATACTTAAATTTCTCAAAGGAACCTTAGTTTGTCAATCTTCATAATTAAAAATGTTTGAATTTTATCTTTGTTCTACTCGCCGTTTAGTTGGAATGCATATAAGCCAGACCGGCAGGGAGAAAGATGTTTCCCATGCGATTCTACGCGTCGAGCAGATCGGAATTTGTAGGTCACAATGACGTTGTAACGTATCGTGTAGCGTGGCATGGGATAGCATGGGATAAGTGTAGTCGCGATGCATTAAAACTTACCTAAATTTGTTGTATACGAATGCTTTACATTTTGTCTCGTCGGGTCGAGTGGCATGGCGTGGAATAAATGTGTTCGCAGCTTTAGACGCGTAGAGGTGTATAACGGGTAACGTAATTTAGCCAATTAGAATTGGTGAAAGTGGCGTTTGCGTTACGTTGCGGTGTATGCATAAACCCAGCTTAACTAGCACCGTTAATAGCATTATAGCAAATTACCTACGCCGTAAACATTTTTTTTGTTTTATCTACTGAAAATTGTTTTTAAAATATTAACATCTACGGCGTGTATTTTTTTTAAATCGTGTCTGTTATTATCCGTTCTCATAAAAATAAAGTTTAATGGAAGGATGAAGGATGTTATTAAATGTAGTTAGTTATATGTTAGATGCATTTAAACAGGCTAGTTTTTAACGTCCATTACAGCCGACGATCACGGTCCTATCATAAAACAGCAGTCGGTGTAAATGCACTCGAGAATTATCCGTTGCATGCAGTAATAAGTGATTAAAGAAAGCAAAAATTTGCACTCGTACAATATAACGGCGGAATCGAAACTTGTCTGATTTTTGGCAGAACACCATAAATTAATTATAAATTTAATCCGCATTGATGACAATAGTTAAAAAAACTTGTTTTCTTTTTGTCTATTTTCGTTATCAAATTATAAAGAAGTTTTTGGTAGTCAAGTTTTTACTAATTGGTTCAATTCAACTAGAGCTGCTTATGTCTGTCTGGCCTGACCAGTTTAGAATGTCGCCAACATAATGAGCTTAAAGTTTTTCTGTAACAAAATGCTTGGTATTATTGTAATTTAAATTTTAAATTGTATATTTAAATTTGTATATTTATCATTATCATCGTTGTTTTTATTTTGGTCGTTAATTTAAACATTTGGTCGAGTGAATTGTACCACTCGAGAGATCGAGAAAGCGATCACGGTAACAAAGAAAAACATTTTGAGGTTAATTTTTCGGGCGTTGTATCACAACATCATTACTAATTGATTGTTAGTTCGTACTTGAGAAACATGACTGGCAAATCATACCAGCAAATAGATCAGAGCTAAACAGAGATAGCGATTGGATTTATCGGGGTCCGGATTTTAGGGTGGTAATTTTTTTAAAAGCACAACGTTGGCATCATGAAGATCTCGATCACTTCTGCGAGGTCTGGATAATGGATAATATACAAAAAAAATGAAAAAGTTGATACTACGTAGTAAGTAGCGGATGCTACAAGTACTGGGCCGATAATGTAGCCGCCTTCCAAGGCAAATTATATTGTTTTTGTATAACCTGCATAGTACATCAGTTTTTTCCTTTTCTTGTGAGATGTGAAATTATAATGCATTGTAATCTAGATGACAAAGACAGCAATAAATAGCAAGTTCTTAATAATTAATTCACACTTAAAGAATGATGGTAGAAATGTGTCTTTGTGTGGTGTTGGAATTGTAATAAATTACAGAGATACATAAGCAATGATGAATAAATTAAATATAATGAATGAGTAAAAGGCATCTAGTAATATCATCTTGTACTGGACCACTGGACTCTGTTTAGGATATGGAACAAGAATGGAAATAAATGTTTTGATGGCACGAAGCTTTAAACAATAAATCTTCCTTCTGCGTACCCAACTATTACTAATAGGCGGCGCTTTATTTTGCATAAGACGAAGTGAAGCAATTAAGATCCTTTATGAGTTTCCAAGCATTCGTTTTATGACACTAATTGACATGTTCAGAGACATTTAATTGTTTCATAAAGTAGTTGTCATTAGCAGATCATATGAGGCTTTCAGAAACAGAAATTGATCAAAAGATAAAATAAATCTTTCAAATCCTTGTACGAAATCAACCCCCAGTGGAGAATTGAAACGATCTTAAAATCTTTCCCTTTTCGATCGCCGTGGAATTTTCTGTTGGGATATATCGTTATATTTTCATTTCATTGAATTGTGTTGTAGTATCGTTCAAACCGGTTCAAACACCAACTGCTAGTTTCAACCTACGTTGCCTTTTTACCTTACCTCGGTTGCCATTTCTGCTGCATTATTACAATTTTTAAATCCAATTTTTTTTGCCCGATACAAATTTTGCAATAAAATCATCAAACCGATGTAATAAAGAATTATTATGATTGGCAATTTAGAGTGGGTATTTTTATCGCACGTTGAAAAATGCAATGTCATATTATTGCTGCATTATATTGATTAATTAAAAGGCTCGCGTCGATAAATCATTTTTAGTACTAAATGAATTAGTTTAATAAAAACAATAAAATAATAAATGGCCCATTTTCTAAATCGATATCCTAAAATCTTGTTTCTCGAACCTCTTACCTTTGTCTCGCCGTGCCGCCGATATTCCTAATAGGATCGAGGGGCAATACATACAGAATCAAATATTGCAAATTAAAATTTATAAATCATAACTCTTGCATTACTTGTTTTTTAACCATGTTTCCATGAAACTTTATTGCTAATTTATAATTTTTCTTTTATTTTTACTTGTTTTGTTATCGTTTTACTAATTTTATTTTTTATTTTCAGGTAAGCATCAAACCTCGATCGCTGGATTTAATTGTAACGTATTAACATTTTTTAAACCGCATTGAAACTCATAAACCCTGCCATCTACCGTCTTTTATACTAACCTAACCTCAAACGGTGACATTTTTTAAACCATTAACTTATTCGACTAAACAGGAAGTTTAGCTTGATTAATGTAATAAAATATTTGTGCTTTTACTATTATATGACCAATTTAATGAAGAATAGTGGTGACTTGATTAATAATTCAATATTAAATGAATATTAATAAATTTCTCATCGCGGCACCCATATTCATCTACCCTCGTTTTTTAGACACTGTTAAGAAACTGAAGGGACGAGACCTATTTTCTTAATTGCCGTTAATTTCATACAACATTATGTAGATTTTACTTTGGAAACGTTGTACCCACCATCGAATCTTTCTCAAGTCAGAAACTGCACTAGGGTCAGGCCCCATATTTTAAAAGTATTTAATTTTTAACTAAAGTAGTACTTTAAAATTATCAATATTTAAATTGGATTTCTTTTTTCGTTTGGCGGCCATATTTGTTTCATAGAGCGTAGCATTTTGTAATCTAAATGGTTTGCGGAAGCTGAAATATCTCATCACCATTTTTTCATTTTTTAATTAAAATCTAATGCATTGTTATTTACGTATTATATAATTCTGCTTCAAACGTTTTCTGAAATTTCCAAAATGTGGCCGCCATCAAAACAATTACTTTGAGCTACCTGGTACAAAAACCAAAAACCAAGTGGACCACTTGATATGGAATCTTACATTTGAAGCGGCTAATGACCTTAGTAGACCACCCCGTATAAAACATTCTCGAATGCTTAAATTTAGCAAAAAATTTGAAATTATTTCCATTCTTTATGTTGAAATTAAACTTAGATAAGTGACTGCTTGTAATTATCAAAGGAAGAATTAGTTTTTACCTTAGGCTTGTTCGAAAATTGCCGAAGTTTTGAAAGCTTTGAAGTTTTTTATATGAATTAGTCGAAAGTTTTTACATTGTTTAGATTATTACAGTTTTTTAAATTTTATCAAAATATTTTAAGAAAATTATTGTTTAAGAATAATTTTAATTTTGTTTTATTCCAAAAATAAATTTTCTCGAAGTTAAAATAATAATACCTGCTAGGTGAATAACTAATTTTTCAAATTTCAATAAAATCCTCGTGAAGGATTTGGGATCCGTGTCGTAGGCATAATAAAATTTTCCAATTTTTTTACTAATGCACTGAGTTTGGTAATAAATTATTAAAAATCCAAACCATTTCGGATCAGCAATGGACCTTTTTTTATAAATAAATTATGCGTTAATAAATAAAGAGGACACATTGAAATAATGGAAAACGTTTCTTCATATTTTGGTCACTTGATATTTTCTTTTTTACTGCATATTAAATTATTTGGATGGAACAGTCTTCTCACCATGTTTATCGTATAGGATGGCTTGGCTTTTTAAAAATCTTCCGCTTTATGAAATTTAGATACCCAACCCACCTTAAAACAGGAAACTCGGTATCTTAATTTGACTCTAAATTATGGTAATGTAAGCTTTTCCAGCTCTAGTTTATGTTTCATTATTTCATTTTGAAACGTTGAATTAACGATGAGCCACAATAACGATAACGAAGTACTCGACAAGGCGTCTAAAGTAGTACATTAACTAATACTTGTATGCACTCAGAGAATATCGATGTATATTTTATTTATTGTTTTAGCATTATTAGTCAGCTTAATATGCTTCTCGTGCAACATTATTTTCATATTATATTTATTGCTTTCGCTTAGTGAATTGCATCGATAATGTACAATGGAATGATCAACATTATTCTCAATCCGTGGTTCGGATTCCACGTTTTATCTCTTCCTTCACTTTTTGCTCTGTTCGGCCACCTGGAACCGTTGAGATTAAAGCGGTTTTTTATGAATCGTAAAAAGTAGCAACAAATGAAAAATTAGTTAAATGAAATAAAAATTGAAGCGTTACATTTTCATAAGCTCTTTAGCATTCTTCCAGGTTCCATTATTTTTAACATCTTTTTAATCTTGATCAAATTTTATGTTATATTTAACTCGTGTTTACTTGTTTTTTGTAATCATATGATCATAATGAGCCCAAATAAAATTCCAAGTAATCTTCATTTGCATTTTTCACAAACCTGAAGTCAAAAGTTAATTGAGATTACTTTTTGAATTAAGCAATAAACAGTGTGTTTTATAACATACATTTTATATGAAGTATTTTTATAGGTTTGTCAAATTTTTATCGCCCATTAATTTATAAGGAATTTTAAAAGTATTTTGCAACCGACTTGAAAAGAATCGTCGTTAATCCAAGATTAGTTATGCGTAACTAGATTAAGTCTTCATAAATAAAAGCGTTTGATGATTATAAATTCTTACATAATTTTCTAAGCTAATTTTAATTGTCTTGCAATTAGTTGAATGAAATATTTTTAATAAGATTTATTTACTTGATAATAAAATTAAAGTTAGGTTAGAAAAATACGTAAAATAAATGAAATTGTTCAAGTAAGTTAGGTTAGGAATTGAATTCGGAATCAAATTGTATCGTACACTAATGTATATCAAACCTACCTGTGGCTTCGTTTCGTGTCTCTTTTCTGCTATTCTGAAGGGTTAAAAATCTGAATTGAAATTCTTTTTCGTGAATTGAAATGTTAGTCAACCGTACAATTTTAAGATCGGTTCGGATTTTCAGCGGCATCATATATTTATCCGAATAAACAGGTAATTCCCCTCGCTGGTACTTGACAATCTTGGCTTTGAAATATCGTTTACTCTATAAATAATAATTTATAATATCTACCCTTGATTAAATATTTAAATTGGTGTGTAATACTAAACTTTATTTTTGTTTCTCGATATCGACTCTAAGTAACAATGAACTAATGAAGGTATGTATTTATAAACGTTTGTGTCGATACACAATAATTACTACATAACATTGTTAAATTTATTGTTATACCTAATATTATTAATTAACCATTATAAAATTTAGTACTGGTAGCAGTGTTTAATCAATGATAACATATTACACCTGTAACTTATATGTAGCAAAACGGTTTACAAGTTATAATTAATTGTTATTAATTTGACTAGTGTGCAAGAATAATAAGTTTTAATTACTTATGTTATTATAACAAAATTTTACGACAGCATTTGTGGTTTGCCTGCAGGCGACATGAAAAGCGAACAGCGATGACTTGTACACATTGTGTATGAACAGTTTAAATAACTTTGTTATTTTGAGTAGTGTACTAACTAATATATATAGTATATGACAAAACTTGAGACTTGATCAAAGGCATCGAGGAATCAATATAGTTGGTGGGGTTGTACGCTCTCCACTTGCCATACACAAAATAACATATGTTCCAGCTAAGATTGACTCAATTAATTGCTTGCTTTTTGCTACTAATAATTAAGTAATAAATTACGTTATACTAATTTACTTTCCCTGTACGTTAAAACAGCAAACGCTCCTACGGTATGTACGAACAATCATCCATTTCCTTGCGGCGGTATAAGATATTTTAATTTATAAATCATAAAATCTGAAAATCAGATTATTATATTTTCTTTTATTACTCTTTTTTCTCATAAAAACATATAAATTTTATTATCCATTATAAACAAAATTATTAATATAACTAATACAGCATGAACATAACCTAACTTCAAGCATACTGTAGTGTAAGTTGCCTATCCTTTTAGTTGTAGTAATTTAATTATTTCTGATATCCTAGTTAACTAGAACGACAAATCACTGATTTAACAAATTTGAACTACCGCACAATTTTGCCTTATATCTCATTATCGCATATTTACAAAAAACCAGTCACGTCATTCCCTTGTGAGATAGGCCTAACTATCCTCGACAGGAACAGTGGTATTATTAGTATATTTTATTACTCAGTAAACCAAATTATTCGTCAGTATTATTCCGGCTCTCTAAGCGAATAATACAAATAGATAGTTTCTGAACTACCGGGAATCGAACTCAAGATCTGACGATGTGTATCCTACAAAGCCTTCGTTTTATTGTCGTGACCCTGTATAGCAATAAGAGTTTAAACTTCAAAGAATTTGCATCATTACTAACTATAGCGTCAAGGTAACCGGAAATTAAGTGTGATCAAAGAGAAAGGTTTGATGTGAGAATTACCTTTATGAATTTGTACAAATTAATACTTTACAACAAATTGGATAATTAACAAATAAAAAAATTAACTTGTTTAATTATCCCTTAACAATAACGAAACCTGTGGAATGCAATAATCACTCGGAAAAGTAAATGCCAATTTCAAGTATGTTCAGTCATCAACTTCAAGTATGCGCGATAGTAAATATAAGAAGCCAATAAATAATAAGTAAGTAATAAATAATAACCTCCGTACGCTATAAATTTTTTTAAAGCGAATCATTATATTTAATCATGGCGAGGACCTACGGGATTTATTCTTGGACGTGGGATTTAAACCCTTGGAAGCGTAATACACTTAATTTCAAGAACAGTTTTAATATCAGATTTACTTGTTTGTTTGCTATTGCTTTCCAAAGTAAAACTCCAAATCATACCTCTTCTCTTCCCTTCCGGTCGTGCTCATTGCTCTTTCAATGTAATTTTAATGCTACGATCACTTGCTTAAACAGTCAGTATTCTAATGTCTACCTCCCATACCTCCCAAACCATCGGTTTCAAAGACGGAAGACAATGACTTTTTTTATGGTGTTTAAGTACACGCTCAGTGACCATATAAATAAACGTAAATATGTCGTCAAATTAACGTCGGAATCTAGTTATATATTTCTCTCTGTGAACGTTTGAACTCCGTGGCTGCAGTCCGACTGCAGCTGTGGCTTGCGGCGACCGCAAATACAATGATAACAAATGTGTTTCTATACGGAAATCAAACAATCAACTATGATTTCCGTACATAGGAAATAGACCTTCAGGAATTGATCGCAGCACACCCCCGAATCCGGTCCTTAGTAAAAAGTACATTTTGTTTTCTCATAAAACGGGAAAACTTTATTGTTTTTTAAATTATTAAAAAAGTATTAACTTTTTTCACCCTGTGCCGCGAATGAAAGCTTTGTATAAATTCAAAGAGAGATCGAGTCCAAATTTATTTGAAAAAGTTTTACACAAATAACATCCGTAGACATCACTTAATACACGCCCGAATTGTACAAAATAATCTGAAGCCAACTTCATGTGGTATTATCAAATTAACAAGTAATTTGAATTTAAACTTTCAAAACTGCTTTTCCAGATAAAATGAATACATTTTAGATGACATGATAATATGGCGGACGTTTCAAAGTTCCTATAATTCCAATCAATATATTTAAGTGTAAATAAAGAAATGTTACTTGGGAATATCAATAAAATTATTATCATGAAATTTATTGAAGTATATAAGAAATGTAAATTTGAATAAAAATTCTTGCTATATAGCCGTAATTTTTGTGTATGTCGTTTCTCTTTGCTTTGACGATACCCTTGACGCCCTAGAATCTTTCCCAACTTCAAACCACCTTTCGGATGATATGGCTTCCAACTTATCGCCAACCCAAACCAACAGCCACTTGAAAAGAATGATTCTGTATGCTATGAAATAAAAGAATAAATCAGAAATGTTGATTAAAATATTGGAAAAATTAATTGATCATTAACCTCACTTATGGTCAGAAATTTTTGATTGTGCTGATTTTAGTCGGGAAAGGTGACGGTAAACGAATTTGGTCACATGAGACACTTTGCGGATTTGATTGTGTGGGGTGAAGTTTTGTAGAGGTCATTTTTAAAACACTCAGAATCAATTGAGGGGGATCGGTGAATTGAGCATGAAAACAAAAGTTGGCAAAACAAACTTAACTAGGCGAATAAATTTAACATTTTTACTAATTTGGAAAGATCTACTTCAATTCCAGTACATGCGTCTCATCACCAGATGTAGATGTATTCAAATTATACTTCCATTGACAAAATTAGTTTAAACAGTTAAATATTATGGATGTTCTAAGGATGCTAAATTGCTCAAGTAGGAAAGAAGTTTTAGGTTTGGAGTAATTTGATGTAGCTGAGTTATTTTGATCTCAGCTTCGAATACAGTAATATACGCTCATGCACATCGGATGTATTTTTGGATAATATTAATTTGAACAGCGGGTAACGGGTATCAAGTTCATAAAGCATTCTAAAATTTTCCTGAGTGATATTATTACCGATTAAACCTCAGAGGTCTGCGTGATTCCGCACTATGATTTCATGATGTGCACCGAGTGTTTTGCATATTTAACGCCAATTTTTCTCGTCGAAGGTTTAAAATAATTGTCGTGAATTAGGTACGCTTATGTTGTTTTAATATTCAAATAACTACAGTGTTTCTACACAAAGCGAAGTAGAAAATCGAGAAACCCATTTCATTTATTGATTTTATTTAAAGATAATATTCTATAATATTATACACCCTGGGAAATCAATGTTTTGAAACCTTTGCAAACATTCGATGATTGATCTTTATAGTTCCTTCTCATAATATTAACCCAATAGAATTTAATTTTGGTTAAGTAATCAATATTATACGGAATATTTGCAACCCAATTTTAGGAATAAAAATTTGCATTTCTATTTTTTAGAAAAGATTTTCAAAATTTTGATTCAAAATGTTCCAAGTGGTTGTAATATCTCGAAAACCGTGCATATATCCAGGATTATGCTGTTTCTCACGTAGAAAAGCCTATTCCAATATTTCATTGGAAAAACCAATTAGTTCGATAAAATTTTCCGTCTCAGCACTCAAAACTAAACCGATGATTAAAATATATTCCGTTGTGAAATATCGTTTGTTAGAATAACTTTTATGAAAGTGACACGAGACTTTCCAGTGATGAGTATTTCCAGGCTTAAAAAGTCTAAAAATTTTAATCCCGTAAATGTCATCCAATTTTTCTAGATAGGTCGGCATGTGCGTTAAAATATATTTTACTAACTACACTTTTATAGATAAAGTTGTTTAAAAATTTATATAGGTAATTTAAAATTTGGAACAAACTTGATCAAATTCTTCTTCCATGAATATACTTAACGCACTTCTCCAAACTTTTTTATTTCCATTTGGTGTTCAATAATCATTTCGTAACTGAACATATTTACGCCAAGCAAAATCTTTTTATCACTTGTAAATATTAAAAATTGTATTTGTAAATTGGTTTTATAACTTTCTTGGCGAATTTTTCGCTTGAATGAAAAAGTTTTTGGTTCTACTATACTCAAAATTTTTATGATGCTATATTTTAAAAATTAGAAAAAGTTAGTCTTTTTATATTGACCTAATAATGTAAGCGGGTCACTTGATATAAAATAACTCAATTCTTTTTGCGTTTAATAAAATTTTAAGTTTTCAAACTTTTCAAACTTGTTTGTTTATAAAGTGTTACTTCAAACTTCCAGAAAAATGTTTAATACAATTTATGATGTTCTTTTAAACTGTTTTATCATACAAAAAATTATAATTATAAAATAATCCAAATACCATAAATTGAATCTGCCGATGCCGAAAGGGCGAAACCGGTAATCCGAAATAAAGTAATTGATACAGGCACAAATGCTTTTAAAAATGAACAAATACAGAACCATTACGTAATTATTTTATCACCTTATTCGCGCTTTATTATTCAACTAACCAAAGCACAACAAAATATTACAGATAAAGTGGTCACTTTTATTGCAGTAAATCATTCGTTATATTATTCATGATCACGTCAGTGCTCCTCTTGTAGCTTCATTTAACGGATACAATTTTGAAATATTTATGTTTCTATGTTCATTAGGAAAATTTAAACATTCAAAACAGTTAAATATTTATTTATTGTTCCAAACTACACAATTTGAATTATAGAAAACGTAATGCTTGTGGGCAGACTGGTAGATCCAGCTAAATATGTTATAGGGCCCCTCGGTGGCGTATTACAATTCCCACTGGCCCATTGCGCATTTAACATTTTAAAAGTACAGGTAACGGAGCATTAATTTATAGAATTCCTAGCCTTTACAATGAAAATTTAATAAATTTCCAGAAGAAAGGCATTTGGCATTAATAAGCAGTTACTTGAATCCCTAACGTACCTGAATTGCTTAACAAATTATTATATTCAACGCTTCGACTTAATTCTTACGACTGGCTTCCGTTACACCCGACGGACTCAATTTGTGTAACGTGTTTTCACTTTTTTGCAGAATTCGAAATAACGTTAACAAGGTTACATTTCGACGTCACAACTACATTTTAAAGGTCACAAAGAATTTTCAAAGGAAAGCGAAAATCCGCACCTGCGAAATTACACAACTAAATTAAATTTATATCGCTTTCAATTGTAAATGGCGTTCATTCATATACAGAGTGCAAAAAACATGGAAAATGATATGCAACAATTTAACACACTACTAATAGGTTAACTTATAATTAGCGGAAGATGTTTATGACGTCAGTCGCAAGTTTGAAAACTTCAACCATATATTATGGGAGTACAGGTACAATATAATGTTTTAACGTGAATTTTCTATTTTATTTTTCTTTATCTTATAAAACATGAACTCTTGTAACTTTATATTTACCAATATCAACTTTATTGACATTTTATAACAAAATAATACATTATGTATTCTACTGTTTTATGCACCCAATATATTTTCATATTTTACGTGCACGTAAAATTATCTTACTCGTACCTGAATTATTTCTTGATAAGATGTTGTTTTATGGGCCAATCGAAATGTCATTTATTTTACTCAATTTTATTATAAAGATGAAAAGGCTAACGGAATCAGTCGGGGTAGTCACGATAGCACTCGGTGACGTATCATTCGATTTGGACGAATCAGAGCGGCGGATTTATACGGCCCGTATAAAAATGTGTGGTGAACTGCAGGTTGCATAGGGTTAGTTTTTAGATGTCGGAACTGATCGATCCAGTTTCGAATCTCATAAACACACATTTTTGCGATAGTTGGAATTATTATGTTACTCTGCATGTTACTTTATGACTACATTAAACGCCTAGTTTTCGTGAGGCAATAAGCGAGAATGTTTTAATAGAACCAAGATAACTTTTGAAATGCATTATTGTTACTTTTTGTTTTGTACTTTCGTGTTATTGCTATTTCTGACACGCAAGTCGGTATTCTTAATGTACATGGATTTGTTCTTCTTTACGAAAGCATTAAATGCTATCTAGCTATTTCTTTCATGATTTATGTTACCTGTTATATGTTTTAAGTTATAACTTGGTTGGGGTGGTGACAAATCACAAGAACAAATGTGAAGTACAAAAATATAGAGATGTTAAGACGGAACAATACTCAAGTATGCTATCGATGCCATTTATTTAATACTTTGTAACTTTGAATTTACTACCTACCAGCAACGTACGTTATAATGAATACGTTTTTCTTCTAAAACTGGATTTGGTGTACTCAATTCTGAAAATTCTTGTTATGTTGTCTTGTACTTCGGAATTTTCGAATTAATGTTGCGATTCTACGGTTAACAATTTATTTAATCCGTTGAGTAGAATCTGACTATAAATTTGGCAGAGATAAATTGAAAAAAAAGTAAAATCACTTTTGAATACACGATGTTTATTTCAAAAAAGATGCGCTGACTTGTTTTTTTGTTACGTTATTTACTCATTTATTTTGTTCATGTCGCTTCCATTATCCGTAACTAATATAGACGGCGTTGATACTGATTTATGTTATATTAGAAATGTCCGTCCGTTGTGGTATTCTGTTTGCATGGTTTACTAAGAAGACGGTAGTTTGACATATACAGATTGGGAGAAATACTTCTTATAACTTAAATCCATTCAATATTTTGCATAACAATTTTCATAAAATATAATCTTAATTTATTTCAAGTTTCCAAATGTCTTCTTATGTTGAAATATATTATATGTGCAAACTACTGGAACAGTGTTTCTTAACCACCTCCTTGATCAAGTTTAAAAGATCAAACTTTCTCGGCCTATACGGCTCGTACGTGTGCAACGGGCCGTTGCATTGCTAACTTCAGATTTCTCAAATACATTTAAAAGGTTGAGAACCACTGTTCTGGTCGAAACTCGAGAGTACAGCCGATCCAATTTACTTTTAAAATAGAAGTTGAAGTAAACTATAAACGAAATCTAAATGAAGTACCGCGCCAGTCATACCTTTTACGATACATCAAATTAAAGTAATTAAACGTTGCTATCTTTTAGAGAAAATAAAATAAAAATCGAATTATTCATTGCTGAGCATAAGCGCTTTACAGCGTGCTCATTTTATAAATTTACACCGGTAACATCTGTATAGCTGTATGGGTAGCGGTGCTGAAGGCTCCAAGCAAGTATTTTGCTAGTTAGCAAAATTTCTCTTCGATACAAATCAAAAATCGTCATATTTGTTAAATGCTAATAATATTGATGTAATAACAAAAATTTACAACACGAAACAATCTAAAACTTAAAAAATCTAAACCATGCATGTTCTTTATCTTTATTGCATGAATCACACAATTTTGTTACATTCTTTACAATTACGCATAGTAAATACACAACACGCAAACTAATTTTATCAAGTAACAGAAATTAATAGACAAGATAATCAAATATTAGTAATTGTATGTAACAATTAAAAATTCTTGTTTTATTAAACATATTTTTATTTGCGACTCTTTAAAATCACTGTCTTCCATTGATTTATTTTCCGAAGAATTTTGTTTAGTAGGATATAAGGTGACAAAATATTTTTTTCAATAAAAAAAAATGACAGAAAAAAATAAGGTTGCAATTTAAAAAAATCGAAAGTTTTTCTCAAATAACTCTTAAATGGTGCAAGATATCAAAAAATTGCAAGCCGAAAACGTTTGGCCTCTTTAATTTTTTTTATATTTGTGATCGTTTTCGAGTTATTGAAGAAAACCTGACTAGATTATTTCTAATTCAAAAGAGAACTTTTGAAGTCGTTGGACGGAATCTAATTTAATTAGAAGTTCGATTAACTATAAATTGAAATCGTGTCAATATTAGCTGTTAACATAAATAATTTGTCAACCGGTTTTAACAAGTGAAAATTTAAAAACAAGTAGAATAACTAATTTCTTTATGTTTTCAATTTATCACTTTGTAAAGATAAATTTTATTAGGTACGCGTGTATGCGTAAAATAATAAATTTATTGAGCGATGTTATTTAATTTGGAAGACAATTTTATCATTAATAATATTTTCGCTTTGTGGTTTTTGTATTATACGTATATTTTTAGAAAATGATATCGAAAAAGTATTATGGAGAATAAGTACTTAATCAAATACAAACTCGCCTAGAGGTATTAATGGCATTAGCGATCAAAATAATAGCTAACATTAACGAAAGTATCGAGACAGAATTGATTACTAATATTGACTGTTGGAAACCCTAAAATAATTGAAAATACGCGATTATGTACCGTACCATTAAATTTACTATTGTTTTGCAATACCAAAACGATTTTCCAACGTTACGTTAATCAGATACATCACTCTTTCAAAGCCAATGAGATTTGATTTGAGATATATTGAGGGTTCCACTTTTCGTTTATTTTTATTGCGCATTTGGCAGTTTAAATGATCGTTTTCTAAAAATCTCTTCAAATAGGCATCTTTACAAATTTATTGCATTGCTCCAATTATAAACATATTTATTCACTAGATAAATTTTCTGTAGATACTATTTTTATTTTATTCTATTTTTTCACATAGGAACTTTTGCCGTATATTCCATATATTTTCACATTTTATAAAATTTAAATGCCCTAATTAATTTCAGCTGTTTCAACCTGATTCGTGATTTTAAATAAGTGAGGTTAGATAGTCAGGTAGGGTGCAATAACTACAGGTGTGCCAACATCGAGTAATTCCCGTTTTTTCTTTAATTCAGATTTAAATTACTCGATATTAGATCTTTTAATTGGAAACTTTAATTATTCTTTTAATATAGTTGGCAATTTAATTTTGATCTTGCTGAGATTTCAATTTTATATATTTTACGGAGGACCTGATGAGATTAGTAACTTAATTGTACCGAACATTTATTTTCTGACAAACCACAAGTTTTTAAATTAATTTTTATACTGCAAATAAAGTAGAATGGGCGAGGGATCAAAAATTAATTGCTTTGTACTGGAAGACTCGAAGACCATTGATTAGTACTTTTTTCTTTTTTTTTTTCTTGTCTGGGCGTATTGTTGAATAAAATGTAAATATCTTTAGTTATTGGATTTTTATTTAAATCCAACAAGAATCAAAGAGAACTTGCAGTGTCTAAAAATGGATTTCAGCAAAGTAATACTTTTATCCCTTAAGATGATTTTGTTTTTATGAGATGAAACAATTTCTTCGAATCTTATTCTCTCCATTCTTTCAAGTAAATAACCTCTGTTGTAAGTAAATGTCAAGGAAAGTCCGAAATTACAAAAGGTTTTGAGTTTGGCCAAAAATTCTCATAAGAAATTCTAGGTCTGAGTCTGCTTTAGATTTTTTAATGATCAAATCAAAATGCTAACAAATGTAATTTAGAAATGTCAGGTTCAATAAGTTTCCTTAGAAATAATTTTTGGAAAGCTTAAAATGTTTTGCAATAATTAAAACGTATAATCCTTCGTTAGTGTTTAGTGCTTAGGTATATCAATTTTTAGAACCAAATTGTATTTGTGGTCTCAATACAGCTTTAATTATGCAATATTAAATACGAACTAGATCAAAGAAAACCTTATAAACGATTGAATATCAGAGGCATTTAAATTCACAATCACGATAATAGAGAGTAAACAAAATATTCTGCGTTTTTGCATTCCCGATTTAAAATTAATACTTGTCTCCGAACTTTTGATATTGACGTATTTTTAAAATTTATTGAATAACTTAGATTTTTCTTACTTTTCAAGCTTTTCAGCATTGTGGATTCGAGCACTTCTGAAGTCACTCGTTTTTTACGTCATCTACTTTTATGTTAGCTTTTAAGCTACAATGACAAATATCTGCATGTCATTGAAGTATTTGTATTCTTTCTTTTTTCCAAACGTTGCTTTCTATTTATGTTCTTTAAAATTTTTTAAACCTACAATTAATTTATCACCTAAATAACTAACTTCACGTTCTTAATAGTTATTTTTAGGTTATGATTTTTACACTTCAGATTAAAAAATAGTTGACAAAATATCTCTGGAAAATAAAATAGCAAAGCAATAAATCGATTTTGCAACCTCATAATTTAAGGTTAATTTAATTAAAACAGCAATTACAAAGTATGCTGTATCGCTTCCTTACGTGAACTGGAAACCTGGTTCGAGATAGCCAATATTCTTCCTTTTTTTGTTATTTTTGCAATTTGCAAAGAATTATCTAGAGTATTGATTGATTATCTAGAGTGGATTCTCCACTTATTGACCCTCATCATATTAACAGCATAGGACAAGAGGTAACTTATTTTTATAAAATCGGCTAGATCTTCTAGAAATAAAGGAATCGAACAGGACAAGGGCGATTGAAATGGCTACATCATCTCTTAGTAGATCTCCCCTCCAATGATAATGGTCAATTGATCTAATGGTGTTTTGGTTCTTATGACCACTACAAACGGTTAATTCTACCTTTTACGCTTCCCTTTCCGTTTGCGTTTTTTGGGGGGTTCACTCAATTTTTCTTCCTGTATTTTACTCACATTGCTTTTTTATTACAAAATTTGTAATCTTGTTTGTCTGTGCTGCTGAAGTACTTGCTTACTAGCTAGGTAGGGTGTATGCTGACACCGCGGGTTCGATCCTCCCGGAAGACCACTTTTTTTATGTAATTTTACAGCACATTTCGTACTTAATTCCTTCATCAAGAAAAGTGTGATAATGCAATAAGCTTTGATCACATTCACTTATAATAATTTCCTGTATTAGCTTCATTTTCTTTTATTAGCCAATAGGAAATAAATAATTGATTTGTAGTTTACACATTTACAACTATATAATAGAAAAGTATCCGCTAATGATCAGGAGGAAATGATAAAACGAAAAGTGAGGAAAAGTGAAATTAGGAAAATTTTCATTAGTACTACTAAGTACTTCGTAATCATTTAGGTTATGTATTTTTTGTTATTTCTATTAAAAGTTCTATTGTGTGATTTTCATGGAAAATATTAAACGTTTTAGGTTAATGTAATAGGCTAATCGGTAATGTGGCTGTACAGTTTAAAAACTTATAAATTTAACATCTTATTCATATAAGTCATCTATTTTATTGCCCTCTACATTTTTATATGGGTAAATTATTATTTATTATCTTTTGTGTATTTTTAGTGGCTTACATATTTTAGAGATATTTATATTTAATTGGTTATTCATGCAGTTTAAACAACAATGAAATCGTTTTTTAAAATGTTACGGCTGATGTGTAATTGCTTTTTAAATTTGCTGTATAGGTGTATCTCTTAGAGCCGTGCAAAATAACTTAAGCAAGTAACTGCACACGTCAGTGTCGAATGTAATCATAAAAATATTGACAAGAATGAAAATGGTTTTACAATTTTACATTTAATAAGATATGCTTTTGAATAAGCTATAAAGTTTCTCGAGTTATACACCAATTTCCCTTGAAGTTTTTCATTGCCCTTCTCGATTATTGTGCTTAATTGTTTCGACTACATTTTCAAAAATTCACAATTACTTCGTCTAAATTTTTATGAGCTCTAAAACAAAACTAAGCTCTGTGGTAAACCGAGACTTTTTAATTAAAAAGTTCATGACCATGGCAAAATGGACTGCGATGCGACAGGACGCTTATCGTTCCTTTATCAAAATTTTTATTTCAATAACCACACAAGGATTTCCTCAATTAAACATACTTTCCACTGGGGCCACTATCATCGAACACCATTAAATGCATGGTTTTCCAATCTATGCAACAGGTGGACGTCTTTTATAATGGAAACTCTAGTTATTTCCCGTCTCAAAAACACCTAGGGCTAAGGAAAACCTTCTTTAACTAACCTTTACATCGTTTTATATTATTCACGGAACCTTTCTTGCTTTGCAAATGAAAAATTTTTAAATATTACATTGTAATATTACTGCGATATCATGTAAGATTCGCTAGTGATATTAATGCAACTTTGTTGTAACTCCACACCTGAGGGCACCAAAATGTTCCTATTACAATGAACTAGCATGTTCTTCAGTTTCCGGAAATTAATTTTTTCTTTTTCTATTAATTTGACTTCTGTTTGTATTCTGTGCGATGTATATCAGCGCTTCTCTTACGGCGTGATCAAGAGAGTCTCGTCTGATCTCTGCATTAAAATTAAATGAAGCGAAGATCATTTCCCTTCGGTTTACCGTGAAGTATTCTCATTACTTTTCTTTCGAATTTTAAATTGTAGAACCTACTCTCTGAATGACCGAAGTCTATTCGAGCCTTTATTTATTGCTTAATAGTTAGTAGTTAAATTAAATTGATTTAGTAATTAAGGTTATTTCATGTTGAATTACCTTTACGTGAGATCGAAAAAATCGCACATTTTACAGAGAAGTTCATTTCATCGAAAAACATGGAAGCTCACAATTATTTTTTAAATGCTTCCGCTGATTGCTAATTAATTTGTGCAAACGCGTAATATTTTAAATATACAAGTAATCGGTAATGGGGTAATAACAAAAATTATGATCGAAATTTGCAAAAATACGATACGATTCAAAATACTTTTAAAAATAATTTAAACAAATTTTATTATGTAGTGTTCGTGCGTAGCATTGACGTCACACCTCGTTTTCGGGTAAATTTAATAATTAGAACTTCAGTAATTAATTACTCGATTAGTTGAGCAAAACTCAAAATAGCATTTTTTCAAATTTCGCACATAATTTTTTAATGCAAGTACCCATTATTCAGCTGGATTATTTATAATTTTAAATTTAATCATTAATACCAACTAATCGCATTAGTTGTTTTTATATGAATATTTCGTTTTCGAGTTTTAATTTTTATAATGCTAAAATTTAGAGCTAATATTTTATTTCCTAGAACATCGTTATTTTGTAATCTAATAATATTTATGAATTTTTAGCGTGCGTGTAAAATTCTATGTACTAAATTTTTTTAATTAATTTAGAAATTAAATTTAAACTCGTGTTTTTAGGGCAGATACAACAGAATTGGTTATTAAATAATTTCAAATTTATCATCCTTGGCTGTTATACTCAAAGCTTGCAAGAAATTTGGGTTATATTGAATGTAAATTTTTTGTATGCGCTTTTGGTACATTAAATTAAATGTTATTAATTTGTATTATACATTGAGCTCGTCCAGTTTTGAACAAATTAGGGGACATTTTTTTAAATGGCAAACCTTGTTTTTTTTCACGAATTTGAATAAACCACATTGTTCTGAATACGAATATAGTATGTGAAAAATTACGTCGAAGTGAAAAGTTTTAAAGTTTCAATGCATGACAAAAATATTAGTACACATGAAGAAGATTTATTTGTCTCGATTAAATGGCGAAATATAGGCAGATAGAAATTAGTATTTTGTTAATTAATCGTTGTCTAAATTGTGTGTAGAACCCATTTTTATTCTTTTAACTGTTTTAAAATTGTTCGTTACTTTGTCTGAAAGGCAAAGAATTGAAATTCTGATGATAGGTTACGGGGACAGAACTCTCACTCAGTTAGAAGTTTGCAATTTATTCAATAGTTGAAGAAGATGTTCAGCTAAATATTTTACTCGAGCTTCAAGAAAATTTCCATTTATCCACTCGTCAAGTGGCGGCAAACAACGCAATAGTTTAGAGCTCCGTTTTAAAATATCTGAAATTGAGGAAGTGGCATTCGTATCAAGTGGTTTTGGTGGAAAAATATAATTTTTTCTGCTTAAGCCCGCACCGGTATGATACTAGCAAGACGGAGTTCCACCCCCTTTGAAGTGAGGTTTTACCAAAAAGCGTAAATAAAAATAAGGTTTGCCATTTAAAAAAATTTACAACGCGAGAGCTCAAAAATGTTAATGGTGGAAAAAGCTGAGTGTATGTACGTAATGGTATTTTGGCTGGTAATGTAATTAAAAGTGATACTGGAATTATTTAATGAAAAATTTAAAATTAGTTGAAATCCGCGCGTGATATTCTATTTAATTATGAAAGTTGAAACTTGGGAAGTGTTTACATACTCGAGATTATTTATCGATTAGAGTTCTGTAATTAACGAATTAGTGTAATTAGTTATGTGATGGATTATTAATTGAGATAGTTAATTTTGTTTTAATTAAATTAATTAGATATTTTGCAATTAATTGAAAAATTGTGTGGATTCATGAATGCAAAATGATAAAGTTTTATTTTGACTGGAATAATGCAATATTAAATTCGTACCTTTTCAGTATGTTTAAAACCGAGGGTTGCAAAAGCTGTGCTTATTCAATTTTGCATAGACTAATTACATTGTTTTACTGACTGCTCTTTTAATGGTGAAGACTGTGAGAGCAGAAACGTGCTACTTTCGAGTTTCAGCGATTCAAAAGATGCTCATTCTTGTGGAAATGTACGTACTTTAAGGTAGCTAATGCTTTCTTTAAAAGGAACTTTCGCCATCAATTAAATGCATAAGTAGCTGTTACAATTAGAAGCATAGTAGGTTTACATGTCAAGATTAATTTGTGAATTAGGCAAATTACAAAAGCGTTAATTTTGGGTTTATAAAATATTTCCAAGCAAAAACTTTTATTTATAATAAAAAGCAAAACAAGTTTCCGCTTTATAAATGACGAAAACTTTCAGGCTCTCGCTTTTATTCCTTTCACAAAAACGTAGTCTTACAATAACGTGCAATGAATGTCCGGAAAATTGCGTATATTAACTCTCCTGTGTACGCATTCGTTAGAACTACTTCAAGAATTATTTTGAAAGCTTATTTAAACTTCATAAACAATGACAAACTTATCCTAGTTGAAAACGAATGTTGATTCAAGATCAAAACTTGTTATGCTCATTATTAATATTCTAAACCTTCCTTGAATGCGAATTTCCAACACGCCAACTTCTATTCCTCCCGACTCCAGGACAACTTCGCAAATTTTTGCTTTTTAGTTTATATTCCGCTTAGTTTATATTTCTCGGCTGAAGCAACCAATTTCAGGTCACAATGTCGTTTCCGGCCCGAGATATCGGCATTTGAAATCTCCATTAAAAAAGTAATGGTATTCCCCCAACTAAAATGCCAAAAAACCCCCGCCTAAGTGATTGGGAACGGTTAGAGAAAATGTACTATCAATACATCATAGAGGCTACAATAATAACATGTGATTACCCGTTTGTTAAACCACGACAGTTGGTAAAGCTAATATGGTTTTCATTTTTGTCATAATAAATATCTATCGTTTTCAAATAATTCACGTTTCAAAAAAATACCTGTACAATAATTTCGGTGTAATAAAGTATACTAAAATTATATATTACGAATCTGTAACAACAATACAATTATTAAACACTTTGATAGCTTCTACAAAAAATAACACCCTATTTACGACATTTTGTCAGGCGGTATTTAAATTCAATTCACTTACGTTGTTAAATTGTTGTTAGCATGTATTTTTAAACAAAAAATGTGCTATATTGGTTTTATGGTAACAGAATTGTTATTTCTGTTTTTTGTTGCGACAACCGCACGATTATTTTGTCCACGATTTTCATTATTTTAAAATAAGTATTTTAAAATACATTGAAATTGTAAACTTGAAAGGCGCGGAAATAAGAATATTAAGACTCGAAATTTTAAATTGTATTTAAGAAATATTAAATTATCGAGTAGTTCGGGTTCGAATTAGTATTTATAATTTTTTAACAAAAATAACTATACTAGGTGAATACCAGAGTTAATCCTGTTAAACCAGACGTGTAAATCCGTTGGTTCATTAAGTAATTAGAAAGCCTCCAACAGCAGCTCTTTAGAGCTTCGTTGCTTGGAAGAATTAATTAATAATAAAATCATCGTTGGGGTCCAAATCCAACTATTTCCTACGGGCACTGCAATTTTCATTTAAATTTTCCTTCGTAGGAGGAAGAGCAGCGGTCTAAAGTTTACTTTGTTTTATGCAAAACGTAAACGCCGTTTAGATAATCTTTTTTATAAATATTTACTACTGTAGTTTTCTATATCATCCTGTAAAGTAGCCGGTTATCTACCATGATTTAGAAGAATGATCTACCAAAATCCTCTCTGACGGATATCCACCGAACTGCTTGTCTTGAAACTTCCACATACTTCCAAAGGCTTTTGTTGTCGTTCACCAACAGTAAAATTTATCTAAATATGTTGTAATTTGTAACGCTTGTGTAAAGCGAATCTTTCAAAACTTACAGTTATCTTCTGAATTAACGTTTGAAAAAAAGAAGAAGAAATTTCTTGATGTTTTAATGGTATCAGAAAAATTCTTCCTGATGTTTATGATCTAGTATCGACAAATCAATTAAAATACGTAATAAATACCGATCATCAAAATAACTCGATTAATCCTTTCTTTTTCATATACTGGATTGCCTAGGCTGTGCGGCCTGAAGGCCGCACTGACTAATCATTCTCTTGTAATCTCGAATTATTTATTCGTTATTCATTTAACGTAAAATTAACCAATGGAAAGTGCGTTACGGATGGATAAAAATACCTATTTATAGAATATCTAGATTGCCCAGGTTGTGCGGCCTAAAGGCCGCACTGACCTTTTTTGCCAACTCGTGACGAATGGATACTTCCATTTGTTAATAAAGAAATGAGTTATTATATAAGTTTTAAGTTGATTAAAAAATTGGTCAATCAGAGTTTGACAGAGAATTGACTATAAGGTCTATACATATAAGGTTATAATCGGTAAACAACTCAGCAAAGTAAAAATCACAAGCACGACGTTTTCTTGCTCACAATAATAGTCCCGAAATATCAATTCAATAAAATATCATTTTTCTTCTTACATTTTTATTTGTTGTTGCTTTTTTGACCAATTCTCAACTATAATTTTTAAATTCAGTATTTGTCTTCTCTCTGGTTTTCTACTTTTTCTGCATACAATCGAAGAACCTAGTAAGTTGAGTTACTAAAAATTGAGTTAATGGTTTATTACCCTAAAATATAAGTATATGAAATTTAATTTCTGCGAAGTTTGAAATTCCTACTTGAATTTCGAATTTATTTTTTTGAAACGACTTCATATACCTCCCCTAGCATTAGATAGATCGAACTTAAACGCGTGGACTCGAGAACGAACGCCAAAGAATGAAATTTTTTATTCTAGATATTTTCTGAATTACCGTGGCCGAAAAGGCCCTGCTTTATGTCTGTCGTTCCTTCCGGACGGCTCCTCCGCTTGATTCATTTTAAGTTACCAACCTAAAAAAATTGGTAGGTTGCGGAAGAGGAACGGGTCAGTGCGGCCTTCAGACCGCACAACCTGAGCGAACGAGTGCATTTCAATAAGAAATACTTCAACTTTTCTGTTTCAGAAAATATCATATTTTATACAACTTCTGTTCGGTGTATTTAAAAGGCTAATGCTTAAAAATGCTGAAAACATCCAGTTTTTTCATTTTCAGCAATATATTAAAAATACATTTTTGAAACTAAATATTGATAAAAGTTAATACAAAAGAATAAAAAAATTGTGTTATCCCCAAAAATTTTGAATTAAAGATCATAGAAGCGGGTAAGCACGATTCTATTTCGGGTTTAATTTGAAAAGTTTGTTTTGGTAATCTTTTTCTCGAGTTCACACCAAATTGTACTTAAGTGTTAACCACTTAAAAAATTTAGTTAACCACTGACAAGCACGAGGTAAGTTTTTTTCAGTATAAGTGGAATTTCAAATTAATTTAATAAACACGGAAAAATATTAAAGTTTCAGTCATATTTTATATTTTTTTCGTCTTAAAGTGACAAATTCACTCAACTTTACAGTTATTAATTTAACTGAAGTCGACATTATTTATTACGGTAGTTTCCTATACACAGCAGTGTATCCGGCGCGACCGGGAGTGAAACCGCGGTTCCCGTTCCCGAGTCGCCGGTATCTATCTAAATGGTATAATCACCGTTGGGTAAATTCAAATTAGGTAACATTCCAATTGACCAGCGATAGATTTAATTGAATGCAAATTTTTTTGAAACGCGGTTCTATTGTAATTCTTGAAACGAAATTTTGAATGCAATGGCGTCGTGTCGAATACTTGAAATTTCTGATATCGATTTATAGATTTAACAAAAGTTTTTTTTTAATTTCTCCAGCCAAAATAGTCATTTACTAACCAATTTATAAAGTTTTTAAGACAACCATTTTCATCTAGATGAAGTTTTATCTTATCGTTTGAATATATTTGCATAATCTCTAAAATATAGAAATTGCTACTGGTTTAATTTCTTCGAAAGAAATTAGGTTTTTAATTTAATTTTAAGTTGAAATTTAAAAATTTATATTTTCAATAACCGAAAATTTTAAGGTTTTATTTATTTGTAGATTAATAAGTTTTCCTACGATTCGATTGTGCGTTTTAACGTTCTTCTCTAAACAAGAAAACCGTAATAGTTGAATGATTCTATTTACATTCTAAACGTGAAAGCTTAAGGGTTTTTTTCTTATTTTCTAGACAATCTGAAAACTTAAAAGTTTTGTCTGATAAAAACAAATAAATTTGTACAACTTCCACTTGGGTTGAATTTTGCTGGGTTTGGTTTTTCTTTATGAAATGACGAGATAATAAAAATTTATATTTATGGCTTGATAAAGCAATCGGGAACTTAATTTATTAAACTAAAAGAAAAACAAGGTTTTCCTAATTAAATCTCCTGTAATATGGTTTAAAAATTAAATATTAATGGAAAGTGGCAATCTATCTTCACCTTTTTCAAATAACGTTAAAACTTTTTTTATAGTGCTACTAAGTTTGTGAAGCGAATACTCGAAAGAAAATTGAGTAATTTAAGTAGCCGTACACGACTCTGAAAATCGTATTTTCTGACGAACAGATATTACGGAAATGGACGTCAAAAAATGTCCGGATGTCGATCTTGCTTATTATGCAAAATAGACAATGCGGAGAGAATTGAATAATGCCTCTTGATTATTTCTACTTCGTTTTGTAATTTTTGTATGTTTTATACAAATAATAACAGGGACGGACTGACACAAAAGTTCTGAATTTCAGAAAATAATTATTTCAAAAAGCGCCTTAGGAAATTCTCATTTGTGTATTAAATGCATAACGGGCTCAGAAAAATTAAAATCTAAATTTTGTAAAATTATACTTAATAATTTAAGCCGTTTAAATCATCAAAATTTCGTAGGATACTGGAATTAGTATTCTATTCCCCCAGACCCCCCGGTGCGTACTGCCTTGAATTTTTTACTAGCCTACCGTTTTTAAATTGTTTTACTCTTGATTAAAATAAATTTTCCATAGAAATTTAGCAAATCGAAATATAACTTTGTCCGGCTCTGTCTGGTAAATCAGTTTGCGTATTTATTTTTAATTTAAAAAAGAAAGCATAGTTATAACGTTCAGCATAACTTTCCAACGAAAGGTAAGATTTTTATGCGGTTATTTTTAAATAATAGAGTAGTTTGTTGAAAAGATTTTTTATTGTATGTGCCGTCACGCTAATAGTCCGGGAGGCAGCGTTGCAAATGACATGACCATTTCATCCCTCATGATTTCTATTGGAAATATTTTTTCTTGAGCAATTATTTAAAGATCCAAGCGTCAGCTACTCCAATTGCGGTGGAGCTCGCTATGACGAAATTAGAAACATGTCGAAAAAAGTTTTTTTTTAAATCATTTCAATACTCTTGAAAATTTGTCAATCTTTAGTTTAAATAGTATTAAAAATAAAGGTAATCGTCAGCTGCACAGAAAACGGTGGATTATACGTCAGCTACCCCTATAAACCGGTAATAAAAGTGGGGGTATAAAATCATTTCATCCCTTACCAAATTTTTCTTACGTGTTTATTATGTAATTGAAATAATGAAAACAAAAATCAGCTGACCTTCCAGCGGGGGAAAAACCGTCAGCTCGACGGTTAAAGCTGTTTAGCGCGCATACAATTTCAGCGTTGAATAATTCAAAGAGCGGTCTGACTGACGATCTTACCCCCATTATACCATCAGCTGACCATCATTTTTAGTAAATACAGGCTCTAAACTATTAAGTATCAAAATTTCGAATAGAATAAAATTAATTTAACCCAGATTTCACGGGTTCAAAGAAACACAAGTACCGCGAAATGAAATCTTAAAGCAAACATTCACATTTAACCCGATCAATCTAGGAATTTTATCTTGAATAAATGAAGTATGAAATTTTTTGACGCAGTTAGGTTCCAATGATGGAATAGCATTTAAAATCACAGTTTTAGACCAAAATTTGATATGGCCTGTGCCCGGAATTTTGGATTTTGTGTTTTGTCGATTTTCAGGCCTATTTTTCATTTATAGGTAAAAATGATGATAACCTAATTTATAGAGAATTAAATTCTCTTCCTCTTTTATGTGGACAATTTTATTGTAAAATAATTATTTATTGCTAATAATATGCAAAAGTGTGAAAAATTAGCAGATTGGCTCAGTCTTTTCAACTTTTGGACCATTTTTATTAAAAATAAGTGACATATTCAAATGACACTACTGTAGAGGACTAAATTCTCTACAACTTTCGTAGAAACAAGTTTTTCGTACGACGAATGGATCACGGCCGGGAACACGTTCAACACAGATGAATGGTGGAAGTGACTCAACGGACCAACTCATTTCTATTTCCGACCGTAAAGGTAGAGTTTTCGTCGCGTTTAATTTTACGTGGTTTATGCCCCTTTCCTTATCAGAGGAAATTTCTTCACTACCCAATGATTTTTTACATATACAGTGGCCATAGAAAGTACTCGTACACTCCTATATTAGCAATGTAAATTGTACCATTTTTTTCATATAAAAATCGATATTACAGCAAAACTTTTTATACATTTTTTGTTGAAAATTTCATTGCCTTCAATTTTGTTTTTATATATATTCCTATTTTGTCTCGCTGTTTCTGACTGACAGCGACTTAAACATTACTCTGTAAAATTCAAAAATTATTGTCATCTATATCTCGGAAACGGTGCAAGGAAATAAAAAAATGAATAGGAATGTTTTTCTTGTCAATTTTATTCTCTACATTTTTCTTCATATACATATTTCCGTTTTATCGAACCGTTTACGAGATACAGATGACAATATTTTTTGCATTTTATAGAGGCTTATTTATATCGCTGTCAGTCAGAAACAGCACGACAAAATAGAAAAATGTATAGAAATAAAATTGAAGGCAATGAAATTTGCAATAAAAAATGTCTGAAAAGTTTTGCTGTAAAATCGATTTTTATATGACAAAAAAGGTCAAAAGGTACAATTTATATTGCTAACATAGGAGTGTACGAATACTTTCTGTGGCCAGTGTATAACCCTCTGCCATGGTAAAAATTTTGTTCTCAGGCTACTGCCACGAGTGCTATACGGAATCTTACAAAAGATGGAATTTCGGGTTTAGCCCCGAAGTCTGACTCCCCACTCTCAACCATCCCCACTCTTTCCCAAGCGTGCGTAGCCGTTATCGAGTGTGGAGGTAAGGAGGGAAATCTCATATGGCCGTTTAACTCGAAAAGTGTCTACCGAAAAGCATTAATAAGGGTTTCTGATAGAGGCCAGAATGGCGATGGTGTACCGAAAGGGCATGGTTTGAACTATGCAGTGTAGAGGTCTCCACCCTGCAAGGTAGTGAAGTAAGCATTTTGTTGTTGTATTTTACATCATCTGAAAACTAATTAGTGTAGAGACCTCTACCTCCCAGAGTTCAATTTATACCCTTTCAGTACACCATCGCTATTCCGACCTTTTTCTGAAACCCTTATTAAATGCTATTTGAGGGACACTTGTTGTAATAGAGAGATGGTCTCCTTACCTCTACACTCCATAGTATCCATAGAGCTACCCAGCAGGCTGTCGAACACCAAACACATATTAAATAGAATCTCTATGGCTACGCATGCTTAGGCAAGAGTGGCCCTGGTGGAGAGTGGGGAGTCATGTTTTCGGAACTAAACCCGAAGTTCCTTCTTTCGTAAGATTCAGTACAGTGAACAACTAAATTTGAAGGAATTCTTATTTTTAATAAAAATGGTCCAAAAGTTGAAAAGACTGAGCCAATCTGCTAATTTTTCACACTTTTGCATATTATTAGCAATAAATAATTATTTTACAATAAAATTGTCCACATAAAAGAGGAAGAGAATTTAATTCTCTATAAATTAGGTTATCATCATTTTTACCTATAAATGAAAAATAGGCCTGAAAATCGACAAAACACAAAATCCAAAATTCCGGGCACAGGCCATATCAAATTTTGGTCTAAAACTGTGATTTTAAATGCTATTCCATCATTGGAACCTAACTGCGTCAAAAAATTTCATACTTCATTTATTCAAGATAAAATTCCTAGATTGATCGGGTTAAATGTGAATGTTTGCTTTAAGATTTCATTTCGCGGTACTTGTGTTTCTTTGAACCCGTGAAATCTGGGTTAAATTAATTTTATTCTATTCGAAATTTTGATACTTAATAGTTTAGAGCCTGTATTTACTAAAAATGATGGTCAGCTGATGGTATAATGGGGGTAAGATCGTCAGTCAGACCGCTCTTTGAATTATTCAACGCTGAAATTGTATGCGCGCTAAACAGCTTTAACCGTCGAGCTGACGGTTTTTCCCCCGCTGGAAGGTCAGCTGATTTTTGTTTTCATTATTTCAATTACATAATAAACACGTAAGAAAAATTTGGTAAGGGATGAAATGATTTTATACCCCCACTTTTATTACCGGTTTATAGGGGTAGCTGACGTATAATCCACCGTTTTCTGTGCAGCTGACGATTACCTTTATTTTTAATACTATTTAAACTAAAGATTGACAAATTTTCAAGAGTATTGAAATGATTTAAAAAAAAACTTTTTTCGACATGTTTCCAATTTTGTCATGGCCAGTTCCACTCAGATGCAAACAGCTGACGCTGGGTTTGTTTAATAGCTATATTCAAACTATCATTTAATACAAAAATTGTGAGGGATGAAATCACCGACCAAAATGCAACGCTGCCTCCCGGACTATAACCTTTCTGCTTGTCTTATCACCTTATCAGAAACGCCAAGAAAACCATAACAAATACGATAAATTACCTCGAAACAATTTTGTAGGGAATTAATTATAAATTAAATGGTTGAAAATAACATAAAACCTGAACTGAAAACGAAAAGTGTTTGTTAGTTCCTGATGTAATATACTATTTTCCAAGCGTCCACATGAGAAATTTTTTATGTGCAAGTCGGGAAATTACAGAAGAGCCACAAAAAGTTCCTTTTCTCCAAATAAAACATTTTTTTTATATTTTGAAATTATGTCTACGTTAGGAATTTTATAAACATTACTTTTCTGCTGGCCCCGACCGGCGTAGAAAATGATGAAAAGTGAAACTTGGGCGTTGTTTATTAAATGACATAAAGTTAACTTTGTTGGCGTTGGAAGAAAAACGGAAGTTTTTTTAACACTTGTTATTTTATCAAAGCATTCTTGCGACCACAGATGGCAAGAGAGCACTTAACAGATTAGATTTTGCACTTCAAATATTTTAAACTAACTTCCTAAGTTTCGAGTATAATGAAGTAATTTAAGATCACGACTTAATTGATGAAATTTGTAGGCCTTTTCAATAATTTACACTTGAAATTTATCAGGTTCGGATGATACTGACGAAATCTCATAATTTATTTTCTGCCATTGTGATAAAATTACGCTGTTGCTCTATAATTTTTGAAGATTTCGCATATTAAATTGAAAAAAATTAAAGTTTTGCTGTTTATATCAAGTGAAAAAGTTTTTTAAACTTTAGGGTTACACGAAATTGGTGTTTTGGTTTATTTGGTGGTAAAATTTTCTACTCTTGGATAATTTGTTTTTTTGGTGTTTTCGAGTTCACCACTCGACATTTGTTGAAAACCACACAAAGAAAAAAACGGCTATAAAATAAGAAGCGGTGTAAAACCAGTGTTAAAATGAAATAAATGTAAGGTTTTTGAAAAATTTAATTAAATAAATAATGAATAAAATTTTCAATTCGCGCTTTTGTGCAATGCATTTACTAATTAGTGTGCTTAATTTTTATCCGTTAATCTGCTGAGGATGACAATTGATATTTTAATTTATAAATAATATAAGTTTATGTAATTTATTTTCAATATAAATCTAATTAAGGTTAAATAAATAAATTTGTCGACGACAAAAGGTTGTTTTTTATGTAATTAATTTTCTTTTTGTTTAATTTCAGAATTAATTCGCTACGAAACTGCTTACGCCTGCGAAGGAAAAACGCTTAAAATAGAGTGTAGAGATGGAGAACTGATTAAACTGATTCGAGCAAATTACGGCCGATTTTCGATCACCATTTGTAATGATCATGGAAATACAGACTGGAGTGTCAACTGCATGTC
Organism: Cantharis lateralis; assembly: GCA_963170105.1. NCBI lineage: Eukaryota > Metazoa > Arthropoda > Insecta > Coleoptera > Cantharidae > Cantharis > Cantharis lateralis. Next base: position 21,519,233 of record OY720630.1, on the reverse strand, counting down.
GCCGAAATCCTTAAGGGTTTTACACAACAGGTAAATTAAATTTAAAGTAATGGCTTTCTTCGTGTTGTTCTAATAAATTGTTTGTACTAACCGAATTGTGAAAAAATTTAATTTAACGGAATTGTCAAACTGATACAGCTGGACCGCTCGCGACTCGCCTGAGCGGCTATTAAATAAAAGAAATTCGAATGTTTTATTCCGTTTGAATTTCGGAATATAAAAATTCGTTGTAACGGCCTAGTTGTAATTTATTTGTGCGGCCTTAATTTGGACTCCACTAAAAGATTATATAATATTATGTATGATATTGATTGATGATGTTGTTTCTTCGACCAATTATATAAAACAAATTAGCATAATGACTTTATTTATTATTAATACATTGACCATTACAATAATTTGTACTAGCGTACGATCATTATTATATCGGTGACAAATTTAAAAAGTTTTCGGATATATGGGAAAGCTCAAAACAGCCAGCTCACTGGCACTCCAAACTTGTCAAAATGAATTAATTAAACTGTCGATTTTTTAGATTGCAGATAACTCGGAAACGATTTAAAGTAAAACTTTAGGCAGAATTTTAAAATTCATAAATAATAAAAAATACATGGTTTTGTTTTTAAAGGAACGGCGTACGATTTAATCCGGCAATATGTAACGGCATTGCGAATGTTAGTATAATTTAAAATAACTTTGGCTTGTAGACGGGAACTAAAAAACTTTGATATTGAAGTTTTTTTCTTTGGCGAAGATGGTGAATAATTCCGCTTGAGGTGGTCACCCGGTATAATTTGTACGCTATTAAAAGTTTTCAAGAAATACTTTTTCGATCAGCAAGTGTGCTTGTGTTTGATCGATGGTGGCTAGAAAACACCGACGCAAGCTAATATTATTTTTTGATGAAAAATATAAACACAAACAGTTTTCTATTTGCATTTATTCGGCGTTTTGGTTAGCAGTTCCGCAGTTCCCTACTCGAAATTTCGAAATCTCAAGTCTTGGCGAAAGCGAACAATGAAAATTAGGTTTTATTAAATTTATTCTAATTCTTCATTTTATCATATGTTGGCTAAATTGTAAATATCGTATTTGCCGGTTGGTTGGCTAAAGTATACGCTGTACCACCAATCAAGTTTGTGCTGAATTTACATATTTTACGGCATTTCTGCAACTTTTTGTTTTCCGAAGCTGCCGCAGTGTGAACATCTCTGACGTGCAAGTGCAACTTGGGAGTTGACCAAAATTAAAATTTTTGCCACAAGTTATTGCATATTTTGCAATCAACGTGCAGTGACGTGCAATGTCGGGTATCATAATTCACCGAGAAAGATCGCACAGTGTACAGTTGGGACGCAGCATATTTATATCTTTCGAGATGTTGAATACCATCCCGAAACTCATATTTGACAGCATTCATTGAAGATACAAATTAATTCAAACTTTCACATAAATTCTTGACTTTTGTTTGGGAAAAAAAGCCAAACTTACTTCTTCGGCGAGTCGTTATTTATTAATGGTGGTAATGTATTTAAATGAATTATTGAATAAGAGATAATCATTTGCATATATTATTCAGGAAGGTAGTAAATTTTAACAAGCAACCTTTGACGTAATTGAATTTTTTATGGTAATTGTAATAGAAAAGAGCTAAAATATAAAAATATGTAACCTTATGGCTTAGGATGTACATTGTTACCACTTAGTATTATTACTCTAAGTAATCAACCAGCGAACCAGCTGCTTCCAAAACATTGAAAAGCACTTGACTGATGTCATATTATGTTGATAAAAAGTTATCATGTAATTATGGAAAACTTTATATTCACTTAAGTTTATCTTAATGTAAATTAAAAAGGAAATTTGTTTATACGTTTAACAATTTTAAGCGCAAAACTTGTTTAAGGGAGAAGACATAATCGCATCGCGCTATCCAGTTAGCTGTCGCCTTGATGGTTACATTTTTTATTATTTAAGCTTGGGCACAAAATATTTTATTGTGTCTTGATAATATCTCAAAAGTGGAATATTTTGCATACGAAAAAGAATAAATTAAAATTAATACAATGATAGTACATTAATTTTCGACTCATTTGAATTGGTATATAATGTGGTAATATATCATACTTATGTAAGTCATTCACACTGAACCTGTCAGACTCATTAGAGTATAGGACTATGGGTAGGTACTTTTAAATTAAAACATGTAATGTATTGACGCTATATTTTTAATAAACACTTTGAATTTATTTCTTTTCACTACTTTTTATATATTATTTATATCTTTGTTAATTCTTTTATTTATTTGTCATATTATAAATGCAGGACTTAAAATGTATAAGAGATAATTATGTATATGTTCTTAACTCCATTTTAAAAGCTATAATTACAGAACACCTTTAATATTTCTACTCGATGCTCTAATATTTTAAATATTACAAATTATTCCACACGTTATAATTACTCTTAATTAAAATTGCGTAATTGCTTGTAACATTCTTTTTTACTAACTTATATGTCGAACTATTTTATAATTAGTCCACTCTTTTTTTTCCTCCTTTATTTAATTACGATACTCCGATCCGATTGGCTTAAGCTCGCGTAAAAATTTTAGGATTCGCTGATTTATATCTCTTAAACTAATTAAGATCTTAACATACAGGTAACACATAATTTACTAAATTATTTATAGAATTCCTTTTATTTATATTCACTTTCACAACATTCTTCCAAAATAGCTTTATCAGATTTTTATTTTCTTTAGATGATACTAAAAGTAGAATAAATATCTACCCCCGATCTAAACTTGGCAGTATCTGCTAAACAAATTCCAAGTCAAATTTTTATAAAAACAGCTTCTACATTTTTTATTTAATACATAATACATCTTCTGCTCAGTAAAAAATAACACATTTCAAATTAACCTTCACGATCAGAAAAATAATTTTCTCTCCTTACAATATTTTATATTACAACCATTATTAAAACCTCTCAAGTGCAACTCTAGCTGGTTTATGCAACAGAAATTCAAATTCAACAAGAAATTCTAGCCGAGTTGGTACAGCGTCCGCAATTGAATCGAAAGGTCCAGGTTCGCTTCCCCGCCGTAATATTTTTTTTGTATTTTTATATCTTCCCAAATAAGATACAAACCATGATATATTCTTCTACCCTTAAAACACGCCATTTTTCCTATGCAACAAGAGTGAAACCTAAATTTTCAAATTTAGCCGTTTTACAACATCACAATAAAGGATAGCAGAATACAGCATGTTCTGCATCGTATTCGGGAAAATATAAAAATCCTGGAAAAAATCTAACAATTTCCCAGAAACGGCTGCTCATAGCACTTTAAAAAAACAGGCTTTTGCTACAAAATCGAGTATTTTGGAGAGCGGTGTGTCACCATGTCAGGCCAAAAGTTTCCCAACATAGATCCTCTTCTTGACGATAGCGGTGGGCAATTGCAAACCACATGCTCCATCGTTTTGTCTACTTCTTTACATCCACAACTTACATCAGTCGTGCAATAATACGTAGGTTGTCCCGGGACAGCTGCAGGACAGCGCATTGTTTCCCTCGCTTGTCAGCATACAACCACATTCGCCTATCTCTTCGCATTTAATCTTTGCTTCTCCTTGTTTACAATGGCATCTAGGGTCTTAACGATCGACGTAATGAACGGCTATGGGGGGGGGGGGGGTTAGGGAATAGAACCTTCCCGAAATTATTCATTAATTACTAAAGTTCTGGAAGTCCGACTGCAATCATAAAAAAATCAGAAAAAAACAAAAAAGTCTTCAAAATTTTAACATTGACCCCCCCCCCCGAAAATTTAGTCTAAATACAGCCCTGGAACGGTTTGAGACCACAAGTTGGGTTACGCAAGTCCAACCTCCTCAGCCCTCTCATTGCCCTCATTACTAGGCGACTAGGCCAGATCTGGGGTTCTGCAAAGAAAATGTCCCCAAAGGGACTGGTAATCCTTGCGACCCAGAGCCTCCTAACTTATCATATCAGGGGGAGGATCTAGTACGCTAACAAGGTCCAGAGGTTTTTATAGATATCACTAAAATTATTTCAGAATTTGAAAGAAAACGTTAAAATGAAGTAATTAAACTATGGATCCACATAAATTTTTCCTTGAAATTTCGAAATAGTCTAATTTGAAATATCTATTTTTGCATAAGAAAGTACGTTACAGTCGCATTCTGTTGGCGGTCCGAGTGTTACACTAAGTAGTGGCGACATCGTGTTTTCGAGTGGAGAGCTTAGCTGAGCCGAGTTTGAAACGAGCGACTGCTCACATCGTGTAATTTTTGAATTCCGCCGGGCTTCAAAGATTTTTTTTAATGATTATGGTGTTTGTGGCGCTCGGGCGCTCCAAGCCGTTTTGACAAACGCAATTACGGCAAATCTCGGATCCATCACTTTCGAGTACTACGCAATGATAGAAAACCCTAATTCTAACATAATTTGGGCCCTAATAAGGACCATCGCAATTGTAAGACGTGAACTGTAAGATATTGGCATTTGAAACTGACCCATATAAGTAACTTTTCTGATGGGCGCAGTCAAGTTTATGGTATAAGCCAATTGAATAGTAGCTTCCAGTATTTACCGGATTTTGGCCATTTTTGACTTTATTTTTGAATGTTCCATAAAATTTAATGTTTATATTTGTAATTTACGCCTTGTTCTACCATATCATTAGAAAATTTTTAGAATCGTGGGCCTGGTTATCGTACTATTCTCACCAGGGGGTTTATTGCAAGAAGGCCATAAGCCGACGAGCTTATGTCGTCAACTGGAGCCACCGACCTTGCAGTGAGGTCGGTACAGGGTCCGATCGACGTCCCTTAGTCGTTAGATCTCAGAACTGCGGCTAGGGAATTTTTGTTGTTGAACTACGGCAGACGGGGAACCCTAGGAGATTCAGTTCAATCAGAACTCCAGTTCCGTTATCAGAGGTTGGACTTTTAGTGGTTAGAGTCCTTGCTGACTAAGTGGAGTTCTACGACTTGTCGCATGATTAGCTCCGTCGCGTACAAGTTGCGTATCCATAAACTTCGGCGCTGACCTTTTTATCAGAATCTGGTATTGGAAAGCATCCAGGCCCCCATTTAGGGTACCAATGGTCGTGCAACCAGGGGCGAGTAAGTAGTCTACGACCGGATAAAGTACGAAAATGCGCTTTAACTACCCTTTAACGGATCGTCTGATTCGGCAAAAAAATTCCTAGGAACTAGGGTCGAACCTCAAACACCGGATGTCGTGATGGGCATGGCTGCACCGTTCCGAACATGTTAAATTAAACCACACGAATCTGTGCCCTTTTACCCAACTAAGAGTTAGGATATTAGTTCCCGGATGCATTGCAGCACCAAGCCTGAGATGATCTTAAAAAAGCCGTGCGTCTTCAAGGATCTGCGTATGCTCACCGATTCCTTGTCAGTGCATTCAAAGACCACCTCTCACCGTCTGCTCCTTCACAGGAGCAGCCTCAAGGCAGAGGAGAGTCTCCAAAGGCATAGTAGGTGCCGTTCGCATCACCCCAGTTACGGCTAAACAGACCTATTTCTGGAGCCGATGTAGAGAGGACGCTGTTGACAAGAAAAACTGAACTTCAGCAAAAACCAAGCAAAATAGCATCGTAAGATGCTATTGGGTATATTTGAACCATTAACAATTGCGCACAACATGGCGGCCTCCTATGTTTAAATATGGGGCCATTTTTCACATTTAAGAGGTCCGTGACCACGGTACAAATAGTAATTTGCAATACTATACTAACTTAATTATTCATAAATTATTAAATACATTTGAGAGTAAATATGTAACTAATTCACGGATCTATTCATTTAGAGGCCGTATTGTACATGATAATTAATGTTTGCTATTGGAACATAAAGTTTTATAGTTACTACTTATAGTTAGTCATGTAAATCATTCAATTAACCTAAATTTTTTTACTATGTATAGGGTATATAAACTGAGAAATAATTAAAAGCAAATAATAAATTTAATTTCTCCATAGATTGAAATTTACTTAATTTTAATCGATATTTTCTTATGAGAAGGTATGAAGCAAGCAATTAAGAGATTATGAAAATAATAGGAAATTTGATAAAAATTTGAATAATTTTAAATTTAAAAAGAAAAAAATTATTATGATACTAACAAAAAATAAAAGATTAAGTAATGCGGATTATAAGCCAAATTTTGAAATGCCACAAAATGATAATCCTTTTATATTCGCAAGCGATTCCAACAAAGAATATAATTACAATTGACAGGATATTTTTATGGATTAGATTTTAATACAAATATAACATCCTGATTTGTGCCACATGAACGAAATTCAGAAGTATATAAATTATTTATTTACGGAAGCCCATTACAAACATTCTCGTGCTTTAATTAACGAAAATTAATTTATTAGTTAGTCGGACCCATGTCATTAAATTACCTAGTTCAATATACAAATTATATATAAGAATAAAATTAAAATTTGAACAAGGATTGCTCGGGCTCCAACAGCTATCCTAATAATTAATTAATTACTTTTTAACTTTTTATTTCGGCATATTTTTGCCATAAACAAAATTTAATGCTGGTTTGTGGGAATCCCACAGAAATCTAACCTTCAAAAAATCTGTTTATCGACGAAAATAAAACTTAAAATTTATAATTAATTTAAATTTGTAAATATTTTTTATAAATATTGTAATTTGTTAGTGGGATCAAGCAAGCTGGGAGGTGTGGGTGTGAAATATAATTATTTTTGTTAAAATCAAATTTAATTAATTTTGAAATAAATGCACTGGATATATCATTATATAATATTATAAATTAGTGGAGTACAAATTTACCTATATAACTAATTGTTAACTGTTTGATGTTTTTGTGTTTATGTAACTAACAATATCTGTTGTCTTGTTTCTGTCATTATTGTGCTAAAAATGTACTTAAAGCCAATTGGTGTAGTTATTTTGTTTAAATAACTGGCATAACTCAGAGCATTAATTTTGTCATAATGTGCAAATAAATAATATTTTATGTGAGCTTACGCTTTAATCCTGCTTATCATTTTGGGTAACATTTTTTCTAGTTTCAGTGCAGTGTGTTGTTCTTGGACCGTAATGAAATAACACTGAGATTATTACATTTTAAAATAATTCAAGTTGACTTCAAATTTATTTAATATTTCAGATGCGAATTAAAATCAAACTGCTCTGTAGATGTCAACAATGAGATGTTTGATGGTGACCCGTGTCCCAGTACAAACAAATACATTGAAGCACAATATGTATGTTCTGGTTAGTCAGTATTTTATAAGTTTTATTTTGTAAACTACAGGTTTCCCAAAGTACTGTATTCTTAAAGTACATTGCGCCAAAAATGACAGAAACGGGCAAAATTTTTCATTATTGTATCTAGTTTTAACAAAAATACATTGCCACAGGTGCAGTCTAGTACAAAACTGCAGTATTCTGGCAAGTACTAACATGTTCGGTGATCCTTGCCCAGGTACTCTCAAGTACCTCGAAGCTCATTACCAGTGTATGCCAGGTAAGTTCAGTTACTCTTCTTCAGTAGTTGTATCCGCCTACAGGTACTTCCTTATATTTTTTATTACTTATTCATTTTTGAAAAAAAATTCCAAACCCACGGGGTTCACTTTAAAATATTTATTCTTTCGAAGCAATTCAGATGAGAACCATGAATGTAATTAATTTGATGTGATTTTCAGCTGCAACAACAACTACAACCAACAGGCCGAGTCCTCCATGGTTAATAACTTCACAACCTCCTGTTTGGAGTACATTGAAACCAACGGCAAGGCCTCCACCACCTTTACCGAAGGTATCTTCTACTTCATCTCCTAAATTATCAACAACTGTCAGCACGACGACACAACCTTCGTCTACTTCTAACAATCTTCCTTTTGCACCACCCATAGAGCCCTCTGCCGAAGATGTTAGTAGTAGAACTAAAACAATACCACAAAATCCACCCGAAGATATTACGACACTGCCATTTACAACATTTGTACCCAAAAGAGTGACAGGTATTTTATTTTGTTATTTAACATGAATTTGTATGAACGACCATTTTGTTTTAGTTGATAGTACTATACCGTTCGAATATGTACCATCACCAACTAGCTATACACCAAATTTAAAAGAAATGGATAACTTTAATTTTTGTAATCCAGAAACTTTAAGAAGTATTTATTGGAATTGGACACGAATAGGAGAAATAAACATCCAACCTTGCCCAGATGGCACAACTGGTTTTGCTAGGTGGAGGTGTGGAGTAACAGGAAGTGGTGATCCCGAATGGTTTCCTCACACACCAGACTTGAGTGAGTGCCGATCGGTTTGGCTCACAAGTTTAGAACAAAGACTGTTAATGAGTAGAGGTCCATTAACTGCAATTACAAGTGATTTAGCCCAAGTTACTAGTAGTAAAACGCTTTATGGTGGTGATATGATGATAACAACTAAAATTATACAAAACATGGCTCAAAAGATGTCCATGGATATCCAAACGTTTCCCGATCCTAGACAAAGAGAAGCTATTGTTACCGAAATGTTGGGAGATGTCGTGAGAACTGGAAGCAATTTATTGGACGCTTCTCAGCATCCAAGTTGGAGAGATTTAAGTCACAAAGAGCAGATGCGAGTTGCCACGTCACTTTTAATTGGATTGGAAGAGAATGCGTTTCTTTTGGCCGACACTGTTATACGGGAAAAAACTGTCGATCAAATCGTTAAAAATATCAGTGAGTTACTCAAGATTCTTTGTTTGAGTTTTTATTTAAATTGTTTTTGTTTTCAGGGTTATCGGTTAGGGTGCTGGAAACACGAAATGTACAGTTGGAAAAATTTTATTCCGATAATAAATGGACTTCTAGTAATGATACCATCGAACTCCCCCGTGGAGCGTTATTAAAAAATAGTGAAGGTGGATTTGTGCGATTAGTGTTCATTGCGTTTGACCGTTTAGAAGAAATTTTGTTGTGGCAGCCTGAACCTTCAGAATTGAATCAAAATAAAAGTGTGACTAGAATGTTGAACAGTAAAGTGATATCTGCTAGTTTAGGAAAAGGAAGACATATTCAGTTGCATCAGCCAGTTCGATTAACTTTAAGACATTTGCAAGTTGAAAATGTTAGTAATCCATCTTGCGTGTTTTGGGATTACACTACTAACACTTGGTCGGAAGAAGGTTGCTATGTCGATAGCACCAACGAGACCCATACTGTGTGTTTGTGTGAACACTTGACTAATTTTGCCATTCTCATGGATGTTCATTCGACTTATTTACCGGTAGGACATCAAATTGCTTTAGAAGTGATAACCTACATTGGATGTATCATTTCAATAGTTTGTCTTGTACTTGCAATAATTACGTTTAAATTATTTCACGGACTTAAGGTAACGAACTCTGTGTTGCATTGAAATATTTACTGAAATAATTATTTTTACAGACTGATCGAACCACCATACATTGTAATCTTTGCGTATGCTTGCTCATAGCCGAACTTTTATTTTTGATGGGCATAGATCACACCGAAAACAAGATAGCTTGTAGTATTATCGCTGCTTCTCTACATTACTTTTTTCTATGTGCGTTTGTGTGGATGTTTTTCGAAGGTAAAGTAAATATCTTGGTTAACTTGGTAAAATTACTAATGGAGCACTTCGTTTCAGGTTTTCAACTGTATGTTATGTTAATTGAAGTTTTTGAATCGGAAAAATCAAGACTGCGATGGTATTACTTAATTTCATACGGTCTTCCCTTTATAATTGTTAGTATTTCGGGAGCTGTCTTTCCATCCGGATATGAAACGTCTAGATATTGTTGGTTACGAACCGATAATTATTTTATTTATACTTTTGTTGGACCTGTTATTGTGGTTATTATAGTAAGTATTTACTACTATTACTTAAAAAATTATTATTGAATTTAACAAGCTCTGCAAACAAAAATCAAATGACTTCATAAGCTTTCAGCAATAGGTTATTGCCTTCTTCTGATGTTTTTTATTTTATTGTTTACTTAGCTTGGAAATTTTTAAATTTTAAGTTTTACAAGCTAATAATTTATTTTAATTTTTAGTTGAATTTAATTTTCTTAAGTATGGCTATAGTCATGATGTGTAGGCATGCGAACGCCTCAGTTTCTATGAAAAATAAAGAACATTCAAGACTTACGAGTGTCAGGTAAAGTATTTTTTACTATAATTTATGCAATTTTTATTATTTTTACATCATATGCAAGTATCCTGTTTGTGTGTGATATTTGCACAAGAATGGCATGCTATTGAAATGGATCTTAATTTATAATATGAATTATGCATTTAATATTTTTTTTTGGAAATTAGTCAGATTGCGTATGTGGTATGTGGTCTTATCTAATGTAATTTCTTCTTTCTTGCATGGTGGTCTTACCTCTATGATAGTGGAAAGGAAGAAAATGCACTTCAAACCAAATTTCAAGCTCACTTGTAAGATAATTTTTTGCTAACAATTAGTTTATGTATTTTTCATTGTCTGCTTTGTTTGTTTGAAGTTTGCAATGTGTTGTTTGTTGTTTTCTACCTTTTTCTTATTTTTTATTTTTAAATATCTTCAGAATGTCAAGAAAAATCTGTAATCAATTGATTCTTGGTTTCTGTAATGAAACTTGATGAATCAACTTTTCAGAACTAAAATGTTGCTTCGAGAACATAAACATAAATTTCAAAGGAATGTAGCGACGTTGACCAGTTCAACCCTTTGCTGTCGTGGAGATCTCTCGATTATGAGATGTGAGGTTGAACTATAAATACAAAACTGGTTACACATCAGCCTCGAAATTTGGTGCATTTTAGTCCTGAAAGTATTTAGGCTTATTGACGATTCTAAAATACAAATGTGATCTGTTTACTTTTCTTTTCATTCTCGTCTCCTGTTTCTAAGTTTATCTAACACAAGCTTTTGCACAGTTCTATACCATTGCTAACACTATCATATTAAAATAGCAAGAAAAGCTATTATTTTATGTTTTTTATGAATTATTATACCTGTTTTAAAAATTTAAAAATTTGTTGCAGGGCATGGCTGAGGGGTGCTATCGTATTAGTATTTTTATTGGGTTTAACCTGGACATTTGGATTTTTATATTTGGATAGAGAGTCAGTCGTTATGGCCTACATATTTGCAGCTTTAAATTCTCTACAAGGATTTTTCATTTTTCTATTTCATTATGTTCAAAACGACAAGGTAAGATGTTGTAAAAGTTCTCAAGCTTCAACACTTTTATAAAGAAATCAGTTTTAACAAATAAAATTAGTTTGTAACCAAATTCATTTATGAATCAGTTTTTAAATGTAAAAGTATTTTCTCTATTTTTCAAGTATAATTATTATCTACACTAGAGACCTTTTTGTACTTCTATTTTATAAGAAAATTTATTAAAGTACCATCGGATTATAATATTTTCACCAACATCTGAAATTGTCAATTAAATAAATTATTTAAAATTTTTAATTAAATATTGAGTGTTCAAACTGTGATTACAAATGTCAATCCTAGGCATTCCAAATGCTACACACCGTAAGGAATTCGAAAAAGAAATATTTTTATTTCGGTTTTATTTTGGCTACCTCCCTTCCCGTTCAGGGGAGGCAATACGCGCCATGAGTTGTAACGTCTTAATATATCCAAACAAAGCAGTTATCTAATCATATTGGATCAGATGTTTGGATAACTTATGATGTCACTATTTTGTTTATTTTGTTTAAGATTTTACCTACGGAAAAATTATCATACTTTGAATATTGAATTTTTTCTTAATTTTGAAAAATAATTTTTTTAATAATCTCCGTTTTGTTGGTGTGAAAAAAGAATATAAGAATAAAATGTTATCGATATTAGAAAATTATTGCTTATAAATTGTTTATATAACAAATTATAGATGCAAATATTGTGATTGTGATCTCGTTTATAAATCTACTTTTATGTAAAACCATGTAAAATAAAAAATAAATAAATAATTAACAAATTCCCTGAGACTGTATAATTTCTTTAGTGTTTAATTATTTAGTTGGTTTTCTTAATTTGCCAACAAATAGCTAATTGCACTTTTATTTTGCTGCTTATCTCAGGGAATAAGTTGGTTATTTATTTTTTGTTTGTTTACTTTTTTGCACAATTTTTAATATAAAAATTTCTTAGGTTCGTAAGGAATATAGAAAATTCATTAGGAGGCACTCGTGGTTACCTAACTGCATGCGTTGTTCGAAACCTAATGCAGGAGCAGGTAGCAGTAGTGGTAGTTCTGGTTTGAGCAAAGAGAGGCGTACTAGTTTATATGCAGGTTCAAATGGAAATCCTTCTGCTCCCAACTCACATTCTACAGACAACTCAGTGTTGTCGCCTCATGGAACAAGTGTGGGTACCAACAATATAGTCATCTCCAATAATCTTAATAATGCACGTCCTACTGCGCTGGTTCAAGTTCTTGCTAGAACTGACCTCAACAATGTTAGTACCACCACTACCAACCACAACCGACTGCACAATGTTGCACAACAAGGTACAGCGATGCAAAATGCTTGATGCAGCTCTATTTTCTTACCCTTGTTTATCCTATTTTTTCTAATTAATTAATAGTTGATCTACCTTATATACAAGGTGTTTTATAAAATTTACGAAACTTGATCTTTTGTATTTCGTAATTAAACTTTTATGCATTTTATTGCAAAATAGAACGGATGAATCAAAATTACAGCAATTAGACAAATAAATGCAATTTCTTCAAAGTCTTAAAAACTTCAATTTTACAAATTCTTACCTTTACAAAGAAAAGGAATACGAGTCAATAAATTCATCGTCAAAATTTTATCTATTTAAAATTTTTGATCATTCACGAGACTACCAAATAATCCTCTAATGACTAAATAGTTGCTATAAGTGCTATTTCAATATTTTCGAAACAAAATTTTTTAAACATTTATTGACATTTCTTTTACTTACCAAATGTACTCTACGTTATATGGCATAATTTATTTGTGAGAAACGCTATTATTTGTCTAGCCTGTTGTGATAAAAATGACACATTGTATAGGTAATTTTATAGAAACACCCAGAAAACATACTTAAATACTCAAACATAATTTTTCCGAATTATTTAGAAGTTGATCAAATTAGATAATGCAAAACATATTTCCGAGCTGCTTACTAACTCCCCACGTGGTGCTGTGGTGGTACGTGCATTGCGTACCTCCTACCCTTTTGCATGCTCCTTATTTATGTAACGAAGTGGGTAAGACTAACTTACGCTTTCTGCTTTAAAAACTAACAAGGGGTTAAGGTATATTCTGTTACAGTTGCAACGGGGTTGGAGCTCTCGGAGCTGCAACAGCATGAATCGTGTGGGCAAATCACCTGTACTTACTTCAAACCCAGCCGGCATGGCTGCTACACTTTGCCATACTCATAGACCTGGTTCTGCCACTCCCCCATCCAATCTAGAAAATCCAAACACATCAACTCTCCCATATATTAGAAATTTTTATAAAATATCAAACCATAATTCAAATTTACCTAAATCAGCTTCTACTTGGGGACCTTTGAATAAACCCTTGCATTGGAAGGTGAGGGTTATTAGAATAATTTAGTTAACCAATTTAAAAATTCGTGCATGCTGCTACTTTCACTTTTTCATTTCGTTTAACTCAAATATCAATTTCCATAAAATTAATTGCTAGGCCAATCATCTTAAACTTTTTAAAGGGATTTACTAATTTAAAAAATTGAAATATTAAATTAAAATTGTTTCTAATTGTATAATTTTTAATTTGATTGGCCTATACTATTTTATTCTCGCTTTTTTTGGAATTGATTTTATCTTGAACTTATATTTCTTTTACAGAACATTTCTTTTAAGTCTTGTAGCCGGGATTCTGGACATGGGGGATCGGAGCAAGAGGATTCTCCAAGATCACAAGCGATGGTGGTAGATACACGTTTGAATAATACCAAGGATATGCGGCGTCAACCATATATGTCTGCTGACTATAATCAAGTTTTGAGCAACAATTTGCAACAAGCAGATTTTTCCAATTACAATCATCACGCTGACACGATTCCTCATCCAAAACATTTACAATTGCCTCATAGTTTGCAGCAGCATGGTATGCGCAAGAAGAATGGAAATTTTCTGAGATCGACCAGTCCGTGGAACCATACTTACACCGAAATACATGATGCAAGAATGCAACGAGGACTAGTACCAGAAGACGATCCCGTGTACGAAGAAATTGAACGGAATGAAATTCAAGTGTCGGATATGAGTGATGAAGATGGAAAACGTCAAAGTGATATGAGTCGCCAGTCTTCTCGTTCATACGGCGATCATAGACCTTTAATTCCTTACAGTCCGGCAGCAGATCGAAGTATTCATTCTTGTTTGGAAGCAGTCACAAAGCATAGATCAAAAGATCCTCGATACGGAACAGATATTGACCATTATCGTATGACGAGACAAAATATGTACAGAGGTGATACTGCACGTTCATTAGCTGCGGTGTTGGATGGTGAGACAGTGGTTTGTCACCTAGAACCACCGGAAATGTATCCCCATGATCCTTATTCTTCCCGGACTCTAGTTTTACCACAGTATAGTGAAAGTTAGGAAACTGCCATTTGCAAGTGTATATCTGTGATTACCGCATGATCAGAATATTTGATCATTTAGTTAAGTAAGCTCAGCTCGCATGAATGAAAGAAAGTGATAATTTTGTACTAGTGAACTATTTTAATATTTATCAGAATAGGGATGCGTCTTTTAGTACATGTGAGTTTTTCAAGTCATAATTTTTAATTAAATTATTACAATTTTTTAATTGCAATTATGTTGGTTTTGTAAAGGTTCGGATAATTACTCGAGACTTGTGATTTGTGCCACTTCTTTTTTTATCCGTCTCCTTAGTGTTATAAATCAAATTGCTCATTTAATTTACTGTATGTAACTGTGAATATGTTGAATGCTTGTTATATACAAAGAAAACTATGCGTTTAAAATGCAAACTACTTAATCACTTATGTAATAATCGTTTATAATTTAAATTATTGATTAGATAAATTTAATAAAATTTTATCACTAATTCCAAGAGTAAAATCGAGTTATTGTTAGTTATAAACTAAAAATTTATGAAAATAATAGTTTATTATCAAAAAAAAAACTACATAATTTTTGAAAATATTAAATGTGGGTAATTTACTATTGCTTTCAAAAGCTTGGATTATTTTGTAAAATTATAATTTATTTTTTTATTGTATATTAAATCTTAGAATTTTATTAAATTTATTTACAATAAATTTAGACTTGTTTTATATTTTTTTAAATTATTCTGTAGTCAGCACAGACGTTGTAAATAATTAAATTTCTGATTAACTGCAATGGTTAAATTATTAAAATAATAATAGTTTTTATATTAAATCCATAAATCGTATTTATGTTTTATTACCACTACAATATCATTGTTGGAATGTTGACCCCCCAATTTCATGTAAGAAGTATTTAAAGTTTAAAATAATATTGATGTTCACATTACCATTGCAATTTTATATAATAGTGATAATTATGTAGTTGTTCTCAAGAATTTTTAAGTTCTAACGATGATAATTGTATTGTGCACTGACATGGAATTTTATTATAAGATGTTAATTACTTTGTGTCCTCAGAGAAAAGATGTAAATATTGTATAGTGCTTTGTACATGTTGATTAATTATGTAAGTTGGTTTTTTGTTATTCCTGCCCTGATAATTTCCATCACGGCAAAAATGAACAATACACCATTAAAAATTGTAAAAAAATATTAAGATTGAATCACATAAGTCTGACCAATAAATTGATTTTCTTTTAGAACCTATCGGCTCATATTTTTATTACAAAGTTTCTTTCTCCAAAATATATTGTTGTGAAATTTATTCCATTTTACATAGTTACATGTAAAAACCTTGTTTTAATACAATTTTTTTACTACTTTGCAGATCTGCATTGGATTTATTGCTTAATTTAAAATTTAATGGCAGTTTATAAAAATACATATTTTTCAAAATAAAATTGAAAATAATTATAATTTTTCAAAAGGTCATGGAACGGTTATCCTTATTGACCCTTCTCCTTGAAAGATAATCGTATATCGAAAAATGTTGGTAATCAAAAAATACAGTATAGAAACAGTGCATTTTCCATCATTATCATTATTATAAAAGGCCGAGTGTGTCCTTCTATCCGCATAAAAGTAACAGATCAACAGATTAATTTGGCTATATAGGAGTATTAACACGTTAAGTGCGAATGACGTGTAAACAATTATTGCACTTGGGATGCGTGAGGCGGTTGCCATATTTAGACGTCAAGTTGTTTAGTGGTTTAAGAAGTAGTCCCGAACTTTTAGCTGTGGTCTAACGTTATCAATAACTAAACATATTTGAACATAATACAAATATATTTAACAACCAAATTGGTTAATTTCCATACTTATTGAATTGAACCTGTCTCATAATAATAATCTTGCTGCAAAGCGCCGACGATTGAATCATGAGAGAAAAGCCCGCACAAGAACCAATTTTACAGTATAAATCCTTCGTGATTTCATTCAACGTGAAACTACAGAGCAATCTCGAGCATGGCGACAATGCGATAAGTCAACTACGAAAACTACAGAGCAATCTCAAGCGTGGCGAGCTGCTAATACACAATTTCAGGCTAGCCACCAACAGCAAGAATATCGACAACAAAATCGAGCAATTTAATTCAAGTTAGAGCATTCAGATTTGATTAATCTTACGTTACTCGACACGATTGTGGAATGATAAACTCCATCTGTCAGTTCTGCAGTTCCAAGAATTTTGCTAAAGAGCGGCCAGTTGATAATTAATTCAACATCTGCTGCCTTAAAGGAAAATTCAAGCTTCCTCAATCATTCTATCAACATGGGAATCTATTGTTGCATCCCGCATTCAGCGAAAAATCACTGAATGATGTCAGATTCAAAAAATCGTTACAACAAGAACTTTCGTCAGAACATCCGCTCTTACAATTACAATACAGGCAACAGACTGTACGTTTTCAAACTTCATGGGCTGACGTATCACAGTAACAAGTAAATCTGCCTGAGAATCTAGATTGTCTGTCTGAAGTAATTAAGGATATTGTCCCATGAAAGAAATTGAACAAGTAATATAATAAAAGCCCATGGACGTCTGTCTTCGGACCGTAATGACTTCACATTATACTTCATTTGAAGCTACCAACCCAAAAAGTTGAGAACTTGCGAAAGAGTGACAGCCTAATCATCACTGGACTCTATTGAACGGACTGGGCAATCAAGTTCCACACCATTCAGTTATATTTCTGAATAGCAATGTTTTCCTTTCGTCTTAACGTAACGCACTTCTGATTTGTTCAATAATTGGGTAAATCTGCATTATTAGGTACTAGCCTGAAAATATTGAAAGATTACGAAAGTGACGGATTAGTGCGGTCTGAAACTTAGACAATCTAGTTTGAAATATTTTTTGTTATCTCTAATTTATGTGATATAGCCTATTCGTAAGTGGTTTCGAATTAATGGAATTTTTCCCAATGTAATGAAATTAATTTGAAAAAGCCAAAATGAGAAAAAGTTCAAAAACCGATTGATAAATACAGAAAAAAGTAACAAAACTAGATAATTTAATCTAGCTTCTGAATTCTGATACAATTATTTAAGATTTCGGTAATTTCAAATCTGGCCCACAATCATGGTCTGTGAGTGCTCAGAGAGGAAAAACCTCACTTGGTTAGTTAAGTCTACTACATTACTTCACAAAGAATTTTCAATATTGAAAAACGTTGAAATGTGTCGTTAAGACGTAAAAAGAAAGTCAAGAATCATCAGATATTTATTTTGAGGAATGGGGAGGCCTTAAATTTAAAAGGTAAGTTAACAAGAAATGAGACCCTAAATAATTACTCTTCAAGGATTGACCATTTACTAAATGCTTATTTTATATTAAAATTTTATTGTGTAATATAAGAGAAGAAAACTTGAATATTTGGGCCACATCATGAGGAATAGACACCTTTATGGGCAGGGGCGTAGCGAGTGTTGTTGGGGCCCTGGTGCAAAATATTTGAGGAGGCCCCTAGGCAAGTGGCCATCTAGGCAATGATGCACCAAGTCGCGACAAAATTAATCAAAGCAGTGGTTAGTGGCTTGGCAAGGCGGCCGCCACTCCAAAATTTCAACAGATATAACAAAAGTACATTTATGGGGATACAGAACAAATTCTAAAACTTATGTAAAAACAGCAGTTTCAGAAATTATGTCTGGAATTGTATTTCCAATGTGGTTCAGTTATAGTGTGATTAAATAGTTAAGAACAACTGCTGTAATTTAAATTTTGCATCATAGAGCCACTACGACGAATCCTCGATTTTAAATTGATCAATTTATGGATAAATAAATTTATTTTAATTCAGACTGAGTTTTTTAGAATATACTATTGAATGTTTAATTATGGATGAAAACTGTCTCCGAATAAATTTTAAAATACCATATTTATGAACAGCTGAAATATTTAGAGATAACATGAGTATAAAAGCTGTAAGTAATAAGTATTTTCATTAAAATATCGAATTGAGCAAGTTAAAAATTTGATTTAATAAATTATAAAACGTAATATATCTTTGAAAAAAAAGTAAAACTAATATTTTTTTATAAAATGAATGAACGTGGTGAACCTATAAATGGAAATCGACAAGAAAATCCTAATGAAGAACAAGAAATTGAAGGAATCGTTAATCAAAATGCCGTACAAGATATTTTAGAAGCTGATCGAAGAGTTAATGAAGCAGGAGTGGATATTAATTTATTAGTGGAAGAACAACGCAATGTTCGTCCAGATGCAATTGAAAATCCGAATGTGGGTGGAAACCAAAACATAGAACCTCATGAAGAGGGGGCAGTTGGAGGTGTTAATGTAGGCGGAGGGAATAACCGTATTAATGAAGAAGCAAACAGGTTAATTGAAGCGATTCTGCGAGAGGATCAAGTAAATGAGGCAGATCTATTTGGTGATGATGACGAGGATGAGGATTTTA
The DNA here is from genome assembly GCA_963170105.1 of Cantharis lateralis. NCBI lineage: Eukaryota > Metazoa > Arthropoda > Insecta > Coleoptera > Cantharidae > Cantharis > Cantharis lateralis. The sequence continues at coordinate 21,500,083 of OY720630.1, read as the reverse complement.
ATGTTGATGATTTACCTGATCTAGAAAACGTTGAAAATGGAAATATAGGGCCAAACGAAAATCCAAACGATGATTTAGATGATTAGTAAATAATCCTGGGATGCATGACGTGTGACCAGAACACGTATACAAGAAATAAATTAAATGAAACAAAAATTAAATTGCAGGTTCTATATCATTACTTATAATTAAAAAATTGATCAGTTTAATTTGTAGTTGTCATGTGTAAGTTATTTTTATATAAAATTTAAATGAGATTTTCAATATTGTGTATTATATTCTGCAATAAAGTTTTAATATTTAGCTAGAATAAGTATATGACTTGATGAGAAATACAACGCTTGCATTTAATGCATACAAAAATAGTAAATATGGTAAAAAATTTTATATATTATAACCTTCTGTACAATAAATTAATTAGGACCTCAATGTTGGATATCAGCCCCATTCTTAAAAATTAATAAAAAGAAAAACAAAATACAAATTCTCTTTTTACTTTTTTTTTAATAAAATCTTGAATACAAAAATTGACTATTACGAAACATTTTAGTGACACTTACGTATAATCAACAAGACAGGTACTAATATGAGCCATATTCATGACTCGTTTGTTTACAACAAATAAAATATCACAGGTTAAGTATCACATATTTTTAACCAAATTCGATTGGTTTGTTATCACAAAGAAATAGTCAATATTATTTGAAAAACAAATATTTTTTGGGTGTGAAATGGATATTTTAATTAACAACAGTTACAACAAACTTTTTGATTACTTCATTTTCACACAATAACTTTTTAGAAGTCAAAATAAATGTTTCTCAAATCAAAACAATGTAAATATTATTGATAAACTCGAATAAAAATCAACATCGAGGTTTCTTTTCTTATTAGCAGTAAGAAAAATAGTTTCCAATTTAATCGTCCAAAAAAACGATAAAATTTATATGAAATTAACAAATTCAAAAACAACATGAAAAAATTTGCAGTCAAATCAAATCAAAACCGAGGAACAAAATACCAATGAACTTGGCCCCTATTTTTTTAAATCAAAAATAATAAAATTTTGTTTTATAATATGAATTTTGTGAATTTAATTTTTATGATTCAACAAAATACAGAGAAAAGTTGGTTTTTTTTTAAATGAGGGCAAATTCATGGACATTAACTTCCACAACATGCCCTAAACATGAAATCAAAAACTGAGAAATGATCTTTAATTATGAAATAAGAAAGCAGCTTTGATCAATATGTTTATGGGCAACAAAGAACAACAATAATTGAAGAAGTATTTAAGAATTCAAATGCTTATCGATGATCTGATTTAACACTCGCGAATATGCATGGAAACTGTAGTTTTGATCAAACTCACATTTTGCGTTCTCAACAATTTCTTCTGCAACTTCTGGACTTTTAGCAAGTTCCTCCATCTTAGTACCAAACATGGATGGATGATTATACAGCAGGAATCCAGTAACTTGATCTACTAGAACATGAGCAGCAAACCCATTGTCAACAGAAATAATTGGTTTTTTCATATTCATCGCCATTAATATTGATCCTGGGAAAACATTGTAATGTGTGGGATTTATAACAGCAATGCAATTTTCAATCAGGGTTTTTTGTTCAATTATACTAGTTCGCTTTAAAAATGTTATGTTATTGCCATATAACTCTGTAGCAGTGATTTCTTGCAACCTCTCATAGTAAGAATTTTCTTCAAAACTCAGAGGTTGGGAATAACCAGCAATTACCAAATGAACTTTTACACTGAATGTAATTTCAGTAAAACGAACTAGAAAATCCATTGCTTTCAAAACCAATCGTAAATTTGACCTGTCTTTAAATTCGCAGAAAACTACGAACATAAAGTATTCGAGAGGTAGCATTGGCACAATACTTCGCACATCAAGTGATTCATGCAACCAAAATCCAGTATCATAGCATGGATTTAAAACCGATATGATGTTGTTAATTCTTGGGATGCATCTATGGAGCATATTTTTTAAACAATCAGTTTGAACGATAATCTCATCTGCATGTGTCAGTGAGCCGGCAAGTGTCAATGATGGAATTATTGTCAAGGGAGCATAGAAGTTTTCTCCAGAATACAAATTTGTAAAATGCTTAAGATAAAGCACTTTACACGAAGTAAAAACCTTCAGCAATGTAACGGCCGTGGAACTCATGTCTGTAATAATTAAGCGTGGACATGGTTCAAGCGGCGTTAAGATCATGCTAAAGACAAGAGAAATCAATTTTAGCTGAAAGAAGAACAATTCGAAGCGCCCAAAAAGGGTATCAGGCAAATGCTTCCATGACGTAAGGAAATCCAGATTATGACTGCCGTCCTGAAAATGTAAAATTAATAACAACATTTATTATATAATCACATACGTACTTCTACATTCACAACAGGACTATTCATGTTCATCTCGGTGGTACAAACGGTTACTTTTCTCTGGTTTCTAAGCAGAGCTAATATTATATCTGCGACATAGAAGTCTCGATAATTTCGTCGGCATCTTGAATGTAGAACTACAATATGGTCAGCTTCAGGTGCCATACGATTCGGCTCCATAATAAAAAAAAATGTACATGCGATTGTTTGAGTTCTGGGCACTGTAATATAAATAAAATAGACAAATTACTGCTAGGGAATTTGTCATAAATACAGCGAAATACTGTTTAGTCAAAGGTTTGAAAAATAAGCAGGTTAACTGAACAATAAGGTTTTTTCAAGATAAGTTTATATTCGTTATAAATGAAAAGTCATAATATCATGGAGGAAACTATCAACAATAAGTTTATAGCAATGGTATTTGAAGAAATTATAAATAAACTTTGTATAAATTACAACCAGTCGTCAGAATACATCAACCACCTCCATTTGCTAACTAATAAAATTATTTGCATTTACCAACTGTTGTTGTAATGCCAGCGACCAACATTTGTACTAGTATATCTGCCAATACGAAGCGATAAGACCAACTATTTTGGTTTGTTATAGTTGAAGCTCAAACTATTTTCAATCGATTAAAAAATTCACAATGGAAATTCAGGCATACTTTGACCCTCCTAAAAGTTTTCAGGATGCTAGAGGTTCAAACGATTGATACCAATTTTATAAAAATATTTGCTATGGAGGGATGCCAAAGAAATGTACCTGTATGTGGTGGTTTTCGAAGTTCTTTATAACGGTGCTTGTGATATTCAAACACCACTAGTGTTAACGACTTGTCAAAAGTTTTATGAAACCAATGTTTGAATTAAAAAGATTAAAGATTATCAACGAGTTAAATTTCATGATTCTTAAAAATTTGCTTACTTCGAATGGTTTATAATCAACATAAAACAAAGCTAAAACCAGACACAATTTATTTCAGTTGACTTCGGTTTACATATTATGCTAAACTGTTTGGTTACTTTTTTGGGATCTTACCCATTCGTGTTACAATATTACAAATATTTCATTTATCAAATCCACAAAAAAATTTATTAGTAAACATATTGAGTTTACACAATGTAAATCATGTTTATTTCGAGTTAAAAAGTTTGAAGAACAAGTACTCACCTGTTGATTTCAATTCAAATTGTGACCAGGCGTCTAGTAACGGACAAAAGATTTGTAGGTTAAGAAACCAAACAAACAAATAATCAAATAATGGAGGTGTTTTAATTCATATTCATGGGCGGATCAAATCAATTTTCTAAGGAATTCGTATTTAAAAAAATGAATTTTTACTTGCAAATGATTATTAACAGAAATTGTTATAAATATTATATACCCTGACTGGATAATACCATTATAATACACACTAACTGGTAATTATTATTAATTGATAATTACTACTCGTGGGTGGCGTTGAAATCCAAAATAAAATACACGCCTTTGAAAACTAAGGTAAACTGATTTGTTGAAAACTTTTGATTTATTGAATTCAAATTTTTGGCGCTCTTTTATAAAACCACCAGTTTAATAATAAATCAAGATAAATTCCATTTACCTTAATAAATAGTCAAATTCTATTTAATTAATTAGATTTATTGAATGTTGATTACAAAAAGACACGATTCCAATTTAAAATCAACGTTCGTATATGGCTCAATCCTAATAATTATTACCTCGAAAACGGTAAAATGTATCAAAAATGTTCGTCTTTTTGCGCTGAACACATTGTTCATCTTCACATTTTTGATAACTTTTACAATTTTCGAATTATTACAAAAAAACTGGCTCGAGTCAAACTCAAATAGATCAAATAATTTTAATACTAAAATTTCCTACATTATAAATTTAATAATTTTACATTCTGTGATAGCCTCTTTCTATCTTGAATTTGTACTTCGAAATGCAAATAAAATTTTTCAAGTTACTTTTGAAAAATAAAAGGTTTCATTTTTTACTTTTTGTTCCAAGTCCTCTAAAATGTTACAAGAATTTTGAAAGACCTGTATTTTTTAAAATCTTGTTGAACAGGCATTTCCCCATACTTTGCATCCAAAAAAAGAATATTTTTACTTCGCATTTGGTTTTATTTAATTTGTTACTTCATTTTGTGAACCACTCGCATAAGATGTTTATTGCCGATTGTAACTTTGTAATTACTTCGAGAAGGAACCAGTCCCGAGTAATTATTGCAGTATCATTGCAAACATTGTGAGATCAGCATTAATTTGTGGTGCATCTCCCAAGAAGATGTCAAACAATATTAAACCTAAAATGCTACCTTATGCAATGACTGCTGCTGGGATTTGATGTTATTGATGCCGACATGAAAACTTTGATTTTCCAAGAGAGAGAGAGAGAGCATAATAGGGGTGTAAAAGGAGTTATAAAATTGGCTAGAAAATTAAAAATAGAATCTTTTATCGATGATAAAGTTTGGGATGTTGAGGAATTAGGCGAGGTGATATTTGATTCTGCATAAGCATAAGTGCAAGATGGATTCTGGTGAGCAGGTAGTAATATTTGTGGATATTATTGAATATTGTTCCTCGTTGAAGGTGAACCATTAGGTTTAAAGCGGTGTTGTTGATTTTGAATTTCAATGTGGTATTTGCATCCTCTGTAATTTGCAGGGTGGTGCTCGTAGCAATTTAGTGCAATCTTTATAATTGTGATTGCCAAAGCATTTAACACAGCGATATTCCATTTGGCAGTAGTTTGCGTGTGGCCATCGATGACATTATGGAATATTTTGGTCATTTTTTGTTGGTTCAACTCTTACTATGGAATGATACAATTTTTCTAATTTAAATATGTCGTTTGCTGATTCATTCTGTTCCGTTTGTATTTTGAAATAGTTTGATGTGAATTTTATTGTATACAATACTCTAGAACCAGATGATAATAAGAGCCCTAATCAAAACTTTAATTTTACCCGAATAAGAAAAGAAAATTTGACCCAAATTGTACATAGAACCCTGTAACTTTAAGCCAGTGAGTTCAGATCTTTTAATGCACAGAATCTTTCGTTGTTAGTAAGCGAGTAAGGCAAATGCTAGATTACGACAGATAATAACTTATTCGTTGGATCCTTAACCTTTTTGGGAGATCACCTTGAGGTGATCTGTCGCCGTTCATTCTTGATTGGCAGCACTAATAAGTGCGCCGTTCGATATCAATGTTTTTCAGTTGGTATAACTTATTTAATTTAATTCAATAATTAAATATTTAAACAAATAATAAAAATATTTATCACTTTAAAGCGCCTCTATGGTTTTACAATAAGAACTTGTTATTAATTTACTATAAAATTACCACATTTAATCGCAGTGTGGTATTTGAAATTCTGGAGTTTTCGACATTCTGGAGAAAACTTCAGGATGGTATCACAATTCGATCCTTCAATAAGGTTTGAATAATTAAAAAAATTTCCCAAAACTCTACAACTAACTATTTTTGAAAAAAAAGCCTACTATGAGAGGTTTGCCTCGTACTGTACATGACAAGGCGTTTTGATCTAGTGAAATGTCTTGCCGTCATGCCATCTACAAAGTGAAATACATGTAAAAGCAATCATTTATAATAAAACAATAAAAAAACACAGAGGTCAACGATTTTGAATCTACCAGTTGTTCTGTGAAGATTACGAGCAAAAGAAGAAGTTTAACGGGTGTGTTTGGTCAGGTGTCAAGCGACTATGGTGACTCGGTGAAATTTTGTTTGGTGGTTGACGGTGGCGAAAATGAGACTACAGGCTTACTCCAACATATATTGCCAAATGATTGCCCGTTTCCTTTAGTGTACGAGCATACTAAGTGTTGCACTTCTGTTGGCTGCAGCCAACTATATGTGATGTTTTAAATTCTAGCAGTATAATAAAATTGTGTACAAATATTTTTTTTAAAAGTCAATCTGCTAAATAATACTTTAAAATAATTTAAAATTTTCACCTTGCTATGAGAACCAACCACTTTAGTGACTTTCAAATGAACACCTGGAAGTTGCAGTTAGAAAAGCAGTAAACTTGCCAATCTTTTAATTTTACTTTCAGCTCTCCGGAAAGTAAAAATGTGCTTAGCAAGCAGAACGTCTACGTAAACGACACTTGAACGGATGGACTATTTAGTGTTATTAGCTTTTGAAAACAGGAGTGTAAGCGATGGCCTTTAATATATTTTTAAGAAAATTTAGCAGCAGGCCTAAGAAAAAGTTTCCGTTTTGTATTATTTACAGGAATTACAAACTCGTTGTACCTATTCGTATTTATTGCATTTGTAAAATTATATGTTTGCCCTTTTAATAAAATATTCAGTTTTTATTAGTTATTTTCTGGCTACGGTTTAATGCCGATCTCCCTATTCCTGTTTCCGTACTACAAACTTTTGATTTATGAAAATACACAATATTTGCAAACCAATTGAATTTATAGGATTATTGTTATTAATATATGACAATAAGTTTTTAAAACTTTTTATTTTATGTTTACGATAAATTCAATCTTTGTAATAAATTTTTAAACGTTAGAGAAAATTTACGTTTTATAACGTCATAACTTTTATTTTTCTTTAACATGTAAAACATTTAAAAACTTATTACAAAGATTGAATTTATAGTAAACATAAAGTAAAAAAGTTTCTGTTGAGCAATCTAAAGGGTTTAAGATGTACTTACAAGTTTTAATTCAAAATTTCACACATAAAATCACCAACCACCCACTTCGGTCTTACATATCGAAACAATTAGGTTAAAAATGTAAACAATCAAGCAACTTTGCTTTTCATAGGCGGGTAAAAAATTTTTTTAAGGGATTCATTTCCGTTGGAAATTAAAAAAATTTAAATTGTGTTTAGTGTGAAATGCCCACCTTCGAATATGGCTTAAAATTTATAAATCGGTTTCTTACGAAATGTTTTTAAAAAAATCAAAAACGTTGGAAAACACACTTTGTAATTTAAATTGAGAAAAAATGTTTTTTAATGTTTCAAAAAATATACGGAATCAATGTCCATGATTAAATTCGTCAAATTGATTCTAGATTGTTACTTACAGAACTTTTATCAAAATATCTCACTCTTGTTTATTGGCTATTTAATTGCATTTTCAAAAAACAAGATTATCCATATAAAAAAAGTTGTCATTTGAATATCATGAGGTGAGGAAGTCAATTCAAAACGATTTTTTTTACAAATTGAATCGTTAAAATAATCTTATTGATGAATCGATTTCTCCGATTTGATTCAAATCAATTTAAATCGTGCAATCAGTCCGTTAAAAAATCATATTGATCAATTAAACTTGCACGTATAAATACGTGAGAAAAAATTTCTTTTACAAAAGAGTAAAATATTCATATTTGATATTTGTTGAATCAATTCAATTAAAAACGATCAAAAACCGCCATAAATTTAGAAAAACAAAAACAAATCAAAAGAGGGCTTATTTCTTTTGGAATTCTGAATACCAAAATTACTCAAGTTTACTCAAATACTGACGTTGATATCTTACAATAAATTCTGTAAGAAAAAATAACACAAAGAAAAAACATGTGCTTGAAACTAGCATATAATTTGGTAGTAGGTATTAAATAAATTAGAGTAAGGTCACTACACTTATCCTAAATACTACAATGGTATTCGTAGCCACTGTTGCAGGAGGTAAATATCCAAGTAAATTTGTGTACAAAAGCCTCGGAATTCCAGTAATTTTCAAAGAATTCCAGAAATTTCCAAAGAATTCCAATGATTTTCAAAGAATTTAATATATTTCCAGGGAATTCTGGTGATTTCCATAAATTCCAATTATTTCCAAAAGAATTCCAACCATGTGCACACAACTTTTTTGAGATATTTACCCCTTGGTTAATAGTTTTTCTTAAATGTTAATTGACACCACTCCAAATATTGATACGGCGCTGTTAAAAATAAGAAAAATATTAATATTCACATTAGGGTTGTTGTTTGGTGTCGTCACACCATTCGCGTTGTGTAAACGTAGCCATACCATACCATACCTAGGTAGATCACCCTTGCGGATCTGTCAGATGTTCCAATAGTAAGCGATTCTTCCCTCGTAACGGTTAAGATTATGTTGTTTGTAAGATACCACTGACTTCGTCTAATGAGTTAATAAAAACCATGATTTCCACTGCACACTGCTTACAACAGACAGGGTCTTGTCGAGTTTTCTAGCATTCCGGTGTTAAGTTCACATACAAGAAATTGAGTCTAAATTCAGAGTTGTCTGCACCAGGCTGTCTTCGGTACAACATCCTTTCGTAAATCCAAACCCTGACTTGATACAAGGATCCTCCATTCTGAAAATTGCTTATAAATTTTCAATACACGCAGTCTTTATAAATTTTATTGAACTTGAAAAAAAAAAGATGTTTTGCGTAAAATTAGTAAAACAACAAAATCTTATATTAAATTCACCGTGAAAGAATATAACATAAGTGGATCACTACCAAACGCTCTCAGACCTATAAAAGTAAAGAAGTAAAAACTTGCAATTAGATAAAAAAAAATTAAATTAAATAGAAATTTATTTAATAATTTAAAGTTGTTAAAATTATAAATATTTGTTTTGCATAAATACAATAGTTTTAAAATAAACTAAATAAACATGGAATGTATTTAGTTGAGGTCTACAGAATCTATTTGAAACTTGATATGTTAATACTATGTAACCTCAAATAAAAATTCAATATTATGCATACATTTAAATATAAAACTCTTAAATGACAATAACAAATTAACTACAGTGCAACCTCGATAACCTGTACTAACTATTGCGAAAGTGAAGATTATTGAAAATAAATGGAATGCTTCAATAATTTTTTAATTCAAAATTTACAAAATACATTAATAGGTATCTGCAAATATCTGTTTAAAAAGCAATGCAAACTTGCAGTAAACTGCTTGTTAAATATTAACACACACTCATTTTAATAATAAGTCATAAAAGATTGCAATGCAATTGCAATATTGAAGTGAAACTTCCTAGCACCGCTAATTCATTTATTTATTTATTTTTAATTTATAAAATAAAATTTTAAATTACACTTAGAAAAATCATTCTGTAAAATTTATTTTTTGACTTACGAAGTCACTGATAAATAAAATGGCACTCTAAACTCCAATATCCCCTTTATCATTGGCGCATATAGGACAGGCTGATCAAATCAAATGTGATAGATTTTCCTTTTTTTAATGCTTCCGTCATTATTAACCAAATTCAGTATTAAGAAGATTTAACTATAACAACATTTAATAGAAAAATTTGTGGTATCAACTAAGTGAATTATCAAGGAAGTATTCTGTTTTCTAGTCGAATATAATTTTTGTTAAAGTGGATAATTAGAATTTCGATAGTATAGGTTGTAGAGGAGGCTTGGGAGATTCATTTGATCAAAATTACCTGACCTTTATCTATTCGTGAGATTTTTATTCTAAACGAATCTTCCAGATTAACACCCCTATTCGCTAACTAAATAGTTAAGCATAACAACGATAGAGTTAGTAATCTATTTCATGGCCAAATTCACAAAACTATTAATACAGCGTTAAATTTAACTAACAGAAAATGTTGGAACACCTGATTCAAACGAAACCAACTATTGAGCCTTATTATTTGTAAGTGCAAGTTATAAGTCATATATTTCAAGTTCACTTAAATATTATCGTCAAATATTAGTTAGAAAATCAGTCTTCGTCATCACTAAATTTAGATAAAAAAATCAGTGGTAAAAATAAACTCGAGGTTAAACCAAACGGGAAGTTGATTCAGATGTATTCTTTTAGAAATAAAATAAAAATGTTTTTTAATATATGTACATACATATCAATAGTTAACGCTAACTAGGCATTATAAAAATGGTATCAGCCTGTTGTTGTTGTTAAGTTACCGTAAATCTCTAATTTCCATTTTTACAATTACAAAAATTTACCTAATTGATTCCAAATTGGCCAATATTGACGGAGACATTAAAATTGATTTATTAATCAAAACAGCACTGTGCCAACATGCGTCTGTTACTCAATAATATTCATCAAATTGCCATCGTCTCACACACCCGCTTAGATCGTAAAAAGTGTGGCATTGAAAATATTTAATATCTACAATACCACACCTTCCGCACTTTTTTTTCGAAAATAAAAAGTGGTAACAACTTGTGTTACAGCTCAAGATTCACAGAATACATTAAATTGATAGTTGTAATACTGTTTGTACCCTCAAATTTTACACCCATTATTCTTGCCCCAAGTTGCATATAAAATTTTTGTTAAATTTATTTTTAACCCTTAGACCAAAGTGAGTTCGGTGGCCCCTCCCTAATAATAGCTTATTTATTGTAAGCAATATAAATTCATTTATAAGCAATTTCACAAACTTCAGTTAATATATTACGATATTAGTAATGTAATCAACTACGGATCACCTTAATACACTTGGACTAAACCTTTAACGAAAATTTATTCGCTCTTTAACTAATCATATTGGTAAACCAAGACAGAATTTTGAATATTCCAATTCCCAACCTAATTTATGACCAATAAGTTGAATGCAATGTCAAGTTCACATTAATTTGATTAATAGGAATTAATAAAGTGCAGTCACGTTGAGTGCACACACAACATACCAGTTACAAGTAAAGCTGAGAATTTCAATATTAAAATTTCCCAGTCCTAGTATAAAATTATTAATTATTATTCGTACAAACTTGTATAATCCTCGGCCAAAGCTTAAACCAGGTTTAATTCACCCTTTAACCCATCATTATCGTTGAAGACCCAGTCAAACACGGCTTAATTCTTACTCGAGGTTAATCCAAGTTGCCCCATACCAGGCCGTAAATGATATTGGTGCAATTGGCCCTAGCTCGTAACAATATGGTGATTTATAAAAAAAACAATCATGGTGGGCCTGCCAAAATACTAAAATTCAGTTATGAATTGAAAAACTAATCATAAATTATATTTACATGAAAAATGGCAATATTAAAAATCAACACCATCATTAGGCAAAGCAATACGAACATCTATTATACATCCATTATATATCTACTCCGTTTGGCCCACCTTGATCGTTTGTTCTTCAAATCAAAAATATAATTCACCTTGGTCGTAAAGGTTAAAGTTAAATATGAATTTAAAATTTGTTTTAATTATCTAGGTTTTGCACTGCATAGGAAGGTTAATATAATAAAATATATTTAAGATTGTGAATTAAGAGTGGGCAAACGTGTGTGTTCAAATCCTAATTGTTGAACATTGTGTGCAACAGTATCAGGTATTGGCAGTGGTTTAGCTACACCGATACGAACTATACCTTTAGGTGCCCCTTTAAGTGCTTGAACAGCTTGATCTAAAGAAGCATTCTCTAAAACTGTATCATTCACAAATAACAATCGATCACCTGGTATCAATCGACCATCTAATTGAGCTACACCACCAGGAACTAAACTTCTGATAACTATTACGGTATCATTAGGATCAACAGGATCTTGATAATCTAAAATAGAAAAACCTAAGCCACGTTCACCTTTTACTAACTCTATAATCTGGGGTTCTGAACTCCACATAGCTAAACCAGTTAACGGTTCTAAAGATCTAGATTTCATTTTATTGAATGAACTATCGGCACTGCCAACCGAAGTAATACTAGTTGTAAGTGAACCATCAGATTTAGCTTTAACTAACCTATCAGATGCAGGCAATAAATTTTGTAAACTCCCACCCAATGAATTCTTTTGTGAAAATGGAGAAGATTGAGATGCGCGATAATTTATAGAATTAATCGAATTACGTCCACAGACCATTCTAACATTAATAGGAAGTTCTTTTAAAATACTAACAACCTCATGATGATTCATCCCTAATAATCTATGACCATTTACTTCTAACAGTTCATCTCCAGATCTGAGCTTTCCATTTCTTCCAACGGGTCCCTCGGGTAAAATGGATCTTATGTAATGGTGAGGTCTCACTTCTTGTCCATCTTCAACATCGACAGTTCCTTCTAGACTAATACCAAGGCCACCACGTTCTCCAAATTTTGTGAGTTGAGCAACAACTATTTCTGTTCCTGGACCCATAATTTTTAACCATTTAACTTTAATTGTTTCTTCAATGGCGGGCGTTAGTTCGGATATTTGAAATTGTTTTTGTTGCAAAAACTCCAGATGTTCGTTTTTTGTTTCGAGAACTTGTTCGGCAATTTTTAATTGTGGTGTGTCTTCTTCTTCTGTCAATGGAAATCTGAAATTGACGTGCAAATAAATAAAATAATAAAAAGAAAAGATAAAAACAAAATGAATAAACTTACAATCACATAGAATACACAACTAATGTAGGCAAGTGATGGTTTAAAGCTAAAATTGGTTTATATTAGTAGAAGCTACAAATTTTAAGCGTTAATTACAAATAACAATAAACCGTAACAGCGATTAATTGGTTAAGTTAAAAAAAGATGATTGTTAACTACAATGGGATTTCTATTACAACACCATAGTCTCGTAGAATTGAAGTTTTATTACCGTGGTACTCGAGCCGGACTCGTAGGTGTTGCCGGTTTAAGTTCACTAGCTGCTATTGCTTGTTGTAACTGCTCGTACTTTGGTCCGTGCAAATATCGTTCCAAACACAACTTGACAACGTTTCCGCTACTACGTAACACTTCAACCGCTTGAAGGTTTGTATATCCTTGTAAACATAGTCCGTCAACTTCTACTATTCTATCATTCACTTGTATCTTTCCACTAATGTCAGCAGCACTACCTTTACTAACACTTTTAACAAAAATTCCCGATAATTCTTCTTTTTCACAAACGTAGCCTGCAATTGTTATTCCTAAACCATTATAATCCTTCTTTAATTCTACAGTAAACTTCTCCATCTCGGGAATCTTAACACCAACATCTAAATCCAACATCGGCAAAGACGGTGAAGCTGCAATTCGTGAAATCCCAGTATAATTTATTCCCTGATCAAAACGTTCGTTTATGTCTTTATTGTTTTTATGAAAAATGGGAGAATATTTGTGTTGAATCAAGTAACGATCTAATTCCACAGGCTCTGTTAACAATCTAGTGGGTACCAAAGGAGCCGATGAACTAAGGTATTTATAATCTGACGAAGTAAGTGAAAGGTCAGCTGATCTAGCAACCACCAGTGTCACATGCGTTCCAGACTGTCGTAAAACTGTAGCCACTTGTTCAGAACCCATTTCGTGTAAATTAACTTCTCCTATCTGAAAAGTAAAAAATTGGCTATGTAGGCATCATAAATCATCATTAAATCAATTTGGTTACTCTTGGTAGAATTTTCTTTTTAAAATTAAATTATTAAAAATTAGACTGCTCCCTATAGAAGTAGTCGCCAACCTATTGGATCTCGTAAACCGCTAAGCTCATACTTCCTATGACCGTGCTCCACTAACATAAATTTATTTAAAAAAAGCATAAACCATGGCAGATCTCTTTTTTTTTTAATTATTGTTCAAGCCCCCTTGACTTAGTTCTGGATCTGTCTCTACCGATATCTATGAATATTATTCATTTTGTTATGCAAGATTGTACTTATAATTATCTAAATTTCTAGTGAATTTCAAAATTTAAAATCTCTCCGAAGACCACCAACATGTTTTTGCGGACAACTAGTAGTATGTGGACCAGTAGGTTGACGACGACCGCCCTATAATATCTCAAGTTTTCAAAAAACTACTACTCAAAATATTTAAAAAACATATTCTAAAATCTCAATTTGTGAGTTACTAGTTTATATTGGGTGAGTCAAGAAGGCATACCAGTTCATCCAATCATTCACCACCTGCTATAATTATTCACCTTTTTACAATTTTGCAAAAGCTATCAATCATTTATATTGGAGTTTCATTACTAATAATCATAATATTATGGTGCACTAGTTCAATTACAATTCACGTTCATCTATTAAAAATTCCACTAATCTAGCTCAAAAATTTAAATGTTCCCTGTCATGCAAAATCAATATCATTCAATGTTTACGATTAATATAAAAATTTTGATATTTAGTTGAATAATAAGTATGGGAAAAGTAAAAAAAACCAAAATGAATTAAATTCTCACCTGTAAAATATGATCGCCACTTCGTAATCGACCATCACGATCGGCCACCCCTCCAGGTAAAATTGTTTTCACCACAACTCCGATTGTTCTAACACCAACTATTCCAAAACCTAATCCAGTTCCATCGTTAACCAAGTCAATTGCTTCAACTTGTGCCCACTCGGTATTTAACAAAGTATCAGAGCCAGCTTTAGACGCATCGCTTACGGCAGAAGGAGATCTATGAACACTGTCTTCATCTAAACGAGGAACTATCGTCAAGCCTTGTGCTTTCTGTAAAATTCTCATAGCCTAAAAAATCAGAAAGTATTATGAAAACTTTTTTACAATTTTTAAACATTGCATAAATGTTTACCTCTTGATGCGAAATATTAGGATCCAAAGGTTTACCATCTATCAGTAATACTTTATCGTCGGACATATTAAAGTTGTGTAATTGGGGTGATCCTGGAGACACAGGTGCAGAAGGTACCCGTTGCTCATCAAAGTCCTGTGAATGATGAAATCCTTCCGCATATCCTGGATCGTATAATTCACCACCTGGAGGCACATTAATTGCAAGTTCACCCGAAGGTGTTATATCAAAATCAACCGGCAATATAGAAGGATGCTGACTCAATTGCTGATTTAATTCACTCAACGAATCTTGAATAGTAACTACACTTCTAAATATTGGATTTTCTAACACAGATATTAGTAAACTTAATTCATGAATTGTATTTGCCTGCATTTTTGGGTCGTCCAAATCATCAACAGCCTGTTTTATGTCCTCTAATAATTGTAACGCACTAGATATATCTGTGTTCAAAGGCATTTTTAAAAATTTGTTAAAACTTGCTTAAAAATAAAAACTTAAACTGATATTGACAGGATTAAATAAAATGACATAATTTTTAACAAAAACACACTGAATGACTGTATTCTAACCACGTAAAATTCCTCTACGTAAATTCCAGTGGTTCTCAAATTTTTTTCTTCGTCACCGCAACCGACTTCTAAACAAAACCGCAAGTAATTTATAAAATATTTTTGCCAAAATAATAATTGCCAAGGTTGTTTTACCCTAGAGACTACACACACTGAGAATTATTGAATGATCATGTTCTTATTTCAGGATACTTACTCCCCCCCCCCTCTAAGATTCTTTATTTTTGTATTTTTTTTTAAACAAATGCAAAAATATAATTATAATCTTAAATCATATATTGTCGTGGAGTTTTATGAACAGGAGGGTGGTTTTGTTTAATTTGATAAATTAGTGTGAATTTTTGTAAATATTTGTTTAAATTAAAGCGCAAAAAAACATCAGGTAATAACGTCAACTACCAACAAGGACGGACGTTTGAAATTTGCGTCCGATAAATTTTGGCCATATTTCAGGATTATTTTAGATCTTCGGTTGCATATAACTAGGAAAAAAACAAAAAAGGAATATAAAACTAGGAACATATAAACAATATAACGGAACAATATAAAACTCGCAACATTTGAAAAAGTTATAAAATTTTGAATATTTAATGTTCGTGTAAAATTCAGCTTTCGAGGTAGTCTAGAAGTGACCAAATATTTTATTTGCTTTTGTATAATATACTCTTTCGACTAGACTTCTAAGCTTTGGAGAGCATAAATAATCTCTTGAGAGAGTTACAGAGTACTGAGTCATGGTCCCACACGTCCTTCATTGGAGGGGAATGGGATTCCCTAAGCAACGCTGAGGTCTTGTAGTTAGAAGGTTGGAACAGCATACAACATTAATCTGACCTATATACACCGACATAAACTCATACTTCTTTCCAGTGGAGTTGCCAAAAATTAAATAAAATTTTAATTAAAATAAAATTAAATTACTAATTCTTTAGGGGGGCATTGGTAAACTATAGTTATTTATGTATTAAGGACGTAAAGTGGTCGCTTTGGCCAGAGGCACATACAACGTTTTCGACCAGGCAAAGAAGGATAGATTACATCTTACAGCTTCAAGGGAATTACATTATTTTCAATGTTCACTTCAAACTTTTTTCCAATTCACCCATTCAAAAAAACAGATAACTTTTTTTTGTAACTGCAATCTGATGAAATAAAAGTAGCCGGTTTGACTCCTGATAAGAACATATCAGCAAACTAAAAACAAATGCTGTATCTAATCGCACACAATTCTCCAAAAAAAATTTTGAAAGAGACAGATGAAGAGCAATATAGAATTGTTATATTATTATAAAATTTTAATCGAAGATCAAATTTTTAGCTTGCCTTTGTAAATTCGAGCATTAATATTGTTCTTAGAATTTAATTAAGAATAATTTATTTTAGTTTGGGTTTATTTTATTTGATTTTAATGTTAGCATTTTGTTAAACTCACCAATATTATTATTATTGTGGAAGTCTTTGCTTATTTATTTAATAAATTTGAACTATTTAATTGAATTGATACACAAAAAATTTATTATTGATACAATAAGTTAATGTAACGAACGAGCAGGTACAGAGATGTGTATACCTGTACTGCGTTACGTTTTATGGCAAAAGTAAATAGTCTACTTATTATACATTTACACTCTGCTCTTTCTGCGCTTCACAATGTAGACAGTGCTGCCTGTTCCAGAACCATCTTTTATTACATCAAAACTTAAGGTCAATAATTTGGTATAAAAGAAAAAACAGTTTATTCTACTTTTTATGTAATTTAATCTCCATGTAAGGAGAATACAAAATGTATATAAAGTTGTAAACTTAAAAAAGGAGTTTGATTAAAAAAAAGTGCTAATTAGTAGTAGCTATAAAGTTCATTATAAAAGCTACTAAAAATATTTTTTATACTATAATTCTCTACATTTATACCAGAGACGAGAAATTAAACAATGCTCTGAAGGTAATACAAAATGCAAATCAACACAAGTTGAAAAAACGATGATTAAATGTACAATTAGATATTTAAATCTTGTATTGATTTTGTCTACTTCTTAATTTAAAACGAAAAATAATAAATACGACCATCTCTGATACTACAAAGGTATAGTTAAAGGCAACGAGATTCCTTCCTGAACAAATATGCAAGTTAGACTTTTTCTAACAATTCTCCAATAAATTTTAATTTTAAATTGAAAAGTAAATGATGCGAGATTCAAGTCAAATAAAGTTTGGAAGTCTAAACTTGAGCTTCTATTTGTTATGCAGAGAAAATATTTTCTCGAGCTTCAAAAATGTCGATTTCGTTGCCTTTACTACAATATAAATGGTAATAATATTGAAAACAACTTTTTCAAGTCACATATAAAATGTATTTTACTGCAATTAATTGAAAACACAATAATGTTCACTATTAACGCTAATATGTCAAAAAGTAATTTTACAAGTACTCCTGTCAGCCGAGCTGGAGGTATATTTTGAAAATCAATCACTAGAAGAACAACTCGAAAGGTTAAATAATAAAATAGTTTCATTAATTTCTAAGAAGTTGTTCTACTTGTGTAAAATAAGTATTACATTAATTAATAAACGTGAAAATTAAATATAATAAACTTAAGCAATTTTAGTGGTAATCTTGCAGTTCCCACCAGAATTAATACAGTGTAGTAGAAAATTCCAGTCTCATACACAAGGCAGCATTCACAAGCCACAATATAGAAAATAATCACATAGGCATATAAAAACACTATCAAATATCCTCCTAAGCTGAGCTTGGAATACGAACGTGCAACAGAAGGGTTAAGATTTTAACGGGTTCTAACAGCTGGCACAAAAAATCCATATTTGCTGAGCCATAATCCGACGCCAGCACCAAGCAATAAGGACAGCAAATTTGTTAAAAATAGTGTGCACAGACCCTTACGTGAGAATACACTTGCATCTCCAACACGAGCATAGCGAATGCTCAACGGATTACTCTTTGGATGTTTAAAGCTCCAATTTTTAGGAGGTAACTGTTCTGGCCGACTACTCCAACAAGTAAAGTAATCATCCTGTAAATAAAAAAAAAGTTTGTTTAATATGTCAATAATCAGTATTTACTACTAGTATAAGTTAATATTTTTTTAACCTGTTGATTATCCCGTATTGTAATCTAAATCAATAATAGAAACATAACAAAAATATAAATAAATGAGTCAAATTAAGAATTTGTAAACATCTTGTTGATAATTCAATTATTGTTATTTCATTTCAGATAAAAAAATATTGTATTATAATAATTATCCAATAAAATAAAATAAAATTCAAACAAATTTCATAGGCTTTTAGCAATTGGTTATTGCTACAGGAAATACAAACAGGCATACAGATTTACAAAATTAATCCAGTCTTGATGTTGGCAGATAAATATGAAGACTTGATAATCGTAACTTAATTTGAGTCGATGTTAGTTTTCCGTTCGTTGTGGTTTTTCCTTTGGATGAATATCATTGTGAAAAGAAGTTTGGCTTATCATTTTAAACTGATTTAGTGTTTTTAAAATTAGCTTTGTGTCTAGCAATTAAGATATGATTTGCAAAATTGAACAAGTTCCTAGTCAATTACTCCCGCTTGCTTTGATATGAAATTATTTAGTTATGTCAATATCTACAAGATTACAATTATTACATTGGATCAGAGTTCGAGCAA
The DNA here is from genome assembly GCA_963170105.1 of Cantharis lateralis. Lineage (NCBI taxonomy): Eukaryota > Metazoa > Arthropoda > Insecta > Coleoptera > Cantharidae > Cantharis > Cantharis lateralis. The sequence continues at coordinate 21,480,935 of OY720630.1, read as the reverse complement.
GTAATTGCAGGATTTAGTAGTGCAACTACTCAACGTTAATATACGGATACAACTATTTATATTAACGTTTAGTAACTCCACTTACCAGGTTCTGCAATTGCACGGTAAAAATAAAAAGTAATAAAAAAGTAATTGTAAATTTACAATCAAAAGTTAAACAGCCTAATGTTGGATTTCATAAGTGATTTAAAGATTAACTTACGATTATCTTAAAATTATATGTATTGTTGTTTTAGTGTTTAAAATTTTTACTGTTAAATTTTTAATCACTTTTGTGAAAGTAATTAATATAAGGAAAAGTTGCCTAAATATTTTTATTGGAGATAAATTTTATTTGTTAATTACATAGAAATGATTGATAATAACAATACTGTAATAAAAGAAATAATCCAGTTAAATTTTAAAAGTTATACTGAATGAAATATTTGCTAATAAAAAATTTTAACAAAAAAATATTATAATTATTTGTATTTTTGTTGTAACATAGACGTTCGTGCTTGTGCGTTGCAACATGAATCAAATATAGACAAGAATTTTTAAAATATTAAATCAATTAGTAAAAATGGAAGTTAGACAAACTATAAATATTTAATTAGTTCGACATCTCTACATTGGATTTTGTTCACCAAATTAAATTTTTCTCTTGAAGTATAAGGTCTCTCCATTTACCGTAGTTGTCTAATATTATCAGAAGACTAGCAATATCATTGTTTCTGCAGCAGTTTAAACAGTTTTGAAACTAATGATGAGTTTATGCAAGCATTTAATTTAATGTAACGTAAGGATTTTGTTGATGGATTAAAGCAAGACTCCCCACTCTTCAATAGAATCCTTACGTTACATTAAACTAAATGATTGCATGTTTTCACCACAACAATCATAAAGCATACGGGTTATGTCTGGATTCCCTACACAGGTCAGGAAAAAAAGAGTTTTAAATGGCTGTACAATCTAAACATAATGAGACTTGATTAAGTCAGGGCAAGTGTCTGACTTGTTTGATGATTCCCATTGTGCAACAAGTATTTATTTCTAGTTAAATTTTTGTTTATATTTATATCCATGGTTTCCAGTATATATCTATATTGACGTCAATACTTGTTTATGATTATATTTATTTGCAGCTGTTTGTTTTTGTTTATACAGCACAGTCTGGCTTATATTATATTATTTGCAAGTCCTGTCTTTGTGATCGAAGGTTACATACGAGGAGGTAAAGATACATAGTTAGCCTTGACATTTGTAGTGCATCAACAAAATCGCGTTTCCATAGCAAGAAATTATTACTTATTAGAAGCGTCATTACAGTTGCTTACTTCAAACTAGAAAACTCTTCCATTCAAGATGATGAAAGTCACAGAAGACTCATTTCGGTGTCAACCCCAGTCTGAAGGCTGAAAGCAGATCAAAAACGAACACGAGTAAAAACATCAAGCTCAATCTGTGCCCAATTGGAAAAAGATTCTGCTGAAAAAGTTCTCGCTTCAGTGTTTTGGGGTAGTCATGGTATCTTTCTCGTTGATTACTTGTAAAAGAGGAAAACCATAACTTGAGAGTATTATTGAGCATCATTAGGAAAAGTAGGCAAAAACTGCAAGAAAGATGCAGAATAATCTCCAAGGGAGTTTTGTTTTTACAAGACAATGCGTCAGCACACAAATTACCATGAATCAACTTCGTGATTTGGAGTTTGAATTGGTGGAACACCCTCCTTACTCATTTGACTTGGCTCCCTCGACTATGTAGAATAATAAAATATTTTCAATTACAAATTTTCATTGTTTCTGTAGTAGGCTAAGAATATATCAATATCCCCTTGTATAACTGAGATATCATCTTTTATAAGATAGTTTGACCAAATAAAGCCCGGGTCTTAATAATGTTCATCCTCAATTAAAGCCCTTGCAGTGGATTGTTGGTTGTAATTTCAGATAAGTATATATTTTTAACATTTTTGCAGGTGGGCAATACTAGGCGAGACAAAAAGAATACATTTTATAATTTTGTCTCACCTTCCCCTACCACTTCGTATTAGTGGTATTGTTATCGTATTGTATAGGCCTATTTATGCTTAATAAAAATTGTCAAGATTATTAACACCGTGTTTTATTATCTTCCTATTAAAAGTTTAATTTCTGTATTCACGAATTGATTTTAATGATTTATCCACTAGTCATATAGCTGTGCCTGTTGTTTGATTTTTATGATAAGAATTATAATTTCAACATGATTCACACGAAATCGGTTTCTATGTAAATTTATATTTCCAATATTTACTGTTTTTAATTAGGTGTGCAGGAAGGTAAATTTGTTTCATCGTAGTTTTCAATAATAAAAACTTCAGTATCAGATTAGCAGTCCTTTGAATTTTATTGTTTGCTTAGCCTGGTAATTTTTAATTTAAAAAAAATTGTTTACAAGGTTAAAAATAGATTTCGTTAAAAGTTCAGGCTTTGTCAAAGTAAATAATAACAATACCAACTTGTATGCTTTTCAAAATAACAATAAAGGTACTGATAAATGCGAAAAATATGTGAGCCGAGTAAGAATAAAAAAATTATCTAAATTTGGCACAAATGTTCTTTGAGAGAGTGAGATGAAAAAAAATCAGCAAATATGATACATGAGTGAGAGAGGCGGGAAGAAGTCAAAATTTGATTACATTTAACAATGTGAATCACAAATTTGTCAACTGGTTTATAATTTGGTCTAGAATACTTTGTACTTGTGCTGATAAAAATAAAGCGTAATTTTTCACTCAGGTTCAAGATAATGGATTTACCAGACTAAAGAAGGAAAAAATCTGCAACACTTTTACAAAGCGAAAGGATATTGAGTATAAATTAAATAAAAATTATTGGAGAGATTACACTTTTGTCCTTTTAACCGGCCCCCTTCTATTAGAGACCGATTATGTTCATCTATTATTAAATACAGGAAATACCTTGCACCTTCATGTTTATTAATAATGACTTAATAAACATTTTAAGAGTAAAATAATACAATAGCTTCTTAAAAGATTTTGTTACTCGTACAAAAATAAAATAAAAATTCAAAATAGAAGAAGGTAGTCAACAAAATATTTACAATACAAACAATTGTAATCAATTTTTGTTAACATAAAAATAAGTAGACTAAATAAAATACTTGGCAAACAAAATATCTCCGTAAGGTCATCACAGACTGTTAATTATAAAAAAAATTAACCGCATATAAACTTCCTAGGCTTAATTGATAACACTCTCGGTAATGTGCACAATAGTAAAGGATAGACATACATATGCAGCACTATCCAAATTATCACAGCAAGAAAATTGTACCTAAATTGATTTTATAACAAAATATTAAACAAGCTTGACATTCAGTTTACATTAAAGAATTACTACAAAAAGTTTTATAAGTGTTAATCAAAGCTAAATTGATTTAACGTTAACTAGGACAACCTGTACGATCATTTTGGTTCTGTTTAATAAATTAAAAAAATACTTACTTCTTTGCCTTCTTTGTTTAAATAGTAAGACTGCCATTCCATAATAAGTGGGGTGCCTTGAACGGGACTATTGGGAGGTGATTTTGGACTGCTATGTGGTGAATCTCTTTGAGATCCTGCTAAAGAGACCCTTGCAGATGACTGATTTGATTCCCTTTGTGCTTCTCGTAGAAGCCTTAAATAATCCTCGGACGATTGGGGTATAACAGCCACTGAAGATCCACTATGTTGCGAGCCACAAGTGGATGCAGATACATCAACCCACGAATCTACATAATTACAATTAATCAAAAGTGGTTAAAGAAAAAGTAAATTAATGAATTAAATAAAATTAAGTAAATTAAAGTTCCACAATAAAAATGACAGATTATTAAAAGTCAAAATAAATCGTGTTTATTTACAAACGGTAGAGGAGCATGCCAGATGGATTGTAAACAACGCAAATTACCTATGAGTAAATCATCGAGACTCGATTTTGTCGACATTTTTTGAGCGTAATATTGCACTAACACGATATTAATGTTCAATTATACAACTCCACAAACTAACACCAAATCTTAATTACGATTCAACTTCTATAAACAAACTAAAGCTGTAGCCTACGTGACTTTTCAACAGTCATCTACCCATTGAATGATTCCTTCTTTGTCTGCGCGCACGTCAGTGATCACATGATGCGATGGGCCAATGACATCGTCCCAAGGTTTAATGTAGTTTAATGCGCGAAAGAAAACAACAAAAACAGCCAAATTAATATGCGCAATATGCAATATCTCCTTTAAATCCAAACTCAAAACGGCGCTTTATTTAAATTAATAAAAACGATAAAGTATTTTTATTGTAATTCAGCAGTATTAAAAACAGGTTCGAGTTTTCTATTATATCAAGTCACGTACATGTAAATTATTATGTTCAATTAGTGTTTATTTGTTATGAAATGAATAATCGATACATTGATATTGTTTTATTCAAAATTGATTCTTATCGGTTAATGCGATATTAAAATTTTTGTTTCAAAATTATTTGTTTACATTTCCACCTACAACATAAAGGTGCGAAATTAGAATATTTCTACATTACTCATCCTTCCAGTGCAGCGGCACTCAAAATTTTATTAAATTATTATTATGAATTGCAAATAATTCGAACTGCGCCAAAGTATTTTACGTCGATATTATGCCCATCCTACTCTATTTATATTTACACTTACATTATTTATACGAAATACACTTCCTACTCAATTCCGCATTAATAAAAATAATCTATCTGTTAATAATCGGTGGCTCAACCTTTTTAGCTCCCCTCCCCAGCTTTGCTGTAAGACGTTGAAATTTTTAATTTATTATTACTCAAAATTTTGGAAGCACCCCCCTTTTTTTAAAGTTCTTCCACGTTTTTTTACATTTTAATTGGTATTTGTTTTGCTTCTCTTTGTTTATGAAGGCATCTAGGGTTTTAATGGTCTAGGGAGGGTTCCCCAGCCCAGCATCGCCAGCTAATCAGCCTTCTCGTTGCCTTTATCACCTTTGTGCCCTTTTACCCGTTTTCTTTTAACCGTTACCTGGTTTCTGAAGCTCGAGTTATACAAAGGTTAAGCTTAACCGTAATATATCTGCAGATTTTGAGTTTCTATAGCGAAAAATAATCTTAGATATCTGGTCAAAGTTGACCGACGGATACGCACGACCACGAGTTATATGTTGGTTAACTTTGTGGAACATGTGCAAAACTTTGCCAACAGAAAATCATAAAATTGCAAAATAATTGGTTAATTTGAAGTAACTACTGTATCTCCATCTACTAGCAATTCCATCAAGCGAGTTGACAAGAGATTAGCTTCAGAAACCCATTTTACTTTAACCTAAGGTTAACTTTAACCTTAGATTAGTTATATAGAGGATAAGCAGAGATCTTCAGAAACCGGGCATAATGCCCGGTTTGCGTTAAGAGTTAGGACATTATGTGTTGATATTACATTTAGTGCCCAGAACCCGGATTCATTGCAAATAACCCCGCATCTGAGCCAGTATTGCTTTTGGAACCATATTTGGGAAGAATCCTGTCAGTATCTAGCTCCAAAAATGGCAGTCTTTCGATCAGTTCTCAAAGATCCGGGTATGCCCACAAATTCTTTGCTTGTGGATATAAATGTCCCATGCCCGCATTCTAAGAGCAGCTTTCACTCCCAGATACTTGTCCTCGGATGCTATTTTGAGAAGGATCCCTTTTAAGCTGGACATTTTCATGTTTCTTAGCTTTCCTTTTCTAGTGAAGCAAACAAGCTCAAACAAGCTTGGATTTAGCCAAAGAATAGTCTGCTCGAATTGACTTGGGTATGCAGCATCACCTAAATTAAATAATTTTTTATTATTCAATTAGGGGACGTCCATTAATTACGTGAGGTGTTTTATCGTAAATTTAGACCCCCCCCATCTCCTTTGGTGAAATTTGGTGGGACCCCCTCCTCCCCTCCGGTGAGATTTGCTATATAATTTTCAAATAGTTAAATATATATTAATTTTATATTTAATAATATTGTCTATAACCGGGATTGAATTTGTAATATGAAATGTTATCTGTTATAATGAATGTATGTTTTCTGAATTAAAACATTGACGTAGGATATTCGTTGATCCCCCCCCCCTTGGTGAGCTTTGCCGACCCCCCCCCCATTTGACCTCACGTAATTAATGGACGCCCCCTTACTAGACTTGCCAGGTTGTGCGGCCTGAGTGGCGCTTTACATAAAAAAATTTTTGAATTGGGGTGGAGTCAGTGAATGCAATAAATTGCAACTTTGAATCCAAATTACCCCCCCCCCTTTAAACTTTGAATTCAATCTTGTTGCTGTGAATACTAAAATAAAATTTATTATAAAATTAAAATTCTTTTTAGGACTAAATGCTTGACAGTGGAATAAAGTATTATTTTCTGTTGTACATAAATATAAGCCTCCTCTCTTAAGGTGTAAAGTCCAATAATATTTATTTATTAAATAATTTTTATTATAATGATTATTATCAGGTTTTAATGATTATTATCAGGTTTTGAAAGCTGCAGTTAAAAAGTTTTAAAATTTGAATGCGAATTCGCGAGAATTTACCAGCACATAGTTTTAACGTAATCGTGCACATGGTAGACGCAGCCTTATTTTAAAGTTATTTTGAATTTGTAATTTACAGTTTCCTACACTTGCAACTAAGTTCAATTTATACCTAAAATCACTTCAAATTTGTTATTGTCCCGTTTATTTGTTATTTAATTCAACGAAAATAAAAAAATCGAACTGTTAGTTAGTGTGGTTTTTGATAAACCAACGAAGAATTGTAAAGTAATATCTGTAAATATGTGGAGGTTTTTCCATTTAAAAACATTGTATATCAACATAACCTTTAATACGAAAATAATAAATTTAATCTGTTGACATCAAATTTATTATGTGACTATTAATTGCAATAAAAAGGCGAAATTGTGTTTTCAATTATTGAGTGTTTATAATCTTATTATTATGAATGAACAAAGCAAAGAAAACGAATTTGCGGGATGTAGTGCTGCTGGCGAAGAATTTAGTCGCAGTTCTAGAACTAAACGTAAACAAATGGAACCTTTTTATTGTCCAGTGTGCAGTATTACAATTCGGAATACCGAAATCGAGTCACATTTAGTATCCGAGACAGAAAAGTTGAGCAAACTTTCTGGGACGAAACAGAAAATTCACAAAAACTATAATACGAGTACAACTAATGGATCAAGCGAAACGTCAAATGAGGTATGGGAAATTTTTCAAAAAGTCAAGTGCAATAGAAATAGTCGTCAAAAAATTAAGTCTCGAAAACGAAAATCAGAAGAAGCTATTTGTCCGATTTGTGATAAAGAAATTTTGGAGGATACCAACTTACATATTGATCTGTGCTTGAAACGGGCCAACAACAGTGCTGATAGTGATGAAAACATCGACGTTGAAGGTGATTATGAGGAGTATGAGTGGGCTGGGCAATCTCGTGTTCGTGCAACTTCTTTATTACAAGGTGGTGTTTCTACTTTAGGGACATCTTTAAGTACTACCAACGAGGATGAAGATCTTGTGGTCGATGGTGACGATACAAATATGTTTGGATTACCACAGTATTCGGAACATGACATCATAATACCAAGTGACGATAAAGAACATGTAGCTTTACGGAAAGCAGTTATTGGTGCTGATTGTGGTAATAGTGTTGCAAAAACAAAAGACAATGAAGTTAATGTTAATATTGGTGGTGATCCCATATTGGAAGCACTTAAGAGTCGTATTCGTGAACTAGAAACTCGGGAATTAACAAAAGAGGTATACAAGTGTCTTATTTGTATGGAAAGGTACAAAACTCCTGTCATTTCGGTTTGTTGTTGGCATGTACATTGTGAACAGTGCTGGTTGCAAACATTAGGGGCAAAAAAATTGTGTCCTCAATGTAATATGATTACTTCCCCATCCGACTTAAGACGTATTTACATGTAAATATTCAAGAATATTTTAGAAGACGGTCACGGCTGTCTTCCCTCGGCAGATAAAGCAAAAAGAAATGGTCACTGTGCCCTCATTTAGGGTGAAGGACTCGAAGAGAGAGATTTAAAGAATTAAATTGTGATTTGTTTTTAATTTAAGCAGTTGATGAGATCTCCAAAGTATTGTAATATAATTATTTTAAATATTTACTTTTTATTAAATTATCGTGTCATTTAATTTTAATGTATCTTATAAGTGAAATTGTTTTATTGTAATAATTATTTGAAAATATCCTTTATTAAAATAAATAGAGAACTTTTTCAATAAACAAACTTATGAATTCTTTGCTAGATTAATCAAGACTTTATCGATCATATGTTCTGGAGGCAGTCAAACAATATTTAAAAAAAATGTTTCTAAATGTTAATTGCAAATAATTCATGTAAATATATTTTAAATACCAAGTGACCAACTTGCGCTATCAACAAAAATACTGTTCCGTGTTGAAATTGAATGGTTAATAATCCAAAACTCGAACGAAAGCTATTTACCTACTTATAAAATTAAAAAAAGTCGTTTAAACAAAAACAACTTTGTTTATTTATTAAATTTTAATTATTAACCAACACTTGTCTGGGAATTTAAAATTGTACAAATTCAATTAGGATAATTAAGACTGGATCTTTTATTTAGGTAAATTATTAAAATTTACCAAAATTCAAAGTCTGGGAAAATCTAATTTTAGTTAGGGAATTTGATATACTGCACGTTTTGGTACCTCCAGTGTGTTTGTGTTTTAAAAAATGCTTTTCCTGACTAAATAACGTGGCAGGCGAAAATTTTAATTAAGATGATTAGCTGAATGGATAAAATTTATAATTTTATTAATTTAAATTTTTTAAAATTATTATTGCAATTTAAACGCTAAGTCACATAATTAATTTTATTTTTTAATTTATTCATTTCAAAAATAGGGGGCTTTACACTACTGTTAAAATTATATAGATGAAAATGGTTTTTTACATTACTGTTTGAGAAACACTGCTCGAATGCAAGTAACTGGGCCACGAAATGTCACAACGTTGATCTTTGATTGGCTATTGTAAGACTGGCGACAATCGGCTGTACAATGCCAAACTATAAATTTTAAGTTTTTTTTTTAAATTCGATGTTAACAACGAAAAATGTCTGTCAGTCGATTAGATAAATTATATAGAAGTATCCTTTTAACAAAATTTTTCACGAGAGGTTGGGGTTCACCAGAAAATTTATATAAGTATGATATTTAAAAAAAAGTCCTATTTGAAGGTTATTTAGTTTTACATTTCAGAATATTTGAATTTAGAAAAATAATATCAGATAGAAATAAGTGCTATCAACTTGTGTCAAAAGATTACCCAGTAACAATAATTACTGTAAGTTATTTATTTTTTATTTTTCATTCAATTTATTCAAATTCTTTGCAGAATAAAACATGGAATGGATATCGTGTATTAGATGGTAAATTTGTAAGTCCTCTTGTTAATTATATGCCAGAAGTTGTTCCTCCTGAAGTGGCAGAATGTTACTTTCAGATAATAATACCCAAAAATTGGAATTCTCAAAATTATCGACCAATGTGTATACATTTCGCTGGTACAGGCGATCACGTATGTTTTTATTTTTTTTAATTACTTATTTTTATGAACTACATTTTAGTATTTTTGGAGACGTAGAAACGTAATGGCAAAGCCATTACTAAAATCGAATATTGGTGCAATATTATTAGAAAATCCATTTTATGGATTAAGGAAACCTAAAGATCAAGTTCGTTCAAGTCTACATAACGTATCAGATATTTTTGTTATGGGAGGCTGTTTAATTTTAGAAGCTCTGGTGTTATTGCATTGGTGCGAAAAAATGGGTTTTGGACCTCTTGGTGTATCAGGATTGTCTATGGGAGGTCATGTAAGTTTTTGTATTTTTGTTTTTCTATTCAATTGGTATACAATACACTCAGCACATGTCGTAAATCAGTAAACTAGGATGAAATAATGAGGTGGTTATTAGGTTACTAAATTAATCGAATAACTGTCGACACTAAGCTGCCTGGTTCAAATTTGAATCAGGACATGTACAGCTTTTGATCCCCCTAGGTTGATGATTGTCACTACTGGCAATCCGGTTTATGCTAAATGCTGAAAACCTTTCTCTCAAAGAAAGAGCCTAATTGTCTTACAGAGGGTAAAAGAGCCTGAAAGATGTTGATGAAATAATATAATGAAAAGACGAGTAGTGTTATGTGGAATGGTTACCAAAGAACCTCTCATGTAAAAATAAGTTGTAGTAGTTGTGATGCTGACACTGGCATAATGTCACCACTTCCAGACTTGAACTGTTTACAAGTTTACAGTTATTAAAAAATGTGATTTGACCCTTTATTCTCAATGAAAAGACACAAATATGCTGGTCTTTCTCTACTTAGAGTGACAATACACAGTAGAATTTGTTTTAATCGTAGGAATTGAAATTGTTTTTCAAAATAGTAGGATTTGTGATATAAACCTTGATGAACGAGGATGTATCTTAAGAGTGCTTGCTTTCAGAACTGCATTCAGTTAATATAATTCTTTATAACAAATTTAAACATGAAATAGCTGTATGGTCGAATGTTTATGTAAAATGACATTGTTGTTGTGGATCAAGGTTATCGGGATAAATTCCTTTGTTGGAATGTCATAGTTTTACTTATATAATTGTCACTTGTCTTGACGCCTTGAGAACTTCAACTGAGAACTGAAGACATCAACGATTCTTGTTTAATAACCAAATGATTAGTGAAAATAAAAAATGGTCACTTAAATCGATTTTCAAATTCTTTGCTGTCACTATTATCAAAACACACGCAGTTCATCTTAGAAAGTTTTATTGTATTGTCGGAGCTACCATTAACCGTTACTATAAAACCATTTACGTAGCTAACCCTGTCTTATTGGAAAGTTGTAAAGTGATAAATATTTTTAATATTTGTTTAATTAATTGATTTAAATTAAATAAATTATATCAACTGAAGGACATTGATATTGAATGCCGAACTTATTAGTGCTGCCAATCAAGAATGAACGACAATGATATTGAAGAAGCGCCTGAGGGCGATGGCCCCCAAAAGCGAAATCTAGAAAACAGATCACCCCTAAAAAAGGTATTTTTGGTCATCACAAATAAAAGAACAGCAGCTCTTCAAACAATAGATATTATATCTTATCAAATCCACAAAATGAGGTGAGTGATGTCCCTCTCGTATCTTCCCAAAGACCAAACAAACAACTATCAACACAAGAAATTAAAATTCCACCTATTTTCCTACTATTCCAAAATAATTATAAAGAGATTGTATCAGACATAAAAAAATTAATAAAGGGTGACTTTACAACAACATCTAATGTAAACCGAATTCGAGTAAACTTAACTAAAATTGAAGATTACAGAGCTTTCTCAATCAAGCATGTGTCTTGCTCGCTTACTAATGACGAAATATTTGATTCATTAAAAGAACTAAACTATCCAATTACAAAGGCTATTCTATAACTTGATAAGTTTCGTGAACCAACTCGAACAGTAGCGGTCAAACTAGCAAATAATGAATCAGCAAAAGACATATTTAAACTAGAAAAATTGTATCATTCCATAGTAAGAGCTGAACCGAGAAGAAATGGTCAAAATATTCCACAATGTCATCGATATGGCCACACATAAAACTCTGTCAAATGGAATATCGCTGTGTAAAATACTTCAGCAATCACTATTATAAAGATTGCACTAAATTACCTATGATGCAAACACCGTATTGAAATTCAAAATCAACAACACTGCTTTAAACCTAATGGTACACCTTCAACGAGGAATAATAACCATAAATACCGTTATCTGCTCACCAGAATCCATCTCGTACACTTATGCCAATGCTCAATGCAGCATCAAATAACAACTCATCAAATTCCTCAACATCTCAAAGTTCATCATCATCAATAGTAGATTCTATTTTAAATTTTCTAGCCAATGTAATAACTCCTTTTATAGACCAAATTGAAACGTTTTTCTTAAACCAAATTATTTCCCAATTATTCCAAGAGAACTGCTAAAAATAATTACGCTCTCTTTAAAAAATTAATTATACTAAATTGGAATGCAAATGGTATTAAAATTCAACAACCTCAATTTATTGATTTTTTACTCAGGCCCAATGTCTCAACATGTATCTCAGAAACACATTTAGTTAAAATTTCACCATTCAAAATCTCTGGTTATTATCGTACACGTGCAGATCTGATCATATCACAAATTATGCCTCTGGTGGAGTTGCTATTCTTGTCAAACACAACATCAGTCACTGTGAGCTAATGGAATTTAAATGTATAAATTTGGAAGTAACTATCCAAATAAAACTTTCAGATAATAGTTTGTTATACATAGTAAGCATATATAAACAATTCAACGAAGCTCTCCTTAACCAAGATTTAAGAGAAATTTTTCTTAACAATACCCCAACACTCTTAATAGGATGTTTAAATAGTAAAAACCTAATATGGGGATGCAGAACAAATAATCCAGCAGGAGTTAAATTATACCATACTTTTAAAGTTATACATAAGGCACAAGAAGGAGTAAAAGTTTTAGGATCCGAAGAATACACGTACTATCCCTATAGAAATGATTATTTACCTCACATTACCCAAAAATCATTAACACACCAGTTGTAGCTGTACTTGTCAATCTAATTGATTCTGTCAAGAAATCAACAAAACCAATCTCCCAGAACAAACATCACGCAAACTTTATTAAAACATCTTATGGTATTCTAGATTAAATTAAACAAAAAGGTTCTGTAAGAAGACAGTACATCAGAATCAGGGATACACAAACTAAAAATGATCTTAATAGGCTGACACACCAAATAAAAATCAAACTGGAAAAAATCAACATATTGAAGAACTTAAACCTAAAGATCCAGGAATGTGGAAGACGACCAAAAGAATCCAATTTTTTTAACTGAATATCCCCACTTACATCAAGGCGATATTGGTCTCGTTCTTCGAAAATAGAAGTTTTCATGTCGGCATTAATAACATCAAATTCTTGCAAGTCTACAGCAGCAGGCGTTGCATAAGGTAGCATTTTAGGTCCAATATTATTTGACATCTTCATGGGAGATGCACCACAAATTAATGCTGATCTCACAATGTTCGCAATGATACTGCAGTCTTCAAAATAAAGGTATCCAAATATCAGTGGATGCCCCATGGTTGATTCGTAACAATCAACTGCATGAAGAACTATACATGCAGACCATCCACGAATACATCAAGAAGTTAACTACATGATTTTATGATAGGTTGAAGACAAAAATATCCATACTTCATTAAAAAACAAATGCCAATAAAGAATAAACATTTATTGAGTAGGTTTGCAAACTAAATTAGTGTCTACGGAAGTTATAGTTCGAATATAATAATGTCATGCATTAATATTAGCTACTGTGAATAAAAAATTGTATTGTCGAATCAGTAATAAAATATTATAAAAAACACTGTTGTGAATAAAAATCGAGCCAAGGTTTTCCGTTCCCTCATCGTGCTAGTGTATGCTTTATACTACATTATTGCTTGCTGTAGTTTATTGTAGAGAATAATAGTTATTTATAGATTTTATTTAATTAATGATTTTTTTTTAGATGGCTTCTCTAGCTGCTACTAATTGGCCAAAACCTCTAGTACTCGTTCCTTGCCTTTCGTGGTCTACTGCTTCTTCAGTGTTCACTGAGGTAAATAATTTATTTTTGTATTTATAGAAAATTAACTTTATTGGGACGACAATGATTACTACAAACTTTATGATTGTAAGATACTTAAACCAACTTCATTGTGTTAAATTTTATCTTATATGCAAAAATGTTTGATAATATTATTGAAATCTCAGTAATGATATATAAAGTTATTACAGTCAACTGTCTCTAAATCAAATTTTCATAATGCATTGAATTTGTTTGAATTAGGAAGAGTCTGAGTTAGAGAAAGTAAGATAAAACTGAGAAAAAAATAATAAACATGTTTATAAACTACAAAAGATACATAATATAATATAATATAAAAAAAGTTCATTTACAAAACAAAGTTCATAAGGAAAATATAACCAATTGTTTAAAAGCAATTTTTATACATAGTTATATAATAACATTAAGTTCAGGGAATCATATGGCAACGTCATACGTCATAACACGTCAAGTAGATGTGGCAGTGGTGAGGTTGTTAGAGAAATGTTTACACTTCACGATATGCTAAACCACATTCATTAAAATAAAGTTTGATTTATAGAAAGGCAATTATATGTAAATTGACATCAAATATATTGACCTAATATTGAATTTGATTTAAAAAATGTGATTTAGAAAATAATTTTTACACACATCACCCTATTCGGTTGCACGTGCCAAGTAAAACTCCCCATATAGGGGGAGTTTAATTTAGAGAGAGTTGACTGTACTACACATGGTTATAAATTTAAATAACTGTGTGGTTGTGGTAACCTTGACTAATAATTCTTGAGGGTTTTGGGTACCACTTTTATTCTATTGAATTGTTTGAAAAGATACGCAAGATTTACATTTCAGTTTTAATGTTTGGTTTACTCTTACAGTTACATTTTTTTTATATAGGGTGTAATGAGCGATGCGATTAATTGGGACCTTTTACAAAAGCAATTTTTTTCCGATAGTAGATTTTATGATATTTTGTCAAAATCATGCATAATAGTAGATGATCCATTTGAAAGTATTCTAAGTTCTATGCCAGGTTAGTTGTTTATTTTATTCGTCATTATGTTTCTTAGTTAGTAAATCATTTGCTATCTTTATTATATAATTGTTACGATTTATAAAATTACTGATTTTATAACTTGTCTTAATCAAAATCATGGAAATAGTAATTGAGAACATTTCTTTGGATGCTTTAGTAGGCTCTGGAATAAATAATTTCAAAAGGTAGGTGATAACCAAGTTTTCCTGCTTTGAACAAATCAATACCTATACATACGTTTTCATAATACATATTACTTTGACGAGAAAATAATTTAGGTTAAAACAAATGAATTTATTAAAAGCACGTTCGGACTTGGCACTTGTGTACGAAATATAAAGTTTATAGTAATGGGCACTCATAGAATTTTTTCCAGCAAAGAGGAAGGACAATCTCAAAATTAAAATTAAAACATATATATCCCTGGCTAGATTTAGGGGCTATTTTCGCCACTGTTTGTATAAAGTCACTGTAGTGGTATGGTAGGGTTTCTAACTTAACTTTGTTTACTTAACTTGTTAATTTAAACATATTCTTCTTGGCATCGGTCATCATAAACAACGTAACAGGGTTACAGGCACATTTCTCAATAGGTTTTAAGAAGCTGTACAGTGTACAGTCTTAAATGCTGAAACTTTTCTGTAAATAAAAGAAAAAGGCCGACTGTTCGTCAGTGTAAAAAATATAAATTTTTTTTTGAGTTTGCCTTCTGTAAGAAATCTTATTGATGCCACGTTACAGCAAATTTTTGAATTTTAAATAATTAATTTTCTGAAAAAATTTTTGTCCAAATCTGTAATTTAGATTAAGTTTCTACTTTTGTGGAAAATCTGGAATACCAGTAGTCAGGTAATTTCTTTTAAAAAATTCAGTGGAAACTTGTAGATTTCTATGTTACTAACTTGAATCTGTATATCGTTTTACCATGTGTAGAAATCAAAATTACTTTCTCATCAATCTTACATATTGTCAGAAGTTTGCCATATTTTGTTTTTAAATTGATCAGGTATATTTACACATAAACCCGTGCTTCTCATCTAAACAATAAACAAAGAGGAAGACCGCGTTCTTAGAATCAGTTTTGCTGTCTTTGTCTCTCTTATTGCTTAGATAACAAGCAAGCGTGCTAGCCCGTGCGTCAAACGTTTGTGTGTAAAGGGACCTATTCTGTAATAACAAATATGGGAATTACTGGATTAACTTTAATTACAATTCCAGCATAGTGGGTACCTTAACATAGTAATACTTTGCTTCCCTGGGTAAACTTTGATGAGGGTGTAGCTAGTGAAGTATACCCGAGATTAAAGTATTCCCATGTTTCCATATAAAAAAATATTTGTTAACATTTTTTAGCATTGTCAGCTTTCTTTGTGTTAAAGAGAAGCACGTGTGGGTGTGCCGAGAGTAGAACTACATATTGTTGGTTTTATCTTGGCAGATGAGATGGGTTAAAGTGGAAAAAGAAGATAAGCTAAAAAATGATGTGAAGATTCACCCACATGCCAACTGTACGACAAATTTTGAAAGCTTAATGAAAATTTCTATGATAAAAATTTGCAAAACTTTTTTTATAACCCATGTAGTTTTTACTGTTTAATACGCTAATATGCTTTTTCCTATTATTTACCAGAACAACTCACTTAATTTGCACTTACTAAACCATTTATTTAAATAACCAAGTTTCTTTTACAACCTACTAATTATTACAATTTAAAATATTTTGTGATTTTAATGCTATGTTAATTTTTAGATTTGCTAAATGAAAATTATAGCTCGGAAATGTTTTCATCCAGTAAAGCATTGACACCATATGAAGTGGTGAGTTTACTGAAGGACACGATGTTAAATGACAAGGAGTTTTCGTGTAACAAAAATCCTGAAAAGACAATCAAGACATTACCATCATTTTTACAACTGAACCTTGAAAATTTATTGCGTAATGGACAATCGCTTCTATTTAAACAAATAAAATTTTCACGAATGAAGAAACAAGATTTAGAAGCGGTTTGGTTCATGAGAGGCGTTATGGATGAATGTACACATTTAAAAAATTTTTCTGTGCCGTATGATACTTCACTTGTAATTGCAATATCTGCCAAATCCGATGCATACGTTCCTCGAAAAGGGTGCTCAAATTTAGAAGACTTATGGCCTGGTTCGACTATTCGATATATTGATTCGGGCCACGTTGGTGCATACTTATGGCATCGTAAAGTGTTCAGGTAAGAATTGAACTTAAATTAAATAAAAATTGATGAATGATTTAATAATTTGTTAATATTTTAGAGATGCAATTATTGAATCTTTTGAGAAGGCAAAACATAGGTGTCCTCCACCATCTCCAGTTCAAATTTAACGACGAAGAAAACGTAACCAACCACTACTTAGTTAAATGTGCCTTTGTGTTTGTAAAGAAATATATAGCAAAATAATGTGATTCGATAATATATTTATATTAGTACCTGATCGACTATCAGACGTTTTTTAAATCTTGTGATATTTTTATAAATAAACATTGCTAAAAAAACTTACATGGTTTTAACAGCTAATTGATTTCAAGATTGTTACCTTCAAGAAAAACTCAAGAAATATACATGTATTTGTAGTTTGTGAATTGTTGGTTTTAATGTTTGATGTTCTTAAAATATTGAAGTGGAATTATTTATTCTATTAGATACTTTTCGTAGTACACACAAAATGAAAATAAATCAATTATGTAGAAGTTAATGTGTCTTAATTTAAAAAATGAAATGTACAAAGATAACCAACTGCCTCACTTCTACTCTTTATTGTATTGTTTAAAGCTGTGGTTCCCAATTCCTGTGTTCTTTGGAGGGGAATCGTTTCCTTTTTTTGTTAATTTTGTTTTATGTTAATTTATACATAAGGATCGACAAAAAACATCTGCAATGCAACATTTTAAAATTTATATTTGGAACTATCTAATATAAATCAATATTAAAATTATTTGAATTCAATTATATATCTTCTTATTGCCATATGCATTTTCACCACCAATAATATTTTTGTAATGTGAATATTTTCATCAATCAATCAATTTATATCTTATTATTTTTCTATTTTGTTTCTTAGTTCATAATAAATTCTCCACCATTCAATAAATTTACTACTTACTGATATTTTTACTTTAGTCAAATGTTGCTTTAAAAATTAAACTCCGGCACATATTCAAAATACAATAAATTTGACTGTTAAGTTCAACAGACACCGTTCAAATTATATAGATTTTTATCAAGTTTTATACTATCTTCAAAGAAATCATCTACAAAATATTTTCAAGACTATCCATTCATCAAATTCACATAATATTCATTTTATCCCTAAACACATCAAATTATTGAACTCACTAATTAATTAATTTAAAAATTAATATCTTTTTTTAATTTTCCAGGATTTCCTCCAATTTATTGAAAAATATTGATCTGCGCTTGACTGGCCGATTTTCTATTATCATTCATGGATTTTGAATTTGTCATTTAAATTATTATTAATTTACTATTATTCATTAAATATTATTATAAATTAAAAAAATTGTATTTTTATATTTTTTTGCATTTATAATCAAAAGATAAGAAGGCAAACAGGAACAGGTTCCTCGCCAGAAGTGGAAGAAGAAGAAGACAATTAAAAGATAAAACAGTGTTCTACTTTTGATGTGCACCAAGAAACTAAGTATCTTGTTTCGCTAAATTAATTTTTTAGGTTTCGTGACAAGACTGCTTGATTTTGGTGGGGGCAGGTATTAATAAAATACTAACATATCAGAGATAGATGTGCAGCCGTTTCCAAGCAATTAAGAGTGGATGTTCTTGCCATCCGAAGTAAGCATCAGACATTGAGGCCAAATATTAATACCCCTCTTTAAACTCGAATGTGATTTTTAAGCCACAGATCAAATTTCAAGTAAATTGGTGAAGATATGTTGAAGTTCATCAGTAAATAACTAAATTTTTTAATTAAAATATATCGATTGCTACTTTAATATTAAAAAATAATATTATTTAATCATGATAAATGTTTTCAAGAAGGGCTTGGTAAAACTATGGACCGGGTAACCGAAGTTTTTGAGTCCTACCTATGATAGTCCTATGAGAGAGAGTATGAGAGTTATTCAAAAGTTGAACGAAAGTATGACACGCGCTACTTTCATCAAATATTTGACAACAAAGTTTAACGAAAATGTAACCAAAGTTTGATAATGTAATACACGCTTAAGAAGGGCTACACACGGAGGCTTCAATTTGTTGTTTTGTGGTTTTTACCATTATACGCTTATTTCCAGAAAATTTCTTTAAAATTATTATTGCCTTTATAACATAATCAAATATAGATTTATTTGTATAGAAATACGTAGAATGTAGTACAAATTAATCACAAATATTAATAAAATTGTAGAAGTTATTAACTATTATTCCTCGAGTCCTAAAAAAAAGTGATTTCCTGTGGACATGATAAGTCGAGACAGGATCATCAGAAATCAAAAAACGTAAAAAATTTGGTGGCAGATTACTTTTTCTCGGGAGTGGACGAAGAATTTTGAAAAAAATTGAATTTTAGATTTTTTAGAGATAAAACGCGATTTTCGTTAAAAAAAATCTACTGTTTTTTCTTGTAAAACAAGTTCTAATCATTAAAAAACAAAATCCTTTGTCCATCCTCAAGTAAATCTTATCTAAAAGAAGTGTGTGAAATTGTAGAAAAATCAGTTCATTATTTTGACATTTTTAACTGACCCTTTTCAATTTTTCTCAAAATTTCGTATGTTTCTAAGACCGATGCGGAGCGTATATTCGTACAGATCGAGCGCGGCGCAATAACCCGTTCTTGATTATTTTTCAAATGTTTTTGACCATCCGTTTTTGAAATATGATTTTTTTTTCAAATGCTCGTAACTTTGCGAAAGATTCACCCAATAAGATCGTTTATTTTTTGAAAAATTTTGAATTTGAACCCTCTATAAAAAAATATGATTTTGATCCAAATTATTGCGTTCATCGTTTATTTATTATTAATAGAACAATTACCACCGGTGCAGCCAAGTGGTAAAATTTGAAAACTATTTTTATATTATAAAAAAATTTATTAAAGCACATTATATTGTTTAGGTTAGTTATTTGAATTTTGAATATAATCTCTCGTATCATAATATTTTTGTGCTTTTATAATAATAAACTTTATAATGAAAATTGTTAGAAAAACTGTGAAAGTTTTTCAAATAATGTTCGTTTGATTTAAGGGGAAGTAACTAGTGCGATAAATATTTAAGACAAAAATACTCAGCTATGAATGGTCAGAATTGAACAAAAATTTAAAGCAAGGCATATAGATAGTAGAGCTAGGACCTACGCATATCATTTTTGAAAAATTTGAATCACAACATTTAGAAAAAAAACTTTATTTGTTTGATTTTATAGATTTTTTCTATATTAAATGCGTTGACCCTAGAGAACACAAATCTATTTACATACCCAAAATTTGGACGTTTTATTTCTCATAGTTTCCAAAAAAAATTGTATCAAAGTTTTTACACCGTCTAGTGCTGCCTCACGCGGTTAGAAGAACCAAGTTAGTCGTGTACAGTCCGATTCAACTGCAGTTATTAATAAACAGTATTACATTACATGATAGTATAATATTACACGATACACTATCACATTTGGTGATATGTAATTGTGTGCCAGGAAAAGATATTCATACAAATACATCATTTACGGGAATTTATTTTTCTTAGATATTTTACCGGGTGATCGTCCTATTTTAGAACATAGGGAATTTACATGGCAAATTGATTTTTTCTAAATTCCTGCTTCCCATTATAACGGAAAAGAATGAGAATTATATCAATTTAACGAGATTTTTAATCCGCGTCTAAAG
This sequence comes from Cantharis lateralis, assembly GCA_963170105.1. NCBI lineage: Eukaryota > Metazoa > Arthropoda > Insecta > Coleoptera > Cantharidae > Cantharis > Cantharis lateralis. Next base: position 21,460,234 of record OY720630.1, on the reverse strand, counting down.
ATATTGAACACTTGATATTTTGTTTTTTAATTATTGTTAAAAACTCGATAGAAAAATTAAAAAATGATGCTTTTAAAAAAAATATTTGCAGGCGTGGTAGTCGTGTTTAATATTAAAATATTAAAAAATCTCTTTAATTTGATATATTTTTTTATTCTTATCCGTTTATAATGGAAAGCAAGAATTTTGAAAAAATCAATTTCCCATGTTAATTCCCTATGTTCAAAACTCGGACAATCAATGACATTATGTTGTTTTGACACGATGTAAAAGATTAAAATCAAATTTCGCGATATTTTTTACTTTCCCACTTACGTAGTAAAGTAAAATATTGTAAACGAGTCAAAAAAAAAATTTTGGGTTAGCATTTTTTCCATGGTGTACGAGTCCATACAAATCGTTTGAGTCTAAATTTGGAATAATGTCCGGATGTGCAGTATAGTAATGAAATTAGTCTCAATAGAAAGAATTTTCTTTGTGCGTCTAATGATAACCAATACTTGATATTTTTCTCTTCAATTACTGTCGAAATAAAATTTTATTGAACTCCAAAATTTTTTGAAAATGGGAAAGAGTTGTGATGTCACATCAGATTTTTTAGATAAGTACAGTAGAACTCCAATTATTCAAATCAATTGGAACCGGACCCCATTCGGATGATCAAAAATTCGGATAATCAGTCATATCCATTCCTCACTCCACGATGTCTGCTGAACAGATGTTTTCTTGAGGTTACGGATAGCTTCGTTAAAAAAAAAGGAATTTTGTAACAAAATTTTTAATATTTTGTATTACCTAAGTAATTAATTATTTGATTTTTGGTTCAATTTTTGTTAACTTGAAACGTTTTAGGAAGCACCTTTCACCTTACCTTTTTTTATATTGCCCAAATATAAGTTTTGCACCATTTGGTGACTTATCTCCCATCGTTTTTGGACGTTTGCACGTTTTGTGATTTTCAAGCAGAAAATATTTGGAAGCAGATCGCTTATGAGATCCGTTTTGGAAGAGTTGCATTTAGCTTGATTTGTTATAATTTAAAGTGGGTTTTTTGGATTAGTCATTTTGGTCATTTGGGTTTCGAGATTGAAGCGGCGGAGTTCCAACATAAGTGCAGGAGCCAAGGCGAATTTCCGGAACGTTTTTGCCCCGTTTCACAGTAACACGCGCTACGTGCTACGCGCTACGCGGCGCGTGTTGATAGGCATTGTACCTTATGGTAGCTTTCACACAAGCGCGCGTTGAAAACGCGCTACGCGCGCGTGCTATTTTATGCCGAGGGCAAACGCGCGACCCGCGCGCCTCGCGTAGCTACGCGACGCGTGAGGGCATTGCATCTTATGGAGCCTTTCACACTCAACGCGGGTGACACGCGCGCGTAGATATATGAGGTTGCCAGTTCATTAAAGTACTTGTTGTGAGATCAAGCGAAATGGATGTAATTGACACGAAAATTTTTTAAATCCGAATATAATGTTACAAAAACGCTCTTTAGTAACCTCTTCTCAATCAATGGATGAATCCATAATCGTTTTGTTTTGTTTCTTGCATTTTGATCATAATAATATGCAGCTATGGCAACAACGTTCAAAGTATACTCGTCCGCGTACATTTTAATACCGATGAGTGTGAAACGGGAAAACGCGCTACGCGCTACGCGCCGCGTAGGGCGTAGCGCGTAGCGCGTTTTACTGTGAAACGGGGCTTTGGTTTCACTATCCTCCGAGTGTTCGAGTGTGGGTGGAAGATCCGAAGTTGGATTATTTTTGTACTGCTGGTTACGTTGGGTTGGAATTACCCTATATAAGGTTTGGAACACTTGAGGTGTTCATTTCTTCGCGATTTTTATCGACGCACTCGGACAGCTGTTTGAGCTGTTCATGATTATTTTTAACACCACCGAAGATTAACAAGGATCGACAACATTTACGTTTTATATTTTTTGATCTCGTTATTTAAGAGTAAATTTAAATATACTGTGTTTATTAACTGTTGTTTTCTTTCGGGGAAGCTACTCCTGCAGTGATTGTTTTGCTGAAGATGCCACTCTCTCGCTTCAGCACTCATTCAGTTAGCTTTAACGTCGTGGGCATTCTACACAGAAATAAAGCTGGTTTTTGTATCCCAGTATGTGGAAGAAATTCAATTTTCCCGCAAAGAAGAAGAATTTTTATTTACAATTTTTAAAAAGTTTTGTCCACTTTTTTTGCATTTTTAGCTTTTGTGATCCGACACTGATTGTTTTATAACAAGCGGAACAGCTAAAATCCATTATACTTAAAAATAATTGAATATTCTGAAAGCGATTCGGATAATCGGAGTTCGGATAATTGGAGTTCTACTGTACCTATAATATGAAAAATATTTATCAAATAGAAAACTATCACTAACTGTGATCGAGAATATCTCAATGAATGTCGAAGAGTTTTTATCTTGACGATTGTAATTTAATTATTAAAAAATAAAATAATAATCACTTATTATACGCATATTATACGTATCACAATGGTATCACTATCCCTTAGTATAGGTACGTACTATAATGGTATTCACATAATATGCGCTATTAAAACTAGAAAATGATAACTGCATAAAAATGCATTGACTGTACAAGAATCTTTATCTCGAGGTATTTATATCTACGTCAGATAATAATTTGTACAATACGTCGTGCATTTAATTTATATAGGTCTGTCTCGCTTAGAACTTTGCTTATTTTACCAGCTTATCAATTGCATTTTACCATTCTCTTGCCCTTAAGGGAATTTAATTTTTGCAGTTGGATGTTTTCCTATTGATGCAACAAATAAATAGTAATTTAAACAGCCGAGGTTTTATGATTATTTATCTTTGTAAATGGTTTAAAAATTTTGAAAAGGTTGGTTCGACTTTACTATGAACGCGCGAAATGTCTTTTAGGAAGATTAAAATTAAATCTATTTAATTTTTTACAAAATTAAAAAATTGCCAATAAAAATTCAAAACAATATAATATTTTTTTAAATATTTTATTATTTAAGATAAAGCTAGAATTTTCGAAGGCGTGCTAATTGATTTTTTAAATTCTTGTAAAAATGTGGAAATTACTAACGTATGCCTTGTGTAACTGGTTTGTGAATATGTTACTACAGTAGAACCTCGATAATTCGGATCAATTGCAACCAGAACCTATCCGGATTATCGAAGAGAACCAAAAAAGGGCCGTTAGATGCCTTAAACATAATGAAAACTTGCTAAAACCGTTAATAATTCACTTTAGTGGTTAAATAATTATTATTTTTAAATTAAATGAATAAATTGTAAAAATTAACAATAAGTGAGATCAAAATTTTTGAAACCCTCCCCCATCGGTCGCAATTCATCATGCAGGTCCGAACCCTCCCTGAAAAAATTTTTTCTCTGGAATTGAATCTGGATTATCGAGGATTTTTTCGACGTCCGGATTATCAAGGTTCTACTGTATGTAAATTTTGTGATAATACGAAGAGTATTGCTATTTTAGATTACTATGGGAACGGATGTTTTGAAAAAAAGTCTTTGATGGTATTATTATGCAAAATCATCAAATAACATGTTTTCAATGTATTTTCTTATCTGTTCCTTGAAGGCGACAATTTCTTTTTTTTTACGTGGGACGTAAAAATTCTTAAGCGCAGATATCTGTTAATGTAGTAGAATATTTCGCAATCAGAAAAAATTAAAGATGTGTTTTGTGAATAATTTAGTTTATTTGGCGTACATTAAATTTTTTATAATTAAAGTTAATAATTTTTGTTTAAAGAACTACAAACTAAAATAATTTGATTATTAATTTGTTTAATTTGTTTGAAATATTTTCTTTTCGATAGATATTACTTATATAAAATAATACAAAAATTGTCAGAAAGTCGAACAAGATTTTATCAGCAAAGTTTGTTATTTTGAATAATGAAAGTCAGTTGAATCTATGGCAGAACGTGATGCACATATAAACAAATACCTTTGCATATTGTATATGCAGTACATTCTTTAATAAATTCAATCAAAAATTTATCATTTCTTATTGTTCATTGTAATATTTTTAGCTTTAAAATGCAACATTTCTTAGTATGAACATTTTATCAATTTAAAAAAATATGCGATAGCGGTAAATAGTATAAGAAACCGCTTTCCATATTTATAAACTGTTATAAGGCCTGTTTGTCGTGCAGAAAATGTTTATAATCGCTAAAATTTCGCTTTATAATGTAGCCTGAATTTTTTTATTGTTGTAATTTAATAAAAATCTAAAAATAATATTTTATTTTTTTTTAATTTAAAGTACAATAAACAAAGAATTAATTGATAATTAACATCATACTATATTTGTACCGCGTTTTTTGTAAGTAAACAAACACATATAAAGCATCGGAAAGATTTTCTAATTTAATAATGCTTAACCTGATATTTCACAATGTCTATTTTTTATAAGATATAGGTTTATTGAAATATGTGAAAATAATTAAAATATACAGTAATATAGTCTGTAATATACATTTTGAAAAGAAGCGGGCATGAACATCTATATAGTACCTATACAATATAATAACATACATACTATACTACATAGATTTTGTGTATAATATGTCGGAGTAGGATGGGAGATGCACGGTGGCGTGCACTGAACAAAGATGCCAATATATGTAATATATATTACTCACTATTTCTTAGTTTATTCAAAAGTTTAAATTGATCTAATTTAATAATAACAATAAAATATACGTATGGCATTGTATAAAAATAGTAAATAATATTACATACAATAAAATATAAAAATATATTTTTTTAAGATAATCAATTCATACTTGATATACTATACGTATGTATTACGACAAATTGAATAAAAATAATCTTTATCTTTGTTATTTAAAATTTTTTTTATCGAAAAAGTATTTGGTCATTGTTTGATTTATACACATCCGGGCATTATTATATTGCATTCAATATTGTATTGAATATAATAATATATTGCAATCTTGCATATTACCGAAATTAATCAATATCAATGGTTATATAAACTAATAAACATATTTCATCAATTAGATGTAGTAAAATATAGATATAACGTTAATTTTCAGAAAACTAAAATAATGAAATTGGTCCAAAATTATAAGTCAAAAAACCAAAATTATCCGAAAATCCACTATTTTCCTTTTTTGACTTATTAGATACGGTTATTTTGATATGCTGACGTTTGAATTATTTCAGACCTTAACATTGTGCATTTAAAAATTGCAAAGATCAATTTTTTCACTGCAAATATTGTCTAAAAACTTTAAAGCAATATACGTGTTTAATCGTTATTAAATGCCTAAATTTGGTACCTAAAAAAAAAAGATCAACTAAGAATGGTATGGCACGTGTTTCAAGCTTATTAGTCGTCATCAGTACTGAAAACGCAAAAATGGACGAACTTCTATTGCAAGTGCATTATTAAATACTTCTTCTACTTCCTAGTTCCTAATTAGGACTATTTCATGATATTTTTTGGTTCTTTGATCACTTGCATACATTTCAGTAGGGTGCTAACCTGGCTAGATGCATAGCTCATAAGTGGAATTTAGGCCTTAGATCACAACAGTGTAATCAGCGCGACCGATCATCGAACCGCGGTCTCCTGCTCCGTAACATATCGATTTAAGCCTTATACGACACTGTTGGTTACATTATTAAATTACTGAATTTTCTAAAGTATAAAGTTAAAGTAAAATTTTGATGCTTTTAATTTAAATGGCTTGCCGTGTATGCCTAAGCAATTGAAACTTTCTGTACGGGACCCTGTACTACACGGGGTAAATTAGTGGAATTCTTTAGGACTGTTTGTTATTAGCTTTGCTTGGCGATTGAAAGATAGCGACTATTTACGATAGGCTTTTCCTAAGTTTTACCGAAAACTGATATTCTTATCAAATATGTAGATAAAAGCTCAATCACAAGAAAATGCAAACATTAACGGTCACGATTTGTGATAGCGGTCTACATTGTCTACAATGATGGTCAGTGTAACGTATTATTAAAATCTTTTTTTTTCTTATGGTGGTTAATATATCTAGGTATTATAAAAATTTCAAACTGACGAAGTTAGAGATGTTTTGTTTAATGCTTTCAAATCTAAATTAAAAAATATTTGCTTTATGAAAATATCTTCGTACCCTTGAATGTATTTTATCATGTTTCTGATAATAAATCTAAGCTAAATTAAAAATTTACATAAACAAACGAAAGAAAGCGAAATTGTTTAGAATCCCATCTGGTATTTAAATTTTTTTCATTATCAATGTTTATTTTAAATAAGATTTGACCTAAATCATGTTCTCAATTTGAATTTCCCGCTCTTAACTTAGTTCCTCATGTTGCCGTATCGACAGCGGTCGGAAGTTGCACCGAAAGCCGTTGTTCTTTTCAACAAGTAGGCGATAGTTAGTTCAGTTCGCATGTGCTTCTTTGTGAAAATTTGCTTTTAACTTAGTGTGATAATTTAACTAATGGTAAAATATATAGAGAGTGCGGGAAAAATACAGTGTGTTTGTCCGGAAAGTCCGGAATTACATCGAAATTCGTGTTCCCAAGAAAAGTTCTACAGTTTTGAAGCGGAGAAAATTTTCCCAAAACATGAATTCCGGAAACTCATCGGACGATACCAGTAATTTGGACGATTTCGCTAACCTTGTAAGTATTTTTCTTTGAATTGATCAAATTTACTATATTTAAATTAACAGTATTGAACTCAATGTACTTTTGGATTGGCAAATTAAATCAAATTCGCGCGTTTGTACTCCGGCCATTTTACCATCGTTTAAAAACATCAAAATGGAGAACGGCGTTACCCCTAATAAATTCAAATTTTAGTTATAGATTTAGTAATTGGGTTTTGATTTAGTTTTCTTTCATTTTCGTACGGCAATTTTGGATTGGATCTGTTTTTTTATTTATCCCAAGTTGTTAAAATGGGATCAAGTAATTGTAGATTATTAGATGACCGGTAAATAATGGAGGCCAGTTACTTCCGGAAGCTGTCTGAAGGAAAGGCGGCTATTCAAATTTTGGTGGCGGTTGACCACATCTTATTTTACGATTTTTAGTTTAATTAGTTGTTCGATAGTAAAAAATTGTTATTTTAAAAATAAGTTTGATTTGTCCCATTTTCATATTTCAAGTTAATACGACATCAATTACTTTTAGATTATCATTTGATTTTAGTTAAAAATAATAGTTTTTAACCACCTCTTGGTGGTTTCTCAAGACATGAAAGCAATTTAATCTTACTATTTATAGTTGTGACCATATATTATTTTGCTACTTTTGGCCTAAACAAAAATTTGGATTATTTTTCATTTTCATATTTTAATTTGTTCAAGCGGCATCAACTACTTTTAGATTATCGGTTACCAACTAATATTGGGAGCCGTTGGCCATATCCCGATGTTTTCGCAACACATGAAAGCACATAAACTGCGGTTACGGCGCTTGGTCCAAATTAAATTTTTAAATAGTGAAATATTTATTTTACGAATATGAAGGTAGTTTTGGTTTGCCTTACATTTTAATAACTCAAGTTGTTGCAACATAAATTACATTTAGATTATTAAGTGCAAGGCAATAATGGTGACTTTTGGCTACGTGCAGGTGGTTTGGTATGGCTATTTAGGATCGATTTTTATAAGTAGTAGTTGTTAAAGCGTTATCAACTACTTTCAAGGTTTTAGGTGGCATTTGACACACCCTTCTGATTCTTCATTACCTTTCAATTTGACCACATATTGTACGACTTTTGGCCTAACTATTACAGTTTAAATAACAAAAATTTTTTTTGCACAACTTTTGGTTTAAATTACAGTTTTCTAATAGCATCAATTTTTGTCTTTTCATTTAGGATCGGATTTCTTTTTTGCTTCAAGTTAGGCACAACTAAAGATCCTGGAGAGGCTTAATTATCAAAATCAAGTTATCTCCTCAAAATTAGTTAGCTACAGTAAAAATTTCAATAAAATCAATTAAAAAAAAAACTATTAAAAATTTACAAAAATAACTATGTTTGCTAGCGATAAATTTCTTTAGCATCCCTAAAATATTAAACCTATGGATGTACCGTACCAACCAAAGCTGCAAGTAATTCAATTAAAAGGTTTGGATAAACTAATTTAAATTAATTAAAAGTAATTTGTATATTAATAATAAGTAATTACTTAACAGTAATTTTTTAATTGAATTATTTCTGAAATTATTCTCAAGTATTTGGTATTTGAAATATTTCAATAAAATATTTGAGTATTTGCTAATTAGGTTTTCAATATTTCTTCGGAATTAAATTACTTTTTCGGTAATTAAATTACTTCTTCGGTAATTAAATTACTTCTTCGGTAATTAATATAATTTTGCGGTTATCGGATTACTTTTTCGCGGGGGTAAATCGACCGTTTAGCAATATAATTAAAAAACATTTTTGTTTGATTTTTCTTTGGATTATCAGAATTTTCAAATATTTTGTAAGTTTTTCACTCTGATGCAGGATAGGTTTGAAACAGGATTAAGGCCTTACACAAAAACCGAAAACTAATAGACGGATTTGAATATTCTCTTTTTCCTCTTGGGTTAATGTTTTTTATATTTTTCTATTTTGAGAAAACCATCGACACAACTAAAATGATAAAATCATTTTAATTATTTTTATAACTAAAAATTGTTTTTTCTACAGAAAGATATCTTACCTTCCAAAGACAAGAGTAAGGAAATTCCTGCCGAGTACGCAATAACTAGTATTTTTCTGGTTCCGGTAATTATATTAAGATGTTCACAATTCTGAATAAATTTATAGCAACTTTTTTTCACAGGGAGTTATAACTCAGTACTTTCAGGATCAGGTGCTGTTTAAACCTGACCTTTCGTAAGTTTAATAAATCATTTAAGTGTAATTTAAAATTAAAATATAATAAAATATTTTACAGGGATGAGGTCTTTAATGTAGAGTATAGTCAAATGCGGCATCCTCCTAAAATAGACATTGATTGCAAACATGAGGTGGGACACAATGTAGAAGTGTACGTGTTAGATGCTAAGGTGAACTTGCATGGTTGGGCTAAATGCACTATTACGGTAAGATAAAAAAATCCCATATTATGAAATGTTGATTAACCAAAATTCTGTTTTGTAAAAAAATAAAAAAATTTTTTGAAATTTTTTTCAAAATTTTTGAAATTTTTGGATTTTAAAATTGAGTCAAACGATTAATAAATTTTTTTATTTAGTCGATTGTGAAGACTACATATGTAGTGACATTAGATCAACGAAATTCTCTGGTTGTTACCCAGAAAGATAAAATAAGGCAAGTCACTACAGGCGCGGCTTTAAACAGTAAATATTTATACACGTTTTATATCCCAGTACCCGAAGAATTACAAATTTTGTAAGTATTTCTTGTACCCTTTCTGGGGATACGATTAATTTTATTATTTGCAGCGCCAGCAACATCGAAGTACACGATACTTTCTGCAATGCAATTGGGAATCCCCAAATTACTTATGATTTTGGAAAGAATGTTCTCGTGATAAGTTCGAGCAACGCTGATTGTGAAGGTATTGCAAATATGTTATTAGCGATACATTTTACAAATCTGACTCAGAGAATGTTATTGACCGAAAGCATAAACGAACTTAGTGTAAAATTTGAAAGAATGAAAACTGAAGAGTAAGTGCAGTTTAAATGTTTCTGGTTACTGTTTGTTTTGTGCTTAATTGGAGTTACTTTTTCAGCTTATTGGAGCAATTTCAAGTCAATCCCGACTTACTTAAATATGTAATTGGCCAAAAGGGTAAAAATATTCGAAAGGCCGAATCCATTCCTGGGGTCACTTTTATTACGGTGTTAAAAGATACCAACACTGTAAAAATCTATGCTGAGGTAAACTTGGTTTATATTTTTAATTATAATAAATATTTTTATTTTAATTTTTAGAATGCGGCTGCTATTGACAAAGCGTGTGTGTATCTAAAGTTAGAAAGAGACACAATTGAAATTCCCCGACAGTTCATAAGCAAGGTTATCGGAAAAAATGGACGAAAGGTCCAAGAGATTGCAGATGAAAGCCAGCTTGTACAATGCCATAGTAACTTTTAAAAATCAATTTTAACTTTTATTGTTTTTTAGCGCCATATAGTAATTACTAGAAGCGAAAATCCCACATCAGAAGTTGTTGAATTGGAGTTGATTGGTACATCGGCAAGTATCGCCTATGCTAAATGTTTGTTGAAGTACCATTTAGAACATCTTAGGGTAAAATTAATCATTGCTTTATGTTAAAAATTATAACTTTATAAATTATAAACTTACTCCTAGCATATTCAGAAGTTGGTCAAAGACAATCGTGACGCTAATCAACAGTACAGCACTGTATTTGGAGACCAAAATGCCAAATCATCATCAGAATCTCCAGCAGAAGGCGTTGCTTCATGTAGACTTATACGTCGAGTGGTTTCCGGACGGAAATATCAGGACAGCAAAAAACTTCTTACTAACGTTAACGAAAAAAAATATTTGCCTCCATTACTTAAGTTTACTGGGAATCAAGGTTTAATATTTTATAACGAAAATCTATCAAGGGGAAGAGCGGGGTCATCTTCTGGAGGACGATCTAATGGAGGAAGAAGATCTCGAGGTCGAAACGGTTATCAAACTATGCCTTCTCGTGTAGACAATTCGGAAGGCAAACTTGTGGGCAATCAAGGTATGGAATAATTATATCAATGAATTATTATTTTTTTAATAAAAATTTACTTTTTATTTCTTAAATTTTTAGTTTATTATTTTATTTTTTATTTCTAATTATTTAAATTTGTAGTTGCGAAGCTTTTTCAACAATCGTTTACAAATAGAGGCAGAGCTAGAGGAAGAGGTAGAGGTAGAGGATTTGCACGTGCGCAGATACATGACATGAATTCTCTGTCTAGTAATATTAATTAACATTTGTGATTAGTTGTTTTTATATAAAATTTAATTATAGGCCGGGAATCTCAAAACGGCAGTTCGCCAGATGAAAACCATGACCAAGCACAAAAACAACCATTGGTTGAAGCAGGAGATGCTTCAACTGGTCCTGTGGAAGCAGGAGATGCTTCAATTAGTCGCGCGAAAGTAGGAAATGCTTCAACTAGTCGCGTGGAAGCAGGAGATGCTTCAACTAATGGCGAGGAAGTAGAACTTGAAAGACAACGGAAGCAAGGTGCTATAAAGCGTAAGAGTTATAAACAATCTTTGAAGATATATTTTTAAAATTAATAAATGTTTAGGTGTACCTCGAAATCCTCCTCAACAGAAGAATAAACCGGGTGGTACTTCCGGTACCAGCAATCAAGCAGCTCCTGAAGATCAAAAGTCCTGGTTTGGAAAAAGATGGCGCAACAGAAAAACTTCAACAGCAGATCTTCGAACATGGGAATACGAAAATTACAACAAGGTGTATTATGCGAAAAATGGCGCAAAAAAGCCTAAAAATGCTAAAGGAGATAATCCAGCCCCGGAGGAAGATCTCAATGGTTTGTTGTTATATAAAAATATGTAATTAGTATAATTAACACTTTTTCTTTTGCAGATTTTTAATACCTTCGTTATTAATGTTTTTGAACTTTAGTTTATTTGTGCTCTATTTTTAACGTTTTTGTTACGTTATAATTACTTTTTAATGTTCTAATTACTTAATTTATACACTGTGAAAAAGGTTTCCTTGCTCTATCAAAACTTTTAGTAGCTATAGCACCTATAATTTTTTTTGCCGGTACAACGAATTCTATGCTACCAAAACAAAGTTTCACAAAGAAAAAATAATTTGATGGTAGCAGCAAAAATACTCTGTTGAATCCTGTAGCTATAAAAACTTTGTTAAGGCGACAAATCCTTTTTCGCAGTGAGTTTAATCACTCTTATTTGTTAATTATATTTTTCAGACTGTATTTAATATTAAAAGTTAACTATTTGTAAAAACAGTTTCTTACCTTTATAATAAAATTTGTGATTGAAATTTTTCTTTGATTTTGTAACAAGTGACCTAGTGACTTCTAGCATATATGAGCATCAAGAAAAGATTCGCTGGAAAAATCTGCTGTGCAATTAAAAGTAAATCTGAGAAAAATTTAAGGAAATCTAGAGGAATCAGTTATTTGTTTACTAATATTAGCAATAATTCAAACAACAATGTAGATTCTGAGCTTATTGCTACAGTAAAGATATTCTTTTTGGCTGCATTTTACAGGGGCGAGAAAGGCAAATTAAACATTAGGTAGAGGAAGTGAGAGAAAAGCGGATAATTTAAAATATTTTATTTCAATAATAATTTGATGGTTATAACAATATGAATTGAATGCAGACAGCAAGGGCAGCGATAAAAGTACTCTCTGGTAAACTTTCAAAATATTATTTGAAATTGTCCAGAGTCTATCTATGGGCAATTGAGGGATTTTAATTGGGCACTGCAAATAAAGCAAACATCTCAACACATTGGGATTTTTAGATGATCCCAAGTGTCAGGGATGCAACAGAGCAGGCGAAACAGCGGGGCATGTGTTTCGTCACTATCATTTTCTAGCGTCAAAGAGGTATCAGGCGGAGGGACTTCTGGCCTAACATTTGTAAAATCAGTGACACTTCAGATGCCAAAATACTAGAGTTTAACCTGCAATTGGAATGGTTTGAAGAGTGACAGGACGAAGACCGCTGACACGAGTCAAGCAGGCCAAGGTCTAAAAGCCAAAATCAAGACCAATGAAGAAATACAATATTTCTGAAACATAATTTTGGCACATGGTTAAATTTGCATGGGTTTATCCAAGAACGTTCCGAATTATGCAAAATTGGCTGTATTATTTCCATCACATTTCATGCTAGATTCAAACTAGATTATAACCCTTTATCATCTAGAATCAAAGGATTTAGGGCTGCGAATAAGAGAATTAAGAAAAAAAGTTTTAAATTCTTTTTTGAATTTCTTGCAAATCTTGTATCTTTTAAAGTATACGTCGTACAAAAAAACTAACGACCTACTTAGACAATCAATTTAGAGAGCAAAAATTTGGAATTTTTAACATTTCATTTCTTAATTTAATTCATAACTCAAAATCTGTTGATTCTAGACAATAAAGGGTTATAATCTAGTTTGTAGATAAACGAATGCTTTTTAAACATTCACTAATTTATTAATATTTAAAATTAAGAAAAAATTCCCTGTATATATATGGTATGTATAACAAAATCTGGGGGTCTACTGTTTAACTTGGACTCCAAAGCACGGGAAGAGGAATAAATTATATTTCGAGAAAGTAAAATTAAGATCATACATCGGTAAACTCGTAAAAAAGGAAAATCGACAAAAAAATATTAAACACAAATTATTCAATCGCCCCGTATTGTAAAAAGTGATTTAGGAGAAATTAAGATAAAATATCAATAATAGCCATTAATTTCAAATTTAATTTGATTGGGCTAAAGAAAATGTAGATGATCATTAGCAGCATTACTTTGTTTACACCAAACGAGGAAGTTAAAATTTTAATTTAAAATTAAGGTTTATTATTATGATGAAAAGCTTTATAAATTTGTATATTAATGCACGCAGAATACATTATAATACATTTTATTTCAAATACAAATTACTGTAAAAGCTTTTACGGTAACGAAAAAATCCAGTTTAATAAAATTATTGATTAAGCTGAATTATGGTGAGGGTGAAGATGAACCAACTTATTAATTTTAAATAAACGATTGAGCTTATTTGTAACAATAATAAATAAGTCTGATTGTTAAAAACGCATAATTTTACAGGTTCTCTTTAGCTTTATCGTTTTGGATACATTTCGTCGTGGAAACTCCCATTGGTTTTTTCTTTAGGTTTAGATTTTGTGCAGAAAAAATTGTAATACAGTGTATTTATTATAATATACCTGTAGAACTACATATTTTAGATAATATTTGTTTATAAAAATAAATTCTAAAAAAATTAGTTTAGCCGCAAATTTTATCAAAATATGAATTTATTTACGGAGTGCCTGTACGATCCTGAAAAGATATCATAATGGAACTTGCACTAAACGCAAGAATTTTTAATTTGCTATGACATGACATAATTTTTATTTTGATTTTTAACTTTGAAAAACTAAAAATTTGCCGAACAAAAATTGTATGCTTTTCTTATAAACGTTCCGTTTTAAATAAGTATATTTAAAAATTCATATTTTCAAAGTAATTCAAAGAGGGTCTTCACCGATTGCTTTTAAATTGCGCAATAGTTCTTTTAAGACTATTTCGATTATAAGCAATTAATATAGTTTATCTTTTTTTATTAATCTGAATAAACATTAGTTAAGATATACAGGGTGTCCCCGGATACACTTTACATAAAACTTAGATGGTGATAGAGGACACTTTTCTGAGAAAAATATTTAACATTTTTTTTCTTTTAAATCCTCGAGAGTTAGGCCTCATTAAAACATTTTTATAGGTAAATTTAGTTTAATTTCAGACGTGTCGGGTCATCTTATTGACCCATTTTCAATCCAAATTACAGAAAAATAAATATATATATTTATATAAAATTTAATATAATTTGAAATAAAATTATTTAAAAGTAATTTTACATATTTATTTTTAATTTAGAAATTATTTATAATTATAAATGAAATTAATATAAAGATTTATACACAATAAGGGGATAGCACCTCGTCCTTTGCGTCCGTGGACTCTTGATACCCTTGCGGGTCTTCCAACTTGCCGTCGCATGCCCCTCCGATCTGCAGTACATGCAGAATAGCCTCCCAGTGCAGGAGTCTGCAAAATGACCATCCTCACCGCATCTCCAGCATCTCGCGGAGCGGTCCATCCCGCCCCGACAAGCCGGGGTATAGTGGTCCACTCCCCAGCATTTAAGGCACCTAAGGGCCCGTCGGATGCTGCATCCGCTGGTAAGCCCCACCCTGACGTTGGGCTTCTTCAGCAGCATCTCCACCGTTGCGCCTTCGTAGCATAGGACCGCCGTTTGCGTGCCTCCGTAGGCCGGCCTCAAGGACCGGACTTTCAGGTAGCCATCGGGCTGGACGTATCTTTGGAAGCTCTGTTGGATTTCCTCTTCGTCCGTCAGCGCGTCCATGTCTGCCACTTTGAGCTGAGTGGCACTCAGCAGGCTCCATGCAACACCGTCACCGTGCTTCTCCTGGAGCGCCTGTAGGATTTTCCTACTCTCGCCTCTTCCCTGGGTCTCAATCAGTACATAGCCCTTCCTTGTGCGCTTAATGCGCTGGTTCGGGGCTCCTCTCAGATCTCCGCTGATTTGGGTCAGGGTCTCCTTGAAGGGCCGCTCGGGTGACGTCTTAACCAGTACAGCGGGCATCTTGACTTGGGATGCCGCTTCTTCCTTCTTCGGCTTTTTTCGTGATGCTCTTCGCTTTTTCGGCTCCCGTGGAGCGCTCCGATTTGGCTCCGGCACACCGGTACTCTGCCTCGACTCTGGATCGACCCCCTTCACCACCCCCGAATAATCAAGAGGGGAGGTTACTGGAGCCTGCTTCGTCATATTCTCGAGTACTCTTCTCTCGACCGCTAACAGTCGGATGAGCATCTCCTCTATCATTGCGCTGAACCTAATCTGAACCTAACCTAAACCTAACCTAAACCTAACCTGAACCTAACCTGAACCTCACAGGGTGTATACATTTGGCGACTCAAGAATCCTCCAAGAACTTGCAAGAAGATGTAGATTAATTAATAATCATTTCGAATTACCATTTTTACATGCAAAGTAATGCAAATCAAATACAAAAGATGTTAAAGATAAATTTAAATGATTTAAAATTAGTGATTGTTACTTTAAGAATTTACATAATATAATCTGTCATAAATTCTTTTAAATGATTTTTGATAAATATTGAGACAAAGCAGAACATTAAATTAAAGAATTAATAAAATTAATAAGATCAAAACGGTTATTCATATTAGATGATAGATGAAAACAATGCAATTTAGTAAATAGTTGTTAAATGGATGGAGGTAAAGTGATGTATTTCAACTAATTTATATTAATGGGGTATCTAATGTCCGTCGATAATGCGGGGTAAAGCTTGACGGAGTGTTTATCCAGTCATCATCCGCCGGACGCGTGCAATAATTACTTCCCATAATTACCGGTATTGCAAGATATGTGGATGAAAGTATAATACAATAATTCCTTAAAATAATGTTTTTAAAAGAAAAGAATTCTATTCATTTACTACAATCATAGCGGAATCTATCCACCAATAAATTTATAATCAATCATCCCCATATTGTTAATTGATATTGTTGCTTTAGGTTTAAATCAAGTCGACGACGTTAAAATACGGTTTCAATTGCAGAGATGGCGATACTGCCAAGTATTTATCTAATATACAGGATGTGCTCAAATTTAAAAACAATGTTTAGTGCAATTCATAATTCAAAACTCCAAAAACCCTAAATATTTTTCCTAAAGTTTTTTTTAATGAAATCCTAAATTTTAGAATTATACGAGTGCGGTACAGATGTTTTAATTTGGCTTGAAATTAAATGAAAAATATAATGCAGAAAAGTGATTGTAAAACATCAAAAGAGATAACATCTTCAGAAACAGAGTTTGCGCGGATTGACAGAAATTCAAGCTGCTACTGGCCCGGATTGCGGCTTTTAATTCTTTTAAGTACATAAAAATTAGATAACAACTTTCAGTGATTACTAAAGTAACCCACTTAACACGAACGCCGTGCTAGCAGTATTGTATTTTTGCTTCACTAATTTTTATTATTTTTATGCTTTGAGTTAACGTAAAAATATTGTTTGACGTACTTTGGTTTTACTTTATTAATACTTTAAATTAATTATACGTACAATATCAAAGCATTTTGCGAGTTTTTAAAAATAAACTAATTTTTCCTGTTATGTTTCTAATTATGGCATAACTATCTAATTTGGCAGATGCACAGAATGAGAAAATTGCGTTGTTTTTATTCTAACCATAGTTCTAACATTGATTTTATATACTCTTAGCAGTGCCGGATTAAGCCACCACGGGGTCCGTAGCACATGTTACAAAGGGGCCCCTAGGTTTTCTTCTTCTTCTTTTTTGTTTGCTTCTTGTCAAAAGCGTCGTGACCGTATTCTCAATGATTGAGAAGCGGCTCTCGTAGCAAAGTACCTCGGTGGTTTGCCATTGCCTTCCGAGGGAAGGCGGTCAGAATTAGTTACTCCGCCCGGGTTTGAACCGGGCTTCTCGGCTTAGCAGTCGACGCACTTAAGCGTCAAGCCATAACCGCCTTTCCTAGGTTTTATATGATAATAAAATAAAACACAACTTTTACAAACAAACTTTTCTCGTTTTAATGTCAGAAAATTTAGAGATAAACTAGACATATCAATTTTTCTAAGCATTACCTTCAATGTTCATTACGGTGAGGTTCTTGTCCCATTAACTCCCAGTAACTCACTTTTTATGTGCTTTAATGTCAACTATTTCTACATTTGGATAAACACGACTCTAATAAATTTTACATTATAAACTTATGAAAGAAAAGTCGAAAACTTTCAGATGACCGTCTCCGTGCTTCGGAGGACACGTTAAGCCGGCGGCCCCCTGGGTTGATGATTGCCACTATCAACTATTAAAAACAGGGTTACAGGCATTCCCCAATTCGGTTTCAACTGCCGTGGGGTTTAAATGCTGAATCTTTTCTCAAAAATAAGAAAAAAGCCTAAGTTCAAAGTTAGACGATCCTGTCCAGAAATGGACAAGGAGGCTAATAAAAAACAAAAGTAAGGATAAAAAAAAGCGTCGACAGTTGGCAAATTTGCGCGTCAACGTTTGGGCGTCGCTATTCGGGCTCCGCTGTTTGGGCACCGAACTTTTAGGCGGTTATTTCTACCTAATCCTTCCCCCCTTGGCCAAGAACCGTGGTTTCGGTGGAATATTCGGTTCATTTTCTATTTTCGGTCAAAACGGTAACCGAAACCAAAACATATGTAGTTAAACAGGGAAGGTCCCATGGTGCGGGACTCTACCAATCGGTTCCATGGTGTGAACCCTCCCAATGTATGTGAAAATTTATGGTAAAGAAGGTTTCAAAACGAGAACAAGATCTGAATTTCGAGTCATTTTATTTTAATTAACAGTGTTAATTGACAGCTGTCAAGTAGATGCATTGCTTAACCACTCTATCAGCCCAAAATCCGCACCATGACTCGTAGTGGGTACATTGCTTTCTCATGAACAACATGTGGATTCTTTGTTCCCCAAATTCGGCTGTTTTGAGTGTTCGCGTACCTATTCAAGAGGAACTGTGTCTCATCGCTAAAGATAATTTTTCTAACAAAAGCAGAGACCATTTCTTTATTGATATAAACGTCACATCGACATTTCTTGAGAAAAGCAATTTCCGAGTGTTGATTTTACTAGGCTTTAAATTCACATCATTTGATGAATTTATTTTAAATTGGATTCTGTTAACTATAACCGAATTTAAGTTAAAAAATGAGTTCCATCATTTTCTAGTTCGGTTGAGCCTCAGGGATTATTTTAAATTTACTAGTGCCCGACGCTGACCATTTTCGAAGAACGGATTAACTACTAACATTGATTTGTTACTGAATTGATTGATCAATGCTACTAACCAGTGATAGAGTCTAGACATGACCAAGCGGGTGAATCCGTTTCGAACATACCCGACTGTGCCTCACACGACACAAACGCTGGTTTCAGCCGAGCCAAAGTTTCGGCACTTACTTAATGTGTGTGCTGATTAGAACTCTCGAGCTCACACGACTTGATTCTCATGTAATTAAGCATTCGCATTCTCTGATTGGTCGAAATATAAGGATTCGCATGCGAATCAAGTCGTATGAGTTCAAGAATATGGCACCAGAGTTTGTGTGAAAAAATGCAATCCGCATCAATATGATGAGTTCGAAATAATATATAATCAGAATAGGTGCTCAGTCGTGCATCGTCTGGAATTGTAGCTATTAAATCCCCACTATAAGTTGCATCAACTTCGTTTGGATGTGTAAATATTGCAAACCAACGGAGAACGCAACCATTTACCAATTTTGGAAAGATTATCTCGATATTCTGGGACCAAACCCAATTTTTGCATTTTTCTATATCACGCCTGGCTTAAATGAAATCGGCATCCAATAAGTTCAACAGTTCTCGGGAGCTGGTAGTAAAGTAAGTTTGCAAATATCGACAAGAAAGAGTTCGAAGGGGCGAAACCGAGTTTGAAAATTACGGATATCGAAAGGCGGTATCTTAGTTTTCAACTTAAATTCGGCTATAATTAACCGAATATAATCTAACATAAATTAATTAAATGATATTAGCACTAGCACGACTTCAAGGGAACTAAAGCCGGCTGCTCCCCCCACTAAAACATGCTCTTGCAACTATTTACGTCGAACACGCGTACCGTCAACAGAATGAGATTTAACGTAGCCATTGACTTGAGGATGTGAAAAATACTACAAAAAAGTTGATTTTTAAATTTTAATTTTGAAGTAACCAGTGGATCTAAATTAGTTTTCCTCGCCTCATCGGAAAGCTCAGAATGTGTTCTTTTAGAGTATTTATAGGTTTTCTGTGCTACTTTGAAGATAAAAAAGAGTACTATTACTATCACACCACCCAAATATATTCTAATAATTTTAAATAGTGCTGTTAAGTTAGTAGTTTTTTGTCTTTCAAAAGACAAAACACAAGTGAAAGTACCCGTGAATAGCAAATAATAATTGGTTGAAAAACTTAGTGCGGAACACACCATCCATGTATTATATTCTCGATGAAGCACAAGCACCCTGAAATTAGTCAGACAGGAAAATTAATAATTATGGAATTTAAGGACGAATGAAGTCCATTATTGAGGTTACTGTAGGTGGCTGTTCTTTTCGCCTTACATCGTTTTAGCCCTAGAGATCATTTGAGCATCACTGCGAGTAATATCAACTCGAGAAACTTTTGTCTTAACGATGGCGCCCATAAAAATGCAAAAGGGTTTTGCAAAGTATCTCTAATATCATTTTGGTGTGGTTTCACCATTAACAATTTGCCGCTTTACTTTTTGCTCATCTATTTCATGATTATGTTCCAAATTTTCTTTTACTACTATCCTCTGATCATTTCATTTTCTCCCACGGTGTATGTACATATTACAACAATGCCATTTAATTTCCCCGTTCTGCTCACCGCACACTAATAATGCTTTTCCGCGCTCACTTAACCTTTCTTGAATCGTTTCCATTTTTAACAATAGATTTTTGAGTTTACCAAGTGAACAAGTAGGTAAGGCGGCCTGTCGGCCGCACTGACCTACTAATTAGTGATTGACGTGGTTGTTCGGCCTAACTCCGTCTTGTCGGATTAAATAGTTTTCGTTTTTCGAAAACTGAATAATTTTTTTATATTGTAAAGCAAGGTACAATTTGTAAAGAAAATTTGTAGGTTATAAAAGGGTTTTATGGTTTATAAAGGTTTTTGCATAAGCCTCCTCGAGATTTAAAAAGAATTTAATTAAAGTATATTATTACGCTTAAGTTGAATATTATTCAGTTTAAACACAATCGTTTTATCGATTTTGTTGGAAATGACAAGTTAGAAGCTAGACAAGAATCCTTAAGCTTTAGGTTGTTGTTAAGAAAATATAATTATTACTGTGGTAAGAAGTAAAGCAGGATTTAATTTTGTATATAGAAGGATGAGGAATAAACAAAAATAACAGTTTAATCAATCCCAACATCGCTTTGCGCTTATGCTTTTAAATGACAATCAGTGTATATATCAGAGAATTTCAATTACCAGGCGATTGAAATTAAAATTAATGATGGTTAAAAGAAAGATTTATAACCTAGTAATTATGTATATCTATATTGTATTTAGCGGTATCATAATTCACTTTTAGTAACTAAAACCTATACAAAAAGTTAGCAACTTGTTATTAAACATGTAATGAAATAAGGCAATTAAATAAAAATGCGAAACTTAAAAGTGCCATTAGAAATAATAAAATTGTTGTGGCTTTGACAAACTTTTAATGGTTTCTTTTATACTTTCATTTTTTCTCTCATTTTTATTCCAGTTAAAATTAGTTGATAACTTTAAAAGTGAACGATAATAATTTTATTATTTTGCAAGATTTGAAAAGGAAAGAGCTTTCATGTTAACAGCAAATTCTAATTGTTATTATTATTATTATTAAGTATAATTATTATCGTTTTAACTTTTATATTAGCTGACTGATCTTACAAAATGAAATTAAAGAAGTTAACTTAAACTAGTGAACTTTTTATAGTTCCAAAACCTTTTAACCTAGTGTGGAGTCCCTAAATACTATTCTTACTTTACAGAAAAGAATAATATGTTGTCGAAACTATCTCCAATTGAATTAGATTTATAGTGATGAAATCTTGGACAAAATTAAACTTTTAGCTTCTTTTCCGTGTCATTAGTTACGTTCTGTTCCGCTTACACCGATAAGGTTTACTATTTTTTATTTATTGTTAGCAACCTTACTTCTCTTCGTCTGAATGTTTTTCTCGAGACAACTTATATCGTTAAAAACATAAATTACATTTATTTTTATTGCTATATTTAATTGTTAACCTTAATAAATATTAACAATACAATTATCACAACAATACGTCCATCCAATACCCAATTCAAACAAGGGAATGCCATTTAAAATTTGGGCAATTTTCATTGGAGCTCCTTCTAAATTTGCAGTGGCGGTTCATGGTATTTTTACAAGAATATTTAATAAGCTCAACATATACAAATTTTTGCCAAATAGCGGTCAAGGTAGAAATTTTTTGTTTGACCACAAAAAGAGTATTCTAGCTCTGGTGGTTTCCGAGTTACAGCTCTTTAAAAATCAACAAAATTTCCCAACTTAGAAAAATTTTGGACGCGAGGACGCGGCCGAAAGGATGGAAGAGTTAGGACGCAGACCTAAAAGGACGCAGACCCAGAAAGTCGCAAAATATTTATCCTTATACAATACATAAGGAAAAAATAAAATTAAGAAGTAAAAATAAAGAAAACAAAACATTAATGGAATAAAATACAAAAATTATTTAACATTGATTAAAATCTGATGCTTTATAGTTAAAACAATTTTAGTGTTTAAAGATGGTATATTTTAGGGTCGATTCGAAATTTGCCGTGGTTGCGTTTGTCAAAACCGACCCTGCGCACCGTCCCCTCCGGACTCTCCGGGCCGTTTTTACAAACGCTGTGCTCACTAAAAATATCCCTGAGGCGCGACCGAACTCGAAAATTACGGATCTCGAAAAAGCAGGATCGTAGTTTTCAATTTAAATTCGCTAATAATTAATTGAAAATTAAGTAATGTAAATTTTGTACTGCTTGCGTCTTTCTGGGTCTACGTCTTCATGGTTCGCTTCTTTTTGGATCTGCGTGCTTTTAGGTCTGCGTCCATTTGTCCGGCACTGGTAACCTAAGGCTGTAACTTCGAAACTAGAAAACTCTTTTGGTCTGGCGAACCTTACGCAAATTAGAGGAAAAAAAGGGCTTTTCGTTCAACATAGCGGGATAGCCAGGTAACAAGAATGTTTTGGAAATTTGTTAAATGAGTAAAATGGTAGTAATAATGAAAATAAAATCTGATTTTTGGTGTGGGGGTTTTTATAAGAATTAAAAGTGAATCTAATGGTTGGAAGTACGATAGGCACGAAGAATCGAGGCGATAGGCGGCCCATGGATGCCGGTGTAAAATTGATTTAACGTTCCCTTTATAAAAATTTTGAAAACAAAATTTATTTATGTTTAATTTTAAAATAATAATTAGGAAAAGAATATTAAAATTTTTCATTGCAATATAATAATATTGTTTATTTGAGTTACGAAAATATTTTTATTAAGAAAATACCAAAAGTAGGAAATTTTACTAAAACTGCCTAAAATCAAACACCTGGAAAACAAGGTTAAGGTTGTTTACTAACCTTAATTATTGACAAACCCACCAAGTGGACCTACCTATAATAAGAAGGAAAATTTATTAATATTTATTTTGTTTCAGTTTATGTTTTCAAACAAACTTACCTTTACCCCTATAGTCCTGCCGTAATAGATGCGTCTTTCCTCCAATTCCATCCTAGGACACCAAACACATATTCAAACACTTGCACAATTTTTACACGTCGGCGAAAAAAAATTTTTAGTGAACACTTATCACTACTATACAACCAATATTTAAATAAAAACTGAATCGCGATTATTTACAGCTTTCAACAAACTATTCTACAAATTCGTACTCGACACATCACACTCCCGTCCGCGACAACCGACCGAAGTAATTACAATTTTTGCGTTCGCGAATCCCGGACAACTTCTCTGTAATAAAAAAAATTAAAGGCCAAGATTAGTGTAAGTAAAAACTTTACAATAAATTGCGGAACCTTTCAATAACAAAACCGCCGAAAGGTCATAACTGGATTATACCCCACTTGCTCCTAATATGGAATAGATCAGAACCAATCTACAGCTAAAATCACTTGGGAAATTTGTTGACTAACCTTATTTATTGACAAACCCACGATGTGGACCCTACCTATAAAAATAGGAAAAATTCTGTAAGAATATATTTTTTCCAAGTAGTGATTTTTATTAAACTTACCTTTAACACTGTGGTCCTACTGTAATAGTCGCCGTCTTTCCTCCAAGTTGATTTTGTCCATCAAGTCCAGCACCAAACACATGTTTAAACACTAGCACAATTCCACGAAAAATTCTATTTTAATGAATACTGATTACTACTATTAAAACCAAGATTTAAATCAAAAATGAAACACGATTATTTAAAGCTTCCATGAAGCTATTCCACAAGTTTTACTCGATACCACAATCCTGACCGTGAAAACCGACTGGAATGAATTATGTTCTTTGCGTGCCGGATACCGAACAACCTATTTGTGAATCAGATAATTGAAGGTAAAATTTTGTATGTGCTAATTCCACAATTTTTAAAAAAATACTTGTAATACAAAGCCGGTTAAAAATCGGCAATAAATACGGAATGGAATAGAAAGAAAAAATAGATCAAACTTAAAAAATGGGAAATGAAGCAAAGCCGTAAAGGCTGAATAATATCCGGCAAAACAAAAATCTGTATTAAATTTTCTACAAAGGAAGAAAAAACCGGCAATCATAGTAGTTTCGGTAAAAATCAAGTTTGAAAAATGTCAATCGCGTGGAAATTGTAAAATTTAGTTTGTCGAAATTCTGAATCATTCACAAAACTTTCTTAATCATGCAAAATAATTGAATTTTATAAATCGAATTTCCACTTTTCTTCTCCATTGATGGAAAAGAAGAAAGTACCAGCAGTTGAATCCAACTCACCCTGACATTTTAAATGTTTGAAGTCACAAAATTACTAACATGACTAAATAAAATAATGTTGTTCAACTTACACTATGTTCAAGTTTGATTCTCCTAGAAAATCTAACAAAAATTATTATATCGCAGTTACAAAAATTTCGACAAAAGTGGAAAATAATAAACACCCCAAGTATAAATTTTTGACACGACACAACGTACCTCGAGAGCGTTTGCAACAAGAATGAGTGAATAATAGTTGTTTCTAAATTTTTTTGTAATTTCAAAGTACATCATCATTTGATAAGGTTTTTACACATTCGTTAAGCCGGAAGTGATAAATATTAAAATAATTTCAATTTTGTTGAAGTACATTTAAATATCTACAAGGAGAAAGTGAAAAATTATGGTTGTCTAGATAGAAAAGTAGATAATCTAACGATCAAGAAAGTCCAGTAAAATTAGAGCCTTCTTCTTACGTGAAGTCAAAGACCCTTGGTTTTCTGACCACTTGCATACACTCTAGTAGGGTGCTAACCTGGCTAGATGCATAACCCATAGGTAAAACTTAGGCTTTAGATCACAACAGTGTAGTCGGCGCGACCGAGCTTCGAACCGAGGTCTCCCGCTCGGTAACTAGTGACATACATAATATGTACTCCAGTTAAAATAGTGAAAATAGGTGCATTGGCGCTAGAAAAATCTTTTTTGTTTGTCATAGTAGCAAATTTGCTACGTAGCACGTTTGACCGCTATTTAGCAAAAACTGAAGAAACCGTTCTTTGAAGAATGCGGCGCCCGCGGCAAAAATTTTTGTTGGGAAACTACTGATAATTGATCCGGGCATCAACCAGTACAAAATATAAAAAAAATTAGCTCTACCGGAATCAATGCATCTATTTGGGTTTTTTTGACTCTAAAAGACCAACAGTGTGGTATAAGGCTTAAATCGACATGGTACAGTCCCCGCCAGATTTTTGACACTTTACTGATAAGGGGAGACTTTAATGCACAAATAGAAAATGAGGAATTAGGAAGATACACCATAATATATTATTATAATGAAATACATGATTAAGAGCAGCTCAGAAGTAGTGACTGTGCAACCTGGCTACATCCAAAAATATTTTAATAAGCATTATAGTGAAACTTCTGGCCAGCCCAAATTTTCAACAGTTTCATCTTCTTCTACCTTTAAATTGTTTGATTCTTCAATTCATTTTGTTTTAAGAAAGGTTTTGGAAGTCGATTTTCACTTCAGTATAAAATTGTAACGTCCATGAATACGTTGGGTCTACTAAGCCCGAAGCCTTTCTATTGGCAATCCATTCAACTCTTTCTAAACACATGTCGATGTTTTATCATATTTTAGTCAGCTCGCAATATATGGTGAAATGTATTGAAAAGGTTCTTATTTCACATTTATTTAAATGTTCATTGGGGCTGTTAGGCCCGACGTACATAAGTATTCAGTGCAGGGTTAAAACCTTACAGACTAATTTCATGTAAGTATTCCGCATATTAAAATATTAAGTTCATAAATTAAATAACAATTTATGAATAAAATCCTAATTTATGAATTCGTAGTTTAAATTTTTTTATTTATGATATAGGCGCAATGTGTATATAATTAAAAATTGAATTTTAAACAAATTTAATGATTTTTTCTAAGATCATTAATTAAATTTGAATATTGAATAGCAGACATGCAGCGTGTGTTTCTATTCTTGATTTTGCACAATTCTCGATGAGTATTACGATTTAAAGAAGTGCCGACTTGTAATTAAAATATTCAGCTTCAACGTTTTTGTAGAATAGAAATTATGAAATTATTATAATACTTCTTGTGTGATGTATGAATACATTAAAGTAGAACATTCTTACACAAGAATCTTATTAATAATATACCGGGGTTTTGTTAACCTACACTAATTAGAATAAATCAAAATATAAATAAAACATAAAGGGTATAGCCGGATAACATAATGAAAACTGCCCTTAGATCAAATTAAACGTGCGGCACACCATTCGATAGAGTGTCAAAAAGTACCATTTCAATACAAGTCTTAATCCCCTACCACTATTATTGGGGCAGTGCTAAGCAATAAAAGATTTTTTGGTTTTCAACTTATAACTTTGTTTTTCCTAAATAGAAAATTATGAAAAAAATCATGATGTTTAGAAATAATAAAACGCATTTTTGTGAATTTTTTCATAATTTTTCAGCCATAATTAGGATATTCAAAAAATTAAATAATATTTTCAAGCCCAATTTTATATTTTAAATAATTATATAATTATCTGTAAATTCTTTATAATACTCCGAATAAATATAAAATAAATCAAAAACACATTTTTTTTAGCAGAAATATTGGCGCAATATTGGTTTTTACTCTATTTGACTATGACGCACCTTTCAAAAAAAATCTCAAAAAATTCTAAAACAACTATAACAAGATGTTTTAAGTGTAAAAAAATAGAAGTGGAGACTTTATAACTTCAATGAAAAATCATAATTCAAAATATTTTTTATAATTTAATAAGGCCCTAATTGTGGCTGAAAAAATAATGAAAAACTTCACGAAAATACGTTTTATTATTTGTAATCTTCACTATTTTTTTCATAATTTTCTATCGACTAGAAAAAAAGTTATTGGTTGAAAACCAAAACATCTTTTATTGCTTATTACTACCCCAATAATACAGGGAGGGGATTAAAACTTGCACTGATATGGTACTTTCTGGCGCTCAATCAAATGCCATGTCACACGTTCAATTTGGTCTAAGTATTTCTTTGTATCTTTGTATTTTCTGCTTTAATAAACTAAAATTGTCTGATGTAAAGTTATTTAATGAAATTAGCCTAGTGGGATTAATTGTTTTCTTAGTAGATAATTTGAAACAAAACAATTTTATTATTATCAAGAATTAAATTTTTTTAAATTTAAATTGTTAATTTTTTAAATGTTAAAATAACCAATACAAAGTTTATGAATATTATCTAAAGGTATTATTTGCTAAATCAATTATTTGATATCCGTAAGCGATATAAACAATTATCTTAACAAGATTTTCATTTGTGGTATACCTGCTGAAATCAAAGCTTATTTGCTAACACGAAAATTCCATTAGGATTTACCGCCAAATATTGTATACAACTGAAAAATAAGTAGATAATCTATGGTACGGTTTATTTTGTAATATACACAAATTAAAAAAAATGTTTAAAATGTCTATGAATAAACATAACAATTTCTGCTCAAAGCGCGAATAAATTTGGTTGGAGTTTTTTTATCTTTAGGTATTCGAAAAATGCTAATAATTTCTTAAAACCAAAGGTTGTCTATGCAACCTGGCTGATATCAATTTTGGCATTATTAAAATGTTTAAACGAAAATGTAAACAAATTTGAATGCAGCGTTATACTCTGGGTATTCCGATGGTAAATGTCCCCTGGAACGCTACACTGGTAGGTGAAGACCTTCCTCGAAATCCCAGACTCCAACCCAATCAAACCCGCTACCTTCGAAGAAGTGTAAGAAGTTATTAAGAGAACCAACAAAAGAAAAGCTCCAGGACCCGATGGATCACCAACAAAGTGCTGAAGAAGTTCCTGAAGAAAAACTATCGCAGCAAGCATCACTAACGCAGTTTTAACATTTCAGTGCTAGTTGTGGTCCTGCACAAGTCCGGCAAAAGTAAAATGTTCCCAAAAAACTTTTGATCCATCGGCCTTCTCCTCTCCACAATCGGGAAATTGATCGAAAGGGTTATGCTCACATGACTTAATTATGCTCTTGAAGAACACAAAGTCATTCAGGACGAGCAATTCTGCTTCCGCACAGTTCACTCTACCACCCTTCAGTTGTTGCGAATCATCGAACACATTACGTTGTCTTACAACAAAAAGGAAACAACATCCGCGATATTTCCAGACGTGTCGAAAGCTTCCGACAAGGTATGGCATAACGGTCTTCTCAAGATGTGTTCGCGCCACTTTTCGATTTGTTCGAGTTATCCATGAATTTGTGAGCAAGCCCGAAGTTTTGAGAAAAGGTGAACCAACCATTTTTGTGCCATACTAGTTTTTGAGTATTTTTCCGGTTCCTTTTACAAGTGTTTTTTACCAACCAACCAGTCATCACCTGATGAATAATTAGTGGAACATCATAGTGCAAATCGGTGACTGTCCTATTGGTTTTCCTTTTCTTTACCTTATGTTGATCCTTATCCGAAGATAGAGGAAGATCAAGAAGATAGTTCTGGTAAGTCACTATATATATTTTTCTATACATCGTTAACACAATCACCAATACAGTCCACTTCAATTATCTCACCACAAGATTATTTGGGGTGAGATCCCCATCAAGATGTTTTAGGCCAAAATCCCACCCTCATTAGTGCGACTAATTGCTTCCTACCTGAAGAATAGGAAGTTCAAGATCAAGTTGGAAAAAATCCGCTCTTCGGAATAGAATAATTCTCTTCGAGAAAAGAAATTTTTGAAAAATTATTGGAGATAATCATGACGAACACATAATCTAGTAATAAAGATTTCCAAAATGAACGAGATTGTTTAATATTCGGAAATGGTGTGACGTAAAAAGCGTGACACAATATTACCGGAGAAGGAATTGTTATTACTTAAATCTTTGTCATTGCTTATTTTTGGGATCCTTACAAGATTTAAAATTAAATGTTAATATTATGTATTCATAAATACTTCTGTAAGTTATTTAGGAGTAACAATGTCTTTTATACTGAGTTATTATCCTTTCTCGTAAAAGTTTTTTCCATTTGCTCCCGGTTGCTCTTCTCAAGAAGCTCTGGTTACGTATATTTTAATTTGTGTCACTTCCCCGTCTCTTTTCAAATGTACTTTGGCTTGGTTGCCATTGAAATATGATGCTAAATGGTACTAACTATACAGTTTACTTCAAAGTTGAAGTAAAGAAATTATATTTGCAATGACGACCTTTTTATGAGAATACGCAAAAGTTGATAACAATATATTAAACTTTATCTCTTTACTTCTGGTCTATTTTAAATGAAAATTCCTTATATTACTTTTAAGACCCGATATACCCAAAGATTAGTAGAAATTTTATAGATTGCCTTGAGCTAAATTTGCTGTTCCGAGCGTCCTCATTAGCTTGATTCAAAAATCAAGCGACGTCGCTTACGAAGTTTTCAAAATGTTTCTTCTGCTTTAGAAATTGCCAAGTTTAAATAAAGCTCTTGATGAATCTTTCTTTTCACGGTAATATACGTATACTAAAACATTTTGTGTAATTTAAAGAGAACTTTATTACCATTAACATAAATCAAATGGTAAAATACTTCTTCAACTACTTAATTATTACATTTCACATATTACAGACTAAAAATTCAATACAAAATTTTCAAAAATTACTGAAAATGTAATAATAATTTTAATAGGAATCGACAACCTACAAGATACACTTTATTTAAGTTAAAAGTTGTACAAACTTAAAAAATTTAAAGCCCATCATTTTATGATTTTTTAGAAATTTCAAAATTATTTTATAATTATATATTATATAATAATAATAATATGTAAGTATACCGCGTGAAATTCTAATAAAATTTGTATGCAGCCTAAAAGCTTTCTTAAATGTAGCAATGGTTTGGTGTGTTTATTTCTTGAGTTACAGAGCACTAATTCTGGGTTTGATTCGTGACCTCACGGAATTTCTTAAAGATTCGACGATACAACAAAATTACATTTAAACTTGCTTCCACTGTTTTTTTCCTTTGCGTTAGCAGTCGTACTGACTACTAGGCCAATGATAGCTAATTGATACTTAATTTGTATACTAAAACAAATAAAATTGTAGTTTCGGATATAACTCCATAGTCCTGTAGAAATATTTGCGTAGTATGATTATTTGTAGAAATACCTAGATGTGTTGTAAGGAATCTAATTTACGCCTCACAAGGGTGCCCAGCTTGGCATGCGGGCCAGGGTTAGGACGTTTATTGCCGCTGTATTTGCTTATCTAGTTTAAACAATTTTCGGCAAAACGGATCGTTTTATTTATACCATTAATAATGACAATTTTCAAAACAGGATAAGTTTGTTGCAAGTTAAATTAAGATGTGCTAATAAATTTTTAGAGAGAGTTAAGTCGAAAAATACTTTATTTATTATATTTTAATTAAAATCAAACAAATGAGATGGTTTTATCCATTACACTATGAAATAAATTTTTGTTTATGTTTCTTTATTAATTTTGGTGCTCTCATTTCAAATCTAACGTATTTTTGGCTCTACCGTCGATAGTTTAGAAAATGAATGAAGAAGCATACGGGAATACCTGGATTAGTCAAGCTGGATTTGAAACTATTCTCACCTACACGATGACTCAAGGAAATCGATTATACCAATAATTATTGCCAATAGTAACATTTACAGCTATATAGCGGATAAATTGGGGGATTAACAATCAAATTTTCTAAGCTCAAATGAGCTTAAAATGATTGCTAGTGTCCGACTGAAGGTTCGGTTTTGGTTTAGGCCAAAATTGTTGGTTTCGGTTTCAGCTTGGCCGAAACTAGTGTTCGTCGGTCTAGGACAAAATTCTGCGGCCATAGTCCCGCCAGGCCATAATCCCGCCAAAAAAAATACATCCAGGCCAAAATCCCGCCGAACATAACCCAGCCAAACCAAAATCTCGCCGAACCACAATCCCGCTGCCGAAATCCTGCCGAACCATAAACCCGCAAGACCATAATCCTGTCGAAGCACAATCCCGCCAAACAAAAATCTAGCCGGACCGAAATCCCGCCAAACCACAATCCCGCCAGACCATAATCCTGTCGAAGCGCAATCCCGCCAAACGAAAATCCAACCGGACCGAAATCCCGCCGAACCACAATCTGGCGGCCAAAATTCACGCCGCCAAAATCCCGCCAGACGATAATCCCGCCGGATCATAATCCCGTCGAACGACATTCCCGCTGGACCACAATCCCACCGGACCAAAATCCCTCGACCACAATCCCGCCATAACGGACACTGCACCAGTTTGCGGTTATGCAACCGAAGGTTTCATACGAAAACTCCAAGTGGAAACTTCCAAAACATTCAAATTGGTATCTGTGGAGTTTATCCGAATTTCGGGTGATAAATTCTAGAAAGCTACGGGAACTTTAAAAAACCCAATAATCATAAAACCCATGGAAACTATCAGCTATTACTTAGTATAAGAAGTCCAAAGCAATCCTGCAACTCAGCAATCCGTCAACTTTCGTTGTACGTTTCGGATTTGTATTATACATTACATATATATGCACGGGTTTAAAAAATTGGGTTCACACATCTGACAAGAATTACGATAGTTCTTTTATTTGTGGGTGTTTATTTTGACACTTTTTCCACCAGTAATTCAGAAAATGTGAACTGTAATTCAGATTTGTCAACTGATATTCAGAAATCGTCAATTGTAATTAAGAGTTATCAATTAATATTCCGAAATCGTCAAATAAAATTTAGAAACCGTCAATTGTAATTCGGAAAGCATAATAATTTAATTCGGATTGCTTATAAATTATATACGATGAAATTGATCAATTATTTGTCACAAATAAACAGGTTTCGCTTTTTAAACCCTCAAACCATTAGCATGGAAATCCTACATTAAAAAGTTGTAGAAGAGCTATTACGTACATTAATGTCTGTCAGTAATCACTGATCTCGAAATTAGGACAAATGTCGATAAACGGTCCACATACTAAATCGAATTGTTAGTTAAGTAACGTTTGCGGGTTTTCTTGAAAACTTTTTTAATTTCCAATGCTTCCAGACGGTTCATTTTTTTTGTTTTTCATAAAGAAAGTTGAGTAGGTCAACAATCTTCATTTCCTCTTGGCTCGCTCTTAGCTTAAATTCTAGAAGTTTACTTTTGAACAAACAAAAGAAAAAGTAAAAAAGAATTTATTTAGCTTATTTTAAGCAAATAATTTTCGACCAATGAATGAATGATGGCTAGGTTAAGTGTCCATCACAGATTTTTATTGAACACATTCATTTTCGCTAACACTAAGCCCTTCGCTTACCAAATGGGTTTGCTTCTGCTACTCACCAACCAACTCAGCTAAAAATTCATTTTTACAAAACTCAGACTTCGGACTCACAAACTGGATAAGGTGTAATGTCTTGCAGAAAACTACAAACTCTAAATATCGATTGATTTAGGAAATAATTGATCTTACAGTTTTAATTTTTGCATAGAAAGTACGTTAAAAAGTCATTCTGTTGGCGGTAGGAGTACTCGACGTAAATACGTGCAAGAGTATGTTTTAGTGGGCGAAGCCGTCTTCATTTTAGTTGTAGGTGTTCTAGTGCTAATGCTAACACCATTTAATAAATTAATTTCAAATTGGATTCGATTAATTATAGCGGAATTTAAGTTAAAAACTGAGATTCCGCCTTTCCGATATCCGTAATTTTCTAGTTTGGTTCACTACGCTCCTATTTGACAAGCGCCACCACGGCAAAACTCAAATCCATCACTTTTAAGTTCAATTTATGCCCAAAAATACTTGTATAAAATAAAAACACGTCATGGGCGGAGCTAGTTTTTGAAATTGGCCAATCGGATACTCGGTTAAATTTTTTGGCACTTTTAGCCGAATTTTTGGATGGATAATTTGCACAATAAACTGCCATAATTCATGGATCTCGTTGTCGTCCTACTTCCCAAACTTTGAGATTTTAAAATATATATTTTTTAAAAAGATTTTGTAAAAACAAATTTTTAATTAAAAATACTTTCGTCGAATATACGACCAGTAAACTGAATTTGAATATAATCTCTTGACACAAAAACTAAAACTGTTTATCTTTTGTATCATAAGTTGGAAAGCTAGACACCAATGAGAATAAGAGGCACTTGTTTTATTAGAAATAAAACAAGAACGTCCACGGAATGGATGAAGTAAATCCAAAAACTCAAGTTGTTATAAATTGTAAATGATACGTTCTACTGTCACGTCTGTCATTCAAATTTTAGTTTTTTTTATTAGCTGGTATAAAATAATTTAGTAAATTCGTAACTTGAGTTCCAATTTGTCTGTGTCGTGGTCCAAATTCCAGGTGCAATATTTAGCAATTTTTCATAAAAAGTGACAATAATTGAAATATCATTTAAACGTAACCCCTACGGATGTATGATTGGCTGCTTAAATGAGCATTTCGTACAATTCCCGCGGTTCGTGTCTTTATCACGGCTTATAATACAATTCGTGAGTTTCATGTAAGTTGGTCAGATTTATCATTATATTTCATATAGCGCTCAGAATCGCGCCAGTTATAAATTTAATTGAAATTTCCTAACTGGACAATTGACCATAAAATAAATAAAAGCTGACCATAAAGATTATTTAAAGTCTGCCAACTTTAAAAACTTTTCGTTTTTATAGAAAGTTTCCAGATTGACAACATCCGTGTTGAATGTATAATTTTGATGTGATCAGCATACA
The DNA here is from genome assembly GCA_963170105.1 of Cantharis lateralis. Taxonomy (NCBI): domain Eukaryota; kingdom Metazoa; phylum Arthropoda; class Insecta; order Coleoptera; family Cantharidae; genus Cantharis; species Cantharis lateralis. Next base: position 21,426,348 of record OY720630.1, on the reverse strand, counting down.
ATAAATATTGAATTAACGGTCCCGACAAGAATTAGATTAAAAAATTGAAAAAACACTGAATCCGAAAAACTATATACGCATATATGTTTAAACTAGATTTAACGAACAAAAGCGATTGTCAAACAAAAAGCTCTCGACTTTCTTGAGTTCCACAACATACTGCGTTTATTGGCCACCCTTGTCTGTTCTAGGACGCGAATGTCACATAACTGACGTTCAAGTCGACCTCATGAATTTTAATGATATTAAATCTGTCTTTTCGTTTTACCCTTTTGTTATTCTTTTTTATTTCAGTTCTTCAAAATGCATATTTCTATAAATATAATAATTCTATTAGATATTCTAGTATAGAATTATAATATACCCGCACATACCCCAAGTCTGCTGAAAGAAAAAATTATCCAAAATTACTATAAATATTTAATATTATGAATTTTCAATGTTACCTTTAATAATTATAGGTAAATATAAATCAACTTCGTAAAGTCGCATCCGTATCCAAAATTTTAAATAAAATGACTAACTTATTAATACTAGGCATGCGACTCGATCCAAAACAAAAAACTCGTTATTGAGGCTGCTGACGCTCAAAAGTCATCCCAACCGCCTTAATCTTTTTACGGGATTAAACAATAATTGTTATTATTAAAACATAACCGCATTTCTTAGATATAATTGTAAGTATGTTGTTCGTAAATTTTAAAGCAATCAATTTTAGAATTGATGACGGGAAATTTTGGGAAATACCTTTGGATATATGTTACAAATGTATTTTGTGTAAGTTTGGTTCAATTTTTTTTTGAATTCTTTGAAAAATATAATATAAAGAAATCCTACATCTCAAAGTGTAAGGGCAAAGTTTTTCAAATATTTTAATCGATCCTCCAATAATTGTTTTATGTCTAGAGATGTTCAATTTAATCTTTAATCTTTTCAATCCATCAATTTTTTATTATTAAATAGTGTAATATTGATAATAATCGGTACTCTTATTTATCCCAATTCACAGTAATGGGCTTTCTTTCCAATAATTTAATATATGACTTATATTTAAAATTTATTTTATATAAGATGAGACTGCTCTGGCAATGGACACCCCAGCCATATGGGGCTGGGCAATATCTAATTCTTCCAATTATGAATGTTTAAGTACCATATGTAGTCCATTTATTATATGTGAGGTTATGTATAGTTTATGTGAATAATTGGAATAATATACAAATTTATAGTATTGTATTTTCTTCTTGAACTTAGGAAGTATTTTAATTTTATTTTAAAATATCCAATTATATGTTAAAAAATAACATTTTTCTAAATTCGTGCAATAGAAATGCAATAAATTGGAGGAAGACACCCGCTTATCGCTACCCATGTGCGCTACGACACCACAAACATTTTACCTTACCATTCCATTGCAATGTAAAACTTATCTTTCAATTACAATTCCAATTTCCAACGCAAATTTTTAAGTTAATTTAAATAAGTTACTCACGTTTTTCTCAAAGCCTTTTTTTCATATTACATTTTTCTCCAATTATGTTTTTATTTTTATAACTTGACGTTAGTGGTATCAGCTAATCTTGTTTATATAAACATAATTTCAGTGTAAACCTAATGTAAAACCTAGTAATGTAAACATAAATTCAAATTTATCGTATTCATATGCGAAATATGATTGTATTAGTGATTTTCATTTTTATAAGTTTGTGTATTGGGCTTACACCACAAACTTGGCTCCGCCCATTATAAAGGTTACTTATATGGGGTAGTTTCAAATGATAATTACTTTTTTCAATTGCGATGGAAGTACACCGGTCCTTATTAAAGCCGAAAATATGTTAGAATGCTTACTGCATGTACTGCAGGTAAACGGGGCACGCGACTGCCAGTAGGGGGGCCGGTTGATGTTGTGTGCTTTCGAATTGTGATGAAATTTTTGCACTGGGTGGTAGCTAATGGTCTATATCTATATGGCAAATATAAAAATAAAATTTTCCAAATTTAACAAACATTAATTCTTAAATTATTGCATTATATTGTGCAATACCATTGGTCACTGACAGGCAAGAGGTGGAGCTTGTGAGAATTACTTAATTAAATTACTCAAAAACTGTGGATTTTTAGAGTGCCTGAATCCGAGATTTGTCGTGGTTGCGCTTATCAAAACGACCCAAAACACCCGAGCGCGGCGAGCTAAACTCGCTAAAAAACATCATCCCTATAGGGTTACCAAACTGGAAAATGACGAAATTCGAATGCTGGAATCCGAGATTTGACAAGTTATAACAATCCTCAGAGCTCAAATGCACTTGATAAGGTAGGTCATCGAACGATGCTTCCTCTGTAACCGCATGCAGTGGAATATACTATATATCGTATATGGTTTATTTATCCTTCATGGTTACAATTGTAAATCTAAATTCGTCAGCCAATCACGAGATCTATCACCGTATCTTGGCTGCGTAGATATAGCTTCTCAGTTATCTTCTGGATAAACTTTTCAATGGTTTCCAGGTTGGCTTCTTCGTGAAGTTGACTGTTGGGCTGAAGGTAATGTGCATTTAGGATGCGTCCAAGGCAGATGTTCTGGACTGTTTGCAGTCTCTTGAGTTGCGTGGGGGAGGGGTAGGTTAGTATTGGTCTTACTATTGCCTTGTATAATCTCATTTTCAGGCTCTTTGCCACTATGCTTTTGTTTCTGATCACGGAATTAAGATCTTTCATTACTCCCCTTGCTTTGTTGCTGCACGCGTCAATTTGCTTCACCAGGATAGGTTCTTATCGAGTATAACACCAAGGTATTTGGTAGAGTGTTTCCACGGGACGATTGAACCAAACATTTCCAAATCTTCGAGTTTCGGTAGGCGTCTTGTAAACATAACTGCTGCACTTTTGTTCGAAGTGGAATGATCACACTTTCTCCCCACCTTAAATCGGACTGCTAAGACCCACGTAGAGTACACGTACCGTCATGAGAAAGTATTTTAAAGCGAACTTAAACTTGTAAAATTTACATAAAAGAGTTTAAATTTTACTCTTTCAGAACATTTAAAGGTTTTCTATCGCACTTTTGAAGGAAAAAACCAGAAAAGATCGACAGTAACCGTTCCCGACTTGGAGCGAACGCCTGGAATATAGTAATATCTCGAAAGGGAAAGAAGTAAGGAGGAAGGCGCAATTTCTTTAGTGAAAAAGAAACGGTTCCGGAAAGCAGTTCCCGAACTGGAGCGAATGCATGTAAAGAACAAATCTTCAATTCCCTTGTTGGAAAAGACGCAAAGAAAAATGAATACACCTAGACGAAACAGGTACTGCGAGAACTTGAATGGTCGCAAAGTGGGGAGCCGGAAGTAATACCGAGAGGCGGTTTTTACATTTCGATTACGCCAGTGTCTCGTATTAAATTTCCTCTTCCCGCGCAAAGCAAAAAAAAGAATAGGTTTTGCTCTGAACTGCAATAAAATTAATTAAAGATTTTATACGAAAGAGCATTTTTTTATTCAATGGTTAGTTATGTGACATTATCCTTGACTGTTGAACGGAAATTAAACAAACTTAATAATGTCGAGTTCATTTAGGAGTTGACAGTAAGAGATTTTTCCTGTTAGTAATCTAATATAGTGATCGGTGTTTGATTTTCGGTAATGACGAGTGGTGATGTATGTCATCGAAATTGAATTTGTGTCAATTTTCAAGTATAGTCTAATTTGATTTAGTGTAATTGCAGTTAGGGATAATTAAGGATTTTACATTCGTGTCCTTTTCGAAATCAAATTAGTGTATTGAATTTTCAATTTTATGAAAATATTGCTCTGTAAGTACTTAAGAGCAGTTATGTTTTTATTTTTGGGCAGGCACGATTAATGATTTTCTAATTAAATTAGGAAATTCTGGATCTATATTGCGAGTGTTAAAATTAAAATTGCTAATGTTGGGTAGCCTGTTCTAACATGTGCCTTTACAGGGTCGTGTTCGGCATAATGTAACTTTGCATATTAATGGTTATAATACAAAACAGGCACCGAAAACGTTCGGAAGCAATAGTGATAACAAGTATTCCTTTTGTGTACCTACTTATGTGATAATGGCGTAATTGCATATTTTTTCATAATTAAACGCCCCAAAAAGCTCGAACCTGAACATGAATAACTTAAAGTAAACCGAACACACCTTATTATCACTATATCTATAGTGTGTTCATGTTGTCATAAAAAATGTAACGATTACTTGTAAACATACATTTTTATCTGGTCTAATTTTATGCGAGAAAAATTTTTAAACGATATATTAAAAAATAAGCTTAACACGTTTCATTTGATAACAAAGGTAAGTAAAAGGTTTTTAGCTTTTCAGTGTATACGCGTTACATTTAAAATGAGTAAAATAGAAGTTTGTACGTAACAAAAGCTGCATTGTTTGTATCAATTTTTTAATGGATAAAGTAGGGAAAGAATTATACTCAAAAGAAAGTAATCGTAAAACGTTCTTAACAAAGTTTAAAAATGAAAGAAGTTTGAAGTAATATTGTAATTGTTTGGGTCGAATAACAAGAATTTTCTTAAATTCATTCGACGAATTTTCTAAAGAATGTCAATAAAAATACCACTTTAAAATCAAATATACAATTTAAACAAAAAAAATAAAGCACGGGTTTATTGATAACAATATAACAGTTTGACAACAACTGTACGTTTTTACTAAACTGGGGATTGAATTGGGACTTCGTACTTTTCAGGTAAATAAAAACAATAAATTACGTTCTGATTTATGGCTGAAATTTAAATTTGCTTTTTAATTAATTTTCTTAAAATGCAATACTTCTTGACTTCGTTTTGAGAAGTCGAGAAATTATATTTTTCTTAAACTGTTGACAACGAAAACAACTTCTTCCATACATTAGTCTTCGTTTAAGACTTGATGTAATTAATGTGAAGAAAAAATAAAACTTTTATATTAAATCTAAACTAAATAATTTCATTTCTTTTTAATGAAACCTAATTGCTTCCGTAATCTTCATCTAAATATTAAAATTTAACCTCCTCACCCGCTCATACTTAATTATCCATACGTGTTCCACAACTTCCCGATTTCTATTTCCCTCCAAAATCAAAATCAAGTTGTGTTAGAAAATTTTCATCAAAATACCATATTCGATTATGGTGAAAACACTAGCACGTATAAAATTGTATTAATACTATAAATTTTTTTCTCAACATTTTCTTTTCTAATTTCACATTCACAATTTCATAAATTTCAAATAATAAAGTTAAGAAATTGGACACGCTGTGTATTTGGGGGTAGATAAAACTCTTAAGCTTCTTATTAACTCTAAATTTATGGCTTACGCGATTTTTTAACTTAATAATTACCTTGAAGGTGTACCGTAAACTGCTCAAGTTTTGCCACATCCTTGCTTAACCGAATGGTATTTACGCGTTAGCTAGCTGTGTTACTTAAAACGCAGTATTCGAGAGCGTGGGTTCGTAAAATATCGTGGGTTCGGATTAATAAGGTCCTTCTTACACTAAAATCTCATTTCAGCGAAATGACCAGTAGTGTGGTTCTAGCCTTAAATCGACGGGCTACCAAGCGAGTAACTGCGATTCGATGTTTAAACACTCTAATTTAAACACTCTCTGAAGGTGCATATCAACGGTAACAGACCACACCAGAAGCGAATATGACGTTCTCGAATAAAAATGTTTCGAATGTTCATAAAATCTCGAATCTTATGGACCACATATACAGCTTGCAGCATAACACATTTATATACTCGACCCAATCCAATCTAAGACATTTTGGGGCCCGGGTCTCTAAAGTATTTTTGGGCCCCCTGAAGGGGCGGAGAGGGGTGAAGTCCCCACGAGCGTCACAGGCAGGAAAATTTGAGTTTTCAGGGTCAACAGGATTTAACCGTTAGAAATTTTTGAAGGTTTTATTGTAATACAAAAGTAACCACTAAATTTCATCTTCTTTTCCTGGTTGTATGGGTACAACTTTAGATACTCTCAGTTCGATAGGAAAAACTCCAGACATCATACACGAATTCAATACGTATGCAAAATGATGGCATGTTATTGGCGCAGCCCGCCTGAGTTGGACGACAGTCATTTACAATTTTTTACAATTCGTAGACTGCAGTTACGTCTGCCAAAAATAAAAATGAAAAAATGCACAGGTTGAAAAATTAAAAAAATGTTTTTTCTACTGTAAACTAATATGGTTCTCTAAAATCTTCATGTTCTCATCAGGAAATATTCTCTTGTATACGACCGATTCTTCCCTTGAATCATTTCAATAAATTTTAGGGGAACGACAAGACCGCCGAAATCTCAGTAACCTTCTCCTTGGAGAGTTCACTCAAAGCTGAATTAGTTATTTTTGAACCATGCTCTCGCTTCCGCGATTATCAGTTAGTTGTAAGATCTCTTGGGGCCCTGTGCACGAACAGAAAGCTGAGTAGAGAAAACGGTTACCGTCGATATTCTACGCTTCTTTCCTTCAAAAGTACGATAGAAAGCCTTTAAAAATTCTAAAAGAGCAAATTTTAAGCTTTCTTATGAGGCGAGGATAAATAAAATCGGCCCAAACGGTTACTTCACAATTTAATTTTGAAAATCGACTTTTTGATGTAAATTTTACAAGTTTACCTTTATGTTAGCTTGAAACAGCCATTCTATTGCCGGGACGTGTGTTCTGCTTATGTCGTGGCAATGCTAATTTAGGTGGGGATAGACTTTTCGACTCTAACGACGCTGTTTCGAAAATGCAGTAACTAGAACGATGTTATCACTCCAACGCAACGGCATAAACTTGACTGAACACGCCCTATCCCCACCTAAATTAGCATTGCCCCTGACATTGGCTAATCTAGGATCCCAGCCTTCGAATTTCGTCATTTATTCGCAGGATTTTTGTTAATTTTGGAAAAACTATTGGACCATCCGCAAATTTTATTATTTATATCTACTATATAGACCATTACCTACCACCCAGTGCAAAAAGTTCAGCGAAATTCGAAAGGGTAGAACATCGACGGTCCCCGAGAAGGGGAGGAAAAATTTTTATCTCAAACAGTAAAGCTTATTTTCATTACAGTTCTAAAAATTTGTACGTGTGCTAACATAAATAGAATTTTCGAAGTGTTCGCTTGTTTGCATCTATTCCTTGTCTTCCCTTATTTGATTATTGTTTGGAAACACATACATGTCGTAGGAAACATATGTGTTTTACATTTATAATTTTTACATTATTATTTCAACATTAACTGACATTGACCTAACAATTGAACAAAAATTATATTTTGGAAAATTACCACAAAATTGAAAATCCGACAATAACATTTACTTTACATAACCTACCCGCAAAATTAACTGACACTGACTTTGACGTTTGTTTTAAAACAAATAACTTCAATTAATTGAATGTATTATTTTTTATTCATTTATTATATTTAATTATTTACAATTTAATTTATTCAACTTTTATTTTGAAATTATTGACCATCGTCCAGTCCTATGTTCGGTATTATTGTAAATGTTGTTTTTCTTCCACTGTTATATATTTTATCTATTGTATTAATTATGTTGCTTACCTATTGTTCTTGTTTGTTTGTTAATATTTAGATAAGATATTCTTTATTCTTTTTCTGTATCAACTTGTAGAAATATACAACCTATACGTGGTTAACGTAGCTAAGAGAGAAAAAGAAAAAGAAAAGAAATAGAAAAATAAAGCAAGTATTTTTATTCAAAATTAAGTTAAATTTTCTGTCGCACACGGTCGCACATATATGCATACATCATTCAAATCTAAAGTTACGCGTGGTCGCAGATGTGTCTGGGTCATTTCGAACTTTAACTTTTCCAAATTAGTCCTTGTGGGTTCCTGGCGAAAATTTGTCTAGTAGACAGTGGAATAAATTTAAGTTAAATTGTTCAATTATAACTTCTAGTTAAATGTATTCTAAAATAAATACGACAAAAATTATAAATATTGAAAATTTTCATCTTAAAACAGCATAAACGACGATTTAGAAAATTAAATAGCTTGTATTTGATTTTAAATATTTGTCAAAATTTCAATAAATTTGTTACTTTAATTTTAGCACTTTGGTTTGTATTAATGATTAAGCCTTATAACTTTATGCTTGGGAACAATCTACCGGTAAATCAATTCAATGTAGAACTCCGTGTACGGTGGTTAAATTTAAATCTGAAGTAGAATAATAATCGAGAGGAAAAGGACTTCAAGTGGAAGTTGAAAGTATTACAATAGAAAGAGATAGAAAGCACAATAAATTTCGCTTATGTTTAGTATAATTTCGGTGTAGGCACTTTTATAAATTGCCCTCGAGCTTTAATCTAATAAAACATACCATGACGTGGCTACATCACTGCCCGTTTATCATGGTGGAAGTAGTTACTACTCACCCTTTTTAGTAGATCTTACTGCTGTTCCTCTTGATAAACCTTAAAAGAGAGCTTCTTTGTTACTTTATTCAGAAGATTTTCAAGTTTCTAAAATATTATCGGATTGACTTTTCTAAAGAATAAAATTCACTGTCCTCAATAGCGTCTACCTACATAAATGTTATAAATTTGTATATTTTTACTGGCTGCGAAACATTATTACTTTATTACTCTATCTAAGCGATGCGGTTAAGTCGTATACTTATTCAAAAATAAAATGTTTCTTTTAATTTTCTTTTATTTAGATAGCCAATAATACTTTTATTTAAATATTACTAATGCCAATTTATTGTAATCCAAATTCACCTTGTTCTTTTTTTACTATTGCTTTACTGGTTGTTTCGAGTGTAATATTCGAGTTATAACGATTAATATGTTTGAAGCTTATAGTAAATTAAATAATTTGATTAAAACTTTAATAAGCAATTTCAGTAAGTTGCAGAATTTATAAGGCAAATTAAACTTCATATCGGATACCAAATCCAACAAAAGGAAGAGGTAAAGTATTTAAGTACAGGTATATAATATTAAAGATGTTAGAAGGTGGGCATACATTGGTTAACTACTTTTTGAACAAAATTTCTGAGGTATAAATTTCAATATATTTCAGATTCAAATTTTTAAGTGCTTTGCAATTCATGAATTTCAAAAAAATGAAAGTTAATTTAAAATTAACTAGTATACCAATAAGTATCCCCCACAACATTAAATTTTTAGAAAAAAGGTGGTTTTTAGTAAAACAAGTAAATATTTTTGTTTTTTTTGGGAAAGTTTTTGAAATTTAATATTTAAAAATAAGTATGACGTTCCAGGCAGGATAAAGCCTTTTAAAGCTGTAAGTTTAATAACGAAACATTTTTGATTAGAGCAGAGTATATTATCTTATCGGGAAAAATAAAATGTTATGGCAAAATTATTTACAATTAATGTTAAAATTATAAAAAAAATTAAGTAACACGTATTACGTCGAATGCTGTTACTGGACTAAACTTAGGGTCATTAAAATATCATTTAAATAGCGCCTACCTATCATTAAGTGTAAAATTCATTGCCTCACCAGGTGATCTCGAGTAATAAAAGTTTTTAAATCTTTTTAAAGTGTTTTAGACCACGAGGTCGCGTTTTCTCGTAGGGTCTATTAACGCTTCGGTTTTGCACCCAACGAGACGTTTAGAACGGATAGTTTTCTCTACGTTTTCCGATAAAAATTATTATTAGTAGCAGTGTCATGGAGGATTATTAATAATTTTCTTTTCCAACGATAGATGGTGCTCCAGTGCTATTGTAGTATTTAGTATTGTAGGCAATAAAAAAACGTGTGTTCATCCGTGTCCTTTTCCTCACAGTAGGGGATTTGTTGCTGGGGGATTTTTAGAATCTGAACAGGTAGACTACGAAGCACCCGTGTCCCGAGAGAACCTGGGACAAATAGCATGACATTTCCCCGTGTTTTTGGGAGTTTGGCGTTCCACCGTCCTGCCAGATTTCGCGGATTTCTTTCTTGTTTTGTGTTGGGTGACAAAAAGTGGTATTTCTTTCTTGTGTCAGGAAGTCTATGGGAATCAGTATTATCAACACCGCAGCTACCTCGGTTGCTGTTGTTTTATGTACTCCCTTGTAATGAGCAACGCCATCTTCTTTCGGAACCTTGTCAGAAGAGCGGCGTACTTTTGGATTTTGAAAGAGTTCATCCAGATCGGAAATCCGTGTAGCATGATGGATTCTGTGCCAGATGCAATAATTTTTCTCTTGTTTTCGGCAGGACCTCCAACGTTAGGGTGGAGCCTGATAATGCTAGTTGTCTCATATTCTGCTTCTCCAAAGGAAAGGCTTCTATTTGAATGTTCTACATCGTGATGTACTGCGATGGTGCCTCCTGGCGTTCATCCAATCTCTGATGTGGTTCATTTTTTCCAAGGGCTTTTGTTCTACTTTTTCCTGTGTTTTTCCCACGACAATCGCGTCGAGGTCGTCTTCAAATCCCAGCTTTGTTATTCTGAAAGCGAGAAAGCAGGCTAATAAAAACAACAGGTAAGATGATAACATAATGAAATGAAGCAAAAAATACAAAAAGGGTATTTTTACACAGACTCGATACTAAAAAAAAAAGATCAGAAAGAGCTGTAAATGGAAACCCGTCAGATCTGATCCATTTTTGCAAGTAGTCATACAATTAGGTTCTTTCCAGCAAACAACAAAATAAATGAATTAGGAACTGTCACCAGTGCAGGACGAAGATCTTGCAGATCACCGGAAAAGGACAAAAAAGGGATACGGAATATAAAGAAGCCAAAAATTCGGAAATGGACCGAATACTTCAAGAAATAGATATAAGAAAGAAGAAATAGACTACAGAGATAAAAGCAGGAAACGAAGCAATGCTAAAAACATGGAAAACGCAGTTTACTGCCGAAATTCAAAAAATCCTTTTCAAAGAAAGGAAGAGTTAAAGCAAAATAAAGAACAAATCAATGTAGTGTCGCAAAATATAAATTAAAAGATTTACTTTTCTAAAACGTGGGTAGAACAACTAGATATGACCTAAATGTTCTTAATAGTTTTATCAAATATAACAATAAATTGAAAAATATAAACTTTTTCTATGGTGGGGGATTTTGTAATTAACGGTTAATTAACGAATTTACCGCATTTATGTAGATGTTCTAAAACTTTTTTTTTAATTCAAGATATTTTTTTCGGATTAGCTTTGTTTTGTAAACAATAGATTCAGCTTTAATATATAATATATGTAAATAATTTGAAACAAAGAAAATTTTTCTAGTGAAAATGGTCTTAAAACGAAAAATTTCAAGTGTTTAATTGTAAAATTTTAAGTATTACTACAACTAACTAGATTATTATTGCAAATACAGAAATAATGCCTAAATAGAAAATACATTATTTCAAAACATCTGGGATATATTAAATTCATAGATGATAACTAAGATAATGAAAAAATCCCGATTTTTGAAAAAATAAAGCCAGAGATAGATGAAAATGGATCGAAGTTTTAAAATTAACCATGGGCATTTAAGACCCGTAGAGCTGAATTATATACATAGCTTAATATACTGGGGATGGAATTTAAAAAGTAAAACTTTTTAAATTTTACAAACCCGAATACTTCACTGTTTTGAGAATGAGACTCTTTTGTTCGTGATTGATGTTTAATTTTTGAAGACTTGATTTGTATCATTTATTGTTAAATTTATTTCACTGAAATTTTGGTCTAAATTTTCATTTCCATTTTTTAATATTGTCACATCATTTTTTATCTCTTTATCATCTTTTCTTAATTCTCTGAATATTGTCCAGATTTACTTCATTCTTATTCAAACAATTAATCGGATCTTAGGGTTACAAAGTTGCTTCCAGTTTATTCTAAGCCCCATGTTAGGCGCCACAAAATGAGATGTCATGGAGGTGGAATTTCATAACAATAATAATAAGAAGCTTACTGCCTTCAAAAATATACAAAAGAAATTAATGGACAAAGCATAATAAATTCTTGAGGTAGATACCCAAGCAACATTTTGTGCTGAAAATCCTTGTCAGCAAATTTTAAGCTGACGCTTAGCTGCCTCAGCTTAAAATTCAGCTGTTTTTCAGTGTCAGCAAATTAGCTGAATTTTCAGCTGACACTTAGCTGCCTCAGCTTAAAATTCAGATGTTTTTCAGCGTCGGCTTTAAGCTGTCTCAGCTTAAAATTCAGCTATTTATCAGCTTAAGCAAATATGCTGAGTTGGCTTTCCGTCAGGTAGGCCTTGACTGCCTTTCGGAACCCCTGAAATGTGGCTACAGACCTATTGTGAAGCGATATATTATTGCATAATAAAATACAGAGATTTTGGTAAGTTCCGAAGTGGATTTCTGTAGATATATGGAGTTGGGTTCCCTAGAGTTGTAGCCATGCTAAGGACCTGCGGGAAATTCCTAAATATGCCTATAAAGCAGGCAGACAACTGTCTCCAATATAAATTGAGTAGGTAGGGTATTCTAATATGTATCTGATTGCCCTCTTCTGCAACTTGAAGATTCTATCGAATCTCTCGCGAGTATAAGATCCCTAAAATGATAACGCGAATCTCAAATTCGATTCAAAGAGAACAAAGTAAACCTCGTTGATTCAACATCTTGAATAATATCATTTTCAAGGTAAATGGGTTGGAGGTTACCCCTGTATGAGACCATATGTGTGACACCAAGACAAGATAAAGGTAAGAAATGCTAATATTTTGCTATTCACGGATGTTGAATGTGGTATAGACCATGTTATGCTGGTATCATCAGCAAGACGTGTTATTTCCCCTTCAATGTACAGATTGGCAATGTCGTTGATAAAAAGAAGAAAGAGGAAAGGTTCACGCAGAGAGCCTTGAGGAACGCCTTACTCCGTCTCTTTACCATGAAAACCCATTCATCCTAACAAACTGTCTCTGGTCCCCAAGGTATGCGCAAAACCAATCTAAGGGAGTTCCATGAATTCCATAATACTCTAATTTTCTTTTATCAGAATGTCATAATTGACACAATAAAATAAATTTGCAAATTCTCACAAAATAGTTGCTGTGTTAAGTTTCTTGTTCAAACTGGAGTAAATTGCGTCACTAGCGTTGGCGTCTGATAAAATACCAACCCCCCCCCCTAATGCAATAAAAAGGACACGACAATATACACATGTTTATAAATTTTATAAGATTTTAAAAGAACTTATTGTGAGCTACTTTATCTTAGCTATTTAAAAATTTTACTGAGTAGGTACTATCATAATCAAGTTCGTGTATTAGTTCAGAATTTTTAATAATCTATTTTTATTTTATATAATTACTAAAGCGGCATCTGTATAGAAAATCGATAAACTCATCAGAAATATTGCCAATGAAACAATGAAGAGTAGTATTTCTTGAGAAACACTTATTTTCAATTGCTTCTTTTTTGTTAGGTTGGTATTGTTGTCTTTTGTTTTAGAATGTCACTAATTATTTTAATAATTTTAATTATGTATATAGGTATATAAAATGAAATATTTACGTTAGACTGCAATTAATAAATAATTTCGTTAAGTAATCCGGACGGTGAAAAAGTTTATTAGATTTATACTAAAAAAGTACAAACTCGGATATTTTTTTAATAACAAGTTTATATGTTATTAATTTGAAACTCTTATTTATAATTAAAGATAGGTCAAATAAAGAATTAAAGATCTAGATTATCTATTGACTCTTGAGGACTGCAAAGGTAGTTCGTTAAGATAACTTTCTCGATGTAGGTTCGATTTGTAAACTGACCACGAGATAGCCACGCGAGAGACATGTCTAATTTAGCACTTGCCTATTGGTTCGTCCGTTTCAAGAATAAAACTAAGCTTGGAAAAAGTTACAAAACTTTTCTTATTGCGGAATTTGACCGTTGACTGAGTTTTTAAAGATGAAAGTAATGATTGAATCCGGAAATTGAAATGTCCTGTTGACGATTGCATTTATTCCAAATCTACTAAATTAACTAATTTACCATAATTTGGTTCTTCTCAAATTCTCTTAGGCAATAAAATGAATTGTTTTTGATATTATTAGAGGAGTTGAATTTTTAATGCGAAATTCATCAAATTGCTTATGTTAGTCATATCTTTTAAATATGATCGTAAATCTTTAAACCGTTAGAAAAAGTTAATTATGGCTTAAAACGATAATTTCATTTTATCAGAAACCGAGACCAATTTTCCGATAATATTCTTTCAACTCGGTGATTAATTTTTAACGTTCTTAAAAATGACACTTTATTTTGATTTTCGTGTAGGCCATAAACAAAAAATCTCAACATATTTATTTTGAAAGTTATAGAAGAGTAATCAAGTTTATTTCATAAATGAAGATGTTACAGTTTCCAAATGACAAGTTTTATAACGGAAGGAAACATTGATAATAATTAGTGAATGTGCCATAACGACATACAAATTGAATTTTAAAAACTCTGTTTTTAATTCCTACGTCGAATTGTAAAAGGTGAAAACCTGTCGTGGGAATTTTGTATGGAAATGTGAGAAGAGCTTGTTTGCTGTGAAATAAGAGTTGACAATACGGAGTCGTGTGCTAGATGAAACCTGACGCATCCTGACAGATCATCGGTCCTCCCCCACGGGACGAAACCATTCCTCTTCCGCATTGCAATAAACTTGAAAAAATCTCTGGTTATTGTAACCAACTTCAGTTTTACATACCTACTCCACATACTACAATTATTTACATACTCCTAGTATAATTTCAGGTTTTTCAAAATTCATATTTTACATCACTTAAATCCGACCGTTAACTAAGCATATCAAAATATTTTTGAACTCATCAGGTGGTAAATTATTATTACCTTCTAAAACTTTTATAAACAACATATTAAGAATTTATAATCAAAGAAAGAAGTTGATAGAAATATTTACGAGTGATTAAATTTTAATCATAATACATAAACCAAGTGAAATAAGAACATTTTAAAAATTTGTTGTAAGAAATTAAAGGGTAGCGATTTAAGGAAAAAATAAATATTTCTGTTATTAATTTTTACTCTATAATAAGTTGTAAAATTATATTTAATTTTCGCCATTTTTACATTATTTTTTGTAACTTGTAAGTAGATAGTGGCATGTTGTGATTTTTCTAAGATGGGAAACTGAATTGTAAGAAATACGGTTACTAGCAATAAACTACGGTTTCTTATCTCCAAAGTAGGAAAGAAAACCTATAGATATTCTAAAAGAACACATTCTGAGGTGAGGAAAACATATTTACTTTACTGGTTACTTACCGGTAATTATTTACCGGTTACTTCAGAATTACATTTTGAAAATCACCTTTTTATTAGTGGTATTTTTCACATCATATCGATAATTTGCATAGAAAGTACGTTAAAATTCCATTCTGTTGACGGTACGTGTGCTCGACGTAAATAATGGCAAGAACATCATGTTTCAGTAAGCAGAGTCAACAAATTTATTTTTATAACAAATTTATCTTAGATTTTATTCGGTTAATTATGCACGAATATAAGATGAAAAGTAATCCCCAGGGATGTTTTTAATGAGTTCGGTGCTTCTCAAAACGGCCAGGAGCGCCCGAAGCGAAGCACAACTGAGCGAGGATAGCGTAGGGTCGGTTTTGATAAGCTCAACCATGGCAAATCTCATATTGGGCATTCTAAAATCCACTACTTTTGAGTACTTAGAAAAAAACGTAACGTTTCTTAAATAGAACTCACAGGCTCCTCCTTCAACCTGCCTTGTGAAAGCAATCACTTCATGACAACGTTAATTGAATATAATAATATTCAATGAAAGTATTTGTGAAAATTTTGGAGAAACTGCTGAATTATTTTTTTACTACCACCTTTTTATCAAATCTTGTCGATATTTGCAACTGAAGTTCATTGCTGGCCCCGCAGTTTTGATATTATAGTACGTTGTAGTTTATGATGCCGATAACCAGTTGTCTGAAAATCAATCCTCTGCATCCAGTCATTTACGAATTTAGAGTGATTACAAACTTTTTGCCAAACACCACCAACTACTATTGTTTTTCTTTATTGTTAGAAGTAATATATTAGTGAATCTTAGTAGCTGAAGAATGCGCAGAATAGAGAGGTTTGGGAAGAAATGGAAGAGGCATATATTCAGGAGTGGATGCTGTATTTCTAGTAGTTGCTAGGTCAGCTGGATAGATCAAATATAGTATTGGCCCGAGAGCACATCTCTGAAAAGCTCCGGAGTCCATGGGTAACAGCTATAAAATTTTCCCTTCTTCCATCAATGGGATAAATCTTTTCGGAAATAGTTTTTCGAATATTTCTGATAAAATATGTAGCAAACTAATAGGCCCTAATGAAATAGTTTCTATTTTTGGTTTTCCAAGTTGAGGAATCAAAATAATTTGAACTACCTTTCATTGTACAGCAAAATATCTTAGTCTCAAGATAGAGTTGTAGATCATAGTGGATAAGTCTGCTTCCTTTATCTGGAAATTCTTTCAGGACTTTTCACAAATCCACAAATCAAAACTTGTGGATTTTGTTTGCATGAAGAAACTTTATTCTTTATGATCTTCTCTATAGGTAGTTCCATTTAAAGCAAGGCTTCAAGAAATTCGTTAATTTTAGTATTTTTACCAAGATCTTCTGAGGAAAAGGTTTAAAAATTTTGGTTAAATGATCAACGAACGTATTTGCTGTTTCTTTGTTGCTTTCTGCTCATTCATAAGTGTGAGTTTACAATGAGTAAAAATCCAACACTATCATCCAGCATGGGCTAGTGGTGTCTTTGTGAAGATTTTCCCATATAGACAAAAAAAAGTAGAGGTAGCTGAGGGTGAGGAGTTTAGTCCTAACATAACTCATCTTTAACAAATCATAATATTGAATAAACCTATGAGAGGTAGGTTTACTTTTGTTGAACCAATATTCCGTACAAAAACTTAACAAGTTAAAATATAACAAGATGTATCAAATTGAAATATTTACTTTTCAAATAAATAAATTGGAAGATCATAATATAAAGCCATACAAGCTTTTGTTAAAAAATTATTGTGTGATGTGAGTCTAAAAAAGTTACACCATTCATTTTTAAAATCTGCCACAAGTAAGTTGTTTATTATGTTTCATGCGAGGGTTAAATGAACTTGACTGTTAATTTTGATACTATTGGTATACTTACACGTTACGTTACAATCTAGCACAATATTACATTATATCTGCACAGGAAGCACGAGATACTGCGGCAGTATCCAATTTAAAGCCATTCTTTAATATAATTTATAATAAAAATAAAATTTAAAAGTAATGTGTAATTTATTAAAAATTTCAACAAGTTTACTAGAACTTTATTTTACAATAATTCAACTTGATAGGTACATCAGTTTTTTTAATACATAATGCAGTATCTTTAATCTTATTCTTTTATCGTCATCTCTCTTACACAGAAGTTTTAGAAAAGTGCTGTTGTACTTTTTATATTTTTGTGTTAACTCTAAACATTGTTTTCACATGTTTTTGAAACTTAATTTCTTAGTTAACTTCTATATTGTGTTTAAAATATTTGACTTTATATTTTTACATATAATTAACCCGTTTTTGCTCATAAATCAATATGCAGCTTGTTTCTGCAGCAGTTTGAAAGAATCAGACGCATGCGCACGTTATAAAATTAACCTGCGCATCTTCCTGCTATCTTTAACCAATTTCCAACTAGTAGTATTCTGACTATGTTATTGATCATAGATTGAGTAATAGATTTGTCTTAAAAATCAGTTGACAGAAGCGGATCATAACCAGTATCTCTTACAACACTCAAGAGACTTTACAAACATTGAGGTGGTTCAATTACAGTGTAGGATATCTTTTTTGTCTATAACACCGGAAATTACGAAGCAGGACAAAAATAATATTTTGGTTAAACATGCCTTACACCATCGTTTTAGAACAATAGGCTGTGGTTGTATGATACAACAAGATAACGATCCTAACCACAGTTCAAGACTTTTCCGTGGGTACCTTGGAGGAAATAAGTTCATAACACTGTAATGGCCATGGTCCTGACCATCAAAATCACCAGATCTTAACCCTTATCCAAAATCAGCCCTACAATTATAGCAATTATAATAATTAAGTATTTATTAAAATCACCATTACAACGAAAATAGAACAAAAGAATTAGTCAGGTGGAGGATTTACATTGCCCATTTCGTGAACTGGATGATGCAACACATAAATATTATATTGTTAAGATAATATCATTTGAAATTGATAACAAAATAAGGAAATTAATTAATAAAATTAAAAATTAATTAAGTGTAAATCAAAACTAATCAGCTCAAAACGCGAGTTTAAACCTTTATCGTGGCTTACCTGCTTAGTAAGAAATTAAGCTATAATAATTTAAAATCAAAATATTTTTGTAATTACTTAATAGCATAGAATTATTAAAATACCAAGAAAGAAATGCAACCAGAAAATAAACAGACGATTAAACACACAAATAATAAATCAATACTTTAAATTAATAATTGATATAAAAAGTACTACAAATTAAATTGGTATCGTTTCATTACGTTTTACCCAAAACTTAAATGTTAAATAATATTTAACCAAGAAAAAAAAACTTTTAAGTTTGAATTAACTAGAACTTACATAAAATTGATTTAAATTTGTTGGTAAGTTTAAAATATGTTTGTAAAGTAATTGCGCGTCGCCGTTGTCACAAATAAATACATTAGCTAATTAAAATTCTGTAATATTATTCAATTTATTTTATGTAAATAAAATATATAAAATATAAGTTTCAAATTTTGTTGTCGCTAATTTGGAATGTATATAAAATTACACTAGCTAAAAATAATGAAAATGGTGACTTTCCCCGAATATTTGCTTTGTTCCCAAAGCATTATTTTTGAAATATTTAGACTGAAATAATTCTCGTTGAAAATTTGGATTCAGAAAACGAAACATAATGATAAAAACTAACTAATAATTTATATTTATAAAGCCTAAACCGCTGATATTCAAGAGCTGAAATTTAGCGGGAATCTAGAATAGCTATAAAATTAGTATGAAAACTTCTAAAACCGTAAAAAAAGTCCAGTTTTCGTTTTATGAGAAAACCAGTGTTTGCAACTTTCCCATTAAGTAACCAATTTTGTTTAGTTCTTTTCAACTGTTTCTTTGCGTTCCTTTTTGGCAATTGTGTTCTTTCCCAATTTACCACGCCCGGGTAGGTTTCTTGTTCACTTCAATGAGTGGATCCGGAGCAATTAATTTTTTTGGGCTTATATAAGTATCAACATCAAGATAACAAGGGCAACGAAAAGGCTGTTGAGCTGGCAAGAAATGACTCCAACGGTTTTTCCTGCGGTCTGGAACCTATATACTCTAGATACTTTGCTCAGACAATATATCATAGAAATCAGGGCCGGCTGATTGATTATTCCGGGCCTTCTTCACTTATTCTTTACTATTACTATGACGGGAAAAGTGGTACCGGAAGAGTCAAATATAGAGGGGGGCAAAGTATTCAGTTAAAAATTCTAATATTTTACTAGCGCTAGCTAGGTAGAAACAAAAAATTAAATTTTCTAGGGAGGGGCAAGTGCTCTGCTTTGCTTCCCCCCTATCCGGCGCCTATGCCGGCTAATACTTCAAATTATGTTGCAGAAGATGCCTTAAACATGGAAATAATACTAATAAATAATGAAAATTATGGTTAAAAACAATATCCATTCGCGCGAAAAAATATTTTTCAAAATTGGATCAACGTAATTACAGTTATTGAATTTAAATATTAATAATTTTCACTGGTAATAATCAGGGAAGATCGGGGACTCGAAAATAATCGGTTTACTGATACAATCTTATGACTTCAACTCTCAATTTGGTTTTAAATCTATAAGATATGGATCTTGTCTTGATAACTTCTCAAAATTTAATCAGTCCTTAGTTAAGATTTATTTCAACAATATGATCAACTTAGAACAAGCTGGTTTGCTTTTTGAGCTAAGCTTAAAGATGACCTTCATAAGAAAAATAAACAAACACATCTAAATCTGGTCGTAACGGATGCCCTGAAAGCAACAAAAGCCCTCTACAGAAATGAATTCATAAGAGCAAAAGCCAAAGTCGGCCAAACTTATATTCTGACCCACTCATGGAACTTGAAGCTGCTGCATAACGGTTATTCCTTCGATATACCCATCGATTTCATGAAAAGTCTTCCAAACGTGAAATGATGATGATGTATCTTTTGATGACTGTAGTTGATGCTCCCAGCTTCACCTTTTACCAAGTCAGTTCCATGCAAGTCAGAAAAGATATCGATAAATTAAACAACTCCACTAACAAAGACTTGTATGGCATAAAGCTCCCGAAGGGACCTCGTACGATGCTGTAAAGTATCTGGGTGTTGTCCTAGAAGTATTTTATTTGTATTGACTAACCTACGCTCTTAAGAACTGCGCTTTAAGTAACTAGGTTATCTAACTTTTGAAGTCCATCAACGGATTTTTGCGTAGGTGAACAGAAAGAAAACATTGAAAACTGAAAACTACGTATTTTTGAGCAAAAATCGATAATAAATATCTCGGAAACTAGGTGGACTAGAAAAATAAAATTTTATCTATTTTAATTTTGATAAGACCTATTTTGAGTATAGGAATTACAGGACATAGCCAATTTGAGGTTTTCGAAATATTTGGGACCTTTCATGACAAAGGGTATAGCCGGATACGATGACGAAAAGTCAATAAAAGTAAATGAACAATAGTTTTTTATAGAACAGTAGAGCCAGTCCAATCCTGTAGTAGAGTAATAAATAAATGGTAGGGGTATGAAGGATCGAGGAAAAAAATCAATAATTATTATTAATGAGAGAGTCTCGTAAGGTTCGCGAGTGAGTTCGGTTGAGAAACTTCGAGCGTTTGGGTACAAATCCGCCTTGTACCCTGAACCATGGTAGAGTAAGTTATTAGCTCTAGTTTTGTAATTTAAATTTTTGTATTCCAAAGTTTAACTTGTGTTGCTTAGAATTAGTTTCATACAATTATAATTACTTATTTTAAATTATCCAGTCCCCTTAATCCCCCCCTTAAAATGATTAAGGCCCTATGCAAAAACATATCTTTATTTTTGTTTATTTTGATTATTTTAGGAATAAAAAGGTATATAGTCCTTACATATTTTTAATTATGAATCGAGGGATAAGTAAAAAAAGTTTAGAAAAATGAAGAAAATCAATCAAGTCACTTGCGCATAAAAATTTTTTTTTTAAATTTAATGCTATAATAAATAAGTTTTTTGCAAAAAATTGAACAGAAATATGTGAAAAACAAAAATTAACAAACCAATTTTTTAGACAAAATTTTACTCAAAATGAAAATTTTGGAGTTTTCATCTTCCCCCCTGCGAATTGGTTTTCCAAAAATGTTGTATTTATAAAAATTTTTCCTTTTTTATAAAATCAATTCATTTTTGGGACATTTTCGCGTCATTTACGGGTAATGAAATAGCATCAACAATTATGGTTTCTTTCAAGTTAAGATAAGATCTTCCAAACTCACGTGCTTAAAAATGAGAAATTCTACGCTACAAATTTGTTTTCCAATTAATTTGCTGTAGTTTACTGATTGGCAAAATACAAATTTGGCTATTACCAATCAATTTTCTACTTCAATCAAATTTGCAACTTGTTTGCAATTTATGGCAGGTTTTGCTTACTGAACTCTAAATGCATGTAAATGATTTAACCGATTAAAAATTTCGAATCGTCTTAAAAAATTAAAATCGCAGTTATAAACAAATTAAGAAGAATTTGTAAGAATTTAAACACAGTTAAAATTATTATTTCAACATTTCAGTTATTTTTGAAAAAATGTAATATTAACAAAAATGTATTCTAATAAATACCAAACTGTTTTCTCTAAATCAAAAAATTCTTTTTTAAATAAAATTTTGAATGAAAACCTCAACGTATGACGTAGAGATTTTTTGTGCCGGTATAATATGGATTAATAATTTTTGTATGAAAGTCATAAACAATGTTGATATTGAAATTTTTATAATGGAGCTGACCATCACCAGTTGCTTGGTGTGGTCGGTGGGTTAGTTACTGAGCGGAAATTGATTGTGAACTTCGCGAAATTTTGAAACATCGACAAGTTTGAATTTCAGAATTGAATATTTTTTCAATAACCTACTTTATAATTTTTTTCGATTAAATGATGATTATAGCGCTGAATTAGCATCTGAGCGTCGATGCTCGCAGGAGAGTCGACCAGTGATCACACAAGGGCACTGCTGTGGATTTATAAATTTATTGATATGGAAACTGATATTATGCACTAATTAAAAAAAAATTACTATTGAAATTTTAAATTTGTGAATAAAAAAAAGTTTAATGATATAGCTTACTGAAATCAAAAATGACGAAGTCCTTGCATTGTAAAGCGCGTCATTAAGAATCCAAATGACAAATTGTTGTAAAAATTTATAATTGGTTTAACTTGTTTTGAGTAGTTTTGAGTTATTTTAAAAGTTTGTGAAAAATAATTTTTGAAATGAACTGTGCAAGTTGCAGCGGTCTCATCATTTGTCACGTGGCTGAAGGAGAAGCGAATTTGTGACTTGTAGAAAGTGGTTATCGCGAGGTACACGTTAGTGTTCTACTCAAACTCAAGTTAGATGCTCTTTTACTTGTGTTTTACAATTCTAATTACATGTCTTACATGTTGTAGATCCTCCCATGTAACGTCTTTAGATGTTCCTATTGGTTTATTGGTGTGGCTTTGTGGTTCTTCATTGGTTAAATCTAACGCTACGTTTGTATATAGCGCATGAGTGAAGGTGCGGGTGGCCGAAGAACTTCAAAGTTATCAGTGCAATCCTGTTGTTTGGTAATACCGCTAGTGACTCTCGTAGTTGGAAAAGTAAAAGCACGCGTTCGAACAAGTTGAAAGTTCGCGCTCGTACTTAGTTTTTCGAATTTTGCGTAATGTATTGTTCCGCCACCTAGAAGTTATTTGGACTATATTTTAAATTCTTCTTAATTTTAAATACTTTTCGTGATGTTACATAAATTAAAATCAGGGTTCGGTTTAAATAACAGACAATATAAACTTTTTATTTGTATAACAGTTTTAATTCTGTTTGATTCTGCTCTTTCTTCTGCAGGAACTTCTAATGGTGAGTAACTTTTCTTTCAAATTGAACGTCTCCTACAAATTAAATCTTGGCGTAGATGGCGTTTAAAAAGTGATTTTTTAAAACTCATCTACAGGTTTTCACCAAGTAAATATTCATATGTAGAATATGTAGATCGAAATAACATTTTTTCGGAAATAAGAAACTGCCTAAAAAGTAACTTCTGAAATTTTGATAATTTAGTTTTATTCGTGTTTTGATGGATCGTCCTATACTTTCCATTTCACACTTTCAATATTTTTCAGTAAAAAATTAGGTGTATCTTTTGTTACTAATATCCAAGTAAATGTAGGTTTAATATAAATAAAAGTAATTACTTGTTATATTTAATATTAAAAAGCATAATATACGTTTTAACTAATGGGTTATTGAAGTTAACACTTGCCACCATTATTAACAATTCAATAGGTATAATAGAACCCCCGGCTATATATAATGTGGTTCTTTTATGTCAATACTACAGTAATATAAATTACAGTATGTACTATTTATAGTTAAGTATCAAGAAAATTTTACAATTGTTCAAAATTATATCTAACGCTTAAAAGGTAAATGGAAAGAGAATTTCATAAAGTAAGAAAATTTGGAAAACCATTTGGGGTGGAATAAAAAGAAATGGAAAGGAACGAATGGGTTGTTTATTAAATAAATATGTGCTTTGACTTAACATTCCTTCGTCTTAAAAACCAACGTCCGCTTGCACATTGATTTCTTTAATTAAATTTTGTAAATTTAGACTCGTTAAAATTTTAATAATTAAAATGGATAACGATTTCCCATACCTAAACATTTTATTTACCTACATTATTTTCACTTTCGGCACTTAAAATTTTATTGCCGTCTAATAAAACGATGTAATGTTTATGAAAATGGTAAACAGTTAAGGGTTTAAAAAATTATGCCTTATTAGAAGGCAGTCGCTTCAATTTCCTTGTTTTTGAATAAAAAAAGCCTTAAACGTCATTTAAATTCAGAGATTTTTATAAAAATGAATACTTCGTCGAACGTGTTGATAAAAAGGTCAAAACCTAAAATATATTCTTTCAATTCGTTACAATTCGATCCCCTTCTGTTTTTCTATAGTCCGGAAACGTTTCATCGACTTCAACGAGTAGAATGACAAGTACGGTTTGTATAGGTGGTGTAAGGATGCTGCAAAACTTTTTACTTCTCCCAATTTTCATGTGACGTTAGCAATTTTATTTTGGTTTTTCATCAATTCCCTATATTATTTGTTTCTTTTCCTTTAATGCTGTATAGTCGACAAAATTTAAGTCAAGTTTCCTAATCCCAACAATTCCCATAGGTTGGCTTACCGTATTTCTGCTTCCTCATAAAATAACATTTACAGACCCCAAACTTACAAATCTTTCATCTACTTAATTCTTTTATCAAATATTTACTTAATATTAAAGTATTATTGAATAATGTAAAATTTATTTTGGCAGTTTTCACGTTCATTTTTATGAATTTTATATTTTAACAACACTTCCTGAATTTCCTGACCGTAATATAACTTTTCGGTTAAATTTTGACATTTATTATTTAAATAAACTTTCCAACTTATTTTTATTTGATTTTGAAATATTCACTACAAATATAAAGCGAGACATTGTGTGTAATTTATTATAAAAAATAAATTCTCTAACTTTCCCGATCTATACACCTAAAGTTACATATTACTGTTCTTTTCTAATAGAAAAATATACACTAAAAGTTTATACCTATTCAATTTTTCAAAATAAAATTATTTTAAATTGACACTCAAATCATTCATTCATTTATGAGCTATCATAAAACATATCGCAAATGCATTCATAAAGTTACCAGTTTTAATATTAAATTTTAAAATCAACTATAACTTTATTTTCGATAAAACATCTCCAATCAAGTTGGAAAATTCTAAAATTAAAAAGCCATTTTTAATTTTTCAAAAACAAATAATGCATGTATTCACCCTGTTTTCTTCACTGCGAAAGAACGAAAATTGAGAAAATAGAAATGATTTTTTTTCAATAATTGTGTTTATTGACAAATCTATAACAGCCTACTGAAAATTTACATTTCATTTGCAATTTTAAAGTATTTTGATTCAGGGGTATTAAAAATATCATTGATATTTTGTTTCAATTTTAAAATCCAGAATTTTTAAGATCGATTGATTATATGAGATTAATTTAAAAAGTTTTTATTTAACATCAATTACATATTTAAAAATATCTTTAATTTTAACATTGATTTTAATACAAAACAAACCATTAAAATCATTCGTTTTGTCTAAAAGCCGACTTTAAATTGAAGGCATATTTTGCTGTTTCATTTTAAAAAATTACAAAATCGTCAAATTCTTCTTAAAATGAAATTGTTCTAAATTTAGAAAATAAGAATTAATCTATTCATGCGCATCAATTTTATTGTTTTCCTGAATATCTCTAAACCTAAATAGGTACAAAAGAAAACAAAACACGCACAAAAGAGCTTAAAAGTGCGCAAACGATTTAAATTATTTTAGAATTTAACACGAGCGGTTTATCTCCAGCTATCTCCAGCGCATCTAGAAAATGAAAAAATGATAAACAAAGATAAAAGATGCAAAAGTAAGCAAAAATTAATTACAATTTAGACTATTTTGGATCCAAAATTCAAAATGAGAAGGTTAAAAACAAGCGTCTGAAAACAACGATAATTTAAATAATGTTCCATCTTAGATCGATGACATTTTTGATACTTCTGAATAAAAATATATTAAAATGATAGTGTGCAGGCGTAATTGTAAAAGTTACAAGATTGATGTGCTAAATTTTTACCTGTCTCTCATGGATTTATCAATAATCACGATTTAACGAAAAATAACTTCTAAATAGGGGTAAAAAAGGCGGGAGTACTATTATTACGTATTTTCATAAGCTTTATACTAAATTTCATGTTGGTAACCGGAAATGCAATATTCCTATGAAATTGTCGTCTTACTGATCTCTACCAATATTTGCAAAAAACAGCAATTTAACAACAATCTTAAATTATTAATAAACTATTGGTCGATTTAATAAAACTTTTAACGAGCCGTTAAAATTAACAAACGATTTCTATTGGTTTGTTAGTAATGATAGATATTTCCTATTGGTTAGTTAAATTTAACGGCTTCTTAAAAGTTCTATGAAACCGAGCATTTAACCCCAGGCATAGGCATAGGCCTGCTTTGCCCCCCCCCCTAGAAAATTGAATTTGTTGTTTCTAGCTAGCTAGCGCTTGTAAAATATTAGAATTTTCCTTTAAAATCATAAAGTTTGACAAAACTGAATACATTTGCCCCCCTCTATATTTAACTCTTCCGGCGCCACTAACCGCAGGAGTTTTATATATTTCAAAATATTTAAATTAAAATAAACTTAAAACATAAAAAGTGGCAGAAAATCATCGAATTGATAAAAGAATTTAATTCTATTTGATTGTTTTGATACCGTTTGCATTTTTCAATCATTAAAATAAATATTATTTAGTTGTTGATTTTCTAAAATTTATGTTATGAATTTATTGCTCTTCCTAAAAACGATTACGGTTCGGTACCGTACCGTTTAACGGCAAAGCAAGTCTGTTAGAAGAAGGCTTTTTTCTTTGTATTTGAACCACAAACTACACACAATCGTAATTTTAATAGCTAGAAAGTCAACTGGCTCTACTACTACAGCGGGATAAATGTGACTGTTTAGTCATCAACTTTCCAGTGCTTGAATCGTTAAGGAGGGTTCACAATAGGTCTGTAACAGTAACGACAATAGAATTGGGAACGATAAAGAGTTAAAACACATGTTTCCAGATGCTTCCATAAATAAAATCGTTTCTCTTCTTGTTATTGTTACAGACCAATTGTGAACCAGCCTTTATCACAGCTAGAAATTGATAAATTAATAAATGTTGGCATAAGTTGTCAACTCATGACAGTTAACAGTTAAAGTTTGAAATAATTTTTCTTTCAACGAAGCTGTTTGGTGTTCATATTATATATATAACTAGCTGATCTTCGCGGAAGCGAGAGCAAGGTTCAACAAAACTATTCCAAACAAGTCCAGCCTTCGAAATAAAATACGATTTAAACAAACAAAAGTTTGGGTTCCAATGAAGGCAAAACTGCTCGCACAATATAGGTCCGTCAGATTAGAAGTAAAGAAATAATCCACCTACTAGCTACGGATGAGTTTACAAAACTCCACATTAACACTTTCAACAAGAAACGTCGGCCCTAGAAACTTCGAGACAATATTTGAACAAAAAGCAGCCACTTTAAATTGGCCTAGACCAAATTTAAATTCTAATTGAAACTTACACTATACTGGACTGGCAATGCTTGCAATTCTTCATGTATTTCCTATTACAACCCTCTGGTTCAAATATCTGATTTCTGAATGAATGTTTATGCCAGAAACCATTTACTGGCCATATACTGGCCTACCGGATTTCCCTCGTTGACCATCTTTAAAATTTTGTTTCAATAGTATTTTATACAAAATCACGAATTGGAAAAAGGCAGATTACTGAACGAGTATACAGATTTGAGCTTTAGCTGCTAAGCGAGTGTTTGAAATCTAAGAGTTCAGTAACCTATTTTCACCAGTAGTGTAGATTATTTTTATCAAATTTCGCATGAACATGTCGTCATTAGAGTAATAAATTTTTCTTATATCTGGCTTTCATAAATATTTATAAACTATTATCTTGTTTTGTTAGTAGTATACGTGGAACTGCAAGCAATTAAATTTTTTTATTGATATTTTAAAATTGATCTAATTGCATTCCTTATTTCCTTATCATATCGTGTTGAATTATTTTTAACGTTGGAATTCAGCAATCTTGTCTTTCGTTTATTAAACTCGTACATGGTATGACCCAAAGTTTAAAATTGTTAACGATGTAAACAGTCTTCTGAGATCATGCTCTTCAAATATGATTTAATTAATTTAAGTTTGGAGAAAGTTTATCAACTGTGGTAGATAGTTCAGGTAAAGGCAGGATTCTACAATTGGTGTTCTTGGCAAATATTAGTCATTTGTAGATACTTGAACGGCATACTTGTTCAAATTTTGAACACTAACGTTATTTGCCAGATGACGATAAATATCATAATTGTTGATTGCTTTACTGGTGAGGAACAATAATTTTCTCTACATGCTAATTAATCAGCTTTCTTATCGTGCAGAGGGATCTAAGAGATCCTAAAACTAGCTGATCTTCGCGGAAGCGAGAGTGAAGTTCTCAAAGAGAAACCCAGGCAAGTATTAGACCAAAAAATGTATAATTAATTAATAAATGCAATAACTTTTAATAAAATAGTAGGAGCCCGTTGATAAAATATTCTCAGCACTTCATAGTCAGAACTAATTTGATTGTTATTAGAATTCAGCAATTTGTCTTCTTAACAGCTAATTATTATCCTGCTTTGCTAAACTTCAGTTAAATTTAATTTCCAGGTAGATTAATATAAGTTGTCTCAACAAAAAAATGATATAAGTTCTGTTCCAAATACGAATTCCAAAATTGTAATTTTCAACTTTTTTCTAAGCTTATCCAATTTTGAATGAGGTTCATGTTTATACCATGCGTATAGTTATTCGCAAAAGTATTCGGACACTCCTGTGTCAACAATATACATTGTACCGTACGAAGACGTTTTTGTTATACCAAAGTCGGTTTTACAACAATATTTATTAAATATTTATTATTGAAAATTTAATTTTCTTCATTTTTGTTGATAAAACTTTTCATATCTCGAAAACAGTGCGACGAAATACAAAAAAGTATATAACAAAAATGAAGGAAATGAATTTTTCTACAAAAAATGTCTAATAAGTATTGCTGTAAAAGTGATTTTTATATGAGTAATTGACTTTGCTAACAGGAGTGTCCGAATACTTTTGCGAATACTGTACATTAATTATTATTATTGTTTTAAAAATCGTTGCTTACAATATCCAGTCTAGAAATTGACGTATTAAAACAATGATGATTAATAAAAATGATGAATGTTCGAGTTTTGTTTATCGTAATTTTTTAAACGATTTACTTTTATCAAAATATCAGGATACGGTACTGACTATAATAATTTTTGCGTATCATATTCAAATACCAATTACGATAAAAGTTTATTGTTCATCAAAATCTTATTGACAATATTATGCTATACAAGAATAGCAATCAAAAGTTTATCTAATGCTACCGAATGCAAGGGTCCCTTCGCAGGACTACATAATTTATGTTATGCTTATGGTAAATGAGAGTAACTGGAAAATGTACCTCTACATTTAGCGGTAAATGAAGGAACACTTTCATCGCACCACGACAGTCGTCCTTTTGTCTTCTCTTTTTTTTTGAAAATTGAACAAGTTTATTAACCTTAAAAGAAAACCTTATTAAAAAATCCTAAATTCTTTTCATTCTACTTTTTGTAATCATTTGGTTAATTTTAAAGTCTGAATGTGATGGGAGCAATATGGTATACTTTGTAAATAAAACATCGTTAAAAAAACATTTATTTCGTGATCCATGCTATATGGGGTGTTGTGTTCACTTGACGCAAGAAGAAGTAAGTTATTATTTATTTCCTGTTATGTTAGTAGTTTAAAAAGATGTTGCAACTTGCAAGTTTTTCTTGAACTTATTTATTTTTGTTTTGTCAAAAACTTTCAAAATTAAATTTTATGTATAAAAATGTAAAAATTTAAAATTATTACAGAGGTTTGATTTTCACACAGTTTTACACCAATCCCGGGTTGAAACTCCGCAATATCCAGTAGCGTCAATAAAAAAATTATATTACGTTTAAAAAATTGAAATTAGTTCAAACTGGCTGATCCTTCATCATATACAACTGAAAATTATTTAAAAAAAAATTTAATAATTTTAATTAAAGAAAACTTAGAAGATTCGCCGTCCCGTCCCGCGGTCCCATACATCCGGGGAGTTTTTCTTAATAAAAATATTTTTTTAAATAACCCCATTGGAGTGTTTTGCAAAAGCCGGCTCTTTCAAGTCAAAGGAGCACTTAATTATAAAAAAAAATTGTAAGGATTATTAAGTTTCCACTAAAAAATAAACGCTGATTTTAATCCAAATTAATTAGGATGGATGAAAGTCATAATTTAGATTAAAAAAGTGATTCTGATGGCCTATAGAATTACTTAATGCTTTTTTAATGGATTATTAATAAATATTTTTAACTGGTTTAAAAGCTTACATTATAATGTTTATAATAATTATGTACCTTTATAATTATTATTCCATATTTTTATGACACTTGCTGCCTAATTTAATGTCTTGTTACTGAAAAGAGCCAATATACCATTTTTGTTAAATTTTGAAAACGACTAACTTTAATTTGATTAAATTTCTTAAATTTTTTTTCCTAAATTTTATTTCAAATAGACAGAAACTTTGTAGCGAATTTGACCTTTCTAAATGAAAGGTTCCGGCACAATACCCAGTGTCGGACTTTTCGGACTGGCCCAAGGTTTCTTTAGGACGTCTATGTCGTCGGAGTTTCACTTCTTCGGTCGCAGGCGCCAAAAACTTTTATGAAAGTTTTAAAACAAGAAAATAAAAATAAATGTACGTTAAAATATAAACAGAATTTTATTATAATAATTTATTTACAAAACTTAAAACTAAACTGTATTAAACTCAAACAAAATAGATTTCCAAAACTTAATTATTAGCGAACCACTAATTATCTATATAATTATTTCGGCGGTAATTAATATGATTAATTGAAAACAAAATAAACGGAATTTCTTTTAGCAAAACTGAAAATAAAAATGTGAACCCTGAATAAACTAATTTTGCTACGGCAATGTCGGTGTAGTGTTGACTATTTGTAACACAAATTAATTTAACGTAATTAATAGCGTATGAAAAATTTGCCTATGAACTTGCATTAAGGAGTGATTGTGTACTGGTAAGTTATGAAATTACTCCTACAATTTTAATTCCCCTACCTGAATTATTTCCTAATAACTTCCTAATAACTTCCTGGCTTTTTTATACTTTTTAGGTTATAAATTTTATGTTCGTAAACAAACGGAGCTGAATTTATTCGGGTAGATGCCAATCCTACTGAAACTATTTCTAACGGTGAGTTGATCCTAATTAATATATTCTAATCTAATCTTAATCGTTTTTGTTCTCGGAACTACCTGACTTTACTTAAGAAAATTTGTACTTTGAAAATTAACGGCTACCAATAAATTACTATCTAATCTGACTACCAACACGGAAGCTAATCTCTCTACGGAACGGAATTGTTGGTATCTAATTTGGATAGGATTTAAACTGGTACGGGATTCGGAAAAACGTTACTCGTTTTTATCACCAACTGATTTTTACCTATGAGTCAACCTGCAGTGTATCATGGGAACAGCTACCTGACTCCTACTGGAAAATCTGGAAGGTAATCTCTTTGATTATAACGGCGGGATGTATCAAATGTTTCAGGAGCTACCGGTTTAGTCTTGTTACCGAAAACTAAAGACAATTTGTAGGAACGGAAGCTCGCCTAGAAGAACGTAAGCGATCGGAGGTTTTTATGATTGTTTAAAAAGGACGGATTCGGTAGTTGCCTAGTAAACGTAAACAACGCCGAGAGGTATTTTTGGAATAGCTATCTTGTAAACGAAGACGGCTCGGAAGTATCTCAAGATCAAGCTCCAGCTCAAGCCAAAGCTCAAGCCAAAAAGCTTAAGCCAAAGCTCGAGCCAAAGGCTCTCCCAGAAACATAAAATGTTGGCATCTAACTTTTATTCTGCTGGAAATTCTACTAGGAGCAAATCTCGATACTGACATCTTATTCACCTTTAATGAATGTTACTATTTGAATTTAATTTTAGTTTTCTGTAAAAGATTAAAGCTATCTAACAACTGATATTTCCGCATTTCAACCTATGCAACCCATTCATCTCCCGAGTAATTCCAGCTCACACAATCAGGTGTTCAATATTTGAATTTATTAATTAAATTCTTAAATTTGAACTAAACAAAATGATTAAATCGTTACAACTTCCGTTTAATTGTTTTTATATTTCCATAAATTACATATAAATAACACACGAAGGGCTCGGAGTTTCGGGATGTTTCGGAAAATTAATAGCATTGGAATAGCGTGAAACTCGATTGGTATGCATTTTCTGATTGGTGCAACTCAATTGGTTAGCAACCCTCTTGGTGTACAATTTGGTTGGTGTGCAACTAGATTCGTAATTCGATTGATTTACAACTTGATTATCGATCAATATTGGTATAATTAAATTAAAAAAGTGTGAGCCTCATCCACATAAGCTCACGGGAGCCGTTTAGCCGTACACGCAAAGAAAAAAGGATTCTTTTAAAACAAAAATAATGGAGGTCAAATTAAAAGAAAAGCAATTTTTACTTTTAAAATAGGTTTTTGATTTTTATGATTAAATCATAAATTATGATTATATGATCAATTTTAGCAAATTTTTATCATTTGTTTAATTGTGGTGCAGTTGAATGTAGGTATTTACAATGAAAGGCTTAAAACATTTAGAAAAAAGAGGCGCTCCGGCTTAATTTTATACAGCATTCTGATCACACGATTGTTTTCCTAGGCAACTCATCCCACCATTTGTTCGTTGTTACTGAAGCCCTTCGCGTTCGGTCACCACTCTTGTTTCCCCTTATTGAAAACTGTTCTAGTATTTCTGGTTATATTTAGCTATTCATCGCTTATGAGTCTGATGTACTATGTCTGTGCACGGATGGTTCCAAAACAATTACTGGCTCAGATGCGGATATATTTTCCTCTGAATTGTTGACGGATATAAGTTTAGCTACTAAACTCCCCTAAAAGTACCCTAAAAAGGTAAACGGAGGTAAAACGATTGAAATAATTTCAAACAGCAATCTCGGGTCTGGCGCTGCAATGCACCTAGGCATTGAATTTGATATCAACACACAATGTCCTAATTTTTAGTTGGATAAATAGGTATTAAGGTCACAAGAACAATGATTGAGCTGATGAGCTGGAGCGGCTAGACTCGGAAAATACGGACGAATAAATGCTAACAAGCAAGGGAAACATGCAAAATTTTAAATTTTTTTCAGAAAGTTAGATTACATATACTCATAGATGATTTCTTCACCTAAGCGATGAAGCAGGAGTTATGCAACTATCCATTGCTAGCGTCAAAAAGAAAATCTATATTGGGAAACTTCTGGCCTGTATTAGTAACACACTGTCTTCTAGAATACTTTAGTATGTCTTAAGTTTAGGATGGCTTGGGGAATAGAAGGGAGGGTGGGTTGCTACCAAAATAGACCCAATATCTAGAATTAAATTCAGAAAAGGAGGTTTTCCGCATTATTTTGGGGTCTTATTGCCCAATTCAATTTAGGGTATATAAATTTGGAAATGAGGTTGATAGTGTCAACCTGATGATAATATCAGATTACTGGGAAAAAATTTTATGAATTTTTTGAATAAATAAACTATTGAAAATCAGAAAAAAATTGTCCAAAAATTGAATTAAAACGCTGAACAAATTCTAGACGAGTAAAGAAGCCTTAAAATAATTGCTCGGACCGTCTTTTCTTTTTTGAATTGGAGTTCTGCAATCGCGTTAAAAAACCTTTGTAGTCGACGGCGACGGGTAATATTCGATCGTAGAGAATTTGGGCCAATCATCGATAGACAGATTACATGACATGTACACAAGCACCTGTCTCCGCTCAGACAGCTTCAAATGCGACTCTCCGATTCGTCGGAAATGAATATGAAACAGCTCGAGGGTAATAATCAAACTTGGTGAGATTTTGTATCATTTTGTTGTTTAAAAGTTAGATTTCTGTACTGTTTATCGTAGAGTCAACTGTTTTGCCGTAAAAAATTATAAAGCAAATTTAAGAAAATGTTTAGGATTTAGATTTATCGGACTACCGGGTTTGCTGATTTTTTTATTGCAAAACGGTTGAATCTTCGATGAAAAGTGAAGAGATCGAATTTTTAGAGAATAAAATGATAAAATATACATGGTAGCTAAATATTTTCAGATTAGTTTAAGAGTTATGCTAAGAATTGAGAAAAAAAGGAATTTTTCTTTACACGTCTACAAAATAGAATATTTTAAGGGTCGGAAAAATTACTCTTTAAGGAATCAATGCAAGCCGTGTAGTTTTCCCGCTGTTTAATTTTATGCATCCAACGAGGAAATTCCGCTTTGGTGTTAAGGTCGATGTCTATAGAGGTAAAATGGACAAATTTTACCATTTTACTAGATAGCTCGATGTTCATATTATTTATTACTTGTTATTTCTGCCATTGCAATTAATTTATAATTTATTGTAAACAAGGGTAATGTTTCATTCCGAGAAGAGATTGGGAAGACTTGGATGACTTTTGAGCGTTAGCAGGCTCACTAACGAGTTTTTAGGCTTGGATCCAAAAAATCACCCTGTTGGTAGAATAAAACTCAAATCGAAGTTAAATCTTGAATTAAATTTTTATTCATTAAATGCTGTCTTTATATATTTATTTATTGCTGATAAGTCGCATGCGCAATATTAATAATTTGCATGCGACTTCACAATTTTACATATTATTAAATTTGATTATGTTAGTTTACATTATAATTAATTATGTATTTACCCAGTTAATAACTTATTGTATTTTTTACATGATACTATTATATAAAAACTCATTTTATTGGCGGTCCGTGTGTTC
This sequence comes from Cantharis lateralis, assembly GCA_963170105.1. Lineage (NCBI taxonomy): Eukaryota > Metazoa > Arthropoda > Insecta > Coleoptera > Cantharidae > Cantharis > Cantharis lateralis. The sequence continues at coordinate 21,391,431 of OY720630.1, read as the reverse complement.
GACGTAAATAGATTCAGGCGCATGTTTTAGTGGGCGGAGCCGGCTTCAGTTAACTTGTAGCCGTGATAATGTTAATATCATTTAATAAATTTGTTTTAAATTGTATTCGGTTAATTATAGCCGAATTTGAGTTGAATACTAAGATTCCACCTTTCGAGTTCGGTCCCGCTTCAGGAATTTTTTTTCTCTGTACGACATTATGGTCGGAGCCAAGTTTATGAAGTAAACCAATTTTTTCCGTTTTTCCACGTATTTTTAAATGATCCTCAAAATTTCATTTTTATATTTGAAATTTACGCCCTCGACTACCATAATGTCTTGAGAAAGGATTTAAATAAATTTTTGAAAACAATTTTTTCCGATGAACTTGATATTTTCTTCAGATTTCCACTATCGACCTAATTACCAAATTTAAATGCGGAACGATTTTTGTCATTGGAAACGCATTATTTGACTGGACTAATAATAACACCAAGTAACTCAAATAGATGATGATTGGTTTAAAAAAGTGCTTTGCGCGTTTTTCATTTGTTTACAGATTAAAATGAAGTAGATATAGTAGAATGCTAAATTATATAGACACTTGCTTATAATGGAGAGTAAAAAAATAAATCCTGAATTTACTAAATGTATTTTCTGATTATAAAAGCGATATTTTTATAAAATTGTTTTATTACGGCCCAAAGAACCATTAACAATGATATATTTTTAATATGTTTTGTGCCACAAATTAAATAAGTTATTAGCTAATCCTACTTAGCGACATTTAGATACAACATCTATGCATTAACACATTAAACGAGGGTTTTGAAATAGTAGAAAAAATTTACATAGTAAATGAACTAATTTTAAGAGAAGCATTTGGATCAGACTAAAAGAGCGTTATTTATTCTTATCGGAGAATCATGACGCATTACGAAAGAAAGATTTCGTATTGTGCGAAAATTTCAAAGATTTCTGTTCTATTCTTTTATCTAGAAATTACAATTTTAGAAAAACAATAATTTTAAAGATCAAGATTAATGTCAGCTTTTAGATTAAATTTGTTTTTTTTTAAGATTAGACGGTTGAAGTATTTATATGGAAAATAAATAATGCAAATTTTCTTACGACACATGTTTAAAACTATAGTAGGAATTTTGTAAAATCAATTGTGTCAGGTTTCATTGACAGGCTATACTTTACTTCTTCCCCTAGTTCTTATTAACTTATATTATTTAGCAATATGTAATATTACCATATGTATGCTGGGGGGTTTAATCTTGTCTGCACCCTCACTTACCAATAGAATCTGAATCAGAATCAAGTATTTTATTCTTATTCACTAGTATTAGCGTTGTCATTTCTGATACATACTAATGTTCAGTAAGGGTGCATACTGAATTATTGCAGAACCGTAAAATTGTGGATTATTTGCGTATGCATAATTTAGCTTCACAATTTTTCTTTGTTAAGCTAACCAAAATTAAGGTTTTATTGTGCACCGATTTTGCCATATTTTATTACTCGACCATGATTTTTGTTGTAATATAATAGGACTCCTTTCTTCGCTTCCAATTTTAAGCAACCAAAAACAAAAAGTAAAATAAATAGTTCAGATCTATTAATTTCTCCAATATTAATCAACCATTTTATGAGAAGAAATGCCTGATTAATTTTTCTCGCAAATTGAAAATGAAATATAGGGGTCGTTACTAAATCGAAAACCAAGGCAAATAATATTGTAATATTCTAAAAATTTTATATTTTATTAACCCTTCATTAGTTTTTAAAATAATCGTATATTATTTATGTAGATATAAAATTACTTGACTTGATAAAAGCACGTGAGGTTCGGGATGTTTAAATTAATTCGACACCATTATGCATGAAATGCTGTTTTTGAACAAATTTTGCCTACGTTCACTTCATATTCAAGTGTCGAGTTTTGCTGGAAAACATGTACTATATGTAAATTTAGTTACCCATTTAGGGATACGGGACATTCAATTGTTTTCTCGTTTTTCGTTTTTTCTTTCGAAAGCAAATTCTATTAGAAATTAGGGACTGCAACATTCAAGTTCAAACTTTAACAGCGAAATAATTAAAAATAAAGCACTCAAAGCTTACGTGTGGCTAATAGCTTACATATTATTTGCTTATTTAAGTAAAATAATTTCATTCGGGATATATGTATTTATAAAATTTGCATGTAAATTTGTCAGCAGATTATCTGTGTCTTTCAGTTAAAATCATGGAATAATAAATGCAGTATGTAAATAAACTTCCCTTAAATTAGTTCTTTCTTTCATTGCGGATATTTCAGGAAAAAGCTCGGACATTTCGATTTTAAAATTTTAAAAGAAACTTTTTGAGTGAAAACTTTTTTGCACTACTTTCGAGATATTGGAAAAGGAAAAGCATCGTCCATACGAAAGCAATATTGGTTATAATTAAAAAACTCCTATTTTTCTATGATCGAAATATAGCATTCAGTTGTGTACTTTCATTCCAAAATTAGTCAGTTTCAATAACTATCGATTTTAAATAAATTTGATTTAAATAAAATACACGCCAATTTCGATACCGAGTCGGAAGTTTTAAAGCAATATAATTGAATTTTAAGTTTCACCCACTCACTCCCAAATCCCTTAACTCTCAATCTTAAGCAGCCCACTACTTTGTCCAGCATACTATATCTATATCGTTTTATTTCTATATATATCTTTTTTTATCCATAAAACTGTAAAATATTGACACAAAATTTTTTTATACCTCGCGTGACTCTGAAAACATTGAGAATAAAAAATTACATGCTTTGATATAAAATTTTTGTAATAATTCCCATGTCTAAAAAAGTGGCTTTTAGGAAACAACTTAAAAGAGAAGATACAGACGATGTGAGGAAAGACAGGCAGAAAAGGCATTTTATGTATAGTAATATTTTGAAATGTATTTTTCCAAGTTCAACAATTTCCAAAAGGAAAATTTACTAGTTACACTTATTACATTTTATCTAGCTCAATCGGAGAATTAATTTGCATGAGACTCGAATATCTTTTCCGTTGTTTTCATTCCCACACGCTTGCTTGTTTTATGTTTAAAAATACAAAATTCTTAGATTTCATGACCAAAATAAAAATAAATAAAATATATCGAAAAGTGAGTAAAAATTTCCACTTACTTTTACAATTTTTACTTTTTTTATTTTCTAATTATTCTGTGTGCGATTTCTAAATCATTTATATTATTTTCAAATTTAAATTAAATAGACAACGGTAATGTCGATGTCATCAACTCGATTATAATCACTTGATTTAATCAAAATCAGAAAATTCCTCTAAGTCTCAGTGCAAATACACTTTTACCATACACTTTACAATACACCAAGAATGGCGACTTCTTCCTTCCAGTGGGTTTTGAGAACCCCGGATATGTGTTATACGCACGCTCATCCTGCTTATCACAACATAGGATTCCTAACCGAAAAATCAGAAGATACAAAATACTTTTAAATGCAATAAAAATTACACATTTACGACAGAGCGAATAGGAACGATTTTCCCACTCTTTCCTTTCAACTGCCAGTTGAGGTCTGAGAGAGGGAAGCATTTCTTTTTTTGGCCTTATCGACTATAGAAGTTTCACTTCAAAAACTTCAGAGCTGAATGCGGCTCTGTGATTTGTTGAAAATTAGTGGTACGTGACTCGAGGTTAATAATTTGAATTGGGAGATTTAGGTTATGCATTAGTGGTGCAGTCACCCTGTATCATAAAATTGCTGAAAGTATTTCCTCATGAATAATTTCAATAATGTTATTAAATAGAACCTGGTTATGAATTTTCGAATGAACAAATGAATCTTGAAATGAAATGTGAAAAAGAGGGCATTTAAATTAGGTTTTCCAAGTGTTGCTCATTACTCGATAGTAATATTCATATAATTTGGATCATCAACGTCTTATTACGCTTGGTTAAATAAGCAGTTATCTTATAAAATAGCTGACGAATAAAAGTGTACTAGTATTTGGGTTGGTTAACAAAATTCTAATTAATGATTTAATAACCCTTGTATGACTTGTTGAACTGATTTGAAGTTTATATCAGCATCTGCGAAATTTTGGCGATAGCGTTGTTTCGCAATTATATGTGGCGAATAATGGAAAATAACGATCGCTTTGTTATTGTTACAAAGGCGTTATGTGTTCTGACATACAGTAATATTTTTAATTAAAAGTCAAAGCTTTTTAATACATGCAGTATTGATTAACGCGACTAATAAATAATAATCGAATAATTTAAATACATTAGAATATCATTTTCGCCATTTTCAAAAGCGGATGCACTACAACTGTATTACCCAAGAATTCTTACATAATCGCGTGATAAGTGGGATTGAATAATAAAGTATACTCGATTTTCAGATAGGTACCTCATTGGCAATGAATCTAACTTATCTGAAAGTTAAAAGATGCGAGAGCAATCGAAACTAAAGTGACAAGTGGTAGAGCCTCAAATACAGATAGTGTGATTTATCGTTATTTCGCTAGGATTTAGATGGAGAAGTCCAAGCGGGACAAATCCGCTCTGATGGAACCTATTATCACCAGTTAACCCGCCCGTTACGTTTTGCTTCCCTATCACTCACGTCCTACAATAATTATAGTGTAAATTACAGACAATTATTTAACCTAACAATTTATTATTTAATTATCACTTGGGCTTAATTAACGAAATATATTATTTATTACGCTTTGCTAATCAAGATTTTCATTCCTGCAAACCAAAGCATTGTCCTAAAAAGAATAAACAATTCTGGTTATAAATTAGTTGATTTGCCATTTTAAATATTAAACTATTTCTTGAGGTACTTGCTCGTACCCGATATTGCCTTTCCTCGTTAATCCCATCACTAATTAATCTTAATTTATGCTTCTGCTCTTGGACCAATGGAGAACTTCCATTTCTGAACTAGCTGACCAATCCCGATAAGTTCCTGATTACTAACTGGTTATATAAACCAAATTCCCCATTTCTAACATTTTTCTTATTTTTGCTTTTAAGTTATTTAAATTGTCTTTCATTTCTTTACTTTCTCAATTTTTCCTTTATTTTTTTTTAAGTATATTAAAAGCAAGTTAATTACCATTTTTCTTTTCTTGAACAGTTTTTAAAACTTAGAACGTAGAATTTTTAATACATTTAGTGAAAAGAATGTTTTCTCTTGCTTACATTTCATAAATCATGTACAATTATTAATTTTTAGTTGTTCTTGCTTTTCTTTTATAATATTATACCCGATATAAAATTAAAAAGTACTATAGATTCTAAAGAACATCCAACTTTTTTATCTAATTTTGCTAATCTTTATTAGGTACTTCGATTTATCTCGGTAGAAATTAAGGTAAGGTAAAATCCAATAGAATCGGTTAAAAGAGTTCAACAAAAAAATTACAAATGCAAAATTGACTGCCTTTCATTAAGTCAAATTCGTAAAAGTCGATTCTAATCAAGAATCGCATTACAAATACTGATTGATTATATTCAATTTATAATGCACAATAAACAAAAATTTTTCCTTCTTAACATTTAATTTTCGTTTAAATTGCATTGTAAACACGTCATTCAAAATTTGACCCTGTATCAAAGTTGTTGATGTTTAATTGTTTATTAATTAAACAAATATAAACTAAACTATAGGAAATTACTGGCTATGATCAATATTTAATTTGGTATGTTGACACTATGTCCTGATGATGCATAATTAAATTTACCGAAACCGGTCGACACAAAGCTTAGAAAAGTAATTTAAATGAAACAAAATTAATTGCAACGTTGAAATAAATATTTTGGAAGAAAAAATTGCTACAAAATGTGAGGGTTACATTACAGATTCTATGATTTATTCAGTTCTGGTTTTGGTTGTATACTTGACAATGTTTGCCATATTTTTGAATTTTATATTTGCATGTTATGTCAAGTTCCGACCTTTAGTTAGTTATGTAGGTTGTATGATTAATCTATTTATTTGTAAGATCGTTTGTAATTGAATATACAAATAATTGTCTATTACAAGACAGACAATACCGCCCATAAATGTAGTCTATACACCTTTAATGCTTTCGATTGTAATTTAGTTTATATTCTTCTGGCTTTCAGCTAGTCAGTTAGTTAGAGATAATTATTATTGTGTTTTTTTGGACAATGCATTACATTTATTGAAATACGTGGTTAGAAAACTCTAAGTTCAATTATACAAACAAAGTTTTTCTAAACTTAAGCGTAACTACTACCGTACATTAATTTGCTCGTTTTAAATGTTTAAAGTTAAATTTCATAATTCTTCAAGACTTAAGGACGTTCTGTTAAATTTTCACCCTTTGATACCTTGTGATACTGAAAAGAATGGTTCAGCAAGTACAGTAAGATCTCATTTAACGCTGTTTCAGTATTACGTGGTAGTATTGGTATTCCCCGAACTCTCGCTGAAATTCAGATGACTTCGGTTTACGCTGTTTCGTTTAGCGCTGGAACTTATTCAATTGTCAAACTAAAAAATCTACCTTTTTATTAAAATCAACCGTTTTATATTCTGACTTTCGGCCGCCCGCCATCACTGTTGTCCGTTGTCATAGGCAGTAAAAGTATTAATTAAATATAATAATAAATGTCCAAGTTAAAGCGTCATTTCATGACCGCAATTGTTTTTTTCGAGCTATTAAAAATGAGTTAATCAATTACAATCTTGTAGTTACGGAGTAGTCGATGAAAACATTTGTTTTCCAGTGCAGTTAGCAAAATATTTTCTTACTTAACCACTCTTCTCCGGCAGTATCTATAAAAAATAGATACTTCTCCCATAATACATATTCAAAGAGCAACATGAGAATACAGCAGTACGAACACTATCTAGGTGTTACTGTACTACCATCGGTTTCGAGATTATTTCGAAGAGATTTATTATCACAGACACAAATTAATCCGCAAGTAAATTAAATTAAGTTAATATGGAGGAAAGAGGATGGCATATATTCGTAGTTTCAACATGAAAATATCGGAGGAAAAACAAATGTCTGGTTATAACCAGAGAGCCTGTTAGATGTAAACTGGTTATTTAACAGACTTGGCAAGACAAGTATTATGTGACCTGGTCTACGAAAAGGGGGCTTACGTGCGAAAAGAAAAGTTTTCACCATATTATGAAAGAGCGTCTTAAACTCAATCTGAATCGGAAAAAAAATTGAAAGTGATTTTTTGACACCTAAGCCTCTTTTTCGCAGACCAGGTCACTTTAGTCAAATTACCAAAGCGGTGGCAGAAGCAGGATGCCGGAGAATTGTAATATAGGTAAATCCATTTTTCAAAACTGAAGGCAAAGTGCGAATTTACAAAACTTCTGTTCGACCTGTGATGGCAGACGCAATCGAAACTCGTGCCGACAAACCAGAACTAAGACATTAGTTGGAACGGCTGAAATGAGGGTACTAAGGGCAAGACGCTCAGAGATCGCGTAAGAAACAGTGCCAAAAGAGAGACTTGCCAAGTTCAAGACATTGTGAGATAGGGCAGATAATGTGCTGGAAATAACAAGTCTTGGGTTTAAGTTCAGTTGAAGAAGGAAACGTTGAAGTGAATAAAAAACAACGAAAAGACATTAATTTACTACATTTGACAGGGTAGGACTAGGGATGTTTGAAGAATAGAGTTTAGATTTTGTTAAATATTATATTTTACTTACATACTAAATATCCATCCTCTATCCAAAGATAATCCTTCTGAAAGTGATCTTTTGGAACACCTGATGATCTTCTGAAAGAGAAAAAGGTGCTTAGTTAATAAAATCAATAATAAAAGTGCACAAACCGTGCTCATTTCAAACCGGGGGGTCTGGGGGGTATGGAATACCCTCCAGTACCTTGGTAATTGTGATGAAAAGTAGATTATTAGCAAAATAGGAGCTGCTACTGTATAAAAACTCAGCTACTGATTGCTAATCTTTAACGTTTTATAAAAATTAATGCTTCATGTAGTTTTCCTCAAATTTTATTGAAATAATCATTCGACACAACCTTATGGATAGTTTTATGGTGTTTCAAATATAACAAATAAGACGTAAGACTATATAACCGTCAATACAATTACGGTGTTACAATAATGTAAGCCAATACGGCGCAGCTTTACAATAAAGCTATAAAATTCAATTAAAGAATAAGTGGATAAAGTGCAACAATGTTGTAGAGATTGAAATTTTTCACTAAAACTACTCTTTTTGTATATTGATTTCTACAGTTGCTCAATACTTGGTACATAATGTATTGGTACAATACATCCTTAAAGCCTTAAAAGTTTGTAATATAAAAAATAAATAAATATTTGTATTTTGCATTTTTCAAAAATTAAATAGCAGCTTGAAATTATTTCTTCATGGCTTCCATATCTATTCATTTTTTTCATGCGGTGTATCAGGAATAAAAATGAGAAATAATTATTTTTATTCGCAAATCAGACCAACTATAGGGAAATTTTCCAGTAATAATATTGTAACAGTAATCCGCTCAGTCAGCTATCTTAGCGCACAGCAGTAATAAAACATTTTCACCTCTGGTGTGTAATATACTATTATTGAAGTTAATTTTACATCATTCAGAATTCTAAAATTTTAACTGGAATTGTATAGAGTTATAAAATTTTTGTTATAACGGAAATGTACAAGTTATAGATTTATCCAGCATATTAAAGTTATAAATAAATTTTGAGGTAAAATAAAAAGTTTCTTAAATAAATTTCAAATGTAGTTTATGAGGAAATCGTACATATGTTGCCGGTTATAGCGGTTTTCTTAGTTACTAACATTTCTTCCAACTATACAATGTGGTCACGTTGTTTAATTCTCACGTATTTCTCGTTTTGATAAAATGTATTTTTAATAGTGAAAAATTATTAGTTTGTTTTTATAAACAACTTTTCCTGAAGAATAATACTATTTCTATAGTTTCATTAGCTATTATTAAATATTATGGAATTAAAATTTCAGATCAATTCCATTTTATTATTTGAAATGGTTTGTAGAAAATTCTAATAATTTTCAAGTAAAATTTCAGGTTGTCATTTAATTACAAGATTTGAAAGCATATTTTCTGAAGCATAAAGCGGTGTAAATTTTAGAAGATGTATTTACAACTTTGTTTTTCATGTCTTATTGTGAGTTGCTCTTAAATTAAATCATAAACAGGAGAACGTTAATAGAAATAGACAAAGAGGATTCAAACTTCCGAGTTCCATTTCAAGTACGCAACTAATGCACGATATAAAAATTAAAAAACTTTTTTGGTTTTTGTTACCCCTTAACTTACTAGATGTGGTTAATTAGTATAGCAAAATTTTCTATTTAGTTCTTGTATAGAAAAATATAAAATTGGGTTCCACGTTTTTATTAACCTAGCATAACGACTAGCTTCAGGATAAAAGAGAATTACAATATGAGATTTGTAAGGGGGCAGAAAGCCTTAGTTCGGTTAGATCAACCCTGATATGGATGAATCACACGCCACATCTGCTGCTCTACAGTATAATAATGTCTCTGAATTTCTAAAGCTTTTGCAATATTTATTTGCATTTTTAATATAGTAAAAATCAACACAAAATTACCATTTAATTTGATTTTATATTATGCGAGGTTACAAATATATTTTAAATCGATAATTAAGTTTCGCCCAATAATACTAATAATATTAAGTTTTCATCTCAAGCTCAAATTTTTTAATAACTATAATATACATCCAGATAAAAACAAACTATCACAACTACTTCCTAGTTTACTTAATCCCGATTAAAAATTTTTTGTATCTCCTTATACAGAGATATCGCCAAGATTTACTTACTAATAAAATCCTAGTCAAACTAATAAAATTTTAGTTCTGTCTTTTTTAAAGGCATAAAGATGTCTATAGAGCATTGTGTACGAAAAGCAATCGGGGTTTATTTATACACACGTGTATCGCGTGTTGCATACTTAACGAATGTAAATTGTACAAATCTTTTCAGAATAAATTAAATTAGATTTGTTAGATATGTAACTGTCCATACCTTAAAAAGTATCACGATTTGCATAGGTTAATCATATTATCATATTTCCCCCGCATGACATTTCAGAGTGGAAGCGCCATCCCCACTAGTCTTATTCCTGTCGTAGTTTGCCAAGTATTCCCACTATGACTCGCGGAAACATAAATATTTCATGCAATCTATTCAACATTCTTTCACTAAACTTCCACATACCTAATTAAATATAAAGTAGGCACCTTGTTCTAAAATCTCCCACCAATGTGTACTTTTGTAAGGAATTCTCATATAACGAATAATTAATAAATGTTAAGCAATTCATTTCATTTTCGGCAAACCTCTGGGATGCGTTTTTGAGTTCAATTCTAATTAAGCCTAGCTTACTAACAGTTAAAGTTCAGATTACCACTGGCTGGGTTACGAGTTTGGTTCAGAAGCTTACTTACGGGGTTTACCCGTTTATGTTAAGTCATTCTTCCGTTCATTAGGAGTGGCGCTCAAACAAAAGCCAATATCTAATTACCCAACAAACAGACCGTCATTCTTGTCGGGTAATATTATAAATTTATTATTGATGCAATCGTCTTTTCATCTCGCATGGGAAACTTAAATTCAAAAGTGTCCGATAGGTAGCGTTAAAGTCAATTTATAATTGTATGCAAATTTTGTGATAACGTTAACGTTGGGTGTTCTTTAGAAAGTTTCCGAAGAAAAAGCTTGCCAATATTTGCATTTATCAAAAAAAAGAAGAAATTTGTTTTCACAATATTTAAGAAGCTAAATAATCTTAACATTACTTTTACTTACTAAAAGTTTATAAATTAATAAATAAACTCCTCTTGATTATTAAAAATGAAGGTGCGATTTTGAACATTTACTTTAATAATGTAATAGTTTAAACTTAATTAATAAAATAATTTTTCAATAAAAATAAAATAATTGTGAATTTACTTTTGTGTTTTTTAGCTGCCTTCTTTATTATTTTTTGATTTTATGTGGAATGAACTGGTTTTTCAAAAATTTTTACTAGACAAAAGTTGCAGTGCGTTAAATTTTCTATCCGGAATGGGGCGACAGATTTTTTGCAAAATGTTGTAACGATTTAATCATTTTGTTTAGTTCAAATTTAAGAATTTAATTAATAAATTCAAATATTGAACACCTGATTGTGTGAGCTGGAATTACTCGGGAGATGAATGGGTTGCATAGGTTGAAATGCGGAAATATCAGTTGTTAGATAGCTTTAATCTTTTACAGAAAACTAAAATTAAATTCAAATAGTAACATTCATTAAAGGTGAATAAGATGTCAGTATCGAGATTTGCTCCTAGTAGAATTTCCAGCAGAATAAAAGTTAGATGCCAACATTTTATGTTTCTGAGAGAGCCTTTGGCTCGAGCTTTGGCTTAAGCTTTTTGGCTTGAGCTTTGGCTTGAGCTGGAGCTTGATCTTGAGATACTTCCGAGCCGTCTTCGTTTACAAGATAGCTATTCCAAAAATACCTCTCGGCGTTGTTTACGTTTACTAGGCAACTACCGAATCCGTCCTTTTTAAACAACCATAAAAACCTCCGATCGCTTACGTTCTTCTAGGCGAGCTTCCGTTCCTACAAAATTGTCTTTAGTTTTCGGTAACAAGACTAAACCGGCAGCTCCTGAAACATTTGATACATCCCGCCGTTATAATCAAAGAGATTACCTTCCAGATTTTCCAGTAGGAGTCAGGTAGCCGTTCCCACGATACACTGCAGGTTGACTCATAGGTAAAAATCAGTTGGTGATAAAAACGAGTAACGTTTTCCGAATCCCGTACCAGTTTAAATCCTATCCAAATTAGATACCAACAATTCCGTTCCGTAGAGAGATTAGCTTCCGTGTTGGTAGTCAGATTAGATAGTAATTTATTGGTAGCCGTTGATTTTCAAAGTACAAATTTTCTTAAGTAAAGTCAGGTAGTTCCGAGAACAAAAACGATTAAGATTAGATTAGAATATAGTAATTAGGATCAACTCACCGTTAGTAACAGTTTCAGTAGGATTGGCATCTACCCGAATAAATTCAGCTCCGTTTGTTTGCGAACATAAAATTTATAACATAAAAAGTAAAAAAAGCCAGGAAGTTATTAGGAAGTTATTAGGAAATCATTCAGGTAGGGGAATTAAAATAGTAGGAGTAATTTCATAACTTACCAGTACACAATCACTCCTTAATGCAATTTAATAGGTAAAAATTTTCATACGCCACTAATTACCGTGTGTTACAAATAGTAAACACTACACCGACATTGCCGTATCAAAATTAGTTTATTCAGGGTTCACATTTTTATTTTCAGTTTTGCTAAAAAGAAATTCCGTTTAATTTAGTTTTAATTAATCATATTAATTACCGCCGAAATAATATTAGCTACATAATTAGTGGTTCGCTAATAATTTAGTTTTGGAAATCTATTTTATATTTTGTTTGAGTTTAATACAGTTTAGTTTTAAGTTTTGAAAATAAATTATTATAATAAAATTCTGTTTATATTTTAACGTACATTTATTTTTATTCTCTTGTTTTAAAACTTTCATAAAAGTTTTTGGCGCCTGCGACCGAAGAAGTGAAACTCCGACGACATAGACGTCCTAAAGAAACCTTGGGCCAGTCCGAAAAGTCCGACACTGGGTATTGTGCCGGAACCTTTCATTTAGAAAGGTCAAATTCGCTACAAATTTGACGCCTACGCGCAGGGACCTTTTTACGTTTCACTCACCGTAAAGATTAGAATTAGGGAAAAATCATTATCCCTGATCCTCTCCTACCTAAATTAACCAAAGTTGATTTCAGGATGAACACAATAGCAATAGAAATGCCGGATAACTTGATAGAAATCAACACTCCTGAAATACCGCCGCAATGACCCGCCGATGCCGAAAAGTTGAGCCGACCGAAAAGTCGTTAAACTAAATAGGTCAACATCATTTCGAAGAGCGGATCCGTCCGAAGAACGACAATTTCACCGATGCCGAAGATAGGAAGCCGACCGAGACGCCGTTACGAGCGAGAAGCCGACCGCCGCCTGAGGTATTATAGTTTTTTTCGATAACCATTTCTTTTTATTATTTTTTAGCTGTACACCGTTGCCGAGAATAACCGACCGAAGCATAGCTGTGTGTGGGGTCGACACTAGGTGTTAAATTTTGTTTGCTCCCCCGGGGCGAATTGTTTTCTTGGGGCGATGATAGGTTCCGCTGCCGAGAAGGGTCCGAGGTTGATTCCGTCGCTGACCCGCCGATGCCGCTGTGTCCGGATTCGCCATCCAGTCATCATTCCGATACCGTTTGTTTTTTTCCGAAAAGATTGGCTTGGCGTATCAACCAGCGGCGACCAACCAGCTCCGGAAGAGGCTAAGGATACCCAAGAGTGGATAGGAGAAGAGGCCGCCGCAAGAAAACTTTGTGACTGCAATTCGATTTACCCAAGGAGGGACGAGCCCCACCACACATAGAGCAAAGTCTGTCCTGACCTCCGTGATATAATTTATCGATTTATATTTTCAGTTTTTGATGCAAGTTTGAGGCCAACCAAAGAACGTTAGTTTTTGGATACAAATTTGAGGCCAACCAGAAGATGGAAGCAAGAAGAAAACCCGCCAGACCAGGGAGTGTGGCTCCACCACGTCAACGACTGCAGCCGCCGTCCCGGATTGTTGTGGAAGAGAGCCCAACGAGACGCAGATTTTCTACAAAAGAAGTTGAAGCGGCTTGTGAAACGTTCCAGTTTCTTTACCCAACCGTAAACACAGTAGCCGCGTTTCTTTTTGTTTATTTTGGTAGTAGCGAACCACTTTTTTGGTGAGACTTAGTTTTTTATTTTATTTTAACACCACCGTACTTTCAGTTTTTTTTCTTTAGTGAGTGGGGGGTTGTAACGATTTAATCATTTTGTTTAGTTCAAATTTAAGAATTTAATTAATAAATTCAAATATTGAACACCTGATTGTGTGAGCTGGAATTACTCGGGAGATGAATGGGTTGCATAGGTTGAAATGCGGAAATATCAGTTGTTAGATAGCTTTAATCTTTTACAGAAAACTAAAATTAAATTCAAATAGTAACATTCATTAAAGGTGAATAAGATGTCAGTATCGAGATTTGCTCCTAGTAGAATTTCCAGCAGAATAAAAGTTAGATGCCAACATTTTATGTTTCTGAGAGAGCCTTTGGCTCGAGCTTTGGCTTAAGCTTTTTGGCTTGAGCTTTGGCTTGAGCTGGAGCTTGATCTTGAGATACTTCCGAGCCGTCTTCGTTTACAAGATAGCTATTCCAAAAATACCTCTCGGCGTTGTTTACGTTTACTAGGCAACTACCGAATCCGTCCTTTTTAAACAACCATAAAAACCTCCGATCGCTTACGTTCTTCTAGGCGAGCTTCCGTTCCTACAAAATTGTCTTTAGTTTTCGGTAACAAGACTAAACCGGCAGCTCCTGAAACATTTGATACATCCCGCCGTTATAATCAAAGAGATTACCTTCCAGATTTTCCAGTAGGAGTCAGGTAGCCGTTCCCACGATACACTGCAGGTTGACTCATAGGTAAAAATCAGTTGGTGATAAAAACGAGTAACGTTTTCCGAATCCCGTACCAGTTTAAATCCTATCCAAATTAGATACCAACAATTCCGTTCCGTAGAGAGATTAGCTTCCGTGTTGGTAGTCAGATTAGATAGTAATTTATTGGTAGCCGTTGATTTTCAAAGTACAAATTTTCTTAAGTAAAGTCAGGTAGTTCCGAGAACAAAAACGATTAAGATTAGATTAGAATATAGTAATTAGGATCAACTCACCGTTAGTAACAGTTTCAGTAGGATTGGCATCTACCCGAATAAATTCAGCTCCGTTTGTTTGCGAACATAAAATTTATAACCTAAAAAGTAAAAAAAGCCAGGAAGTTATTAGGAAGTTATTAGGAAATCATTCAGGTAGGGGAATTAAAATAGTAGGAGTAATTTCATAACTTACCAGTACACAATCACTCCTTAATGCAATTTAATAGGTAAAAATTTTCATACGCCACTAATTACCGTGTGTTACAAATAGTAAACACTACACCGACATTGCCGTATCAAAATTAGTTTATTCAGGGTTCACATTTTTATTTTCAGTTTTGCTAAAAAGAAATTCCGTTTAATTTAGTTTTAATTAATCATATTAATTACCGCCGAAATAATATTAGCTACATAATTAGTGGTTCGCTAATAATTTAGTTTTGGAAATCTATTTTATATTTTGTTTGAGTTTAATACAGTTTAGTTTTAAGTTTTGAAAATAAATTATTATAATAAAATTCTGTTTATATTTTAACGTACATTTATTTTTATTCTCTTGTTTTAAAACTTTCATAAAAGTTTTTGGCGCCTGCGACCGAAGAAGTGAAACTCCGACGACATAGACGTCCTAAAGAAACCTTGGGCCAGTCCGAAAAGTCCGACACTGGGTATTGTGCCGGAACCTTTCATTTAGAAAGGTCAAATTCGCTACAATGTTTTGTTTAAAAGATTCAGGGTCTTGAAAAAACAAAAAAAAAAATAATAAAAGCTGTAATGTTTTAACATTTTTCTATTTACTTTAATTCATAACTCGAAAGATGTTGATTTTAGACAATCAAAGGTTAAAATCTAGTTTGTAGATTATTTCACACTCTTTAAAAATGCAGTAAACCATTTGTACTGAAAAATGAATAGTTTCGAAACTACGGCCATGTGAAGGTGGAAATTAAAAAAAAATGTTTTAAAAAGAGTTTGAATTTAGAAAAAAAATTTTGTTAAATATTTTTCTTAGAAAAGTGTCCTCCATCATCTCCTAAATTATGTCAAGTGTATCCGAGGACACCCTGAATATATAAAAATAGCTCCTTATTTGTTTAAAAACATTAGTTGCTTTTACATATTCTTTTCACACTTAATATAATAGAGGAGACTGGGACAGTTTGACACCTTTTAGGTTTTTCTATATTTTTTTTTTCCGAAGAAGTTAGGCGATAATTTTTTTTACTAAACTTTAGGGTAGTTAGTTTAAAATTATTAACTTTAATATAAGCTACTAAGATTTATTAGTTTTTCCAGAATTTAGTCACAAAGTAAACCTTAATTTTCTCCAAAGTATCCCGAGAAAAATTATTACGAAATAATTAAACAATATTATATTTCAAAATCAGACTCACTGGATGATTTTATTTCTACATTAATAAATTTTTCTTTTCTTCACTTTCATTTGTTTACAATTAGTATTATCTTTAAACTCAAAAATCATTAGTAGCCCTTCTTCGGCCGTCGAGTAAAAGGTATGTGATACATTGGACTCACTGTACATTGCATGACAGGAAAAAAATTTTAAAGCTAAAAAGATTTATACAAAACGAGCATTCATTTTTATGAATTAGCTCTCGACATACCTGTAATACTTAACTTTTCACCTACAAATAAAAAAAAATTGCAAAAAATTCAGGTTAAACAATTGAAAATTCTTACTATGTAACTTACAACTGAGAGGTTGAAAACAAACTATGCAATCTAAAAACTTCCGATGATATCATAGCGTCGATTTCTCTCTCCTATCAGCAGTTTATAGTGGTACTAACATACTAAGTCATGTACAGCAGCAAAATCACTGCCAAGGTTCAAAATACAAGCATATCCATTGTATCCCAGTGTCCATACCCCCCAGTCTCCCTAATAGCAAACATGAATAAAATCGTACAAACGATAGATAAAAACAGCTCAATTTTAAGCTGAGGCATTTTAAGCGTCAGCTGAAAATTCAAATAATATGATAACGCTGAAAAACAGCCGAATTTTAAAGGGAGACAGCTAAGTGTCAGATGAAAATTCAGCTAATTTGCTGACGCTGAAAAACAGATGAATTTTAACTTGAGACAGCTAAGTATCAGATGAAATTTAGCTAATTTGCTGATGCTGAAAAACAGCTGAATTTTAAGTTGAGGCAGCTAAGCGTCAGCTTAAAATTTGCTGACAAAGTTTTCAGCACAAAATGTTACTTGGGTACCTCTGTGCTTTGTTCACAGTGCTATATGATGATGAAAATATCTTTGGTAATGCAGTTATTAAAGCTATCGAACACCTCAATACAGGCGTTCTAACCATGCTAGTCAGATTTTACTTCCGTAAAAATCGGAAGTTACCAAAGAGTGGAGGGTTGGTGCGGCCTTCAGGTCGCACAACCTGAGCAATAGATTACCACTGTATCAACTCATTAGAACATAGGTTATGTTAGCATTTTTAACGTTAAAATTTTGATTTGTGTCATAAAATCCACAAAAATGTAATGTACAATAAAAGTTAATCTTGAAAAATCTGGAGCTCAGTTTGTCCTATTTTTCTTGCTTTGTTTTTTAGTTGGTTAATAATATGTGGGCAACCCGTAAAAATATTAAAATAAAATACTAGAAGTAATATCTCTTGTTCGTTCTGCTCGCTGCGGCTTAATTAAATAGGAATATGTAATTTAAACTATATTGTACGTGTGATTTATTATTATTTTTTTTAAATTTAATGATTTTTATATTATTTAAACCTACGAAAATTACATTAGATATTGATAATTTATAAGGAAAGCTGTTCAGTATTTTTATTAGCAGAGGTTGAGAAATTACCGTTATTACGTATTTAGCACTCGAAAATTTTCTGTCAATATAAGAAAATACATTTGATATTCTGTTTGAGTTGGAATTTGTACGTTGAAATCACGTAGATACTGAGGCAGTCAGTAAGTGAGTTTTTATAATGACTTTATTATAAAGTGTTAACTGTTGTGAATTTTAAAGAAAATTCAAACTCATTTATAACTTTTCTCATTGAAAATAATTACATCAAATGACTTTTTTAAATATAAAGTACAGAACTCGCTTGGCGTTCTGTTATTTAAGGTAGCATTACGCTAATTTAAATTTGCAGATTCTTTTACAAGATGGTATAGAATAGATGGCATAAACAAATAATATTACAGACTCCATAAGGTGCGACCTTATGGAGGTTCTTGTAAAAACTGGAACTTACATTTGAAATAATTCAATGTGGTAGTTTTACCTTCTACCTTTGAACCTTGTTTATTCAAAATTACAATTATTAAATCTGCACTCTGCAAGTTTTTATTAAAAACTGCCTAATACTTGTATTTAAGAACATATAAAATAGTATATACTACCCAGGAGTTAACTGATTATTGATCTGATTTAATAACCTACTTTGCTCCTTATAATGTAATATACTATTATTGATTAGGTAACTGAAATTAACAAGTTAGGCAATTTTAAAATATCTTTATTGGAAATTATCTTAATTCCGTTCACCTTGAATTTTAAATCTATCCGAGAGCTAATTGCAAATCTAATCGCCAATTACTAGCAATATTACCTTTGCTACGATCAAGTGCAATATTACTAAAACTGATTATAGTTTATCCTAGGTGTTGGGTTAAACAGTAATATTTTATAAATTTTTGGTTTTTGGAAAACTGCTCAAGTTTTACCACAACTGCTGCTTGGCTAACCTTAAATGCTAACACGCGTTAGCTAGCTTTGAGATTTAGTATATTTAGTTTAGAGAGCCTGTTTATTTTATAAAATATTCGTAGTTTATTAATAATAAAGCTTATAATAAAGAGTAGTATTTTATATTGTAACAAAATTTAATAGTTTTTTTTACGTAATTGATATAAAATAAATTTATCGATTTAATAACTGTTGCACTAACAAGTTGAACAATTTAAAAATATTTTTATTTCCTTTGAAAAAATTTGGCTCGCAACAATTACATTTAAAAGTTTTGCAACTGGAAATGGACAAAATAACACATTAATTACGTTCGCAATATTACGAGACACTAGAAGATTTAATTACTGCAATCAAAAAATGCTGGGAATTTAATGATGGACATTTTTGCAATTTGTTCGATATTTAATTTAGATTTAATAGATTTTATTAATAGTCCACTTGTGTACCTACTTCATTTTAGTATTGCAATAAATTAAAATTTCAAGAAGCGTGAATTAAGCTTAGTTAATTGGAAAAATTAGTTTGTTATAATCAAACATATACATTTAAACTTTGTAAAGCCGTTCTTTTAATTGGATATGTTCCTGTGTTTGAAATAAGTTATTGCACAATGAAATGCTTTTTATAAAATAAAATTTATTTAATTTCCACTTTCTTTTTGCTAGTTTGGAATGAATAAGTTTGTGTAGAACACTCACGTTTTCGTTGGAATAACTCGTGGCACTTGACACGTGGGTGCGCAATCGTTGGAACGGTGAAAAGTGAGAGATCTTTGTATCTTCACATAGTAACATTTTGTGTCTCCTTTTCCTTTCTGGCCAAGTAAAAACCGCCTTCTTATAAATTAATCCATATTTCAAATAATAAATCAGTACAAACTAACGAAACTGAGTTACAACAGAGATGAACAGATTGGAAAACTTCCTGTTTTATTTATTTTTTAGAAATTTTATTATTTTTGATTTACACATTTTTAACATTTATTTAACGTTTAACGGAAAATTCCTTTTCTATAGAATGTACCTTGCGTCGACATATTTGAATAACTCCTACAACAGAGAGAATCACTTCTTTATTCTATTACCTTCAAATTTATGTTTAACCGCAGGTTCAACGTGATCAGAAAATAAACAAAATATACGTCATAGAATGATGTGACAAGCAGTAATCTATTTGTAAACAATAAAAGTTGTGTAGAATCCTTGTCGAATCTATCATGCCTTTGATGTTTCCAAACGAAATTTTAAAGTTTCACCCAATGTGTAATAAGTAAGTATTTACCATGACAATATATATTAATTACAGTTTCTGCACGACTTTGGTTATTCTAACCTCACTAATTTATTATTTTTCCGATAAAACTGTAAACAAACCTCTGCTAAATTTAGTTTGTAAACTGCCAAATTATTTTTCTCTTTGAATTAAAAAATATTTAATAATTATAACAATTAATTGCGATTTTATTGGGTTAAAAGGAAAAGCAATGAATAATATTACATAAAAAGGAAAATATATTTACGGAAACATCGTGTCATAAAATTTTATTTACTCATCAGATATTTAATTGTGATATTTTTGTTTATATGAAAGAGTATAAAATTCGGATAATTTTTTGTGCTCTAACTGTGCAATCGGAGATCAAAATTTTAATAACGCAGAAATATTTCTTCATAGTTTCTAAATATTAAGTTGCTTAATTTACAAACTTTTAATATTTTATTCATACCCACAATTCAATTGTTTTGAAAACATGTAATTAATCGACATTAATATAATTATTTACAAAAGTCTGGGAGAGTATACATTTACCTATAATAATTTAAGCGAAAAAGTGATAATAACATAAAATTTTAGTAGTAAAAATAACATAAAATGTGTACTGCGCCGTTGAATGCCTCCAGTGCGGAAACTTTAGAAAATGAATATATGCTTTCCCAGGCTTTTTTTGTACGAAATTTAATTGTCTTCAAATTTTTCTGGAACCGCTCCACTGCGGATTGCTATGCTTTTTGTTAAATTTTAAGAGATATCGCAGTTGCAAAAATGTTCACCCTTAATTTTTCGAAAACGACTGTTTCTTCTTTTTTTATGTTTATGGTAAATAATATTAACTTATTCTTTCTGTTGATTTAAAACTTCTTTAGTTTACACTGGGCATTAGGACTTGACTATATTCTAGTAGAGCGCTAACCTTGCTAAATTGCAGTTATTTGTTTTTACCACACTGTTGGTTATTAATCAGTAAATTATTAATTAATTGAACTTATTAATTAATTTATTAGTACAATAGACACGCGATACGGTGTCAGCAAAACGATTATCTGTCGGCATTGCTTTCGATTCTTCGGCGTAATTACCTGTCGGCGTATTTTCCGTCGCGTCGGCAGATTTGCTGTCGGCGTAATTACATGATAGACTTTTCCTTAGAAAATACGGCAAAATATAAATTTTATATATTAGTAATACATTTTTTACTTGCTTTAGCGGCTTGTTATCCTTGTTATTAAACATTTCAAGTTGTAAAACTTTGTTATTATTTTTAAACTTTCCATTGTTCTTGACGTCTTTATAAAACAATTTTAAATTAATTGACAGAGTGTCGATTTTAATTGAAGATACGATGTTCATCCCTGATTCGAACGCAGAAGTTCTGCTTTGTAATTCAAGCAGCGATCACGCCAAGCCACTATTATTTTTATGAAGTAGTGTTGATTTTGTTTAAAAACTACAACATGGAAGTGCGAAAATTTTTGATTGATTATTTTATAAATATTATAAATAATAATAACAAGTGGATTAAAAACAAGTAATAAAATAATCATCCAATCTATGTATGCTCCATTAATTAAACCCGTTTAGAAAGGCAAGTTTAGTCGAAATAATGCATGTACCATCCATAATGTCTGTCAGAACTCGCGTACACTACAAATGTGTATAATGTATTTTTGGAAGGCCCATTAGTAGAATAATTTGTGCATGCATGTATCTACACTTTTAGAATAAACGATTTTTATGTTAATTTCTAATTTTATGGTCAAAAATTTAGGTTATAATTTTGAAAATTAATGTTGATCGATTAAGGAAATAGTTGTATGGGGTTTTATTAATTTTTAATTTATGAAGCCACTAATAACCTTCAAAACGACATCATTAACGTAAATCTGTTAAGAGTAGACTTAATTGCAATTTATCGAGCCATCACCCTCAATTTCATAAAAACCAAGAAATTCTCTAAACATCACTTTGCAGATTATTCTTTAAATCAATAAAGTTTTAATTTTTGTTCTAAAAATAGAATTAAGTACTTTTAATATTATTAAATTGATGCTTTTAACTTTCGATATTATAGAGATAGTAATGAACTTTGAAAATATTACAAAAGATTTTTTAAATTACAGTGACATTAATTGACCACATAAATTAACGCTAAAAACGTGTAAAAAGCTATGTGCTCACAATATGCTTTTAAAAACCTTATAAATATGCATTATTTTAATATTTATGTTAGTTTTACATAAGGTAACCAATTCAAATCCCACATTTACAGTAAGTAAAACAACGCTCGTTGATACAAAGCTTCAAAGTAAACAAAGAAAATGCTTCTTATATGCTTTCTAATTTCTAAGATTTCTTACGTTTTTCTTTTATTCTTAGCAAAACCTAGTTACGTGTAAACCCAGTTTTAAAACGTGCGGATTTATAGGTTTATCAACGAAGAATAAAGTTGCACAGTTTCAAACTACTTACTTACTTCAGATGAGAAAATAGCTCCCAAGATTTGAGTTATCTTATGGAATTAATGCAAAAATGCACCAAGTATTTTTTCACAAATGAAATACATTGTAAGTATAATTTCGCAAATTTATTCTGGCATCATCAGTCCATAAATTCGCAAGTGCATTTGAATTTTGCCAATTCTTCTTCTCTCTTCTTTTTCATCAGGCCTCTCACTACTTCTTCTCTTGGATCACTTCTGTTTCTCCATATAATTCTTGGCGAGCAACATGTTCGGCTTATCTATCTTTTATCATTTTCAACATTTCCAATCCTGTTTTATCCGTCACTCATTCCGTCGCCTACTGTGCCTCTCTTTTGTTGGTTACAGTCATTATTTCTATTTCGCATGCGATCCCCGGTTGTAAAATACTTTTCGTATCAGGTCTATTGGAACATAATGTTTTCATGAAATCAATAACTGTCTAATATACATACTTCGTGATATAACCATGTTAAAAATAATTATTAAAAACTTAATATTGCACGTTCAGAAAAAATTTAATAAATAACCAAACTTTTAATTAAAATAATGACTAAGCTAACATTTGAATTTTGAATTATCGTGCATTTAGTAAACTCTCTTTAATCAACGCAATTTTTACTGAAATTTGACGAAACCTTTCAATTAGCCTATTAAATATGGCACAACAGCATCAAAATAATCTCATTAAGCGTTTTCATTTTTTTCATATTAAGTACATACATATTGGCAGATATCTTAACAACAAAATTAGTCAAAATAAATTTGAAATGGAAAAGCATATAAGGTTTTTTTGTAGATCTACACAACCCGGCCAAATAGAAGCATATTATTGGCTGAGAACCAGCTCTACGTATGTCGTATATAACAAATATTACTTCTATATAGCAAATATTAATTTACCTTGCATGCAAAGCAGTAAAATATTTGAACTTATAAATAAATAAACATACTGTCATATTTTTAATTAATTAGTTGAATAAAGCTTGATAAAAAAAGTTAAGTCATTGCAGCCAACCTTAAATCTGATTATCTAAATTCTATTGATCACGTTCGGATTTACTTTAATTTTTTGGTTTTACATTAATTTAATTTACCATCATGTCCAAATTCAACTGTAAACAACAGGTTCTTTAAATTTATCGGTAACTAATAATTAACACTGAATTTAAAATACTTAACATGTAATATGTATTTATATATTTTTAATATATAGAATTTATTATACCTATTTATGTATGGAACCACTTTGAAATTAAGAGTTAATTATTTTGAAGTTCAACTGCTAGATTTTTAATATTGTTATTTAAATTGCAAGGTAAAATATCAAAAAAAATTATATAGAGGAAATTTATATACCCCACTGTAATTCAAGTATAAAATATACCGTTTACCAAAAAGCAACTATGTGGCATAAATATATTAAATATTACATTGCATAAATAGAATATCACAATGATAGTACAACTGAATAATTTTATCGATAACGAATTCATTAATTGCGCAGTCATTATTTAATGGATATTTGTATTTAATTTTACGTTTATAAATATATATTTTAAAATTTTCATTAATTCTATATAATATTTAAATGATTGACATCTTCCTGTATAACATTTCATCATTCCCTATATAAAGTTTAGTAATATCACATAATTTGTTTGGAATTGCCTTTATTGATATAAGATGATGCCCTGATGATGTGAACAGCATGTACACGAAACTTGGTAGGAGAATTTTTATTAACCATTTATCATTGAATCTGTTGTTATAGATTGATTATTCAATTTGTTATATATCATGTAATAATTTCCTATATGATGTTTAGTAATTTTCTATATAGCAAGTACGAATTTAAATACGATCAATATAAATATATGTTTCTAGAATAAAACATTGATATTGAACATCATAATAGTACTATTATTAAAAAGTTTTAACTCAATTCTCTATCCTGCTACTTTCAGTGTTCCTCAAGGTGGTACATTGGATCCAGTACTCTTTTTGATATTTATACTCGATTTTCTGTTTTCCATATACATATAAGATTATATATTTTATGATTATATATTGCTATATCAGAAAATGTTACTCAATTCGACTACTGTGGCTGTGTGTAAAAAAACTGCGGTTTTTCTCATATTTTAGAGGAACATTTTTTCCAGAATTTTAGATAGCATTTTACAAAACCTAGAAACGTTGCCATTTAACCCTAGTCATATCAAATAATTGAGAGATTGCGGGGTACCAAATTGGTTAATTTTTGACTCGATAATTTTATTGTTTTTAAATGTTTATTACATTTTTGTTTATTTTTCTTACATATACAAAATATCTTAAGGTTAGTTTCTAAAATTTTTTTTACAAGCAGAAAAATAATTAATAATTTTTCAAGTTTATTAATCGAACAAATTACATAACATTTTTTGGAAAATTCAACATCCAAAACTTTTTAATAAAATGTATCATCAAAAATAATTAAAATAATTTTTTTTTAATTTCTGTATACGATATTAACAAAAAAAAACAAAACCAGGGTCAATTTTGACCCGGTTTTGGGGTTACGAGGGTTAATATATAAATGAATCATTTGCTTTGTTACCGCTGGTTTTGGAAACACGTCTTGAAAGCTTCCCAAAGGCGCTTGATGCTAAAGTGGGAATTTCATTTGTAAATTTCAATTTTTCAAATAATCAAAATGTTTATAAATTTTGTGATAATAGCAAACATATTTAATTTTACTTTGTAAATGTAACCAACCACATACTAAAGCAAAACTTAATTCATTTAAGTACCGTGTATACAGTACTGATGAAGACTAATAAGTCATCCTTAATTCTGTAAAATTTTCGAATTTACTCACATTTGCATTACAATAAGTGCGTAAACTTACTTAATGTTATTAATTCTTGGGAAATTATAAATATGAATTTTTTTGAAAACGAGTGTTATTATTACAATACATATGTAGGTTTGATTAGCGAGTTTTTTAAAACTAGTTGTGTCGTGGTTCGGATTGCACGTCAAAACAAAAAAATCTTTTTCATTATTTTGAGATCTTATGTGGGTTAATCGGTGGGTTTCATAAAAAAATTTACTATACTAGAGCTGTAGCCTATTAAATATGCTATCCGAATTGTTCTATTAGTTTTATTTTAAGATGCTTCGTTTAAAAGATACAGGGTTAGCAATAAAAAGTTATTTTCTTTATTTAGTTCATAAGTCAAAATTCATCTAGAAGTGTAATTTATGTAGCTTATGAATAAGTGAATGCTGGTTAAAAGACGGTAAAAAATCAATCGTTTCGGTGCTACCTCCGAGGTTTGGGTTTAGACAAAAAATTTCATTTAGAAAAGTTACTTCCCTCGGACAAGGTGGACACCCTGTAGAAAGGTATTTGTACTGTAAAGGAATAAAATTAGCCTAATACGTTAACTATTAGTTAATATTTGATTTTTTTGATTAAAGTGTCATTTTCGTTTTTTTCTGAATTTAAATATCCTTATATTATTTATCCGTTGGAATGATATTCGCAGTTGTCTATCCGACCAGAAAATTGTTATGGCTTTTTAATTTCATGATTCACTCGCTCATTATTCATTAAAACATTCTTTTAGTCATTTTCACACATTATGGAGTAGAATAAAATAATCCCCTTTGCTTTCTCTCGAACACAATTTCTTATCTTCTCTCATTTATATGAAACCCAGTACTACTAACTATATAATCCTTTTCGTTCTAGTCACCCCATTTAACACAAATTAGCAGCTTTTCACTTCTAGCATAGATTACTATCTACACGTTTTCGGTCAAGAATTTAACATCATCAAAACAATACTAGTAGAATGATGCCAAAAGTAAACTAGAAAAGCTGAAAATGTAAAATTACAATGTGGTCGCTGTTAAAAATGTTTATGTCAAATTTTTTTGCCTGTTATAGTTTTTTTAATATTCTAACCCTACTTTTTTGAAAATTTCATGTTTGTTTTTGAAATATAATTTTAAAAATTT
Source organism: Cantharis lateralis (assembly GCA_963170105.1). Classification (NCBI taxonomy): domain Eukaryota; kingdom Metazoa; phylum Arthropoda; class Insecta; order Coleoptera; family Cantharidae; genus Cantharis; species Cantharis lateralis. The sequence continues at coordinate 21,365,073 of OY720630.1, read as the reverse complement.
AGATTTTGGCAAGGTTGCGATAAAGGTTTCAGGTGTATTTTCTATAAAGGCAATATAATTTAAATTTTTAAATACTTTGTGTAATAAGTAAACATTTCATAAAATTTTCAATGGAAAAATGAATGATAACAATGTGATGACATAACACTTGGGGCGTAAAAGAAATATAATACTTCCTTTAGGAAGGTAGTAGACTTTACTTTCCGTAGGGTGACAGAACGTTTGTGTTGGCTGCCAACACCACGACTCTGAAGAAAACGTTTCCTTTTTGTGTATTTCAATGGGACGTCAAGTTGTCAAATCTCTAGTCCGTGGTATCACGCACATTGTGCTTTCCGCAAGGGATGAATTCAATCTTAGTAGTCCAGCGAGATTGTCCCAACTTACTTATTATTGTTTTATATGTGCCATTTAATTTTAATAAATTTAAATTGGTACTATTGTTTTGTGAATTTTCATATAAAATTTTCTCTATCAGATATTCGTAATATGCTTATGTTCGTGAACATATAGCTACAATGTGGAATAAATTATAGTTGAATACGTATGTATGTATATGGGTAATCCACGCCCTACACTCCTGGGATTACGACTATTATCTGTGAATCAGCTTGATGCATTTTCTAATTAGTAAACAATGAGTTTAAAGAGATTTATGCTACAGTGATACAATAAGTACTAAAATCACTGATATATGAAACATTTTTTATTTTCATACAAATTAAAAATTACTTCAATATTATATTAATAGCGTTACCTGATTAATGTTACGTATATACTACTGCTGATTGCATCTTCACAGTAATTAATATTTACTAAATAATATCGGATAATTACGTCAAATGTGAAATTTACGGTTATTCTAAATACATATAACAAATAAATGCTTTTATTTCAAAATGTATAATATACAAATGAACAAATAGGTATTCCACATTCATTTTATCAACTAAAAGTTAATTATCCTTCTGAAAATTATTAGTTTTTCTTGTCTAATTCTACTATACTTTTATCTTTCATTATTACTAATTTAAAAGGTATAAATTCCGCTTAGTATCTATTAACATCAGTAACTTGATGTGGCTGCTGCCTAAGCAATAGAGCGGAAATTCTGAGTTCGAACCGCATGAAATTTCTGAAATAAAAAAACGTGTAAGCCTCATCTACATAAGCTCATGCTTCATCTCATCAACTTATCCTTGCCATCGTTCGTTGTTACCGAAGCCCCTCCCGTTTGGTCACCACTCTTATTTCCCTTTTGTTGAGTTCCCCTCATTGTATTGAATTTTAAACAGAATACGTAGCTAAAGAAGTTGGTATAGCACATTTACATCAATTTTTATATTTTTATTCGTACCAAGAATTTTTGGATAAAACAATGATATTCTATCAGTTCATTAGGGGCCCTTCCAGCGAAGCCAAAAGCAAAAACATAATTCAGCTGAGAAGGATAGTAGAAGTTTTTACAGGACCCTGCTGTCCGAATAGACACACAAATATAGGGATCCACGTCAAAACGTCGTGGATATTTGGCTTCGCGATATTTGGACGCAATCATTTGAGTGTAACAATTGGGCGCGCGTCAATTTGGTAATACGACAATTGAGATGTGGTAAATTTTTAAATCATTAAGTTTATTTGATATTATGTTCATGTATTTTGCTTAATAGCATAAGATATTCTTTTTAATTTGTAAAATATTTTCGATATTAAATATTTTAACTTAACATTAATTTTCAATTATCATTTTAAATATATTTTTTACACTTAGTATTTTCTTATTCTGTGTTTATTTTTGGGGTTTCTGATAGAATACGTGCGTCCAATTGCGTCGCGCTACCAAATATCCGCGTCTAACTGTCGTATCCCCAAATTGTTGCATGCGTTCAATTGACGCACTCCCAATTGTTGTATGCGTCCAATTGTTGCGCTCCCAAATAACCGCGTCTAAATAACCAAATATGACGGGGATAGAAGATCCTACATGTAAGATGTGTAGTGAAGCGGATAAACCTCCTCGGCATATCTATGTGAACGGTCGGTACTATTGGAAGAAAGAACAAATCATTGCGTGTGTTTACATTTGTCGTGGTTGTTTGTCTTACTCATCAGTTTCGAGTTATCTTCAGATATTGACTGTAATTTGACAAAATAATTTATGGATTTTAAATATTCGCGCCGAGAAACTTCTTGATCTGAGTGACCATTTCAAATTTTAGGAGCGCCAGCCAAGCCTCTAAAGTCCTTTCTAAGGTTGGTGAAGCTGTATACAATATATAATTTTTATCTTACCCACGAGTCAAATAATATAACTACTCGGACCATAGGCGTACCGATCACAAGGCACTCGAGGCAGTGGCGCACGCCAAAGGAATATATCATATTATTAAAATTCTGTTTCATCAAAATATGATTTATTTAGGTAAAATGTAATTTATTCTATTAGTTTAGTTTTGTAATTGTTATTTAATTAGATTATTATATTTTGGTTATGTAAAGTTTATGTCTTTTTAATTTTTATGACTTTTTTATAACTAACAAAAAGACAAATATTGCATCGTGTCAAAATTCTGATAGTAAATAACAGGTATTTACCAATAAAAGTTCAACTAGGGTTCAATTGGATTAATGCAGCACCAATTCAATATAAGATACTTGTGGCAAATCAAATTGCTGCTATTCAATAACTATCAGATCAAAACGATTGGCATTGTGTCAATCTTTAGAACAATCCAGAAGCTATAATTTTACAATATGAAATAATTTATTTGCTCTTTTCTAATCATTTTTAATATCTTCAGCCAGATTGGTTCTATAAACAATGCTAAACTACGCAAATCAAATCAGAAATCAAATACAATATGCATTTAATAGAATTTATGTTAATAAATTAATATCCAGTAAATACTGAGATTATACATAATTTTATAAATATAGAATGTCAATAAAAAATATTCAATATAATTACAATTAATTTTAAATTTTTAAAGAAAGGGTATTTTTTTCAAATGTTTCTTGAATTAAATTAATTAAATGATTAAAAAATTAGCAAATATATATATTGTAATGACTTAGTGCTTATTTTTCGGAACTAATTGCTTTTAGTGGATTACTACTTCGTTGAACTGTCATGTTGCGTGGTGTTAATGCATGGGCCTAAATTTAATCCAAAATTTTGGAAACATAATTTAAAAAAATATAAATTGTAAAATTAAAAACTTTTTGATTTACTTCTGGTGCTGTTCACTTCACTTCTCTTAGTTACTTTGAACTCTTTTTCAACCACCACCGGTACAAATATTGCAATTGAAATTGAATACAATTTGTCGGAAGCAAAATAATTATCGCCTGGCCATTCCGGTTTGGTCTGTGAACCGTAATTAAATTAATTATCCCGACGATTTGGCTTGTAAGGATGAGATTAGCTGCTTTGACTTTGAAGTCATGGCTCTGAATTTTTTATTGGCTACATGTGCGCAGAATGAGTGTGCGTAAATTAAGGCATCGTCTGCGTATAGAGCCATGTTTTCTTTTGGAAAGTCAGTATATAATTAACATACAGTTTGAAGAGCTTTGGAAGCAGCACAGAATATTAATTGTCTTTCCCTTCCTTACATGAACAATTAAGTTGTTTGATAAGATAAATCGGTTTAATCACAAATGATTTTGATCTACCCTATAGATTGCATAAAAGATTAATTGTATTTATTTAAATATTTTAATACCAATATTTGGGTATTAAAGTTGACTATTCCTGTTTTTAATTACAATTAATATTAAGTATTAATATCAGAAATATGATGGAAATATTAAATCCTAAAACTAATTTCAACATAACTGAACTAACATAAATTTGTAAACGTCATAGCTATATGGTGACTGATAATGCATTATCAGAACACAGAAAACAAATAAAGTTCTGGATGATCGAACCATACTACGTCTTTGCATTATAGAACATCTTAATACTGAGTTTGGAGAAAAAGGAATGAAAGAACACATCAATTACTGGAACATTTACATATTTCGTTTAGGTAATGGCGTTTAATCAACTATTTATTCCTCCATTTTTTGCTTAACTATAATATGACATAGTGCAAATTAATAACATAGCTAAGTAATAAATACATCACGAAAATATATTTGCTAGTGGAATGTTAGAGGCATTTGGATGATTTAACCCAAGGAATGTTGTCCAGTTGTCTGTTCACGTGCTTAATTGACATGCACTTGCTGGTCTGCGGCAATATTCAAGTTGTTGTTACAATTATTAAAATTCCTATCGCATTTCATCTACCTATTATTTGTTTTATTTAGATTAATTAAATTAAGAATATTGTTGAATATCTAAAATGACAATGTAACCGAAATCACAATTCCGTATAGTTTCATTGTTTACTCAACTTTGTAGTGCAAAACAAAAGGAAAGCAAAATAAATAAATTTAAAGTAAATAATATTTAATTTAATCAATACATCATAATATATGAGGCTGAGGATTGAGTGCTGCGGTTTGTCAGAAGGCAAGCCACCACAGTCCAATTTGTACTGTTAATTATTACATATTATTTATACAACAAATATGTGAGGTTATGTTTAATATTTCAAAGCTGAGTTACCATTTGAGTTGCCAAATGGAGCCTTTCGGCTTCGAAGTTTAAAACATTGATGTTTTCGATAAATCTACGTTAAATTGTGAATATTATTAAATGCCAAAAATGTTTTTCATCGAAAGAAACCCGAAAGAATCACAATAGCAGTTTCATTAAGTTTTAAGATTGAAAATTCTTCTTGTTTTTAGTCAAAATATAATCTATTCTGAACATCTTACATTAGAACACAGTTTACTTCCAGGAGTGATTTGGTTTGTTAATGAGCTGAATAGAGCTAACAATTTTGACCTATTACGGAATTCATATGGAAATTTCTATTTATGCGTCTAGTCAAAATTAGAATATAGTTTTAGGTGTTTATTAAGTTATTATTATGGTTATATTACGAATAGAATGCAATGTTTAATTTGTATAAATTATGTAAAATATCTGATACCTACGCGAAGTAAATGCGGTGATAAATAAAATTTGTACTACCCAGTAGGTACAAATTTTTAGCACGTTTTGAGAAAATTAGTTTAAAAATTCACAGAGCTGAAAATTTGTACTTAATTAAATATCCTAACTATAAATTAATTTTTTGATTATGCATAAATGTTTATTTTGGGTATGTAAAATAAGTTGCTCACATCAGCCTACTTGAAATGAAAAATTCAGCCGCTTTTACTTGCGAAAACAAAATGAATGTAACGTAATGCATAACAAGTAGTTAGCTGAAGGGTTAGTTTTAGTCGTGATACTCATGCAGAATTATAAACCTACCTCTATTTTCGACTCTGCGTACGCAACATTTATTATAATATAGAATTACATTTGACTACATACCCTCTTCTTCGTAATATTATTTGTAATTCAGAAAATACGCTATTTATGATTTCTCTTTGCTTTCAAACAGAACGAAACGTACACATTTTAGATCATAGGATTAATTTTTGTGCCTGTGGTTTATTAAATATGATGTTTGAGTGCGTTAAGAAATTTCATTTTAATCTACTCAAAAAGTACTACTGCATAATTTTCATCGAGGTCAACAATCACCTTCAGTGAGCACCAGAAGTCTGATATGCTCAAAATACAGGTAGGCCAAATAAAAGTTTACAACTTTAATTTCATACAATTTTTCGATAAAATGAAAGCCAGATAATTTTTTAAGACATTTGTTTTTTGGTTAAAACTTCAGTTAACGCTATGCTTCAGAAGCCCCCCCCCCTCCATACTCAAAAATGGTTGATTTTAAAGTGAATACAAGATTTGCCGTGATTGCGCTTGTCAAAACCGACTCTCCGCACACTCCACTTAGGTACCTTTTGTTCCGAGCATTCTGGGCAGTTTCGACAAGCACTGAATTCACTAAAAAAATCTCCGAGGAGCGACCGAACTCGAAAATTACGGATCTCGAAAGACGGGATCTTATTTTTCATGTTATATAATAATAAATTTAATAAATTTATTAAATGATGTTAGCGCGAGTACATCAAAGATGTGAAGAATGCTCGTTTTTCTACCTCAAAATTTCGCAGGTTACATCTAGTCACTAACTATTACTTAGAGTCTTATCCAGCGACATTTATTTCAAAAAACTTTTGAAAGAAGCGATGATTGTGGGAATCTTTAAAACTAGCGTGATTGCGAAGATTTTTTCTTTTGAATCTCCGGCCAAAGATTTGTGTCGATGTTCGGTGATTGATCTCATTGACTACGAAGTTTTAACTCTTTCAGAACAAATTTGTCCATATATACTATGTGGCGGGCAAGGCACAACCTTGTTTGAAAGGAAAATCAGGAATGCGACAACATAAAGTAATCTCTCCCATCTTATCAGATAAGCTTTGATAAAATAGAACCACAAGTTACCATGGAATTTATAGATAATATGGAATAACATCAGATACATAAAACAGAGAGCATTAACAAGCGGCAAAATTCAGTTATTGACTAAAATAAACCGTCAAAAACCCCGGTTTTAAAGACTGAAAGTTCGTGCGGATGTTCTGTGGTTGATTTCATTGGCTACGAACTTTAAGCGCATTTAGAACAAATACAGCTACATGCCTACAAAATTGAAGAATCAGCAGGATCTGGAATACTTCTCAGTACACCAGTATTTGTGTTTAAAAGAAACAGTCTTGAAGCAAACGACGATCGTGTACAACATTACAGCTTATGTGATTGCCTGAATATCAAGTTTTCAATTTTTTTTTGTCTAACACAATTACCGGTATACTGGAGGAGTATTTCATATCCCTCACATCACCTCGGTTTCAAATACTGGAGGTTTGTATAGATTTTCGATAATTGACTTCATTTACTACGAAATTTTTACCCTTTCCCACGAATTTATTTAAATGTGTCTCGAACCTGGGGGTAGTACCTGTAATTGTGTTATAAAAAAATTCTCGAAGCAAGCGCTTACTTTGTCTTCTTTTTATTATCCGAAAGAACAAGCCACTGCTGGTCATTGTTATATATTTTATAATCCAATTATTTCAATATATTTAAAAAATCGCCTGCGGTATTTTTATGTATATTATAGAAATTGTAAATTTGTAATTTGTGAACACTGTTTTTGTTAGAATCTTGTTATTTTTATTATAGGTGCACGGGAATGATAAATTATTATTAGCAGCGTTGCGTTAGATACTCTAGGATCGTCCGTGAACGTGACGGTGTCTAAAATTTAACCCATTAATTATCTTAAAATGCACTAGAACGAAATTATACTTATCAAGGTAATCGATTGAATTGTGGAAGAAAAATGTTGGTTGTACAGTATGGTTGCTTTATGTAGGTACATTTAATTATAAATCAAAAAGGTATTTCTTTTACACTTAAAAATTAGTATAAAATATGCTTTCGGTTAAAGTAATTTTTAACGTCTTCCTTTTCAAGCTTTCTTATAGAAAATGGGGTTTAATAAAGCGAATGTCGTCAGTGTACGATATTAAACTTGTTGGAAATTTTCCACAATTTTGCGTATATAGTAAAGTTGGGTCTATAAATTTTGATTTGTCAGCAGTTTCGATTTAGCAAAGTGCAATTTATAACTATTTATGTAGCTAAATAAAATGTTTTGTTTTAAAAAGTGGAGTAATTTGTATTTGAATGTAAGGAGTAGAGTATAGGTTATAGGTGAATTACAGCACATTGGGTGAAGTGTGAAGATCTGAAATTGTAAACCTCGCCAGATTTGGGGCTGAATGCATAACAAATACCTAAGTGGATATGCTAGGCTGTATTGATGTTAGTTTGCTACTCAAGATGCAGAACTGATTTACATTTGTCACATTTACATTGTAACTCGCGAATACGTAAGTAGGTACCTTATTCGGATGAATGTTTTCATATTATGAGCAAATTTGAAAATTATATTAATATTAGATATAAAGCTGTCAAAGTATGGATGAAAGTCTCTTAAGCGAAAGATATTACAAGTACTCTAATGTGACAGTTTAATCTAACAAGCAAATATTTCTACCCTATAACATTTGAAAAATGTGGGAGACATAAATAAAATGTACAGTTTGGACGAAACCATCGCGGGAATGGCCTAAGGTGGTTAAGGCGTCGCTCCAAATGATTTTATCTCTGAACGCTCCTACAGAAGACTAAAACTTGATTTATTATTCCAAGATGCAATCTTAAAAGTTATGCTTTACTCCATTAGACTTTATTCTTATTTAGTTAATCAGTAATAATAATAATTACCAAACTGTCGATGCGAGATATTTACTTTACTTCTGTTTAATTAAGAAAAATGTAGCTTTTCAATTTTCAAAATTACGTGACATATACGTTAAAACTATTAAAAGTTTGTTACGTAGTAAATTCATCAGTCATATAAAATTTTGAATCACATTTATCACCAGTGACTGGAAGAATCTCATATGTATTTAGATATCTATGGACGTAGGAATGGCCGCTGCTTCATCCATGATGAATGTGTCACCAGAGGCCGTTTTTAAAATGTGATATGTGAACTGACAGACTGCCTTATATATTCCATGATAATGTGTATATATAAAATATAAACAAGGTATAATTCAGCAGCCAAACTTATTTTGAATAGTATCTACCTAAGTTTATCCGCATATTTTTCATTACTCATTTTTTCTATTTTTGACTTCTAGCTAAATCAAAATAAAATCCAATAAAGCCTGAGTAAATTCTGCCAATTTTATATCTCCCCCTTTTTACTTTAATAAGAATTCCAATTATATGATAAAATGAACGACCAAAAATGTATGTAAGAATTAGTAAATTAACCCGAACATGAAAATACAAGACAAGTCCCCTAGCGCATTGTTCCCACGAACAGCCATTTTATCACTAGTCCTTACATTCCTTCTCAAGCCAATAAACCTGCCAAGCGGCTCGTTCATTTGATTCATTCCATATTCAGCTCTGGTATGCAATTTACATGTTATCGATATTTTTATACTCGTTATAAAATCGTTTTACAATCAGCTTTTGGTAGATGTAGAGCTCATAATAATAGGAGAGGTAACCTTTGTTCCTGTAACACTCTTGTCAACTCTAATGTTTTCAACCCATAATATGAAACGATTAACATCCTTCTTTTACTTTTGAATACGCCCTTAGTGGCTTTACGTTTAGCTTCTTCAATAATAACAACAATAAATTTTCACTCTCTAACTTGCTTGACTTTAAGTACCGAAATAGAAATTGTGAATAATCGAACATTAACGATGATCTAAACGCTGTTCCAACAAGAACAGAAGGTTGCCGATTTAAATTTTCCGCCATTTCTCTGATGGTAACTAACAAGCGTCATAAAAGAATACTTTCATTTAAAAAAAACAAAAAGTAAAAAAATTAATACCTGTCGATTCACTGTACTGTGCCAAGTTGACCGTATGTTATACTTATCGGCTCCCGGAAAATAATATTGATTGAAATTTTAGATAATTTAAACAGGTTCCATAATTTTAATTTCAATTTTAGTTTCACCGCGATTTAACCGAAAAAATACACGACAATATATACTTTATAATATGTAGTATGAGAAAGTATTATAATTATATAAAAAAAGCTAACTGCATACCGGTTAAACGCGCCATTGTTGAAATCCAAAGTTTTGACTAATAAATTGTCAGTAGATAATATTTATAAATATTCAGCTCCTTAGCTGAATTGGAACTAAAGCAATTTCACTGCTTTATCAGTGGCGTTACCATTTAGTAATCTAATATAACTAGTTTGCCCAGGATATGCGGCCTAAAGGTAGCACTGACCAATCATTCTCCCGGAATTGAATTCTAACCACAAGTCTATATAACACGAAATGTATTAATTTTTTTTTTAGATTATTAAATAAATTACTATTTTTTAGAATATTTGCAAATTACACTTAATTTAGCTCGACTCCCAATCGTCAACAATGTTATTTATCAGTTGTTGATTCTTTTAAATAGTTAATTTCTCATTGACTTTTGAGATTCGCGTTTTTTATGACTTCTTTGCTTTTACTTCTTCCGATTTAATTTGTAAATTTTATTTATTTAGTTTCACGTGCTCCGTAGTTAATTAGATTGGCTTTAAAACATCTCTTCGTCATGTGGTTTTTTGCGTTTTTTATTTTAAATTGCTTCTTTTCTTTTATTAATTTTACTCTGTTTAGTGCCTTCCCTTCTTTTTTGTTACGTTTCATGCTTCTTATTTTCTCTGCTTTAAGATTTTATTTGTTCATTCAAAATTATTTGTGATTTTCAAAAATTAAAACAAAATAAACAATTTACAATTTTCTTTTGGAACCTAAATCTTTTTCTCCTATAATTCGAAAAAACGTCAACTGTAATTCAGATTTGCCAATTGATATTCAGAAATCGTCAATTGTAATTCAGATGTGTCCGCGTCGCGGTAAGTAAGAATCATCTTGATTCTAGACCTCCAGACCTTTCTCTACTGAGTGAGTCCTGACCCTGGTAACTGAAGCCATCTAAATTGTTGAAAACTACTGGGGCAGAGTAAAGATACCTTACATTTGGCACACATCAATCAGGTGTTCAATCTTCAATCAAAGCAAAAATGGAAAAATGATGTCATCCATTCTTTGGACCTTGATGGCCTGTGGTTTCAGCAATTTAGTGTTTAGCTACATTTAATAGTTGAATTAGCTCCCAAGAAGCAGATTTGTTGTTAGACCTTGAAGGTAACCTATAAAGTGGAATGTTGCAATAAAATATAGTATATATGCGAATATGCAAAAAAATCCCTGACTGTTATATTTATTTCTCGAGTTATTACAAAAGTAAATCGGCTACCTCTGCTGGAAAACCTTAATTGTTTAGACAGCTGTTGATCTTATTGAAAATTCGAAGTACCTTTTGTTAGCCAATCTTGTTGAGAAATACGCTACAGTGCTTTCTAAAATTTTGTAAAAACAAAACCGTATACTTAATGCTGACAGATGAATCAGAAGCCTTCAAGCTAGAAAACTTTGTCTTAACGCATATAGCATTAAAGATCACATCATTTTGTATAACCTGCTCAAGTGGAGGCATACTAATACAAAGCAAAAAAATGTACTTGCATACAGCTTCAAAGATTATGGTTGAATTATCGACAACCTATCTATATCAATTTGCCTTTTAACAAAAGAAAAAACTGTTATAAATTCATTTCATGCGTGTTTACTATTTATTTAACACGTCAACTTTGGAAAAGATTTGTGTTCAAAACACTTGTATCTTGTTTAAAGTTTTTATAGGAAAAGTTGCCAAAACGTCAAATATTTTATTTACTTGAAGCAGGCGTCACGTTTAAATTTTCGAAACTGGGCAAATCCTTTGAGAAAGGCAACGGTTTAACCGGAGCTAATTTTGGAGCTATGAAAAATAAGTAAGGTTATTGCTTCCCGATGTATTTGTCTGATTCACCTTTTTTTGATTGTGCGGATCTTGTAAGTGTGATGAGGTTTAGCGTCGTTCTGGTACAATAAAAAATTCATGACTTTCAGCGAGCGGTGAATAAAGTCAACTTAAAAATGTATTTTTAAGAAATTTTTTGAGAAAGTCTTTTCGCGATGGGTACATAATTAATTGGGGCAGCGTTGTTTTATGTTTTGTAATTATGGGGCTTAAATAATATTTCATTAGTGGTATTTAATTAATTAAAAATGGATGGAAAAGTTGGCGCTGGTTTAAAAGTTATAATCTGAATTAATTTTTTCAGTTGTGGAAATATTAAGATGTTGATACATATGATAGATAGCTGAACGCATAAATTATAACTTTCTTCCCGAGGCGCCGGCACCTGTAGCCAGTTCACGCAATAAAGCATAATAACGGTGCTTTTGTAGACAGAGCAACGATTGAAAACGCTACGTGTTTACAATTCTGAAACTTGTATATTCGCGAACTCTGGCTACGTAAACATTGCAAAAGCCTTGTATTTTCATTGAAACCATTCGAATGCCGCTTTACTCGCAATACCATAGCAATAAGGTGTATAATTTTACATTTAATTTGCATGTCAGATGATACAGATAACATCATTGTGTAGCTACGCTACGTTACATTGGGTTTCAAAATGCCATTAAGTTTCTATGCATATGGAATGAAGAATGGATGGTGCCAATCGACGCGCGTGACCGACAAACGATGTTGAAAACTACCCCAACATCAAGCATTCCCTCGGTGGGCGACAAACGACTTCCGCCAACTGTTTCGCGGTTGTCTTTAGATTTCCTTCTATATCGTTCTCATTTACCCTCAATTCTAATTATGCTAATGCCAAATCACAACATCTAGTTCCTCCCTCAAACTACACTATTTTTATCTAACATCCTCATTTTATATTTTTCCATTTTATTCCTTTTTTAATAAAAAAACTTATATTTCAATATTTTCATGTTATAACCACAAACAAAATGTAAATCATAACTTTTAAACTAATTTACCTAATGTAAAATGTATAATGCGACAAGAGATGAAAATTCAACCCTAGAAAACAACAAAGACCTAAATTTTATGCAATTTTTATCGATACAACATTTTTACACTGATACTGGGACAAAACTTGAAAGGATTATTTTGAATTTAGAAATGACAAAAATATCATTAATCTCCCTATAATTAATTACTCCCATTAATATGTCCCTTCAGGATAACGATTATATTTTAATAGCAAATTGAGACTTTAAGTAAAAAAAAATTAATCCGGTTGTAATATTAATTTGCTTGTAAATTGTAATTTTTGACTTCACTTTTGCAAAATCCATTTTAATTTGAATTCTTTTCTTACGAAAAGAAAAAATATGAGATTAGAAAGGGGAAACTGTTGTCAGTTGCTGCAAAGTTCGTTTTATTTAAAAATAAATCCTAATTGATGTCTAAATTATTTTTTAATTAATTACAATATTCCCTTGCAATAAATTGCAACATAGTTTCTACTTATAATTTTAATTCACTTAAGACTGATAATATACATTATTTTACATTAAATTAATTCTTGAATATTAATTAAAACTATTGTAGTTTTACAACTCAAAACATGACGGCACTTTATAACGCTCATAAATGTCACGTGCGATGACTAATTAGTATGGCGATTAATTAAAATATAAACCAGTACCAACACGTGATAAGTCCGACAATCTGATCAAATTTTGTTTTTGTGTTTGAAGCCCGATATATTTGTTCATCTTATTGTCTTCCAGTTTTAATTTTTTATATTTTTCTTTCTATGTTTCGCATGCTTTGTGACCACTAGTATCATACATAATAATGATTTCAATACTATAGATATTTTCATGTTCATTACTCGTATTTTTTGATCTCGTATTTCAATTTCAGATTTTTTCTTGCAATAGTTACTCTCTCATTCCAGTAAGGAGTAGGACGACAACAGAGCCCACGAATTTAAAAATTTTCTAATGAAATAATGGTAGTTTACCATGCAAATTACAAATATAAACATTAAAATTTATGGAACATCCAAAAATTCAACTGAAACCGAGGATAAGATTAGCCGATTTCAAAAACTTAGCTCCGCTCATGCCGTGTTTTTATTTTATACAAGTATTTTTGGGCATAAATTGAACTTAAAAAAAATCAAAAGTGACCCTCCACACTCGTACCTTCGCTCCAAGCGCTAGAGCGTTTTTGATAAGCGCTGTACAATTTAAAAAATCCCTGGGGCGTAACCTAACTCGAAAATACGGAGCTCGAAGAGGTAGGATCTTAGCTTTCAACTTAAATTCAACTGTAATTAACCGAATTCAATTTATTTATTTTATAAATAAATTCTGGTTTTATAAATAGCCGGTTTCAGGCTCCGTCTATTAAAATACACTCCTACATGTATTTACATCGAGCACTCGTACCGTCAATAGAATGAATTTTTAACATGCTCTCTATGCAAAAAATCGAAACTTTAAAATCAATTATTTCCTGAATTAATCGATATTTAGAGTTCCCCCACAGTTTAATGAAATTGAAAGGTGAAAAAATTGAGCAATATTAAAAAGTTTGTAAGAAAATTAAGATCACATTGATTGAACAATTTTTAGAAGTTAACATTTGGAATCTATAATTATAAAAGATCAAGTGTATCTGTCATCTTGTCTGCGTATTATTAATGGATTAATGGATAAATTTGCATGTAATATTGTCGTTCAAAATTGCAACCTTTGTAATGATAATGAAAAATAATTAAAATTTTGAAAATCCCTGCTCCAAGGCAACAATTGTGAGAGAAGAGCCTATTCAAAAGCAGAACAACTTCGAGAAGACGAACTGCTGACGTTCGGCCACTTGCAATACATCGATAACATGAAACTGCAGCAAGAAGCTGCTTTTCATCTTTCTTATTCAGATGATGATTTGGAGAAATATCTGGAAGAAGTTGTTATTTTTCAACTGCCACCACAAATGCGGCATACTTTAGTCCTTTGAAAAAAATATTATGATTTTAAAAGGGCAGTCGCAGTCGTAAAAAATCTGGATAAGGTGCCAAAAGCTCCTAAAAACCTCTACAGTCCAGTTGGTGATTATTTTCAATCAAATTAAGTTCAATCTTAATTAGCACAATTAAACATTTTAAGTTTACGTAATTAATTAAATCGGGGCGTTGAAATAATTATTTGTGATACACTAGGCGATTCTTCAATTTCAGCTAAAAATAGTTTAAACTTTACCAACGCAGCAGTTGCCAAATTTTTATCACTTCTACCTTAACCTTTATGATTTTCACGGTATATGTTATGTTTAGAATTTAAAATTAAATAAATTTTATAACTTCTTATCGGGAATTGGACTATGGTAAAAGAAAACTATACCTTTCACTTTTATCTTTTTTCAAAATTTTATTTGGAAGGTGACGAGTAAGGTGATTAGGTTTCTCTTTCTGATTTCCGGATTTTAAACTGTGCCTAAGAACGTCTCTGAGGGACCAACTCTCATATTGCAATCAGTGGCAATCTTTTATAAGGGGGCCGTACGGTTACATTGGTGGCAGCGGTGGGACTTAAATATTTATTAAACAGTAAATATTTTATGATTCAATATTCGAATACGAAAGGGCAATTATTTGATTATGTAAGACGTTATCCATTTCTACATTAATTTTAAATGAAAGATTATTGCAGTAAGAGACATCCTTTCTAGAAAATTTCAATATTAATTGCAACTTCTTGTTGTATTTTTACGCAGACAACTGCTGAAAGTCATTAAATGTAATATAATCACGCCAATTTGTAAATTCTATTCTTCGGATCTCCGATGAGTTTTTGCTGGTATTCGAAAGCGGTTAATAAGCTATTTCGTCAACTGATGATAGACCAGTGGGTTGCAAAGTAGAAATTGCTGCTTCTAGTATTTTCTTCAATTTCTAAGGTCGGATCGGAGTTATAGGGAGCAACAATAACGCTTGTTCATTGAACGTATACGTTGGTGGGGTCATGGTCACATGAAAAATTAAGTTAACATTTTGTGAGCCTATACGTGAGTAAGGCAATGACAACAAAATTTAGTTAGTATACAATATTCACGTATCCCTCCAGTTACATTTCATTTCAATTTAATAAATGTTATTTAATAAATGTAAATTGAATAGCCGATCGTATTAACTAGCATTCATAGAAATAACGCTAATTAAAATGTCAGTGTAAAAAAGTTGTTTCTGTAGATTATGCCATTTTGACATAATGACAAATGAGCGTACTGTTATATTTCTGTTATTGTCTAACTCACAAAATTTACAATATTTTTACGTGAGATTTCTTTGTCAGAGTAAATAAAATAAATCACATTATTTAAATTGTAACCTTACAAATGGAATTTGAAACACTACAAGATTTTAATGCTGTACAATATGGATCAATTATCTCTCTCTAAATTTTTAAATAAATTAAAACGAACAACTTGTACTCTGTTTACAACTTTAAATTTAAACGCTTACATTTCTTTTTGGTTTACAATTGTTAGCAATTGGTTCATTGTTCATCTCTAAATTCTTAATTCAACTTATTTATTCAACACTTTAATTTCTGCTGCGTTCTAATTTTATTACGAGTAAATATATCAATTTTGAATTAATTATTTTAATTAATTTCAAAAGCTTAGTAAATTTATAAAACATAATTCAGGTTGTTTCAAAAACAACCAAGCTTTCTGATTGTGTTCTAATTAGATCAAGTTAGCTGTTAAATGTAATAAGTTCTACAAACATACAAATGAGCAGTGATTCTGAAAGTTGAACAGGTTTACCTTGAATGTTAAAATCAGTTATTATATTATATCTGAAAGGTTCTACATTTTTAACAATATAAGTAAAAAATCAGCAGTATGGCGTAAAGCTTACACTAGACCTGATTAGGGGGCAGTATAGGGCGAGGGTCAAATCCTGGTTGCGTAGGACACACTACCATGACCCAAAGCCATCGGGCTATGGGATAGGCAACAAAAATTCACTCCATTAATTTATTGTATTCCCTAGTAAGTCATCTTGGCTTCTGACAGTTCAATCGCCTACGCACTGCATAACGTATGTTATGGTTCATTGGCTTAATTTTGTGTAAAATTTTAGGGTAAAATTTGTGTCAAACGTTTGAGCCTTGTTTGAGCCTTAATGAGCTTCCATTCCCGTCGTTTGAGCTTAAACCGTCGCGGAGTTATTCACAAAATGTTTGGGGGAGGGGGTGCTGTGGACATGTTTTTCAATTTTTTGTCTTATTCAAAATTCAATATTCAATCGATATGGTAGCTTTGATTGAACTTCACTGAGCTTTTATATTCATCGCTGTAATTTAATTATTTTCGAAGCTATCGGTGTTTTAATTGTGCTAACCTCCGAGCAAGTGGCGCGTGAAATCGGTAATTTTAATTTCGTATACAATTTATTATTGAGTGTGTAAGGAAATGAATTACACTGCAAAAATAAGCTTATCCATTGCGACTTTAATCTAACTACTACAATATTGGTTCGTTCTGTTCTATTTTTGGAGGACAGTACTGTTTTTTAGGGGCTAAGCCCTTTATACTTTCTGACAGGGTAAAGTACGCCCAAATGTACTGTTTTTTTTAATAAATAATAAAAAAATTACAATTTCCTTATTCAGAAAGCGAATTTGTTTACGAAATTAAAATCACCGGTTTCACGCGCCACTTGCTTGGAGGTTAGCAAAATTAAAACACCGATAGCTTCGAAAATAATTAAATTACAGCAATGAATATAAAAGCACATTTGATACAAATTTTACCCTAAAATTTGACTTGGGGGGGGCCATCGTGTCTACAGCCCCCCCAAATATTTCGCGAATAGCTTTGCGACGGTTGAAGCTCAAACGAAGAGAATGGAAGCTTATTGAGGCTCAAACTAAGCTCAAACGTTCGACACCAATTTCAGTAAAAAATTCGATTTAATTTAATCTAAATTAAATATTTTTTTCAAAATTATGCTTTTATAACATTGGCAAATTCGCATTAGCAACGTTACATTTTAAACTGTAGATTTTTAACATTCAAACTAAGCCCCGAGGAGATATTTTGGCAGTTGGAGTGTTATAAATTCCTATAACCTATTCAGATTTTGTTCATGGGTTCTTTGAGGGATCCATTAATTTTTCCTATTATTCTATTATTTTCTAAGTGCTAGTGATGGAAACTTCCTGCGGTTGAATGATTTGCTATAATTTTTTTGTAATTCTGTGAATGATAAAAAATGATATAATTGGTTTGAATATTTAAGTTTTTTTGATAGCAAAGATTAAAATTTTTGCGAAGTTGGTATGAAAGTTAAGTTTTAATTAAATTACTTGTGAAATTTAAAATATAGTACAAAGCACTTAAAGCATTAATTACTCGTCTATAGAGTAACACAAAACTCGATAAATGGAAGTTAAATAATTTAGTTATACTATTTTGAACCTAGACTAGGGATTTTTATGTTGTCATAATAGCCTAGTGACTTTTTGTTATAACTAGAGAGTCTTAAGAACCTGTACATTTACATAATTGAGGAAGTAGGTACATGAAAGTTGCTGTTTCTTTACAGACCTTGTTAAGTTATTCTTATTTCGTTTCTCTGTTATTTCCAACTTCAACCTGACATTTACTTAACTTAATTTAAATTTATTTTCTAATTTTGCACAAATAGTATCCTATTAGAAAATTGCCATTCATGGAATTCGTAACGAAATAAAATTTTATAAATTATCAATTTTGTTATTAATAAGTTTCAAATTGCAATATCCATTAATTGAATAAATTTAATAATGCTGAAATGATAAACAATTATTAGAACAAAGTTTCCGAGTAGCATATGTGAGATTGGAAAATACGGCATAAGGCAACGTCGGAAAGTCAGACTGCTTGCCTTGCGATGGAACTTTCTTTTTCTATAGCTTACAATCGATTTTAATTTCCGATTCCAAGATTATCTCAGAGAATGTCAGAAAAAAAGTAAAATTTGAAAAGTTTACGGCAAATTCAGGTTATAGTTGCTATTATTGCACAGTCAACAAATTTGTTGATCGAGATTGTATTATTAAAAGTGCGAATTTTGTTGACTGGAAGCGGTTAGTGTTTTCCACTTTTAATTTAAATAACATTCGATTTTTAAATTCCAAGGGGATTAAAAAATAATTTTATGTTTTTCTTGTAAATATTTTTCTCTTGAAATGGAAAAGTAGGTAAAACGACAAGGTTGTCTTAATGTAAAAGTATTTTTAAACATAAAATCAAAAAGAAACACGTCGTTTTCTTGCTGGGAATAATATAAAATGGAATTGTATAAATTACAAAGAACCAAAAATTTCCTGATATGCATCGCAGGAACGAATAGAAAATATACTTCGATAGGCTCTAATAGAAATGTTTCAACTACTCGCAATCTTTTGCATTTAACATTTATTTCTCAAAATTAATGGAGTGTCCCTACTATGAATGATTATGTAAAATATTGAGAACGCATTTTTCAAGTAATTTAATTCAATCCACTATGCGTAGTTGTTTAACTGGACGAAAGAATTTGTTCCTTAAGATTAAATTGGATAGATAGACGTCGTTTATTATTGTGCATATAAGGAAATCAATACGCGTAGTCTATATTGCAATTTATAAATCTACTATTTCGTTAGATTAACTAAAGCGAGTCGAATGCAAAGGCTAAATTTGAATTCAGATACAGCAACGGAATCTTAAATAATGCGTAAATTGAGAAAGAAATTAACAAAATCTTTTCTTTTCTTTCTATCCTAAAAATTTATTTACTTTTTTTAATTTTAAAATGTAGTCTACCTACATCAGCATTTATTTTTCTACCAATTCACATTATATTCGCTCTATGTATTTGTCACTAAATTTTCTTTTCTTTTATGCGTTGTCAACGAAGGTGGAAATAATATTACTCACACTTTCAAAATTAAATTAAAAGCAATAAAGGACGATTTTTCAATGTTGAGTTATATTTCCGGTTTCCTAAATCAATGGATAACTGGTCAAAACAACATCCATTTGCTTAATTGTGATTAACTAAAATATTTAATATACAAGGTGATAGAGGAACCTTTTCAATCAAAATATTTAACAAAATTTTTAAATTTTTTAAAATTTTCAACTTCATATGGCCATATCCCCGAAACTATTAATTTTTCAATAAAAATGGTTCAATGCTTTCTTAAAGAGCGTGAAATAATCTACAAACTAGATTTAGACATTTTATTGTCTAAAATCAACGGTTTTCGAGTTATGAATTAAAGTAAGTAAAGAAATGTTGAAAAATTCAAGCTTCTTTTTTTTGGGTTTTTTCAAGACCCTGTATCTTTTCCCAAAAAAATGACACCCCACCCGGATTAGAAATTTAGCAAACTACAACTTTTGTACAGTAAAAATTTTGGAAAAATTTATTTAATATATTAGTTATTTAACATTTCATTACTTACTTTAATTCATAACTCAAAAGCCGTTGATTTTAGACAATCAAAGGTTACAATCTAGTTTGTAGATTGTTTCACGCCCTTTAAAAAGCACTAATCTATTTTTTCTTGAAAATCAATAGTTTCGGGGCTATAGCCATGTGAATGTGGAAATTTCAAAAAATGATTTAAAGAGGCCCAAGTCTTGAGGGTTAGAATTTAGAAAAACTGTTTTGTTAAATATTTTTTTTAGAAAAGTTCCTCCATCTCACCATTTAAGTTATGTAAAATGTACCCGGGGACACCCTGTATACATGCTCATGAATGAGTATACCTCAATTAAATAATAAGTAAACATCTAAACGATATCAATGAAATCACTGGAATCGGACACAAAATCCAATAATTTTAGGTTATAATTCGATTTTACTCGGGTTTTTACTTTGATGATTTTGTGACTGCTTTCTATTGAAAATTATTTAATTTAAAACATTAAATCACTACTTTAACCTGGTTGTGCGGCCTAAAGGCCGCACTGAACCGTCGCTTCCTAATAAGTGATTGACATGGTTGTTCGGTGTTCTACCTCACCGAGGTACTCATTACAGTTTATTAATATTCCAAGCTTATATTACACGAATATATAGTACAGCATGACCCACAAAACCTCGGACAAATGTTTTTTATAAAAATATGTGTATAAACTAAAAAAATCAATAAAATAAGAATTGATAACGATAACTACTACCTTAGGTACAATATGAATTAAAGATTTTCAAACTGGCATCTGTTTTTCGCAACTCTACCAGCGATATATTGTCCCATTCCCGACGCAAGGACTGTTCGGAGATTACAAACTTTGTGTGTTTTTGCATAGGATCTGGCCTCTAAAACTGACCATATGACATAATCCATCGGGATACGAGAACCATTCAGCGAAACTCAATGTTGGTAGCCAAAGTACTGTTGGGCCCACGGATGTACGACAGCCTCAAAAATATCCCGGCGGTACACTTCTTTATTGATTTTAACCGCGTCTTCTACGAAAACCAGACCTATTTTACTGGTAGCACAAATTCAGCCCCAAACTATAAGGATCTTGGGGAATTGGCGATTGACAACAATGGCACAAGGTGACGATTATAAAATTTTGTTTCATAAGTGAAAACGAAATTTTCCCATCTTTGAGCAGCAAAGTCGTACTTGCTTGTTTTCATTCTTCAGCAATTTGAGCTTTTCGTAGCTTGTAAGGTTTCTTCTTAGGCACACTTTTAACTGTTCATCGAGCAGACTCTCGCGCGATTGCAGTTTCACGAGCCAATTTTTGCATAGACAGTCTCAGATTTTATTGAATCCGAAGTTGTATGATCTTGCGATTCCGACGAGTGTTGGCAAAGAATTTTTCTCTTCTTGCATCAATTTCACATCGACGATTTCCGGCTTCAAATAACGAAAAAATTGTGGGGCGACATTTTGACATCTTGTAACTCACGAAATATTGATTCCCTCTACTGTTTTTCTATTTAGAATCGGTATACTAATTTTATTTTGTCAAAATTCAGTGATTTTTATGGTAATAAAAAAACAAGTTTGTCCAAGGATGTGTGGGTGATGCTGTATTAAGAGAATTATTTATCAAATATTTAAGCTAGAGCTATATTATTAAACTGTAATGAGTATCTCAGTGAGGCCGAAGGCTGAACAATCACGTCAATCACTAATTAGGAAGTGGCGGCTTAGTGCGGCCTTTAGGCCGCACAACCAAGGTAATCTAGTTTTGTAATATATATCTATCAAACCAAACTTCGCATTTCCTTCCGTATATAATAAAAACAGTAATCGTTAAAAAATACGGTTATTTGCTTCTTTATAGCGGTGAATATACTACTAAACCGATAAACGGACAAACAGATTTCGACTGATATTGATTTTATTTGTAGAAAGACTTCCATTACGTTGGTTCTTACCATAGTAATGATAAACCGATATTTTCATGGCTCACCTATCATTACAATTGACACGACACATATACAAATTAAGGCTATTAATTATATTATGCTGATTGTGAAATTATATTTGAGGAATATATGATCATTCAAATTTTTCAGAGCCATACGTTAAACATAAATCCTTGCCGTACTTTTTAAAGCTATAAATCGCTTTAAACGAATTTTTAATACATAATATATCCTATTACCTACCCTACGGTCGTCCAAGAAGTAGAGACGTTTACCAAGTGTAAATCCTTTATTGAAACGAAATAAACAATAAACATAACGTATAAATCAAAAAGCAAATATAAATGGAAAACTCGAGTTGAAGATTCAAGCTTCTTTTTTCCTTCGTTTAAAAATAGTACTAGAATTCTCTGAAGAACAAATCATAATTTAATCCCTCAATTTAACAATAATCTCTGCAATATAATGTCGTATTTCGTTTTATTTTATAAGGGGGGGACGTTTAAATTAATTTTATTTTGTTCTCGCATGCTACGAAATGAATAGTTCCATTAGAAATTAAAATTCACAATTGGCATTTAAATAAGAAATTTTGAAGAATAGGATTTTGTTATAAAAGTAAACCTAAAATTTAAATTTAGATAAGAGTCTCATACTGAAAACGGTGCAGTATTCAGGTTTGTGCAGTTTTATTTTACTTTTTTAATTCCACCATCAGTGGAACTGATTAAAAAAAGCTGAAATTAGGTAGCAGTCAAGAGAAAAAAATAATTTTGAAATTCAATAAAATGGAGGAGAGTTAGAGTGACACAAGTGATGTTGGTCAACAGGCAGTGGAAAGGGATGAATTACAGGGGGTCATGGAGCCGGTAATGGGAGATGTTGCCATGAGTGATGTTGCGGAGGATACAATAAATTGTCCGTAAAAATAAGACTTAAAAAAATTTTAAATTCAGAATTTAGATAAGTTAAAATTTTTTATATGAATGACACGAGTAAGAAAATGAACAGATTAAAAACTAATTTTGAAATTGATATTTTGTTACCTATTTACGACATTTAACTCACTTACATATAGCTTGCTCAATTTTGCCCTATAAAAAATGATCTCAACAAATAGTGTATCGCGATTATAAAAGAAACAGTATCAATTTTAAATATTCAAGAAATATTTGAACCAGATCCTGTAAATCTGAAATATGTGACCCTTTTGTACAATGTATCAAGTGATAGTACCTACTAACATAAAAAATATCACCGAATTTATGAGCAGAAGCTGGTTATACTTTTTTATTATAAAATTTTGTAAAATATAATTTAAAACTATAAAAATTATTTAAAATTTTGTAGGTTTCTCGGAAGTTATATGCTAACGTACAAAATTTAGGCTAAATGGAAAAAATCTCTATGTATTTATAGAAACGTTCTGTACTCTGAATGGTATTAGTATGGGCAGAGATTTATGGGCATTTATATTAAGGTTGATACATGCATAACGATTTCGTGAATGTATATTCCCATAGCTTATCATTATAGTGCACAATAATGTCGATAAATTAATCATGTCGGTTACTTTCTGTTTTTATTTATGTAAAATTTCATTTTAATAACTTCTATTATTAATGGACATCTAAACAACCAAAATGGAACTATAATAAATTTAAAACCACTGCCAAGTTGCCATTACTCTCTGACCATCCCCCTGCGAGTACAACCGAAGGCCAAATGCAGACCTTCAGTCTTTTGGTTGCTCAAAAATTTGGAGTCGGAATTGTTTGGTGTACTTTGCAGGTGCTTTTAGAAAAATCTAATAATGTTATTAAAATCAATAGCTGACTCTACCTGAGATGCTGACTTTTCCTTTGAGCAAATGAAAGATTTGGACATGGCATACGTTTGGGTCAACCTGACTATTTTGAGCTTTAAACTTTTATCAAAGCATATATTGTAAATTAGACGAACAGTGGCACAACTCAAAATTTTGCTATTTTCAAGTTTTTTTCTGAGTTATGTCACTTTTCTATATATATATGTGTTTGAGATATATTAATTTATAATAAGAACCTAATAGTATATAATATATATTTTGAACATAATTCAGATTAAAATTTATAAATCATATCCAGCCAGATAAAATTATAGTTCGCTATTACATGAAAAGTAAAAATAAGTATGTTTAAACAATAGATTCAATGCACCAATCCAAAATTGATACGCACGTAAAGTACATAGCAGAAACAATTTAAACAATACAATATCTTTTTCATGTATTAATATTCCATTTTCGTTTATCTATACTGCATTATCGTCAATTTATTAACAAAATGTATCAATGAATTTACTGGTTAGTTAATATTATATATTATTAATGAAATTAGTTTAAAATAATTTTATATCATTCATTATTTTGTATTACTATTTTAACCAAAAAGTATATGTAATTTATAGTTGATGCTGTAATTGTATAAATATTATATGGTCATAATATTATAATGTAAATACCAACATGATTAACGACGCGCTTGAATAGATCAGTGCCAAAAATTGCAGAAATTATAAAAAATATTGATTTCTCCAATATATAAATTTAGTTGAATTTGATGGATGGAATATGACTGTTACAAAGTAGCGGTTAAATATGTTGACCGTTAAGTCGAAATCCCCGGTTTGAGTTCGTGCGGAGTAACAACTTTATTCTCACCATTTTTCACCAGAAGATGATATCATAACACTTAGGTAATTTGCGAAGAGGATCCCTCTCAATGTATGTGAATACACTTCAAACACACGTGTCATTTACGAGAATAGATCACGATGGCTTTGTAAAGTTCCAATACAACCAGGGTGAGTATAGAGATGTGATTTGTTACTTAACACATAATAACGTAATAGTAATCTTCAAAATGATAGTAATATTGCAATCTTGCTACATATACAATTTCTTGAAATTTGATCAATCTGAAATCTGATTAAAAAATCATTACTTTACACCAATGAAAAAATTTCATTGTTTTGATGAACAAATTTATAAAATTAAATTATTTAGCATTATGGAAATCAAATTTATTTTTCTGGCAGTTGGTAAGGTCTGTATTTTTCTTGACTTACAAATTATTAGGTTTACTTTTTTTATTTTGTTTTTTTTTAAAGGGGGGTAGCATTAAATTAAAGATGTTTAATAGAGAAAAGTTGTTAAGTATTGATTAATTAAACATTATTTTCTAATATTTCCAATTTTTGGCTCTGTTCTTTTTTAAGTGAAATTGAATACCCCCTCTTTTTTACCTTTTCCATAGAATGTTTGATTTGAAAATACCTGCTAAAATTTCATGAAGCGGATTTAATTTTCTGCCCAAAAATTGTAACAGTCAATTTTGAATAAGCTTTAAGAATATTGCTTTGAAAAATTGTGGAAGAATCTTACACTTATATTTCAAATATTTAAGGGGGCATACCAGTTTAAAAGTTCGTTTTTTTTTGTAGATTTTCATTATTTTTTTGATAAGAAAAGATTGAATAGACGTTATTCAAATATGAGGAATAAATTTAAATTTTTTCTGAAAATATGAAACATAGCCGTCGCCCATCAAAGGTCGCCATCAGGTCAGCCAACGGCATGCTTTTTGTATACACTCTAAAGGTCACAGTTTTCGTTTGGAATCAATACGGTTTGAAAATTAATTTAACAGCATGTTTTTCTTCTATATGAACCTACACAACTCTGACGAAACAAATTGAAAATAGCATTTTTTAGAGGTTTAACAAAAAGATATTATTTTTGCTATTATTTTTATATTTTATTATATAATATGTAATTTATATAAAAATACTAACTATGGCCTTTTAAAACGATAGGCTAGAAAGGTTTTTTAACTAGAGTATAATATAGAAGTTGAAAA
The DNA here is from genome assembly GCA_963170105.1 of Cantharis lateralis. NCBI lineage: Eukaryota > Metazoa > Arthropoda > Insecta > Coleoptera > Cantharidae > Cantharis > Cantharis lateralis. The sequence continues at coordinate 21,339,231 of OY720630.1, read as the reverse complement.
AATGTCATTTCGAGAAAGACGCGTTTAAAAAAATTACCGAAAATTTTCGGAGAAAATTTCGGTGAATTGATGAGCTACTATTAATTTGAATCTCAAATACAAGAAATTTTGTTTCTCGGTGTAAAAATGATGATTATTTACAGTCACCATTTTCAAAAGATCGATGTTTTTTATTAAAGTACATGTCAGAAATGTTCTCCCGAAATTTCTAGTCGATTCGAAGAAAATTGACAGAGATAGTAAGTTTAAAAAAAGTTATTTTATCAAGGTGTTTATCTCAAAACTGCATTTTCAAAGTCGGTGGACATGATATCTCAAAAACTAATGAACCGATCTTTCTACAATTTTACACACTTCTTTTAGCTAAGATTTACTAGGGGGTACACGAAAGATTTTGTATTTCAATGATTAGAACAGAAAAAACAGTAGATTTTTTTAACGACATCGAAAAAAACGAAAATTTTTGACTTTGAAATTCTCTCCCGAAATATAGTAATCTACTAACCAAATCCTTTAGGGTTTTTTGATTTGTGATGATCCTGTCTCGACTTATCATGTCTATGGGGAATCATTTTTTTTTAGAACTCGAGGAATAACTTCTACAATGATTAATACTTGTTCATAAAAAAATTACATATTATTATCCGAACACGATTTGGGAATGGGCAATAAAATTTTGAAAATTTGCAATCAGAAATGCAAAAAATAGTAGGTTTAACTTGGAAGGAAAAGTTACATTTACTTGCTTGGTAAATTTTCGCCTACGCCTCAAGTAAATAAGCTTTCTTATTCCCTTGTATTAAAGGTCACCTTTTGAAAGCAATGTTTTTATTTCTATAAAAGTTTCGTGAAAATTTTAGTATAATTGTTTTTTTTAATAGTTAATTTTACACGGCCATTTGATTCGACGAGTTATGGTAACGATTAGCGATGAAAAATGTTCAATAAATTTACGCTTCCTTTGGCGTAAAATTTACCTCTAAAGTTAAATGTTGTTACTCTGGCTATTACGTATTAACGTTCCATATAACGTTATTACAACGTCATTATGACGTTGTTATAAAATTATGTAGCATTTTATATCGCAAAATAGTGGTTAAAGTTGGACCCTGTACTGGAAAACATAAAAAATGAATTTTATATTAGTACATGTACCGGTTGAATACTTCATAAATCCATAGCTACTGAGATAAATAATCATGATTTTATATTTTGAAACATGAAGAGCTGGAAAGTTACACGCGTGCTTTGTGTGAAATATAACTTTTGAAAGCCAAACGAATGTAAACAAATAAATAATCAGACGAGGATTTAAGAAATTCTAACGCGTATAAGAGGAAATTAGTGTTAAATTTTATATGCTTTCCACACAAAAGCTTGAAAATGATAAATTCTCACGTACTGGTTAAAGTTGAAATCCTGAAACAACCACAATTATGAGAAAGTTCTATCACGTTCTAAGCTTTTGTGCTTTTACAATTTCAAAGGTATCTAAGTATATTTAACCAAAATAACAAAAAGTTAAATCTTACAGTAAATATTTAATAAAAATCAATTCTCGAGTTAAATTCAAGTTCCCCTTTACATTGTTTGGTATAAATTTCGATAAATACATTAATTTTGATGTAATAAAGTTATTAAATTACAGTTTAAAACTGTAAAAAGATCCTGGTTTATAGCAGTTGTTACAACTTTTTCTTTTATTATAACAATGTCCATAAAAAATATTAATTTCCTGCAATGGAAATTAACTTTCGCACTAAAATGATACTGCATTATTAATCATCTAAAAGTCAAGTCTGCTAGGTTGGTTTAATTTTAGGTAATTGTTATTTTATTAATGTCTAAGAACATTGTATTTTAAATTTATTTACTGTAAAACGAGTTTTTCGGATGTCGGGTTAAACCACTCAAGAATAATCTATCACTTGACGCGATTCATATTAACGTAACGTGTGTAATTTTGGTGCAAAATTGTTAAATGGTGCAGTTCATTGTATTGAAATAACAAATGTCTCCTACTCGACTTAGTAGGACGCGCTTCAACAGCCGTAACTAAAAGACGAGCTGCGTTCAAACGACCTGTTGCAAACTCTCGTTTTCGAATCTTGCAAACGTTTATCTTTCTAATCCTATTATAACAACATCAAATTTAACACCACCATAATTAACATAAATTATCAATAAGTAATACAATTGCAATATCTCACCATTCAACATTTTTAGGCACACTGCGTTTTTGCTATTTAAATTATTTCCAATTTATTTTCAAATTACGAATTAAAAAAAATCATTCCCCAAAGACGATTCAGCTGTATGCTCTTGTCAATACACACGGGTGCAATTGATTGGAGCAGTTGATTTTTCAACTTACAAGCTCTTCCGTAATTATTAGGTGTTTATCGATTTCCATTTATTCTTAGCACTTCCGCCTGTTCAGTAGTGCCTGAGTTGACGAGCAACATGAGTTTCAGAGAGGAAGCTCGGGGATGCCACAAATTTGCGGTGTTCCAAATTTAGGCAATTGACTAATTTTCTCATGGCAGGTACGCAGTGCCGGAACCTTAAAATTTCAAATCCTCCGCAAACAATTTGTGGGATCCATTTAATTTCGTACATACTTATAAAAATAAACAAAAAATATATTTTAATTTAAAAATTAAAAATTAAATGTGGAATTTCATAATAAAAGTTAACCTGGCATTAAAATTTAAGCGGAGAATAAGTTCAAGGTGTTCCATTGATTTTTTGTCGGTAATTCTTTCATTAAATTTAATGCTACCTTAAATTCTGTTTATGAAATCGGTCTTTTTCGGTTTTTTTTTCATTCGGAGAACTAATTTCATAGAGAAATATAAATATAATTAAAATTTTAGAAGAGAATTAAAGTAAAATTGACCAAAAAAGAGCCTCCATTTTTAAATTAATTCTCCGCTTGGTTAAGACATCACCTTCCTTTGCCATTTTTTCGTTTTTTTGCCTTGTTGCCTTTGGGATATTTATTACATGGGGCATTCTGACTCAAATGAGATGGTCATCTGCCTGACCCCTTTGGATTTAATGAAGAAATTTTTTTTATGCTTTTTTGGGCAAATTTGAAGCCTGAATTTTCATGAAATTTTTATCGCTATTTTTATCCGATAAAATCGAGGTTTTAACATTAATTTTTGTTTTCGACCCGTTTTCGACCCGTTTTCAATTAAAGCATTTTATTTGTGTGAAAGCAGGGAATCAAACCACGTATATTCATCCAAAAAACGGAGTGGGCAGAGATTATCTTCTAATTTTTTTTTATTGAATTTTTTTTTCATTTTTTGTTCATATTTTAATAGAAAGAAAGTAAAATAAAAATAAAACATCTCTTAGTAAAATTTAATTTTTTTTTTATATTTTGGAAGTCAAAGGTGATAAATATCCATTGTATACCTAATAATGCAGAAAACAACTGCTAGTGAATAATTGAACAAATATAAATAAAACGACAGTCTTTATTAAATTCAGTAAAAAATAATCGCCAAACACTATGTTTTTTTCAAAATCAGAAAATTCCAGAATTTTCTTTTAAAAATAATAAAAGTGTCTCATTTACTTTTCTGCATTTAATCAAAATGTTTTATTAAATTTGAAATATTGAAGGATAAGCATTGAAGAGTCATCATGGAAAAGGAAAATATTATTTTCTATTTATATTTATTGAATTATTATGAAATAATAAGAAATAATAATAAAACTTACGATTTTTTAAAAATTATTCACTTTTTTCACCTTTCACTTCCAAAATATGACCAAAAATAAAATTTTATCAAGAGATTTTTTTTTGACCTGGTAAAATTTTTTTTCTTTTTTCAAAAGTAGTAATTTTTAGTATTTAGTTATGAAAGAAAGAAGATTTGTTATGGTTACACATTAATTAGCTACTGGAATGCACAGGATGTGCAAGACCGCACTGAATAGTCATTCTTCCTTAATATCTAACTTTGTTTTAAGTTGGTAACATAAAATGATCATTCAACTGCAATCAGAGGTGCTTTGCGGGGTAGATATAAATGAACCATTATATTTCTACTAGATTGCCCAGGTTGTGCGGCCTGTAGGCCGCACTGACTAATCATTCTCCCGTAATCTCTCAAATTTATTAAAGTTTTTAACAAATCTGACCAATCAGAAGTGCGTTACGGATGGATAGATAGATAAATAGAAATTAGCTATTAGCTATTAATTAGCTACTTATAGATATTAATAATTCAATAAGAATTTTTTTAATAAGAAAATCATGAATATTTTAGTAGCTACAGCTACCTGCAATCAATTATTTGAAAAAATTAGACAGGAGTGGTTTACATCCTCTTGTCTTTTGTATTTATCGGAAGGTAAAAACTTTTAAATAATTTTTTTGCAGTTTTGAAGTAATCTATCCAGATTTAAATTAAGTCGTATCAATTGACCGTGGTCTGATTAATCTCATCCTTTTTGGTTTGAATGAAATGGTAGTAACTTCTTATAATTGATTAGTTCAAATGATTTTTCGTTGGTGTAAATTTTCGGAAAGTGGTGTGGAAGCAGGAAAATCTCGTCGTTCTTAGCTACAAACGAGATTTTCAGGCTGATGTTATGGAGTCGTCACGCTATACCGCAACAGCTTCGGAAAACGGAGGAATGAGTTATCCGCAAGATAAGCAATGTTGCAATGTTTACCGCCATTAATGTATGTAGTTCAAGATTAATGAGAATCCAAAAATTTGGGGGTTTTCAAAATATTCTTACAAAATCTAGAAGTATTCAATTTTAATAAAATTTTAAACTTTAAATATAATAAATATGGCAACATAATATCAAAAAGTGCAAATTGTAGTTTACCTAAATATAATTGTAATTATCGAATAAGCGATTAAAATTATAAACAATATCTACAACAATTAAACTTATTATTGTAAATAATCAATTAACTAAATTGCATGAAACTGGAATGCTCAGGTTGTGTGACCTATAGACCGCACTAACTCCTCCTTCTCCCGTACCTTCAATTTTTTTTAGGTTTGTAATTTAAAATGAACCAATCGAAGGTGCTTTAGAAAAAAAATTGACAAACATGGCTCTTTATTATTATTATATAAGAAAATTATGTACGTTTTTTTAAAAATTTTATTTCTTTTTTCTTTACTTGTTTATTTTTAAGCAGTTTGATATTTGTAAACAGACCCTTGTTTTTAGTGCGGAGATACTACTATTTAAATGTGTATCTATTTTTAGTATCAATTTACTGTCAATTCTATTATTGAAATCAGTCACGCGGTGTAAAACAGAGAAAACGAGAAAATATTTTCAAATTAATTATTATAAAAGTATACAACCAATTAAATTATTTTCTGAACATGTAAATTTTACATTTTATTCTTAAAAAATCGATTATTTCAAAACCATACCAGTGATTTCTGCAGTTTTATAAAAAAAACGTTGGTACATTTATTATTATAATATCAATAATTCAATTTACATCTTATTAAATGGCTTAATGTTAAAAAACCGAGAACCTGGGATGGAAAGTGGAAAATGCCAAAGGGCGTATGACACGATACGATTTATGAAACAAGAAACTTCAATTTCTGCACGGAATAAAGTGGGCAAGACGCAAAGGTTTTAAACTTATTTTTGCGCTAAAATTGAGTAATTTCTTGTTCAATAAATTATATTGTCTCTTAAACCTCTGTCAGCAAGAAAACTTGTTTACTATCATTATCACTCAATCATTTTAAAAGAATTGCAAGTTCATGAGTTGTAAAATTTTATTGAAGCCATCATATAAATTGTGAGTGTCCAGTGTACCTGTTTCACTGGATGGAGGGGTGTGTTTTTTTAAATTAATTTTTATTTAAATTTAAAATTATACGGGAATTTATAAGGTGTCCTTTTCAAAGGACGGTGGTTTCATCCGGGTTAATGAGACAGAACAAATAACCTTTGTGATTTCTTTCCTAATTTCATAAATTGGCATAAATTATTTAAATGTGAAGCGCATATCTCTCTTTTTAAGCAAAAGTTTTCACTAAAAAATTGGTTCCTACCGTGAAAGGAACACACTGAGTTTTCTTTAAAGCAAATTTTTGTAATTAAAACACGATTTATAACTTATAACCTAGGTACAAATTTCTCTTTTTAAGCAAATTTATTTAGTAATTAACAAAATTTAATATACTTTTTGTCTTAGAAGTCCGAAAAATTCGAAAACTTTATGATTTTACGATTACACCATGTGAATAGGAGTGAAACAATGTATAGCATTCTCGATTCGACTAGACATAATATTGAGAAGTCTTTGTTCAAGATTTATAAAGAAGACGGGATTTAAAAAAAAGGAGTTAAAAATTATATCGATTTAAAAAAAAGTTAAAATTAGGTTATATTAGTAGTAAATAAAATATCGAGAAATTTACAAATTTTTGTTCAAATAATTTTCTTATTCTGTAATTTTATCTTACTGTTTATCCCGTTGATAAAAACTATTGTTTTGCAATTAGTTGTATAAATAGCTATTAATAGCTCGATTTACTTTTGTTTGGGGTTTTACTTAAATTTTAATTCGAAAATGTTGATTAAATGGTTCTAAATTAGAACTGGTGTTTGAATATTTTATAAAAAGAATTAAAGATTATTTCAAAGAAAATCATTTGTGAAACAATAAATTGAACTTAAAGAGAAGTTTAATAAATATCTACCCTTTGCTTTAAACTTTTTTCTCATTTTACACTTTATGAATTTAAAACCAACGAAAGTTAGATTTTTTGATTACTGTTAAAATTTACGTTTGTCGTATTGTAAACCGATATCTACGTTTTAAAAATGTTGTTTTTTCATTTTAAAATAAAAAATGAAAATTTAATTAAAAAGGCACAAAAGTAAAATATGGCGGTTTGATGTTGCTTTTATTGTTTTATTTTATAGTTTTGCATGTATGTTGAGGTTTATGTAATTTTTATAATTTTTCATGAGGATTGGGAGAAATCTTGATTTAATTTTGTAGAAGAAACAAATAAAATCCGAGTTATCTTAACATTCAACATAATAACATCCAATATACTGTGCTTCTCTAGTATAATCTAAGAAAAGTACGATTTACTGATATTCTTCTACTCGCTTCCTTAAACTTCTACAAACCCAAATAAAATGAAATATCAATTTTTAGTATCTTTGTCGAGTACCAGATTTTGAACAATACTATGCGGGTGTAGGTTGAAAACCAATAAATAAAACTTTCATTGAATTGTAATAAAATGCAATTTATATCATTCAATGTAGTATATTCGAGTATGAACTCATAATAATATGTATATCGAAAAACTTTATTTTCTTATATTCCACGTACCAGATTTGAATATTTACTTACTTTTTCTACGACATATAAATATATTTCAACGTTTATAAGATAACCAAAAATTCATATCCAGTTTGTATTAATCTCGTATTTCTTCTATTACGGTAATTTGCCTTTAACAAAAAACATTTAATTAAACCGCACTTTGCATTGCATTTCTATAAATAAAACTACTAGGGTATTCCAAAATAACAAAGATAAATAAAAACACCATTAACGATGCAATGTTTTATTCAGCATCAAACCAAATATTGACGTGTTTTATTTAAATTTTAGTATACGAGACAACACAAACTTTTAACATCGAATTAAAAGTAAATATAAAACCCCAGTTTAAGACTGAAGTTCGAACATTACACAATGTTCATTACTTCCCATTGAGATGGAGAAACAACCTACTCAAAAACCAATGCTAGAATACTCTTAAAAAGAAATGCATCTCAAAGGCTCTTTTGAGTTGCAACAGACGGATCAAACTTGCACGGAACTGATCAAGCAATCATAACTTCTTCAATTCTAAAAACATACCCCACTTTCACACATTTCATTAGCTAATTCAACAGGTAGCACAATTCACATTCTCTTTGAAATTTAATTTCACAGACCTCCCCCCCATGTGAAATTGAACAGTACACATAATTACTACGTAACAATCATACACATAATCTCCCATTCGGGATCTTGATTTTAACAAAATTGTAATTTGAGACCACGTTAGGTGTAGCACGACATCACTTTAACAACAATAAAGTACGCAGGTGGAATAAGCGGTGGAGAACTATTCGTAGCCTAACAAAGGTTTGTTACGGTATTCAGAAATCAGAAACAGGTTCAATAAAATTAACAACGGGAAAACCTATAAGAAAAATAAAATATGCAAACAACTAATATAAATGTAAAATACTGCATTATGTGTATGTATGCATTTGTAAAGAATAAACTGCAAATAGAACGGGTTTCATTAGTTTACAAAGCTAACTGTATATAAAATTGTTTCCAATAATACAGAAAAAACTATAAGGTTTTCCTAGAAAGATAATAGGATATTTTATTATTATATGAATTTAGATCGAAACTTCAACTACAGATGACATTCATACGACTGAAATAATTCAAGAACATAAATTCCGCATATGGTACACATAACATTACATTATATTACATTAAATTACATTGTATGTATAATTATTTTTATTTATGGCAAGGTAAAAACTTTTGTTACCATTTATAATAATTTAAAGTAAATCAGATGACTCCATCAGCCTAAATCGTCCTGGCCGATAGCTGGACCGCAATCCAACCTTGTCCAAGGCTACCGTATAGTTGGTATACATCTCAACCTTCTTGGACAACTTTCCAAACTGATTTTTTCATTTTTTTGCCAAATCGCAATATGTGAATCATTGAAAATAAATAGAGATTGCAGTTAATGCAAATAATTACATTTTTATCTTTTTTAAGATATAGGAATTTTTTTAAGGAGTACAGCGTTTGTCAAAATGGGCCGGAGCGGAGGGGACCATGCGTAGGGTTGGTTTATATATTGGGCCCTAATAAGGACCGGTGTATTATACGAAAGCTATTGCAAGGGTTGAACTGTAAGTAATCAGCATTGAAAACGATCCATATAAGTTACCTTTCGGATGGGCGGAGTCAAGTTTAAGGAGTAAGCCAATGGAATAGGTGCTTCTAGCTTTTGGCAGTTTTTGGCCGTATTTTTGAATGATCCATAAAATTTGTCGTTTATATTTGAAATTTACGCTCTCAACTACCATGTCATTAGAAAATTTTTAAAGTTGTGAACCAGATTAGTGAGCTATTCTATATCTTTTGTTTCTCAGTCTAATAATATGTAGAAATTGAATTGATTTTAGTTATAATAATTATACCATTCGACTTTTTCAAATATTTTGGTCAGACCTGATCAAAGGCATCTTGCGGATTACTTTTCTGGGTAATAGGCGTAAGCAAGGGGCTCACCGTGGCAAGAAAGCAAGACAAATAGAATAATTAAATATTTATTGATAAAATGTGTAAGCTCCAACTAGCAGACGAATTTCTAAATTAAATTTAAATTAAATTTGCAAATACTAATACAATACATGTAGGAAAAATATGAAATCTAAGCAATTATATATGACATTTTTCTTTATTATCAAAATCTTCTGATCTCAACATTCCAATAAATCTTATTTGTTATTGACATAAATTGACTTTATGTGGATTTTAAAATTTTATTTGCAGAACGAGTATATCCCTTTTTGGAATATTGTTTACATTTTTGTCAATATTAAATTAATGATATATATGTAATTATTACAGCAAAACTTTCGTTCAACTTAATTTTGAATTAAATAAAATTAAAAGAAATTTATTGAAAATAAATGAATTAACAAGTGAACTCAGACAGTTTAACGTGAAATCCGAACCACGGCACATATAATTTTACAGGAACTACGAATTCGCATATTCATGTCAACTACATTAATACATATTTAATACCCACCAACCACCTGTATTGTTTGAAATATACAAGTTTACGATATATAAATATTGGATGAATTTGATGCTGTCTCAATTCTTTGTTCTATTAAACTTTCACTTAATTTAATTTTCTTTCTATTCTAATTTTAAATTTAATCTTACAACTAGATTGCCCAGATTGTGCGGCCTTAACTTATCATTCTCCCGTAATCTTTAATTTTTAATTAACAAATAAACAAATTTAATATTGATATTGTAATGAAGTTAAGCATGGGTATTGTTTTAAAAAATATACATAGGGAAATAAGTTTAGGAATTTAATAACTATACATTATATCATTATATTATTATTATTATGCAAAATTGCAAAAATTAAATAGGTGAACTTAAGGTAATCTAATCAAATTAATAATATTAAAGGTAAATATAATTAAACTTTGTAAAGTCGCATGCGTAAAGACAGCATTTGATGAATAAAAACCACAGTTTAAAACTTAACCTCGACTTGAGTTGTATGCTAGCAACAGGGGTAACGTTTGGGATCCAAGCCTAAAAACTCGTTAGTGAGGCTGCTAACGCTCAAAAGTTATCCCAACATTCTTAATCTCTTTACGGGATTAAACAGGTATGGACTTTAAAAATTGTTAAGCAATATTGTTGTCGAGTGTTTTAACGTTTAGCACAAGTTCGCACGGTTCCACAAAGTGGCAAATCGGATTAATAAGGATCTTCGGTTTATTTAATCAGAAAATGGCAGATTAAATCAATTGTTTAAGCCGATAGCTCTCTCGATATAATTTCGATACGTTTTATATTAATTATGTCCCATTGATTTGTGTGTCGATAATGTCAAAAGGAAGTTTGAGTAGCTTTCGGGAATGCTTATTGTAGTCTTAATAAATTTGTGAATAATTAAAATGGTAAAAGATTAGAATATGTCAATAAAACGTGGTGCTTTTTATAACGATTTCTATTTTGTTTCTGTTGAATGCATCAATCAGTTGGCGCCTCCACCAAAACTTTCTAAACTGTTCCAATTACTATTACGCCCACCCACATAAGAAAGTTTGTGAAATATGCTTTCATCGTTGAGTTTACTTCAACTTTTGAAGCAATATGTGTTAGATTATTTTTGGTATTAAAGATACAATGATGCAGGTGTTATTAATGTAAGTAGTTAAGTTTTTCAAGTGGAGATTTTTGATTTTTTTCCCGAGGTTTCCATTAAAAATTATGAGAGAAATTTACAATTACAAATAAATGTTGAAGGGGTACTAAGTATAAATTATGCAAACCACGTATCGCTGGTAATAATAAAAGGCATAAAGTGGTAAGTAAGATTCAGTGGGGTTCACTAAGCGGTGGTTGTATTTGCGCGTTTCCAACCCCGCTTTCTATGCTGGGAATTACAGCATCTGTCTATTCGTACCGCGTTGTCATAATAAGGAGAAATGACATAAGTCACAAGTTACATCTTAACACAACGTAATCAAATCTTAGATGCATTGTTTTCATGAATTACTTTGACGAATTATTTTCTTACGTTTACCTTAATTGCGAAAGTGTTTTTTAATTAAAGCACAGTTGGAAAAATTTAATTTTCTCTTTCGGAAAAGAAGAACTTTCAGCTACCCATAAATAACAATTATTGTGTAATGTTGATGTAACTTTCGATTTAATTTCCTAAAATTACAATTACTAAACTAATTAATTAAATTGACAAATATGGCCTGTTTGTTCAGTAAAGGAATACTAACCGATGTCTTGAACTGACCGCGCCCTCAGTTTCCGACGCCTTTACACTGATTATAAGTGGCATCCAGACACGATGCAAATGTCAGCTTCGTTAATTTGAATATTCCATGAATCAATTTAATAATTAAAATCGACGCCAATCAAACCAACCAAATTTTTATGTAGTTGCCCTTTTTTTACGTCGTGTGTATTCAAAAACACATGTTTAACTTTCCGATTTATTGATCGTAACTTTAGAGCTTCGCGAAAAATGACATTAACCCGCGGGAAATGTATTCCTTAAACAATCTGACTAATTGCCTACCTCTGCTTCATGCAAATTAACCTTAATCAAGTTAAACTGCTTTGTCTTGTATTCGACTTTCAAGGGACTTGTTTTGAAAACAAGATCAGCGGCGATAAAAGGGTCGTAAGTGGCGCTCTAAGCAATCTGCTACTTTAGTAAATATAAAATTGTCGAGATCGTAAAAATTACGATATAATTTTATTTGTCGTTATAAACGATTCACAATATTACATTACCGATTGATGCAAAATATTTTTTCTTCCAAAATAAAGCCCAAAGAACGTAAGGCACAGCTACACGACAATCGAACTTTTTTCACTTGAACAACCAGACCACAATGATCCTAACTAATTGTTATTTAAAAATTAAATTTCAATAATTTTCCCACTATTACTTAAAATTCCTAAGACGGCCCTGACCATTTTGTTATTAGGGTTTTTGGTGTTTAAAATGTGATTATTGAACTTCGCCCAAGCTTAAGTATCATCTTATATAGCACTCCTTGCTTGCATTTAGTTCTCAAAGCTTTCATGGTCAGTTAGTGTTAGTTCTTCATGGTTAGATTAACTCAGTTTCGTGACTTTTTGTCATTAGTACTACTTCGTTCTATAGTTAGTGAGTTCGTAGTTGCTATTTGAGGATTTAATCGATAGTTTTCCCGTCGATCTGCATTATTTGCCCTACTAGTAGTTAAAATATGCAGTTCGCTATTTATTACTTTTTCAAAAGTATACATAGCAGACTGCCACATGCAAACCCACACGCAATTTGGCGTAAATGTGTGACAGTTATTTACTCTTCCACCAATATCAGAACAAAAATTGCACTTGACAATAATTAGCTTCTATCTCTGAGAGAAAGCTTTCAGCATTAGATTCCATGGTTGTTTAAATCAAGTTTGTAAATGTGCCCGTGATCCTGTTTAATAGTTGATACTAGCATCATCAACTCATGATGGTAAAATTACCCAAAAAATAAGTCTCCAAATTTCGTAAAATACGGTAGAAAACATGAAGAACTGATGAAAACCATGAGCTTCTAAGAGACTTGCAGTATTATATAAAAAAAGAACATGAAATCCAATACAACTAAGATTTTGAATTCGAATTTGAATTGGCTTAAGAATTAACCCAATTCAAAAGCCGTTTAGATTATTAATTATTAAATTATTAGGCTTACTGTTATTGAGCTACGGGTCAAATAATAACGTGATAAATTATTGTCTCAAATTTCCCTTTCGGTGAGCGAAAGGTCCATTTACGACTGTTAATACCATTTCAGCAGCTAAATTTTCCCTTATTGAGATAAATTTTCGTTTACACATTTTAACTACGTAATATCAATTTTTGTAATCAGTGCTGCTTTGCAGATTATCGCAAAAATTTTTGAATATGTTTTTAGTCTGGGTTTAAAATTTTATCAAACGGATGTATTATATTGGGTAAAATTATTATATTATTTATAAATTAATTATAGGACCACTACATTACTCCCCTCTCTAGTAGCAGCGCTAGTCTGAAGCAGTAGCCGTGGTTGGATAAATAATAGTGATTTCATGTGTGGCTGTTTATTATTATTGGAAGGATAGGATGAACAACATTTTGTTCCATTAAAAATGTATGGAACCATACCAGCCACCACTGTGAACATATATTCTATTATTTTTATAATAAGATATAACCAGTAGGAGCCATGGGGTAAACCGCAGAGGAGTTTTACTATATAAAATCTAGGAATTGCAAAAGATTAATACAGTAATTTTAAAGAAATTTAAAAACAACGAAAGAAAAATTGAGAAAAAAATTAGTGTGCAAGGTTTTGGTTATTATTGTCAAATTTTACTTAAAAACATAGACTTTTGCCCCTTCAGACCCGTGCCTGTGAGACACCTGTTGTACTATAAAAAAGGTTTTTCACAAGTGTACGGATATCATCTTCAAAATCGAAATATCGTCGACCCGCGGCTTTGGATCAGCTTTGTCTAATAGGGATATTTTTAACAATTTGGTTAGTTCCTTGATCTATTTACCATAATTTTTGATATTTTCTTATAACTATTTATATTGCAATTATAATTACATTATCATAATGTAACAACTATCGGAGGAAAGTACAAACTGAATTTATCTAGGCAGATACTTATATTTTTTATGTTTTTTATTTCTAATATTTGAATTTCGATTCCGAAACTACTATAATTTGCGGAAAGTATGAGAAATTTTACTATGGGTGGAATTTCCAAATATAAACATTACATTTTTTAGATCAACTATAAATGCATACAAAGAAGATCCAAAATCCAAATAAATAAACTGTATGGGTTGTTTCTATAAAATTACCGCTTACCTACCATAAAACTATAGAAGCTGTTATGGGCAAAAATATATTAAAATAAAATTTTATATTTTTTATTCTTTTTAATAAAAACATGTCGTGTGCATTCGAAAATTACGGATCTTGAAAATTGCTAAAAACATATCCGAAGCCGCATGAACTCGGAAATCACTGGTCTAGAATGGGAAAGATCTGCGTTCAAGTTAAATTCGGCTGTAATTGACGTAATCCAATTTAAAATGATTTTGTGTTATGACATTAACAGTTTCACGACTAGAAAACAACTGCGGCGGACTCTGCTCATTACAATACATTGCTGAACCTATTTACGTCAAGTATACGTACTGTTAATAGAATGCGATAAACCTCCTTCGATAAAACTTGTGAAAAATGGATGTTTTTTATTTAATAAATTAATGAATATTTGAAGTTCGTCTATAGTTTAATCGCTTTTGTTACAATATTTATAATTCGCACCCATAATTTTATTTTAAAAATTTTTAAATTCAAATCCGGGTTATTGTAATCTTCCAGACTTTCAGGTTCATCTTACCATGACATGATATATTATTCAACAAATCGTTGTGTAATGGATATTATTCAGTAATTTTGAAGAAATCTTGCGAAAAAAGTTACTGAACTCGCAAACTTCACGCACTCGTTTCGCAGTTCGTTCTCCAATCCTAGTACTGATTCAGTAAACTGCTCTTTTTCAATTCATGCTGTAAAATACGATTAATCAATACTGCTTAACGTGAGCTTCGAACCGCGGAATTTTAATATACTTTATTTGAGGTTTAGCAGGCAGATTACATCTTGCTGGTTTGCAACTGTCTTCCGAGAGGCGACGGTCAGATTTTTTGCTTTGGCCGGAATGGAGCTGGGTACTGTGCATTAGCAGTCACGTACTTAACAGGCAACCCCATCTGCTTTCTCTACGTAACGTAATAACATTATTCTACTTTGATGTAGCGTGACTTTTATTCTAACGTCAACTTTAAAAATTTAAACAAATTTAAATCTTGCAACTTACGGAGAGCACATAAAGAATTTCATTTATGTTTCAAACATGTACAAATGATACGAATGATGGAATAATACAAATTTTCTATTGCTTTTCACTTTCGAATATAATGTCAATCCCAACAAACCGCAGTTGTATTGTTTATATAATTTACCAGGTATTGTCTTTTGTATCTTATATAATTTCTTAATTGACAAATTTAATAATCTTAATTACGCTGTAATTTATAATTTCGCAAATAGTTTTAAATGCTGCGATTGAGTAAATGTTAGTAAAGAAAAGCTGAAAAAGGAATTAGATAATAAAATTAGAGAAGTAGCAAGATGCTTTTCCGCTATAAGAGTTTTAGAAGAACTTGATAATAGCTGTTGTTTTAAGTTCTATACAACTTCATTTAATTTTTTTGATAATAATTAGTAGGTACTTTGTATAAGTAATATTTTTTAATATCTATTTAAATTTTTTTTAATTTACATAATTAATTAAAATTTGACACCAATTTTAATTAAATTTTTGCGATCCATTTGCAATATTTGCAAACTGCAAGGCAGTTAGGGGGATAAATTAGCAGTGCATAGGGGTACGTACCTACCTCAACGCTAACCCCAACTTTAAACTTAATTTGTGTTGGTAATCTGGTTTAACAACTTGCAGTGGGCAGGGGAGGTTAATTTCTGCAGTTTTTGAATTTTCAAGCTAATGTTAAAGCCTTTGCGGATTTAAAAAAGAATTACGCAGGCAAAATAATCTGCACTTACTTTTCATCATTTATTTTGTTAGTAGGTAAGGTTAAATATGAAAAAATTATAATCGCTAAAATTTTTGAAATAAATCACTGCAAAGATTATATTCTTAACATAAAAATTTTATATGTTACCCACAACATAAAACACACTTGGTGATAATTCTGTGAAATAGAAACGTCCAATAAAATTTCATTTATAATGGAAGACACACAATAAACGATTACATAGGAAATGTCCCTTACAAAATTTCGACAATAAGATCTCAAATAAAAAAGTTGCAAAATCGTAATTTCGTAACCAGACCACTTTACTCGTATTTTAATTATTACAAAAAGATTATCCCATTTAACTGAATAACGAAACTCTCGTATAAGTTTTTATATTATTTACTTCAAACTTCAAGTCATACATTCGCAATGTTATTTGGAAAGTACGATATTATCCAGAGCATTGTGTCGAAGCATAATAGGATATAATGACTTATCTTCATATTCCTTTATATTGCACTGTAACATAATATGTCGGAAACTAATCGAAAAACCGATTAGTTAAATAAATTTTTTTTATTTCTTTTTAATTCAGTAAAATAAACGATGTTCAATTTCAAACGTGGTGCAGCATTTAATCAATTTCGTGGGAAAAATTAAATCGGGTAATGGAATCGATTCGGGCTGCTGCAAGAACAAACTATCTAACTGCGTCAAATGTTTAAATTTGATAAAAAAAAGTAAAATAGATTATTCGTAAATCTATTATAGATCTTCACTACGTGATTATAAAGAGTCAACCATTTTAGTAAAGCATAAAATTTATCAAACTCCACAAACCTGAATACTGCATCGTTTTGAGCATGAGACTCTGAAAACTATGAATAAAATGAAGAACATTTTTTGGTTTTCTAAAATATTGATATGATAAACTTTAAAAATTACCTCTGGGTACTCCGCCACTTTGGCAAAAAGATGTGGTTTTCACCGCTAGTTGGCGTTACCTTCCAACTCGCGGGAATTACAAATACTGGAAATTTTATCAGATAGAAAAATCAATCAAAAGCGTCCCTTTTTTATTTTACTGGACTATTAGATGTTTTTATTGATACCAAAATATCTCAAAAAATGCAATTATTGATATGTTAGTGATATTAACGAAATACAAATACATACTATAAATTAAAACAGCAATCAATTGCGACAAATGAGAAAGCTTTGCTCGATTTATACTTAACGAATCTATGCCTTCCTAAAGCTACGTGTATTACTATCCAAAGAGAAGTAGTCGCAATATACCACGGGCATTACATATTCTAAACGTATCATGTTGAGTTCAAATTCAAAATCTGGTAAGGGTACGTTCAATACTGAAAAGGCTAGATATCTAACAATTATTATTATTTGTAATTTTAAAAAGTGCATTCTGAACCGCTTTCCTTCTTAAACTGATTACACCAAACTCATTCAGTTGTTATTAATAGAATACAAAAGAACTAATACTGTCCGTGCAATTTTTGATATAACCACCTTAGAAAGCTCCATTGTACCTTTTCTAAACAATTGACATTTATCCAAGTCGTAAGATTTCAAACTACTGAAGCGTAACCAGCCTAAACTGACAAACGTATTAAAGAACATTATAGTAAAAATAAGACATTTTCTGCTATTTCTCTCGTAACTCTGTAACAAACGATGAAACAGTATAAATGCCAAATAAATCAAACAGCATGAGCTAAAGGTATTGAACAAATTATTCCAAAAATAATTCAATCAGATCAAAATGATTTTATAAAAATCGCAGTTTCGTCCATCATATTTGTAAGAACTGTGACGCTTGGAAATTATTTTAAACTAACAGTAAATTTATTATTGTCCAGGCTGTATAATATGAAAATCAGCAAAAAAACTATTAAATAATTCATATGTACAAATATACAAAATGAACAAATTAGGTCCAAAAATATGATACTGTGGGACGCCAGTAGAGAGAATTAGTTTACTACAATTAACTTTGTTATAAATCAAGGCTTTCTCAGCATTTTATTGTTCAATCTTGAACAGTCGGTTTATTTCTTTTTGTCAAAGATTACAGCATTTAAAACCCACGGCTGCTTAAACCGGATTGGGGAAGACACTATAGTTTACCAGAAGTCGAACCTGCTCAGCAGTTGATGGTTGGATTTGACTAAGCTGGCTGCACTTTTTTTATTGTTATTAATTGTTATTATAAACAGCAACACCCAATGTTTAGATAAAGCTCCTATTGATTATTTGAATATATCCGTAAATTATTAACAAGTTATTTTGTGCGACGCTTTCGCAAAATCGAGTCTACAAATTGGCTTGTATTACGGATCACGGATTTCTTGTGATGTGGGCGAAAATACTCGAGTTACTTACAGTTCACAGTAAACTTGCTTTTCACAAACCACTGCTAAAGAATCAAGATATACCACAAGTTTTGAAAAAAGTCACTCTATATATACTTTATAGTAGAACTGGCCTGTAATTTTTAATTAAAATGGCTAATATTACGATTATCTCATTGCATACTTCAGCAAGTCAACTTGTCTTAGTTAGAAATTTTTGTCAATAGCAAGCAAAAGTATAATTGATAAGATTTTACATAATACATAAGATTTTTGTACGTTGCATTTTGGATGTTATAATGTAAATAAATATTATATTATTAAGAAAACCTAAATAAGACAAACATACCTATGCCAAACGCAAAGTCAAGTACTGGGCATTTCTGTTAAATAATAGAATTTTGAGTTTCAGGGCAAAAAAAGTAAATAAAACGAATAGTATTGTTTGAACAAAATGTTTGCAATCATTTAGTTTGTAATGTGTACTTCCAGAACAAAGCTGGTAAATGGAATGTTTGACAAAGTTAAAAATTCTCATTATTTAATTTATTACTTATATTATAACAAATAAAAAAACAGCGTCCAATTTATACATAACTAATTTTTTTCAAATTTTATAAATATTTTATCTAGAATTTAGTAATTTTAATTTAGTGGAATTCAAGTAAAACTCAAGCTTTAAATCCGCAGTGGTAACAAAACTAGTAAATATTACTAAACTTGTATTAATAAAAAAAAAAAATTCAAATTATTTTTTAAACTTTCTGTAAATGTTTTAATTTCCATTGAGATATTTTATTTTTCCTTTATTTATTCTGCTTAGCTCCCCAATGGGAACATTATATATATTAACACTCATAACAGTTAAATAAAGCTAGTGATAAATTGAAGACTTAAACACTAAGAAACAAAAGAAGAATAGCTTGACATGCTCGTTAACCTATTTATTATTAACTTATTTTGAGATTAATAAATCTGAATGTTAAAAAATTGTATACAAACAAACGAATTCCTTTACCTGTAAAATTACACAACTAAGCATCTAAATTTAACACGAAACAACTTTGAAGTCACCTATTATTCTAGTTTTACTTCCTCCAAACTAAACTTTCAATGAGCAAAAAAGCTTTTTACATTGCTTTCATTATTTCCAGGGGTTAACATTATACTATTATTATAATTTTTTATAACAAATTGGATTTTTAAAAGAAGTTACAATAATATCATATTACTGATTTTCTACATGGAAGAGTTTGATAAAGTTTGTTTGACAAGTAAACTAACAAGGCCAACAAGTAATGAGATTAAATGAATTACTAGGTACAACAGAAAAGCTAGGTGAAATATAGTTGAATCCTAATATCTGCACTATTGGGGTCAAAAAAACATCACTAATATTACTTCATCTTATATTATATCATAGACAACCTTATTAATCTGAAGGTTAATTTTGAACGATATTAATAAGATCACAAACAAGGAACTAAAGTCATTATGAAACACGGGTGTTTACGAACACCGCCGCATATTTACGTTGCGAATGATTAACTTGTCTAGGGTTGGAATGTATTGGTAGCGAACAAATCTGTGTACATGCACTATATACAGTTTCAAAATATTTAATTAATTAAATAAAATTAGCATTTTTAATTAATTTAGAAGCATTTAAGTCATATTAAAGTTACTTAGCAATTAGTGCAAAAATTCTATTAGTGTGCGGCCGTAGGCCGCTCTGTGAGGATATTTTATTATAAACTTATTATAATGGTAATTTTCAATAAAGCGTCCGAAAAATTGTATGTGCCAAACAATAGGATTATGTTACTACTGATAATTTTTCATTACTTTTATTACATTAACAATAATTATTAACTATTTTCAAATGCATAATACATTTAAATTGTGTTGAAAATTAATAAATATTGATTATTAGATATTATTTAGCCTACTTGCAAATAGATTTGTGTTTTTGCTCTACATCCAACTATTAAAATAATTAAATACCATAATAAATTATAGAAACTATAACGAAAATTCAATACACTTTAGAAATCCGTTATTTCAAAAATTAATTAAATTGCATTTTTTATTCATTACATCGGTGCTTTACCCATCCAGAATTATCCTTATCGATCTGGCTTGCAGGTTTCTTGATTAGTCACCAATTTGAACAGAGAGATTGACACACCTGATTGAAGTTATTTGCTTTGTGGAGAACTAAAGCAATTTTGTCGATCGGTTCGTTCTGGATATCATATCAATGCATTGGCATACTTAGCTTTTGTATGGTCAAGGTACGACATTGAACTATTTAGGAAGAGCCTACAGTAGGCAATATTGATTTGGACGTTTTTAAAAACAAGGACTAAATATTGAAAAATAAGGTGGTAATTTTACTAATTTTGTGGAAGATTTATTAAAAGCTTATCTGTTGGGCTCCTCCGGGGGGCGGGGGGGGGGCCTTGTAGCAACTAGGGGTTGTTAAAAAAATTTGTATTGTTACATTAAACTTTTTTTAGTTATTTTAATATGCCTATGTAAATTTCTGATAATACATGATTACTCGACGAAGATATAATTCATTCGAGAATTTAAATAGGTTATACAGATAACCCGAAGCTAATAAACACAACTTGCGGTATAGATATTGCAAAATGGCTATCAAAAACTAATAAGTTATTAAGGCAAAATCGACCAAGTTAGTAGTAGTTCCCATCACCTTCGTGTTGCTCTGCACACTATTTATTTATACATTTAAGTTTTATTTAAATTTTTTCAGAATTTATATTGAAGTGGATGTTTATTTCATGAATAATTAATTTAAATTTGTCGTTTATAGGTAGTATTCGAATATTAATTTCAATTAAATTAATTAAATTAATAGTTGACTATACTTGATTGTAGATAACCAGCCACTTATGTAATTGTAACGTGTGCTTAATTTATTACCGTTAAGCTTCTTATTCTTCTAAGATGGAAAGTTGAAAAACAAGCTAAATAAGTTTTCTCGTTTCAACTGATACTATAACTGAATGTAAACAACTTTTGTATAATAAAATTTATAGTATAAATAACTTTAATCAATTCTCTCTTCTTTGAGAAAACCTTATAAGATTAGATTTAAAAATTTAGATACAAATATATGTTTATTATATTAAATATTAAAAGTTGTCAGAAAATGGAGAATTGCTACAATTATTTATATTGAATTATGTTTTATCAATGACAAAAAGAAGGTAAATCCAGATAAGTAAAGCATTTAAGAAATTTATTGCTAAGTTGTTTGGACGAAAGAACATCTCTTCGGAAATTTATGAAATTATCTTGATGGAAAATAACATTCAAATTTTAATGATGCGAAAATAGTGCGTTCTACTTTTTTGAATCTCAAGTCCAAATAGTTTTATTAAGATAAGATGTATATTTAAACTACTTTAATTAAAATTTTATAACATAACCAATAAATTGCACTTGAAGTTGCATTTAGTTGATAAAGTAGGGTTATAAAATACATTTTCTACTGGACTTTAAATACAAAAACGTTTAGAATGAAATATAACTTGTGATAAATTATTACAACATGAAAACTAGTGATCGTTTATTCTAATTATTCTAACCTATTAGACAAATTCGCCGATTTTTATATTTTTAGATCAAAGAAAATTGAGACTCCCGAAGAAAAATATAAATAAAAATAATGAAAAATACATACCTATGATTTAAAATGGCTTTACATTGAAGCTAATAATGGTATATTGTTAAGTAAAATTTCCAATATTAAAGTTTTAATTTCAAAATTAAATTTACATTTAAATTTTAATAGATTGAACCAATATAGTCATTATTAAACAGCAGCAAACAAATTGAACTTATAAAGGCTTTGCAAAAGCACAATATGTTATAACTTTAACACAGATGGCAAATTAGCATTTAGTAAAAGCTATAGTCACTGATGAAAGTCGAATGAAAATAGTTCAGCAAATTTAATGTTTTAATTTTGTAATTTACATAAACTATCGCCATGACCAAATGGTTTATTAACAATAAAATTGTTAAAAAATTTAGCAAGTTGTGAACAGCTATTAATCGTTACTACCAATTTAATTATTACGGCGCTACACTCAGAAACATAATTTAGTGTCGTTACTCCATATTGGTAATTGCAGCAAATATTTTTAGCTAAATTCGCATCTACAAACTTCCAGTCGCTAATGCATTTAAATTAATACTTTTATCGAAGCAATTTTAAAATAAAAAAGTAAGAAAATGTTAAGCGACATTTTAAATATTTCTTATAATCGGCATGTCAATTTTGCATTAAAAGCCGGTCAAGATAATTGAGTGAAGTGAAAGCAAACTCGAGTAATCCAATCAAAGCTCCTAACAAGTACTACCACTAAAACAAAATTTCCTCTTACACTGCTAATTCTTTCATAGTCCTATTTCAATCTATAAATATACAATTACGGAAGACATCCCTGGGGCTATTCATTCTCACTGAGTAAGTGAACAGCTGTGAAACAAATTAATATCAAATGTAATAGATCCTGACAGTTGCCGCATTTCTTAAAAGAATTGTTTTTTATACTTAAATCGATTTCTATAATCTATTCTTAAAAGAAGAATCCAACCAACTTTGAAAACTAATTCTGTATCACTAAATAACGAAATTGACAGTTCTGTTCCAAAATGCTTAAACATAACGTGCCGTATAATTCGTGAACATGACATTTAAAAATTGTTGTTGTGAGAATTCACAACTTTTACATTCCAGGACAATCTAAATCCATGACTTCTTCCAAGCTATATAAATACTATCCTAACCCTAACCTTACTTTTTGTTTTCCCGATTAAATAATTTTCGTATCTTCTGATATTGTAGGTTATGTTATAACTTTCTGCAGTTCCAGAACTCACGAGTCTCACTAAAAAAATTTGAAATATAAGGACATTTTTGATTAGAGAAAAATTTTGTACACTTTTAAAGACGATAATATAGTGAATTTTCAGAAGAAGCAATTTAACTTAGAATGTTTATAACTGGAAAAGTTTTTAAATTTGTAATAAAATTCAAGATTTAAAGCGTTAAATAATTTATGAATTCCTAGAAGGGTTTTTTAATGGTAAAGGACTAAGAGCGTTAAAAATGCGTGTAATTTCCGAATATAAAAGAGACAAAACGAACGTTTAGTGCATTCTTCTCTCTGTGGTCCGTACGGAATATATCCATAATAAATTGAAAAACCTTAATATATCCGAAACCAGGTGTATTAATTATCTTAATTCAGTTCCGTAATTTTTCATACAATACCCCCGGTTTCAAATTTTTTATATTCTTATTATGATAGTTCGTCATAACAAAGTTGCACTGTATTTCTAGTTTTATTAATTATTTCAAGTATTTTAATTGTTCAAATCAGCATTAATTATGAAAAATACAAATTTGCCTAATTTTCTTTCCAAATAGTATATTATTGGAATGCCGGATTTAATAATTAAAATTTTAGTTCCCACGACTTTAATTTAAAATTTGTGATATATACATATATATTAGATAGACGCCACCATGTCGCATTTCAAGTTGCTTTAAATCACGTACAATTTCGGCACATTAAAATTTCCGATAATAATTTACAAGGCATTTTGAATTCGTAGGATTGTTCAGTTTTTCATTTATATAAAAGTGACGCTTTTTAATTATGGGGTTTTTGAATAAATTGACGCAAGTTTAGACGAATGATAAATGAATTCACAGAGATTTGGGTACTAATCCGGTCGCCGAAAATATTATAGACATTATTGATGTTCATTTCATTTTCATGTTCATGTTTAATAATTCTATCTATTTGCTTATTGTTGTTACGCATATTGTCATGATATTGTTATTTAATGGCACGGTGACAATATGTTGTTCTTTCTTATCTAAATTATAATCGGTAATTTTTTTTATATTTGCTTTTATTTCCTGTGCCACTAAATTTCAGAATTGTCACTTCCCGGGACATTTTCTGGTTTATATTTAATATTAAGATGTGTAAGTATACAAAAGCCAGCCGAAAAAATTAAGACGCGATATGAAAACGTTGTGGAAAATAATATGTAAAAGTATTGTAATTGGAATTCATTTATTCATTAGTCAGTGTACTATTTTGTCTGACGTTATTTTCTCTCTCCAATCAAGATAAGTTACCAATAAAATTCGAGAATCGTCCTGAATTGAGTATTTTATCTGAAATCCATTCATGCGCACCAAAAGCGTGATGTTTAAATGTGTCTCTACGATTGTTTTCTAATTCAATAAATCAGTACACACTAGTTGAAGTACAAATCAGTGTAATACTTTGTGTTTAAATTTAATAAAGGGAATGAAAGTTTGAATTATATAGATTCGCTGGTATATCAATTTAAAAATAGGCAAGTTTTAAAAACTTTGGTTTATCTAGTTTACAAGCAGGACTGTAAAATATTAATTGCTGTATTTTATGACGGGATTACCATATAATAAAATGCATTATTCCAAATGTGTATTCGAAGACTAAATTGCAGACTCGACAATGTTGTTCATCATATTTTAATATTCTTTAAGTATCCTGTTATATATTCCATAATAAATCGAGTCGACTGACTAGTTTACTTGACTATACTACTATGACATCCATGACCACAAGCATACCAACCCTCAGATATTAACTATGAGCAACTCCCGTCCACCATTCCTAATCCGTAACCATACTTTATTTTTTTTATATGCAATATATATAATTTCTACAGAACCGTATCTTCGGTTGGGTGGATCAGTAACTTAAAATCAAAATTCAAATGCAATCAAATCAAGGTTATCAAACCACATACATTTTACTAGTGAGAAACTCTCATTTGGAAATACATTACAAAATAATCAAGGTGCTCGCTAATAGTATAGCTGAAATACTCAATTATTCATGTTATCTTTCATGGGTTTTCAAATGGACTCCAGTTGATCAAGATTCTCATATTAAGTGAAAATCAGAATACCAATGCCCTGTACGCCTAAAAAACTGGCTTTCTACCCTTGGCATCCAGAAGAAAACTCAGTTAGCCGATAGTGTAGTTTACTTTATTTGCTGCCACTGCGGTTGAGAAATATTGTTTTGAGAAAAATGTGTTCAAAGTTTATACCGCATCAAAATAGTTTATTTGTGGCATATATTCTCATTATAATATAAACTATTGGATAAATCAAAACTGATACAACTGGATGGTACGTTTTTGAATTCAGCATCCTGTAAGGGGAAAAAGGGTTTAGCAAACATTTCTTTGATTAACTGCTTTCGTTATAAATACAACTACACAAAATGAATTTTATTAATAAAATTTAGGTAGGTTACGGCCCGCTCCCTGGCGACACCGCTGTATGTTCTCAATTAAAAGTTCGAAGTGGTATTGTGCACACGCATATCTTAAAGTTGAAATTTTGAAAATTATTTGATCGTTGAGATTTTCGGAGATATGTCATGTTGCGGGTTATTTATGTTTCCGTGAGACATGGCGGCAGTGTGTATTTAAAAAAAATTATTGGGCACGCATTTATTAAAAAAGTTTATAATTTTTTCTCAAATCTTTGATCAAATAAATGTAACATATTCTAGTGATATAACTTTTGGAAAAGTTTTTCGAACTTTTTAACTAATAACAACGTATAAATAAAAAATAAAAATCTACATTTGAATCTTGGAAAAGTTTCCAAAGATTAGGAAGAGTACAACTAACATCATTACGAATGGTATAAGGCAGACGGTCAAAGAGTTAAGGGTACTCTTGTATTTGGAGCATAGGGTGCAATCAGAACTCCGAGTAACCCCCGTTGCCACCAAAACCACCACTATACACCTAATGGCGTCTATCGATCGACCAGTCTGCACTATATAGGTATACCTATATACGGTTTATCGAATACCTTAAACTAATGATTATAACCAATTTAAATAAATTTACAGATGTATTTTTGATAAATTTCAATATGTTATGCGAAACTATTTTTTTAATCGTTTAAAAATTTTAAAAAAATAATATTTTAACTGCAAATTGCAACATTTATTCAAAATGTGATTATAAATCGCATAAATTTACATTCGTAACAAGTAAAGTGAGCATTGCTGAAATTTATACCGTAAAAGCACATAAACAGTTAACTATTTTGTTGTATTAAAAAATTTATTTACATTTGAAAGTAGATACCTATGTAAACAACTGTTTAAAAGTTTGAACATTAATTTTTGCAATAAATGGAAATTTATGGCTGTGTGAAGTATTTAAAAATAAATGCACGTGTTTCGTGATGTTCTGTTGTCGTCAAAGAAGTTTGGATGAAAAATTGATGTTTCTTTAACCCTTAATCGCTAACGTCAAATAATTGTCACACTATAACTACTGTGCGGTCTCAGTGACCGCGCTTTGTTTATTTTTTCGTTTTTTTTGCAATCGAGTCTTAATTGGTATTCAAGTAAGCCAGAAAAAATTAAAAAGGAATTCATTTTGAGATTTTATTAACTTTTAATTTCACAAAAAGAATTATCGGCATATAAAAACACCTTTAATTCAAACTTGATGCGGTCTGGGAGACCGTACGATAGCGATTAAGAGTTAATTTATGTGTATAGGTAGAATTAGATTATAAAAAATTAAATGAAGAAAAATATGGGGCAACATTACGGTGAGTGGTAAAGAAAAAAGTAACTTTAAAATTGTAAATCTAATATTTTAACGTAAGTTGATTTAAAATTAGTCAACCTAATTATGAAAGATGCCTATGCAAATGTAAAATATGAATTTTACATGTTTCTTAATGACTATAAAACTTAATTTTGATGTTTAAAATACATTATAGTAGTTCAACTTGTACTGAATTTTAAAGTCGGTTAATAAAAAAACATAGAATTTATGTTTAAACTCGACTTAGGAAAATTTAACTTTTAAGATAAAATTTACATTGCAAATTAACACAATAGGTAGTTAAACTAATTGTATAATGTTGTTGCAGTTGTGGTAGAAGAGCCAGAATTTACCGACGTTATCGAGAACATCACCGTAGCTGCGGGCCGAAACGTCAAATTCGCTTGCTCGGTTAAGAACCTGGGGACTTACAAGGTGAGCAAACACTTCTGTGACATCCGCTCAAAAGCTTTATCTTTTCAGACGAATTACTAAAAATAAACAGAAAAAAGACAGTCTTGTGGATTGTTTAAAATATTATTTCCTCTTCATTTTTGCTTTTACGCATTTCCATTTTCATTATAATGTAATCAAAAAAAATATCTTGTCTTTTAAAATATGAATGATATAAAAAGTTTAAAAAAATTTGGTGACTTTTCGAACAAAGTCAAACTACAGGAACATAATAGCTACATAATCCAAGCATTTGTTTTCAAATGTAGCAGTGGCAACATACAAAAGCTATTTTTTTAAAACATTACCTTTCGCTTATCTTTGGTTTCGTGACGTCGCTCCCGGCAATCGCTACCTTAATGCTTTCAGCCTTAAATATTTTTAAAGTACTACTTATCCTTTTAATGTTAACGTGATTTCTACCATTTTCTTAATTGCAAAATTTCAAAAAGCAGCTCGATAGCTGGCTGCTTTTCGCTCTGTGGGAAAAATCAAGAAACCCACATGGAGATACGATCTGGGATGCAACACCCAATCCCTTAATTATAACGTGGAATTATATTTAAAACATAAATTGGGGAAAGCTCGCAACCCCATTAGAAAACAAATGCAACATAATAACAAGAAACAAATATTCAAAACTTTAAAGTTGCTATAAAAATAAGTCGTAATAGTTAATAAGTACATTTTGATGATTCATGAACTATAAAAAAGCATTAAACAAACGTGGTTGCTTTTTATGCAACTTTAGTGAGTTGAGGCGTCAATAAAGTTGTGAATTAGACCTCGGGGACGGCTGTCGTCCGGAATAAATCCGCTCCATAAAGTCATGACTATTTCAGTAAAATGTTTTCTAAGCTCATCTAGAACATCTTCTCACATTCTAAAGTTTATAATAATTTTGAAACGTTATTTTATAGTCTCCTAAAGGTAATTAAGATAAATTTCAACATAACTATAATCTGTACATGTTATAAGACGATAAAATTAGCGAGATGGTTTAAAAATTTTATAAATAATTTAAATGATTTCCGAAACTTGAAAACTTTAAAAACATTAAAATACCCTTAAGCATCTCAAAAAAGCTTTGAAGCAACGGTATAATTTAACGACTATTAAAAGTCGCCATTATAATTAAACTACAAAAAGTGTACAACTTTTCTACTTTATCCTGATGGCAGTTTTGTTTTTCTAAAAGTAAGTTCATCCTAATTATCATTTCGAATTTCAAGTAAAAGGTTTCCGCATCATTATTATACAGATCCCGATGTTTACATCACATTTTCCCAAAATTTATTTAATTACATTAACAAATTTAATTATTAAAATATCAAGTTGAGAAATCATACCGGGTGTGCCTTTTCAATCTTGTACATAAAAATTTAACATGGCTAATAACAGTTTTGTGGATTCCTGCTCGCATTTGCGATCTACTGAAAATGTAATCAGAGAATTACCATCCATACAAACCCTAGTTTCACCGGTATAAAATTAATATCACAGTAAAAAATTTAATAATTCGTCTTTCTACAAGAACTCAATACTATCAAAAATTAATACTTGGACTGGAATTTTTCACACGAAGTTGTCGACCCATGTAAAATTATTGTAAACTACATTCGGAAACTTATTTAGAACTTTTCATGATGAAATATGTGCAGCGTTAGCGGAAGTTGTAAGCGAACGCTATTTTGGTTTTAACAAGACAGCTGCCCCGCGCATTTCGGTTTGCTGAAAACTGGCCAACCAGATATCCTGACTTAGCTTGCGAATTTTTCTGTTGCCCACCTAAATATTAAAATTTATAAAAACTAGAAGGAAACAATAAAAAGTACAAATAAATATTTTTCAATAAAAATCCAGAGAGATGGAGAAAAAGATATAAACTACAAAGCTTTACTCTATGCTACCGGTTTCGGGATTACTCCTCAAAGATTTTCCATTATCATGCACACATCAGCCTGCAGGTTTACCAGTTAGAGGAATCAACTGTTAAAACTAATGTACACGCGGTTTATATCTAGCATATTATATAATCCATATTGCAATATAAATTTCCTTGTGGGAGGTACATACTCCATCACCTACACTTTTTTTCGATGTGGCACTACCATATCCCACTTCCTAATCATATTATTATCCCCATCAATCATATTACTTTTTCTGCACTTGAACAAGTTATTTTCCAATCTTAAATATGTTTCCAATTTCTCATAAATACATAAATAAATACATTATTTCTAAAATCGTAGATCTCCCCCAAACTTCTGATACCACTCCGGTCAAAAAGCTGTATAATATATAACTTTCAACAGTGGATTATTCATAATTTTCCCAGAAAAGAAACATGAGTGCAGTATCTGAAGTGTTACATTTATTTTTCACCACTCTGTACTTCCATTAGTGTTAACAGTTTTATCAATATACTATTAAACTTATATTGGTGATCAATTTTATATTTTTCCAATTTTAAAAATTGCAAAAAGAACCTGTTTAGTTTAAAAAACCTTCATTATACTTTTACCTGAATTATTTAACATATATCAAAATTCCGAAGTAAATTTTCATTGAAAGTAACATTTTCATAATCAAATATTTAAGGAAAACTATGCGAAATTTCATTTAATAATGCACTGACCAGTACTTTATTAATGAGGTAGAACTGGAAAGACATTATATAAATAATTTTATACCCCAATTTATCCCGAAATAAACCGAAAGGTCTTCTTAAATAATGAATAATTAAAAAAATTAGTAGAATTAAAATCATTGCCAAGCACCCATACTGCAACATACAAATAGCAACTAAATAACACAATGCTATCATTTAAACTTAGAAAATAGCGAAACTAGTTGATATTTTGCTGGTAATACAGATACAAAAAAACATTTATAAAAACAAAATTTTTTATTTTTTATTTATTTAAGAAATTATTACATATGAAAAACAAACCTTTTTTATATAAATTATAATGAAAGATTAATAAAAGCAAAAGTTGGGAAAATTGCAAAAACTGACACGGAATTGGATTAACCTCACTCCCACAAATTTTATTATTAGTTTTTCTATTCTTTCTTAACACTTCAATCCTCTTCTCAAAACAAACTTTTCCTTGTTTAACTCTTTAAAATTTTTGTAAGTGTCTTATTCTTTCCCTTTAGTTTTTTTTGTGGTTTACTAAAAGTACAATGTGATGTTAATACCATTTCGATGACGTATTAGGCGGCTATCAACCGTCATGACCTCTTAGTATTTGAAATGTGTGGAACTCGATTGCTCAGGTTGCACGGAGGCATGACTGGACTTTATATACATGATAACCAATATAAATATTATTTTAACGAATTGCATGTCTGCAGTTTTTATTTAAAGTTTAACGTGGAATTTATTTAAGGGTAACCGAGATTCAACTCCTTCAAATCTACACGAAATTTGCGTTTGAACAAGTGATGAGATTTATATATTGAAAACGAATGACTTTAAATCAAAACGACTAAAAGTTTTTCATTAGGTAGACTTTTGAAATGCGAACCGCAACGTCAAAAAAAACGATCGATATTGCTAACAGGCATTTTATATACAACAGAAAAACATTAATTAAATTATATAATTTATGACAAAGAAATTCTGGCAATCAGAGATTTTGATTAACACACTTGAGAGGTTCCAACTAACATTTCAAGCACACTTACCAATTTGTTTTCCTTGTAGACGAAATTTTACTTAGTTTACGATGCCTTCTATTTATTTACAAAAATTAAGTGTCACGAAAAGAATACTAATAAATTTTTAAAACTTAATTTTCAATATTGGCATTAATATATTTTTGAAGCTACATACGCAATTTAAAATTTTAAATCAAATTTTATTATTAAAAAATAAAAATAATAAATCTTAATGAAAGGTGAATAACAGAAAAGATCCTGCCAGTTGATGTAACATTTGTTTTAAAGCCACTTTGCGTAAAAGCTTAAGAATGAAAGAAACTTTTGCATTCTAAATAGAATCGTACTATTTTTTAAATTTTATCTTCAAGAGTAATGGTTTTATTTCTAGTTAGGTACATAATGTAATATAGTATATTCTTATGTCAGATTTTTCTTCGGATTGAATCGATTTTTAATTTATCAATCTATGTATGTACTATATCACATAAAATTTTTATTGTTCAATTGTTCTAAATAATTAATACCTTTATTTATTTCAATCTATTATTGAATTTGTTAATTTTATTTGTCGCAAATTAAATAAATTAAGTCTTATATTTTTTTTAGAATAAACTGTTACAAAAAATCACTCGAAATTAATACGTTTACCAATTATCAAACGGTGAATTATATATACGTAAATATTTTTTCAAATAAGTTATGTTCGTAACCACTAAACTAGCATTATGACCATCTGAAATTTTTATGTGGTTTCCTTAACATTAAATAATTCATATCAAGTTTTAACTTACTCTTACCATATATAAGTAAGTCGCCTTTACCTTTTCATTTACTATCAGAATATTACATCACAATCTTTAAGTCCTTTATTAAAAATTATAATATTCCCATCATCAGTCTTCGAGGTTATAAATTGAGCAAATAACAAATATAATATAAAACATCTTAATAACACACAAAAATTAATTAAAAGAGGCAATTCTAAATATTTAAAAATAAGTAAAATTCAAATTCAAAAATGACTGGGATTTTCATTTACAATCTCGACTTGCTTATTTACTTATTTTTTTTTACTTCTAGATTAATATTTCCAAACGTTTTGTCAATTTTCACATAAGAATTCATTTTTAATTAAAAAATAACAAATGGGCAGTTTTTTAGTCTTTTTTACTCGTAGAAAAATTTGTAATATTATAAAATATTTTTAGTCCAGCTCTTTGTTATCATTACATTCGTTGAAATGGGTGAAAGGTTCGAGAATAGCATCCCGAAGCGGAAGCCGAAGCATGAGTGGTCAAGTAGAGCATGCGGCGGTAAAGCTGCCTTAATGTCCTTACATCCTACCAGATGTAGGAGGATGAGACATGACGTGGGCAGTTTTAGGGATTACGTAACTCGATCTGACCTTGAGCCTTATTGTGTGCATGAAATGTATGATGAACGGAAGAAATGAGCAGAGAAAGAAAAGTGAAAATGAGCTGATTTGATTAGTTGGTTGACTTAACTTAGGGAAGAAATTCGTACGTGCTTCAACCGCCGGTTAATTAGTGCATCCTTTGGGTGGGGTAGATGTAGCCGAAAGGAGGCCTGGAAGGGTCTGAGAAAATGTGTTGGCCTTGGTGCCATTTTACACGCCACGCCATCTCTAACCTTTCGCCAGTACGGGCAATCTGATAAGCAAAATCCGCTTAGATCACAAAATAGCATTTAGCTACTCTAGCTAGGAATCTGAAGGAGCTAGGATGCTCAATGGTTGTCTGCAGCGGAGGAAGTCTTCTAGGTTGTAATTGCCTAGGTTGGAGATGAGTGGGTTTTCGGTGCCGCAGCATCTGTCAAACACTTTTTCCGTCTGTTTTCGGATAAAATCGTTTAGGGATTCGACTTTGATGCTTTCTGTGTGGATGTATTGATTCGGTTGCATGCAGAAGGCATTCGCAATTTTTCAGAGACTGATGTTTTGAGTCATTTGGAGGTGGTAATACCTCTCCAGGTTTCACTGCTGATAAATTACGTATCAACAAATTAAATACTAATACTGCACTAACCGTACACAATTCCTCAATCCGGTTTAAGCAGCTGCGGGATCTAAATATTGTAACCTTTCTTAAAAGAGAAAGAGCTATTTGATCGGGAGTGGACTATAGGGCTGATAAAGATAGAGACTTATCATTAAGTGTTTCATTGTCAACTCTTCAGTACACTTCTGGACCATTATCCTATTTCTCTTTCGAGTAAGATCCTACAGTTTTTTTTGTTAATAGTTGATGGGGCAATCATCAACTTATGCCCGGTTTCCTCATAACTTAACAGCTCAGTTAAGTTGACAAGCTGTCCCGGAAATACACGAGTACGAATTCTAACTTCCGAAGCAAGGAGACAGTCATATGACAGTTTTAGGCTCTATTGTAATTGTAATTTATTTCCTAAGAGATTTTTTTTTACCGTAATTCGTCCGCACCTCAAACATTGCAGGCATGGTAGTTACGAGAGTGCCTGAAATATTTACAGAATATTTTGTGTATTTAATTTTTTATTATTTATTTGTTGCGACACTGCAAGTTAAATGAGATACCGTAAAATATCGAAAAAATAAGGTTGGTAAAAAAAGTTAAACAACTGGAAGGTGGATACAGAAGGAAATGAAGAGAAAAAAACGCACTGTTTCCGAGATAATGTAAATTTTATATTTGTTACTGTCGTGGAAATAATTAATATTGTCAGATTATAATTACATATAAAGCGTAATATGTGTAGAGAACATATTACGTTATGTTCCTTGGCGGTCGTCGCACATGTTCCTGTTGCCACACTGGCCAACGGACGAGGACAATGGCGTAGGACGACGACTACGTACTGATCTTTGTCGTTTAATCCGACCGATCTGGTAAGTTCATCTGACAATGTCGAACTTACAATGCAGTGCTTAAGCTCAGTGTAGGAAAAATACAGGGTGTTGGTAATCTTTACCACTCGATATTGCTAAAATGAGGTAATCTAAAATTAGCATGAAAGGAAGCTAAAAGATATACTCGGTATGCATCCTTCGTTGCCGTACCTGATCTTATAAGAACGAGAGGTTTAGAAGTTATCTTAAAAAGATTGATATAAAAAAGTTGAAAAAGAGAATTTTTAGAATAAAATTTTGATTTTATTACTAAGATATTTTTGATGAATCATTGTATATTTACAAGATGTTTTAGATTATCACACCGGCTAAAATCAATAGCTAAAACCACGGTGGCAAAAATTCAGTAAAACTGATTGAAATTCAATCAAGACTGCTAATTGTTAAAATAAAAACTTTAAATAAGCTCATAAATGTTAATAAAATTCAATTACGCCGATCACTTAAGAAGTCTACAGTTCAACCAGGCATACGTGGTAAAAATTATTTAGTGTAAAAAATTTAAAAATTTACACAATATCCGAATTTGTTTTGTTTTAATATATTTTCAAAATGGCGATAAAAATAAATGAAGGTGAAATGTGAAGAACAATTTTATCGTTATATTTGATTGTTTTTGAGTTGAAAGTTTTTTGTTGTAAAAACAAGAGGGTTGTAGAGAATCCCGATTAGTAGCGTAATGGGAATAAAGATGTAGTAATCTTTGGCTGTAAATTTACACAATATAAAATTGAATTCCACGAAGGAAAAAGTTGACGGGATCAGTTAATTGTCAGTTTGAGAGGTAAAATAAAATGGTAATTATTGCGTAAAATTTGTGTAATTTTAATAAATGCGACATGGTGGATGCGTAAAATAACAGTTTAGTTAAATATGTAAGATTATTTGGAGTGATCTGGAAGTATTATTGTAATAGTTGTAGACACCTTTAGTTTAGGACGCATCGCTTAAAAGCCTTGCGGAAGTTGAATATATCGGGAAGATTACAAAGTAAGTCAATTTGGCACGAATTTAAAGGCTTTTGGAGTAGCTACGTGAGAATTTCAAGATTCACATTGCTGATTGTAACAACTGCACTTACTTATTAGTAGATTAGACGAGTTTAGTTGAACTTAGTAATAACCTTTTTATGTTTTATTAAGAAAATTTATTTAGGCAATGAGTTTTATCTTTAATACATTTATTGTACCTATCATAAATTAAAAAGTTAAATTGGAAATATTTTACGAATAGATAATTTTTGATTTAGCACATAAAGTAGCGCTGATTTATACTTATTCAATGTAGGAAGAAGATTATAAAATAAAAGTTGTGAATAGTTGAAGAACAATTTTGCTATTATATTGCATAAGGGGATGCATTGAAAGTACTGCTTGGATAGTAAACAGCACACTAAAACTACTTGGTTTAGATTCTTTCCGAGTTGAAGCAACAAAGAAGGGTTCCGGCAAGCCATTTGCAGTTTAGGGGATTGCTGGCACGTTCCCTAGCTTAGTGCGGCTTTACACCATTCAAGGTAGTAGAACCAAAAAGAGATTCGAGATTTGGGCCGTATGTGTCCGCTATTTCACCTCAGATCGTAAATGGCCATCGAAGCGATTTGAACGCCTACTTGATATGTTTATTGTGGTCTAACGCTGCAAGCGTCGAATGTACTCGAGCGAAGCATGAAACGACAAGTGTTTACACCATAACAAACATTTTTGTCGTGCTTTTCTTTACTCGACTTAACGTATTCAATTTTATTATTATTATTATTTAATGAAGGAAAAAGTCCTGAAAAAGCGATTCCTTGCAGTAGGAGGTATATAATAAAATAACAATTATTTTAAAATTTAATTGTTTAAATCTGTTACTGGAAAACAATATTTGTTATCGATGTAAGGGCATCCAGTTTAACGGATTTCTATAAGCCAGGCTAACGGACCTTGCCCGGGGCTTATAATCTAATAATCTCGACGTTGTAATCAAGGATTCTCCCCATCTCTATTCTCTCATCGAATTGCTACTGGGACTACATATTGTTCTACAGTCGTAAAAATACTACAATCCAATGCTAGCTAGTAACTTGCTTAGTTGCTAAGTTCTAAAGTTTCTCGTCATCATACATTCCAAAGTGAATGACTGCAAACTCCATTAGAAAAGACAATACAATTAGATTTTGGTTAAAGAAAAGCAACTGAATTAAGTATTTCCATTAGTTAACTATTTTTTAAAAGAATGAGTATTATTCAAATTTAAGGATCTTACTATAATTTAAATGCAAATTAAATTTACTAAGAATAATATTTCAAGCTTTAAAAGGCATAAACGTGTTAAAGAAACAAAAACTACACATGCATGGGTAACGCTAGAACAGCAAGACCGTCAACCGAAGGACACAGAGCATCTTCCATTATTCGCTCCACAGGATCGCAACCTCATTTTCTCGACCGTTGATTTTCAGTCCCGCCTTAGTGTTTCCTTCTCCTTCTCGTCATAGTTGTCGCTGACTCTGCTGATACTTAGATTTCTTATAAAAATTACTCTGAGTAACCTTATGTTCGGCTAAACACTAAATGGCCTGTCCCAACCTAAACAGTTTTCCACCATAATTTTCTCAGATTTCACTTACAAACTTTTTCGAGAGAATCATCATTTTGAAAGAAAGTTTAATACATAA
Source organism: Cantharis lateralis (assembly GCA_963170105.1). Taxonomy (NCBI): domain Eukaryota; kingdom Metazoa; phylum Arthropoda; class Insecta; order Coleoptera; family Cantharidae; genus Cantharis; species Cantharis lateralis. The sequence continues at coordinate 21,302,494 of OY720630.1, read as the reverse complement.
TTATTGAAAATATTCAATGGAGAAAGTTTAACAAAAGCTAACGGCTTAAGTCAAATTGAACGAAATTATAATCATAAAGTTAAACAACCCCTTTAATTAATAAGCATTTCTAAATGGTTATAGCGAGCTCCAATTATAACGGCAGCGCATAACCACACGAGTGAGGTTTAATGGGTCCGGAGATAATATCTTGAGCAGCTTTTCTGTATGTCAATCGTCAATTGTCTAATAGCTTTTATTCATCACGTGTGTAGTGTAACAACAATAATTGTAGGTATCTTACATTATTGTTCAGCTATTAAAAGATTAAGAATTAATTAAAAACCCTCCATATAACCAACTCGTATTCAAATTATTTCTATTTCAACCAATGAAATTTTATGGCATGGATACTTTTTTGTAGTAATGTCGAGAAAATTATTATGGGTAAATACTCATAAGTTACGATGTAGATTGCTTACAAATTATTTTTATTATACATAAAAAGTACAATAAATCTTAATATAAAACCATTTAAGATATAGATCTTCTATTAAGAGAAGCGTCCCATGTCGGGCGCCATTATGTATACCTAGAAAACTTTTATTTTTTTATGAAATTTTCTATTCATAAAAACATGACTTTTAAAAGTTTATGTATGCAGGAAGAACCTGTTGTTCTTATTATAAAAATCTCAAAATTTGAATTTTGCAACTTCATTTTCTATTTTCGTAATATTTCAATTTGGCGGTATATTTTATGTAGTGGTAATTTTGGTTTTTGGAGATAGAAAATACGTCAAATTGAAGGTAGCTTTAAATGCTGTCTTTTTACGCAAAGAAAATTTAAATATATTTATTTTAATTTTTAACAAATTTATTTCCGCAAAATAAATATAAATAAAAATAATGCTCTTTTTTAAGGCAAAGAAAATTTTTATAATTGTTTTCACTAGACGGTTTATTTATTTCAGCAACTTATTATGATTTATGACAATCCCTTTTTCAAAATG